>CM061487.1:84614011-85891511 GCA_030867185.1 Tagetes erecta
AAGGTTGTTAGACTTTGTTGGCTTTTCTTCTAGTTTCTTTTATCAAAACTAATGAAGTCCAAATATGAAATCTATTTTTAGTACTTTTGGAGTATCACTTACTTTTGATTCATTAAGGCTCAAAGTACAACAATGATTGTTTATATTTTGCTAAATCATTAACCATGCTAACGTTTCTTTTATCACTTGCAGCTGTGATTCATCAGAAAGGAAAAAAAGAATACTAACTCAATCTATGGGCATATGAAAGAATCTTTCTTTGTAGTTGGTAATGGTTATTCTCCCAAATGTTTCTCTGCTAATCTTGATTCCCCTTCTTTTCATCTGTTTCCATTTCTTGAAACAGATTTATGTAGGCTTTCTTTGGCTTAACACAACACAAAACTTAAGTTATAACAACCAAATCAGCCAGATAAATTCATTGGTACCAGTTAATAGTGACACCAACTATTTGAGGAGTTGACTCCAAAGTTGTTTTAGAATCAAGGGCAAACGGAGCAAACCTGGATCTGGTTTATAATCACCATAGTAACACAAATAGCCATAAAAAATATTGCAACATACAAAAACCAACACACTTGCACATTAAAAGTAACAAAATAGGCAATTAAAAGGCGGGTTTTCCCTAAAAGGAAAATAAATCTATAATCAATTGACACAAAACACCCAAGTAATCCTTAATATGCATCCGATTCAATTTTCAAAACAATTTGAGTAAATCCTCATGGAAAAGAAAATACATTTGCAAGCAAAGCATGAAGATGTATCTAATGTGGATGGCTATTTCGAAAGACACTCACCTTCAACTCCATGCTCAAGGTAGTTACATGTGGCACATCTTGTTCAATCTTCAATGCCTAATCTTTTTTTTTTCACCTTCCAGCAATTCCAAACCCAATAATGGTAAATGCATAACCAGATTTCAATGCATCCCAAAGTATTTAAAAAAATGTCTAAAATGAAGTTATATAAAATGAAGTTAGTAATTTAAATAAACCAGCCTGGGCAGCATGGTGGCGAGCAGCCTGCGTGATATGAATGTTAGTAATTCAAATAAACCAGCCTGGGCAGCATGGTGGTGAGCAGCCCGCGTGATATGAATGTTAGTAATTTAAATAAACCAACCTGAGCAGCATGGTGACGTGTAGCATGCGTTACATGAATTAAGTGTTTGCTAGAGATCAACATTCCCCCTTAGAAAATCTTAACTATTAACTAAAAATATCAAAAATTAATTAACTCGCATACCTTGAACTGGATGAAAGAGTAAGAAAGGAACAAATTGCTTCATTTTCAACTCCCTGCAAATTTTCATGTATGTTATTACATTAGAAGCTCATCTCAATGGAAATGCAAAAAAGAAACCAACTAAAAAGAGTAGGAAATAAAGATAGAAGAATCAATAACTTAGACGAAAACTCTTAACAAAAGACATCACAAGCTATATTTACAAATGATGAGAGTTTCTTTTGGTGTGCTTTGTCATAAGGGTGATGCATTGTTCTTTACATAGATGTTAGTTATAATTACAAATTACATAGAATTCAGTTTGTTTACCTTGGTTATTGTTAGAAAAACCACAAGAAACGGTAGAAGAACTATGAACTCTATTCAATGACATATATTGGGTCTATGAACTTGGTAGAAACTTTAACAGAAAGTCAGAAATTGATTAATTGAATATGAAGTAGAACAATAGAAGCCGATTCACAAACTATGAAGAGAGCCTACAGAAAAATCAAGTATATTAGGCCAATTCATATTGTATAATACAAGAACTTGAGAACCTACAAAAAAACAATATTGACGTTGTGGATATCTATTTTGACATGCTAACAGAGGGGTTCTATATGCAACCAATTTACCGTTCAATAGTTATATCTTCACTCAGACTTCTCGCCTAGGACATATTATAAACATGTTCAAATTGTCTACCTGGTCAAGCTATGAAATGATGTACAAGTACAACTTAGTTACCATTTTCGCATCAAATTGATCACGAACTACTACAATCATCATAAATCACAAGATGTAGCAAATTGTTACACGATTCAGGCGCATATAAAAACAGATTAAAAGTAGCAATATATCATGCCCTTTTTATACCTGTTTGTGGACTTACATTTGTCAATCACCACCAAAAAGGTTTAAGAATAACAGTTAAAATACATGTACGTGCGATACACATTTTGTACTCTGCATACACCATTAGTTCGATGATGATTGAACAAATATGAATTAGGTTTTAACATATAAATCCAAAATGAGTAGCTACTAAAGGTGTGGTATATAAGTTTTCCGTACACAATCAAAATGTAGAATCATGATCTAGAGAAATCATATTATCAATTGGTGATTAAATATGACCTTTGGCATCAAGAGTATAAGTATCATCATTAACGTCCTACGAACCGGCGTTGTATTCTGAACTTCTAAAAAATGATTGAGCCACGTCGCTATCACGTTTTTCTGGGCCACAAAAGCTATAAACAGATATAAACAACAGTTTGCAAGCAGGCGGTTAGTTTTGCACAAATAAGTGAGTCAATGATTCATAAAAAGCAAAATAACCTCAGAAGTTTGACTCTTTCAGCGAGAATGAAGATTATGATATTTGTGATTCAACATACTTGAATTGAATTTGAGCAATATCTACTAGGAGCCAAGACGTGGTAAATAGTACTATAGAAATTTCCCTTTATCCTGTAGTTTTCTTTTTAACAACCCATTTGGAAATTATTCAAAATCCATGAATAACTCTTGAGTTTGTAAAAAATCTACTAGTCAATGTATATAGGCCTAATTTGGCCTTTTATAATGAACCATTGATAGTCTAATAAAAAGATGTTAAGAGTAGTTGTTCATTAATCATTTAGTCAAATAGAATGTGCCTAGTTTGGTAGCATTCTTTAAAACCAATCAACGTACATGTTATGTTGAATAACAATTTAAAGCATCCACACACCAATAAAAGTTGAGGAGAAGGCAACAAAACAACCAATGAATGTAGGTAAGTGTTGCATAAATTTATACCTCAAGATGCATAAGAAGTGAACCATAGCTTGGACTTGAAAGCCAGTCCATATATGGACCAGTTTACATGGTCTTTTCAAGCTGAAACAACATAAAAAACAACCATAAAGGCAACCACATAGATGTAAAATTTGTACCTGAAACACAGTAAAATTTGCAGCGTACTTTGGACCTGAAAGTATGTCGATATGAACCGGTTTACATACTGTATAGCAGACTTTTTCAAGCTGAAATGCAATAAGAGATTGCAGTATGCTAGGATGTTACATACTAACCAAGCATACACCGTCTTGTGTTTCAGATTTTATTATAATCCGTTAGAACATTCCAAGGTATTCAATCTCTTTTGATATCATATGATAATGTAAAAATCCAGTATGATGTTTCCTCCTGTGAAGCTTTGTTTACTTCCATTTGTTCAAAGACGTAGGTTGCAAACAAACCAAAATAAGTCATATAAAGATTGAAGGGCAAAAACGCTTATAAAGAATCAAGAACAAAAACGTGTATAATGATTGAACAACAAAAATGCATGAAGATTCAAGACTAAAAACTTACAGGGTAGAGTGGTCTGCATTTAAGAATATAACACGCAAAATTCACATCTATCCAGCAAATATAACTGGACAGTCTTAAACAACCATAGATCGTCAATCATACTAAGTTGAACAATGAAATCAGAAATCCAAACAATTTAAGTAAACAAATCACCTAATCTAAGCCTAAAACCCAATTACCAAATCGAGTGAGTGAGTGAGTGATTTGTCGATGATTGGAATACATACAGTTAGAATCAACTTAAACATACCTTGATTTGCAGGAACTTTGAAGATGCAATTGCAGCCGGGTGAATGTGTGGAGGTCACGAATCCTCGAACTAATTTCTTGAAAGAGAAAGAGATGGATGAAGACATGGAGGAGGAAGTTAATTAGAGATGGGTTGTGATTTTAGGAGAAGGAAAATTGAGAGGGAAACTTTAAAATTTTTAGCAGAATTAGGAGGGAAACTTAAAAGTTATTTATGTAAAATAAATCACATTATATAAAATAAATAATTATTTCGAAAAAAATATGAAAAAAATAATAATAAGTATATATTCTTCACTTAATGACCAACTCGAGTTATTATTTTCAATTAGAATCAATTAAGATCATTGATTGTTGTTTTAGGTTAAATGATTGTCACTTAAGGTTAATGATACTTACTTAAGCTCACTAACAGATAATTAAAGTAAATAATGGTCAATTTAGGTTATCGACGGTAACTTAGGGTCATTAACAACCAGGTAGTGTTGTTTATGGTCAATTATGGTTATTTTCTCATTAAATTCCAATTGGAGTTAATCTTGACCAATCTTGATCACTTATAGTCGTTTTATGGTAAATGGCGGCCAATTAAGGCCAATGATGGTCATTAAAATTACTAGTGGTCATTTAAGGTTGCTAACGACCAATTAGAGCAAATGATAGTCGGTCAATTAGGGTTGGTCGATTTGTTTTGCCAATTTGGTTATTCATAGCATCAAATTATTTTGAGAAATTTTGAACTTAATGAGCTTATATTATTCCAATGTTAGTCTAAATAGGTTAAAAGGGCCCATTTGAAACTAGCGGGCTTATTATAAAAAGCCAATTTTGATCTAAGTGGGTAATAATGACCCATTTAAACCAAACGAGCATATAATCTTTAAACTATAATCTAAATGGGTCAAAACTACCCATTTACTAGATCACGTGAGTTAATACACGGATGTTGGCGAGTTAATAAAATAATAATTCCGAACAACTAAATAAATATAAATTTAGTGAACTTATATTTTATGTGACCGAAAGGTTTTTGGGAACATTGTGTGATAACTCGAAACCTATTTTAATGTCCGTATCCAAGTTTCGGGATGAAAATTCCTTAAACAAGGGGATGATGTGACACCCGACAAATTCAGGTTAACTTCGTTAGTTAAACTCTGTTAGTCACGTTAACGCAATTATACTTTTCATTTAATTTGATGAATTAAATGTGCAAACCGTTATATAAATATTCACACGAAACGACCACACGAGTTAATACCCGGGCATTGGTGATCTTAAATGAATACGAATACAATAATAATACATTTTAACTGTTATGTGTGTTAAATTGTTGAATTTTCGTGTAACCGCGTATTTTACCGGTTTTAACCGTTTGCGGATTTCGGTAACCCTTACGAAACAAAAATGAATATTTGAGAAAGATTTTCAGTGTGTTTGCAAAACCGAAACAAAACGGGGCCCATGGATCATTCATGTGACCCATGGGTAGCCCAAGGCCCAATCCAACTCAACAATTAATAAATTAGTCAAAAATTAACTAACCTAAACCTAAATATTTTTAACAAAAAACGGCACAAAGCCTTTTCCTTTTGATCTTGAAGCCGTCACCTTTCCGGCCAGATTCCGGATAGCTCCGACGTCGTCACGAGGTCTAGTATATATCAAAATCTTCGTCTCGACGAGACGGTTCCAATGATAGTAAATACGTCTTCTAACTCGTAGCGATGAAAAAGTTATGTCCAGTTGAATATTTCGGCTGCTTTGTTCATCAAGTGATGATGCTCGGTTGTGTTGGATCTTTGGTGGTGTTGTTGCTTGCTAATTTAAGTTATAAACACATTACAAGTAAGTTTCATTCCTAAAAACTTCATATATGTTTCGAAAATTGTAAGACATGAAACCCTAGTTCATCCAAATTTGTCAATTGGTGATTTTGTTGTGGTATTGGGTATTGATTATAGGTTTATTTGATGTTTTGATGATCAAATAGTGAATTGAATCCATATTATTATTTTTGAGAAATTAGGGTTAATAGGAAGTCTTTTGAACATGAACTAAAATGCATGATCATGATGAAATATATGTTTAGATGACGATTTGAATGAAGGATGATTATTTGGTTTTGAAATTTCATGCTCGTTTTGCCATATTACTAAAAATAGTAACTTTTTCATTTGGTTCATGTGAAAAATGCATGTTGTGGACATCTAATAGTTGTTGTGATGATACTAGCATGTTCGTGTGATGAATTAAACGAATTTTGGTTATTTGAACATGGAAATCCGACTTGATTTGGAATGACTTTCTAATTGTAGAAACTTTTTGTCATGAACATTCACTAGGGTGCATGATTAGTGGTTTTGGACACACAAACATAAATGAATTGCATAGGGAAGATTGTAGGCAACGTAAATGTTAAACTAGCTCTTGACATGGAAACGGTATGTAAAAGTGTTGTTTGGTTAATAACCCGTTGGTATGAAATTAATTGTTGAGAATCTAGAATGTGTGTTCTAGTTGGCTAGGATGCTATGATGAAAGTGTTGCTATGTTATTTGAAACATAAAGACATGTGGACAATGATATGTGCCTTGAGATGATTACACATGCTACTTTGTCTTATATTGGAAACTGTAAGTTTTGACGTGTGCTATTGGGTTGTGTATCACGGTATGACTAGTGTGTAGTAGTTGTTGTGTATAATGAGGTTTGGAAATCTTTTGGATGTTGAATTGTGAAAACATGTTCTAAAAATTCCACTTTCCTATAAAGGAAACTTTAATGAAAATAGAAATTGAATTCTTTGAATACATGCCTTGTGATGTGAATTGTGAACTTAATATGAACAGATACTTCAAAAGAAACATACTTGCACTTAATAAATCACCAACGGGTCGTGGGTCAACTCGGGTCAACAAAAGTCAACTTTGGTCAAACTTGGTTAAAGAGTCAAACTTTTCTAATCTCGCACAAACCGTATGACTATTTGGATGCATAGGGTTCTATGACCCTACATGAACACATATTAATAGACCTACTATTATTTAGGTTGCTATATTACATTGTGTACTCTCAAACTGATTTGCTGTGCAACCTAAGGTGAGTTCACTAAACCAAACTATTTACTATTTCACCCTTTTATGGGCTGAGAGCGCGAACGATTACTTTTACGGATTTACAAATTCTGTATGTCGCATGTCTGGATTAGAGCAACTTTTATTTTGTTCATGAAAGACCTCATGGATACCTAGTTGACCGTTAGTATTTGTGAAATAGCGGGGAAATTTTGAGTAGTACTACTGGGTTTGACAAACCCCACCCGGGCTAGTCGCGCTAGCACGACAGAAGGACCTGTCGAACGGGTGTTGAATGACCTAACATACTTACAGTGCATCCTGCTGGGATGTACGAACAGGCAAAATGCACTTATTGTGTACATACGTCAGCTTCGGTCAGATACATACGCCTCTAAGGACATGTGCTGTAGACTAGCTACCTACAATGACATACTTAATTTATAATTCTGCTTGCAACTGAACTACTCGATTTCATACTTACTTTGTGAACTCACCAACCGTTGTGTTGACACTTGTTAGACTTTCACTTTTACATGACACTGAGGTTCAACGCACTTAGGACATGGCATGGAGTCACAAATTTGCTTTTAAACACTTTCTTGCATTTAAGAACTATGTTTGGTTTTAACAAATATTTAAACTATGTTTCTTATGTTGGGCGCGGGTTTACGCATTTAGTTCCACTTAATATTATTTACATTACATTTCGATTACGCTTCCGCAAATTATTAAACGTTAGCTCTGTATTAAATTTTCTCATTTAATGAGACACGTATATTTTAAATTCATATAATGTCGTTTTGTGTAACTAACGACTGAGATCCTGGTTTGTCACACGCTTAACGGTAAAACTCCGTTAGTGGATTTTGGGGGTGTGACATCAGCTATGGCCTCCGGCCGACAACCCTTTGTCACTTGCACGATATGTTGAGAAACCAGATCTTAGCAACGATGGCGGGGTTAGATTTTGAGTGCCGACGATAACCACATATATCTAGAAAACGAGTACTGCTAACCATTAGGGTTTTTTTATGGCCGTGACTGGTACGTCGTCTGTCTTCTTCTTCACCGCTCTTTATCGTTTAATCGGAAAACCTAGATATCAACTTCGAAAGGCTTTGCAAAATACCAAAATCTTCCGGATCTAGAGTGTGTAACCGTCGAAGCATCAGAAAATAACCATCAAAGCATCAACTGGCGATGACATGCAACGACGGGTGTGGTGGTAGTGGGTAGGTTGAGTGATGGTGTTAAACAGAGAGATGAAATTATGAGTGAGAGAGGGAGAAGAAAATTTCTTGTAATAAGGGTTTCATCATTATAGTACAATACAGTTATCTCCAACACTACTAGAAACTCTTTTTTGGATTATAATAAAACTATTTTAAATTTCTTTTGTTTGATTGCTGCTTATTTTTTATGGGCTTTTTTATTTCAATTATTTGTTTATTCTACTAAGCGATGACACGAGAGATAAAGTAACAATTTTTATTGTTTTATGTACCAAAAAAATAGTTACATAGCATATAAAGAGAGAGATTCCTCAACTTTTTTGGACAATTTAGTTTCACTTTTAAGTTAGATATAGCTCCATCGTCTTCTGATATGTGACATACACTAGACTTGGTCATTGCCTCGCGCGACTTAATTGACTTTAGCAAATTTATACTTTTATCCTTTTAATTTAGCTTGTACATATTTATGAATTTGACCTGCTACTTAAGTTTCATATATTTACAACTTTAACTTAGTCATCATTTTGACATATATATATATATACATATATATATATCTCCGTCTTTTAATTTGTAATGCATTACAACTTTATATCATAACTTCCTATCGTGTCAGACATGTAATGCGTTTTTTTATTAACGTGTGTGACAGAGGCATATATCTTTGTTTACGAGATTAACACCCGACTTTAAGTTACTTATCATTTTGACATTTATGTTTGGATACATCTCTGTTTTTAATACGTGATGCATTAACTTTTCACTATAACGTACAAAGTATTAAACATTTTTATCAACGTGTGTAACAAAGTCAAATACGTAAGACCCGGCCGCCGCATCCCGCGGCCCGGTTACATAATCCAGTTATTTATTAGAAATGACATGGCAAAAGAGATACTTACACATATGTTAAAAACTAAGATATGTGTGGGTAATTAACTATTTTTAACAACACATAATATTTGTATATAAATGCGCATTAGTTATACTTTTTCAAAATGAAATGGCATAATAAATGCTTGCACCTACTTTTAAAAACTAACAGCGATAAGCATGATCACATGTAGGTTAGCTCAAAGTTAGAGGAGCTTTGCACGATTCATTATGAATTGACCACACGTTGGATTTGAATAAGGTTGCTAGGTTCAAATGGATCATTTTGACCCATCTAGATTAATAATTGAAAGATTATAATCTCATTATATTTAAATGGTCAATTCGACCAATTTAGATTAAAATTAAAGTAGCTCATTATGTACAAATGGTCATTTTGACCGATTTAGATTAAAACTGAAATACTATTTGCGTTTTTGGTTTAAACGACGGTTAACTTTTTATGTTGGACGAGACGTTCCAATTTGGTCAAGACTAGTAGTTTTGAACCATGATTATAGTTGTTTTGTATAACTACTTTGAATTATAGTTTTTTGTTCACTTGGATTAAATTAGATTTTTAGAAGCTTGCTAGGTTCAAATGGGTCGTTTTGACCCATTTTTATTCAATTTGATTTCTATAAGCTCGTTTGGTTCAAATGTGTCGTTTTGGGTCATTTAGATTAAAATTGAAGTATTGTAAGCTCATTTGGTTCAAATGGGTCATTTTGACCCATTTAGTTCAAAATTAATTTTTTGTAAGCTCGTTGCATTCAAATTTGTCGTTTTGACCCATTTATATTAAATTGGATTATTATATGCTCGTTAGGTTAAAACATGTTGTTTCGAAAAATTCAAATTAAATTTAGATTATAACAAGCTACTTATCTTAAAATGATTTGTTTTGACCCATTTAGATTAGGGGCATTTACATATATCCCCTTCTTAAGATCATTTATTACGTATTTACCCACTCCTTAAATTCAATTACATATTTCCCCTTCCTAAACCATATATATTACATATTTACCTAATTTCTTTAAAATAGTCTTTTGATTTACTATTTTACCCTTAATGATCTTCATAAATATATTTTTATATTTTTTTATGGTTTGTGTAAAAGAAGGGGTAAATGAGTAATTTATTATGTCAAAGGGGATATATGTAATTAAACTTTAGGCTTGGGTAAATATGTAATTGATGGACTTAGGAAGGGGAAATATGTAAAAAAACCTTTAGATTAAAGTTAGATTATTATTATAAGCCAGTTATATTTAAATCGGTCGTTTTGACCAATTTAGATTAATATTGAAATATTATAAGCTCGTAAGGTTTAAATGGTTTGTTTGACCCATTTAGATAAAGGTTTAAAGATTGTAAGCTCGTTTGGTTCAAATGGGTCGTTTTTATCTATTTAGATTAAAATTCGGTTTCTATAAGCTCGTTATTTTTAAAGGGCCGTTTTGACCCATTTTGTTTCTACAAGCCATGTGTGACCATGGTAGTTATATGTATTAACTTGGAGCTACATGTACAATTAAAAGAAAATAAATAAACTTCTTATAATGAACTCAAAACTTTTTTTCAGAATTGCAAACATTAGATTAAAAGAAAATAAATAAACTTCTTATAATGAACTTAACTTTTTTTCAAAATTGCAAACATTAGATTAAAAAGTAAAACAGGTTGAATGCAACGAGTTTCGAACCCAGGACTAATAGCAGGTTAAGCAACAACTCTTACCGGTCAACCAAACTCAACTTGTTTGCAAGATTTGGATATTAATATTTCATATACAGAAAAATTCGTTGATTTTAAAAAAAAATCCTGGCCTAATTAACATTAGACTCTCTTTGTCGACCCATACTAAGAAATTGGCATCCCCTGCATATCCATGTTCTGTTGATATTGTGGAAATAATTTTTGGACGGAAGAAACTCATCAACCAAGTAATGAACTTGTTTTTCATCGATTTCAGTTAAAAGATCATATTACATATATAGCTAGTGTTTAAATAGGATTGGGTTGTTGACTTCATCTCTTCCACTAATTATAGCAACACAAAGCTCAACTACACTATGCTAGGAACAATATGCTTGTTGGAAAATTTTGTAAAACACAAATAATACTTTGTGAAAAATACAAAATAATATGTTAATTGGTGTTTTAACTTTTTAGTTAATGTGATAGTTTTATTACATGAGATGTTTCATCTCATTAATCATGTTTAATGGGGTGTTTCAACTCATTTGTTATGGGTAATGAATGAGATGTTTGACTTATTTCACCTATAAATACCAAGGTGAGCCTTGGTTAGAACACACACCAAACTACACCAATAACTTAATCAACTCCAAAAGATCTCTCATTCTTTCTCTTTATATTATTTCTAACAAATCTTTGATCTTGTTCATGTTCTTTTTTAAGGTATAAATTGGGTTGCAAGTCAATCCCGGCAGTACATACTGCTTCAGCTGTTGTACCCTAGGAAACAAACGAGTTCTCTTGGGAGACTCGGAATTTGTTTTAAGGGACCCGTGTTGAACTCGAATCCTCAGTCACGATTATGCTTCCGCTTCTACCCATTTCTTGTATTTATTAATTTTCAATTGTAATCGTATTGTAATGTACTTGTTTTCATTATTTTCTTTGTATTGTAAATGAATTTATTGAAGAATTTTGTGTTTTTGTATGAACGGTTCCTACAATCTTAAAACAAATTTTTTTTAAATCACCGTTCGTATTTAAAAAAAAGTATATAGTCATTGTTCGTCTCTCAAAGTTGGACTTAGAGAACTTACACTTGACTTTTTTTCTAGAACCTGATTTTATTTACAAATAAAGTGGTTCATTTTTTACCATTTGTTGGTATTGAGTGTAATTTTTGTTTATGTATAAAAACTTTTGTATTTTTTCATAAAACTTGACTCAATTACTTTGAGAGTTTATAACTCTCATGTGTTTTTTTTTTTTGCATTCAAAAGTGGTTTTATTTTCATTAATATATTTTGTTGAATGGTTCAAGGTGTTAAAACAAAAAGGTTGAAGATCCAATTTGTTTTAAATCAAAGGTTTCGAAACCTTATGTGGTTTCAAGATTAAAACTCTGAATTAACCGTTTGTCGGTTAGTTTTCATATGCGTCTTAAGAATGGTCATGCTTGAGTACGCATCTTATGAAAACCGGTATTTCTTATTTGCGAGTAAGAAATCTTTCATATGTGAAACTTGTATTTAACATGTGTGTTAAAACCTAATGTTATTCTAATTAAGTATTAGAAAAGATTCTTTATAATATAATAAGTTTGTATGGATTTAGTATTAATCTTTTAAATATAAAATCGTTTTTTTAGAAGCAAACGATGAAATCATTATTCACTCGAAAATGTTAACAATCATGATCATTAAATATGCGTGCTTTACAAATGATTATTTTTTATATAAAAAAATGGTGTTAAAAAGTTTGTGCAAAAGTTTTGTTGGAACCTTTCATTACATAAACCATATGCTTAGAACATTTGATGTACACTTTTTGTTGACTAATGTGCGTGTTAAAACTCATTTACTTATCTAGCATGTGTCTTAGATATGACCTAAATTTTATGGTCTAAAAGCGTCTTATGTAGGCGTTTATTCTTAACATGTGTGTTAATGATGAATTTAAATAAGAGTGTTTTATGTAAACTATCTCTAACGTGTACGTTAGAAGTTATTTATTCAATAAACTATTTACAATTTTGGGTATTGATTTCCATAATCAAAACATAAAATTAAAATAGTTTATTTCGAAACTGCTAAGTGTATGTTTTGGCAAAACTAAGATTTGGTTTAGAATGAAATAAATCAAAAGTTTCACATAAAGTGTTAATATAGTTTATTACTTTTGTGAAAGTAACACATCATAAAGCAATAATAGTTTCAAGTTGACTATTTGATGAAAAGATAAATCTTTGTTGCTATGAACATATATAACTGTTCAAATACTAATACTTGTGAACAATTTACTATATAAACAACATGATGTTTTATATCAATTTTGTGATTGTTCAAAGTGGGAGTATCCTATGGGCGATCAATTTATGATTGTTCAAAGTTCATATGAGTCAAGGATGAAACCTTTTGAGAAAAAGAAAAAAAATGTTTATGATCCTAGATTGAATGACGGTCTATGTACGTTTATGTAACATACATATTAGACATTCCTAAATATTGAGATTTTGGGATGTTGAACAACTCTCATTGTTTGTTTAAACTATGAGATGAATGTTTTTAACGAATATTTGGATATTCCTTAAAAGCTGTGAAGAATCAGAATGATGCATCTTCTGTTCACATGCTAGAATATTGTAGTCTAAAGCATGCTAGACTAATACTTGTTAATTATGGTGCTCTGAGGAGACTATTAATGTGAAACATTCAACTCATATACAATATAAAAGTAAAGTTGTGTATAAGACAATGTGAATGACGGTTGTCATTCAATCTAAGAAAAGTCATATAACTTATGGAGAACTCAATTTTCTAGATTTAACCTAGATGATAACTTAAAAGTATTTAAGTTTAAGATGGTTGATAACAACTTATGATAAGGCATGTGTTGCTTTAGTCGGCAAACAAGCATTGACGACATCATTGATACAAGACGTTGATCTTGTTCAAATCATGGATGTCTAATCGTATATTTAAACATTTTCTATCTAAGTGCAAGAAATGTGGGGGAAGCCATTTGAGAAATGGTATTTGAGATATTTTCTCAAACCCGTGTCAAAAGGTGTCAAAAGGGAACCTTTTGTTGAGCCAAATATAATGCAAATATGTGACCGAATCTACTAGTTAGACTCGAATGTCAATTGGTTATATTTAATATCCAATTACTAATGTCATGGATATTCAAGCCTTGAAATGTATTTTTAAAGACAAAATGTACCCACATTCGGGTTGATACCTGGGGTTATAGTCTTAAAATATGTAAAAAGGCAAAATTAACTTGTGAATTAATAACACATCGTAACAACTCATCTCGCTGCAATTATCTGTATTGACTTGACGGAGTCACAGATAATAGTTTTGGATCCAACAACCGTGGGTTGATGAGACGGAGTTGTAGAATGAGACTAAAGCCCATGAAAGAAGGTATATGAAGTTAGTTGACTGGAGATCCCAAGATCTAAGTTCAATAGGACAACCTACTAATATATCTAAGGGTGGTCACTGTGGGGGCATAGTTAATATATCATTCGATATATAAGCTAATATGTATAAATGTTTATATATATCCTCCTAAATTATAAAGGGAGCTTAAATACTTCCTAGTCCATTCCTATAACAAAAGTGACATGTTGAGAGGCTAAGCATACCGTATGGTTAATGATTTACGTAATCATAGTAACCTTAATGCTTTTAATGATTTTTTAGATAAATCACCTATGTGAAAGAGAAGTGGGGTCGCTTCGAATGAAATTGTGGGGTGCGCAATTCCTAGAGCTTTCGCAAAACCAGACTAGTGTTCCATGACCATAACGAACACGACAATGAGGGTGACTGAACCAAGGAGAGTGTTGTGTGAAGTGTATTGTCATCTCCATAAATGGTGGTTGGTTCAAGGACATCACGTCTACCGAACCACTAGGAGACTAAGTATGCATCACAACGGAAGGTTCAAAGGTAACACCTACCTATCCGGCAATACTCAACCGCTGAATTATATCTAAGAAACTTGTATGTAACGATCAATCTAGATTTTTGGAATAATATGTGAAAATGAGTTTTTCACATGAGAAAATGAGTTTTTAATTTGAGAAAATGAGATTTTGTCTTTTTCCCATGTGGGGGATTGTTGGAAAATTTTGTAAAACACAAATAATACTTTGTGAAAAATACAAAATAATATGTTAATTGGTGTTTTAACTTTTTAGTTAATGTGATAGTTTTATTTCATAAGATGTTTCATCTCATTATTCATGTTTAATGGGGTGTTTCAACTCATTGGTTATGGGTAATGAATGAGATGTTTGACTCATTTCACCTATATATACCAAGGTGAGCCTTGGTTAGAACATACACCAAACCACACCAATAACTTCATTAACTCCAAACGATCTCTCATTCTTTCTCTTTATATTATTTCTAACAAATCTTTGATCTTGTTCATGTTCTTTTTTAAGGTATAATTTGAGTTGCAAGTCAATCCCGGCAGTACATACTGCTTCGGCTGTTGTACCCTAGGAAACAAACAAGTTCTCTTGGGAGACTCGGAATTTGTTTTAAGGGACCCGTGTTGAACACGAATCCTCAGCCACGATTATGTTTCCGCTTCTAACCATTTCTTGTATTTATTAGTTTTCAGTTGTAATCGTATTGTAATGTACTTGTTTTCATTATTTTCTTTGTATTGTAAATGAATTTATTGAAGAATTTTGTGTTTTTGTATGAACGGTTCCTACAATGCTCTCTTCCATAATTGATTTCGTTAACCTGGAAACAAAGTAGCCAAAACACAACATGAAAATAAGAACTTCGGTTTCATGCATGTTGGTCGTTTCAAGAGTACATTGTAATGTAAATTAAGTAAAATAGAAAAATTCAAAATTGAAAAGTATGGTATATACAGCTGTTAACTATGCTACAAGTTACTATTCTGCACACTAACGTCGACAATAGCTAATTATAATCGGTTTTGACCCATTTAAGTATTGTTGAGGCTATCATACACTCTTGCTATAAGGTACTATTGGTAAATTTACTACATTAAATGTCATTTTGACCCATTTAAATTTAAATTGAAATATTATAACTAAATTGGCTCAAAATGGGTCGTTTTGACCTGTTTAAATTAAAACTAGTTTATTATAAGCTCCTTATGTTCAAATGGGTCGTTTTGACCAATTTAGATTAAAATTTGATTATTATAATCTCATTAGGTTCAAATGGGTTGTTGTGAGTCATTTAGATTAACAATGGATAGTTTCTACCTATTTAGATCAAAATTGGTATTTTTAAGCTAATTAGGTTCAAATGGGTCATTTTGACCCATTTAGATTAAAGTTGGATTGGTATAAGCTTATTATGTTCAAATGGGTCGTTTTGACCCGTTTAGATTAAAATTGGATTATTATAAGCTTATTAGGTTCAAATGAGTTTCTTTGATTCATTTAGATTAAAATTGAAATATTATAAGCTCATTTCGTTAAAATGGGTCGTTTTTATCCGTTTAAATAGTATTTACTTCTAATGCATGAAATCTATTAGTGGGCCAATTTGTCAAATTTAGTTTAATGCACGAATGTTGCAAATGTGTCAAAGTAGTTTTTATGCATGAAACCTGCTTGATATGAAATGGTACAATGTATATTATTGCATACTACATATATGCATATGGTTCTTTCTTATATAGCTTTTTTTCTCTATACTGAACAAAACTAAACACCTTAGTTGTATTCGAATATGCAGTCTCTGGTGGTTCTTAAACCTTTTGGGTTGTTGTTGTTTACAGTTGCGGTCAATAAACAAGGCCTTAGAGTTGTTCAAGTTGCGTCGTCATAGTGTGAATTTGGGCTTGGAATCATACATTTTGGTGGTCATTTTTTATTAACCGATGTAAGGCCATATTGAGGTATGAAAAAGGTTGATAAATTGCTACTTATAATATATGTTTTTATTTGGGTCTAAATCATGTAACGTGTTCAAATAGTATGAGTTTTAGCAACCTGGGCCTTACTTTGAGTTGAAAACTCTTAGCTATATTATCATATTTTTCGCTATAACTGCTCAATATTACAATCACACAACCTATTGTTTTTACTATTATATATGTATGTTTAGCATGAACCCACATCCAACAACAATATAAAGACATATTTAATGGTCCCAACGCAATGCGCAGGGTCAATCTCCAACAACAATATGTAGTTATCCGCAATGCTAATATATTTTTATCTTATTACAGACAAGTAGAAAACTAAGAATGACTCTGTTAAAGAATGGTCATCCTTGGTGGGGGATTCTTTACACCAGGTATAATGCTCTTACACTCACTTAAGAAGCACGTTGTGCTATTATGCTATTTTTATTAATTGTGATTATTTGTGTTTTGAGAACTTAGACTATCTTGTTTGGACATTGGCCATCATTATCTCTGGTTTCTATTGCGCTAACATTATTGAAACTAAATCACATATGGTCACAAACCTAGACAAATTGGTTGCATATAGAACCCTTTTGCTGATCTTGTCAAAACAGAATAATAGATATCCACAACATTAATATTTTTTTTTTGTTTTTGTAGGTTCTCAATTTCTTATATTATACCATGTGAATTACCCTAATATAGTTGGTATTTTTTAGGCTCACTTAATAGTTTGGGAATCGACTTCGTTAGTTTCTATTGTACTAACATTTGTGAACCTTAATCACACATCGTCACAACCCTAGACAGATTGGTTTCATACATGTCAATCTTGGTATTTGATTCAATGTGGTTTACTTAATACCACATACATAAATTGTATACTTTGCCATTATTATAATTTATCTAACTGTACATTTTCTTCTAAAAAAAGTTTCATGTTCAACCTATAAGTTAGTTTGTATCATGTATGATTAAGCAACATATGATTAAGTTAGTTTGTATCATGTATGATTAACCGATCCGTTTAGTTGTTATACATAATATAAAGATGCTAACTTTAAACTTTCAATCTAGTTGTTGAAGTTTTTTTGATACTTCCATCACTTAGCCTTAACAAGGAATGTCAGGAGACCATAGGAGTTTTTATGTGTTTACTTTAATTGTTTGAAGCAATCAACATGTCTTTGGAAAGTTTTTAAATAAAGTTTGTCTTAACTTGATTCAATGTTGTGATATTATGATTATTAATCCCTTATTTATGTACTTGATTTCTCATTTAGGTCTCAGTAGTTGGAATTTGTGAAATTAAGCTTTTTCATTCCCAATTTTATGTATCTGATTTGGTCTCACCTAATGCAAATCAGCATTTGATCTCTCATTTCTTTTTACAGAGCTACAGTGTAACCAAAATATAACACTTCAATTTCACATTGCTTGATAGCATGTATGTGTGTTTGACAAAATGTGTATGTATGTTTGATAGCATCGGATTTGATTTTAGACAATGATCATTAATATGTTCCAATAATGCTGTGAATTTCATACAGATTGGATTAGTTCTCATATCAAGAATAGGTATGTGTATGTAATCAACAAATGTGTGTGTATTTATTTGTGTGTATATGTTTTGATTATGTATATATAATTACCGAATGAAATGAAGGTGTTTCACCTTCTAATTTTTTTCATAGTGTAAATCTATGATGAAATGATGTTTTTTTTATTATTCATCATCTTTCATATGGTACATCAGTGTAATGTTCTCCAAGTGCAGGGGGCATTAGAGGTGGTCTTATGCTCTAAATTTACAATAATGATTAAGTATGACCCAATTGCTATAGATGTAATTTTTCTCTTTTGACTTGCAGGTGGATTCACACTATGGATTGCAACGTGTATGCTTGGTTTATTAAATGATCACATTATCATAAAGCACTCCTTAGAAATGTTGTTGATGGTAACAATCTTTTTTCAAATTATGCAAGTTCGTACTTAACCTAGATAGAACTATGTGAATCAAATTTTCTAAAATTCCTATTTGTTTAGTGATGAACGATTTTATCCAATTTTTTCTTTATTATGTTCACATAATTCCATATGTTTCATTTTCAGTATTCACTACTTTAACATTTAGGTTAGGATGGCTCCCAACATGCTAGATAGGATAGTAAAGAGGTAAAGCATACGTTTCAGTGTTTTATGTTTTAAGATTGTTCTTGAAAGCCTATGTTACGTTGAGGTTATGATGACTCAAATTACATTAGTGGTCAAATATATTTTCTTAACATAAAATATATTTATTAACTCTTAAATTCCGTAGTCTTTCACGTCTTAAACCTTCGTCTTGAACACGTCTTGTTGACATTCGTGTTGATTTTAACGTTTACTTTTAATGACTTTTACTTGTTGATAATATTACACTATAATGATGACAATGGTTGGTATAACAAATATTCTTTTATAAATTAGTTAAAAATAACTAAAAAGGCTTATTTTTTTTAGTAAAAGGATCATAATGTCTATTGATTGGTATAACACATGCTCTAGTAAATTTCAATACATGAGTGTTAACATGTGAAATTTGCTATTATTCTAATTAGACGCAATTGTATATATCCCTCTCTAAACTTCTAAAAATACATATTTTCTCAAGGCATACTTTAAAAGAATTATATAACGTGTATTAAAAACTTATACTTCGAGAAATTATACAATTTTAAAAGTTATGAAGGTGATATATGTAAATGTTTAAACGAATTTAAAACTCACAAAGGACTGTGACATCTAGTTACTTAATGAAGTTAAAAATAAATACAATCTTTTTCTCAAAACCAAAAATCTAGGAGAGAAATAATATACACAAGAAAAGATCAGGCCTTCAAATTTCTTAAATTTTGTGTGCCACCCACTATTCACCACTTCTCTCTCTTGATCTACCACTCACATGCATTACAATATTATATATAAACATGCGTGCATCACCACCTCTCACTACTTGCATTGCTTCCTCTTAACCCTATATTTTTTTCTCCATCCATTTTTCTATCTTTAGGTGGCTAGGTGATGGTTTTGAGTGCTTATTTTGGTTGTAACCATCAACCTACCAACCCATGGAGGGTGTCGATCAGCAAACCACCACCACATCACCCACCAATGTCGATGAACAAACCACCACCCCACCACCTGCCATTGTCGATGAACAAACCACCAACGCACCACCCGCTAATGATGATCCCACGGATATCACCAACGTCGCCAAACGAAAACGCACCAAGCGTCAAAGGCCACAATCCCCAATTCGTTTCACATTTTCATCATCCAACAACAATGATGTAACATATTCCCCGGTGTCTTCTTCGGGTTTTTCGGCCGGTAGCATCACCGCAGAAGAAGAAGACACCGCAGAGTCGTTAATCCTTCTCTCTAAAGGCCAGTCATTACACATGACCAACCTTTGGACGCCAAGAAAAAACAATCTCCAATATGATGAGATATATAAGTTTAGTAGCAAAAAGTACATACAATCATCGGACAACGAAGCCGGTGGAGTATACGTTTACGAATGCAAGACATGTGGTCGAACCTTTCCGTCGTTTCAAGCTCTCGGCGGCCACCGAGCCAGCCATAAAAAGCCTAGAAATAACGAAGACTTGAAAAAACCACTACCATATATGGCAGTTATGGAGCCACAAGAATTTATTCCCAAGAATGATTATTCATCTCTATCTTTTCAATTAAATAATCGAATGGCGAAAACCATAAAATCGTCCTCCAAACTTCATGAATGCTCAATTTGTGGTACGGAATTTAATTCCGGACAAGCGTTGGGCGGTCACATGAGGCGACACCGGGTAATTGGTGGTAAAAATAAGCATAGCGGAAGTATAAGCGGTGCCAACACATTATCTTTGACTCCCTTCAGCCCGGTTGCCGCTATGAAGGTTTATGATCAGAAGTGTGAGAATGATGCATTATGTTTGAGTTTGGATCTCAACCTTCCGGCGCCACGAGAAACCGTGGTAGCCGCTGCTAGTGATAAGAAACAAAGCTTTATTTGTGCACCAACAGGAGAAAATGAGGGTGAAAGACAACCGGCCGTTCATTTATCACCCACCCCACCCTTGGTGGATTGTTACTACTAATGACAAAAGCCCCCGGCCCTCATCATTTATTTTTTGAAACTGTGTATATATTACTTAAGTTAATCTTGTAAAGGTAGATGTTAATCCATAAATCATTACTCAAAGTAGGCAAAAATTTGTATAAGAATAGAGAACTATGTAAATGACTAAAATTTGACTTCTGTGAATAAAACTTTTTTCATGTTTAATCTGTTAACTTTCTGACTGATCCGCGAGAGGGAAGATCTACCCTGCGCCCTGCAGACGTTCTTGTATTTGGCTGGGCAGGGGGTAAACATGCGTGCGTCGACCTCACTGGAGTATCCCCATTGGTGGGGCTGAGAGATAGTGGTTTCGTTCCGGGACAAGCAGTTTTGAGAGCAGAATCTAAGAAGGTTGCTAAGCATGAGACAGCATGTTTGGAGAACCAGCACGTGTTCATTCCATTTGCCTTCGACACTTTTGGATCCCTAGCCCCCGAGGCGGTACGCTTTTTGGAGCGGGTGCAGAAGGTGGTCCACAGCGACTCGCAGAGCCCGAGAAACCAAGGATTTGTATTTAGTAGAATAGGCTTTGCAATTCAAAAGGGGATAGCGGCGCAGCTTGTTGCTCGCTTACCCATTATCCGGATGTAGTTTGGTTTGTGATTAATTCTAAGATCTATGATTCTAGTTTGCTGGATGAGAGCACTGGGTTTTAACCATGTGACCAAGGTTTGACTCTTATTTTTATGAGGGAAGGTAATATGGCCCGTGTGTCAAAGTTAGAAAATGCTCCACCCTTAGTTGATGGGGTTCATATCATTATCCAATGGTCGTAGTTAAAAATTAAATAAATAACCAATAACTTATATTCATGAACAATAAATATCTATAAAATATAATAAAACAAACTATTTATAACCCAGTGTCGTCATATCAGAATAGCTTGCTGCTTGAGAGTTTCTTAAACCACTTATATATAAGACTTGTCACTTTGATAACATCTTAATCAATTAATTAACCAGTTTAATGATTTCATGCGAATTTAATATGTCTCATACCTGGAACCTATATGTCACTTCGTCAAAATTGATTTGGTTTATTACTAGGATGGAAGGAGACTTTAACGCTATAGATTATTGGTCACAACAATTGTGGTGGATCAAGAAGGACATGCTTCAATTCCAAGTGTGGTTCTAAGATGGTGGGTCCTGGTTTCCCCTTAGATGGATATTTCAGATGAACCGAATGCTTCTGGACGCGTAAAATACGTCAAGAAACACCTTGAGACTAATAAGACAACGAATGCCAGTGATAATTATTTTTGGAACAACAGCAAACTTGTATTAGATATACATAAACCCAAGGATTATAAACCAAAGTTACTATTAAAACTAACAACTATATAAACTACCGTAAACTAACTACATGTGTATAATTATGAAGAAAAATAAGTAGACCATGAGTGCCAAACCGAATTTCTTGACTTCTTCCTATTGTTTATTCAAACTGAACTTTATGTTTTAACTTCCTCCAATATGCGGGTCACACTCCATCTGGCATTGTTAAAAGTGGATGCGTTGCGAGCTTTTTACAAGGACAATAATGTAGTGATGAAGATTGCTTTGATTTTTCTTGGTACCGGGGCTCCGTTTGATGATGACTTGGCTATGTTGAGTGGTAGATTGATCGAGTAGGTGTTAAAAATTAAGATGTTACACAATTGAGAAATAGAAGACCATACCAAATATGATTCGTGGCAGTTCATTAGTGCATGTGATATGGATTACGGATCAAAATTACCAAATGGACATAATGCATCTTTGATTGGGATTCCTTTTTTGCTAAGACTTCTTGGTTGGTAATTTATTGAACTGTCAGCCAACCATTCCTAGCAATCATCCGCGTCAAATAAGTGTATGTGTTGAACCCTATATGGATTAAAGCAAGCTTCTCGGGCTTGGTACACCAAGCTCAAAACCTACCTTTTCTCTCAGAGTTTTAAACCAACCATCTCTGACCCTTCGCTTTTCATCAACACCACTACTTCCACTCCGATCTACATTCTCGTTTATGTGGATGACATAATTTTCATTGGTCCATCCGCTTCCCTTCTTCAAAACTTTATCCAGTCTCTAGCCAACAAATTTTCTCTTAAAGATCTTGGTTCTATATCTTACTTTCTTGGAGTTGAAGTTCTTTCGCATCTTCATGGCATTCTACTCTCTCAATCCAAATACATCTTGGATATACTTACCCGTACCAATATGCTTGATTAAAAGCCGGTATCTACGCCAATCACATGCTTAGAAGTTCTAACCATATAGTGGAACGCAATTACCTTCACCCACTGAATACATGGCCATTGTTGGAGCTTTGCAATATTTATCCATCACCAGACTAGATATTGCTTTCACAATGAACAAACTCTCACGGTTCATGCATACTCCATCTACAGACCAATGGAGCCTTGAAGCCAGTGTTACGCTATTTACATGAATCCTTACACCATGGTCTATTACTTAAACGCTAGTCACCCCTTCATCTTCATGCATTTACAGATGCTGATTGGGCGGAAGACAAAGACACGTGGCGTAGTACCACAGGTTATATTGTATATCTTGGTTGCAACCCAGTATCTTGGAGTTCCAAACATCAATCAACATCTGCCCGATCCTCCACTAAAGCAGAGTTTAGGGCTGTTGCATCAGCCACTACTGAAGTACAACGGATTAGTTCACTTCTCAATGAACTGGGTTTTCAGTCCAAAACTATGCCCATAATTTATTGTGACAACTTAATTACTATTCATTATTCAGCCAATCCAGTCTTTCATTCTCGGATGAAACACTTAGCCTTGGATTTTCATTTTGTTCGAGAAAAGGTTCAAGCAGGGTAATTAAGAGTCACACACATTGCGGGAGATGACCAACTTGTAGATGCTTTAACCAAACCTTTACATGGTCCCAGATTTCATCAGTCTATCTCCAAGATTGGACTCTCTTCTAGACCGTCCATCTTGCGTGAGAATATTAATGCTACTTATCTCATCCCATAATAGCTGTCATAGTTTATTTATATTTGAATGTATTATCTCCTAGAAGTTAGCTAGTTGATAGTATAGGTAGTTAGCTAGTTTACTCCTATATGTATTGTAACTCATTTATGTTCATATTATAATTGATCAATATACAAATGACGCCTAGCTAATCCAAGTTTAGAGCCTCTATGTTGGTCCTTGTGATATACAAACAGTGAAAATGATGTTTTCTAGTCAATTTCGATATGTAAACTATAAATGATTTGACAATATTCACACCACGTTGATTCTAAGAAGTTGAAAACTATATAAAACTTAAATACATAAACACAATTATCAAACAAATAGGTACCATTTCTCAAAAGTTCATTACAGTTAACCTCCTAGCAATACAAAGTCGTTCTAGACGAAATTAAGCAAAGTTTCATTATAGTTCCAAAGTATGTATGAAGTCTTATTCATAGACAAATCAAAGGACAAATATCGTCTGTAAATTCTCTACAAAATTCTTTGTTCATCATAACGAATATAAAATATTCGTTGGGCAAATTTACGGGTGAATGTACATTTTCACTCATACATTCGCATAACTTAAAGCATAAACAAAACATAAGCTAACCTATTATAATACAAACATGTGAACGACAACCTAATCTAGATCTTCAATACTCCCCGGCCCGAGGTTGTTGTTCACAACTCTTCATTTTTCTAGGGGTTATTGGATTTAAACACCCCCAACTATTGGTCATTGGCCGTTATCACCTCCAAGTATCACTTTGGCCAATAACACCCCCAACTAAATACTTTGGTGTTCGTATCACCAAAAGTTAACCAAATCACTAACGCCGTTAAGTTTTGCTGACGTGGCACGGTGACGTGTCCTATCTCTGCTTATGTGGCAAGGTGATGGCGGCCAATGATCAATAGTTAAGGGTGTTTAAATCCAATAAGGCAATAACCCATTATTTATCTATATTTAACTAAGAATTGACCTGTGTCACGTGATGCGACGACTGGGTTTTAGTTGGTGCATATGTCGTGTCATATTTGTGACTTCGTTACATGCGTTACATTATTGATTATCTCATGCATGTTCTGGTGTAGTATAATGCCTCGTACCTTGCAATGTAACATGTCAAAGTAATTAAATGCTTCCATCACCAGCAAGAACAAAAAGGGAGAAAGGGGGTCGCTCTGTCTCGATCCTCTTTTCAAGTGAACTTCCGAGTAAGCGACCTATTTAATAAAATTGATGACTGGGCAGAATTAAGACAACATTTAATCCATAAACACCATAAAAGCGGAAATTTATTTATACCATTATATTGTACAAAAAAATCCTACTTAACAGTGTCATATTGGATCAAGTGGTCATGATGTGCATTGAACATCTACACGAGGGCTGGATATTTTTGTTTTTTTCTTCTTTTTAAACTTTTCTTTCTTTGTATATTCTTTTGTTTTAGTTAGTTTTTTTAATTACTTTGATGGCATTACGTTGCAAGGTACAAAACATAATATTACACCAGAACGTGCATGAGATAATCAATAACGTAACGCGTGTAACAAAGTCACAAATATGACACGACATCTGCACCAACTAAAACCCGGTCGTCGCATCACGTGACACAGGTCAATTCTTAGTTAAATATAGATAAATAATGGGTTATTGCCTTATTGGATTTAAACACCCTTAACTATTGATCATTGGCCGCCATCACCGTGCCACCTAAGCAGAGATAGGACACGTCACCTTGTCACGTCAGCAAAACTTAACGGCGTTAGTGATTTGGTTAACTTTTGGTGATACGGACACCAAAGTATTTAGTTGGGGGTGTTATTGGCCAAAGTGATACTTGGAGGTGACAACGGCCAATGACCAATAGTTGGGGGTGTTTAAATCCAATAACCCTTTTTCTAGTTTTAGGATCAGTGTCATTCTTTGATCGCTTGATTGGTTTCTGATACTCAAAAGTGAGAAATCTGTTATGAGCTTCAATCCGAAGAATCTCTACAACACCTTTGCTCTATGATCAAACTCAACATTTAATATTGGGAGTTCTGCCAACCTCCTCAAGTACCATCATGGTAGGGTTTTAAAGTTTTTCTTTACTTGAAGTATTGTATCCTCCACCTCTTCTATTTATCATATACACTTTAAACTCTAATGTGTACTTGCAGCTAATTTTCCTTCTATTAGATTCTTTCTTTTCTTCTTCGATGTTCTGAAACAATGGTGTTTGCCTCTCTGGCTCTTCTTCCTTTTTAAACCATTCGGATTTATCAAGCTCTACCACATCACCTTCTTCCTTTTCCTTCAGAGTAACGTATAGCAACCTTCATTCTTCGGTTTCTTTGAACTCGGGCTCTGAGTCGTAGTCTACTAGCGTTTCTTCATATTCTTCTTCAACCGTCACTCCATCACCTCCTATGTTCTCAGTTTCTCTCAGTCGTCCTCCTTCCACGCTCCTTTCATCACCAGCAACAACTCCTTCATCAATTACATTCTCTAACAACATCTACATTTTCACCACCTTGACCATCACCGTTAAAACCAACATCTTTGTTCGTTTCTCTAAGCTCGACATCTAGATCAATCACCTTTGACTACTAAACACCTGGTGCCATCTCCATTATATTCACATATAAGCTCATGTCAAACATATCTTTAATATCTTGATCATTGAACTCTTGTGTATTGTTCACTTGTTTATGAAGATCATTAACTTTCTAGACCAAGCTTCTAATGATTTTTTGTCGTTCCAGCGTCAGTCTTCTCATCTCAATCATTTCAGATTACCTATGTTATTCTCTCTCTACCATATTAGTTATCTTAGTCTTCATCAATTCGTTGGCGAGAAAAGCATTCAAGTTTCTAATCACATTCTCATCAAAACCAGATTTATCTATCCTCTTCTTCTTTTTCATCATTGCTTCATTACCGGGAATTACATGGAGTGGATGGTCGTTAGTTTGACAAAACATAACACCGGCGGTCCCTAGAGTAGATGGTCGTTAGTTTGTTCAGTTAAGTTGGTGTGAAAAGACCAAAATACCCCTTACAAATTTAATATTAAATGGTTTATTACAATTCTTGTGTCTTTTGGTGTAAAGATACAAGACATTTCACACCAAGTTAACTTAACAAACTGACGTTCATCAACTTCAGAGACCATCGATGTTACATTTTGCCAAGCACTAAAAACCACTAGGGGTGTTCATCGGTTCGGATTGTGGGTTTTTCGATTTTTTCGGTTCGGGTTTTTCGGATTGACAATTTTTTTTGTTGAAACCACAATCCGAACCAAACCTAATTCGTGAAAACCTAATCCAAACCACAAACCACTTTCTAATTCGGATTGGTTTTCGGATTGAACCTAACAAACCACATTAGCAAAAAAAATACAAAAAATATTTTTTCCCCTTTTTTATACATAAACTGCGATTTATTTCAAGGATAAAAAGAATTTAGTTTACGATATCAACATCATAAAATTATATCCAACGTAAAATTAATGATTTATAATCCATATATGACATTAATTATTGATATAAATGAATTGACAAACTATAAAATATATATTATAATAGTGTTATTACCTAATTCGGTTTATTCGGTTCAAACCAAATTCAAAATTTTAAAACCTAAACCAAACCACAAACCAATTACATATTCGGTTTTCGGATTGAACCAAACCAAAAACCAAATATATAATTCGATTTGGTTTTAAATGGTTCGGTTTAAGTTCGGTTTTTAGTTTAATCGGGTTGAAACCAAATATTAAACACCCCTAAAAACCACGCCTCACTAAAAACCACACCAGCTATTTACTACTACTCCGTAAAAGTAAGAATCAAACCTACAATATTGACTAACCACACGAACCACCCATCTAATTAACTAAAAAAAATCAACTCCCAAGAGTGGGCTTATGTCTTCTTTAGAAAGAAACATCCATTTCTACTCTATGTTTACTTCTTGATTTTCGTGTCAAGCAAGCAATCAATCTGCATCCTGTAACTGGGGTTTTTGTTTTTATAACCCATCGGCAACACACATACTCTTGGTGTGTGGGTTACTAAAAGCTTCACCTTCAATCCCAATTTTCATGTCTCTTTAAACCCCAAATTCACACCTTCAATTTCACTTTTGAATCGCCATGGCTCATGAATTGATGGTCGTTGCGCCACCGCCACCTCCTCCCACATCTCTTGCACCTGGGTTTCGATTTCACCCCACCGATGAGGAGCTTGTTAGGTATTATCTCAGGCGTAAGGTTTGTGGCAAGCCCTTTCGATTTCAGGCTGTTTCTGAAATTGATGTCTACAAATCTGAACCATGGGAACTTGCCGGTATCAGTTCATCTTTTATCTCTAAATTTTGGTCCTTGTTTACTGTTTTTGTTCTTGAAATTATTTCCCTTAACTGTAAAATTTTTTGTTATTTTTTTGCAGTTTTTTATGACTTCAAATATGGCAATTTGATGTAAAGATTGTTGATTGCTATAAATGTTTGAAAATTAAGTTAAAAGGAAACTTTTTGAGTTGTGAATTAGGATCTTTTTTGTAACCTTTCATATTCATATAATTGTGTAAAGTTCATCAAATTTAAAAAGAAAGTTAAAACTTGCATTGTAATGTGTATGTTTAGGATAAAGATGTTGATCTTTATGTGATTTGTGGTGTTGTAGACTTTTCACAATTGAACTCAAGAGACCAAGAATGGTACTTTTTTAGTCCTGTAGACAAGAAATATGGAAATGGTTCTCGTTTGAACCGTGCCACTGGGCGAGGCTATTGGAAAGCAACGGGGAAGGACCGAACCGTACGCCATAAAGCCCAGACTATAGGGTCGAAAAAGACGTTGGTTTTCCATAGTGGGCGAGCCCCGGATGGCAAGCGGACTAATTGGGTCATGCATGAGTATAGACTTTCAGATCAGGAATTGGAGAGATCACAAGTAGCACAGGTTGTTGAATCACGCGTAGTTGTTTGTAGTATGTGATATTGTAGACATTTATGTAGAGTAAACTGCAGTTTTGGTCCCTGTGTTTTGATATCATTAACAGTTTTAGTCCCACCTTAACAATTTTGGTCCCTATGTTTTTATTTTCTAACATAAATTGTCCCGAATACTAACTCCATCTAATTTTCCGTTAAGTCTCCCTCACATACGGAGTAAAAATGTCATTTCTCCCACTATTTTTGACTTGTAACTGAATAAAAATATTAACCTAAATGATGACATAGATAAAAGCGGGAGATAAATGACATTTTTACCCCAAATACGGGGCGCGTGTGAGGGACTTAACGGAAAACTGGATTAAGTTAGTGTTCGGGACCATTTCTGTTAGAAATTAAAAACACAGGGACCAAAGCTGTTAAGGTGGGACTGAAACTGTTAATGGTATCAAAGCACAGGGACCAAAACTGCAGTTTACTCTATTGATGTAATTATGATTTTGTTTTGTGGGTAGCAGGATGCGTTTGTGCTATGCAGAATCTTTGAAAAGAGTGGTTTAGGACCGCCGAATGGAGACCGTTATGCACCGTTTCTTGAGGAAGAATGGGAAGATGACAGGGCCCACTTTGTTCCCGGTGGAGAAACGGAGGATGATATGACTAATGGTGATGGAACTCGAAACGACGTTGTACAGGTATTGCAAAGTTTCCCCCACGCGTGATGTGTTTTATGTTATTACTCCTTGTCATGATACTGTTGGTCAACTCAGTTTGACATTTTGCATGAAAAAAGACAGTTGCGATCTCGTGTTTGTCATGCAAAAATTTACAAGGAACTTAATTGTTATATAATCAAGTTGCGGATCATCACTACTTACATTCAGTCTTTTTGTTTATCCATGTATGTCATGGTAAAAACAGTTTTCAGTTTTTGTTTCTTGCATTTATTTTTATGTGCTTGTGTTATTATTGATCGTAGTTACTATAATGTGGAACTCAAAGAAACTCCCGAGTACAAATTTAAGAACAAGTTGTTTCATCATAAAGATTGAATCTTTTTTTTTCTTTTTTTAGTTCATTTCATTGTAAAGATTGAATCTTTTGGTTCTTTTAGTTCATTTTATCATAAAGTCTAAATCCTTTTTCTAGTTCATTTCATTATAAAGTCTAAATCTTTTTTGTGTTTTAGTTCTTTTCATCATAAAGTTTCTATCTGTTTTGTTCTTTTAGTTCAGTTCATCATAAAGCTTGGATCTTTTATGTTCTTGATTGATGAATTTGCAGATGGATAGTCAAACAATCCCATTCACTATTTAATTCAGTCTTTTTGTTAATCCATGTATGTCATTGTAATAACAGTTTTCGAGATTTTGTTTCTTGCATTTATTTATGTGTGCGCTTGTGTTATTATTGATCCTAGTTACTATAATGTGGAAGTCAAGAAACTCATGAGTAGAAATTTAAGAACAATTTGTTTCATCATAAAGATTGAATCTTTTTTTCTTTGTTTAGTTCATTTCATTATAAAGATTGAATCTTTTTTATTATTTTAGTTCATTTCATCATAAAGTCTAAATCTTTTTTTTTTTGTTTTTTGGTTTATTTGATCATAAAGTTTGAATCTTTTTTGTTCTTTTAGTTCAGTTCATCATAAAGTTTGAATCTTTTAGTTCTTTTAGTTCAGCTCATCATAAAGTTTGGGTCTTTTATGTTCTTGATTGATGAATTTGCAGATGGATAATCAAACAATCCCTTTTGTCTGCAAGAGGGAAAGATCAGAAGACCAGGAGGGTTTAAAATCCGAACCTGAGCTCGAAACGTTCTCTTTGTTTAGCAAAAAGTCAAAACATACTGACCCAAATTCAAGCAATGCAAATGGCTCAGAGGATTCAACAACCAGTCAAAATCCAATAACAACGAATATCTCATCTGCACTTGTTGAATTTCCTTTACTAGACCCAAAGTCAGTCAAAGAAACACGTTCTTTGACCACCTCACCGTCTTTTGATGCTTCTACCCTTGAGAAATCCGTGCCTCCGGGGTATCTGAAATTCATCAGTAATCTGGAAAACGAGATTCTGAATGTGTCGATGGAAAAGGAGACTTTGAAGATTGAAGTGATGCGAGCCCAGGCGATGATCAACATTCTTCAGTCGCGCATCGACTCTTTGACCGAGGAGAATCATGAGTTGAGGAAGGGTGTTTAGTTAAAATAAGGTAATTTTCTTGCAAGTTTTAGTTCAAATAAAGATGGTTGTCAAGACCTTTTCCTGTTAGAAGTTATAATAATATACTAGACCTTTTTTGTTAAAAGTTATGATTATATACTAGTCTAGTGTATTCATGTTTAAATGTTATTAATCCGTACTTAAAAAGGGATTAGACTAAATTATACTTTTCGTCCGTTGGTTATACCCATTTGCATGTTTCCTTCTTAAACTTTAATAATTGCAGGTTTCGTTCTTAAACTTCTATTAATACATTAAGGGATAACTTTATAGAATAGTAACTAGGTTTCAAATTTGTTCAAAATAAAGAACATAATTTGTTACAGTATTACAAATAAAGAACGATCATTGTAAAGAAAGTACATAATTTGTTTCAGTATTACAGATAAAGAACGACCATTGTAATTATTGAAGTTCAAGGACGAAAATTTCAAGTTAGGGTATACCTAAAGGACGGAAGTCTAATTTAGTCATTAGAGTAGTTTGTTTTGCTTTTCCAAGAATATTTAGAGCAATAAGTGTGCTTTACGATCTGGGAATTTTTTAAATGTATTTTGGTTTTGGTAAGTCTTTCAGTTTTCGTAGTAGGGGTTTTTGGAAGTCTAATTTAGTCATTAGAGTAGTTTGTTTCGCTTTTCCAAGAATATTTAGAGCAATAAGTGTGCTTTAGGATCTGGGAATTTTTTAAATGTATTTTGGTTTTGGTAAGTCTTTCAGTTTGCGTAGTAGGGGTTTTAAATAGGTCAGACTGTTGCAACACTATTATGTTGAAATGACCGAAATCGGTTATGGATCTTTGCATACGTCAATGTGTTCAACATGATTTTTGAGTCATTATAGACATCCAGATGTAACAGCTATGACACTAGATAAATGATCTTCAACACACCATGAGGCTATGAGTGTCCATTTATGATGTCAAACCTTAGTTTGCACTTGAATCACATTGATAACACTGGGTTTCGGTATAGCTTATGATTTTGCCTCAAATGCCCAATCAGTTGGTCATTCCTTAGGCCGGGTGTTATACCCATGCACGGGTGTTGAGTCGGGGTGTTCATTATTCGAATACGATTCGAATTATTCGATATTAGATTCGATTCGAATTCGATTAAGGCCATTCAAAATCGACTTTCGGTCATTCGATTCGAATAGTTTTGTCGAATATGGATCGAATACGAATATAATTTTCAGTATTCGCATTCGATTCGCCAAATTCGAATAAAAAATATATTTTTTAATATATATTTGTATATATATTTTAATAGGGGAGAGATCAAGAAAGAACTTTATATTAAGTTGAGAACTAGATAACTAAAAAAATGGTCTGGATGGAATATTTAAAGGAGGGGTAAAATTGTAACTTTAAATATATAAATCTTTAAACATTTCTATTTTTTTGCATACGTTAAGTTTTTTTAATTTTTTTTGCACCATTAGCTCAAGAATTTAATTATCTTTAATTTGAGTATAATTAATGTTATAAAAAAATAAAATTTTCTCGTTTTTTTACTTTCCATACTGCATATATGTAGTATACGATACCGTATGTTTTTAAATTGAGAGAATACGGTGTTGTTATGAACCTAAATTACCCTAGAAACCATCAAACTACATATTTTGATAAAATAACAAAAGTTCCCGGGCATTGATTTCGATGATGTTATCACAAAAAATAGCACAGTTATGCCTCAATTCCAAATTTGGATTTTCTCATATGATTGTATTGACATTGCTAGTAATAACTTGGTCCACGTTATGTGATGTTGTATGAATATGTGCAGCGTGTGCATATCATAATACCAATTATATGAGCCTTGTTATATTATCTGTTAGTTGGAATTGATAAGCCAAATTAAGGTTCGGTCGATTTTAAAGGGTTGATAATCTTTTACTAAAATGAATGACGATTATTGAGTAAATGAGAAAGAAAAAATTACAATCTAAGAAAAAAAAAATTACAATCTAAGAGGAGAATACTGGATCGTCCATTAAAATTGAATAAAGTTTAATGAGTTAAATTTTCTAATAAAATGTTTTAAATTATTTTTTGAAAGTTACGTTTTAATGATTTTACATGTAACTTAGGTGCATAACAATATCATATTCAATATCCTCTTTTAAATTTTATAGTATTGCATATATGCAGTATCGTATAATACATATATGTAGTATCATACTACTATATATATGCAATATATATAGTATTAATGCATTGTTATCTTATAATTTGAATTTTAGGTTTATATTCTATTTCGTTATGCTATTTATCGTTTGTTTATTAGTTTATTATTATCTTTACGTTTAGACATACTATAAGTATTGGTTTTGTTTTCATTTGTAATAATTTTTTTAATATAGAATATTATGAACTTTTTTATTAGTCATTTGAGATCGTATATAAACTTTAAATAATTATTAAACTCTTGAGCCATTTGTCCGCTTCAAAAAATACATTAAGTACCATGATATTACATATATGTAGTATCGAAAAAACAAAAACGAGATTTTAAAATTTTTTTAATATAAATAACATACGAAAAGTTGTTGACGTGTAAAGAAAAATAATAATCAAATACAATATCGCCATACTACATATATGCAGTATGAAAATTAAAAAAACGAGAAAAAGAATATTTTTTATAACATTATTTATACTCAAATGAAAGATAAAGAAATTCTTGATCTAATAGTGCAATTGTTTAAAAAAATATTAATGTATGCGAAAGATAGAAATGTTTGAAGATTTATATATTTAAAGTTTCAATTTTACCTTTCCTCTTAAAAATTTCATCTCTTGTCTTTTTGGTAGTTCTCAAGTTCTCAACTTAAAATGAGTTCTCTCTTGAACCATACCCTATTTTAATATATCTAATTAATTATCTATATATGAATATAACTTAATGAGCTTGAAGTAAAGTTAATAATATCTAAACTCAACTCTTTACCCAATCTTAATTGTTATTTCTGCATATGGACATGATTTGGTACTGTGATAACTACTTAATTGTTGGTTATGCAGGTTTTAAACTTGTTTAAAGTCTTTTTTATACTTAATTATGTAGTTCTAGACATTTTTTTAAACATATTTTAGACTTGTTGATGTGTTAATATTTTGCATATTGTTTGGGCGATGTTTCGCATATTGTTTATGTGATGTTTTAGACTTATGTTATGTTGGTGCTACATTTGTATTGTTGTTTGATGTGTTTACTTATTTATATTTTGTTAAAGCGAATACATTCGAATCTATGCGAATTCGATTTGAATTCGAATAACTTAATCGAATCGAATACATAGATTTTTAGTCGAATGTGGATCGAATACGAATATAGTTTTTAAATGTCCTAATTCGACCAATTCGATTCGCCCAATTCGTATTCGATTCCAATGAACACCCCTAGTGCTGAGTTGACTTCCGGGTGTGTGTGAAAACAATGCCCCTTGTTGAAGCGTATAGAAGTATAGACTAGGTATGTGATGTAGGTGATGGGATGAAGCGTCCATCTAGGTTCATAAAAGGACACTACCTGTAACATCCTGCCCCTCTTACCACCAATATTATCCGCTTTGCTACATCAGAGCTCACAGATTTGCTTTTGGGTTGCCCGGGTGAAACCTTCCCAGGATGGTCACCCATCTTGAGATTGCTGTCATCCGAGCACGCTTAACTGTGGAGTTCTCCACTCATCCACTAACATTAAGCCCCAAAACGCGTTGTTGGTATTTGAGGTCGGACATCCCTTATAAATCCCAGATCTCTCCTGCCCACGGCCAATGTGGGATTTGCCTAGGGTGTTACAAACACCCCCCCTTTTGGACTCATCGTCCTCGATGAGGTTTGCCCCATCATCCCATTCTTGGATGTGGGATTTGCCTAAGGTGTCCCTCTGAACACCCCCGGGGACTCACCATCCTCGATGGGGTTTGCCCCACCATCCCGAACGGCACAGGAGTTGCTCTGATACCACTTGTAACATCCTGCCCCTCATACCACCAATATTGTCCGCTTTGCTACATCAGAGCTCATGGATTTGCTTTTGGGTTGCCCGGGTGAAACCTTCCTAGGATGGTCACCCATCCTGAGATTGCTGTCATCCGAGCACGTTTAACTATAGAGTTCTCCACTCATCCACTAGCATTAAGCCCCAAAACGCGTTGTTGGTATTTCAGGTCGGACATCCCTTATAAATCCCAGATCTCTCCTGCCCACGGCCGATGTGGGATTTGCCTAGGGTGTTACAGTACCGTTCAAAAAAAAAACAGCGGAACATCATGGGCGGGGTGATTTTTATTTTATTCTTGTTTATGTATGCCCTTACCTTCTTTAATTCTTTTACCATATATAAATTCTATATCTTTTTATATCTTTATCACTAATAAAGTTTTTGTGATGGTTATGGCTTACTCTATGCTTATGTGTTTTTCAAAAGTTCTTTATGCATGTGTTGTTATTGTCGTCGACTTTGTTTCGTTCTTATTGGTGTCAAGGGGTCTCGTTAGGAGCAACCTCTCTGTCCCACAAGATAAAGGTGATTTGCTACCATCCTAATCATTCCCAGATCCCACTCTATGAGTTAGATTTATACTGGGTATGATGATGTTGATGTATTAATACAAAGAAAATATAAAAGGATTAATCAGATTTTATTGAGTTTGCCTCATTGTGATCATTTATCAAAGAATGACACTGGTTATCAAATAATTGAACAATCGAGAGCAATTTACTTACGAGACTTAGTTGACATTCATAAAAAGTATCTAATGAATGATGAGTTCAATACATCATCTTTAGCAAAGAGACGGATATTCCTTGCTCATTAACAGACAATCACTTATTCACAAACTTCGTGTGGGGCGATTCAATTAACCTATATTCATACACCTCTACCATCAATAGGTTTAGCCAGGGCGTTTAAAACACGCCCCAAACAGGCCTCACTCACTGGTATCTGAGCAATTCTTCATGTTGCTTTTACAGAAATCCCTTCTTGTATCAACAAACCATAATGTACATAATACTTTTAACAAGTTCAGTCTCTCTCTAACATTTTTATCCCTGTAATTTATATTTTTAACACAAATGGTCTCGAGCCCTAACTTCGTCTACATGAAGGGCAAAAAAGACATTTCCATTTGTTTTTTTTTCCTTTCATATGCGTGGCACGTGGGGAAGGTTTAACAAAAAGTGGACGGAGTTTGAGGTTGGGACCATTTATGTTAAATATATATATATATATATATATATATATATATATATATATATATATATATATATATGAGGAGGGATTTTTTACAAAGGCTAAAAACTCTAAAACGCTAAGAAGGATTTTGGGGCGTCGGATCTGGATGTCAACGGCCAAGATTAACACGGTGACGTTTTTGTAAATATTATGATGTTCTTGCTGACGCGACATATAGTTCTGGGGTAAATTAGTCATTATGCGTTTTCAACCTAATTCAAACGCCATGGTGTTTTTTAGATCTGTGCCTTCTGAATCATGGTGTTTTTTACATTTGAACTGATCACAGTAAAAACAGTTGATGTTTTTGGTGTTTTATTTCTCACACATTCTAACTTTTCCCATGGTGTTTGATAGGTTCAATTGGATCGATATCGCTCAAATGATCAGAATGATTAGTACACAAACACAGTTCAATCAGCAACACAATTCATTACTTAATAATTCTCTTTGTATTGATGATCAAAGCAAATATTGTAGTACAAAATGCAGGAGAATGTAATCACACACAGTTAATTCTCTCTCTAACGTGTAATGCGATCTAGACTCTCTCTCTAACATTCTCTTACTACATGCTTTATGCAACAATACATTTAGGGAAAATACAAAATAAACCCTAAACTATACAAAATGTATAAAACAAAGTACAAAGTAAATCTTAAACGGAAATAAGCCCTAACAGTACTCCCCCTAAGATTTATCTTTGGACTTCAAAAATCTTCAACAGTTTTCATCTTTTGCTTTTTCAGCTCCAATCTCTCACCAATCTTCAGTTTCTTCTTTAACATCAAGCAACTGCTTTCCTTTGTATTCTTCTTGTTCTTTTAATGCTTCCTCGATGCATGACTTGAACTTCTCAGCGATCTTTGCTTGTCTCGGCTTTGATTCATTTGTAAGGATGGCACAATCATTCATGCGTTTCAGAGTATCAAGAGTCAAACCTGCAAAATCAATGTTAGCATAAAATTTATATGGCATTTCTTGTCCTTTGGCTTGCACTTCTAGTGTACCCTTCGCAGTCACACGCATAAATTCAATCTCCGGAATATCCACCTTCACAAGGTTAGCATTGAGTAATGCCTTCCTTAGACGAATTTTCTCAGAAGCAGCTGCAATCACTTCGATCATCACCACAAACAATTTCCGATCAGCTTCAGCAATTTTATCTTTGCACTTCTCCATTGTGTAATTTCGCAAATGATCGATGTAGGATGGATGTAACAATTTCAGCTCGAACGTGCTAAATAATGTGATCATATCCTTATCCCAGTCATCCAAATTACGTACCAGTTTCAGCTCATAAGTTTCCTGATTGTAGAAAAATTTCAGAATTGGTTTTGTTGCTTGTGTACCATCAATCACTTTCAGACCTGGATTTGTCACTTTATCAAAGTATTCATCCGAAAACTCTTCTAAATACATGTCTCGCACCACCAACTTCTTTGGTTTCCTCATTTTCTTCGACTGAACATATGCACTATCTTCTTGTTGACCTCTAAACTCCAAGTACTTTGGCAAACGGCTTATCCCAGCATCAAGTAACATTGCACATTTGTCACCACGCTCAGCATGCGTGTGATTAATCAGTCTCAGTTTGTGCAATTCCTTCAAATCTTGCACTTCCAACTTGAAAATACTTGAGTAATAATGGTAAACATCACATAAACCATTAACTCTTTTTATAAAAAATGCACCAAACACTTCATCATATTTCCATGCTATGATTTTCACCTTCTTGGATTTTCCGGCACGATCATACAATCAAGCAGTTCAGCAACGGACTGTCCTTTACTCAGCAGAGATCTAACAACATCTCCTGCTGTGGCAGATTTATGCCATGATTCTCGTACATCCATTGGAATATTGTATGATTTCATCTCACTTGGAAACATGTCTATCAACTCTTTTCTCTTCTTGTGTGCATCTTCTGGTAAAGCCATCACCGTTATCTCCTTGGGTTCGAGTACGTTGTATCTCTTTGTCAGCTCATAGTATTGAGGGTTGTTATAATCCAGGAAAAACATTCTATTGTGCATCTTTTCCGTCTTCATAAAACTTATCACAATCTTCTTCAGTGATTCATGCTTCAGTCTTTTCAACGTCTTGTATGGATAGTTCCTCGAACTAAGCCATTCACGCATGTTTCTAGACGACATTTCTTCTGGATTTTGATGATAAAGTTCTTTAGGAGGTAAATCATCAATGTTCAAGCTCTCTTGGAGTGGTGTCCATTCACCCATCTCAACAACAAACTCTTTCTCATCGGCAGTTGCCTTGTCTTGGGCATTTAAGCACTTCTCATACTCTTCATTGATTTGACTCACAGTCAGTCCATTCAAATACACTGGATTATACTTCATCTTTTCTAGATAAGCAAAACGTTCAGGCAGATCAGCTGGTATCTCATCATCTGGATTAGTTTCAGGTTCAGCTTCAGGTTCAGACTCAGTGAAATCTATATCATCCAAATCATCCAGTGCCTCTATCATCGGTGCAGTGTCAGTTTGAAACGGCTCAAACTGACTTGCTTCTTCAGTAATCGTTTCTTGCACTTTCTCAACTAATTCAATCACTTCAGGCACTTCCCTTGCCACAACAGATTCAGATTGAATCGGCTCAATCTGAACTGTTTTATCAGTTTCACTTTCCTTTACAACCTCAGTCACCTTTACCACCTCAGATTCTTCAGTTTCAGTTACAGATTCAGATTGAATCGGCTCAATCTGAACTGTTGCTTCCATTCTTGCTTTCTTAGCACAAATTTCTTCACCAGTGATCTCAGGCACAGCATCTAACTTACGTTTTTCCTCAGCTTTCTCAGGATTGACAGTATCAGCAGCTTCATCGGGAATTGAAATTGAAGTATCAATCCTTTCAGCTACATTCTTTGTTCCACGAGCTCGAGTATAATAAACTTTAGCGTCTGGTAAAGGCTTAGTAACTTCCATTACATCATCAGAGAAATCTTTATCTGAAGTAGAACTAGATTTCTTTGGTTTGGCATCTTCCAACCATTTTTCCAACATCTCCTTCTCAGCATTAAGAGTATTGCATTCAGCAGATAACTCTTTGTAATCCTCTTTCAACTTTTCATGATCTTCCTTCAATTTTTCATAATCAGCATCTAGTTTCTTGAAAGTTTTCAGATTCTGTTCATGGATAGCCCAAAACTCCTCCAATCTCTTTTTCTTCCTCTCATTGGAAGCTTTCAATAACTCATTTGCTTCCAATAACTGGGCTACCATTTTTTCTAACTCAGCAATTTTCTCTTTATCTTCATTCACACCTGAACCAACTTTTGGTGAAGACTCCAAAGGTTGTTCGATTTGCATAGCTGCTGGAGATGATGTGGTGGGGATATCAACTGGAACAGACATAGTAACGCCAGCATCAGTATCATCAACTACCTGTGCAGTAGTCTCCACTTCGGCCATTACTTCCTGTGCAATCTGAACAATGTCTACCTGTTCAGGCACATCTATACTTTCAAACACACTCGGCTCCTCGACCAATATAGGCTCAATTACAGTTTTAGATCTTCGAGATCTAGTATATTGAACTGTAATGTCCCTAGGAGCTTCAGAAACAACTTCTTCTGCAACATTAACAACCTCAATAGGTTCTTCAATCACCGGTGGTTCTGTTTCAAACGTCTCGGCCTCCTCAGAAACTGATTCAGCACTTTCTTCTTCCATAATATCATCATATCCACCATCACCATCATCATCACTATCATCATCATTATCATCACCATCACTATCAGAATCATCATCCTCTTCATTTTCATCCTCATCTTCATCTTCTGGATGACGAGCAAAGTACTCATCATCATCTAATAAATTGTCTGGCACCTCATCAACTAGATCCTGAGGATTCACAATCTCTCCATGTGATATGTGATGATACACAATCTCAATATCCTCCTCGTTGTTTGCTATATTTCGCATATAGTCAAACATCTCTACATTTGTAACATTCCTTATACTCATCTTCCTATAAGATAAGTCATTCATATCTTCTGTGTATAAAATTCCTCCAGCAAAACCTTCTTCTCTGATGATAGGATAAGCCACATTGATCATCAGTTGCAAGAATCTCGGATACATGAGAAACTTGAACCTTTTGCCTTTTACCAAGTTGAACACAAACCCTTTCATGATCCACTTCGACATATTGAAAGGTTTGTTCTCTGCAATAGCTACGATGGGGGATGCAATGTCCGAAGGGAAGTTATCAAAACCAGCACTCCTTCTGGACATGCACTGCTGAATCACATAACATAGCAGCTTCCACTTCTTCCCCAATCTAGCTCTAACAAACTGCGACTTTGGAAATATGGGAGGATGACCCATATTCACAAAACACGCCTGACACTCAGCAGTAGTCAGCTCATCATTGGCACCAACTTCATCATCATCAATCCTTAGAGCTGTTCTGATAGACTCCTCAGAAACAATCAACTCTAAATCTCTGGTAATATTCCCTCTAACAATAGTCACACCTGCTTCATCAGTCACAACCTCAGCCGTCCTCCAAAAACTCTTGATCAGTCTTGCATATATGACAGGCTTAGCACACATTGCATACACATACTTGGTTCTCTTGATGAATCTAATCATATCTCTATATCCCTCAGTCTCTGGAATAGATTCATCCAAACATGCCACTAGATTGTGCTTAGGCTCAAACTTCAAATTCTCCATCTGTTTGACAAAAACAAGACAAGTGAGTTAAATTCTTCATAAATTTCAAATTTACATAAGTGTCTGAACAAAAAGTTATAATGTAAAACAATTACATAATCATTTTAACACCTAAGTTGATCTAACAATCTGATTTTCATCATTTTGTTTAATAAAAACCTTTGTGAATCAATGATCATACAACACATTACACTTAACAGTTTATTCACTTAAGATCATAAATCTGAGATTTGTATAATGAAGTTGTTTAACATGTTTAAGCTCAGTTTTAACAATGATTTGTCAATTTTTAACACACATTTTATCATTTTGAAGTTAACACTTAAGAACTTTCAACAAGTCATCAATGGCGGTTCAACAGTTATGAGCAAATTTGAGTTGATTTAGTTGATTTTAAGCAATTTGATGCAAATTAATGGATGAAAGTTGATAATCGACAGTTTTTGTACTTAAAACAACATTCGATTTCAGTTTTAACACCCAAAATCAAAGTGTCGATTCAATGATCAAAGTACTGTTCATCATCATTTTTTGTTTTAACGATCGATTTGCAAGTTTATCAAGGTCGAATCACTTAAAATATACCTTATTCAATCAATCAAACTTGTTACAGAACAATCGATTGAACAAAAATATGAACGATTTGAGGTACAGAGGATTTTGCTTGAAAAACTTTGTGGAAAATGATAAGTGTTGTGAAGAGGAGGGTATTTATATCGTTGAAAAATTAGGTCAAACAAATGGGACGGGTCAACAAGTTGGGACGGGTAAACATTAAAAGCCCAAAAAGCCTGGACGGGTCATGAACTGTTGAGCCGCGTCAAACACTGTTGGGACGGGTCAAGTACTTGGAGACGGGTCACAACATGGACGGTTCAACATAAAAACATGTAAAACACTTGGACGGGTCAATCACTGTAGAGACGGGTAAGGCACTGTAGAGACGGGTAAGACACTGTGTAGACGAGTAAAGGTTAGGAACAACTACACCTGTTTTGGTTTTACTCATCACCCGGCTGCATAGTAGTCTATTTTATCACCCGGCTTGCACAATGACTTATTGTTCATTACCCTGCTGCATAGTGATCTTCATTACCCGGCTTGCTTTTCTTCATCACCCGGCAACATAGTTGTTTATACTTACCCGGCTGCATAGTGTTCTTCACTTACACGGCTAGATAAAGACTTCATTCATTTACCCGGCTGTACAGTGTCAACACTTCTTTACCCGGCTGTATAGTAACATACAACTTGTCACCCGGCAGATATCAATGACTCCTTCACCTGGCTGTATAGTGACTTGTTCATTACCCGGCTGGTAATAACACTTCATTACCCGGCAACACAGTAGTCATAATATCTTCACCCGGCTTGACTTCTTCTTTTCACCCGGCTGATATCAAAATACTTCTTTACCCGGCTAAATAGTTAACTTTATTACCCGGCTAAAAAGTCTTCTGATATTTTCACCCGGTGACAACACTTTGTCAATTTTTCCAATTTTCTCGTCTGTTGACTTTTCAACTGCATTTATTGCACCTGCAAACATTCTCGACATATTAATTAGACAAGACATCCTTATTAGGGTTTGTCACATTAATAATCAACAACATTAAACATGCAACAAATTTAATTCTCATAAATCCCTTGTTCTTTTTCTTTGATTTTTCTTGTAAAAATGTTTTTGCACAACCAAAATTTCTATATCCCGAAGCAATTTCTTAAAAACATATCACAAGACCTTGGGTTTGTTTTTAACACATCCAATACCTTTGCTTTTGATACCACATAGTCTTGTTCATTCAAAACACACTTATTTGAAAATATTTTTGGATTTTTGTAAATAATTTTCTTCTTCACTTATTCTCCCCCTAAATTTGAAATTTTTTGAAATTTTTAAGTTTAACAAGGAAATCGATTTGTCAATAAAGATTCCATATGCCTGCACACACAAAGCACACACATTAAAATAAAGACATATGCAATGCAATGAATCAATATATCGCAGTGAGATCATACCACACATTATCTGAACATGTTTTGCAAGTTTTGAATAGACATTTGACTTATGTTTGATTGAGTGATGATATGAAAACATACCAATTAGCTCGAGTTGACACACTTACTTTTTCAGTATCATGATGAGATTAAGGTTCGATTAAAATGACTTATGTGATCCACATGTATACATATGTCAACATATTTCCTTATCAGCCACTACCTGAATGCATATTGTACAAGAACCTGGTCACTTACAATCATAAACAGTGTGGAATCTGGGTTCTATTCGGATTTGGTCCACTTTGGGACTTCTTTTGATTCCATTTTGGAATTTAATTTCCTATCGTTCCTCTTGGGAATCTTCTGAATTCCTTTTTGGAATTTTTGTTTGGTGATGATTCACATTTGGGACTCTTTTTGTTCCAACTTTGGGAATCTTTTGCTGCACCTTGAAGCTCAAAAGAGACTTCATGTGAGACTTCAGGTCTGTGGATACCACAACAAAGAAGCTCACGATGCGGTTCATCACACTGAATAGACTGCATCGTTACCCGATCATGCACACTATCATCACAAGCAATGCATCAAAAGATATATATCTAGACATGTATAACAATGGAACTTAACACAAAGATCATTAAGTTAGATTTGTCAACAATGAACTTACTTTTTCAGTTTAATTGCCTGAGCTGTCTCGCACATCAATTAACATTCATCAGTCTTTATTAAAAATGATGAAACAAATAATGTCTAGTGTACTATCATTTCTCACTTTTTGCAATATAGATTCTTATGACATGATATTTTCTTTTTCTTTTTGCTTTTATATTTTATTTTTGCTTTTCTTTTTCATGCACACACACAATGCAAAACGATAAAATAAAAGACAAGGAATCAATACTTGACATCGACTTATTATATTTTTGACTTTTATATTTTCTGATTTTTGTTTGATTTTCAAAAATTAGAATTAATCATGGTTGATTAACCCTATGGATTGAATTAAGAATTCAAACCGTCCTGATAAGAAAAATTTTGTCAAAAGATCTGCCAGTTGTTTGTCGGTATGAACTTTTATCAAAATTATTAAACCTTTTTCAGAATTGTCTCTGAGAAAGTGATATCGAATTTCGATATGTTTGGTTTTTGAGTGTTGAACAAGATTAGCAGTAATGAACATAACAGCAGTATTGTCTATGTAAATAGGAGTTTTAAGAAAGTTAAACCCGTAGTCAAGCAATTGATTTTGTAGCCACAAAACTTGAGAACATCCTGCAGATGCAACGATATACTCTGCTTCAGCTGTGGATACAGAAACATTGGTCTGCTTTTTGCATTGCCAAGAAACAAGTCTAGGACCCAGAAATTGACATCCACCCGTAGTCGATTTCCTGTCAAGAGCACACCCACCAAAATCACTGTCAGAATAACTATATAATTCAAAATTGCCTTCATAAGGATACCATAACCCGAGATTCGGTTTCCCTTTAAGGTATCTGAAAATACGTTTAACAGCAACCAGGTGCGATTCTTTTGGATCAGACTGATATCTGGCGCACACACATACAGCATACATAATGTCTGGCCTTGATGCAGTAAGATACATCAGTGAACCAATCATTGATCTGTACAGTGTTTGATCAACGGATTTGCCTTTCGGATCCGGTTGTATCTTGTAATTCACATCAGATGGAGTTCGAATAGTCTGACAATCTTGCATCTTAAACTTTTTCAGCAACTTCTCAACAAACGTTGATTGGTTGATAAAAATTCCGTCTTCTGATTGTTTTACTTGCAATCCGAGAAAGAAATTAATCTCCCCCATCGAACTCATCTGAAATCTTGACTTCATGATTTCTTCAAACTCTTTGCACATGGACGCACTTGTTGATCCAAAGATGATATCATCCACATACACTTGAACACATAAAAGATCTTCATTTTCCCGCTTCATAAACAAAGTTAGATCAATCTGACCTCTTGTAAAACCATGTTCCAGCAAATGTTTAGATAACGTCTCGTACCAAATCCTTGGAGCTTGATGTAGACCATATAAAGCTTTGCTCAATTTGTATACACGATGTGGATAATCAGGATCTTCAAAACCAGTAGGTTGTCTGACATATACATCATCGGTAATTGGTCCATACAGAAAAGTGCCTTTAACGTCCATTTGGAACACTTTAAACTTCATGAAAGAGGCATAAGCTAAAAAGACACGAATAGCTTCAAGTCGAGCGACCGGAGCAAACACTTCTTCATAGTCAATACCTTCTTCTTGAGTGTAACCTTGTGCAATAAGTCTGGCTTTATTTCTTATCACAATGCCACGTTCATCGGGCTTGTTCTTGTACAACCATCTTGTACCAATCGCATTTTCTCCTTCAGGTAAGTCCACTAATTTCCAAACCTCTTGTTTGCGAAATTAAAGTAACTCCTCTTGCATGGCTTCAATCCAACTATTATCTTGTAATGCCTCTGAAATGTTCTTTGGTACCACTTGAGAAAGAAAACATGAATAAAGACACACGTTTGCTTGCTCAGTTTGACTTCTCGTAGTTCTCTGATTCAACGGCCCAATAATCTGAGAGACAGGGTAATTCCTATGAACTCGATGAGTTGGTATAACGTCACCTTAAACTTGCGTCTCCAAATTAGACTGATTCAGATTCGGTAGATCTTGTAGAATGGTAGAAGCATGCAGAGTGAAATTAGGAACTTGTTCTGGTGAATTGATGAAGTAGTCAAACGATTCTGGAACAACTTCAACATTCTGATCTGATGATGGTTGATTTTGAACAGATCCACCATCATTAGGAGAATTTTGTGGATTAACATCATCACCAAGAATGTTTGATTCTTGATCTTCTTGAGAACCAGAAGGACCCGGAGCTTGACCAGATATTCCATGATCAGGATTATGAAATGACATAAACGGATACTCAGAATTGAGATTACTATCATCGTCATTGTCAAAATCATCACTGAAACATCCTAAGTCTCCTGATTCTTTTCTCGAGTTTCCTGAGAAATCAAACAAGTTAGAATTGAAAGATTTTGATAACGAATCTAAATCAAACAACCATTCGGGACCATGCGCCACTGACGGAAACAAATTTTCTAAAAACTTTACGTTCATAGTTTCAATAACAGTATTTGTTTTGCTATTAAAAACCCGATAAGCTTTAGAAACAGACGAGTAACCAAGGAAAAATCCATCGTCAGATTTTGACTCAAATTTCCCGAGATGATCACTTAAATTTAGAATCGATACAGGACAACCAAATGCTTTCAAATAAGAAATATTTGGTTTTCTTCCAAATAACAACTCATAAGATGTTTTCTGTTTATCCTGAACCAATAATGTCATGTTTTGTACAAAACATGCAGTAGTAATAGCTTCGTCCCAGAATGTGATAGGGATTTTGGCATCTGCGAGCATGGATCTTGCTGCTTCAATCAGTGTCCGATTTTTCCGTTCCGCAACCCCGTTTTGTTGAGGCGTTCTTGGAGCACTAAATTGTCTCGCAATTCCTTTTTCTGCACAAAACAAATCAACATTAGCGTTCTTAAATTCGGTTCCATTATCACTTCTCAAGATTTTTACTTTACAATCCAACTGATTTTCAACTTTGACAATAAATTCTTGTAACAACTCAGCAGTTTCAGATTTAACATGCAAGAAATAAACCCAAGAAAATCTAGTAAAATCATCAATGATGACAAAACAATAAAACTTCTTTCCGATGCTTTGAACATTTGTTGGTCCGAAAAGATCCATATGTAGCATCTGTAAGGGTTTTGAAATGGAGTTTTCTGGCTTGGACTTAAAAGACATTCTGTGCTGTTTTCCTTTCAAACATGCTGGACAGAGATCAGTTGTAGAGAATTTCTTTGACGGTATTCCCACAGCATGATTTCCAGTCACCAGTCGGTTCATGTTTCTGAAGTTTGAATGGCCCAGCCGTCTATGCCAAAGCTGACTCTCATCATTTGATGCATGAGCAATGAGACAAGTAGTTTCGGTTTCAGCATCAATCTACGACATATCAAGCTTGTATACATCATGATCTCTTGGAGCTTTAACCACTACCCATTCATTGTCCATCTTGAAACCTGGTTTGAGTATATAACAAAAAGAATCATCAAATAAAGTTGAATAAGATTTGTCACAAATTTGAGATACACTTAGCAAATTAAAGTTCAACTGTGCACAGTAGTTTACTTTATCAAAGCTAATGACCCCATTTGACACGGTTCCTTCTCCAGTTATTTTACCACCAGCATCTCCTCCAAATGCAACATGTGTACCATTCTTCAGCTTAAAATCTTGAAGCAAGGCATGGTTGCCTGTCATATGCCGGCTACACCCACTATCAACAAACCATGAGTTAATAGGTCTTCGAGGGCGTACCTGTATTTCAACAATCACTTAGTTAGTTTGGTCAACCCAGGCCCACATGGTCTTGGGTTTTCCGAATCTATCTGTAACAGTAACTTGTTGATAATGAAGATTTTGAAAATTTGTTTCATTTGAGAGATTTGGTTGAAAACTGTTTCGCCCAATGGCTTGATTTGATTGCTTTCTTCTCAAAGCAATGAACCTTTCCTCTAACTTAGGATCAAGGTTATTTTCAAATTTCTGAGTTCTTACCATCAAAGCTCTCGGTTTAAAACTGTTAACCTGCACATTTCTTGATGAAAAGTTATTAGAACCAGAATTGTTTTGATTGAAATTTCTCAAAACAGGAGAATGACTTTGATTAACATTTTGAAAACCAAATGATTGATTTCTTTGAAAATTTGGAAACGGTGTCATTTCTCTTGATGAGTTTTTCCGAAAGAAACAATCCTTTGTGTCATGGTTTCTTCTTTCACAGATATCACAAAATTTGTTATAAAAACATTCCTCTGAAGAATGATTTCTTTTGTCATAGTAACTGCAGTACCTGTTAAAGAAACATTCAGCAGTAGCATGATTATAACGATCACAAATCTCACAATGTTTCTTGCTAATCCTAAAGAGCCGATTGTTAACTTTTGATGTTGAACCCACTTGTGATTCGTTATCAGTTTTGTTCGGTTTTAGATTAACGTGATTCTTTTGTGGAGATTTTGATTGTAATTTTGCTTGCTTGGGAACTTGATTCGATTTTAAACCATCTTGTTTGGTTACCTTCTTTGGTTCAATTCTTTTATCATTGACAGCGGAAAACTTAGGACCTGAACCTGTTTTCAGACCAGAGTTAGATTTGAATGAAGAATTGATTGGTTTACCATAAGATCCGTTCAAATCAAAAGTTCCTACAGACACAAACTGAATTGTTTTACCTTTTGACACTTTCTTCTTGACAGGTTTGACATTGTCAGTTTTAACAATTTGAGCTTTGGTGTTGTCATTCGATTTTATGACACTTTTACCTTTCGAAGATTTTGTTTCAGATTGATTGCCTGTTAAATTCGATTTCTGCACCTTCGCTTTTGAAGCTTCAGCCTGTTTCACTTCTTTCTTCTTGATCAGTTGATCAGCAGCTTTTGCTTTCTGCTCATTCTTCCACCTGATGTATTCAAGATCATTGTATCCTGAAAATTCAGCTTCATCCTTCACTTTTTCTTCCTGTTTGGGATTCAGTTCAGGATATTCAACAAGTTGAATCAGAACAGGCTCTGATTTGTTGCTAGCTTCATCAACAGCTTCAGTCGTCACAGCATCTTCTTCTTTTAAACTTTCAATCAACACTTCAGATCCTTCGGATTCGGATTTACTTCTTTGAATTTCTTTGAATTTTCGTTCATTTTAGGTGAATGATCAAATTCATTGAAGTTTTCAGGTAAAGTTTGTGTGATTGATTTAGGCATTGGTTCATGAGTGAAACCCAATCCTAGTTTGCTTTTGTTACCTCTTTCACTTATAAGTTGTTTAACCATTGTTTTACAACTTTTCACCTTTGTTAATTCAATTTGTGTGACAGCATGAGCAACTTTTTCTTGTTCAAAGTTCTTTGTCATTTCTTCAAGTTGTTTGGTTACTAGTTCCAATTCCTTTAAGGTTTTGTTCCATGATTCTTTAAGTGACAATATCTTCTCATTAGAAATTTTGTGATCAATTTTAAGTTGTTCATGAATTTTTTCATGTTTGCTTAATTTATCACCAATTTTAAACGAGTGAGTACGATAATGTTCTACTTGTTGAATGCATTGTTCAGAACATAACCTACCTCTAACATCATCAGGCAAAGGAACATAGTTAGGGGGTAAATCAGTACTAACCTTTGGTTGTTCGGTGGATGATGAAGACTCACTGGATGTAGCCATCATCGCAATTTCTGATTCAGATTCTTCAACAGGGTCTGACTTTGCACTCCAGTCATATTCCTCAGAATCTTCACTCACAGCATCAGACACTTTACCATCCCCTTCTTCAGACCAATCTTCCTCAATTTCACAAACTAACGCCAAACTTGAAGTGAGATCAGATGTAAACTGTTCCGCATAAGCACTCCAATCATATCCATCTTTCACACTCACTACCAGTGCTTTGGTCTGATCTTCTGGCTTTTTTCCTTCATCTTCCAGTTTTGGCATGGGAAGACTTTGATATGGCTTCTGTATGAAACGTTGATTCCTCTGTTGATAGCTTGAAGACTGTTGCGAGCTTTGACCTTGACCTTGATTCTGTCCACTTGAATTCGCTTGATCATTGTAATTCTGATTCTTAGGAGCTTTGCATTCCCGAGAAAAATGACCATAGCAGTTACAGTTGAAACATCTGGCCTTTGACTTGTCAAAACCAACTGTCTTGTTTGCATGTGGCTTGAAGCTTCGGTTAACATATGCATGTTTCTGTGTTCGATATGCAACCATTACCATTTGCCAATTCAGATCCATTTCCTCAACGTCATCAGGATCCATTTCAAAAAGATCTTGAAGTACAACATCCATCTGAGACAAATGACTTCCTTGATAAGCTTGAAAGCTTGCCATGAAAGCAGTAAAAGCAGTCTTGGTCTCGTCATCTTGTAACAAAATGTTCATCACATCTTTTACTTTTGCTTGAACATTCGAACTTTGATTTTCTGCTTGATTCTTCAGATTCTGACTTTGAACTTGAGCTCTTGGTGGAGACTGAGGTTGAGAATAAGTTGGTGAGTTTGGAAAGTATGACGAATCAGTATAAAAACTTGCACCAACAAATAAATCACCCTCTTCATCAATCTTTGCAGATTCTTGAGCCAGAAAGGCATTCTCCACAGTGTTAGCAGGATTCACAATATATTTGTATTGTGCATGTGAACCAGTTCTATCAGTGTTTCTAGAACTTTCATCAATCTCTACTTCTTCAATCTTTGCAATGAGCAGATCCAAATCCATTGAAAACTTTTCAGTATGTATCAGTAGTGTCACAGTCTGTTTCCATGATGATGGAAGAGCACATAGTAATCTGTCATTTAGATCTTGAAGATCTGTCTTCGCACCAACATTGGTCATTTCAGTAGTCAGATGAACAAACCTATTCATCATCTGGTGCACAGATTCTCCAGCAATGTGTTCAAATAACTCCAATTGTCTCTTCAGCTTTTGTTTCTTGAGACTCCTAAGTTGTTCACCTCCTTCACAGATTGACTTCAAGGCTTTGAACAATGTATAACCAGTCTGATAAGTATCCAACCTTGACAGTACTTGTAGTGGCAGTCCTTTACACATCAAAGAGTAGGCTTTGCTATCATTCTTCACTTTCCTTAAATCTTCTGCTGATAGATTATCTTCTGGATAAGGTTCAGTAGAGTCTTTGGTGTAGGTACTTGCACTATCCGGAGCTGTCTGTGTAGGTATGTGAGGACCCTTATCAATTGACTTCCAAAGATCATTGTCTATCGAGCAAAGATGACGCTTCAGTCTAATAGTCCAATTCTTGAAATCTGCACGGTTAATAAGTCTAGGAACACCATTATCAGAATCATCATTAGGTGTCATTTTAAATATTTTTAAAGAAAATATTTTTGTGTTTTTAAAGATTTTTGAAAAGAAATAGTTAAACTACTGAAATAAAGACAAGTAAATAATGACAAGATAAGATAACAAGGTTTGAAACAACTAAAATTGAGTCACACGGCTGAACAGTGAAAAATTTTTCTTCACCCGGCTAAACAGTGATTTTTCTTCTTCACCCGGCTGAGAAAAGTCTTCACCCGTCTAAACAGTTGACCCGGCTTAACAGTTGTAACCTTGGTAATCTTCACCCGGCAGAACAGTTACCCGGCTGAACAGTTTTATCTTCACACGGCAGATAACTTGACCCGGCTTGGAAACTTGACACGGCAAAAAGGCTTTACCCGGCTGAAAAGTTGTTTACTCGGCAGAAGAATTGTTTACCCGGCTAAACAGTTTATCAATCACCCGGCTGAAATTGGTAATCATCCGGCTGAACAGTTTATCACCCGGCACAATAGTTCTTGATCCGGCTGAACAGTACAACCTTTTTCTCGTCAAATTCTTTACCCGTTTAGCACAAAATCCTTTACACGGCTGCACAGGACCTAATTTGTTCACAAATCTAAGTCCAAAGGAAATTGTCTAAGTCCAAATTATCACCCGGCTAGTTAATCTTCAACCAGTTCATCCTGTTCATCATCTTCATCATGAGAAATTTTCTGGGTTTATCAAAAACTTTTCCAATTCCTTCAAAATTCACACACAATCAGTGAAATAGTCCGATTATCAATCCCTAATCTCAATCAATCCAAAACATGATCAAATTTTGATGAATTTGAGCAAAATTTCGATCGAACAGTAACTTTTTCTTTCTTCTTAATAACTCAGATCTGATGATAATCTGATGGAATTTGCACAATTGTTGTGAATTAGAAGTGATTGCGATGATAAATCACAGCTAAAAACAGCAACAATTCATTCAGATCATGATTTTTGAGCAATATTGTAGTGTTTTGCTTGATGAATAGCGAAGAACACAATACCAACAGCTCTGATACCAATTGATAGGTTCAATTGGATCGATATCGCTCAAATGATCAGAATGATTAGTACACAAACACAGTTCAATCAGCAACACAATTCATTACTTAATAATTCTCTTTGTATTGATGATCAAAGCAAATATTGTAGTACAAAATGCAGGAGAATGTAATCACACACAGTTAATTCTCTCTCTAACGTGTAATGTGATCTAGACTCTCTCTCTAACATTCTCTTACTACATGCTTTATGCAACAATACATTTAGGGAAAATATAAAATAAACCCTAAACTATACAAAATGTATAAAACAAAGTACAAAGTAAATCTTAAACGGAAATAAGCCCTAACAGTGTTTCTTAGATCCGTGTCTTCTGAATCATGATGTTTTTTATGTTTGAACTGATCTGGATTTTGGTGTTTTATTTCTCACACATTCTAACTTTTCTCATGGTGTTTCTTAGCACTATCAAATGGATCTATGTCTTCTGAATCATGGTGTTTTTAACATTCGAACTGATCACTAAAAACACCATGATTCACAATGTTAAAAACCCAATGATTCAGAAGAACTGAACATTGATCGGACGTTCGTAATTAGTAAACGAAAACGTCAAAAACAAACAAAAAAATCATCGCTTTCAGTATTCGCCATAGATGATCGGATGTTCGTAATTAATAAACGTCAAAAAAACACCATAACTGAACATCGAGAGTGATAACCAGGATTTTGAAGTCATCATCGCGCGTATAAATGACGAAGATGCCCCTCCGTGTTTTTTTCTCTCATGGCCACGTGCTTGTTGTTGATTGCTTCCTACACTTCTTAGAGTTTTGAGCCTTTTTAGAAAATCCCCAATCTATATATATATATATATATATATATATATATATATATATATATATATATATATATATATATATATATATATAGAGGAGAGTTATCCTACATAGTGTTATAAATCTAAGAAGGCTAAGAATGATTTATGACCTTTAGATCTCTTTTTTAATGGTTGAGATCAATTTGTAGGAAAAGAAATTGGTAGAAGGGTACATTAGTCATAGCCACTTTTGTTGACTTTTTCTCTCCACATGCAAGGCACATGCCAATTCCCCCACTTTTTTTAAAACTTTCATAACTTTTGGATACGATATTATTTTTTTAAAAAAATTACACCAAAAAAACAAGCGTTTTGTTATCTTTAAAACGCGTATAATATTGATATATAAAAAATAACATTTTTTTTCGGCACTTGTCTAGTCCTTGTGTAATATCATGTGATTGTGTTATATTATAACTAGTGAAATATCACTTTTATCGGTTCATTCTTAAGTCATTATATAATATCATCTTATTTTAAATATTTGTTGTGTCATATTATGTGTTTAGAAATTATCACCGTGTCACAAATTGTTAATATGTGTTTGAGAAATGTTCAAAGAAAACGTCATTTTTTGTTACAAAGTGTGAGAATGACACAATGGTAAACAAAGAGACAATGGTAAACAAAGACACAATGACACTTTTAAAAAAATTATAACTCACAATTTAAATCAAATTTGAAAAAAGTGGTTCGGAGACCTTGTTCCTCATGTATTCATCTTTCAGAAAATAAATAAACGAAAAATTAAAAAAAATTAAAAAAATTACCGTTTTTTTTATTTTTTATATTAGACACAATGAAAAAAGACACAATGAGAAAATAGTAGTTTTTTTAAGTTTTGTTTATTTATTTTTTAAGGAGGATGATGTGAGAGCAAGATCTTTGAAATACTTTTTGTGTTATTGTGTAATTATTATTAGATCATTGTGTAATACTTGTCAAATAAGATTACACAATGACCCGATGAATGACACAACAACCTTACGGATGACACAATCACACAATGACCTGACGAAAGACACAATGACCTGACGGATGACACAATGACCTGACGTTAGACACAATGAGCTGAAAAATTGTGAAAAAAAAGTTCGTTTTTTATATATCAATATTATACGCGTTTTAAAGAGAAAAAAATTCTCGTTTTTATGGTGTAATTTGTTTAAAAAAATAATGTCGTATGTAAAAGTTATAAACGTTTTAAAAAAGTGGGGGAATTGACATGTGACTTGCATGTGGAGAGAGAATATTTAAAAAAGTGGGCATGACTAAAATACCCCCTCTCCTAATTTTCCTAGATGCCACATGTCAATCTCTTATTGCTTCTTAGCCTTCTTAGATTTATAACACTATGTAGGTGAACCTCACTCTATATATATATATATATATATATATATATATATGGTAGGGTTCAAGAGAGAACTCATTTTAAGTTGAGAACTAGAGAACTATTAAAAATACAAGGGATGGAATTTTAAAGAGGAAGGGTAAAATTGGAACTTTAAATATATAAATCTTTAAACATTTATATCTTTTGCATACGTTAATATTATTTTAAAAAAATTACACCATTAGATCAAGAATTTCATTATCTTTCATTTGAGTATAAATAACGTCATAAAAAATATTTTTTTTCTCGTTTTTTTAAGTTTCATACTACATATATGTAGTATTGCGATATTATATTTGATTATATTTTTCTTTAAACGTTACTAACTTTTTCATACGTTATTTACATTAAATAATTTTAAAAATCACATTTTGGTTTTTTTAATACTACATATATGTAGTATCAATGTACTTGATGCATTTATTAAGTGGCCAAATGACTCAAGAGTCTAATAATTATTTAAAGTGTACATATGATCTCAAATAACAATAACAAAGTTTATAAGATTTCATATTAAAAACTTATGGCAAATAACAATAACAAAGTTTATAAGTATTGGTTTTCTTTTCATTTGCCATAAGTGATAGTTCGAGATGAACCGAGCTTGGATCTAGATCTGAGATTGTTTGGTGATGTTGTTTGCAATCAGTGATGCGGAAACTCACTGATCACGTATTGATGCTTGAATGTTCATGAAGATCAATGCAATGTATGATGAAGATGATGATAATATGAATAGGGGAATTGTATTAGATCAATAGAGAGGTTACAATGAATATGGAATGAAATGTAGGCAACTCTTTAACAAATGACCTAGGTGATGGTATTTATAGTTTATACCTTTCACCTTACAATGTAACCTAAAAACGTGATTTTTTTTTATTTTTTTTTATTTTTTATAGACGGGTCAATGTTGGGACGGGTCAACAACTTGGGACGTCTGAACAGTGCTTCACCCGGCTGAACAGTGCTTCACCCGGCTGAACAGTTCTTCACCCGGCTGAACAGTGCTTCACACGGCTGAACAGTGTCTTCACTCGGCTGAACAGTGTCTTCACCCGGCTGAACAGTGATTTCTTCTACTTCACCCGGCTGAACAGTGTTCACACGGCTGAACAGTGTTTTTCACTTCTTCACACGGCTGAATAGTATCTTCACCCGGCTGAACAGTATCAAACTTCACCCGACTAACACTTGACACGGCTGAATAGTGTATCACCCGGCTGAAAACTTCTTCAAATCTTCATATCAGATTGACTTTTTAAAGTCAAAATTGTGATGAACACAAGATCAATTCTTCAATTTTTGATGTTTTTGTTCAATTCAATGCTTGTATTAGCTGAGGAATGATGTTTCTAACACTCCTTCAAAGTTTTTACACCTTGAATCAAGCTAAATCTCACTCAAATCCTGATTTTGATGAAGAACACAACAAGTGGGTTTTGAGACAAATTGACAAAATATGAATCGAAATCAACAAATCTGAATGGTTTGATCACAAACGAAGCATAGGATAGTGATTTCTAACATATCTCAATCATCAATTTCTCAATAACATCAACAAATTCCAGATTTCAAAATTGAGCAGTGAATATGACGAACATGAACTTTTTCTTCAAAAAACTCAATCAAATCTTCACCAATTGATCTCAAACTTTGCAGTTCTTTACACAAACATGAATCAAAGCTAATGGTAGCTAAAATTCCATCAATAACAACAACAATCAAAGATCACCCAACAGCTCTGATACCAATTGATAGTGTGAGATGCACCGAGCTTGGATCTAGATCTGAGATTGTTTGGTGATGTTGTTTGCAATCAGTGATGCGGAAACTCACTGATCACGTATTGATGCTTGAATGTTCATGAAGATCAATGCAATGTATGATGAAGATGATGATAATATGAATAGGTGAATTGTATTAGATTAATTATGGAGAGGTTACAAGGGATTTTCAATGAAATGTATGCAACTCACAATAACAAATGACCTAGGTGATGGTATTTATAGTCCATACCATTCACCTTACATTTCAACCTAACCACGTGCAATTAAGCACAAACGCGCATTTAAGCACGAAACGATTACACAAATATTCTAAGACAAATACAAATTATGAACGTCTTCACCCGTGCTTGCTCGTGATGATGCTCGATATCTTCACTCGCTTATATTTGGAAAGTGACATCTTCAAATAACCCCAACAGTACTCCCCCTAAGATGACACTTTACAAATCTGACATATCAGCTTAAATCTTCATGTGACGAGCATAGAGAGCAACTTAAAGTTTTGGTATGCATTATCTTCAAGAGGATCCAACAGTACTCCCCCTAAGATGATGCTGCCAAAACTCTGTCTTTCAACAAGCAATCTGCGTCCTTCTCTCTTTTTTGAGTAACATCAGAGGTTATGGAAAGAATTAAGCAGAGAGTAGATTCCGGTGAATCTATATATCAGCAACGGGATCTTCTTCAACGGTTGAAGTAGAATGAGAAGACTTCTTTGACTTAGAATACTCCCCCTCAACTTTTGCTTTAGAGGTTAATGGGATCTGTGTATGAGATATTAAGAGGAGGATTCTTAACACTCAACAATCTGACTTGGAGATCTTTGGACTGGAATCAGGCTTGAACAGGAACATCTTCAAGTCGCGTGGAAGCTTGTTCTGCAATGGAAACTGTTCCTGCAACTCAAAGAAAAACATTAAAACTCAGGCAATAATGTGCATTTATCATCAATGTAAAGATCAAGTTCTCAATCGGATGAGATATTGCTTGATGAACAACTCTTACATCAATAACACATGTTAAACTGCCAACACAAAAGAAAAAGATTAAAATGACAATCTTTTTGTTCTTTTTGAATTTTTCAATGTTTTTGATATTTTTGGAATTTTCTCTTTACATTCTGAATCTTTAACCTGCAATGAGATCATACTAGCAAATTAATCCAACACATGTTTTGCAGTTTTGAGGATAGACATTTGAATTGTGAAGTAATTGAGTGATGAATTGTGGAACAAATCAATTAGCTCGAAGTGACACACTTATTTTTTCTATTCTTGATGATCAATTAGGTTGATTAGGAATAAGTTTTGAGTGACCCATACCTGGCACATTAGAAAGTTATACACTTCATCTAAATAACCCGAGAACAACTCAACACGTCAGGTCACTTACAATCATAAACAGTGTGGAATTTGGGTTCTATTTGGATTTGGTCCACTTTGGGACATCTTTTGAATTCCTTTTTGGAATTTTTCTTTTTATGCCTATGTTCCCCTTGGGAATCTTCTGAATTCCATTTTGGAATTTGTTTGGTGACGGTCCGCATTTGGGACTCTTTTTGTTCCATTTTGGAATCTTTTGCTGCATCTTGAAGCTCAAAAGAGACTTCGTGTGAGACTGCAGGTCTGTGGATACCACAACAAAGAAGCTCATGATGCGGTTCATCACACTGAATAGATTGCATTCAGGTCTGTGGATATCTATTTGATTTGTATAAACGTTTCACATGCACTAAGATGTTTCAACCACAAAAACTCATTGGAATTTAGTTAAATCATCATAGAATGTACTTGTTCAGTATACTTGTCTGAGCTGTCTCGCACATCAATTTTCACGCTTCAGTCTTTATTGTTTAAAATGATGCATTGACTAACTCTAGTGTACTATCATTTCTCATGTACGTGCAAGTAGATTCAACATATTTTTGGATTTTTCTGATTTTATCATTTTTTTTTAATAATGAGTTCTCCCCCTAAACTTTTAAATTTCTAGGAAAATTGAAAGTTTAATGAAAAGAAAATGGCAGATATGTTATCAACGTATGAAGAGTGTATGCAATATACTTAATCTAAACAGACGAAATGAAACATCGGTTATTTCTTGCACTGCCATCATTGTTTGATTTTTGAAAATGTTTTTTTTTAAAAATTCCTGCAATGATTCCTTTTTGTTTCCAACTCCATTTGGTGTCAGTTGCATCGAAAACATCATGAACAAGATTCGGTATCTTGTCATGATAAGGGATCAGCCACGGTCTTCTTTTCTTTGTTTGACCGGCCTCCATAACTGTCCCTAACACACTAATAAATCAGTTAGAGGTAATGACCCAAACCATTTCGGTTTTGGGTCGTCCAAATTCATCAACATAAGTGATATTCTCATAAGTGCAAGGAATACCTTCAGGTGGTGGTTCTGATGATACAATGTAATTTGTACCTTCATCTTCTTTCATGGATTGTTTGTCAAAAGAGTAATTATAGTCATTTTCAAACAAATTGTGAATTTCATTTAAAAACAGGTTTTGTTGACTATATTTCTTATTCAAAGATTGATTCACTATTGGAATCATTTTATGATTTAAATCATGATTTCTCTTTTTGTTTTTGACAAACTTTGGTTTCCATGAATCATTGACATGTTGATTTTCATCAAACGAATGTCTATGATTAGATCTGTTAAAGTTAGAAAAATACCTGGAAGGGTATGCACATGATGAACTTCTTTGGACTGACCTTCTCGGCTTGTAGTAGCACTCGGATGTGTTGTGATTTACCATGTCACAAATAGAGCAATACTTGTTGTAGTAACATTCCATTGTGTCGTGGTTGTACATCTGACAGTTGATGCAGTACTTGTTGTAGTAGCATTCTGATGTCATGTGATTGTACATCTCACATATTTCACAGTACTTCTGATGAGCCTTGAAGGGAGACTTCTTTCTTTGCTTTTGAGAAGCCTTTGCAGTTGAACCTTTTTCTTGATGAGGAGCTTTGACCTCTGAATCTTGTTGAAGCTTGCTTGAAGAAGCTGGAGTCTTGAACATTTTTGCTTTTGAACCATATGGAAAGACACCTTGACTGTAGATACAATCAGAGATATGATGAGTTTCAGAGTCACAGATTAAACAGTAGACATCACTGTTTGAATCACTCGGGGATTCGGAATCTTGAGACTTTGGAGTAGAAGTCTGTGGTGTAGAATCAGATGAAGCGGCCTTTGTCTTGTTCTTCTTGGCTTTGCTCTTCTTTCTTCTAACCTTCTTCTTCTTCTTCTTCTTCTTCTTCGACTGAAACTCTTGTGTCTTTACTTCTTCAGACGATAGTGATCCAACAATTCCGGTTGGCACTAATCTCTCTTTTTCTTGTTCGGATGACTTTGCTTTTTCAGCTTCTTCTTTGATTTTCACAAGATCAGATTGTGATTTGTTCAGTTTGTCAGTAAGCTCCATGAGTTGAACATTCAGATGATGCTTTTCAGTAAGCATTGAATCAACATTCTGTGTAAGAGATTTGAGTCTATCTTCACACAGTTGGTGATTTTCTTGAAGACTTTTCAATTTCTCTTGTTCTTCTTGAAGCTTGGTTTTCAGACTGCTGTTTTCTGAATTAACCATTTCAGAGAGTTTCTTCAATGTTGTAATCTCTTCTTGCAAATCTTTGATCACACTGGATGAGTGTTCATTTGATTTTGCAGCTTCATTCTTGACATTCATTGCTTCTCTTTCACTTTTCTTGAGTGACTCTTCGAGAGATGTGATTCTTTGCTCTGATGTCTTGTGTTGTTCTTGGAGATTCTTGTGCCTTTTCTCTTCATCCTGGAATTTATCCCAAATCCTGTAAGAATATGTTCTGTAGTGTTCACATTGTTGAAAACATTCTTTGGTGCACATCTTTTCTCTTACATTGACAGGCATTTCAACAAATGAACTCTGAACATCTTTCTCGGATTCCTTTTCAGACATCAATTTCTCCATTTCTGATTTCAATTGAGCAATTGTCTCATCTTGCTTTGCAATGGTTTCTGACAAGTTGCTAATTTCTTTATCTTTCTTTTCAATCTCTTGAATGGAAACAACGTCATTGTTTTCACTCCAATCATATTCTTCTTCATCATGATTTTCATGAGAATTTGCTTCACTCACAAGAGCAAGTTTTGTGTGTTCATTAAAGTCTCTTCTCTTTTGATCATAAGCTTTGGCAACTTGAAGATAAGTTGTTTCAAACATGTGATTGAATTCTGTAATAAATTCATTGATATCTTCTCTTTTATTTTCTTCTCGGATAACGGTAAACATGCCCGTTGACATTTTTCTTAAATTTTCAAAGTCATCTTGATAATTTTAGACGTATTGATGCTTGAATGTTCATGAAGATCAATGCAATGTATGATGAAGATGATGATAATATGAATAGGTGAATTGTATTAGATCAATAGAGAGGTTACAATGAATATGGAATGAAATGTAGGCAACTCTTTAACAAATGACCTAGGTGATGGTATTTATAGTTTATACCATTCACCTTACAATGTAACCTAAAAACGTGCAATTAAGCACAAAACGATTACACAAATATTCTAAGACAAATACAATTAATGAACGTCTTCACCCGTGCTTGCTCGTGATGATGCTCGATATCTTCACTCGCTTATATTTGGAAAGTGACATCTTCAAATAACCCCAACAATAAGTTTTTAATATGAAATCTTATAAACTTTGTTATTGATATTTGAGATCATATGTACACTTTAAATAATTATTAGACTCTTGAGTCATTTGGCCACTTAATAAATGCATCAAGTACATTGATACTACATATATGTAGTATTAAAAAAACCAAAATGTGATTTTTAAAATTATTTAATGTAAATAACGTATGAAAAAGTTAGTAACGTTTAAAGAAAAATATAATCAAATATAATATCGCAATACTACATATATGTAGTATGAAACTTAAAAAAACGAGAAAAAAAAATATTTTTTATGACGTTATTTATACTCAAATGAAAGATAATGAAATTCTTGATCTAATGGTGTAATTTTTTTAAAATAATATTAACGTATGCAAAAGATAGAAATGTTTAAAGATTTATATATTTAAAGTTCCAATTTTACCCTTCCTCTTTAAAATTTCATCCCTTGTATTTTTAATAGTTCTCTAGTTCTCAACTTAAAATGAGTTCTCTCTTGAACCCTACCCTATATATATATATATATATATATATATATATATATATATATATATATATAGTGTTACCTTCAAATGAGAACCAAATATTTGGAAAGAACTAGTGAGAACCATATAAGTCATATACTTATTGCTTCAATAACAATGGTAAAGTAAAAATGTATTGTTTTATTAACATTGTTCATTATTTTGTTGAATTTTATCACCTCTCTCCTCGGGTTTTTTTAGAAACTAAAACGTGTGCTTATTTACATATATAATGTGGGTGCATATATGCATTTCAACAAAAAACAATGCAAATCATGTTTTTTATAAATACATCTTATAATTAGTAAGTTTACAAGCATTTTTGTCAATTTAAATAATAAAAAATATAACAGTTAAATCGGTTCTCACTCGGTTCTTTCCTAAAAATGAGTTCTCAAATGAAGGTACCCCTATATATATATATATATATATATATATATATATATATATATATATATATATATATATATATATATATATATATATATATATATATATATATATATATATATATATATATATATATATATATATATATATATATATAGAATTGGGATCTTTTGAGAAGCCCATCTACATTTAAGAACTTGAGAAATATCTTAACCAATCCTATGTTGACACATCATCTCTCATTAAAGTTCTTCAAGGTTATTTTAGTCATTTACTCCATAAATACCTTTTCTTAACATTGAGTTTCTGCAAGACCTGTCACCCCCACCTCCTTGAAAATATATGTTTGTCAGACACTCAATAATCTACCATTTTTCAAAACCATGCTTTCTTTCTCCTCCCAAAATTTCTTCTACACCTTTATTGACAAATAAGTCATCATCCCCACAACTATTATGCTTCTCTATAACAACACATTCACAACCTCATCTTCAATCGCTCATCGGTTTCTATCACCACAACATAACCGTCACCTCGCCACTACCTGATTGCATTCACTTATCGTCGTCTTTTATCCACCATATTCACATCCTTCAAATCGCCTCCGTCACCACAAAATCGTAGTTGTTTGGTGCAGATCTGAATCTACAAATCGATTGTGATGCTCATTGTGAGTTTTAATTAAAGTTGTTGATAAATTGATTTTGGTGTCTAGGAACGAAGTTTTTTTCTGACATAAACCCAGGTGTTTATTATTAGCTTAAATTAATGTTGTTGATTGATTAATTTTGGTTTGTAGGAAGCCATTTTTTCTAGATCACGTTCGATGTATGATTTTTTTATTTAAATGTTACCAAAAAGTTTAATTATTTAATTTAGGATGGATATTGTGATTTTGAAATATCCAGATTTTTTCAAGAAGTTTTTCCATTCTGGTTATAAAATTGATTACTTGAATTTATACAAAAATAGTCTCATTGCATTAATATATTACGTATATGTACTTAAATAGAATATTTTCAAACTCTTATTATTACATGATGTTAATTTTTTAATATTAGTTTTTTTTAATAGATGCAAGCTCTTCTGTGGATCAAAGACGACGATGATAATTAGCAAGAAACGAAGAACAAGTTGATGATGTATATTTTTTGGTTTATATTATTATTTTTTTTTAAACACCGTAAATCTATAATATTTCATATAAAACATAAAAGATTTTACAACAAGATTTTTTTGGTATTTTTGTTAAATAGCATGTCTTTTCTTTAGAATCACGATTGTTGGTATTTTTGTAAATGTAAGACTTACAACTTCACATTTGAAAAACATGTATTTTTTTGTGATATGTAATGTCCATTTAATTTACATATAAGTTGTCCATTTACTTTACATTACATATATGTTTTTTTACGTATTTGCTGTATGCATATTCTTCTTTCAATAGTGTTTACATATTACTCCTTACTAACATAAAACAATTTTTAGCTTTATCACGCTTGATTGAATCTCCTTGGCTTACTTGCTTACACATATGTTTATATGCATTAGATATGCATCTCATTTAATTACTTACAAGTCATAAACTAAATTACATATTACATATGCATCTCATCTCAGGCAAGAATTAAAGTTTATTATTTTGACTTGTTAACTATTTCCTTTTTGTCAACTGTGAACATTTATGATAAATGACTTAAAGTTGATATGACTAATACAAATTTCAAGTTGATAAATAGTACTTTACTTTTATATTAGAAAATCATATTACTAGTCCCAAGAACACAATTCATAAGGGTCTCGTGGTTTTTTTAGCTTTTCAATCTCTTTTTCAATTTGCACATTAGTTTTATTTTTTATAGTTTGCTAATTTATTATACATATGTGATAACTTTAAGATAAAGAATTTTCATCGTTTATCTTAAAACATAAGTGTTTAAAATGACTTACAACTACAAACTCACTATTTTAACTCAAGCAAATTCATGGGTGTAAAACAAAACCCGCACATACAAAAAAAAACATGACATTTCCAATTACTAATATGTAATTTCCAAAAACATGTATATTTTTGTCATAAAATTTTAAAGTTTCTAATTGACTTACAACTAGCAACTCACTAAAATCAAATAAAACTTATAAAAACTCACACAAAAAACTAAAAACAATGATACGAAAGCTAGGCCTTTAGTAAAAAAATTGTTGTTACGAAACATAGAATTATGCAAAAAAAATCCATTAATTTGAAACACAGTTAACTTTATTTCGTTTTCAATTCTTGCAGAAAGCTTAAAATTTATACACTGGTTACCAAAATATATACATTGTTAGTCAAAACACATATCAATACAATAAAAAACTACTATGTAAATTTGAAAACATAATAGTATATTACACATTATATTTGGTTAAAAAAACATATTTATGTGTTTCGCCTACAAACACATGTATTTTCTTGACGTAGATAAGATAAATATATTTTTTTCATTACATAACCGTAGTATACAATAACGCATTCCATAACTCTTTACATTCATTCGTATCATTACATAACTCATTACATCCAATTACACATTTCCAACCCTAGCATCTTCAATTGCAATATCTCTGGTTAGGCTTCAACGATTGTAATACTCTAACTGCAAAAAAAAAAAAAGAAAAAAGAAAACACTTATGGCATTTCGATTTATACTTATGTAATCCAATTGCACATATGTATAGAAGCATACTTTAAATGTTAACTAGTAACTCATTTAAACTATGCTAATATAAAGAAACCAAACAAGTATTTATGCCATTTTAAAAATTCTAGAGTCAAATACTCAAGTTTAGTCCGAATGTGAAAAGAAATTTGTACTAACAATAAAAAGTCAATTTGTACTAACATGTTATTGATCTGCTATTAATTAATCAAAATAAACACACAAGAAAGAAACTAAAAGTACCCATGATAAAGAGGACCCAGACACGTTGTTTCTTCTTTTGATGCCGATCGATGTTGATGACGGTTGGATTTGGCTCGATGGAGCCAAAGATCAAAACCCAACAACCAACGTAGATTAGATGAGGATGACGTCGATGGTGGTGAACGAGTGGTTTCTTGTGCTTGTCTGGGTTAAATATGGTGGTGTTCGGCGGTGGTGGGTGGGGTGATGGTGATGGCACCGGATGCTAAAAACACATATAATGAACAACTTCACAAATGACTTGCATATACTTGTATATTGTTTTCTTGTTAGAAAGAATAAATTTAAGAATTTGAAAAGTGTTTTTGAAAAAACAAAAAGCTGAATTGAGGAGAAAAAAGATTATTCAGAAGGAGAGAGAGTGTGTAGGAGGAGAGAGAGTGTGCAGAATTTTTGACGGTTTTGGGCCTTTCAAATTGTTTCTCTCTCCCGAAACTACCCTTCTGTACCAAAAAACTGAATCATATCCTTTTTACATATTATTTTTAATAGCATAATACACAGTTTAATTGTTGACCACAAGATGAATTTGAATCGATGGTTTACAATGCTTCTTACTATTCTCAAAACTCATGTGTTCTCAAAATACCACCTCCCTATATATATATATATATATATATATATATATATATATATATATATATATATATATATATATATATATATATATAGGGATCCATTCAAATGAGAACACTTTTAACTTGAGAACAACTTAGGAACCGCTTTAACTGTTGAATTTTTTATAATATAAATTGACCAAAATGCTTATAATTAACCTAATTTTAACATCCGTTTAAAAAAATATATGATTTGTGAAGTCGTTTGTTAAAATGCATATATGCACCCACATTACTTGTACACAAACACACATTGTGGGTGCATATATGCATTCTAACAAACGACATCACGAATCATATTTTTTTTAAATAGATGTTAAAATTAGTTGAATTATAAGCATTTTGGTTAATTTATAATACAAAAAATTCAATAGTTTGACTCCCTTTATGATTCGTTAAAGTTGTACTTTTTGTACTCAAGTTAAGAGGTGTTCTCATTTGAGTGTCCCTATATATATATATATATATATATATATATATATATATATATATATATATATATAGAGTGAGGTTCACCTACATAGTGTTATAAATCTAAGAAGGCTAAGAAGCAATAAGAGATTGACATGTGGCATCTAGGAAAATTAGGAGAGGGGGTATTTTAGTCATGCCCACTTTTTTAAATACTCTCTCTCCACATGCAAGTCACATGTCAATTCCCCCACTTTTTTAAAACGTTTATAACTTTTACATACGACATTATTTTTTTAAACAAATTACACCATAAAAACGAGAATTTTTCTCTCTTTAAAACGCGTATAATATTGATATATAAAAAACGAACTTTTTTTCACAATTTTTCAGCTCATTGTGTCTAACGTCAGGTCATTGTGTCTTCCGTCAGGTCATTGTGTCTTTTATCAGGTCATTGTGTGATTGTGTCATCCGTAAGGTTGTTGTGTCATTCATCGGGTCATTGTGTAATCTTATTTGACAAGTATTACACAATTATCTAATAATAATTACACAATAACACAAAAAGTATTTCAAAGATCTTGCTCTCACATCATCCTCCTTAAAAAATAAATAAACAAAACTTAAAAAAACTACTATTTTCTCATTGTGTCTTTTTTCATTGTGTCTAATTTAAAAAATAAAAAAAACGGTAATTTTTTTAATTTTTTTTAATTTTTCGTTTATTTATTTTCTGAAAGAGGAATACATGGGGAACAAGGTCTCCGAACCACTTTTTTCAAATTTGATTTATATTGTGAGTTATAATTTTTTTAAAAGTGTCATTGTGTCTTTGTTTACCATTGTGTCATTCTCACACTTTGTAACAAAAATTGACGTTGTCTTTGAACATTTCTCAAACACATATTAACAATTTGTGACACGGTGATAATTTCTAAACACATAATATGACACAACAAATATTTATAATAAGATGATATTATATAATGACTTAAGAATGAACCGATAAAAGTGATATTTCACTAGTTATAATAAAACACAATCACATCATATTACACAAGGACTAGACAAGTGCCGAAATTTTTTTTTATTTTTTATATATCAATATTATACGCGTTTTAAAGATAACAAAACGCTTGTTTTTTTGGTGTAATTTTTTTAAAAAAATAATATCGTATCCAAAAGTTATGAAAGTTTTAAAAAAAGTGAGGGAATTGGCATGTGCCTTGCATGTGGAGAGAGAAAGTCAACAAAAGTGGCTATGACTAATGTACCCTTCCACCAATTTCTTTTCCTACAAATTGATCTCAACCATTAAAAAAGAGATCTAAAGGTTATAAATCCTTCTTAGCCTTCTTAGATTTCCAACACTATGTAGGATAACTCTCCTCTATATATATATATATATATATATATATATATATATATATATATATATATATATGGGAAAGTGAATACGGGGCTGTTAAGCATGTAAGTTGCACGTGATACTCATTAAAACGGCGTAGTTTTGATTAAAAAACCTAAAAATATATTCTCTTCCAACTTTATCTTCTTCATCGTGCCCTTAAATTACGAGAACTTTGTTGCAGGCTCAAAGTTGTGATCAATATACTTTTTTCACGAAGATATATTCTAAATATTTTGAGTAGAAGCAATGTTAAAAAAACATAAGATTAATCTATTTATTTGATTGTATATTCTTTAAATTAAGATGTAATTAAAGAATTATTTATTTGTTTCACATATAAGTGAATCAGCGCAAATAAACAATTAGATGGAGCTTAGAAAAATGATGGCAAATTTTGTTCAATACCAACTATTTATTTATTTTTTCAAAATCGATTGTTTTGTGGCTTTTCATCTCGTTGGGCTGTGATACAGAAGAGCACGGAATTAAGTGGAATGAAACAAATTAAGCGGAATTAAGCATGTTATCATAAATTTTTAGATTTTTTTAATCAAAACTACGTCGTTTTGATGAATTTCACGTGTAAGTTACACGCTTAACAGCTCCGTTTTCACTTTCCCTATATATATATATATATCACAAAGACTAAAACTGTTAGAATATAATCGAATTTATTAAAGGTGTCAAAACTCATGAACTAAAACTACAGTCTACTCTAACGAAAAACATGGCCGTATCTTGTGAAGTCTTCTTATTCTAACATTAAACTCAAAACATAAACACAAAAGCAAATCGACACCAACATACCAATACAACTTATGATAATGTCACTCACCCATTTGTTTTTTTCCTTCATAGCCAACGACTCTCTTCTTTCTCTTTTCATCTCCTTAAACTCACGTCGACTTCTCCACCTCTCTTCATCGTCAACCACCACTTTCCTTGTAACATTATTTCCCCCCGAAATTGCCGTCCGCGAAACTACCAAAAACTCGCTACCGTTTAAACAACGTCGATCCAAATCAGTTAGTTTCATCACCACCTCTTTCACTACACCACCCACACCTAAAACCACTTGTATTCGACATTGTACCATCTCATTCCGATCACATCCCGGTAAAACAGTGTCGTATTGGACACGAGTCTCGTTAGCCACCAAATCTTTCTTTACGGAAAACGGTTTGATGCTCGATAAGTTTCCCGCTCTTTTCATCATGGGGTCGATCAAGATCCAGTTTAACGTTAGTGACTGCTTCAAGTTTGATAGTGTTTCTTCATCAACTTCCACCTTAATTGGTCGGTTGGCGTCTTCCTTTAATATAACTAGCAACTCAGAAGACAAGAAATGATCAGCTGTGGTATCAATGAAATGAACTGTTGAGTATATGACGTTTGATTGGTAGCGTATATCGACTGTTGATATGAGTTGTGGTGGCCAAGGGTGGTGAGTTGAGAGGTGGAGATGACGGTTGTTGACATTGACGATTAGAGAAGGAAATGAGTCGTGGAAGAAAGATTTGTGACGTTCGGGGAAGGTGGATATGATGGCGTCAACGTGTGGGTGGGTTATAGAGGGCCAAGTGCACTTGCAGATTTGTGACCAAAGATTATGATCTGAACATAGGGTGTGTAGATAGGATGATACGGTGGCGAAGGTGGAAAGAGATCGACCGTCTAGTTGTGGTAAGATGTGCGTGTGGACGATGTCCGGGTGGACGTCGCCGAGTGTGGTTGACATTGCAACCGGGTGATCACTAGGGGATGGGAGAGAACACGGGATGGGAGGATATTTATACATGAGAAATCATAAATAAGGGTGTTTAAAAAAACCGTAATCCGAATAAAACCGAAATCCGAATCGTATCTAAAATCGAAACTAACCGATCCGAATTCTTATTCGGATATTCGGTTCGGATATAACACTATCCGGATTCGGGTGTCAAAATTTTATAAATCAGGTTATTCGGTTTATTCGGATATGCATTTAAATCGAATATATAAGAGTTAGCCTACTATACAATTAATCCTTTATGCACATACCTATATGTTTTCATCCTACTAAAAATTAGCCCATTTGCCACTATAGAAACACATAGATCTTGTTTAGACTATTTTCTATCAAGTGGTTTTGTATTTTTGTATTTGTATTTGTGTTTTAGACTAGTTTTCTACTTTTCGGGTTCGTACGCTTTATGTTGTATTTGTCGTATATGTACGCTCCGTTTTGGTTTTAGATAGTGTTTAAGGAATTATGTTGCGATTTTAATTTTTCTTTGCATTCATAAGATAAAAAAGAGGTTAAAAGTGGCTAAAAAAAACTTTTCAGATAGATTCGGTTTATTCGGATAATTTCGGTTATATCTGAATCAGATCCGAAATGAATTCGGATCGATAAGATTCGGTTCGGTTAGCAAAGTGATTAATTCGGATCGGTTCAGATACGGATGTGCGCCTGAAAATTTCAAATCCGAATAAATCGTTAACTGAATCGATAAACACCCCTAATCATAAATATTCATTGCAATGAGTTTGTCCGATAATAATGTAATGAAAGTTTTAACTATTTTTTATTGGTAGAATAAAGTTTGATTGTGTCGATTGTCAGGTTATTTTTAATCTACAACTAGAACTAAAATACAATATATTTTTTAGATTTATAAATATTAAATTTCCAGTTGTTCTCGAGAATAATAGTTTAGACATATATCATTTTTATAAGCATGTACACGTTTTTTATAAGCTATATATAGATATTGTTTATTACTACAATGTTATTATATAGAAAATATCACAGTGGTACTTTTATTTATAACGACGGTTAGTTTAACGGTTTATGAAACATGTGTAAGAAAAAATTTATGTTTATAACTAATATACAAATCCTTCTTCATGCATGCATGCATCCATGTTTCATAGAGGAATGCACTTTATTCATTGTTATCGTATCATGTCATGTTGAGTGTGATAAAATCGGGCTAAACTAATATAACATGTGTGTTAGTACAGGTTGGCTCAGACGTTGTGTTTATCACCGCCATGAATGTTTCTGTAGTCAGAAACATCAATATTTCATGGTGTCAAATATGAAGTGAAACACACAGGCGGCCCGGGATAAGTGAGTCCGCACTGGTCACTCGATCTTCATGGCACCAATTTTTTAATTTTTATTTATATATATATTGAAAAAAAATAGATGACAATAGTTAGGTAAGGTTAAAAGCCTAAAGAGTGTATGTCCAGTTAACTGTTTGTTGGGCTAACAACATTAGGGCTGGGAATTTCTGACCTGATCTGAAAACCTGACCTGAACCTAACCTGAAAATTGTGGGTTTGGGTTTACATTGAATGAGTGTGGGTCAGTTTCGAGTTGAACCTGCTGACCTGATTTCAAAAACAGGTCTGGTTCGGGTCAACCCATTGGGTTCACAGGTTGACCTGATTTTTTATATAAATATAAAATTTAGGGTATATCGTGTAAATATACATGTAGTTTATGGTGTTTTACGTTAAAACTATAACAATATCGAATGTCTTATATGGTTTTGCGTACATTTGGGTGGCAAATCCCGATTTTCCATAAGCTCGCTCTCGTTTAATGTAACACCCTAGGCAAATCCCACATCGGCCGTGGGCAGGAGAGATCTGAGATTTATAAGGAATGTCCGCCCTTAAATACCAACAACGCGTTTTGGGGCTTAATGCTAGTGGATGAGTGGAGAACTCTACAGTTAAGCGTGCTCGGATGACAGCAGTCTCAGGATGGGTGACCATCCTGGGAAGGTTTCACCCGGGCAACCAAAAGCAAATCCGTGAGCTCTAATGTGGCAAAGCGGACAATATTGGTGGTATGAGAGGCCGGATGTTACAGATTGGTATCAGAGCCATTGATTATAGCGAACTAGGTTGCATTGCATTGCATTCTAGACTATAACTGCACACTACATTAGTTACACTTGTGTGAATTTATTTCTGACCCATATACATTTGATTTACATCTACACGCGCCTACAATAGCATTATAGGAACTAATCAACTTGCATTGTGTGAAACTTTATGGTATATCTGTTTTTACTTATGATATTAGTGAAGCTTGAACTAAGTATGTATTTGCTTTGCTTATGTGCTAGTCTTTTGAGCACACACTTTTAAATGTTTTAGAATTTAAACATTTATTTTGCTTATGTGCTAGTCTCTTGAGCATAGATTTTAGATGTTTTGGTTTTTCAACATTTGCATGGTTTATGTGCTATTCTTTTGAGCATGAGATTGTTTAATACTTCTGTTAAACTATATTTTTCCTTTTAAACCCTGAAATTTGGTTTATATCAAACGTTAAGTGTTTTGTTAAAGCTGTTGAGTGTAAGCTGTAACTGGCTCTAAATGGTGTTCAATATAGTATGCATGAGACATGTCAACTTGGTTGATGCCTAGAAACTCAATTACAGTGAGGTCCTTCGTGTGTTAGGACATGTTACCAGTTGTGTGAACTATTATGTGTTATAATATGTTACCTACATGCTACGATGTTGTCATTGCTTATGATTACAGTATACTCACTACATGTTACTAGCAGTCTTTCCTATATACTTATCATGATATCATTAGACACTTGACATATGATCTCCCCATAAGTACGTCACACAAAGTACAAATGTGTAGCAAGTTTTCCCTACCTCTCTTATACATCCTATACTCGGAATAAGATAACATATGTTATAAATAAGAACATAACAATAAGCATGTAAAGACAAAAGATTAAAGCACATGATGGGAGATAAACTAGGGTGATTGTGTAAGGTAAATTGACGATTACGGGTGCGCAACGTAATGGTGAATTTACAGGTACATGATGGTCCTGGTAAAAAACTGGTCGTGCGTGCTATACCCAAAACATAACCTAAAAGAAACAATACAAACATATACATCTGAACAAAAATTTATCTTTAACAACATCATTTAGAAACATTGTCATACACCCTCCCCTGGTGTTATTAACAACAATACCCATCTCACTCCAAGGAGTTGAAAAAAAAAAATTTAGCCAAATTCCTCAATTCGAACAATGTTGTAATACGTTAGCCCTTGGTAACTTACTACTTCTACATGATTATCAGTTCTCTAGATCACAACAAACACTTCGATCATCAAAATTAAAAGAGCTTCATAGATCTTTTGATCTTTTCATTAAACATCTATTATTGGACTTACAAAATAACATTCTCATTCCAAGTTAACATCATTAACTCAACTCTTCTAAATTGAAAATGACAACTTAAAACATAAATGATACTAGTTAAATTTCGGGGCGAAATTTCTTTCGACAAGGGGATAATGTGACAACACGAATTTAATTATTTGTTTATTTATTTATTTATTTTTTTCTATCTTTTAACGTCAGGCCTTTTTACCTATTGTATATATAATTTTCAGGACGAAATTCTTTTAACAATGAGATGATGTGACACCCGGCGTTTTCGGGTTTAACTCCATTAACACAACTCTATTAATTATAGTATCGTAATCATTTATTTTAAGCAAATGAGCTCAAAGGCCTAATGAAAGGCCCAATGTGATAAATGAGGCCATTAAAGGTCCGGTACATTATAACGAGTGTTCGTTCGTCATATTAATATAAAAGGTATCTTATATATTTATAAGAAGTCAAATAACTAATCACATAAGAAACGAACGTAAGTAACTGTGAAACACGTATTTGATCAAGCACGTTCAAATACGTCAATTTACAATCAAGGAAATAATACTTGAAAGCGATTTGGAATATTGTGAAAAAAAATGTAAGCTTTGACGGAGATTCGATATGGGAAACGATACTAGACGCGGTGGGTTGCACGCGTTAGTAAATTAAAAAGCCCACTAGCCAAACCCTACTTACAAATACACTTTATCATCTCAATTTCATCTTTTCAAAAACCCTAGTATCATCCCACACAACTTGCAGCCGTCACATTTCCGGCCGTTTTCCGGCAAGCTCCGACATCCCCAAAGGGCCTATTATATATCAAAATCTTCGTCTTGACGAGACGGTTCCAATGATAGTAAATGCGTCATCTAACTCGTAACGATGAAAAAGTTATGGCCATTTGAAGATTGCGGCTGCTAGAGTTTTACCCCTTCCTTCTTCGTTTTTCCGGCGAGATTCTGGCCAACTCCGGCGTCCCCACGAGGCGCATTATATATCAAAATCTTTGTATCGACGAGAGGAATCCAACTGTGGTGTCTGTTTTCTCTAAATCGCAACAAAGAAAAGGTTATGGACAGTTAAAGGTTACAACAACAAGGTTTCATCCTTTTCTTTTTTCGTTTTTCCGGCCATGGCTTCTGTTCTACAAGTTTCTCTTCATCTAGATGCGATTTAGGAGAAGGTGAAGGTATGGTTATGGTGTCGTGATGGTGGGTTTAAGGTTGGCGGCGGTGGTGGTGATGTATGACAGCAACGACGTAGTTTTGGTGGTGTTTTAAGTGACATTCCGGCGTGTTGAGGGCTGTTACCGGTGGTGACGGTGATGGATGGGTGAATGGTGGTGGTTGGTGATTAAAAATGATGATGCAAAAGTTGTACCGGCCTGATTTCCGCCTGTTTAATGGTCACTGGTGGTGGCTATGGGTTGAGTTTGGTGGTAACTCTGTGACGATGATGATGATTTGTGACGACTAGAGGTTGTGGATGGTGATTGGTCAATCATGGTCAAACAACGAGATCGAGTCGAAATTGAGTTTATTGAGAACGTGAACAGAAAACGAACATTAAGGTATATCTCAAGTTAAGAAATTATTCAATTACAATATAATATGTTGTGAGTTGAGCTCCAAATAGAATTGATAAAAAAAATATACAAATTGTAAAACCGAACAACAAATAAATATTATTATAATCAATCACTGCACTTTAACTAGTACAACGAGCTCAACCGCACGTGTATAGTAACATTGTGCTAATGTTATATATTATTTGTTATGTGTACCCATAGGGAAATTATCGGTTAATATACTTGTGTGGCTTTCAATGTGGAGGTTATTCTTAGTGTATGTTTGTACATTGTGATTGTGTGAGCTTTTCAACGTGAACATGCATACATGTATTTGCTGGTTACTCGAGGTGAGTTTCACGGCCCCTTTTACATTACTTTTACTTACTCTTTTTGGGGGAGATAACATGCTGTAAATTACTTTTTTTTACATTCTTGCTTCTTAGTATATCACATGCGTACCTAGTGTCAGTATTTTTGCCTTACGTTTAGACCGTTAATTATATTGCAAAGCGAGGAAATTTGAGTAGTACTACTGGGTTTGACAAACCCCATCCGGGCTGGTCGCGCCAGCACGACTGGAGGTCGAACGGGTGTTTAATTGTCCTATCATTTACCGTGCTTGGGAGGCATTGGCTTGAGGCATTCATTTCTTTACATTACTGTCAGCTTCGGTCGTAAACACTTTCGTACACTAGTGTAGCATGCATAGTAGTCTAGCTAACTACTTGATATACTAAGGGAACTACTGGATTTGCTTTTAGAACTTATTTTCTAGTTCTGTAAACCTATGAACTCACCAACTTTATGTTGACACACTTTAGGATGTTTATCTAAGGTTGTCAAAATCACACTCACGGATAGGGCATTCATTCATTGGTCGCATTGATTTGAGAACTCAACATTATTTATTATATTTGCATTTGTAAATTCAAACATTATCATCACTTTTACCAAAATGATTCTAATTTACTATTTACGCTTCCGCATTTAATGTAAAACTTTTATTTTTATTTTTATTACTTAATACAATACGTTACTTTTCAAAATCATATACGTCGTTCGGTGTAACTAATGATCGGATCCTGGTGTGTCACACTATTAACGGTAAAACTCCGTTAGTGGGAATTTGGGGGTGTGACAGATTGGTATCAGAGCAACTCCTGTGCCATTCGGGATGGTGGGGCAAACCTCATCAAGGATGGTGAGTCCCCGGGGGTGTTCAGAGGGGCACCTTAGGCAAATCCCACATCCAAGTATGGGATGGTGGGGCAAACCTCATCGAGGACGATGAGTCCAAAAAGGGGGGGGGGGTGTTTGTAACACCCTAGGCAAATCCCACATCGGCCGTGGGCAGGAGAGATCTGGGATTTATAAGGAATGTCCGCCCTTAAATACCAACAACGCGTTTTGGGGCTTAATGCTAGTGGATGAGTGGAGAACTCCACAGTTAAGCGTGCTCGGATGACAGCAGTCTCAGGATGGGTGACCATCCTGGGAAGGTTTTACCCGGGCAACCAAAAGCAAATCCGTGAGCTCTAATGTGGCAAAGCGGACAATATTGGTGGTATGAGGGGCCGGATGTTACATTTAAAGAATGCCTTTATTGGAAATTTTGATTTTTTAACTCTTGGAGAACGTATTGTGATAATTCAGGTCAAATGGGTCGGGTTCGGGTCAACCTGCTAAAAATCAGATCGGGTTCGGGTTTAAGTAATGTCTAAAATTGTTGGTGATGAACTTTATATGGAGTTCAAGCTATTAAACATGTGACACCCCGCCCGGCGGCGGAAAACACCGAGCGCGTCAAGTGAATTGGATATCAATAGTACAAAGCACATGGCACACTAAAAGCATATTTTAATATTTAATTAAGCATCAATGTCATGACAAGAAAAAAAATAGATAGTCTTAAATACGAAAGCAAAAACCAATAAATAAAGCTATTTAATTAACTTTTAATCTAGGTCCAAAAGCAATCCTACGTGTCTTGTAAAACCTAAACGATTCAAACGCCACCTGAAACATGTGTAAAATAAGTTAGCTAAAGAATTAGCTAGTGAGTAAAAACACAATTGATAATATATAATATGAAAACTGAGATCAATATGAATATGTCATGCAAGTTTATGTGTTTAGCAATATAATTATATCATTCAACCATGACCATAGAATCAACATAGAATCATCATAGAATCAAGCGTGTTACATTTATTGATAACATTCATCGAACCGACAAGTAACCGTCATTGAACCATCTCGTTGTATAAGTTATCAATAAATATTTTTAGCATCGTAAGGGACATAGCAACATAGTAACAAGCATCTCGTTTAGCAACTAGAATCTAACCTATAGAATCAACAAAAGAATCGCCGGGTCTAATCACCTATCAGGCCATAAGTGTAGGTGGGCTTGTCAAGCCATTAGCGCAAATATCGTACCGGTGGAAATTACAAATAATATAATTTCTATTCCTAACACATAAGATTGCATCAAGCGGCCAAACTAGATTAACATATTAATTGATCTCATTTAGAAAAAGAAACAAAAACAAAAAGAAACCATAGCATCGTATAGAACACATGTTTCAGCCCCAAAAAGTAAAACAGAAAAAGGGGAAGTGAGTTTACTCACCTTAATAAGCAAAGACAAACGAAAAAGAAACGCAGCTATCACGAACCGAGAGTCTCCCAAATATTAGTACCACCTAATTAGTTAAGGAAACCCGAACTTAGAAACGAACAAATAGAAACAAGAATCACAAATCCGAGATCTAGGGTTTCGGACTTGGATTTGAAATTTAGGGTTTTAGATTAAAATTAGGAATTAGGGTTTTAGATTATAATTTAGGAAATTAGGGTTTTGAATTACGTATTGTGATTTCGGCTACGAAATGTAAATATATTTTTCGTATTTGAATATATTCATATTTCATAAGTATTCGTCTCTTTGTATTTATTTTAGATATACAATTTAAATACATAATAATATGACATTATTATTTGAATCTAGAACTTATAAGTTTTATAAACATTAAATGTATTTAATACATAAAAGATATTATTTATTAATCTAATATAATTAAAATTTAATGCTAACTAATATGTAAAACAACTTAAAAACAAGAATTAAACAAATGTGTGGAAAGGGGACTCGAACCCGTGACCTCTCCACACAGACCAACATGTTGAAACCGGTAGACCAGACGCGCTTTTGTTGAAACAGTCGGTCAATTAATGTTTTTAACATATCATAGCCGCTAAAACCCAATGAACACTATGAGCCCTAATTCAAAGAACCATCAGATTCGTTTGAATCTGATAAACACAACCAAATTGATCATAGGGTTTTTAATCCCCATTACAACACGAGTATTTTGATATAAAAAACATACCTTTTGGTGAACGTTTGATATGGGTTCGGGTTGAAGACAAAGTCGACGGTTTTAGGATTAGATTTAAGAATCTGAGATGAAACGTGAGGAAATTGATGATATAGATAGCTGTAGTTGATCAAAAGGAGTAAAACGAAATCGAAAATTACCTGCTATGATGCCTGGAGGTTAGTAGACGGCTACGGTCGCCGGAAAATACCTTGAAGGTTCCGATTCGGGTTTTGCAGTGAAAGGTGAATGTTTTTGGTGTTATGGAACAGTTAATCGAGTATAGATACAGATATGGGTGGGTTTAATTCGTTGTTTATGGTACCAATTTTAGGTAATGAGATTTCGAATCAAAACCCAAAATAGATTTCGTGCTAAACCGTTTCTAAACGCGTCTTTAGGTCGATTAAGGGTTCGATTCGGACATGTAGGTGTTTTGGAAAGGTTTGATTACATTAAAAATGGTATAGATTCGTGAAATAACTCTCGCCAGAGACGAGAGTTGGCCGGAATTGCTGTAGCCGCCGGAAACGCGTGAGGGGGGGATTGGTTTGGGTTATGTGATATTTTCAGTTTTAGTCCCTGAGCTTTTGGGTGTTTGTTTATTTTAATTTAATAGTTTTAATACAAGTTTCAGAAATTACACTTTTGGCCCAAAGTTAGTTCTTAAATTGTATTAACTATCAAACTTAACTATTTTGAGACGTAACGTTTATACAAGTGACGTTTTTTTATAGTTTTAGTTTGTTTAAGTTATTAAGAGACCATTTCGAGATTTTTAGGTGGTTTTGTTTGACGTTTTCAATAGTTTTCTTTTATGAGCCATACATATATATATTAATGTATATTTTGAGATTCGTCATTTCAAATAAAAATTATATGGCACACGAGAATATAAATATAATTATTTAATTGAGACGGGAATAACGTACAATCAAATGCGTTTATTCATAACCATAAAAACGAACGTTACATTTTCTGAAAATAAATACGATTACATATAAAAGAGATAAAACTTCGGGTCTGAGTCGGGCATTCGGGTTCGGTTTCGGGGCAGATGTCACAAAACACATTAGAAACCGGTGAATGTTAGGGGTGTTCATTCGAATCGAATGCGAATTGGGCGAATTAGGCGAATCGAGTTGGTCGAATAGGGACTTTTAAAACCCGTATTCGTATTCGATCCACATTCGAATAAAAATCTATGTATTCGATTAAGTTATTCGAATTCGAATAGATTCGAATGTATTCGCTTTAAAAAAATATAAATAAACAAACACATCAAGTAACAATAGAAATGTAGCACTAACATAACATAAGTCTACAACATCACCCAAACAATGTGCAAAACATCACTCAAACAATATGCAAAATACTAGCACATCAACAAGTCTAAAACATGTTAAAAAAATGTCTAAAACTGCATAATCAAACACAAAAAAAGACTATAAACAAGTTTAAAACCTGCAGAAACAACAATTAAGCATCTGTCACAGCACCAAATTATGTTCATATGCAGAAACAACAATTAAGATTGAGTAATGGGTTGGGTTTGGGTATTTTTAACTTTACTTCAAGCTCATTAAATCATATTCATATATAGATAATTAATTAGATATATTAAAAATATATATTAAAAAATATATAAATTTCTTATTCGAATTGGGCGAATCGAATGCGAATACATAAACTCATATTCGTATTCGATCCACATTCGACAAAATTATTCGAATAGAATGCGAATCGAATTCGAATGACTGAAAGTCGATTTCGAATGGCCTTAATCGAATTCGATTCGTATCGAATTTCGAATAATTCTAATGGTATTCGAATAATGAACACCCCTAGTGAATGTAACAACCCTTGGGATGTTTTGAAGCATTTGAAAGAATTTGATTATTTTCCAAATGTGAAGAGTTTATCGAATTTAATGTTAAAATCTTACTAACGAATCAGAATGTCGTCATAAAGATTAGCTTGCTGACGATTATAGCTATTGAGAACAAAATATTTGAGAGTACCAAATGCGAATAGGTGATAAACGATTTGTTAAGAAGAATGCTAGTAGAGCTTTACAAGTTATCAGTTAGCAATTACGGTATGTAATTCGAATACTTTGATATTTTTCTAGGTTTACCGGTAAAACTGTTGTTTCCGATTAAAAAAAATTACTTTACATAATTTAATTCGTCAGTGCTTAGAGGCTTTTTTTCCGCTCACACCTGACACCAAAGTTCTCATGACCAACCTTGTTGAATCATGCTAACATTTCCCAAGACATTAAACCTACACCAATATGTAGATTATATGAATGAAAAAAAATGTCTAATTTGTGCACATCTAAACTAGTGAGAAAAGATCACTAAATCTCAATTCGGTATTAGAAAGACTTAAACAGAAAAAGTGCAAACAAAGCAAGGAAACTCATTTTTCGAGTTCGTAAGGCTCAGAGTTCTTTTCGTAAAAACTAGCCGCAAGGTGATTGCAGGCAGGTGTTAACCTACCATGTTCACCAGTTTGCTGCGAAAACGTTAAACTTATCACAGCCTCAAGTCATCCACCATCAATAACATTTCTAAAAATATCAACACATGAAACACTTTCAATTTTAAAGGCAACTAAGATGACCAAACAAAACCATATGCAGACATAAACGGGTTGACCAAGTGCATAAAAGTTAGTAAATCCCAAATCTGCCAAATGCAAACAGATCAAAATACCACACCAATTTTCTGTTATATGTTACACTCGTCATGGAGTCAAATTATCAACCATGAACGACGACTCTTAAACTACGACTACACAACGCTAAATCATTGTATTGCAACTGATCAGATCAAAGGCCAGGACCACTACAAGATTCTATGGCGATCAAATCATTGTATAGCACAGTCAATAAGTCTTTTCTGTTCCAGTGGATTTAGAGGATGTTGCCGGTCTGACAATCACACTACAAGATTCTATGGCGAGGAAACTTTTGCCGAGGAAAAATTTCGTCGCTACAATTGCGCTTTGCCGAGGGATTTTCGTCGCCTAAGACCTTCTCAAACTTTTAACTGGTCAACACTTTTACCGACCAATTTTCATCACTATTGGTTTAGGCGGGCTTCTGAAAATTAGGCGCCATTTGGGAAATGTTGTGCCGACGAATTTTGGTTGGCAAAAACTATTAAAATTAAATTTTTTAATTCTTTTAATTGTTCACGAGGTAAATAGAAACGACGCTGTATATTGATATGTTTTAGCGAGGAAATTTTCTCGCTATAGGTATAAAATAAAATGAGGTACAAACCTATAGAGAGGAAATTTTGTCGATATAGGTTTGCCCGGGTTTATTATCTCCAGAGCTCTTTATTTCACCCCATTTCTTATCTCACTTTACCAAATTTAAAGCTGCTCCCAACCACAAAAATTTATTGAAACAAAACCGGGCATAATCATCAACTTTTCATCAAGTTCGTTCAATTTGGAGGTGAAATGTAAGATTCCTTGGAGGTGACGTACATTCTCCTCCCAACCACTTCCGGCCAACAATGACCATCGACGGCCACCGGTCTCCTCCCAACCATCACAACCACCGATTAGTCATTTAGTTTAGGTGAACTTTCAGATCTGTTGATGGAATTGTGTTTTGTCACTTTAGATATATGATTTTGTGCTTCATAAACTGTGAATATGCTTTTGGCGACGAACTTTTTACCTAAGCCGACCAGGTTCAGCCGAGGAAAGTTTTAGCGGCCATTTTTCGTAGGCCAAAAATTATCTTGCCTTTAGCGACACATTTTGTCGGCAAAAGTAAAAAAAAATTGTCGCTAGAAGTCTTTATTTTTGTAGTGTCAGCAAATTCATGTTAATATACTTACAAAGTTTTATACATGTTTACAATTTATAATTACCTATAAGACTTAATTGGCATAGAATTCTTTACATACATAGCAAAACCCACCCACCGCATTGGCGAAGCATTATGGAGACGGGGGAGGGTCACCCCCCCCCCCACTTTTTTCCGTCTGAAGTGTTGGTTTGTTGGTCGGTGGCTGATTTTTTATATATATATATTGGGTTTGGCCATCTGAAACAAAACGTTATAAGATTTGGCCCCCCTAGCCTCCAAATCATAGCTTCGCCGTATAATAATCATAGGTAGTAGTATAAAAATACCAGTCTGACACGCAATACAACCCTGTACACACGAACGTTAGTGATAATCAGTCAAAATTAAAACTCAAGAAAATATACCAAAATATTAAGTTGCAATTTTTGTGATAAAAATTTATAAATATATATATATATATATATATATATACACATATAATACGTACGCACCTACAAATAGACGTTTACATTACGCAAACCGAGCATTTTATCATTCTTAAGCATCAATAAAATGAGTCACTTAGTAAATTAATACACGTGAATCACCTAACAATGCTAATTAGCATCTTTATGTGAAAAGAGTTGCAATAACAATGCACCAAATTACAACTAACTACACAAAACGCCCAAATTACTTACTATTATTAAACCACCATCTTGCAACAACAAAAAATATATTCACCATAAGCTACGGCCACAACCCATCACCACCACTTATATCTCAAGTTGTCTCCAAAGATCCTTCAACCTCATGGTTATTACCCAACACTACAACCAAGAATTCAACTAAAAACACACACACACACAATTACACAAACATGTCTTTTGCAAATTTTTCAACAATGGTTTGAGCAACATATTTCAAGCTTGCAAGAGGTTTTAAATAAAGTGCTAGCAATTTTCAAGCTTCTACAACAATTCCTCATCCTTCTTCTTGCTTGCTTTAGTGAGAATATCTCCTTATCTTCTTCAATTTATCATTTTAACATGCTAGTATTTTGTAACTATTTTCACCGACAAAACAAAATGCAAAAAGATATAAAAACTAGTGACAACATTGTTAAATTTTCAAATAAATAAGAAGAAAGGAACTCATTGTTAAACTTTCTTATGTGCTTCTCAAATTTGACTACAAACTTAAATACTAAATGGAAACTTATTCTACATGAGGATTTAGGGAGAAACAAGAATTGTGGAGAGGAAAACAATGTTTTGAAAACCGGACCGGACACCGAACCGTTATTTTAATTTTATTGGTCGGACCGGTCGGACCGGGGTCGGACCGTGGTTGGACCGGGGTTTGATGAAATATACATTTATCAAAATAATACCATAAGAATTCTAATTTAAACACAACTTAAGTTCAATAATCTTAAGTTATAACACAAAAGTTATAATTCAAACATATTTTAATACCAAGAATCACAAAAGGTTATAATTTTAACAAATTTTAACACCAAAATAAAACCAAATCATCATCATCATAAGTTCTAAGTTCAAATGTCACGTCACGCATCCAATTTTTCATCATTAAATAAAACTAATTCATCATCCTCATCACTCAGAACATTAACATATTAAGTTTCATCACCTAAAACACAAAAAATTATAGATATAAACATAAAATCCAAGAAAAAACGGTTCGATAGCGGTTCAAAACGGTCCGGTTCGAGCGGTTCGATAACGGTTCGAGCGGTTCACAAACACCTATCAGACTGTGACCTATCGAACCGTGATTCTCAAAAAACACGGTCCAACTGGTGGAACCGGCCGGTTTAAAAACACTGGAGGAAAATGCCATGTAACGTGGGGGATCAACAACATTCCCCACGTAATATTTAACTACTTGTAGTAATGCTTATGACTAAGTCCTAATATCGTTGGCTCCATTATAAAGTAAGTGGGTTGTGGGTCTCTGCATGGGTTTGGGTTGGGCATGGGCTGCGCGGATGGGTCTAAGGTTGTATACTTGTATCATTTCTACGCACGGGCTTTCTTGAAACGATCGATTTTGAATTCTAGCAATTTACTGGAGCCAAAGTTTTAACGTAATCATAATTTAAATAAGTTTTAACGTAATCATAATTTAAATAAGTTTTAACGTTAAGATAAAACCAAATCATCATAATAAATTCTAAATTCAAAAGTCATGACAAGTATCCAAATCATCATCATGTAGTAAAACGAGCTCATTATCTTCATTACTTAAAACATCAACTTATTGACTTTCATCACCTAAAACACAAATATAAATAGATGTAAACATAAAATCTAAGAAAATTAAACACAAAAATATAAATTTTAATACTAACCCAGTTCAAAGCAATTCAACTACAGTCCAGTTTCGATCCGACTGAACCGGTTCATAAACACATATCAAAACATGTATAATTTAACCGAGATTCTTAAAACAACGGTCCAACATCAATCTAACCAGCCGTTTATCAACATTGCAAAAAGTAAATGGTAAAACAAAAGGACACCAAGATGCCAATATAATTCATAATAATGTCAATGTCCCATTTGTCTTGTTCCTTCTTAGTCATCTCTCTTCTTTGTCTTTTCATCTCTTTAAACTCAAGCATGCTTCTCCACCTCTCTCCATCATCATCAACCACCTTCCTTCTCACATTATCATCTTCCCCCATAATTGCCCTTTGTAAGATCATTAAAAACTCCCCACCTTTTACACCACCACAATCCAAGTCCATAACTTTCATCATCACCTCTCTCACATACAACCCCTTCCCTCCTACACCCAAAACCACTTGTATCCTACATTGCACCACCTCATGCCTACCACATCCTGGTAAAACAATGTCATATCGTATATGCGTGTCGTTACTCATCCAATCCTTCTTTACACTAAACGGTTTGACACTCGATAAGTTGCATGCACGTTTAAGGCTTGGGTCAATCATGATCCAACTTAACGTCAACGAATGTTTCAAATGCGCTAACGTTGCTTCGTTGACACCAAACTCATCAACTTCCAACTCAATGGGAGTTGAGATTGCATCAACGTCTTGGTTTAGTTTAATCAGTAAGTTCGATGACAGGAAATGATCAGTTGTGATGTCCGTGAACTCAACTGTGGAGTATACGTTGTTGGATTGGTAGCGTATATCGACAGCTGATATGAGTTGTGATGGGCAAGGGTGATCAATTGCTTTGTCGAGATTACAACATGAAGAGTTGTGGTGGTTGACTTGGGTGATTAGAGAAGGAAATGAGTCGTTGAAGAAAGAACGATGACCATCGGGGAAGGTGGATATGATGGCGTGAACGCGTGGGTCGGTTATCGAGGGCCAAGTGTAGTTGCAGATATGAGACCAGAGATTTTGATCGGAAGTGAGAGTGTGTAGATAGGATGATATGGTGGCGACGGTGGAAAGTGATCGTGCGTCTAGTCGAGGGAAGATTTGGGTCTGGATGACGTCCGAATGGATGTTATCAAGAGACGTCGTTGGCATTGTGACTGGAATGATTGATGTGTTATTTGGGTTGGTGATCCAGTGAGAATGAATAACCGATAGAATATTGGAGGGTATTTATATATGAGAAATTATGAAAGTTAAAATACTAGTAACGTAGGAAAAACAAATATTTATTTGGAAGTTGTTATTGAGTATGGTTATTTTGGGTTGGTAGAAGAAGGTTTCATAATGTAATTTCCATTTGTCTTCTAGATTAAAAATAAGTCTTCTTTCAAACTTATTTAAAGACGTTTAAATATTAAATAAATTCCCGAGTTGTAGTACTTTTTTTTATTATAAAGGAGGTGGTTTTGGATTTGTTAAACGGTATCTAGATGCATTTAAAAACACTTTTTTATTACTAGCTATCTTAACAAATGGGTGTTAATAAAAAGGGACCTACGCTATCTTAACAAACGGTACTAAAAATAAAAATAAAAAAAGACCTTTTTTCCGATTCGAATAAAATATTCATAAAAAGTTTTTATGTTTATCATATAACTAGACTATTAGCCGTGGCTACGCGTTGCGGCAGCCAAAATCGAGTCCACATGGAGGTGGTGAAGGGAGGGCCCCAATTGGTAGAAAAAAACCCACAACCCCTTGGGGTTATCCTGCACTTGGAAAAAGAAGTAGAAAAAGGAATAAATATAGTGATAATTTGATTCTTCGTCGCCGTAGTAAATAGGAGAGAAAATAGAATTTCTTTCTTCGTCTTTACAAAAAAAATAGGAGGAAGCTGTGACACGTTCACTAAAAAAAATCCTTTTGTAGCGAATAATTTATTAAAAAAAATAAAAAAGCTTAACACAAAAGAAGAAAAACAAATAATAATAACCTGGTCCCGGGCATCTACTATTATACCCATAATGGTCGGCCATACTATTGTTATCCATAATGGAAAGGAACATTTACCTATTTATATAACAGATCGTATGGTAGGACACAAATTGGGAGAATTTGCGCCTACTTTAAATTTCCGAGGACATGCAAAAAGCGATAATAGTCGAATAAAATATTCATAAAAAGTTTTTATGTTTATCATATAACTAGACTATTAGCCGTGGCTACGCGTTGCGGCAGCCAAAATCGAGTATTGTAAGTCAGCGTTTGCGCTAGCTAGCTTTCTAACACCGCTTGCATTCATATATACTCGAATGAATGTCTAATAACATTCTAGTTTGTCTTGCTTCTACATACATAAGTGTACTTCAAACCAAAAGTTGTCACTTCAACAGTAGTGAAATTTCTTTGTTTGATTGTTTTCTGACAAAACCTAAAAGGATGTTAGTTGGTTTCTAATGAATCCCAGTAGGATGTTCTTAAAAGCTTTCATCCGATGGTTGTTAGTGCCTTTGTTAGTCATTAGTGCTCCATTGAGACTCAAAAGATCTTCATTCCAATAGATTGAAAAGATGTTGTTAATCAAGTCTAAACGGTTGTCACATGTTAGTTGCCTTTCATAGCGACATGCTTGTCGCTACTGTTTTTTACTGCCTGTATTTGTGGTGTTGACATGTGGTTAGTGTTGTTAGATGTATTTTTTTCTTTGGCATTAGAGATATGGCTTACCTGGTTGTGATGTTGCAGCCCTTTTATTCCCCTTGTTCTTAGGGTCCAGGGTAGGTGGTATGATTGTTGGCATCTTTCGAGCATGGTCGACCCCAAGAGTGCCATTCGGCTTATTGTTGACGATTAGTTCCAATGGGACTCCGATTAGGGTTTGGATCTCGCTTGGTAATGTCTTCACTTTCTTGTTATTTTTGGTCACCACCAAGGTCCTGCAACTGATTCCCACTAGATTGTTGATTGATTCATCAAAAATGGTTGCCTCGTTGTCGGCTCATTGTAGTTAGTAAAATAGACATAACCAAAAAATCTACAGTAGCAGATTAGGGTCCTTGTATATTTACTAAAATAGAGATATTTTTAGTTCATGTATGTAGCAGTCCGGCTATTTGGGCTATTAGTTATTTATTGGGGTAATTTCATATATACCCCTACAAAGTTGCATAATATCATATTTACCCAAATCATGCTTAAAAAGTGTTGTACATTATGCATTAAAAACTTGTACTTTGAGTAAATACGATATTATGCAACTTTGTAGGGGTATATATGAAATTAAACTATTTATTTATATATAGACAAACTAAATTTAGAGATAAACAATGGGTTGACACTGGCCAAACAACTAATTTAAACATACTACACAGGAAATGTCTACTGTAAGTTTAGAGTTACGTATGTAATATCACTAAAATTATGTCATACTCATTTGATATGAAAGACGTTTGTACATGGTGCTAGTGTAATTTACACAGGCCTTGAATCATGGCAATTAATAAACATCAAGGATGATGTTACTTGCATGTGTATCGGCGAAGGGAAACCACAGGTCACGTTTCCTTTGTTTGTTAGGAGCAAATGACTTCCATTTCTTGATTATTATAACTTCTATTGGTCTTGGAGTGTCCTCCGGTTTGATGTCAGTGACGCGCTTTAGAGACATCTTTGTGCAAAGTTCCTGTGTTACAGTAAAAAACATTTAGTATGTAAGATTTGATGTTGAAGAAAATAGTTTTACACGAAACACAAGTGGAGTGACATGTTAGATATGAAAGAAAATGAAAATGCGTTAAATAATATAATTTTAATGCTCAAAGTATTTGCAAGTTACAAATGTTATTAGTGGCATGGCGACACCTGACCTGCGTATCACGTGTCATTGCTAATGCTCCATGTAGCCACTAATAACATCGCCATTAATACCCATGCTCCTTGTAGTGCCACCATTCAATCGTCAAAAACCCAAGAACTGAAACAGCCTCACTCGGTAGTAAAGAGATTATGAACATGATAATATACACTATTTACAACACAGGATGTGTAAAAAAGGAACCACCTTTAATCCCAAACTCCATAGCCACATCTAAAGCCCATGTAATGATCAAATCATACACAATACCATCAATTATGTTACCCTCACTTATTGTTATGTAAAAAACATTAATACCCAAAACTACATACGGAACACCACATATCATATGAAAGACAAAACAAAGACTCGCATCGTTACTATCATGTAAAAGCTACTAGTTAATAGCCAAAATGACATAATTACACATCATATGCAAAGCACAACAGCTGACAACCAACAACTAGAAGACAACAACCAAAATAGCCATTGCTAAAAAGCCTAGTATTAGACAATTGAAAGCCAAGTAGAATACAGTAGCAAAGGCACAACAATAAGAACGATGCAAAGGCACGTGAGAGGCAAATAGACTGCTCCGGCCTTACTAAATAGTAGTGAGGATAATTAAAGTAATTATATAATTATTATCCTTTATTTAAATAATTTCATCATATTATTTAATAGTCTTCTTAAAAAATAATTTCATACTTGTTAATATTTTATCCTAATTTTTATTGTCTTTATTTGTTATCAAAGTTGTGTTATTTAATGAAATTAATAGCATACATACATCAAACGTGTTTGTTATGGGTGTTCAACAAATCGATTAATGGTTTGTTCGATTCGATTTATTCTGTTATGAATTTTTTTGCCTAACTAAATCGAATCCAACCACTTTATTCGGTTTATTCGAAGAGCATAGGAGAGATTTAATGAAAAATTAGATGTAGTTTGTAGTTTGTATTTGGGACTATTTCTGTTAAAAAATAATATCACAATGACAAAAACTGTTAAAATGAGACTAAAACTGTTAATGGTATTAAAATATAAGGACCAAAACTACCGTTTACTTAAATAAAAAGAATTATATTTAAAAAAATCTTATGACATTTTGTAAATTTATTTAAAACTTTATAGTTAGTTAAGTTGAGTTTTAATGTATAAAACTAACTACAAGGACCATTTGCGTATTTCTGAAACTATTTTAAAACTTATTAGCACAATCATAAGCGGTTCAAAACATAAAGGGTCAAAACTCTTGAATATTTAGACCCAAATACCCAATAGCACCCTATGGTTAAAAATAACGATCAACTAACAATCAAACTAACCGGGGGATGCAAATGACTCACTTTAGAAAGTTTAGGGTTGCAAAAGGTCTAAATATTCAAACGGGGTTACAAAGTGCTAGTTGGTGTAAACCACAGGGGTGCATTTTGCACTTAACTCTAAAATCAACCCAACTTTCCGCGTCATTCCACTTTTCCGACAGAAACGCCAATCGCAAGCAGAAACGCTGATCTCCGTCGAAGACCAAAAGTCCATTTTTATTCGTTTTTTGTCCAAATAAACCGAATAAAACCCTCCCCATGAGAGATTCGAACCCAAACCATGTTTAATGTTTAGTATATGTGTTGTTAATACTGCATTCAACCAAATCATTTTCCAGCATTTATACTCTGAAATCGCTTGAATTTTTTGTACTAACCAACAATCCATGAAGTTATTGAAACCATCAATTTCATACTTGGCATCGCATTTCAATCCGAATTTGATCTTGAAACAAGCGCATCTTTATTTCTTTTCTTGTTATTGAATCAGCTATATTAAAGGTAATTCAATTGACTTAAATCATAATAGAGTTCAGTTCAAGTTACCACACCTAATCAGGATTCTTAGACTCTTATCATAGGTGCAAATTGGCGTGGATTCAAGCTTTGATTGGTATTTTAGTCCATGATATTGAAGATTTGAAGATTTTCCTTTGAAGATTTTGAAGTTTTTGATGGATTGAAAACCAAAAGTTGTTGATATGAAGATTGGAGTAGAAGATCTAGTAAATCCGAGCTTTGATTTGAATATTGGTTGCCAAGTCGGGTGTGATACACTTTAGTAGCGAAATTTGATTCGAAGGACGAACCAAAAATTCTACCATATAACAATTGCCTTGTAAGTAAATAACATTGAAGGATTAATATCATGGAACAGATCTATTCTAAGTAGCACTGAGACAGGTACGGGACTGGGATACGGGAATGATATAAGGACGGAAAACGACAAAACTCAAAAATCCAAGATACAGGTACGACAATAAAAAAATATAAAGAAATACAAATATATTAAATAAATTTCAAAATAGATATACTAATGTAAAGTTTAAACTCCCAAAAGTACTAAATCTTAACATAGTAATTAATTATCAATAAAATCAATTTCGCCGTTCAAAAAAAAATAAAATAAAATAAAATCAATTTCAAACTACAATTCATCTAGTGTGAGCCGTAGTATATGTATAAAATAATGTCTTACATTTGATAATTATGAAAGCCATGTATAATATTTTTGGGTAATTCACTATTTTTTATTTAATGTGCTTTAAAACCATAAAATATAAGAAAACAGTCTGGAAACATCCCTAAAATTTGAAAACGATTGGAAAATGTCCTCTAAGTGTTTCCTAGGCGTTTTAGTCCGTAAAACATCCTCAAGATGTGTACGGGACCCGTTTAGATGTCAATATCTTACATTTGATAATTATGAAAGCCATATATAATATTTATGGGTAATTCACTTTTTATTTAATGTGTTTTAAAACCATAAAAATATAAGAAAACAGTCTGGAAACATCCCAAAATTTGAAAACAATTGGGAAATATCCTCTAATTGTTTCCTAGGCGTTGTAGTCCCTAAAACATCTTCGAGATGTGTACAAGACCCATTTAGACGTCCTTGTGCTACATAGGATCTTTTTTTTTTGAACGGCAACAAAGATATTTTAAAATAACAACCTAGCAAGTAGCTAGGAGAATGATGTACATAGGAAATGAAAAGTTACAAAGTTAAAGAAAATGAACACCATCTATCCCAATCTATTGCAAACTTTGTAGCCCGGCTACTTATCCAAAAAAACGACAATGCCTTTACTTCGTTGATGATTCTTGATGCATCAATAGTCCCATTGTTATGAATCCGGTCGTTTCTACCACGCCAAAAGCACCAACACGTAATTAGAACAATGGCATTGATAATCTTCTTCCATGTCTTAGAACCCGACTTGTGGATTTGAAGTTGGTGGAGATCAACCAAGGAAAATGCAAAGATGGGTCCAGTTTTGCACCAAGATCCAATTAGATTCCAAACCTCCAATACAATTGGGCAAAAAGTGAGCAAGTGTTCGGTTGTTTCATCCCCCTCTCGGCAAATTGGACAATGAATTGGCTCAAGTTGAACCACACGGTTTTTAAGGGCAACTTTAGTAGGCAAACGATCTAAACTTGCCCTCCAATTCATAATATTCACCTTTTTTGAAACCCAATTATTCCATTCAAAGATCAATTCATTTGCATGGCACGGGTATTCATCAACCTTAGACTTGATGGCCTTCGAATCAAAGTCTTCATTTAAAGCATTAATGAGGTCAAAACCATAGTGATGAAGAGTATCTTTAATTCTCGTGATTGCCTTCCATAACCCCCCCCCCCTCCCCCCCCGAATGCCCCTTTTTAACGGCAAATGTAGAAATTGTGCTCTTGTATAGTGAATTGAGGTGATGACCCTATGCCATAGCTTATGAGGATGAGCCTTATGTTTCCACCACCACTTGGCAAATAGTGCTAAGTTGGCTGCCTTCAACGATCCAATACCAAGACCCCCTCATCTTTTGGTAAAACCACCTTTGGCCAAGCCACCCAATTAATTTTTGCTTCCCCATTATTGCCGTACCATAGAAATTTTCTTTTTATTTTTTCTAGTTGGTGGATAACCTTCTCCGATGCCTGGAATAGGGAGAAGTAGTATAGCGGTAGACCAGAGAGTACGGATGAAATAAGAGTTAGTCTACCGCCAATTGATAAGAACCGCCCCTTCCATTTGGATAAACGATCTATTTAATTGACAAGATCAAACTATTATTAATGGGAAGTGATGCTGATTTCTAAGGATGTTTGCCATCTTACTTACTTTATAGTTTATAGGCAATCACCCCCTCTATATCATCCCATCTTACTTCCTCTCATCATCACATTTCACAACACACTCATCCATAGGGTGTTTGCCTCCACCTTACTTCCTCTCGTTATCACTCAAACCTTCCACAACATATCCATCTACAGGGTGTTTGTGAGGTAAGGGTTAAGCCCTTTAGGAGGGTCGCATTAAGGGTAGATATATAATTTTGCTACTAACACAGTAGACTCGGTCAATGGTTCGGTTGATAATTACACATACCCAAAATATGGTGTTGAAGAACATAATTATGGAGTGTTTCAAATTTTACTACCAATCTTCAGACATTTAATGCTGCTGGTGAAAACATATGGAACTTAATATCATATTTCGCTTAGATATGTTAATAAATTTCAAAGGCAAAAAAACATATGGAACTTATTTTACACACCCCATAAACTAATTTACGTTTCTTTAAATCTTAATTTCTATTATCAACGATTCAATTTCCTCTCAAAATTTCAATCTTATGACAGATAAAGCCCAAATTATAGAATGAACAGGCCAAGATCTGTTCAATAAACCACCCATCAGCCAAAAAAAGTCACATCCAAACATCAAATATACATAGATCAACATACTCACATTCAAAAGATATAAAGCTCCAAACATTTCCAAAACATACAAACTTATTTAAAATCATCTCTAACAACTACAACACCTATCAATAAAACAAGCTCTAACCCACATGATAACACATTAACCAAATCTAACCTAAGAACTAGTGAACTTGGTTACAGCCTTAGTACCTTCAGAAACAGCATGTTTAGCCAATTCACCAGGAAGTACAAGTCTCACTGCAGTTTGTATCTCCCTGGAAGTAATTGTAGGCTTTTTGTTGTACCTTGCAAGCCTTGATGACTCTTGCGCCAATTTCTCAAATATATCATTGATAAATGAGTTCATGATCCCCATAGCCTTGCTTGAGATGCCAATGTCAGGATGAACTTGTTTCAAAACCTTGAAGATGTAGATCTTGTATGTTTCAACTGACTTTTTGTTCCTCTTTTTCTTTTTGTCGGTGGCTGAAGCGTCTTTTGGGATCTTTTTTTCGGCTTTTGGTTTTGGTGTTTTTTCTGCTGTGGGTTTTTTCTCTGCTGGTTTTTTTTCGGCCTTTGGTGCCATTGTTAATGGGGTTTGGGTTTGAAGCGTGTGAGATGGGGGTGAGTGATGGATGAGGATAATTGGGGGTTTTGTTATATAGGGTGTGGGGAAGATTTTGATTGGTGGAGTTTGAGTGACGCGGATTGAGAATGTTGACTGTTGGATTGTGATTGTTGGTAGATGGACGGTGGAGATTTAGTGAGTGGGAGGGGTTTGGTGTTGATGGGATTGGGAACCACGTGCAATGCATAGTGACATGACAAGACGGTGATGTGTCACGGTTTATAAGTTTTTTATTTACTGGGTTAAAAAAATGTGTTTTAGGGTACTAGGAGCACTCAATTGGACTAACAAGACTGGGTCATGTTATTTTATTTTTTTCACTTTTTCTTTTTTTTTTTACTTGGGGTAACCATCTATAGTGACAACATAGAAAATCTTTGATATAATAAAAAAAATAAAAAAATTTTATATGCTATATTTTTAAAGCCAGAAGACTTATGTGGTATTATTTGAGAGTTTTCTTTTATAATAATAATATATATATATGTATATATTTATAACAAATGGTAATTTTGAGGATATTTATGGGAGACACATGATTTTAATCAGTTTTAAGACAAAATAACACAAGACTTTTTTTAAAATTTTGTTTATTACTATAGCAATATTATATTCGATTTAGAAAGTTTTAAATGCTTGGTTTTATAATGTAGTTTTTAAAATAAAGTCATATAAAAACATTTATTTATGTTTAAAAAATATGGGATACCCTATTTACACATCTACCAATCTAACCAAACACTCATTTAACGTCCGTTAGGTCTTTAACGGGCCGTTAATCCGTTATACTACAAATGTAATTATAAAATTTAAAAAAAATAAAAAAAATTAAAAATTCTAACGGCCGTTAGATGCTTAACGGGCAGTTAAAATTATAGGTAATTTGAAAATGACTATTTTGTAAAACAATTATATGTATCATTTAGATTATTTACTTGAAACATATGAGAAACTCAAATGCATTCTTATATATATATATGAGAAACATACTTTATTATTTCTTTTTATTTAAAAGATAAAATAAATACTGCAAAAAATATGACCTAAATCGTGGATATTCTTATCTAACATATTTTCTTTACCCTCTTTTTGAACAAGAGAAAAGAAAGACAAGTACAAAGAAACTCAAACTTATATATTATCATCATACATGTCTCAAACAGCTACTTTTAATTTATTTTTATAATCTTATAATTGCATATGGTTATCATAATCTTTTTCTTTTTAGTTTTGAAACACCAACTAATCGTCACATAAAATTTATAATTATTGCAAATTTCACACTATAACATGTGAGGAACTTTTGAATTATTTGATATTATAATAATATGAGTTAATTACCATAATAATTATTACAAATTTCGTTAAAGGCCTAACAGACCATTATACTACAAACGCAAAAAAAAAAATTCTAACGGCCGTTAAAGGCTTAACGGGCAGTTAAATATATTTAACGGCCGTTAAGTACTTAACGGGCGTTAAAAAGGTGGATGGATAGAAAGGTTGAGTGTGTGAATAGATAGAGCCAAAAATATTGAGCTATTAAATTGTAAGTTATTACCAACTTTATACCTAAGTTTCATTTTTATACTCTATGAAATATAAGATGACACATGCACACCTCTAGTAGGAGAGGGTTTAAAATGTGAATACTCTTAAATTTTTAAAACCATAAGATTTTGTTTTAAAAAATTATTTTGTTAGTATAACAATATTATCAATTTAAAGAGATTCAAATGCTCGGTTTATGGTTTAGTTTTTTAAATAATGTCGTATAAAAAAGTTATGTATGCTTAAAAAATATTGAGCTATTTAAAAATGAACTTAAGGATAAAATTAGTAATAACATACAATTAAGGCCTTAGTGTTTTACAAGTATACATAACTTTTTTCTACAAACATATTTTAAAAAATAAACTACATCATAAAACCGAACACTTAATTACATTTTGGCCTCCTAATATTTAGGAGAATTTTAAAAAATTAAGAGTAGTTACATTTTCCACCCTCTACTACTAGGGTGTACATGCGTCTATTTTTATTTGATAGGATATAAAACTTAGGATTAAAATTAGTAATAACATACAATTAAGACCTTAGTGTTTTACAAACATACATAACTTTTTCCTACAAACATATTGTTAAAAATAAATTACACCATAAAATCAAACACTTAATTTTCTTTAATTTGAGTATAACATTGCTATAGTAATTAACAATTTTTTAAAAATAAATCGTCTATTTCGGTTTACCACGGTTTTGTCTCAAAACTTATTAGAACCATCATGAATATTCTTAAAATCACCACTTGAATTTGTGTTCCCCGAACGTAGCACGGGCACTAAACTAGTTAAATATATAAATAAAACATTTATAATAAATAATTTAAAAACTAAATTTTCATTAATAAAAAATAAAAGTTACAAGTTAAAAGTCTTAAAATAAATAAAAAAACTTCGCTATTACTAAAAAAGCCTAAAAACTAAAAATTACACCGTCATCCATATTACGGCGCGATTTCACGTTTTATGTCTAATGTTATCGTTTTGTTCGGTTCTTCCAAATGATTATGGGGCTCGTTGAAAAACTTCAAGTCCCTAATTTTTTCTTCTTTCTTCGGTACTTCAACTGTCCTCCTATCTCGTTCGACTCTTGCATCTGCCACTTGCTTTCGAAGCTCATGTTTCGCTTTTCTTTCATCTTCCTTGCTCATTGAATCGTTCGTCATCACTTTGCCTTTTGATTTGTTTTTCCGAGGCGGTCGGGTCGGGGTTGTGTCTTCATTAAGGTCGGGGAGGTCGTTAGAACTAGTATAATTCCCCAACTCGGACATTTTTTTCTTTTTTGGCTCGAAGACTCCAAGCCCACACCCATCAACGGTATACCTTTGTATTTTTCATGCTTGATACATACAAGCCAAGCCTCCAAGTGTTGAAATGCTTGGCCGTTTTCGGCTTACCATTGCTCAAGCGCTTTGTTTTGCACGCCATTGTATTCTTTCCCGTTATAACACCCGACCCTTAAGAGAACAAGTTATAAAATAAAATAATAATAAATAAAAGAAATGTCAGGCTAGGCGATACGCGCAAGGCATAGCCTTGGCATGCACGTATCGCGTCTGAAGAGAAAATCCGGGTGCGAGTGAACCACGCCGGCGCGTGGTTTTGCAAAACCACTCCACTTACGCGATACGCGTAAATGAGGGTATGCCCTGCGCGTATCGCGTCAGAGGCAATCGCAGCCTATAAAAGGAGGCACACCCCTCCCTTCACTCTTGCTCATTTGTTCTTTCTCTCTCTACTTTCTAGAGAGAAAGGCTCTAGTTTTGTTGCGGGTTTATGCGTTAAGTGCGGTACCCTGCGTCAAAATGCTCCTTCGAGTGTCGGTCGCATGAAGTTCGCTTAGCGGGCGTCGAGGTTCTGCCCGATTAAAGAACGGTAGACGTTGAGCTTCTACCCGATTGAAGAACGTTAGACGTTGAGGTTGTACCCGATTGAAGAATGGTGTTCGTGGAAGTTCTGCACAACTGAAGAACGACGGTCGACGAGGTAAATAGCCTTTCCTTCTCGTTAGTTTAGGATGGGTAACGGGTTTAAAACCTGAATGGAATGCGAGTAAGGATACCCGCATAGCACGAGGAACGTGCTTGGGAATGAGTTGCGGGATTAAACACCAACAACAAACGGTAGAATACCCGAGGAGGGTACGAGTTGAATTTCCGTACCAAAGAGGTACGATATCCGTTAGTGTCCGAAACGGCTAAACGTACTATATACGCGACGTAAACGCGTACCGGACTAGTTTACCCCGGATGCGTAATAACTAATGAAATAAATATTTCAAGAATATTTATTAAGTTAAGTGACGTTATTTTCAGGAAATGATATCTAAAACGCAAAGAATCGAGTTCGTACGTAATGCCGAATGACGCGGTGCGAGAACCGGATACTCAAACCCACCTATATATAAGGAGGTCTCCACCTCCTTTTCTCATTTGCAAAACAAAAACACACACTCAAGGTGTGAGAGAGTAGAGAGAAGGGAGAGATCAGCTGGTGGGTGGCTTGTGGTGGCCGGCGGTGGCCGATGGCGGTCCGGTGGCGGTCCACGGTGGTCTGACGACGACCGGAAAAGTCATTTTCACCCCGGAACCATTTCTCGACCTCCTGAACGCAATGGTAAGCTCCGTTTAACCTGAATCTTTCGTTAAAGTCGTGTAAAGGTCGAAAAACGGTTGTAATGAGATGCATGTTTTGTTCCTGAAAGTACAGCTGTGTTCCAGGAAAGATCCTGGAAGATCTAGCCGTTGGATACGTCTACATTTTGGATTTGTTGTTCCCAACACATAGATGCTCACATCTACCGTTCAGTTTTCGAAGATCTTACCCAGAGGTACGATTTTTATGTTAAAAACCGAGACTGATCAGATTTCCGTTACTGGAAATGCAGTCTCAAAGATCGTCACTTTCCCGGAGATCCGACCGTTGGTTAGTGACGAAATTTGGACTGTAGGTGCCTTAGACATAGGTGAACATTTCCACTGATCATTTTGTAACAGTTTTCTTGTCGAAAACAGGAAAACTTGATGTGTTGCATGTCGGTCAAGTTGAGGATGCATGGATAGTTTGATGATGGATAAATGTTCGTTTTGGAAAAACGAACACGATGATATATTGGTTCTCGGTGTATGTCGGTTTTTAAGGAATTCGCATACGCGAACCGACCCGAAGGTATACCGGACGGTTATGGCGTTGGTCGAATACGATGAGATGTGACATTCCGGAAAGCCACAGTGAAGTATGCGGGTTGTTATGGAATTGGTGTTAGAACTCTGGATTACTATGGATTAGCATCTCGGAAGCTCTCAATTAGATGGTAAGACTCGTTTTAGTATTACTCGAGTTATTTACCATATGTGTATATTGATACATGTACACATGTATGTATGAGGATTAGGTTGAGAACGATGATGATGAGTAAACACGCTACAATGTTGGTCATTGTAAGCGGTGTTGGACTGCTCGAGATAGAGCGGGATCGATAAATGGGCAAGTCGAAACGCTGCCAAGTTTATTAGGAAAGGTCATAAAAACCTTCGTCTAATTGTTTACGATTATGATTGTTTTAAGGGTAAACCAATATTTTTGGAATAAAACCTTACTATTAAATACTAATGAGCTTTACTAAGAGAACGACGATTTAATTATATGAGAACGATAAAACATTGTGGAAATGCAATGGTTTTATTAAATGACTTTTCTAAGTAGGATTGATGTTATTAGTGTACGAAAACCCTGACTCGAGCGCTAGAGCGTTTCGAGTGAGATGATTTGATTAAGGGCCCAAGTCATTGCTAAGTCACAACGTGACTTAAGCGATTGACAACCGGTAGGAAATGCCGGTGGAAACATTCCAGAAGGAATGCGTTCTGATGATCTGATTAATGTACAGGGTTGCACTAGTCATCCACTTAGCTATCAGCTTGTGATACTTAGACTGCACAAGGTGAGTCTAACCGCCCCTCTTTTTATATGTTTTATGATTTCGGGGTTGTATCCGAGCTTGTATGAAAAGTATGAAATGTTTTAAATGTATTGAATATGTACGTGGTTATAAGTAGATCGCTACCTGGTGATCAACGCATCTCAACTCCAGGTTCGTCCGGTTGTTATGTGAGTTGGTCCGCGGTAATAAGCTTCTTGACGAGTCATCCTGATTATTCGGGATGGCGGCTACATGCCACAGGGCAAGTCATTAAGGCAGGGCTTCTGGGGTAGATCTTCGAGAACTACAGGCCCCGCCTCGGGATATGTATGCGTCTAGTTGGATCCAATTAGGTAGACTGATTGCTCGTAACAGGAAAGGCACCCGATGCCCGGGATGTTATGAAATGTTATGGCATAGATTTGCCATATAGGTGCCTTAGATAATCCTGTATGCGGTATACATATTAGCAGGCATTACGTCAGATGACGTCACTAAGTGGCGTAATGAAGAGTTGACTTGTAGATAACTTATCACCACACACATATATATGAAATATGAATGAATGAATGATGTCTAAATGTTTTACATATCTTACGTCATTGGTTACGACTCACCAACAACGTTGTTGTTGACGTCTTTTAGCTCGTGATGCAGGTACAAGGAATGCCTGAGGGCGTTAGCTAGATTGAAGAAGCTTAGCTAGGACCAGATGGTTGATGCTCTCATCATAGGAGCTAGTACCCGATTTTGACACCTGAGAGCAGCGTCCTTAGATAGTTGCTTTGTATAAGTAGTTTTACTTAGTGACACTGTTAAAAGTTCAAATTGGGTTGACATTTAGTGGTTTTTATTACGAAAGACTTCCGCTGTAATGTTGATTATTTTATTTGATTGGCTGATATTATGCAACGTGTCGGGCCCTGGAGTCGGGGTCTGACACCCGTGCCCCATTTGTCTATCTATAATTTTTTGACAAATAAATGTTAGTATAAAATACAACAATAATTATATAAAAATATATAAAATTAAATTATATAAAAAAGTATACCAATTTATGATAAGTGGCGTTAAACATGTTGATAACCTTTATCATATCTCTATAATTCACACCCTAAGAATCATCCGAGCGTGTTGTCGGGGAATTTAGTTTTGAAGTACTCACCAACTCGGCCCCAAAACATGTCGCCGTTTGGTAGTTTCCAACAAAATCGTCCTCGGATATTTTAAACCAATCTTCAATCAAAGCTTCTTCTTCTTTCCCGGTCCGCCATTGTTTATTCGCTTTTTGCTTACCCTTCTGTTTACCACTAGTCGCTTGTATTTCTTCAACCTAAGTCTGTTATGTTTCTTTAACCTCCAGCTCTTGTGTTTCTTGAACCATCGAATCAATATACACACATCACCTAAATTGAACTCAAAATCGTCCGCAATGTTTTCGATGTGTTGATATTGATTTAAAGAAAATTGTCCAGGGACAATTTCATATGGCATGCCCGGAGTTTGTGGAGGAATCGGATACATAAGATGACCGAATGTAGTATGTGAGTAATGGGTTCGTTGGTATTGGGTTTGTGGGTGTTGGATTTGCGGTTGTTGGGTTTGCGGTATGATCGGTGTCGAAGAGCCAATCAAAGATAAGTGTAAAATATGTGATCTAGTCACCTTAGCTAGCTAGGGTAAATAGAATGTCGAACCACGTGAAATTAGTGGTCAGTGTATAGATTAACTTGATTTAGAAAGCAAATGATTAATTAATTAAACTACTAAAATATTCTGTTGCCTCTTGGCTGTGAAAAGTTTGATGAAATTTAAACTAAGAAATAAGAAAAACTTTGCAAGAAAGTAAATTGATTGTTGTTAATGATTGGAGAAAATGGATCAACTTCGGGTTTCAAGTAATGGATAGACGTACACCTAGGGTTAACACATTGGAAGTTACATAGACATTACCAGTTTACATGTTCTTTTTAAAGCGTGATTACAGTTAGATGCACAGGTAGTTAAATTAGATTGATCAAAAACCAACTACGGATTGTGATGGTTAAGACTACGCTAATGCCGGACCTAGTGATTTCTTTTGTAACACAAGTTAAAGAAAATGTAGTGAATAACCTAATTTGTGATTACTAGTGCATCAAAACCAGTGAATGACAAAGATGGATTATTGCTAAGAATAGAAACTTACTAAAAATGGAAACTTTCTAAATTAGGAAACTTACTAAAAATGGAAACTGACAATTTAAAAGACGAATTTAAAACAGAATAATGAAGACAAACCACCTAGGCTAGAATCATTGTTAACGTTAACTATCAATCATGTTTGGACTAATGTTTATGGAACCGGGATCTAAAAATATTCACTTAAAGGTGACGCTAACTAGGACTCTCGACCCTTTTCGAGAAGAAACCTACAGTATCACTATCAAGTTATTATCACACCAGTTACGGGATTAAGCTTCCTCACAGTTACCTAATCAGATTATGTTTAATTGACTTAAGTTAAAGACCTATCTCACGATACGGACTCTAAAGCCATTTCAACCTAACTAATTGATTTAACAAGTGTGTTAATATACACTAAGCTAGACTTCTCACAAAGATCTAAACCTAGCAAATTAACCAACTTTACCAATTAACAACCTATCACCTCACGGATTTCTAAGTTGGATACACGTTTTTATTAATTTAACTAATAGTATTAATCCTATGGTTTTACTGCAGGTTAACCATAAACAACCACAAGTAAATGGCTAAAGCGAACCCTATTCCGTGACATAGACAATCACCAAGAGAACGTGGACTAATAATATTGATTAAACCAACATCAACATGTAAAAACACATCAATTAGCAATAAAGGTTGAAACTTTAATCATGCATAATAAACCATAAACAAAATCATCCAAACATGAAATCAAAATAACGTTAACAATTCATCATAACGCCTAGGTAGTTATAAACGACTACCATACCATAATCAAAGCAATAAAAACAAGTTTTAATGTATTGAACATGATGGAATTAAAGATAAAAACAAAGAAACGATTAAACCCGGAAGAACCACGATGAAACCGTTGATCCTACGCGTTCCCGTTGCCTTTGTTTCGTCTCCCCGTTCGTCCGGAACCCTCCAATCTGCTGTAAATCGCCTCAAAATCATCCTAAAGAAAGTCTAGGAGGCTAGGGTTTGAGGTTATGTGTTTATATAGCGAACCAGGCCAAAAATCGTCGAAACTTTCTGTTAAAAACGCGTCACCGCGTCACGCGGTGACGAAGTGAGTGTGTGGCCGCGTGGTACAGCAAGGCACACCACCCCCGACGGCTCGGTTTCGTTCGATTTCTTCATTTTCGCGTACCGGCTCGCTCGTAACTCCGTTTCACGCCCCGTTTTCGCCTACGGATTCGATTTTTCACGATCTTTCCATTTCTTTATCAACATGGGACCTACGAAACATAAAAACATTAGTTGTGCCAAAAATGATATAAAAACCATACCGAAACAACTAAAAACGTAAACAAACACAACTAGGGATTTATGTATATTTATCACTTAATCAACCGTAATCGTTAATTTACCTCACATGGCATTCTAGTATTCTCCCGTTGTAGTCATATATATGTAGATTCTTGTGTTTAATAGTTTTGTTATTGCTTGTGATTGTCACTAGTTATGTGTGCAAAAAGTTGTAGAAGCAAACATCCTAGAGTATACACATATTCTCAAGTCAAATTTTATATTCTCTTAACACTTAAAGTCCAAAAAGTCAAGTCTTAGAGTCCTATTTTTTGATCTCAAGTATAAGCGAATTACTTATCTTAGGTGTAAGTCAAAGTAATCTTACATGTCGAATGGCTTAGGTGTCCCTAAGGGGTTTTGGTTAGGGCCTAGGAATTTCCTAAGAGGGATTCCTAATTCGCGCTAACCTTTGGTTCTGATACCAATCTGTCACACCCCGACCAAGGGGGTGGGCCGTGACGATTGAATATCCAACAAAACACAGCGGAAACTATGTATGCATTGATAGTTGGCCATAGGTTTACACGTAATATCAGTGTATTCTAAGTGTAAATCAAAGGGTACAACAGTAAACTCTAACAAAGCAGTGAGGCTAGTTGGTATACTATTCCCAAGTAGTCTTCTTCTATAATTTGTCTATAATCTTTGCGTGTTTCTTCTAATCAGGGTCTTCTAAAGCTATCAATCGTGTCTAAATGCACATCCAATGTTATAAAGTCTAGTTTTATATTTCCATCGATAAATCGTCTAAATACCTGAAATACATACCCAAAAATACGTCAACACAAAGTTGGTGAGCTCATGGTTTAACAAAACAGACGTGCCGTAAAACGTTTAATCCATATAAATACTGGACATTTAGTAAGTATGTTTTTGGTGTACGGTCGACAAAATATGTAGCCAAACCTGTTCGGGTTATACCCAACCGGAATACCATATATAACAGTCCCTTAACCCAAATTGGGCTAACGTGCTCTGCTAAGCACCAACGTATCATTGAACATGTGGCATAACAATTTTCAACCTCAGTGGGGGGTATGCCACTGTACGCGGGGGATTCCCAAATAGTACTATTCACATATCAAAGGGCTCCTGCAAGAAGTTAATGGCTACCAAAAGTTGTACCAACGTCGGGGACAAGAGTAGCAGATGTATTACACCATGAAAATCAGTTTATATAAACAAGTTTAGTAGGTATGTATCAGCCCCAAAAGTATTACGTAAAAAGGGATTCATGAACTCACCTGGTGTCCGACCTGCTCAAGATTTCTAAAGATATTGTACATTCAGTGTGGGAGTTCTACCTCCTAGCAGGCTTCCTATGTTTAGTTTAGTCATGTTAGACCCCAACATACGTAAGTCTATGTGTTTCGTTGTGTCAGTGTCGTGTGCTTACGATTTTGGTTACATTCGTGTAATATCATGGTTTTAGTCGTTTGCGTTGATTTATACGTCTAAGTATGTATATACCTATGTTATTATAGGTTATATAGGTAGGTATTAAGTGTAGTTTGATGTTAATTCAGTAAAGTTTGGTACTTGTCACTTTTAGTCCCTAGACTTTGTTAAATCGTCGAATTCATACTAAAGTTGGGTTTTTAATTAAGGGTTGATATTAATAAGTACTATACATTATATTTATGGTAGTTATAGAATTTTAGGAATGAATCTACTGATGAAAATATCTCTAAGTATTAGATTCATGAAAGTTAGCTTTCATCGGTCTACCGAGTGCGGTGCGATGCCGATGCCGCACGTTAAGTTACGTTTTAGGTTTAAGTCAAAATACTTCAATATAATTGTACCAATATGTTAAGTGGTCATATGCTACTGTAAAAATATATTTTTTTATAATTGTTAGATATTTCTAAAAATTACTATATTTTATTTAAGAATGTAGCCAGTTAATGTAGTTTAAACATAAATAATTTGTATAAAATAAACCATGATCCAATAGATAGTGAAACTTCATTTTCAATCTATTTATACAGTAAATAAGTAGTTAAAAACTTAATATTCGAGTTTTATAGTCCTTTTGATCTTTTTCGTATTTTAACGCGCTTGAAACCGATGAATAAACGATTTGCTTACACAATGCCCTTTTAAAACTTTTTAACACTTCTTGGGTCTCATCTTACTATATGAAAAGTATTTTATAGACAAAAAGGTCTTTCTCAAATTTGTATGCTTTTTGTGAAAATACTAGGTTCGTATATTCGAAAATTCATAATAAATATATTAAGCTTATAAAAATTATGAAACTTGGTGAAATACTTTATTTGTAACTATAAAAGCTCATGGAAATTAAAAATAATAGGTTTTTTTTTGTTTTTCTCGGTTTCGTGTTTTTAACGCGTTCGGTTCGGTTAATATTACGTTTTAAGCATAGAGAGTATTTGGTAATGTTTTAGGCTTTTCCATAGTTATATAATATCCATATTTGAGGTTAGGTTCTGTAAGTATGGTCCTAAGGGTCCCTAATTATTTTATACGAATTTTTGTATTTTAATCCTATTAAACATTCAAAAATTCATATTAATTACATTCTTTTTAGAAAAATTATGAAATTTATCTTCTAACTTACTATTAATATACTTAAGCTACTGAGATAATAAAAATTTGGTATTTTTACATTTTTGGTATTTTCGTTGTTTCATACGTTTTAGCTTCGGTTATTGTTCGATTCTTATGTTCACGCATCAACAATAAAATATATTCAGTCATATTTATATTTACATATATATAACAGTAGCATAACATATTTTTGTATTTTTATACTTCCCATAAGTTTTTATGAATATAAGTGAATATATCCATTTTTAATATTAAAAAATGCATAATAAATAAATGTACAACTCCAAAAATTATAAAATTTAATTTTTAACCATATTTTGTCATAAAGAAGCTCCAAAAAATATAAAATCATGTTTTCAAGGTTGTTAGTTGAGTGTTGTTGTTTTTCTCCAAACAAATGCTTAGTTTGACTAATTTTAGTCAAACTTGCATATTTTCTTTTAGAAAATGGTGTTATGATTTTTAATAGTTTAGTTACTGAAAATAAGTGTTTTGGAGGTGTTCGAGTGATATGGGAAGTGTTGGTACTCATTGTGTGAAAATGGACGTTTTGTGTACGTATAGTGTGCTTTCGGGTGTTTTTCCCGTTACCTTAGGATTGAGAGTGAGTGTGTGTGCACATATGATGGTATGAGGGTCATGTTGGAGGCTGGAAATCGACTGGAACAGGGCTGGTCTTCGACATGCTTTTTCGTGGGACGAACGGTTCGTGCTTCGGTTTGCTCGGTTGTTGGTTTCGTTGTACTCGTGGGCTTTCCTTGGCTTATGATTGATGTTTTGGGCGACCTTTGAGGCTTGTAGAGCTGATTTTCTGGGTTCTTGAGGTGGAGGAGGTGTTTGAGAGTTGAGAGAAAGTTAGAGAGAGTTTGTTTGTGAGTTGTGAGTGTGTATTGTGAAAATGAAATGGAGGTGTGTGTGGGTGTATTGGAATTCGACTGAAATGGGAGAGAGGAGGGAGAGAAGAGTTGTGAAATCTTGTATGAGATATTGTGAGATTGTGATTAGTAAGTGGAGTGAAAAGTTGATGGAAGTTAAACCCATGCATTGGGTGGTGAGGGTGGTTATGTAGGGTGGATAAGGGGACAAGTAGGTGGAGTAATGTGCATGTGTATGTAGTCATGCTTGTGGTTGAGGTTCATGCAAGTATTAGTTGTGAGAGTTTTTATATAAGTTGTGTTATTTTTTATAAAAGTGGTAATTAGGTTTTTAAATTTAGTTGAAGGTTATAAATAAATATATATATATATATGTATGTATGGACGTAATGTATATATGTATTTTTATATATATTGGGTGTTTGTTATATAGTGTAAATAATAATGGTTGTATGGTGGTAAATATTGTATGGTATTTGTATAAATATGTGTAGGTGTTTATTTAATGGATTTGTTAATATTTATATATACATATATGCATGTATATTTACGTATGCATGTATGGATATATATATATATATATTGAATGGGTTGATTTTTATATAATGTGGGTGGCTATATATATATATATATATATATATATATATATATATATATATATATATATATATATATATATATATATATATATATATATATATATATATATATATGTGTGTGTGTGTGTGTGTGTGTGTGCATGGTTGTGTAGTGGTCATTAGTTCTATAGAATTTGTATTTTATTATTTTGTTATTCGTAATTAATTATTGTTGTTCCTTCATTTATATGCGTTTCTAATTGGTGCTGTCAAAGTGTTAGTGGGGTAATTCTTAACCAATTCTAAAGTAATAACCTTATGGTAGAAGGTAAATCATACACGTATCCGGGTATTAGCTATGACAAGTTTCGTCACTTGCGTTTAATATAACTAAATGGGCCAAGCCCATATATATCGCTGGGCCGGATCCAATAAGGGGTTGTGCCAAGCCCAATGGATTTCTTAATACTAAATAAAAAAAATTATGGGCCCAAAAACCGGGGTTGTTATAGGTGAGTTTACTCACCTTGAAACTCGGGCTCGAAACAAATGGTAAACAACTAAGATTGAACTGAGGATTTTCCAAATACTAGAATCACCTAAGTAAATGAGAATCCTAACTTAGTAAAACATATAGTATAAAAAACTAAAATTGAAACAATAAGAGTCCAAGAAAATAGGAATTCTAGGGTTTTGAATTGAGATTTGGGGGGTTTTCGTTAAACGTCTAAAGTTATATAAACTTGCTTATTCGCAACAATAACAATTGTAATAATAATTAACTTTTTATCAACAATGGAAACTTAAATATTATATTTTTAACAACAATATGTTATATTTATTAAATACTTTAACACTTTTCTAATGTATATAAAATCCATATAAAAATCTTATTTACATAGCCTATTATTTATAAAGCTTTGTATGCATTTTGTAAATATTTAAAATACATTTCTATAGTATTTTTATAGTATTAAAAGTATTTGTAATAAATAATTTTGTAAAATTAAGTTATATAAAATAATGGTTTTGATATATTTTATAAGTTTTTAGCATTTTTATAAAATTTATAATAATATGGTATTAGTAAGTAGGTTTAGAATATATAATAAAAATGGTTAATAAGATGCTTAAAAAACATAAAAATGTAAGCATGTTTCTGGTTTAGGACCAGGGACCTCCCTGATATAACCAGACAACTTAACCAGCTGCACTAGAACTCATTGTTGTTTAAAACCAGACCAAAAATAGTATTTTAGCATTGATTCAGATAAAAACCCAATTCACATAAACCTTAGAAACACAAATAGCTTATTACTTCGGATTGAAACAATGAAATCAGAAATTGATTGAGGGTTTATGATCTAAACATCATAAGGAGCATTTTATATAGCATAACTTACTTGATTATAGACGAATTTAATCGATGAACACGAAAAAGAAAGAAGATATGGGTTTGAAATCGAATTGGGACTTGTAGATTGTGACAACTGCCCTAAACCCGAACCCGAATGCCCGACTCGAACCCAAAGTTATCTATCTTTCAATGTATTCGTATTTATTTTCTTTATATGTAACGTTTCGTTATTAAAAATATATATATAATTATGTCGAGCTTTGCGTTATTTCTCGTCTTCAATATTTAACGAGCGAGTTATTATCCAACGTTTACTAAATTAATTACTAAATACAATTATTTAATCTCCAAAGTATATATATATATATCTCTAATATAATATAGCAAAACGCAAATTGCTTATGTGGCATCCGTTAAGAGTAACTTTGCTTATGTGGCATCATTTGAGAGCTTTTCTCACAATAATTATCTTTTTATTTAAAATATGTACATAAAATATATTATAATAATATTAATTACATATTAGTCCTCTAATATTTAGGAAAATTTTGATAAATTTATTAGTAGTTACATTTTAAACTCTATACTACTAGGGGTGTACGTGAGTCGGTTTGTATTTGATATGGTATAAATATTAAAACTTATGGATAAAAGTGGTAATAATATACGATATATTAAAGACTTCTGTACTTTTCAAACACACATAACTTTTTTATACGAAATTATTTAAAAAATACTACACCATAAAACCGGATATTTAATTATCTTTAATTTGAGTATAGTATTGCTATACTAAAAAAATATTTTTTAAAATAATTGTGTTTCGGTTTTACCACCGTTTTGTCTCAAAACTGATTTGAAAGCGTTTATGCCCCCATGAATATCCTTAAAAGCACCAATTGAATGTTGTGTTCCCGAGCGTAGTGATGCACTAAATTAGTATAATATCCTTATATAATATAGCAAAACAAAAAAAATTATGTGACATATTTTCAAAACTTTTAGCTTATGTGGCATTATTTGAGAGTTTATCTCACAATAATGATTTTTTTTATTTAAAATATATTATAATAAAACTAATTACATTTTTGGTCCCCTAATATTTTAGAAAATTCTGAAACATTTAAGAGTATTTATATTTTTAACCCTTTACTACAAGGGGTGTACATGAGTCGATTTATATTTGATAGGGTTTAAAAATGAAACTTACGGATAAAGTTAATTATAACATACAATTAAAGACCTCAGTGTTTTATAATTATACATAACATTTTTATACGATTTAAAAAAAATAAACTACACCATAAAACTGAGCATTTTATTCTCTTTAATTTGAGTATAATATTGCTATTCTAAAAATCTAATTTTTAAAAATATATCATGTGTTCCGGTTTACCACGGTTTTGTCTCAAAACTGAATGGAATATTCATGAACATCCTTCAAAGCATCACTTGAATGTTGTGTTTCCAAGCGTAGCACGGACATTAAACTAGTATATATATATATACAAAAGTGTATTTTATAAAAGAGATTTTATAAAGATTTTTAAAAATAAATACTATCAAAGTCTAACTATTCAACATCAAAACGAACATAATGACATAAAAATGACAATTATATAAAAGTTAACTTAGTTAAGTTAGCTAGTTAAAATAAAGATTTAATTAACTTTGGGTGAAAAATGTAACATTTGAAAAACTTAAATTAAACTTTGAACACTGCTTCGGTATCTAATTCACTTCTTGTTATCTCAATTTCATCTCAAACGCTTGCAATCACGGATTTCATATTCTAGGGTTCTTCAATGTTCATCAAACGGGTTGACATTAAATATTTATTATTTGTTGCAATTACATTGGGGGTTTTGTTCATCTAAGCACGTTGAACGAATCTGGAACTTCAATTGAATTTTACAAGCCTCTAAGTATCATTTTGATTTCTAAACCGTCTTGTTCTTTGTTCATCGTCTCTTCGATCCCGTTCGTTGCTAATCAAGTAAGTGTTTCTATATAAAATGCTCCTTATCATGTATAGATCAAAAGCCCTATGGTTGATTGTGCATTATCTATCGATTTTTGGATCAATTTGGTGAAATTAGTTTCTAGGGTTCTTATTGAAATTGGGGTTTTTGCTTAAGAAAGGTTAAAACAATTTCAAATCTGAATTTAAACAAAAACACTGCACAGAGCGTCTCGTTATGTCTGTTGTTTCCATTTAAAAGGTCCTGGGTTCAAACCGGGGCCTGTATAGGTTTTAATTCTTTTTTTTTCTACTTAGTATTTTTAACTATATTACTAACTAAATTTACTAATCTAAAGCTAATAGTATACTATATATTTTATAAAAATGTTTGAATCTTATAAAATATATCAAGACCATGTTTTACAAAATTAGTTCTATAAATCTAGTTACTACTTACTACAAGTATGTTAGTACTTAAAAATACTATAAACGAGTATTTTAATACTTTTAAGACATATATAAACTTTTATAAATAATAATTTATACAAATAACATTTTATATGGATTTGTATACTTTAAGAAATTGTGTTAAATATTTAAATGTATTTCTAATAAATATGAAATAAATTTTGATATAGTATATCCGTTGTTGAAAATATATTATTAGAATTCCTATTATTTACCAAAGTGATTATTAATACTATTGATATCATTACGAATAAATATGATTATATATTTTTGTCATTTACCAAGAAACCCCAAATCCCAATTCGAAACCCTAGATTTTCAATTTCTTTAGACTCCTATTGTTTCAATTCTAGTTTTCTATACTATATGTTTTTGCTAAGTTAGGATTGCCATTCAATTAGGTGATTCTAATATTTGGACGATCATCGGTTCTATTTAGACTATTTACTATTTGTTTCGAGCCCGAGTTTCAAGGTGAGTAAATTCACTCCCCTTTTTACTTTTACGTTTTGGGGCTGAAATGTGTTCAAATACTATACAATGTTTTTTTCCATTTTTTTATTTGTTATCAAAAAGAGATCATAAAATGTATTAGTCTTGTTCCGCGACAAGATGCAAACTTATGTGGTACTTTAAAGTAGTATTGTTACTTAGTAATCTCATCGGTACAATGTTAGCGCTAATGGTTTGACAAACCCACCTACATGTATTTCAAAATTGGTGATTTAAACCTGGCCATTCAATTTCAAGGTTACAAGTTACTATGTTACAAGTTGCTATACTATGTTGCTATGCCATGTCCCTGAGTTGCTAAATAACTATGGATAACTTAAATATCGAGACGGTTAGATGACGGTTGCTTGAAAAGTTATCCTTAATTAATACATGAGTTGGTTTCTTATGATAAATGACTACAAGTCATATCACAATGTATTCAATGTGTGTTCAAGGTGTCATGGTCGAGAATGATATGAAATAGCTATACATGTAAGATTACGCAACATATTATGATGATCTCGGATTTCTAGATTACTGATGTGTGCAATACTATATATAAAAACAGACACTAAAAACACCTAAGTTTTAAATTTATAAAACCTAGACAAACTAACTAACTTACACACAACCGGCAGTGGACCGGTCGAATGCAATATAGCTAAAGTAAGTCCGGGTGTCGAGCCACAGACTCTATATACTACTCTAAATTAACTAGACAAGGCTCGACTGACTAAACACGACTTAAAAGAAATATTATTTGAAAAGGGGGGTTTTATTGCTAAAAAAAGAAACTTGCTAAAATTAGAAACTTTCTAAATTAGGAAACTTACTAAAAATGGAAAGTTACTAAAAATGGAAACTAGAACAAAAGACGAATTTGAAACCAGATGAGAAGAGATAAACCACCTAGACCCGACTCACTAATGCTAAGTTATTAGTTTGGTAAAAATCTGTTTGACTATGGACTGGGATCGTAATATATTTACTTGACTTAAACACGAATAAGACCCTCGACCCTTTTCGAGAAAACACTTATAATTTTCTATCAAGTTATTAAACCAACCAGTTAATTAGACTCTTTCACAATCGTCTAATAGTTATGAATTAGTACCTATTATGATTACCTACCTCACAGTACGGAAATCTAGGTAGTTTGGAAACACAAATTGATATTAGTAAACAAGACTGATTAAACCGAGCTTAATCTAGAATCCTCACAGATATCCAAACTAAAGATTCAACCAACTAGACTTACCAATTAACCTATCACCTCACAGATACTAGGTTAGCATGCACGTCAATATCGACTTGTATTAAATTATAATTCTATGAAAAGTATATATCCAATTCATAAACTAGTCAAAGAACACACAGTAAATTGACCTAACGAAACCCTATTATATGATACAGACACTTATCAAGGATCTCATGGAATTCATAATTATCAACAAGGCAAACAAAAACATACACAATTGCATCAATTAAAAGTAAACAAACTTTTACTAAATCATAAATAATCCATAGTTCAAACCGAAATTACCAAACATTCAAAACGTAAGCATTAGTTTATCATTAGCCTAGGTGGTCTAATGAAGCTTAGCCAACAATCATATCAACGAAAATAAACGCAAGTTTAAAAGTGCTAAACATGATAAAAAGAATTAGAAACAAAAGAACATTGAAACCCGAAAGAGCCGAGATGCAATCGTCGATCCTCCGCGTTTCCGTTGCTTCAATTTCGTGTTCTTGATCTTCAAAAACCTTTTTCCAGCCTCTTTTCTTCCCCAATTTCATCTCCAAAGTTGCATGGGAGGCTAGGGTTAGAGAATATGAGTTTATATAACGAACCGGGCCAAAAATCGTCGAAACTTTCTGTTAAAAACGCGTCACCGCGTCGCGCGGTGACGAAATGGCTTCATGGCTGCGTGGTACAGCTAACACACCACCACAACCACCTGACCACGCCACGTCGCGCGGCCAGGGTGGTCCCTGTGGTCGCGTGGCGTGGCCACACCCATATCGTGTCGGTTTCGTTCGTTTTCTTCGTTTTCTCGTACCGGCTTGCTCGTAACTCCGTTTCGCGTCCCGTTTTCGCCTACGGATCCGATTTTCCGCGAGATTTTCAATTCTTTATCAACATGGGACCTACGAAACACAAAAACATTAGTTGTGCCAAAAATGATATATAAACGTAACCGAAACGACACAAAATGTAAACAAACTTAACACGGGATTTATGTATATTTATCATTATATCAATTACTATGTAGCAATTGTGCTTTACTCACTAGCTTTCATTAGCTAATTTTATTTTCACATATTTCAGGTGATGCTTGATATTATTTGGCTGTTTTTGCCAAGACATAGGATTGCCTTGGACCTAGTTAAAAAAAATAAGGACAACTGCATTTACTGTTTTAGTTTTATTACTTTTTACCGTTTTCAATTAAAACTCATGTTCCAAACTATTTAAATCATTATTAGACTTAATAATTATATACCATGTGCTTTGTTTACTATTGATATCCAATTTATTTGACAGTCCGGTGTTTCCGCCGTCGGGCGAGGTGTCAAATAGGATGTTAAAATCTAGTTGCTTTTTCAGAAACAATCCTTAAGATGTGTCAAGAACAAGAATAAAGAGAATCACTTACAGGTTTTGTTGATTTTTGCTTGAAATTGGATTAACAGGGAGTGAGAACGAGTGTGGGAGAGTGAATACGTCGATTTAATTTGATTAATTTTGTCAGAAACTATGCGAATGGGTTGAAGGTTGTTTTCGAGCTAATTAGATAATTAATTGGTGATTAAATGAGTTGATTAAAACTTGATTAATTGCTGCCAACAGATTTTAAACATTGAAAGCGTCGATTTAGTTAAGTTAATTTATTTTTTATAGGCGTTTTGGATCGATTGAGTAATGTGGGTATTGAAGCCGCTTAGACTATGTGTAATGGTCGTTATACCCCTAGAAAAACGCCCAATAACGCCCCATAATGCCCCGCAGACCACTACGCGGGGGTGTTATGGGCGTGGGCGTTTCCTCAATAATGCTTGCGCCCCTCTCTTTCTCTTCCTCACTTCTCTCACACAATCTCTCCCACTTCTCTCTCTTGGTAATGATTAAGGGACATTATCACACTACGCCAGTTTTTAGTATAATGCCCCTTGCCTAGTCACCGTCCACATGGTTGAAAATGTCCCTTCGAGACATTAACCATTACATATAGTCTTAATGAAACAGAATTTGAACGTAGTTTTGATCGAGTATAAGGAAATTTTAGAGTGGTTATAGGTTCGAAACGAGTGTAGGATCGTTTTACATAGGCTCGATTTGGCTAAAACGACTTAAAAATGACCTTAGAACCTCGCCATAGATAACAAAATTCCGGCCAAAGTGGTCGGAAAGTTGGTAACCGGAAACACGAGCGATAAGGGGGGTTTGGGTTTTGATTTTCAATATTTACAAGTTTGGACCTTTTAGTTTGATTATTATTTATAAGAGTTAGAAATTTTTAATATAAGTTTAAAGTTTACATTTTTCACTCAAAGTTAATTAAATCTTTGTTTTAACTAAATAACTTAACCAAGTTAACTCGTAACGTTTATAAAATTGGCGTTTTTATATATTTACTTTATTTTTGACGTTAAATGATTATTTTGAGACTTAATAGTATTTTATTTTTATTATATCTCCTTTAGAATATAAATTATATAGTTTTTTGAGATTTATCTATTATTGCATTTAGTAATTAATTAGTAAAACGTTAGATAATAACTTGTAATAATTTCTATCGATTATTTAAGACAGGAACTACTATAACGTCCAACATATTTATTTACTTTAATAACGAAATGTTACATTTTCAGAAAATCAAATACGAATAAATATAGGATGGACGAATTCGGGTTCGAGTCGGGCTTTCGGGTTCGGATTTGGGGAAGATGTCACATTGACTAAGTGATATGATTTTGGATTAATTTATGCTTTTTCATGATTATGGGATTGCTTTGAACTTATAATTTGTTAATTATCAGAATGCATATGAGTAATTAGAACTTTATTTAACTGAATTATTGCTTCATTAATGTTCTTGTGATGGTATGTCATGTATGAATGTTAGTTAGGTCATATACTTTGCGATTGTGATTTTTTGTAGTTAAGTGGGGGCAATACGACTATAGGAGCATTGATATTGGATAATTTAGGTTTAATTGTTCTATTTAGCCTAATGGCTGTAAGGTGTAGGTTACTAGGCTTGTCTATACCCTTATGAAAATCTAGGTTGTCTATTGTCGTAGAAGAGTCTAGCAAGCTAGCTTAGTTCTGTTAGGTGTTCCTGAGCTTATCTAAGTCTAAGAGTTAATTAAGAAGTCATCCTTTATCACTTTAGGTTGTTAGATTGTTAGACTTTCATGTTGTAAGGTAGATTGTATTTAAGGATAATGTTTAAGCAATATCATATTTGGTGTAAGGTTATCTAATTTCCAGGTGGATTATAACAGCTAGTAGATTACCATAGGTTTCTTCTTGAGAAAAGTCGAGGGTCTTTTAGATAGTTTACAAGTTTAGCAACTTAAATCTCGGTAACCATTTGAGAAAATCATAAATCCAATTGATGTCTTTAAGTCATAAGTAGGATTCTAGCCTAGGTGGTTCATTTACATTATTTGATTCTCGAAACCGTCTTTTGTTTGAATAGCGTCATTTTTATTAATCAGTTTAAATTTAGTTTTAAGCAAAAGCCCACTCACTAACATAATTTTACTTTAATCGATGAATCAGTCAATTGAGTCTAGTTACTTAATTTTCGTTAATATATAGATTGTGGGTTCGATCTAGGACTTGCTTAGGCTATAATACATTTGATCGATACGATGTCGGTTGTGTGTTTAGGTTAGTTTAAAGAGTCCTAGTTATAAGTATTAAAACTTAGGGTGTCTAGAATATATAAATAGTAATTTAATTAATTAGGTAGTTTAACACACATCAAGTATGTTTATTATGTAAGTATGCTCCGTATCAGTGTTTTCTTGTTCAAGTATTAAGCCAAATTTCAACAAAGTTTAGAAAAATTGTTGCTTAGGTGTTGTGGTAAAGGTGTAGATCTTTACCTTTATGTATGTTCATGGGTTTTGAGTAAAGCAGGACCGTACGACTACTACCCTTGTCATCCTATCTGATGGCTCGCCATAAGTTTGTTGGGGATACATTAAGAGGCCATTTTAAGTTGCCAACTAATCACCTAAATCACCAAGAGGGAGTTGTACTCAAGTGACCAATGCTTAACTATCGATTCTACAAAACTACTTTTCTTGAGCCATTTATATTTTTGTATTTTTCTTTTATTTATTGCTTTATAAAAACAACAGAAAAACACTTTTCTTTTGGTTCAACTAGACATTGACAATAATCAGGTATTTAATACTTACACATACATGAATTATTTCGATTAACATGACAACTAATTATTTTCAAACCTATGAGCTCACTAACATTAGGTTGATTAACATTTACACTTGAAGTTTGTTTTTTTTGTTACTTGCCCTTGTATTCTTTTTAAGTAGCTGAATTTTCAGGATCATGACGTGGATTCAAATCAAATACTTGTTTGAATTTATTAGAAGATTTGACTTCTGCATTATTAATTCTTTCATTTTGTTCTCATAGCTTCTTTTCAGCTTTATTTTTTATGTATCTTTTATAACGAGGATTACTAAATTTATATCCTTCATTGATTTCTCTCTTATTATTGTTACACACCATTTGTTGTTTTCCTATATTTATGTGATTCTTGATAGCTTTAACTAGTTTTAGAAAAGAAGTAGGAAAAATATCTTCAACATATATAGAGTATAAACCTCTTTGGGTTTAGCAATGCCTTTGATAGTTCCCTTTGGCATGTAAACTTTCTTATTATTTTGGTACTTATGTTTAGAAACATAACTCGTAACTTTCACAAGGTGTTCATTAACATTCTTGTCTGAATCTTTTTCAACATATACTTTTCTCTCTAACTTTTCTGAAGCATTTTCATCAAAATATTCTTATGATTTTTTTACCATGGGTTCTCACTCTTGCTTCATTTTTCGGAGATTGAACATTAGAATTAAGAGTAAACTACAATTTTTGTCCTTGTGTTTTGATGTCATTAACAATTTCAGTCTCACCTTAACAGTTTTGGTCCTTGTGTTTTTATTTTATAACATAAATGGTCCCGAACACTAACTCCATCCAAATTTTCGTTAAGTCTCCCTCACATGCGGAGTAAAAATGTCATTTCACCCACTTCTTTTGACATGCGACTGAATAAAAATGTTAACCTACATGATGACCTAGAAAAAAAGGAAAATAAATGACATTTTTACCCCTCAGATGCGGGGCGCGCGTGAGAGACTTAACGGAAAATTGAAGGGAGTTAGTGTTAAGGACCATTTCTATTAGAAAATAAAAACCCATGAACCAAAACTACAGTTTACTCTATAACTTATATCATCCAAAAGCGGATTTGTCATTAGTGCAAGCATTTTTTTCATAATTGTTTGATGGTGAAGTACATGTGTAAGCCACTTTAGAAAAACCAAGATCATTCTTTTGAACACGTACATATTTTTTCATGTGAACTTTAGTACTCATGACTCTCCTATATTTAGTTAAGTGTCAGCATGCTCAGTTGGTGATTTAATAATTATGTTATCTTTTCAGTTTGTGCTTTTAGTGTTTGTTCTTCAAATTTAGCGAAACTTAAATCTTCTGTTGATGATTTAACTTGATTTTCTTACTCTTTCTGGGCTTTTTTAGTTTTCTTATATTGTCTAGTTTTGGCTTCCAATATCTCATTTACCACAAATGAATGATTTCTATATTGCTACAACTCATCAATGCAAGCTTTCGTGTAAACATTGTTAATCACATCATCAGGAAACTTACGATATTTGCTTTCAACATTTGTTCATCGGTTCGAAGTAACGTTCACATTAATTGACTCGTATTAGGGGTGTTGATCGGGTTTTTTAATCGGGTTTTGGGTTAAGGTGGGTTTGTTTGGTTTGAACATAGGCTCAAACATGATTTGAAGGGTCCTAGGTACGCCAAGGAAAGGCTGCTATACCATACCTTTTGACTTAACTCTACTCTAGTAGTCACTAGACTCACTATAGTAGTCCGTTCGGCTGCTCTTGCTGAAATAATTACTCTTCATTATCTCGTGCTCTAGAAATTGCGCCGGGTAGGGTGGTTTTTAAATGTGGCATGTCAACCCAAATACCGACCCTAATAAAGATCGGGTTAATTGGTAATCGGATTTCGGTAAGCGCGTTTATTCGGGTCGGTATATTCGGTAATCGAGTTGCTAAATGGGCTTTTAATGTCACACCCCGACCAATTAAATAAATAAAAGGCGGATAATCGTCGAGACGTGAGTGTTAGAGATTGCTCATAGCCACATGACGCTACAAGTTAAAGTTTTAAATAAGCATGCATCACCAAATTAAATAATACAATTTGTCCACAAGTTTGGCAAATCACAAATGACATAGCTAATAATTGTTCATTTATTTAAATTTTAGCTAGGTCTAAAAGCCTATGGTGATCATGATCTAAAGCTAGCTTAAACGTTGGCATTCCCTGAAACATGTTAGAAAATAATGTCAACATAAAAATGTTGGTGAGTTCACATAGTTAAATACATAGATAATAGTTTATAGATCACAATGATAAGCGATTCCATGTCTACAAAGGTTAGTGCAAATATGTAACAACACGTACGTACAATCAAGCCTCAACAATTTAGAATATAGTATATGATCAGCTAAGTGAAATTTGGTTCCTTCAATGAACTAGAATGCGTCATTGAAGAGCCGGACTTAGCATCGGCTTTAGCACCAAAAAGGCTTGTCAGGCCCTTAGATCTAAGACGTCGCTGGGCTAGCAATAGTTAATGATTGTATCGATCATAAAATAGAACACCACACGTATATATAAAGCACAACCAAGACATAAATGGAATCACATAGTTGATAAATAGATTTAGTGCATGTGGTGTATTTGAATAATATAACATGTTTCACCCCAAAAGTGTATAAATATAAAAAGGGGTATGTAAACTCACGTTAATCGGCTTCAAAATGTACTCAAGAAAATATACGGTGGAAGCCGGAAATAACCCTCGGTAGCTTATCCTATTAATCGAACATAATGATTTTAGTCCATATGTGGTTTTGAGATCGTACAAGTCAAATTCTTATTTTTAGTTGTTTTGTGAAATAGTTATGAATGTTTGTATATTTATAAGTTTTCATAAAAATATGTTAAAATATTATTTATTTGTAAATAACCTAATTTTAAACATTATTGTCATTACAAGTCGTTTACTTGACTTTTGTTTTACCAATACGGTATGACGTTTAAGTGGACTTTTTTTCAGTTTTTAAAAAGTGGACGAAACAAGTTTATGTGTCTAATTTTTATATAAATGATACTTAGAAGGGTTAGAAATGAGTATTTTTGGTTAAGTGTACATTCACAAGATTTTTATTAAAAAAAAAATATACATGTTTCGTTACTTGGTTTTATAAAGTTTTTAGAGTTAATATTTGTTTATGAAAACTTTTGGGTTTTTAAGACATAAAAATGATAAAAATATAATATTTACATGTTTAGTGAGTAGTTTAAACACTTAAAAATGAGAATAAGTGGTCAAAATACAAAATATACAAAAAAAAGTGGGTTAGGGGATTCGAACTCGGGACCTGCTGAAACTTAACAAATGCACCCAGCCACTTGAGCTGGGTGACTAACCTGTAAATTCACCCCCTTTAATTGTTTTAACCCCACTTTAGCAGATTCAAAAAAATTCCCCATAAACCCATACGAGCCCTAGAACTTTCACCCCCAAATTGAGTTCGTTTTCGTAGATTTTGACAAAATCAATGTTAGGGCTTTTAATCCACACCAAAAAACGAGTTCAATGATATAAGAAACTTACAAAATGGTGTGGGCTAGGTACGTGTACGGGTAACGAACCAGTTCGGCCCTTTGAGCCCTTCGTTTGAGATTTTTACTTCGTTTACGCGAATTCTGGGTATGGGGGTTTGTTTGCGGTGTGTTTGTGAGTATGTGTGTGTGTTTAATTGCAAAATGGTGAAGTCTAGATATGGTTTTGGTCTTGGTTTTGAGTTCGACCGTAATGGAGAAAAAAGAAAGGTTTCAGGCCAAATTTTGCTCAATTGCACGCGAATTACTTGTTTGATGATAGCTAGGGATAGATTAAACACGTTATTGCTTGAAATAGGTCTGATTTTGGACAAAATTTTGGTTGATGTGAAAGAGTATGGTGAAGATGGAGGGGGTACTGTACTATAGCGTGAAAGGAGGAAGGAGGAGAAGTTGTTTGGCTTTTGACACAATTGGTCCCCCACCTTTGCATATGTTTTTTTTTCTGGTTTTATTTTAGGCTGTTAACAAGTATTAACATCATTTTCTTGATAAATTTGTTTTTGTTTTTGCTATATTACTATTATTATTATTATTATTATTATTATTATTATTATTATTGTTAGTGTTGTTCACTTGCTAAATTATTTATACAATAAGTCTCATTAACTTTAAGTACTCGATATTAGAATTAAAAGTCAAATTTCGTAAATGTTACAGTCTCCCCAACTTTTAGGAATCTCGTCCCAAAATTTAAAGAACTAGATAAACAAGTGAGGAAAATTTCTCTTCAGACGGTCTTCGCGCTCCCAAGTGAATTCCGGTCCGCACTTGTTTTTCCAACGAATTTTGACTATCGGTATCCGGCTACGCTTGAGTTTTTGACTTCACGATCCATAATTCCCAATGGCAGTTCAATAAAATGCAGCGATTCATCAATTTCAGGCTTCATAGAGAGGTAAGATAAGATTTTCATCGGATAACACTTTTTCAGATTAGAAACATTAGAAGCGTGTATCACAGGAAGAACACTACCCAATTCCTCAGGTAGTTCAAGTTCGTAAGAAACTTTCTTAGTTTCTTATATGAGAATTCGATCAACGGAAAGATGAGAATTTTGATCGAGACATGATTTTAGATACACAAGATTAAGAAGTTATTTGTTTTGACTCAATGAGAGTTGTTTATTTAACTCTTTTCACTTATAAAAGTTCGGGTGAACTAATTGTATGGAGATTCGAATAAATATTATTTGCTACTCAATATAGAAATAGCATAAGATGTCAACTTGCGAATAAAATGTTTTCAGTATATGGATTAAGAATTATTTAAATGATCATCGAGTACAACTATGATTAATAGAATGGGCGAAACGAATAAAGTAACCTGACACATAGTTAAGTGGCTTAGATGCAGTTAATAAAGTGAGTAACAAGTCAAGTGAAAATAAGATGATTAAATATGGCCCAACTACACAAGACAAAACTTACTTTGGTTCTCATGCACCAACTTTCATAATTCCGTGTGCACCCGTAATTACTTCAGTTTTTGCATGGGCTCCACAGTCCATTCGATCACGTGCGAGTCAGAAGTACACAAAAATCTTAAGTTAAAGCGATGATACGCAAAGGTACTAATTGCTATCATACCCGATAGAAATAGTACTTGGGAAAATCAATTTAAGATAATAGGTAAATTGATAATTCAAAAGAAAGCTATAGTTCATTAGGTAGATATTGCTCAAATAAATAGTTTGTTCATCGGTATAGATAGTCAAGTTCGAGTACTAGAATGGTAACACTTAAGTTTGTGAAAACCGACTCTATGTGTATAAGATGTAATTATCTAAGTTTTCTTATATTGACTAGTTCATAAGCATTAGTTGATGGTGTACATTAAACTGATGATTCAAAAGAAAACTATAGTTCATTAGGTAGACATTGCTCATATAAATAGTTTGTTCATCGGTATAGATAGTCAAGTTCGAGTACTAGAATAGTAACACTAAAGTTTGTGAAAACCGACTCTATGTGTATAAAATGTAATTATCTAAGTTTTCTGATATTGACTAGTTCATAAGGATTAGTTGATGGTGTACATTAGATTGATGATTCAAAAGTAAACTATAGTTCATTAGGTAGACATTGCTCATATAAATAATTTGTTCATCGGTATAGATAGTCAAGTTCGAGTACTAGAATAGTAACATTTAAGTTTGTGAAAACCGACTCTATGTGTGTAAGATGTAATTATCTAAGTTTTCTGATATTGATTAGTTCATAAGCATAGTTGGTGGTGTACATTAGGTTGATGATTCAAAAGAAAACTATAGTTCATTAGGTAGACATTGCTCATATAAATAGTTTGTTCATCGGTATAGATAGTCGAGTTCGAGTACTAGAATAGTAACACTTAAGTTTGTGAAAACCGACTCTATGTGTGTAAGATGTAATTATCTGAGTTTTCTGATATTAACTAGTTCATAAGCATTAATTGGTGGTGTATATGTAATAATATAGTTTATTAGGATTTTTAAAAAAAAATTGTTTCATGAAAAGTTGATAATGTGGATAATCCAATTTATAATTCGAATAAATAGGTCACTTGGTTCCTAAGGTGTTTAAATTTATATGACCAGCAACTTTAGGTAAACCAGATGTATTGACTATGGAGGTAAATAAGTTTATAAGGGGTGATGGTTTTTTTTTTCTATAGTGTAGTTTTAAAAAGTTAATTAAAAAGTTGAAAGTTTTAATCTTTACCATAGTAAGAGGATTGATTTGAAAATAAGCGACACAATTTAAGTTGTAAGTACTTGGTATTGGGAAATAGAAGACATGGTGTTTACTATAAGTCTTTGTGTCATATTTGAGAAAATAAGAAAAGTGTTGTGTAAATATTTGACCAACATCATAATAACTTATCCCTTTATAAAGAAATCATTTATCATGAAATGTATATATTTTAGTTATATATATATATTTATCTTTCAAAATACTAAAACCAAAAAGGTTATTTTAATTAACATCTCATTTTTTTTCTTTTTTTTTATATAAAATTTTATTTGGAAAAATAAGGAAATTATTTTAATTGATTTGAATACTAGTAGTTTTACAGAGTCCATTGGTTATACATTGGGTTAGAGTAACGAGTTTATATATGAAATGTATTGGGTTTGGTTTAGTTTATGAAAACTAAGAGCGTAGAATTTCATTAGTGGTCATATGTATAGATGAAACATGTAGTTCAATGAGTTTGAGAATAGTTGTGTAGTGAGTTTTCGTTATGTTTTGGATAACAACTTTATGGATAGCATCGCGTAGTTGATCAAAGAGTACATGTTTTGATGGTTAGTTCATAATTTGGGAAGAGATTTATAGTTTTAATGTTGGATTAGAAATTGGATTAGAATCTTATAGTTAGATGAGTAGTTTTGAACTATTCGAGTATAGGATTCAAGTTGAAATATATTGAGGGTAATCGTTCGATTCGTATACGTTAGCTTATAAAGGTAGCAAAATCCGTTAGCTTCTATTTAGTTATGGAATTTAGCCTTGACTAGAATTCAGAAATAATGACAAGCCTTTGATTGGAGACTCGATAATTGATTTGGGATTAGAAGCGTGCCCTAGATTTGGTAATTGATAATTTGATATATGTTTGAAGTTTTGAATAATTCGATTGAAGTTAGTCGATATGTCTTAGTTTTGATTTGAGATATTTGGTTTACAACGGTGTAATTGTGTTATATGGATAAACTAGCGAATATATCGCATAGGTATTATTTCAGCTTAGAAACAAATGGAATGATGGAACGTAGAATAACACGGTTTTGTAGCAAAATCTTTGACCGACAGAAACATCTGATATAATAATAGCACCTCGTCCCACTTAGAATATCATAGAATCTTTAGAAAACATAGTATAGTAAAAACTTAGGATCATAGAAAGTTCTTAGAAATCATAAGTAGGGGTGTAAATGAGTCAAGTCGGCTCGCAAGCTACTCGAGATCGACTCGGTAAAAAGCTCGTTCGAGCCGAGCCTTAACGAGCTCGAGCCCGAGTTCGAGCCTAGAATAATGTTCGTTTTGTTATCGAGCTCGAGCTCGAGCTTTGGATACCGAACTCGACTAGGCTCGCGAGCCTTATCGAGCCTAGTAGGAATTTATTTTTTATTTAAAATATTTAATAATTGTTTCACATTTACTAAAAAATAACATAATAGGTCTTTATTATCGAGCTCATTATCGAGCTTTTTATCGAGCTCAAGCCAAACATTGGTTTGTTTAATACAAAACGAGCCTTGTCGAGCCGAGCTCGAGCTTTTTTCCCCCTTCACGAGTCGAGCTCGAGCTTAAAATTTAGGCTCGAACCGAGCTCGAGCTCGAGCTCGAGCTTCAGAAAATTCAAACGAGTCAGGCTCGATAAGTGTCAAGCTCGGGCTCGGCTCGGCTCGTTTACACCCCTAATCATAAGGATATGAATAATCTATTTGAAATTGTAGCAAACATTTAAGGTAATATAGAAAACAAATGAAAATATTTAGAAATCTTTAGATAAATGATAATCGTAGAATCGTTGAAAAGTAAATATATAGAATTTAAAAGCTTAGGAATGTGTCTTGTTTTTGGACACTAATGACTTATCAAAGTGTTAAGTTTGTTTTAACGTATTCGAGGAGGTGTGTTTTAGCATATAGGGTTACGCTCATCTCGTCCATCCCCAGGTAAGCATACATTTCCCTTTTAGAAATTTATACGATACGCTAACCTTAGGTAGAACTTTCTATCGTTTTGCCAGAAAATTCAGGATACAGGTGTTTACTGTCTAGATACATATCGTCTTGTTTGTTATACTGATTCGAATCCTTGATGAGAATGGACTGGGCATTTGCCTATGAGTTTCACTAAGCATAAGATATCCACATGAAGTCGAGAAATAGATCAAGAAATGTTACTTAGATAATTAGAGTTATAGTAAACGATGATGAGGTTTAAGATGGATAGTCAGGATAAGGAAAAAAGAAGAAAGGTTAAGGGTTTAGTCTTAGCTATTTGTTCTTGCTTATGTTGAATTCATTTGTTAAAGTTCGGTTTAAGTTGTAGAATTTCATAATGTGTGCAAAGACCATAGAATTGAATCATAAATAGCACGTATAATGTAACACATAGCATGTAGCATCATGTAGCACATAAGCAAGTATGAGATAATTCATATAGGGTCCCTAAGCATACCGTAGTCTAGGTCACCGTTTCTAATAACCTAAATCCCTACAGTCATGGGCTCTGATACCAATCTGTCACACCCCGACCAATTAAATAAATAAAAGGCGGATAATCGTCGAGACGTGAGTGTTAGAGATTGCTCATAGCCACATGACGCTACAAGTTAAAGTTTTAAATAAGCATGCATCACCAAATTAAATAATACAATTTGTCCACAAGTTTGGCAAATCACAAATGACATAGCTAATAATTGTTCATTTATTTAAATTTTAGCTAGGTCTAAAAGCCTATGGTGATCATGATCCAAAGCTAGCTTAAACGTTGGCATTCCCTGAAACATGTTAGAAAATAATGTCAACATAAAAATGTTGGTGAGTTCACATAGTTAAATACATAGATAATAGTTTATAGATCACAATGATAAGCGATTCCATGTCTACAAAGGTTAGTGCAAATATGTAACAACACGTACGTACAATCAAGCCTCAACAATTTAGAATATAGTATATGATCACCTAAGTGAAATTTGGTTCCTTCAATGAACTAGAATGCGTCATTGAAGAGCCGGACTTAGCATCGGCTTTAGCACCAAAAAGGCTTGTCAGGCCCTTAGATCTAAGACGTCGCTGGGCTAGCAATAGTTAATGATTGTATCGATCATAAAATAGAACACCACACGTATACATAAAGCACAACCAAGACATAAATGGAATCACATAGTTGATAAATAGATTTAGTGCATGTGGTGTATTTGAATAATATAACATGTTTCACCCCAAAAGTGTATAAATATAAAAAGGGGTATGTAAACTCACGTTAATCGGCTTCAAAATGTACTCAAGAAAATATACGGTAGAAGCCGGAAATAACCGTCGGTAGCTTATCCTATTAATTGAACATAATGATTTTAGTCCATATGTGGTTTTGAGATCGTACAAGTCAAATTCTTATTTTTAATTGTTTTGTGAAATAGTTATGAATGTTTGTATATTTATAAGTTTTCATAAAAATATGTTAAAATATTATTTATTTGTAAATAACCTAATTTTAAACATTATTGTCATTACAAGTCGTTTACTTGACTTTTTTTTACCAATACGGTATGACGTTTAAGTGGACTTTTTTTTTAGTTTTTAAAAAGTGGACGAAACAAGTTTATGTGTCTAATTTTTATATAAATGATACTTAGAAGGGTTAGAAATGAGTATTTTTGGTTAAGTGTACATTCACAAGATTTTTATAAAAAAAAATATACATGTTTCGTTACTTGGTTTTATAAAGTTTTTAGAGTTAATATTTGTTTATGAAAACTTTTGGGTTTTTAAGACATAAAAATGATAAAAATATAATATTTACATGTTTAGTGAGTAGTTTAAACACTTAAAAATGAGAATAAGTGGTCAAAATACAAAATATACAAAAAAAGTGGGTTAGGGGATTCGAACTCGGGACCTGCTGAAACTTAACAAATGCACCCAACCACTTGAGCTGGGTGACTAACCTGTAAATTCACCCCCTTTAATTGTTTTAACCCCACTTTAGCAGATTCAAAAAAATTCCCCATAAACCCATACGAGCCCTAGAACTTTCACCCCCAAATTGAGTTTGTTTTCGTAGATTTTGACAAAATCAATGTTAGGGCTTTTAATCCACACCCGAAAACGAGTTCAATGATATAAGAAACTTACAAAATGGTGTGGGCTAGGTACGTGTACGAGTAATGAACCAGTTCGGCCCTTTGAGCCCTTCGTTTGAGATTTTTACTTCGTTTACGCGAATTCTGGGTATGGGGGTTTGTTTGCGGTGTGTTTGTGACATCTGCCCCAAACCTGGACCCGAATGCCCGACTCGAACCCGAAGTAGTTATACTTTAAATTGTAATCGTATTTATTTCTTCAAAATATAACGTTCAATATTATGAATAAACGCGTTGGATTTTACGTTATTCCCGTTTCAATTAAATAATCGTATTTGCATCACAAAACACTCACGTATAAATATTGTTGGAGCAGTAAAACTCAAAAATACATATATAAATAAATATATATATAGTTCGTTAAAGAAAAACTATTGAAAACGTTTGACAAAAACGCTTCTAAGTCTTGAAATAGCCTCCTAATGGATTAAACGAACTAAAACTATAAAAACGTCACTTATATAAACGTTACGTCTCAACATAGTTAAGTTTGTTAACTAATATAATCTATAAATTAACTTTGTGCCAAAACTGTCAATTTACAAACTATTAACATAACTTAAGCCACCTTTTAAACAACAAATGAAACAAGAGGGACTGGTTGTGTAAGTTTTTAAACCAGCCCAAAGTTTCCCCCACCCCGTGTTTCCGATGACCACCTTCCGGCCACTTTGGCCGGAATATCCCGACTTCCGGCGAGCATGGTTTGGTCACTTTTAACACTGTAAAATCCAATTAAAACTATACAAAACGATCGTGGACTAGATTTGAACCCGAAACCATCTTCAATTCGTCGTTTAATCACTTTAATCAATTCGTAATTGCAAATCAAAGATCGGTTTCGAAACCCACAACTCAAATTAACATGTAACGCACCAAATCAGTTAATTCGATTGACTAAAACCATCATTTCTGCGTTTTGAAATCATTCATAACAATCAATTGAACCGAAACATATCACATTAACACCTAATTAACCAAAACAATTCGTAACTAACCTTCAAACCATTCGACCACTTCCGGTTAACCAAAACACAATTTAATTTACATACACACTCCTCATCACTCGAAATTGCTCTCTGTTGTTTCATTTCCTCTCAAAAACATCAAGAAATTCGTATTTGATTCTCAAAACGGTCGCGTATTGTTCTTCATTTCATCAACTCGTTTCTGCAACAATCAAGTAAGTATCATATATCAAAGTGATCGTGTGTTCGTGTAGATTAAAAGCCCTCTGTTGGTTTTGGATTTGATCAACAGAGTTGGACGAATTGGATTGATTCTTGTTCTAGGGTTTGTATTGAAAAAGTGTGTTCTTAAGATTCAAATGTTAAAACAATTTAAAAACAAAGTATGAACACAAATAGATTCTGGTTCGTTGGTTGAGGTTGTTGCTGTTAACTTGAAGGTCACGGGTTCGAGTCCCGTGACCTGTTTTAATTAATTTTACTACTTTTTGACCATTTTGACCATTTAGTTATATTTACTAAATAACTTAAAATACTATAATTAAGTTAAATACCTTTACAAAACATAAAAATCTGTGATTTCAAATACATATATATAATTATATGTATGAATGATTTTAATGGTTTTAAGTATTTATACAACTATATATTTCAAATATAAAACTAAATGGGTTCGTATAATATATAAATAGGTATTCAAACACGAAAATACAATAACGTCTCGTACAAATTCCCAACTTACAATCTAAAACTCTAAATCCCAAATCCGAAACGCTAGATCTCGGATTTATGATTCTTGTTACTATTTGGTTCGTTTCTAAAGTAGGATTTTTCTCGATTAATTAGGTGGTACCAATATCTGGAAAATCCTCGGTTCTCGTTAACTACATTTATTGCGATTCGATACTGATTGCATTTCAAGGTGAGTAATCACGCTCCCCTTTTTACTGTTTTCGTTTTGGGGCTGAAATACGTGTTTCGATATTATTACGGTTTCGTTTCTTTTATTTATTTCAAAATGAGATCATTAGGATGTGTTAGTCTTGTATGGCCACAGGATGCAAAATTATGTGTTAGTCAATAGTATTAGTATTATCTCGTAATTTCCACCGGTACGATGTTAGCGCTAATGGCTTGACAAGCCCACCTACACTTAAGGGCCTAGTAGGTGATTTGACCCGGCGATTCGTTTGGTTTCGTTGGTTACTAGATTCGATATGTGATGCTTGTTACGATGTTGCTATGACCCTTTAGATGCGTAAACATTTATTGATAACAGATATGTCGAGACGGTTAAATGACGGTTAAACAATAGTTATCAATATTTGTAACATGAGTGGTTCTCATGACTTATTGCTAAAAGTTACCTTACAGGGCTTATGGATACGTGGATTCGTTGTATGTTTCGTTGGTCATGGTTGAGTAATATAATACAATTGCTATACACTTGAGATTGCGAAACACAATCTATAATGATCTCGGATTTCATATTTATGTACTATTAACTGTGTTTTTACTCACTAGCTAATTCTTTAGCTAACTTATTTTACACGTTTTTCAGGTGGTGTTTGATTTCAGTTTTAGTTCAAGACACGTAGGATGCTTCGGACCTAGAATAAAAAGACAATAAACAATATTTAGTTGTCAGTTTCTGTTACGGTTTTTAAGACTATTTAATGTTTCTTTATGTCACGACATTATTGCTTAATAAATATTAAAATATGCATTTAGTGTGTCATGTGCTTGTACTTATGATATCCGATTCACATGACAGCCCGGTGTTTTCCGCCGCCGGGCGGGGTGTCACACCAACTACACAAGACAAAACTTACTTTGGTTCTCATGCACCAACTTTCATAATTCCGTGTGCACCCGTAATTACTTCAGTTTTTGCATGGGCTCCACAGTCCATTCGATCACATGCGAGTCAGAAGTACACAAAAATCTTAAGTTAAAACGATGATACGCAAAGGTACTAATTGCTATCATACCCGATAGAAATAGTACTTGGGAAAATCAATTTAAGATAATAGGTAAATTGATAATTCAAAAGAAAGCTATAGTTCATTAGGTAGATATTGCTCATATAAATAGTTTGTTCATCGGTATAGATAGTCAAGTTCGAGTACTAGAATGGTAACACTTAAGTTTGTGAAAACCGACTCTATGTGTATAAGATGTAATTATCTAAGTTTTCTTATATTTACTAGTTCATAAGCATTAGTTGATGGTGTACATTAAACTGATGATTCAAAAGAAAACTATAGTTCATTAGGTAGACATTGCTCATATAAATAGTTTGTTCATCGGTATAGATAGTCAAGTTCGAGTACTAGAATAGTAACACTAAAGTTTGTGAAAACCAACTCTATGTGTATAAAATGTAATTATCTAAGTTTCCTGATATTGACTAGTTCATAAGGATTAGTTGATGGTGTACATTAGATTGATGATTCAAAAGTAAACTATAGTTCATTAGGTAGACATTGCTCATATAAATAATTTGTTCATCGGTATAGATAGTCAAGTTCGAGTACTAGAATAGTAACATTTAAGTTTGTGAAAACCGACTCTATGTGTGTAAGATGTATTTATTTACGTTTTCTGATATTGATTAGTTCATAAGCATAGTTGGTGGTGTACATTAGATTGATGATTCAAAAGAAAACTATAGTTCATTAGGTAGACATTGCTCATATAAATAGTTTGTTCATCGGTATAGATAGTCGAGTTCGAGTACTAGAATAGTAACACTTAAGTTTGTGAAAACCGACTCTATGTGTGTAAGATGTAATTATCTGAGTTTTCTGATATTAACTAGTTCATAAGCATTAATTGGTGGTGTACATGTAATAATATAGTTTATTAGGATTTTTTGTAAAAAAAATTGTTTCATGAAAAGTTGATAATGTGGATAATCCAATTTATAATTCAAATGAATAGGTCACTTGGTTCCTAAGGTGTTTAAATTTATATGACCAGCAGCTTTAGGTAAACCAGATGTATTGACTATGGAGGTAAATAAGTTTATAAGGGGTGATGGTTTTTTTTTCTATAGTGTAGTTTTAAAAAGTTAATTAAAAAGTTGAAAGTTTTAATCTTTACCATAGTTAAGAGTATTGATTTGGAAATAAGCGACACAATTTAAGTTGTAAGTACTTGGTATTGGGAAATAGAAGACATGGTGTTTACTATAAGTCTTTGTGTCATATTTGAGAAAATAAGAAAAGTGTTGTGTAAATATTTGACCACCATCATAATAACTTATCCCTTTATAAAGAAATTATTTATCATGAAATGTATATATTTTAGTTATATATATATATATATTTATCTTTCAAAATACTAAAACCAAAAAGGTTATTTTAATTAACATCTCATTTTTTTTTCTTTTTTTTATATAAAATTTTATTTGGAAAAATAAGGAAATTATTTTAATAGATTCGAATACTAGTAGTTTTACAGAGTCCATTGGTTATACATTGGGTTAGAGTAACGAGTTTATAAATGAAATGTATTGGGTTTGGTTTAGTTTATGAAAACTAAGAGCATAGAATTTCATTAGTGGTCATATGTATAGATGAAACATGTAGTTCAATGAGTTTGAGAATAGTTGTGTAGTGAGTTTTCGTTATGTTTTGGATAACAACTTTATGGATAGCATCGCGTAGTTGATCAACGAGTACATGTTTTGATGGTTAGTTCATAATTTGGGAAGAGATTTATAGTTTTAATGTTGGATTAGAAATTGGATTAGAATCTTATAGTTAGATGAGTAGTTTTGAACTATTCAAGTATAGAATTCAAGTTGAAATATATTGAGGGTAATCGTTCGATTCGAATACGTTAGCTTATAAAGGTAGCAAAATCCGTTAGCTTCTATTTAGTTATGGAATTTAGCCTTGACTAGAATTCAGAAATAATGACAACCCTTTGATTGGAGACTCGATAATTGATTTGGGATTAGAAGCATGCCCTAGATTTGGTAATTGATAATTTGATATATGTTTGAAGTTTTGAATAATTCGATTGAAGTTAGTCGATATGTCTTAGTTTTGATTTGAGATATTTGGTTTACAACGGTGTAATTGTGTTATATGGATAAACTAGCGAGTATATCGCATAGGTATTATTGCAGCTTAGAAACAAATGGAATGATGGAACGTAGAATAACACGGTTTTGTAGCAAAATCTTTGACCGACAGAAACATCTGATATAATAATAGCACCTCGTCCCACTTAGAATATCATAGAATCTTTAGAAAACAAAGTATAGTAAAAACTTAGGATCATAGAAAGTTCTTAGAAATCATAAGAATATGAATAATCTATTTGAAATTGTAGCAAACATTTAAGGTAATATTGAAAACACATGAAAATATTTAGAAATCTTTAGATAAATGATAATCGTAGAATCGTTGAAAAGTAAATATATAGAATTTAAAAGCTTAGGAATGTGTCTTGTTTTTGGACACTAATGACTTATCAAAGTGTTAAGTTTGTTTTAACATATTCGAGGAGGTGTGTTTTAGCATATAGGGTTACGCTCATCTCGTCCATCCCCAGGTAAGCATACATTTCCCTTTAAGAAATTTATACGATACGCTAACCTTAGGTAGAACTTTCTATCGTTTTGCCAGAAAATTCAGGATACAGGTGTTTACTGTCTAGATACACATCGTCTTGTTTGTTATACTGATTCGAATCCTTGATGAGAATGGACTGGGCATTTGCCTATGAGTTTCACTAAGCATAAGATATCCACATGAAGTCGAGAAATAGATCAAGAAATGTTACTTAGCTAATTAGAGTTATAGTAAACGATGATGAGGTTTAAGATGGATAGTCAGGATAAGGAAAAAAGAAGAAAGGTTAAGGGTTTAGTCTTAGCTATTTGTTCTTGCTTATGTTGAATTCATTTGTTAAAGTTCGGTTTAAGTTGTAGAATTTCATAGTGTGTGCAAAGACCATAGCATTGAATCATAAATAGCACGTATAATGTAACACATAGCATGTAGCATCATGTAGCACATAAGCAAGTATGAGATAATTCATATAGGGTCCCTAAGCATACCGTAGTCTAGGTCACCGTTTCTAATAACCTAAATCCCTATAGTCAAGGGCTCTGATACCAATCTGTCACACCCCGACCAATTAAATATATAAAAGGCGGATAATCGTCGAGACGTGAGTGTTAGAGATTGCTCATAGCCACATGACGCTACAAGTTAAAGTTTTAAATAAGCATGCATCACCAAATTAAATAATACAATTTGTCCACAAGTTTGGCAAATCACAAATGACATAGCTAATAATTGTTCATTTATTTAAATTTTAGCTAGGTCTAAAAGCCTATGGTGATCATGATCCAAAGCTAGCTTAAACGTTGGCATTCCCTGAAACATGTTAGAAAATAATGTCAACATAATAATGTTGGTGAGTTCACATAGTTAAATACATAGATAATAGTTTATAGATCACAATGATAAGCGATTCCATGTCTACAAAGGTTAGTGCAAATATGTAACAACACGTACGTACAATCAAGCCTCAACAATTTAGAATATAGTATATGATCAGCTAAGTGAAATTTGGTTCCTTCAATGAACTAGAATGCGTCATTGAAGAGCCGGACTTAGCATCGGCTTTAGCACCAAAAAGGCTTGTCAGGCCCTTAGATCTAAGACGTCGCTGGGCTAGCAATAGTTAATGATTGTATCGATCATAAAATAGAACACCACACGTATACATAAAGCACAACCAAGACATAAATGGAATCACATAGTTGATAAATAGATTTAGTGCATGTGGTGTATTTGAATAATATAACATGTTTCACCCTAAAAGTGTATAAATATAAAAAGGGGTATGTAAACTCACGTTAATCGGCTTCAAAATGTACTCAAGAAAATATACGGTGGAAGCCGGAAATAACCCTCGGTAGCTTATCCTATTAATCGAACATAATGATTTTAGTCCATATGTGGTTTTGAGATCGTACAAGTCAAATTCTTATTTTTAATTGTTTTGTGAAATAGTTATGAATGTTTGTATATTTATAAGTTTTCATAAAAATATGTTAAAATATTATTTATTTGTAAATAACCTAATTTTAAACATTATTGTCATTACAAGTCGTTTACTTGACTTTTTTTTTTACCAATACGGTATGACGTTTAAGTGGATTTTTTTTTTAGTTTTTAAAAAGTGGACGAAACAAGTTTATATGTCTAATTTTTATATAAATGATACTTAGAAGGGTTAGAAATGAGTATTTTTGGTTAAGTGTACATTCACAAGATTTTTATAAAAAAAATATACATGTTTCGTTACTTGGTTTTATAAAGTTTTTAGAGTTAATATTTGTTTATGAAAACTTTTGGGTTTTTAAGACATAAAAATGATAAAAATATAATATTTACATGTTTAGTGAGTAGTTTAAACACTTAAAAATGAGAATTAGTGGTCAAAATACAAAATATACAAAAAAAGTGGGTTAGGGGATTCGAACTCGGGACCTGCTGAAACTTAACAAATGCACCCAGCCACTTGAGCTGGGTGACTAACCTGTAAATTCACCCCCTTTAATTGTTTTAACCCCACTTTAGCAGATTCAAAAAAATTCCCCATAAACCCATACGAGCCCTAGAACTTTCACCCCCAAATTGAGTTCGTTTTCGTAGATTTTGACAAAATCAATGTTAGGGCTTTTAATCCACACCCAAAAACGAGTTCAATGATTTAAGAAACTTACAAAATGGTGTGGGCTAGGTACGTGTACGAGTAACGAACCAGTTCGGCCCTTTGAGCCCTTCGTTTGAGATTTTTACTTCGTTTACGCGAATTCTGGGTATGGGGGTTTGTCTGCGGTGTGTTTGTGAGTATGTGTGTGTGTGTTTAATTGCAAAATGGTGAAGTCTAGATATGGTTTTGGTCTTGGTTTTGAGTTCGACCGTAATGGAGAAAAAAGAAAGGTTTCAGGCCAAATTTTGCTCAATGCACGCGAATTACTTGTTTGATGATAGCTAGGGATAGATTAAACACGTTATTGCTTGAAATAGGTCTGATTTTGGACAAAATTTTGGTTGATGTGAAAGAGTATGGTGAAGATGGAGGGGGTACTGTACTGCAGCGTGAAAGGAGGAAGGAGGAGAAGTTGTTTGGCTTTTGACACAATTGGTCCCCCACCTTTGCATATGTTTTTTTTTCTGGTTTTATTTTAGGCAGTTAACAAGTATTAACATCATTTTCTTGATAAATTTGTTTTTGTTTTTGCTATTATTACTATTATTATTATTATTATTGTTAGTGTTGTTCACTTGCTAAATTATTTATACAATAAGTCTCATTAACTTTAAGTACTCGATATTAGAATTAAAAGTCAAATTTCGTAAATGTTACATTTAAAGTGTTTTATTTATTTTTATTTTGGTTGTAAATCGGGTGTTTTCAAAATACACTAATTGAATTTGTTCAAAATACACCAAATGAGTTATAATCATCAATATAGTATACATACACCAATTGAATTTGTTCAATTAGTTTAGAGTGGGTTTGCAAATATAACATACATTTTTATACGTTGTATGTACATACATATACATATCAAGGGGATGGATAAAACAAAAACCCTTCATATTAGAAAAACCTAGAAACTCACCATAGCCATTGATCTAATAAGATCCATGGCTCTCATTAAATCTAACTTTTGTGTATTTTTTAATAATAAAAAGTACCAAAAAGGTGGTTTAATAATTTAACATTAAACAACTTTATTTTCTTCTCTCTCTCTCTAGTACAAGACATCACATCTCTTTTTTTCATCTTTTAAGCACAAAAGTCAATCTCTCTCATACTTTTTATATAATATAATTTTTCTCTCCTACTTTATTTATTTAATATAATATTTCTCATACTTTTTTTATTTAATATAATTTTCTTTTTCCTAATTCTAGTTAATTTAAATACTGAAACTAATTAATTCGTTAGTTACATCGTGTTACATGTGAGTTTAGACGTAGTGCTACATATGTTAAACTAGCTGGTATTTTTGTTACATCATGTTACATATTAAAAAAACAAAACCAAATGGATTACGTGTCACTCTAGACATTTTACGTTTGTTACATCATGTTGCATGTGTTACATCGTGATAGATATTTTATTAAAATCTGAATGGATTATGTTTGTTAGATCGTGTTACATATTATATAAAAACAAAACTCCATGGATTACGTTTGTTACATCGTGTTACATATTTCTTTTAAACATAATAAATGGATTACGTTTGTTACATCATGTTACATATATTTTTAAAAACAAAACTGAATGGATTACGTGTCACTCCAGACATGTTACACATATTACATTGTGTTACAGAAAAGTTGATAAAAAAAATATACATGTTAGTTCATATATATACAGTGTTAGATATATTACATACTTTCAATCATGCTTCATACATGCTTCGGTTCTTGATAATCTCTCCGTCTTTAACTCAAATGTTCTTTTACCTAGAAAAAAAGAGCATGTTACATAAGTTATATATAAAAGGGTACATTTGTTACATCATATTACATATTTTATTAAAATCAAAACTAGATAGATTAAGTGTCAGTCCCGACATGTTACACATGTTAAATCGTGTTACATATTTAGATCTAAAAAAATCAAAGTTACATATGTTACATCGTGTTACATATTTTATTATAATCAAAACTAAATGGATTAAGTGTTAGTCTAGACATGTTACATCGTGTTACATATTTGAATCTAAAAATAATCAAAGTTATATATGTTACATCGTGGTACATATTTTATTAAAAGTAAAGTTACATCGTGTTACATCGTATTACCAATAACACAAAGTTACATATTGTTACATATTTATATTTTCATCACATAAACACTAACTACATAAAACTTACAATATAGAAATAAAAAAAAACTATTTCAAAACTACAATAGTTTAAAAAAATTCAAATATCTATAAAAAATGTTACATATTTAACTGAAATTTTAAAAACCAATAAAACAAAGTTACTTATGTTACATCGTGATACATATTTGGTTAGTAAAAAAATTATCTATAAAAAATGTTACATATTCTTACATATTTAATTGAAATTATATAATAACAATAAAGCAAAGTTATATATGTTACATCGTGTTACATAACTGAAATTTAAAAAAACCAATAAAGCAAACTAACTGGTACGTATGTTACATCGTGTTACATATTTTATAAATATAAAAACTAGATGGATTAAAGTGTCAGTCCAGACATGTTACATATGTTACATCGTGTTACTTAAAAAATATATGCCTATAATATATACATCACAATTTCATCGAACAAAAAAACACATAAAAACAAAGAGATTATGAGAAACTAACCGTTGTTACGCGACTTAAGACGACGACAAGTTTCCGACAACAACAAAACTACTCCTTGTTACGCGACTTCCGACGACGATATCGAACAATAACAACACGTAAAATCATCATGTTGCGACCTCATCACGCTGACATGTATCATTTATTCAGTTTTTAATAAAATATGTAACATATTGTAACTTATGTAACACTATGTCTAAACTAACATGTCGTTTTTTTAGTTTTTAATAAAATATGTAACACTACGTCTAACTGAACTAACGTAATTTTTTTCTAGTTTTCAATAAAATGTGTAACATGGTGTAATATATGTAACATATCTGGAGTGTCACTTAATCAATCAAGTTTTGTTTTTTATAAAATATGTAACACGATATAACATAACTTCTGAACTCTACTGTAATTTTTTCAAGTTTTTAATAAATTATATAACATGATTTAACATATGTAATAAATTCTTTTTAACACTAATCCATCAATTATATAGCTAAAAAATGCAAAATATATAGATTTTTATAACAAAATAACTCGTCAATAGATTCTTTTTTTACCAACTAATTAACCTAACAAAAGAGTTATATAGATCATGATCAAAGTGTCAATCAATAATTGAAGGAAACGTGTAACGAGGTTACTCCGCAACGTGTAAAACGTTATATCTTTTTGATTTATAGAAAACCATTTTAATGTCACGAACGAAACGTGTAACGAGGTTATTAAAAAGTCGCAACAGGCGCGAGCAATCATCAGACGTCATTTTCAACATCCTAACGCATGTAATGAAGTTAGAAACATGACATTGTCACCGCAACATGCGTCACGAGTCTACGTAACACGCATAACAAAGTCACAAACATGTCGCATCATACATGGTTACCCATTGTCACATCGCCGCCGCAACGCGCTATGCGGCTCACAAACCTAGTTGTGAGTAAATATGAATATAAATTTGTTATAACCGATTGATATGGTGATTCTGAGCAATGGTGGTAAACACTAACAATCGTGATGATGATACGACCTTCTGGAGCGTGGAGGACATGAAATTTTGTTCGCCGAAAGTGCACCGTACGAGATAAAGTATGTCATCCTCTTCAAAAATAGTTATCGACGACAACAACAACGCATCAAAACAAACTTGATGTTGCGGATCTGTCGACTACTATTTTTTCGGGAACTGGACGATAGCAAAACAATCACATTAGGAGTGAGTTGTGATACTTGTTGTCGATGTTGCAGATCTACGCAAACAAAATGATGTCGTTGTTGCAGATCTACGCGAACAAAATGAATCTGTAACAAAAAACAAAATTGATCTGTGGTAATAGGCGTTGTCGGAGTTCTACCGGACGGTGTCTGTTAAGGGCTCGTCGTCGCCATTTGAGATGGTTTCATTTCCATGTGTGGCAACAAAGATGGTGTCGTTATAGGGATCGGCGTCGCTGTTTCATGCAAAATCTTATTTTCATGACGAATCTGATTCTTAATATAAAAAAATATTTGAAATACGAAAATTTGAAAATGAATCGTTATGGTGGTGATGAATCTACATATTCTAATAATTGAGTAACTCATCCACATGTCAACATTTTAACTACTCCACATAGGATTTTGCTTAGGTGTCATCCTCTAATTTAATTTGATGGATGATTTTAAGGCGGGTCATGGTATGCTTCATATTCGAAATAACCCGATATTTACAAATAAAAAATTAACAAGTATCATCAATTATCTCCTAATATGATATGTTCAAATAAAAATTTACCGATTATCATAATCTATGTTAATTATCATCAATTATCTTCTAATATGATATGTTCAAATAAAAATTTATAGATTATCTTAATCTACCTCCTAACCCAATATGTTCAAGTTAAAATTTACCATTTATCGTGAATAATCTCATAACCCAATATGTTCATATTAAAAATTTATCACTTATAATAAATTATCTTCTAACCTGATATATTCAAATAAAAAATTTATCAATTATTATAGATAATTTCCTTTATTTTAACATATGATTTTTTATAGGAAAATATTTGTAAATATCCAAACCGATTTAATAGGGGATATGTTAAAAATAAATTTAATACCTAAATTTAGATAAAACATATAAAACCGAAATCTCGTGTAGTACACGGGGTACTAATCTAGTGAACAATATTGTTGTGTGGTTCTGGATGATGATAGATTTCTTGAATTTAAAATAGAGAGAGATGACATGTGGGTTGTCAAAAAAGATATGGTAATTCAAAAAGATTTTTAGATGTTAAAAGATGCGTGATAGGTTAAATTACCCTTATGCCCTCAAAGGAAAAAACACAAATTGTGTGAAAATAAGGTATGTGGCCTGATCTCAACCATACATAAGATTTCTAAGGTTTTCTCAATAAAAAAAGTTTTCTATGTATACTTTCCCTACATATCAATCAAATAACCCATTGAGTTTCACCTCTACTGAAAATCAATAACTCAATACTAAATATATCAAACGTAAAAAAATTGGGATATGTTTTTGAAATATTAAATCTAAACGGCATTGAGTTGTGAAAACTATATATATATATATATATATATATATATATATATATATATATATATATATATATATATATATATCCATTTACCGACCCTACAGAGTAAATCGGGTTTGGGTTTATCGGGTTATGTCTTAATCGGGTTCGAATTGATTCAGTTCGGGTTCGGATAAAAATGACAACCCTAACTCGTATCATCTTCTCGATCAAAAGCCCTAAAACATTTTTTGAAAATTGGAAAAAAGTTCACGGTGTTATGCGCTTTTTAACGGCAGACAACCGGAGGCAACGTAACGAAATTGGGATCACCGGAGCTAATAAACTGAGTTGTGATTATTTTAGGTCAACTTGCAAACTTATGCTTATGAACCTAGAAAAATACGAATCCTCCATGGAAAATTTTCTTGTTCTGCCACTAAACTTCGGATATTGCTAGTTATATGCAAGAAAATTATGATTATTATGATAAAAGAAGACGTTTTATTAGAAAATTATTTGATGAATATACATAATTAAAATATACTACTAAAGTAGACAATGAAAAGGTTTCATTATTGCATAAATGTATTACAAAATAAAATTTCATTAGTGTATGAATATATGAGCACAAAAAATTGAGAATACCTATAACTTTTTGAGCTAGATCTGTCATTGTTTAAAACGATTCAACTACGATACGTTGAACCAAAACAATAAAGAAGGTGATAGGAAGATTAGAGACTATAAAGCAGCAAATGGGACAAAAAGCTCTCTAACATTTATAATCATAACATAACTGATTTGGAAGATGGTGCAACATCTCTTCTTTTAAGACAATGTTTTAGGACAAACTTGTTCTTTTCTATGGTTTAGAAACTTAATGGGGGCAGTTTCACACTTTTATGGGGGCGCTTGGGATCATAATCAATGAGTTAGACAAAAAGTAGCAAATGAGAATACATTGGTTTAGTTGTGTATTTATCGGGCCTTTTCTTTAGTTTTTTAATTGTGATGTTTTGTTGGTTTATTTGTAGTGTTGTAAAAAGGTCGGCCTGGGCCTGGATAAGTAGTGTTCATAACATCCGAATCCTAGAACTTATAAACTAGTAAGATGTTAAAAAAATTGGTCATCTAAGAAAAATAATTAATGACTACATAGCCATTTTTATAGACGTACTCATCTTATAAAATTGATATTGATATTGATATACTTACTACTAAGATTAAAGGTCGGTGCTATGCACCGGCCAACCGCGGTTCGCCGCATGGCATTTTAAATTTTTTAGTTTCACGTATTTACGGTTTTAATCCTTGAATTTTGACGTATTTACGGTTTTAATCCCCGACTTTTACTAATTGTAATTTTAGCCAGTGATGAGTTTGCGACTTTGATCAGTTACTCTACTTTAACATATGGTACAACTTCAATATTGTTAGCGTTTTGACCTCTAACTTTTAATATTTTATCGCGTTTTAGTATGTGACACGTTACGGTTTTGCTCAGTGACGTATGTGGTGGATGATTATTGGTTTGGTTTGATGAGATGGTGGTATGTGGTGCATGACTATTGGTTTTGTTTGATGAGGTGACGGTTAGCTATATTTTCTTTAATTTGAAATATTTTGTTTGATGAAATAGTTTTAGGGCATATAGATATGTCTCGATGGTTTGAATGTTTCAATTTATTTGTTTCGCTTTGTTTGAACTTGAATGACATTTTTTTCTGTGGATTTTAGCCTGTATGGTTTAACGGTTGTGATGAAGAAACTTTTTCAATCTGAGTCACTAATAAACAGTGTATAAATGACCCGCGCAACAAGCGAGCCCGTACAATCCTAGCTCAATAAATGCACTTATTAATTAAACAAATAGATAATCAAAATAAAATAAAGCATACGACTAGATAATTGATTTTATGCAACACACAACAAGGTTGGGGCTCTTAGTGTATACAAACACATAGGGTCTGTTTGGTATGGGGTAATGTAATGGACAAAGGAATGGAATGAATGAAGGAAAGGAATGGACAAAGGAATGAAATAGATCATTCCATTCCATTCTCTTGTTTGGTTACCGTACAGAAATAAAATAAATCAATACTTCTTGTTGTTTGGTAGGCTGGAAAAAACACATGAAAGAAATTCAAATCTCTATAAACGACAAAAATAACTAGTCATGGTTATGAGTCAGGTCTTGGTTTGGACCATGGATCGGCTCATGGTTCAATACATGGGTTAATACATGAGTCAGGTCATGGATCGACACATGGCACGGGTCATGGTTCGAGTCATGGTTCGAGGAATGGGTTAGCACATTGGTCGGTTTATAGGTCGGGTCATGAGTCAGTTCACGGATCTGGTCATAAGTCGTTTCATAAACCGAGTCATGGGTTGCTCGGGACATGAGTCGGGTCATGATATGAGACATGAGTCAAGTCATGAGCCGAATCATTGTTTGGGTCATGGTTCAGGGCATGGATTGACATGGGTCGAGTCACGAGTCGGTAGATGGCTCGGGTCGTGAGTCGGTTCATGAGTTGGGTCATGGTTCGAACCATGAGTCAGGACATGATCGGTTCATGGGGTCTTGGGTCGGGTCAAGGTTTAGGGCATTAGTCGGTTCATGGTTCTTGTCATGACTTTAAAAAAATATTCCATTCCTTGAAGGAATGAAAAAAAACATGGGTAATGGATGGAATGAAAATGATGTATTTTTCATTCCTTGGTAATGGTCCATTCCATTCCATTGACTAACCAAACACACGTTTTTTCATTCGCCCGTAATGGTTCATTCCATTCCACCTCTTATTCCGACATACCAAACACTACCTTAGGCAATTATGGGATGTCTCTCCTTGGAATGGATGTGAGAATGGAATGAGCGAAGGAAAAGAGTGGACAACGAAATGAAATGAATCATTCCATTTCATTATCTTCTTTGGTTACATTACAAGAATGAAATGAATCAATACTACTTGTTATTTGATAGGCATGAAAAGACAAATGAAGGATATACAAATCTCTAAAAACAACAAAAATACCTTGTCATGATTATGGGTTGGGTCTTCATTCGGGCCATGGATCAAGTCATGGTTCGATACATGGGCAATATATGAGTTAAGTCATGGGTCAGATCATGGTTCAGGTCATGAGTCAAGGTATGGGTCATTCATGGGTCGGGCTAGGGGTGTCACTTTTACCCGAACCCGAATACCGAACCCGAATCGAATCAAACTAAACCTGATTAAGACGTAACCCCATAAACCCGAACCCGATTACAAAGCAAACCCGAACCTGATTTACTCTTTAGGGTCGGTAAATTGATATTATTTTTTAGATTCGGTTCAACCCGATTAATCCGAATAACCCGATTAAAGGGGATATATATATATAGATTGGGTTTTTTTTAAAAGGGTCAAAACTATAAAAAGTGTAAGAAGCATTCACAAGCAAACACATGTCCATGAGGGGGAAAACATGCGAAGGGACATCGTCTTCTTTTTATACGTATGGTGTTGTTTTGAAATCCCGGCAATCTACACGATATATAGAAAACGATGATGTTTTTTTTGTTTTTTGACGTTTTCGTTTTAGGGTTTGATGTTTTACGAATATCCGAATGACACCCTCGATCTGTTATCCATAATCATCATCAATGGCGAATACTTAAAGTGATTATGTTTTTGTTTGTTTATGACGTTTTCGTTTTAAAGTTTGATGTTTTACGAATTTCCGATCGAAACTCTCGATCTTGTTATATAAAGTCATTCATCAATGGCGTATACTGAAAGCGATGATGTTTTTATTTGTTTTTTACGTTTTCGTTTTAAAGTTTGATGTTTTACGAATATTTGATCGACGTAATTGATTCTTATATTTACAATCTGAATCATTTTACAATGACGATAGTTTATGTGATTGCACGTAATTTTAGTATATACTCACCGTGTATGGCGTGTTTTTGATACATTAATCATTGTTATGACGTTTTTCATATTGACTTTGGGTTACTTTATTCCAGGTAACTTATGACATTTTTTATTAGTTAACTTTTTCATATGCGTGGTGTTATTTTATAGATTCAGTCGTATGCATGGTGTTCTTTTAATATACATGGTGTTGAAAACGCACAATGACAAATCCACCCCCGGTTCCATCTTGCGCGTAACCAAAACATCAAAATAATTACAAAAATGTCACCGCGTCCATCTGGGCCGTAAACACCATAATCCGACGTCCCTGATTGCTTCTTAGCCTTTTTAGAGTTTTTTGCCTTTGTATAAAATCCCTCCCCTATATATATGTGTATATATATATATGTATGTATATATATATGTGTGTGATTAAGTTCATTTGAGAAGACTTATATTGCAAGAAGAAAAAGAAGAAACCTAAATCACTAAAAAGACTTATCATGTTTAGTTTTTTTTAAATAAATTCACTTCCTACATACAAATGTGTAATGTATCTTATCATTAAAATACTCTTTAATATATATATATATATATTATTTAGTTTTCACAACTTCATGCCGTTTAGAGTTAATATTTCAAAAGCATATCCCAATTTAATTTAGGTTCGATATATTTAGTATTGGATTATTGGTTTTCAGTAGAGGTGGAACTCAATGGAATATATATATATATACATACATATATATATATTTATATACATATATGTATATATATGTATGTACATACTTTGTATAAATATGTGGGTTATTAGCGAACCCACTCTATAAACAAACCAATTGAACAAATTCAGTTGGTGACTTGGTGTATGTATATTATAGTGATGATTATAACTCATTTGGTGTATCTTGAATTAACCTAGTTGTTTACAACACCCGATTTGCAACCAAAATAAAAATAAATAGAACACTTTAGAAGCCCATTTATGTCACACCCTCAATTCTCCACAAAACGGGGTATCCGTTAGGCGTGTGACATACCAGGATTTCAAGCCATCAGTTACAGCAAACACTGACTCAACGTTTTAAACAAAAGTTTGTATTAAAGTATTAAACCAAAACCCAGGGTTTAAAATGAAAAGTCTCAAAGTTTAGCGGAAGCATTTGTAAAACATGTTCCGTACACAAAATCCAAGTACATAATAGTAAAGGTTAAACCATCCAAAGTTATGAAAACCCGTGGACAAAGTTAGCACGACCCGAACAACCGTTTCAAAAACCAACAATAGTTTAAATCACAAAATGTAATAAATTAAGAACAATGCATGGAAGTGTCCTACTCGTGCGCCTTCCTAGATCCCTAAGAAAAACATACTAAAACGAGTCAACAAATAATGTTGGTGAGTTCAATGAGTTTATTTAAATAAATAAATAAAATATAAGTTTCCTGGATAAATCAATATATATTGCTGGTTTGCAAGACCACCTTGCTTACTACATGAGCACGTCGAGATTAAACTGAACGTTACTTGACTTGCCTTGTCGCCATCACTACGGATGACCAAATGTTTAAAGGACAATTTGCACCAACTAGCTCCCCGCTAGTGGTGGGGTCTGCCGAACCCGTAGTACTACTCAAATTTCCCCGTTATGCCGAAGTTGGCATATAAAAAATCTCGACTAAAGAAAATGACTTTAAGTATGCTAATGCTCGGTAAAATAAGCCCTTAATAATAAATATTATTTATCCAAAAGATTGCCCAAGTTGGTAATGTAAAGTTTTGCCTGAAGGCCCCACCCGAAGGTGTAAAACGTAGCCTTAGTTGGCCCCGTCAGAAGGCATAAGTTTTGCCCGAAGGCCCCACCCGAAGGTGTAAAACATAGCCGTAGTTGGCCCTGCCCGAAATCAATAAGTTTTGCCCAAAGGCCCTGCCCGAAGGCATAAAAATGCAGTCCGCCCGAAGGCGCTGAAAAATAGTTGACCGAAGGCGTTGTAAAAACATTTGTATGTTTTTCTTCCCGAAAAAGTATTTAAAAGTGGGCAAAGAACTCACCTTCGAATGCACAGCAAAACTAACCGCAAGCTAAAACTATAAGCGGGTATCACTCAGCGACCTGCTTAACAATTTGATGCTAACTATTAAGTACTTACACTTATACCATTTTACATGCGCGTACACGTACATAACCATACAATACATATCATACATACAATAAGAACATATACATTAATCGTACTTAAACATTCATATTCCACCAACATACATACATACATATATATATATACATACATATATGTATATATATATATATACATACATATATATATATATACATATATATATATACATACATATATATATATACATATATATATATACATACATATATATATATAGGATTATATATATATATATCAAGCATCTTTAATTGACATACACACACATATTAGTCCTAAGCATGCTGCTAAGTTATCATACAACATATATATATATATATATATATATGTGGGAAAATTCCCAAAATGTCCCATTTTAACCGTTGAATTCCCAAAATGTCCCCTTTGACTTCGTCATCCATAGGCGTCACGACTATAGTCGTTATAGTCGACGCCTACAGATTCTAACAAATAACAAACTTCCACGTGTCCAAAGTGGTGGACGCCCATAGGCGTTTTCCCGACAAAGCCCATAGGCGTCCGCCCATTCTGACAAAGATGTCGTAGGCGTCCGCCCATAGTCGACGCCTACAGTTTTTTTTTTAAATTTTGCGCTGCTGCTGAAAAAAAAAAAAAGATTTTCCGACTCGTGTGCACTAAAAAACCATCCTCACACAGACCCGGGTATTCAGAGTTGCATTCGTGTCCGCAGGTCGTGCGGGCGTCGCATTGAGGCAAATTCGAACCAAATTTGCACCCCCCTGCGCGTGGGTAGGTGCTAGAGTAAAATGTAACATAAGAACTTAACATGTTATGGTTGGCAAGAAATTCGAACCAAATTTGCACCCCCCCTGCAGTGCAAATTTTTTTAAAAAAAAAAACTGTAGGCGTCGACTATGGGCGGACGCCTACGACATCTTTGTCAGAATGGGAGGACGCCTATGAGCATTGTCGGGAAAACGCCTATGGGCGTCCACCACTTTGGACACGTGGAAGTTTGTTATTTGTTAGAATCTGTAGGCGTCGACTATAACGACTATAGTCGTGACGCCTATGGATGGCGAAGTCAAATGGGACATTTTGGGAAATCAACGGTCAAAAGGGACATTTTGGAAATTTCCTCTATATATATATACCTTGAAGATACATGCACACAACATATACATATATACAGCTTTAAATTAACACACATATACATACCCACATCGATCAGCTTTATAAATTTGTACACAAACATGCTTGAGGTCATACATAAATCGCTACATACATACTAGAACACGTACATACGTCGCAACTACGTTGGGCAGATACGTATACATAACCCGGATCTAGTGTAACATACTGATCAAGCACATATGTATACATATATATCCCTACATATCTCACGTCGCCTACACACATATATGTACAGCCGATCATACGCACACACATGTTTACAGATTCTGATTTTTCATGCCTATCATATGCATACCACATTGATTCCTATTTAATCATGCCTACATATATATATATATATATATATATATATATATATATATATATATATATATATATATATATAGGAGAAAGTGAATATGAGGCTGTAACGCATCTAAGCTTACATGCGAAACACTCTAAAACTACGTAGTTTTGTTTAAATCAACATCAAAACTACAATTTCAATTAGTTTAGTTCAAATGATATCTCCTAAATTCAACATCAAAACTACAATTTTAAAAGTAATGCATGATTTTCGAATAGTCTTCTTTGTTCGATCCATTCAAATCACATATTGATTTATATCACCAATTTAAAATAATAAAATTTACTACATTCTCTTGGTCCTATATGAATTTCCTTTCGGTTGGTTAAATACATTTTTTAAATGCAATGATTCATTTTGAATCAATAGATACAGCATATATATTGAAATATAGTATGCATATTATAATCGTAATTGTGAACCTAATAGACGAGAAAGATACGTGATAATAAGGGAGTAATCTAATAGAGTTAAGGAATTCTAGTTAAATCTAATGAATCTATTGGCTGAAACTACGTAGTTTTGATGTTGATTTATACAAAACTACGTAGTTTTAGAGTGTTTCGTATGTAAGCTTAGATGCGTTACAGCCTCATATTCACTTTCCCCATATATATATATATATATATATATATATATATATATATATATATATATATACAGTGGCCGAGCTAGCCTAAAATATCAGGGGTATCCCGAAATTTTTTTTCCGTACATTCATACAATTTTAAATTTTTTTACTACTTTAGTATAGTATTTTAACCACGGATATTTATCAAACAATCTTACAAAACGTCTCATCTTACCGTAATAATCATCATTTCTTACATATCATTATCCATATTTGGACTTTTATCAACATTTTCTTGCATGTGATTAGCATATATATATATATATATATATATATATATATATTAAGTTCTATCAAATATCATTGATTCGTTGCTAAAGGACGGTAAGAGTGAGGAAACTAGAAACTTTTAAAGTAGACCCATATACAATTATATATTTATATCCACCAACATATGTTACGTTGATTGGTTTTTTTTCCTAAAATTCAAGGTACTATAAACACAAGAGCCATGACCGACACATTTAAATATTAATTTATTTGGTATTTAAATATTTGAATTTGTATTGTTTTATCAAAATGATAAAATAAAAATGTTATTCGTTTATACATATACTGTACATGAAAGAATTAAAAATACACATTACTAGAATAATTAGTAGTCCCTAAGCAAATAAAGCTAACTTCTTATATAATTTTGTTAAGACTTTGATTAACCAAAAGCCCATCCCATCATCCAATTTTAGCATTTGAGTTAAAAAAAGATAGAAAAAGCACATGGGCTTCATTTAAACCAAAGCCCACTTCATAAGACAATTAGGTTATCTACTTCTTTTACCTTTTGAAGCACCTGTAACTCTGTAAGTCTGCATGACTCTTCTTAAACATAGTTTCTGAAAACTTTTACACCATCTTCGATTCCAACTATGTAAAATAAAGATAGATCCTGCAGTTCAGCAATGTTCAGGGGTATCCTTTAATTGGTTAGGGGTATCATAAACACAAAACATAGAAAAAATTTCTACTACGTAGCAAAATTTGAGCCGTAGCCCGGGCTACCCCTAACCATAAGCTACCTCCGCCCCTGTATATATATATATATATATATATATATATATATATATATATATATATATATATATATATATATATATATATATATATATATATATATATATATATATATATAGTGGCCTCTTCATTTGAGAACCAAAAAAATGGAAAGAACTAAAAGAACCATTTTGATTGGTTCTTACACATGTGCATTAATGCATATGGGAGGTTAGTGCATATATGGAACCGCTTGTAACCGTTTGTAACTTCATCAATGCACATGTGGAATAACCAATTAAAATGGTTCTCTTGGTTCTTTCCATTTTTTAGTTCTCAAATGAAGGTACCCATATATATATATATATATATATATATATATATATATATATATATATATATATATATATATATATACACACACACATACAAACATGCACGCTACTGCCACGGTTTCGCATTCATATACATCGCAAGTGTACACATATCACATATAGTTATGCACGTCGGATCTATAGAACCAAACTGAATCAGAATTGAAATGCTAAACAGGAAATAAGAACTAAAAAAAACTCACCGAAACACACGACGAAGAAGATGATCGGTACCGGAGTTGGAACCGAGAACGCTGCGACGACGGTGGGGCTGCTGCTGCGCATTCTCCGACAGAAACAGAACCGAAGACGAGGATGAGGGAGACGAGTTCGATGGTTGCTACCACCGGAAAACGAACAAGATGGTTGGAACGGTTGCTGCGGCTGTTAACAAGAGAGAGATCAGTTAAGGCGAGTGTTGCTGTTCGTGACTGCTTATTTATGTATTTACACATCGCATACATGATTACGGTTCGCGAGTCTTACCGGAAAAAGGTTGAAGATGATCGGACGAGACTGTTGCGGCTGTTGCGAGAGCACGACGGTGAGCGAGAGGTGCTTGAGACTGTTTTTGGGTTTGACCGATTGTGCAACAAAGGAACGATGTTGGAGTTGTTGGTTATATCGAGAAATCTCGGCAATGGCGATGATTATAGATATAAGGGGGGTGGGAGTCGATTAGGGTTCGGTTAAATAATTAACAACTTACATGTTTGGCCCCTAAACATTTATAGTTTATTTAGTTTGGTTTGAAAGTTTACAAAGTAGTTTAGTAATTTACAAAACAAACCCTAAACTTATATAAAACTTAATGGAACTGTTAAAAGTAGTTAACGGTGTTAACTAGAATTTACGGGGTGTCACAATTTAGCAACCCGATTACCGAATATACCGACCCGAATAAACCCGATTACCAATTAACCCGATATTTATTAGGGTCGATATTTGAGTTGACATGCCACACTAAAAAACCCGATTAACCCGACCCGATTAAAAAACCCTATCAACACCCCTAGGTCGGGCTATGGTTTGAATTACGGTTCAAAGAATGGCCCACGACATTGTTCGGTTCATGGTTTGGTTCATGAGTTCGGTCATGTGTCAGTTCATGGATCAGGTTATGAATCGGTTTATGGATAAGGTCATGAGTCGGTTCATGGGTTGAGACTTGGATCGATCATGAGTCAGGTCTTGCGTCAGATCATGGATTAGGGCATGGGTCAGGTGACGGGTAGGTTCATGGCTCAAGTTGTGATCAAGTCGGTTCATAGGTTGTCTCCTGGTTCGGTTCATGGTTGGTCATGGTTCTAGGCGTAGGCCAGGCAATGGGTTGGTTCATTAGATTTTGGTTCAGGTCAAGGTTTGGGGCATGGGTCAGGTCAAGGTTTGAGGTATCGGTAGGGTTGGCTCGTTGTTCTTGTCATGAATTAAAAAAATTATTCAATTCATTGAATTAATGAAAAAACATGAGGATGGAATGAAAATATAGCATTTTTCATTTCTTCGTAATGATCTATTCCATTGACCAACTAAACAAGGACGTAGCATAACGAATGAGGGCCACGACCCTCCCATTTTTTTCGTTTGAAGTACTGGTTCATCGGTATTTAGTTGAATTTTATTTTATGTATTTGGTTTGGGCTCTCCCACTTTTATAACTAGGCCCTCCTAAATTTTTAAATTATAAACTCAATTATTAAAACATGGTATCCTTTAACAAAATGTACAAAAAGTCTTCACTATTACAAGCTTACAATGAATAAACGATGAGGATGAATACAACCTAATCGATTTACACCAGCAACAAATAGCGAAGAAGAATAAAGAGCTACAACCTACTGGATGCAGAAATTAAGCAGTGGAATCAATGAAAAGCTTCAAACCGAAGGTGTGTGGAGATGTGATGCAGAGTTGTCGTTGAGGTTCAAGGAGATCAAGAGTTGTTAAGTGTTTTTACCTTAATCCTTTAGTCCAGTGCTAGTTTAGTGCCCGCGTTACGCTCGGAAACACAAACTCAAGTGGTGATTTTAAGGATATTCATGACGGTTCCAATAAGTTTTGAGACAAAACCGTGGTAAACCGGAACAAAATATTTATTTTAATTTTTTTAATTAATATAGCAATATTATACTTAAATTAAAAAGAATTAGTGTTCGAATTTATGATGTACTTTATTTTTTAAAATATTTTTGTAGAAAAAAGTTATGTATATTTGTCAAAAACCAAGGTCTTAATTGTATGTTATTAGTGTTATTATATATATACTAGGTTTTTTCCCGTGTAATACACGGGTTGGATGATAAAAACGATATTTTTTATTAATATAGAAGATTTGTTATTAGAAAAGCTAAATCAAATAAATATAAATAATTATTTAAATTTGATATAACTTAATTATTCTATTAAAGATGTATTATTACTATTAAAATAAGTAATATTATTAAAATTAGGATTATATCAAATGAATATATTTAAAATCCAAAATAAATAAATTTAGTATTTTCATAACGATTATTCAAATTAAAAAATTATCCAAATCCTACTAAAAAGTGGTTATAAGATATAGATAGAGATTAATTATATAAGTTTTTTCATTTGTTTTCAAAAAATAATAAAATATATTAATAAGATATATGTTAAATATCGGGTTAAATTCAAACCTAGTAACCCAGTTGAAGATCCGCATAAAATAATATATAGGAAGAATGTGAGTTTGACACATAGGAAAAATCCTAGGTGGACATGCTATAATCATGCCATGTGTATTTGTTACTCAATTATTAGAATAGGTAGATTTTTTAAATAAAAAGTTATTATTGTGAGAGAATTTCTTAAATAAGAGCATATAAGACAGAAACTTTGAAAATATGCCAAATAAGCTATTTTCGTTTTTCTTTATTATAATAGAGATATATACTCCAAAACACACCGAGAGTAACTTGATGAACAATATTGAAAAAACTATTTTCATCATAACCCCTCCAATTTTGGGTAACAAAACTATTTTTAGACAAAAATGAATAATACTAAAAAAAGAAAATTAAGAATAGATAAATTGGTAGAATCATACCGAGATAATTGTAGAGATTTTAACACCACTCTCCCTATATTTATCCATATACTCAAGCCTAATAGTGCATGACTTGTTAACACTTGTGATTTGTGAAACAATTTACCCTACCCCTAATCCCATTCCTCAACCATTGTAACTTGAAAAAAATTAGCCCCTACGCTTTTGCTTCTAAGTTTCATAGCCCAACCCGAATCGTCGACCCAACCATACGTATCAAAGCATAGCGTTAGGAAAACATTTTATGGGTACTATGACTTTAGGCCCACCTGTTATTAATTTTCTGGATTTACTACTGCAACTAAACACACTTTTTCATTACCTCGTAATTGACCATTCATTACGCCTCTTATTTCTTCATACCAAACACTATCTAAAATTATTTGAAATTTATATTATTATTACAATTATTTAAACAAGTCATCAAACAAAGTTCAAAGAAGTGTAAAAATAGTTAGACCGGTAACTTTTAGATATGTGTTACTATTCTAGAAAAATGTATACGAATAACTTTTAAAAAATCAATCCCAACAAGTGTATACATAGTTTTTAGTTTTGTAGAGTTAAGTCACAACCTTAGCAGATTATTTTAATTTAATTTTGATAAACGCAACAACGAAAAATGAAATTTTCCCGGAAAAAAGAAACGAAAGTTTCAAACTTCTCACCATCCAATCTCCACCGTCCAAATCCCATCACTAAAATCAACGGCCAACATCCCGATCCGCGTCATTCACCATCAACCAATCACACCCCCCTACAACAACCTACATAAACAAACACCCATCAAACCACAAAATTCACCCTCAACTCATTCAAACCCACCATTTTTTCTGCAACCCACACACACCCTCCAAAAATGGCACCAAAAGCAGCGGAGAAAAAACCAGCGGCGGAGAAAAAACCAGCAGAAAAAAAACCCAGAGCGGAGAAAAAGCTTCCAAAAGACACATCTTCAACCGGAGCTGATAAGAAGAAAAAGAGGAGCAAAAAGTCAGTTGAAACATACAAGATCTACATCTTCAAGGTTTTGAAACAAGTTCATCCTGACATTGGCATCTCAAGCAAGGCTATGGGGATCATGAACTCATTTATCAATGATATCTTTGAGAAATTGGCGCAAGAGGCGTCGAAATTGGCGAGGTATAATAAGAAAAATACACTTTCATCAAGGGAGATACAAACTGCTGTGAGGCTTGTTTTGCCTGGTGAATTGGCCAAACATGCTGTTTCTGAAGGGACTAAAGCGGTCACAAAGTTTACTAGTTCTTAGATCGGTTTTGTTAGTTTGATGTTTGGTTTCAAAATGTGGTTTTTTTAGATCTGTAAGTGGGTTTTTTAGTTAATGATGTTCTTGTTATGATGAATGGTATCTTTAGATGTTTACTATTTTGCAAATTTAGATGTTTGAGTGTTTTAAAATGATGTATCAAACTTGGTCTGATTGGGATTAAAATATGGTCTAATTGTGGTTTGATTGGCTGGTTAAACGACATTGATCGTAAGATTGAGCCAATTGATGTAACATAGTTAAAAAACTTTGTTTAATTGAATTGGGATTAAAAAAAAGGTCCAATTGTGGTTGCTTGGCTGGTTAAACAACATTGATCTTAGGATTTGAGCCAGTTGATGTAACAAGGAAAATTAATGGTCACGAACATTGAATCAGACCGGTTTTGTGAACTGGTTAAACAAGGAACATTAATGGTCACGAATTCACCAATGTTTTGTGAACTGGTTTGAACATTGAATCGAATGTTTTATTGGTAATTTACCTATTCTAATAATTGAGTAACACATCCACATGTCATCATTTTAACTACTCCACATAGTATTTTGCTTAGATGTCATGTTCTAATTAATTTGATGGAGAATTTTTAGACGGGTCATGGTATGCTCCATATTCGAAATAACCCGATATGTTTAAATTAAAAATTCATAAATTATCATCAATTATCTCCTAACCCGATGTGTTCAAATACAAAATTTACCAATTATCATGATCTATATATTAACCCGATATGTACCAAGTATTATGAATTATCTCTTAACCTGATATGTTCAAATAAAAAACTTATCAATTATTATGATTTATTTTAACCAGATATGTTCAAATTAAAGTTTTACCAATTATCATTAATTATCTCATAACTCGATATGTTCAAATAAAAAAATTTACAATTATCATGAATTATCTCTTAACCCGCTATGTTCCAATAAAAATTTACCAACTATTATAAATCATATCCTTTATTGTAACATATGATTTTTTATATGAATATATTTGTAAATATCCAAATCGATTTAATAAGAGATATGTTAAAAATAAATGATATGTAAATTGAGTTAAAACCTATAAAACTAAAATCCGTGTAGTACACGGGTACTAATCTAGTTATTAATAATATGTAAACAATTTTCATGTAGAATTTTGGTTGGACCTCCTGTTTCACTGGTTCGATCATTTGGTTTAATCGGTCTGACCAGTTCAAACTTGTTGATCTTCCTATGACATAACAAACTAATATGGATCGGACTGGTTCTCACTTTGAATCTCGGTTTGACCGGTTGAATTGGCTGAACTGATTTGAACCAACCAACATTGCAATTCACTAAAATAAATAATATATTTTTATTTGAATCGGTCTTATCTAAACGAGATCTTTTAATCGGGATTGGTTTTTATCCGGTTTTAAAAACTGGTTATTTATCCGATATAAAAATGCCGGTTTTTTTGTCGTAACTTGGCCCGAACCCTGAAGTATAGTTTGAATGACCCAACTTGGAAGGCCCAAATAATTCTTTTGGAGAATTTAGAATGTAAATTTTCTAGTGGGCTATGAGGTTTTGAGAATAGTGGTACAGCTGATTTTCCGAGCCCATATTAAATTTTGACCCAACTCATAGTTGCGAGCCAAAAAAAATCAACGGCAACTTGCCGTTGATTTTTTTCGTTAATAATTTTTTTACACTTTTGACCGTAATGTGCTAGTATAAATAGGTGGTGTTTCGGTTCAATTACACAACTTCAAAACACCTCTTTAAAAAACGCTCACATGATCTTGTCTCGTAAGAAATGGTAACCGGTATGTCTCGTCTTCGATTAATGTTAGTGCTTATACAAGCAACAATGTTGATACGGTTCGGGAGGAATTTGACATTTTGGAGATAAAAAATGCTTGCCTTTCGGCCTTTAGAAGTGACTAAGGTTATTCAAAGAACTCTACAACCGTGTTATACACATGTAAATTGTGCTACTTTTAGAAGAGATTGTTTACAAAAAAGGAAGAAGCTAAAAATTAATTTCTTAATTTGAAAACAAAAACTGGTGAGTTTAACTAATGATGTATGGTCGTCACAACGCGGTTCACTGGATTCTTACATTTGGGTCATCGCACATCGGTTTGAACCCGATTCATGGCAAATGATGGAACATACGATTGCGTTTCGAACGTTTTTGATTATCCTCACACCGGTGAATATTTTTTAAGCTATTGACAAAGTTATGCAAACCTATTTGTGAAGGTGTTTTTTCTCATAGCCATTGTGTTCCATGTAACATTTGCTCCGACTCAAATTTGCAAACTCCAACTCGTTGGGTATTCATATAAATATTTTAATTTTTCAACAAATTAACACATTTTTTTATTTATTTAAATCATTTTTATGACTACTTAATCATTGAAGAACCCATAATTTATAAAATAAATTTTATCAATTTCATAAGTAGTTATAAAAAAATGTTTTATATAAATAATCCTTTTTTAATAAGATCTATTTAGTTAGTATAGTTGCGACGGGTCAACTTTTTTTATTAACCGGCCCAGAGTTTGGCAAAGCGTTCACACAAAAAAAACCCACAAAGGCTCATAACACCACCGGAGACCCAATGCCAACCATTGGGTGATATCGCTAGGCGGATATCCAGAAACTATAAACCTACTATTTAATACCACATTATTTACATAGAACCTTGTTAGAACATAGAGCTATACAAATAAAAACGATACAATCCAGTTGCTTGTTAACAAAATAAATAGTAAACAACAATCCAATAAATTAAAAAGATGAAGGCTTCAACCTATTATAAGTCAACATGTTTAACAAACGATCTTGCATCTCTTCTTTTCTTCTTTGGAGCTCATGCCTTCATATTTTTGCAATGACTTGAAGATCCGGTAAGCACTCAAGAACTCATATTTTCTCTAATGTCACAATTTCCGTAGCTTTACTTTGAAGAATTATTATGTTTATCTTATGGGTTTCTCTTTAGCTACTACTCTAGCCCTTCTTCCAAATCAAATCACCTACAACAAAAACACTAAAAGAAGAAAATCGTTATAAATTTTCAAAAGAAGCCGACATAATTGATCATTGCCGAACCGAGTGATACCGATTTTTCTTAAAGTAACTTAAAAGATGATCCAAATAGCAGTTCTTACCTTAATTTTTATGCTAATGTCACCTTTTCCTTTAACAATCAATCAAACCCGTTACAAAGTTATTCCCTAATGGAAAACACAAACCGTTGAAGACGAAGAACGAACCGAACCATTGAAGATAACGAAAGAAATCAAAGTTAAAATCTACACATATAAAGATGATGAACAGGGCCAGAAAATCAAAATAAGAAACCAAGATGAAGAAAGTTAAGAGATAAAGTGGGAGATGCACAACAAACAGATCATGATTCCTCTCAGCAAACACTCAACACCTAAGATAACGAACAATCAAAAGCACGTCATTTCATGTCCAAATTGACAAAAAAAAGGCAAAATCAAGGATCTAATAACCATAATCAACAAATTTCAAAACATATTGCTTAAGACTCTTAACAAATGGATTAACAAAACCAAAAAGACAACATACAAACGCACAACTTGCTACAACCATATACAACAAAAAAGCAAACAAAAGATGTCATCGAAAGCAACTAATAGAAAAATAGCTTACTGAAACAAAGACGACAACAATAAACGTCAAAGAAGACAACGCCTCCCCAAATAAGATGAACGAATACAACCACGGACACCAAAGAAAAAGCACGAAGCAAACACCTGCAATAACGAAAACCAACAGCTATAAAATATCAGAAAACGACGGATGAAATCGGAAGGCCAAAACAAAAACCGATCAAAAATCAAAGACCCAAATCAAGAAGCAACAGCAAAATCAACCACAACAAACCCGATGTTAGCGCAAGAGAAAGAAAGTAAGAGGCGGTGGAGGTATGATGAAGGATTGCAGCTGGTGAGGGGAAGATAAGGCTACTGTGTGCTTGCATTTACACGTGTCCATAAATGCATCGTGGGTGAAGAAAACGTGTCAGCACGAAACACAACATCAGCAACACAATGGTACCAAAAATAAAAGAAAAGAGTACCGTGTGCTTCGAGAGGAGTACCATATGCTTAAAAATTGTAACTATATGCATCACATATGGTAAAACGCTGTTGGCGTTGTTAATAAATGTATATATATAAATTCTTAAATCTCCATCTTCCAAAGACACATGCCTAACTTTATTCTAAAAAAACACTTGCTCACTAGTTAGTCTAAACAACCTAGATCAAGGAAAGAAAGAAAATTGTTAGTCTAATCAACCTTGATCAAAGAAAGAAAGACAATTGTTGTGGGGGGGGGGGGGGGGTGGGTGGGGGGTGGGGGGATTTACGATTTAGTAGATATTTTCATATAACTTTAGGAGTAAACCGTAGGTTTGATTCCCGTGTTTTGGTCTTGTTGACAGTTTTAGTCCCATCCTAACAATTTTTATTCATATGTTAAATTTTTTTTAACACTATTGGTCCCGATCCCTAACACAATTACTGATTCCATCACCCCTTCCGCACATGCCCTACATGTGAGGGGCATATTAGTCTTTTCTCACAGTTTTTACCTGCAATAATCAAATAAAACCTTAAATCAAACACAGATTATGCTTCAATCGTATACGTTTCCTCTTCTACTCTGGTTCTTCTACTCGTCTGCTCAAGACCAACAATGGGTTAAAGAGGTTCGAACACATGTCCAAGAAGTTCGATTTCAACCACCAATTTGTTCTTGTGGGTTGTGTACAACGATTCTGTTCACTATTATTTTTGTGACAACAGCTTGTAATAGTTTAGTTGTTTGTTTGATTATCATTGTAAACAGTTGGATTGGTCGTTTGAGGTTGTGACACGCCTAATGTCGCGTACAAGGTGTCGCATGACACATAGGGGCGACACCTAGGTGTCTCATGGTGGTCACAAGCCTATAATATAGGTGGGTGTTAACCATTTTGGTTAAACGTACATCAGAGAGTGTGAGTGTTTTTATCAATGTAATTACGTTTGAAAGTATTCTCTGTCTTTGGGAGATTGTCTGTTCGTGTTTATACACTCAAGTTGTTTCTTGACGGATTTCGCACGTCTAGAAGCATTCGTATCATCTGAGATATCGATCAAAGAGAAGAACCATAACCTACAAGTGGTATCAGAGCCTTCGTGCACATCACGGGTTGTTTTTTCAAGCGATCTTGAGAGCTATTGGGTTGTCTTCATCACAGTTTACTTTCGTTTCCAGTCAATTTTAGGTAGAAGACTGAAGTGTTCGTCCTAAAAAGGCTGACGGTTGAGAAGGTTAAGTTTTGGGTGAAAAATTGGTGAAAAGTCGTTCGAAAAGAGGTTTTGGAGGTTTCGCATTAGGTCTCACACGAAACAAGGTATCGTGTGACACCTACACATTTTGGTGTGACACCTCCATTTGATGCGACACCTTCATTTTCATTCGATACCTCCTGACACCTCGTCACTAATTTACAGTTTCCCGACAATTGAACCGTTGGATCATTCCCAAATTTTTACTGAAGCTTCCTAACTCATTTTTGAACATTTTGACAGTCGGGATTGAGCTAATAAACTCGGGAGATAGGTTTTGGAGAGCAAAAAACGTAACAGTTCGAAGTTTCAGATTGAGAAAACATAGTCTCAAAGATTTGAACTTTCCCAGAGATCGGACCGTTGGAGTGTCTTGAAATTTGAACTGAAGCTACCTAACACATATATGATGAAATCCAACGGTGGAAATCGAAATCGTTAAGAATTTGTCAGCACCTTCAACTCCAACCGAAATCCGTTCTTTTCTTGGTCTAGCGGGTTACTATCGTCGGTCATTGCCAATTTTTCTAAGATTGTTGTTTCTCTCACGTCCTTAACTTGTAAGAATGTACCATTTGTGTGGGGTCCCGAAAAACAAAAGGCGTTTGATATTCTTAAGGAAAAATTATGTAACGCTCCGATTCTTACTCTTCTCGACGGTCATGAAGATCTTGTTGTGTATTATGATGCTTCGAAACAGGGTCTTGGTTGTGTTCTCATGCAATGGGGTAAGTCATAGCTTATGCCTTGAGGCAACTCAAAGTTCATGAAAAGAATGACGCCACTCATGATCTTGAACTGGGTGCTGTGGTTTTTGCTTTCAAAATATGGAGGCATTATCTCTATGGTACCAAATGTCTCGTCTATACCGATCATAAAAGTCTGCAACACATGCTGAATCAGAAAGAGCTTAACATGAGGCAAAGACGTTGGGTGGAGTTGTTGAATGATTATGATTGTGAAATCTGTTACCACCAAGGCAAAGCCAATGTCGTCGCCGATGCTCTTAGTCGTAAGGAACACGTCATGCTTTCTTGTGTTTCTCTTCGTGTTGATCTTAAGTCTCAAATTCTTGAAGCTCAGTGTGCCGTTATTTCTGAGGGTACCTTTCATGATGAGATGACCATTGGTACCGATTTGCAGTTGGAAACTAAAATCGATGGTATACTCTATTTTTTGAATCGTATTTGGGTGCCTTATCGGGGTAATGTTTGTACTCTTATTTTGGATGAGGGTCACAAAATTCGTCATTCTATTCATCCTGGTGCGGACAAAATGTATATGAATCTTCGTCCTCGTTATTGGTGGCCTGGGATGAAGAAGGATATTGCTTTGTATGTTTCTAAGGGTTTAACTTGTTCAAGGGTCAAAGCAGCGCCAATATATATATATATATATATATATATATATATATATATATATATATATATATATATATATATATATATATATAAAATAAATGTGGATTCACAAAACTCAGGTTTTAAAATAAAATGAAAAACCCAACAAAACTCACACAAGCGGCAAGTGTACCGGTCGTGTGTAGTTAAGCTAAGTAAGTCCGTGTATCGTACCCAAGAGACTTGTTTGGCGGCCCTTAATAATAAATCGTTATCGACTCCTAACCGATGAAACTTTGTTTATTTTTAATTATTTAAACTATGAAAATAAATACGAACTAAAAAGTTATCTAAATTTAATTAAAAGCTAGTGAATGGAAAAATACTTAAAACGACTAAAAACTTGAGACTAGTAAAAATGGAGAAAACAAACCACCTAGGTAAGAATTCTATTGACGAATTTCACTATCCTTGGGATTAACAAATTGTATGACTCCGGATCTAAAAAATATGACAAATAGACAAACTAAACTATGCTAAACCTTCTATAGGTCTTATAAACATAATATAGAGTTTCTAAAGGTCTTATGAAGCTCATGGGATGACGGAATGAATCAACTTTAGGTATCTCCAAACCGGGAATATTAAGGTACCCTAATGATGTAAGACTGTCCCCGACAACCCTAGATGTAAAGAGGTAAACTTATCTAACCAAATTTATGACATGGAATTACAAAAACCAAAACCGATAAGGTAAAGCTTACTCTCGTATAACTCTAATCCTATCAGATTAAGATAAAAGATAAAACCAATAGCCTATTACCTTTCGGCCTCTAGACTAGTAGAACACTAAGTAAAACTATCATTCAAAACTTATTCCTATGATTAACTATCTCTAGATTAACCACAATTAGATCTCAAACACCAAGTTTTCAACCTAAACATATAATTCTAATAAATAAAACACAAAGTTAAATAATTAGAATCACAAGAGGAACATGTAATAAATTAATAATCACAACTTAGCATGCATGTACATAATAAACCGGAAAAGATAAATACTTTCAATAATATTCAACTCATACAATTAATCAAATCCCAAAAAATAATAAAACCTAGTCAATAATCATCAAACCTAGGTAATTTTAATAGTTTAGCTACTCATAACGGTCAAAAACGAATCAAAACTAATCAAAGTAACAAAATATATCATGTTCAATCGTTGAAAAAAAAAGAAACAAGATCAAAAACAAGAACCGAATGATTTAAGTCAACCGTTTATAGCTTCCAATCCTTGATCTCCCTTAAAATTCTCGTCCAAGTTTTTTTTTCTTTTTCTCTTTATTCGACAACCTCTTCCTTCTTTCAGCCGTTCGTAATGAACGTTTTTTTTTCTTTTTCTTTCTTAAATTCACGGCCCCCAGAGCCCATTAGGTTATTGCTTTTGCAACTGCCTTTGATACAATTTAATGTTTTTAATAATCACATTTTGGCTTGAGGTATTTAATTTCTCCATAACCTGCTCAAAGTATAATAAAACAATTAATATATAAGTTGCTTCTATTTACAATGTTAAATAAACTATCAAAGCTCTTGTATACATCATTCAATTCACGTACCGAGCCAAAAAAAACATATTAACTCATTTTGTTTTCTTTTCAATTATCTTTTATCTTCAATTAGCATATTTAGTTTTATTCACTTGTCGTTCTCAAGTTTAATTAGAATATATCGTTTTAGCTCATGATCTCCTAAAAGTAATCAAAATAAAAATATAAACCCGAATATGAGTAGAAACAATCAAAAGTAACAAAAAGTGTAAGAAATATTTTTATAAAAATATATACTATTTAGACCACATCAAAAGCCGAACATCAGCGTCCTTTCGGTCTTCTTGAGCAACCGAAAATTCATGTTTGGAAATGAGAGAGTATAGCCATGGATTTTATTACAAAACTTCCTCCAGCAAATGGTTATGATAGTATTTGGGTTATTGTAGATCGGTTAAAGAAATCTGCTCATTTTCTTCCTATCAAGGAAACTTATTCGGCTGAAAAGCGTGCTCAACTCTATGTGAAAGAAATTTTTTGTCGCCATGGGGTGCCACTTGATATTATTTTCTACCGTGATGGTCATTTCATGTTTCATTTTTGGAAGGGTCTTCAAGATGCTATGGGTACTAAACTTAATCTCAGTACATTTTATCATCCTCAAACGGATGGTCAAAGCGAGAAAACTATTCAAACTCTCGAAGATTTGCTTTGGTTTTGTGTGATTGATTTCAAGGGTAATTGGGATGATCATCTTCCGTTGATTGAATTCTTGTATAACAACAGTTATCATTCTAGCATTGATATGGCACCGTTCGAAGCTCTTTATGGTCGTAAATGTCGTTCTCCCTTATGTTGGACCGAAGTCGGTGGCTCTCAAATTACTGGACCCAAAATAATTCAAGAGACCACCGATAAGATCCGAAAGATTCGTGAAAATCTTCTAGCAGCTCGAAATCGCCAAAAGTATTATGCCGATAAAAAGTGAAAGCCTATGGAGTATGAAATTGGTGATATGGTTTTGCTCAAATTGTCTCCATGGAAGGGAGTTTTCTGTTTTGGTAAGAAAGGAAAACTAGCTCCTTGATATGTGGGACCGTTCAAAGTTCTTAAGAGGATTTGTAAAGTTTCTTATGAGTTGGAACTACCCGGGGAATTGGGTGGTGTCCATCCTGTGTTTCATGCTAATTTGAAGAAGTGTCTATCTGATGAAAATCTTATTGTGCCTATCGATGATATCTGAATTGATGAATCGATGCAATTTATTGAACAACCATTGGAAATTATGGACCGTGAAGTCAAACAACTCAAGCGTAGCCGGATACCGATAGTCAAGGTCAGTTGGGAATCAAAGCGTGAGCCTGAGTTTACTTGGGAATGTGAGGACCAAATGGAAGCCAAGTATCCGCATCCTTTTGCTTCATCTTCTTCTACTTCGGTTTGAGTAAATTTCGGGATGAAATTTCTATAAGGAGGGGAGACTGTGACATCTGCCCCGAAACCTAGGGCTGACATATCATGTCTGAAACGACACGATAAGACACGAACACGATAAGACACGAACACGATAAGGCCAAACACAAACACGACACGATAACGTACTGTGTCATTTTTCCAAACACGAACACGAACATGATAAAAAGCAGGTTACACGATAAGACATGATATGACACAATAAAAACCCATTTTAAAAAAAAATTAAAATTTCCAAAAAAAATCATAAGTCTTAAAAACTAAATTTGACTTAATATGATAATTCTTAAGCCACAAAACAACAAAAGTCCATAAAAAAAGTATTTAACCATAATATACTTGAAAAAAGAATATGAAAAAAGCTTAAAAGCCTATCAAAGTCCATAAGAGTCTTTCATCTTTCTACTCATCTCCATTAAAGTTCATCTCCACCTCCATTCTCTACTAACCTTTCCTGTATAAAAAACTTAACAGGTGACCTATAGTGTTAACAAATCTTTAACCTGTTAAGACATGAAAATTAACGTGTCTTTATCGTGTTAATCTGTTAATGACACGACACCTGTTAAGGTCAAACACGAAACCTGTTAATTCCGTGTCGTGTCGTGTTATCGTGTCCGTGTCAAAAATTGCCAGCCCTACCGAAACCCGAATCCGAACGGCCGACTCGAACCCGAAGTTAATTATCTTTTATTTGTATTCGTACTTATTTCTTTAAAATGTAACGTGCGTTATTATTATGAATAAATACATTGGACTTTACGTCATTCTTATCTTAATAAATCGATCGCATTTACCTCGCAAAATATCTATATGTATTAAATAATTACGATTTATAATAATAAATCTCAATATATATATATATATATATATATGCGTATAAACAGTAATCCTATAAAAATTGTTAAAAGAAAATGGTTCTAAGTCTCGAAATAGTCTCTTAACGTCAGAAACGAGCTAAAAATATAAAAAGCGTCACTTATATAAACATTACGTCACAACTCGGTTAAGTTAGTTAGTTAGTATAATTTATAAAACTAACTGTGGGCCAAAACTGTAAATCTTGAAACTTAAATAAAAGTTTACAACCTTAACAATAACAAACAATAACATCAGGGGCTTATTATGTAATATTTAAAAAAACAGCCCAAACCTTCCCTCCTTGACCCGCAAATCCAACATCCCTTTCTCCGGCAATATTGGCCGGAAAATCTCCATTTCCGGCGAGGTGTTTATATATTTTTAAGCCGTTTCGACCAAATACAAGCTATACAAATGACCATAGGCTAGATTCAAACCCGAAACCATGTCCAATTCGGTGTTTAATCGCTTGATTCAATGTGTAATTTCAAATCTAAAACGGTTTCAAAAACCCACGAAACCAAATCGATTTGTAACGCACCAAATCAGTAAATTCGATTAACTAAAACAATCATCTTGGCGTTTAGAGTTCATTAGAAACAATCAATTGGATTTATCATACAGAATTAATCATCTAATTAACCAAAACCATTCGTAACCAACCTTTAACTCAATCGATTACTTCCGGATCACCAAAACGCAATTCCATCGACATACACACTCCTCTTTACTCGCTATAGCTCACTGTTGATCCAATTTCTCGCACAAATACTCAAAAATCTGTAAGTGATTCTCTCTTGGTACGAAATTGTTCATCATCTAATGGCTACCAAATCATTGATATAATCTGAAATTATGTTAGGGGTTTCGTTGGCTATAATATCTTGAGTGAATCTACAAGTGGAATCAAATCCTAAAAGCCTCTAAGCCCCTGATTGATCTTGATCCGTGGCTTATAGTGTTCTTCTTTGAATCTGACTCAATTCGTTTGAATCCAAGTAAGTTCTTTATGTTAGAATGATCATTTCCATGTACTGAGTAAAATCCCTACGATCAATTGGTGTTAAATCAACGAGTTCAATATCAATTTCATGAATCTTGTTTCTAGGGCTTGTATTGATATGGGTGTTGTTGGTTATTAAAGGTTAATACAATTAAAAAACGAGTTCAATATCAAAAAGGTGCTTCTGGTCCGGTGGATTGTGCGTCTACTGTGAAGGTGTTGGTTTAGGGTTCGAATCCCACTGATTTTTTTTTGTTTAATTTTCATATTTTGTACATTTTAAACATCAAATAATATTTTCTAAATAACCAAAATAACATATTTTAATTTAAAATAATTTAAGGATTGAAACATGTAAAATTTTGATACAAATATACAAATATAATGTTCCATGGTTGTAAATATTTGTACAAAATATTTTAGTAGAAAAATAAAATAGATTCTTTTAAAATATATACAAAAGTACAATTACGTTTCGTACCAAAATCCCAATACGTAATTTAAAACCCTGAATCCCAAATCCAAAAACCCTAGATCTCGGATTTCTGATTCTTGTTACTATTGTTTCGTTTCTATGTTAGGGTTTTTCCCAACTAATTAGGTGGTAATAATATTTGGGCAACCCTCAGTTCTCTATAGCTGCGTTTCTAGCGTTACGATTGGGTTTACTTTTCAAGGTGAGTAAACTCACCCGCTTTTTACTGTTTACGTTTTTGGGGCTGAAATACGTGTTCCTATAATACTACGGTTTCTTTTCTTTTGTTTCTATTTTCAAAATGAGATCATTATATTTGTTAATCTTGTTTGGCCGCATGATGTAAAATTATGTGATAGACAATAGTACTTATATTATCTTGTAATTTCCACCGGTACGATATTAGCGCTAATGGCTTTACAAGCCCACCTGCACTTAATGGCCTGATAGGTGATTTTAACCCGATGATTCTTTGGTTGATTCTATGTGGTGGTTACTAGTTACTATATGTGATGCTTGTTGCTACGTTGCTATGCCCCTTAGATGCTTAAACATTTATTGATAACTTGTATATCGAGACGGTTAAATGACGGTTAAACGATAGTTATCATTCTTTGTAACATAAGCGGTTCCTCATGACTTGTTGCTAAAGGTTACCCATCGGGGTCTATGGATTCTTGTTTCTATGTAATTCTATGGTCATGGTTGAGATATATGATGAAATTGCTATACACATAAGATTGCGAAACATATTTATAATGATCTCGGATTTCATATTATGTACTATTAACTGTGTTTTTACTCACTAGCTAATTCTTTAGCTAACTTATTTTACGTATTTCTGGTGGTGTTTAAGACGTTTATGCCTCAAGACATTTAGGATGCTTTGGACTTAGAATAAATGGACAATAAACATTATTAATTGTCGGCTTTCATTACGGTTTTTAAGACTATTTATTTCCTTTATGTTATGACACTTATGCATTAATACTATTAAAAGATGTCTTTTAGTGTGTCATGTGCTTTGTACTATTGATATCCAAATCACTTGACAAGCCCGGTGTTTCCGCCTCCGGGCGGGGTGTCACAGTTTGGTATCAGAGCCATGGTTATAGGGAACTAGGATAGGGTATTTGTGACCCCCGAGAATTTCGGTTAACTCCGTTAACACAACTCCGTTAGTTTCCCGATTTAGTCAGATCCTACATTTAATTAGGTTCATTAAACGTGTTAATTATCATACAAGATGATTTAAACAAATTTAAATACTAGGGTTCTAGTAAAAGGGCTCAAAGGCCCAATAACGCCCAACTCGATAAACAAAGCACATTAAAGGCCCAATGCGTTATAACGTACATTAATCTCATATAATATTAGTGATTATGCCTTATAAACTCATAACAAGTCAAAGAAGTTAATCACACTACAAACAAACTTCTTTAACTGCGAGACGCGAGGAAATGTGTATTTAATCAGATATGAGGTAGCAGTGACACTAATGATTAAGAAAATAATAGCTAGAAACGATTTGGAATACTGTAAACAAAATGTTACTCTAGACGGGGTCGGTGATTCAGAACGGAGAATGGTACGATACGCGGTATTGTATACGTGATAATAGTTTAAAACACATCACTTGAAAAACCCTAAGAATAAATATATTCTTTTCACTTTTAGACTCCATTTTTCACAAAACCCAACCCTAAAAATCCCTTCTATAGACGTCACCTTTTTCGGCCAGATTCCGGCCAGCTCCAACGTCGTCACGAGGCATATTATATATCAAAATCTTCCTCTCGATGAGACGATTCCAATGATAGTAAATTAGTCTTCTAACTCGTAGCGATGAAAAAGTTATGGCCAGTTGAAGATTTCGGCTACTTGGGTTTAAACCATTGCTGCTCGTTTTTCTTTTCTTTCCGGCGAATGATTCGTCCAGTGATGATGTTCAGTTTTGTTGGATCTTTGGTGGTGTTGTTGCTTGCTAATTGGAGTTGTAAACACAATACAAGTAAGTTTTAATCCTAAAATCACTATATATGTTGCGAAATTGAAACCCTAGTTCATCCAAATTTGTCAAATGATGATTGTAATGTGAAATTGGATATTGATTTGGGTTTATTTGATGTTGTTGGTGACCTAATAGTCAATTAAATCTATATTGGTGTTTTGTGAAAACTAGGGTTAATAGGTAATCACTAGAATATGACTTTTTATGCATGACCATGATGAAATGTGATTAAATATATGTTGATATGATGATTTGAATGGAGGTTGATTAGTTGGTTATGAAATTTCATGCTTGTTTTTCCATGTTGCCAAAAATAGTAACTTTTTCATTGGGGTTCATGTGAAAATGTATGTTGTGGACATCTAATGGTTGTTGTGATACTAGCATGATTGTATGATGCATTAAATGAATTTTGATTATTTGAATGCGTAATTCCAACTTTGTTTGGGGTGACTTTCTAATTGTGGAAACTTTTTGTCATGAACGTTACTCTAGGATGCGTGATTAGTAGTTTTGAGGATACAAACATAAATGAATTTCATATGAGAGATGGTAGGAAACTTTAGGAATGCTAAACTAGTTCTTGATTGTGAAATGGTATCTAAGGGTGTTGTTTGGATAATGACCCGTTTATGCATCTAATTGTTGAGAAACTAGAATGTTGTGTTCTAGTTATGGCTGGCAAAACCAACCCGGTAGCCTGAGTTTGGGTGGATATAGGTCAATACAGTAAATTGTTTGGGTCAATTTGGGTAGAGTATAAGTGAATGACGGGTTAGGATGGGTTGGCCATAAGAAGATAAAACTGAAGCACGGGTCAGGATGGGTTGCTCTACTTACAACTTGGGTTGAGATGGGTAATGTTATTTACGTTGCTTAACAGTCACCACCACCACAAATAATGAGCGGCGGGAGAGAGGCGGCGATGGAGGAGCGGTGGCGGGGATGGAGGAGCGGTGGTGCAAAGGCGGCGATGGAGAGGAGCGGCGGTGCAAAGGCGGTGTTGAAAGATCGACAGTGGAGGAGCGGTGGTGAAGAGCCGGCGATGGTGTCAAAACTTAAAACGTGAAACTGTGAATAAAATGCTTTATATTTGTGAAGATGAGTTGTATCCAATTTTTAATGTTTTAATTTCTTTTTTTTAAATAAAATATAAATAATAAAACAACTATATTTAAAAACCGATCGAATTTTTTTAGATTTACGTTTTAACCCTAGCTTAATCTATACATTTTTAATTTGAGATGGTCGAAATCAGATGGATTTTGGCAACTTATTTATCTGACCCATTCTGACCCGACCTGTGCTGACCCAAACCCATTCTGATCCGACCCGTTGTGACCCGATTTTTGAGCTGACCCGTCATGACCCGGACCCGTTCTAACCCGCACCCATTATGACCGGGCAACCTCACCCGACCCGACCCGCCCATTTTGCCAGGTATAGTTCTAGTTAACTAGGATGGTATGAAGAAAATGTTACTATGCTATTAGAAATACAAAGACATGTGAATAGTGATGGTTGCTTTGAATTGATCATACATGCTACATTATCTTAAGTTGGAAATTGTAAGTGTGGTGTGTGTTATTGTGGTGTGGTTCATGAAATGATTGGTGAGTAGTCATTGGTGTGCATATTGGAATTTGTAAACCTTTAGGATGTTGGTTTGTGAAAACTTGTTCCAAAAATCCTACTTTCCTATAAAGGGAACTTTAATGGAAATAGAAATTGATTTCTTTGAATACATGTCTTGTGATGTGATTTGTGAACCCTATGTGAACAAGTACTATTAATGGAACATACTTACACTTAATAAATCACCAACGGGTCGTGAAGTCAACTTTAGTCAAAGTTGGTCAAAGAGTCAAACTTTCGAAACTCGCATAAACGTTGTGACTATTTGGATGCATAGGGTTCTATGACCCTACATGAACACACATTAATAGACCTACTATTATTTAGGTTGCTGTATTACATTGTGTGCTTATAAACGGAGTTACCGTGCAACCTAAGGTGAGTTCACTGAACCTTATTTTTACTACTCTTACCCTTTATGGGAAGGAAACATGTACAATTACTTTTACAGATTTAGAAATATGGTATGTCGCATGTCTAGTTAGAGTTACATTTCTTGTTCATGAAAGTCCTCATGGATACCTAGTTGACCGTTAGTATTTGGGAAATAGCTGGGGAATTTTGAGTAGTACTACTGGGTTTGAAAAACCTCACCCGGGCTAGTCGTGCTAGCACGACAGATGGACTTGTCGAACGGGTGTTGAATTGGCCTAACATACTTACATGTGCATCCTGCTGGGATGTACTGCAGGCAAACTATACACGTAATGTGTACACACGTCAGCTTCGGTCAGATCCATTTGACTCTAAGGACATGTACTGTAGACTAGCTACCTACACCGACATGCTTTATTTATATTTCTACTTGCAAACGAACTTACTTGATTATGTAACTATTATGGGAACTCATTAACCGTCGTGTTGACACTTGTTAGTATATCTTTTTCTCAGGTTTATGAGGTACACATCACGCTAGGGCATGACATGGCATGGTTGCATGATTTTGATATCATAACATTTCACTCATTTTAAAATATGTCATTAACGTTTGGCGCGTGTTTGCGCATTTAGTTTCCATTTAATATTTTGACATTACATTTCAACTACGCTTCCGTAAACTTTTAAACGTTAACTCTGTATTAAATTTTCTCATTTAATGAGACACGTATGTTTTAAATTCATATAGTGTCATTTGATGTAACTAATGACTGAGATCCTGGTTTGTCACACACTTAAAGGTAAAACTCCGTTAGTGGATTTTGAGGGTGTGACAGTATTAGAAACACACCGACCTAGACTATAACCTAAGAGTCCTTAGTGCAAATAGATGTACTTAGGAATTCTTTTGGACTTATTTGTTTTCCTTCTACGAACCATTCTATGCTTTTCTTAATCTCATTTCTTATCTAATTTCGCGAAGGAGCTACAAGAGACTCGTCTGTGTGATTAGGATCTTTCTCTTTGTGGAATCTCATCATCGTCTTAAGGGAGTTTGGAACGTGGGGAACGTGTGCAATCTGGAAGGGGGAACGCCTGTATCACGTACATCCTATCTAAGGCAAAGCGATTCGTATAAATCTCTTTAAGAGACCTGTATGCTTACCTGGGGATGGACGAGATGAGTGTGAACCTATAGGCTAAAGCACGCCTTCTCGATTACGTTGAAAAAAGAACTTAGCACTTTGAAAAGTCTTAAGTGTCCAAACCCAGACACATTCCTTTTTAATGATTCTATGATTTTCTGAATCTAAAACAAAGACATCTGAATCTAAGGTGAATAATGTGAAACATAAGGTGGTTCAATCTAAGAAGCAAACTATGAAACCCTTTGTGTCAAGAGGTCTTCTTGGAAAGGAAAGAATTAAAATTAATTCAAATCCATTACCTCTGGTAGGAAAACAGGTTTTCGATCATCCTAACCCTCAGGAAGCTTCATAAACAAGGTTTAAAGTCAGTCTGTGAGAAAAAAATCGTTTAGCAGAAAGTGGGTTGAAAGGAGATAGTGTTTCCCTTGCGGGATGTTTGGACATATCCTAAAAGATTGCAGGTTTAAATCTAAAGAGAAGATGCCTGTGAAATCTGTATCTTTGGTTTCTACTGACAAAAAGGATGAGGCTCCAAAGGAAAATCCAGGTAAACTGTCAACAAACGACCAGGTAAGAAAAACAGGGATAGGTTGAAACGAAAAGCAGAAAGGGAAAAGTCTAAGACTCAAACATTTTAGAAAAACTTGAAACCTAAAGTGTTTACAAAGGTTTTGACTCCACCAAAGTCTCAGCAATATTCCACACAAGGTTTTTCAAACAAAACTGTTTTTAAACCTAAGGTTTCATTACCTTAGTCTCAGTTTCAAAAGTCAAAATTTTGTGGAAATAATCAATGGTTTTCAAAACCTAAATCGTTTTCTAGACCTAAGGTTTCTTCTGCTAAATCATATGTTCCAATCACTAATAACAAAAGAGATTGTCAATTGCAGGAAGTTACCTATGTTGATTCACAAGGACGAACTAAGACCACAATGACTTGGGTCCCAATGACTAACTGAGTTGTTACTTTGTGCAGGAGCAACAAAGGAGAACTACCAAACTGGTAGTGGTTGTTTCTAATTTATCCGAAGAATATCCGAAAAAAATGAGTCAAAAAATCGAAGTTTTTCAAAAAAAAATTTCTTTCTTTTGTTTATGTTTTAAAAAAACTTTGAGATCTTATGTAGCAAAAGAGAAGAGATGATAGTACATCAGTTGTTAGATGTATCATGTGTCTTTTTGTTTAAAAAAAAGAAGTTATTAAATTAAGCAGTTTCATTGTGCGATGTGTTGGTAGGCTCAACTGATGCTAGAACAACAACAATCTATGTGACTAACTTAAAGTTAGACCAGAACATGTGGAACTTCATTGTTGTGTTGTAAGTTTTACTAAATCCTATTCAAAAATAGGATGAGAGTTACATTTTTGTCATACACACCAGTTACCATCGATTTTAAGTTGTTTTTTCTAGATTTTGTATTAAGTAATAAAAAAACCCATAAAAAGGGGGAGAAGTAGAACATATATCACATAAAGAACATGTGTCAAAGCAGAAAAGCACAAAAAAAAAGTGTGCAACGTCGTTGAGTAAAAAGAGTCCAATGTGGCCATTACGTAATTGTAAAAGAGCCTAAGGGTTAACTGTGTTGAGCAAAAAGAGTCCAATGTGGCCATTAGGTAATTGCAAAAGAGCCTAAGGGCCAAATGTGAAAAAATATGCCAATGATGCATACATATACATACGTAAATATTTTTCTCTTTGGAAAAGTGTCTTTGATTGAGGGTACAATCTGTAGATGGGGTATGTAAGTCCGTCGTGCATGTTAATCCTAAACGTCTACAGATGTGTTCACTTGAACGTGCTAATACCTCAATTTTAGATAACTATCCGGTGCTAGTTATGCTCTTATAGTTATATTTAGGTTTATGATGGTTTATAACCAATAGTGGGTGACCAAGTCAAGTTGTGATATCTCGAAATCTCAAAATGCCTTGAGAATGGACAAAGTACTAACACTTCGTGTGGGATCCATACTTTGAAGTCTTAAAAACAAACCAAAACATGATTAATACTCACAAGATTGTTAGTTGAACTTCGTATGTTTAAGTTTAAGTGGATAACAATATTGACAGATGTTTTGAACTGCTTGTGTGTTTTTGAAATAAGAAATCTGCATGTGATGGTCTGATTAAACTGATATGATCTTCTCACACATGGGTCTCACAAAATATGTGTTATTCTTAGTTGTTTTATTATTTTCAATACTTGATTTTTGTATTTTTGTTCACTTATTTTTCTTTAAATATACAAAAATACCAAAAATATTTTATGTTTGTTTTAATATAAAATTTTGAAAAACTCCAAAAATATTGTGTTTCCTATCTTCCATGTTTGACGAATTTTAATACTTCAGGGTAATCTTTGGAAAGTGTTTGGTAATGTTTATAGGTGATAGGTAACGATCGTGGGCTTCTCTTCTCGTGTTTGGTTCCAAAAGGAGGAGATATGTTTATGCTAATGACCAAGGAAAGTTTTTGATCCAACTAAAGAATAACCTGATAACAAAGAGTGCACGTGTCCTTCAACTAAAAGGTTGGTGTTCTTTGTTGAAGATTCACGTTATGCAGATCCGGCTACTATAATAACTTCATTCCATTTCATTTGCAGATAAATATAATGTTTAGGGGGAACTTGTTAATGAACATGTTGATTTATACGAAGAGATGAAGGTGGTTTCCAGGAGGAGTCTAGCGCGAGATTGTCTATAACAATGATCCAATTAATCTGATCAATCTATCAGAGAAGAAACTTATGATCTCACACAAGAACTCGGTTTTGCAAGATGAAGTTATTCTAAAAGTTAATTGCTGTAATTTGGGTCAAGAACTAAAGAAGTCTTAAAGAATGATCAAGAAGAAGAAGAACTTCGTGGGGTCAAAAGCAATAGGAAGGCTGCTACAAGGATAATCAAAGACTGAAGATTACCAAGCTGATGTCAAGAGGGAGTTTATTGACTATTAGTTTTGTGACAACAAACTTTAATAGTTTAGTTTGTTTGATTATCATTGTAAAAAGTTGGATTGGTCGTTTGAGGTTGTGACACGCCTAGATGTCGCGTACAAGGTGTTGCACGACACCTAGGAGCGACACCTAGGTGTCTCATGACACATAGGGGCGACACCAAGGTGTCTCATAGTGGTCACAAGCCTATAAATATAGGTGTGTGTTAACCATTTTGGTTAATCGTCCATCAGAGAGTGTGTAAGCGTTTTTATCAATATAATTACGTTTGAAAGTATTCTATGTCTTAGGATGATTGTCTGTATGTGTTTATACTCTCAAGGTGTTTCTCGACGGATTTCACATGTCTAGAAGTATTCGTATCGTCTGAGATATCGATCAAAGAGAAGAACCGGGACCTACAGATTCGAGCTTCATGAACTGTAGCAAACCATGGTCGTCGCTTTAACTGTTATGTAAGAGCCCTAATGTTCTGGTTTTGTACTTATTAGTTTTTAAATAGAGATTTTGAATCACATATTTCTAATTTATTCTTGTTGTTATGATTTATATGTTTACAACAAAGATCAAGTTGTGGTTTCATGGAATGGTTAGACCCTAAAATGGGTGATAGATCAAGAACTGTAATACCTGGATTCCGGCGTAGGTGACCAGAAATTGGAATCGGAATCACGGGCTGTGCGATGGACGGGGATTGGGTTTAATAAGTTGAAGTTTGCATCCCTAAAGTATGAATTTTTTTGCAATTGAATTAAAACTTTAATATAAGTTTTAAAATTTTCATTTTTCACCCATTGTTAATTGAATCTTTATTTTAACTAACTTAACCCCGTTAAGTTATAACTTTTAAAAAACTAAAGTTTTCACCCAAAATTTTCTTTTTTCACCCAATGTTAATTGAATCTTTATGAAACTTGAATGGTTATTGTTATACTTAATAGTAATAGTTTTGTTATTATTTATAAATTCCATTTTATAAATTACAATTTATATACTTTTTGGATTAAGCGTTATAAATAGTAATTAAATAAATACACTTAGATAAGATCTCATAATAAATTCGATCACTTTATTGATGACGGGAAAACATGGAAATCTGAATTATTCATTTATATTAATAAACGAAATGTTATATCTTAATGAATTTAAATACGAATAAATGAAACAAAACAACGGACTCAGGTTTTGGTTTGGAGCAGATGCCACAAGAAGAACCAGAGATAAAGAAGTGTGTTCCATTGAAGGAGAAGGTGTATTTGATTTTGGGTTTTATTTGATTATTGCAGGTAAAAAAAATGAGAAAAGACTAATACACGTGATGGAATCAGTAACGATGTTAGGGTTTAGGACCAGTAGCGTTAAAAAATAAAAACACAGGGACCAAAACTGTTAGAGTGAGACCAAAACTGTTAATGTGACCAAAACACGGGGACCAAAACTGCAGTTTACTCTAATTTAGGTTATGAAAAAAAGATTGCAATTTTAATAGAGAAGGAAAAGTGTAGAGAAGTTAAGATTCTTGTTAAATTTAGTGTATTTTCGGTATAAAATCGTGAGAAGATGTTTGGTGGCGTTATAACTGTATCGTCGAACTTTACGATCTTAGCTTTTAGGATTAGTTTTAGCATTTGTGTATAACTTTTAGGGTTTAAGATTTTTTTAAGGGTGGGGTGGGTGGTTTTGGTTTTGGGGGTGTGGGAGTGGTTGTCTTAGGTTTTTTTAGGGGCTGGGTGAGGGGTTAGGTTTTTGGAAGGTAGGGGTTTTAGGTTGGGGCTGGGAGGGTTGGGGAACAATTTGTCACACCCAACCAATTGCGGAAACCTCATGACAGATGAAGTGAATGATTTTTCATAGCACACGATACTTGAATGGTTTCAATAATTTTGAAATCCCATTTTATTAACCCCGACAAACATAGATGTATTCAACAATCCAAGTGATAGTCAAACATAAATGATAAACACAAAGTCTTATTAAATTCAATAATTAACTAGGTCCATGATCCTAAATTAATGATTCTTGTAATGATCGTCTAAGTACCATAACATGAAACATATGAAAAGAATTTGTTAGCTAATTAATTTAGTTGGTTACCATTCATAGTTATTTGATACATAATAATATGATTAAGATGATAGAAAAATGATTCAATTCACATGTAGCATTAATACCACAATTTGCAAACGGGTTTAAATATATCTAGATAAATATAACATAATGATACCTTTATATGGTTTGAATGCATCCACTTAAACACAGATTAAGGGGCTGTTTTTGGCAATGCCGAATGGTTAAATGCGAAACGGTTAAGAGGTCTGAATCAATGTTTTAAAATAGGGACCGGACCAGCCGCTCGGATCGGGAACCGGCAGTGGTGGCGGTCGGGTCACATCCTTTAAACGGGTCTTAAAATAACCGGCCGGTCTGTGGCTTTTCCTGGTTGAACCAGACTAGCGATCCGACCAGAGTTATACATAACCATAGAATATAAAGAAGGAAAGAAGGTGAACTCTCCAGATCTCAAACAAAGGGTGTGGCGAAGCTTGGATACAATGGTATAGATGAAGATTACAATGGTTGTTAAGAAGAAAATGGTTAAACGGAGACGCAGCAGATGAATGGTGTCATGGACTCATGGTGATCGATGATGGTGATGATGATGATTTTAACGGAAGCATGCTTGCGTCTCTAGAAAATGGTGGTGGGGTGAGAGATTAAGGATTAGAGATATCTTCAATTTTTAAGCTTATCTTATCTTATTTTTCAATAATTTTACACATTCAATCGAACAATGTTTCAGTATGCTACAATTTGTCCTCAAGAAGTAGTTGTATGTGGAAAATGATATAAAATATTTATAAAGTTCTACAGTTTGATAAATCCGGTCTGACCGGTCCAATCCGTGAACCATTGAGACGTTCGATTCGCTGTCTGGTCCAGTTTAAAACATTGGTCTGAATGGTTAAGGGGCTGTTTAGTAACTTCTGAGTGATTAAGTGTTGAACCAATAAGAGGTCTGAACCATTAAGGGGCTGTTTGTTTCACCTCTTAATGGTTCAGTTCCATGCTTAATCATTCAGATTCAACATTCAAAGCGTTTGTTTCATAAAAAATAGTCTCTTAATGGTTCAGTTAAGTGCTGAATGGTTAAGAGACTGATAGATGCTGAATGAAACTGAATGAAGCATATACCAAACTTACCATCATCTGAAGTTTTACCCAAACATCCTTCATATTTATAGAGCCTCTTAATGGTTCAGAACTCTTAACCATTTAGCACGTATCCATTCAGAAGTTGTCAAACAGCCCTTAAGTGCTGAATCATTAAGAGGTCTGAACCATTAATAGCTAGTATATTGCTTACTATTCAAAGGAAAATGTCTGACCAATTCAAATAAGAGGTCTTAACCATTCAGACTCTGTATATAATGCTTAACTATTCAAAGGCAAATGTTTGAAGTCTGAACCATTCAGACATCTACTCACGAAACAAACAGTTCGAACCATTAAGTGCTGAATCATTCAGACATCTGAACCATTAAGAGGCTAAAACAAACATCCCTTAAGTGCTGAATGTTTACGAGCTTCTATTTGGTTGGAAACAAAAACATTGTTAGTTTATATATGGAAGCATTCATGACATATTAAGTTCTAGTGTCATGTTTTACTCTAACACCTACCCGCGCACAGAGGTGCAATTTGGTTCGAATTCCTTGCCACAATGCAACTTGCGGATACGAATACAACTTCGAAAACCTGGGTCAGTGCGTGGGGAGTTTTTTGACTCGTTTTTTTTCTTATTTTTGTCACTGCTTCGTTCCTTTCGTCCCTTCCTCGTCGCTGCTCCCTTTCAGACGTTGTTCAGACCCAACACCAAGTCTGATTTGGTCAGAGTGGCCATCTCTGATTCGATCAGATGCGTCACTACAACCGAACAGTCTGAATCTGAACCAACCTCTAAATTGGATAGATTCAGAGGCTGGACAAAGGTCAACAAACAGCCCCTAAGTTCCATAGTGAACACAAGTATGTAAATGAAATAGTTAACAAGATTTTAAAAATCATATGAGGTGGGTTTGTAAGACCAATAGATATATCATTCAAAATGAGTTTTGTATAATTAATGATCATGTTCCCATTATTTCTGCTAGGAAAATTGGATTTTAAAAATCCGAGCTTTCACTTATTGATCGACATAAATCTCAACTGAGAAAATTCTCATTGGAGATCCTAATTTTCAAATAACGTTTTTTTAAAGAGCCTCATTAAAACACACTTAAGGCCATTACATTTTTTTTTTCGTATTTAAAACTAATGTTTTAGGGCTTTTAATTAGGAGGAGGATAAGAATTGATTGATGTAAAATTTACTTCCTACCGTTGCTCCAAACGTTGAAACGACTTTACGATATGCTAAAACTTACATCAATTGAAACATTGTTTTGTCATTTGTAGCACCGGTTCAAGGTAACTTTTACATCATTCGATTCGTATCCTCCTCCCGATCAAAAGCCTTAAAGCAGTATTTGGAAATTCAAAAATAACTTAATGACGTTAAATATTTATTAAAGGGGGCTCTTTTAAAAAGTATTTGAAAGTTGGGATCTCCACTGAGAATTTTCTCATTTGGAATTTATTTCGGGCAATATGTGAAAGCTTGAAATTTTAAAATCTTGTATTCCTTTATACTAACATATACGCTAAATTGAATGTGAAATGAGTGAATCAATTAACCGAATGAAAGAAAAGTATAAAATGAAGAAAAAAAGGTATAAAATACTTTGAATAATTATATATTATTATTCTATTGATTTTGCTTGATAATAATTATTATTTAAATTATCTGAAAAACGATAATAATTATAATAAATAACTACTATTAAAATGATTCGACGAAATGATAATTGTTATAACTAGATGGATTCGACGTCTCGCGCGTTGCGCGAGACTTTTTTTTTTCAATTAGACACCTTTAAAATTTGTGTTCTTGTCTAAAATTGACGTTAATGAAAATTTGTTATTAACGAATTTTTCCGGGCTCAGAAAACTCATTTATACCAATTAGATTGTACCAAATCACATCAACAACCTCAATCTTGTAACCCATACCTTGATGTTCATTGCATTATGCTAAATTGCATAAAAGACTCAAACTAATTTTTAAAAGCATACATCCAAAAATCACAATAGAAAACAATAAAAAACAAACTCCATTTACATCAAAAACAGTACCAAAAAACCGTTAGGCTCAGGGGGATATCAAAGAACAACACCACCATGGCTGCAGTGAATGCCACGCCATGAGGACATTCACAGCCCGTCATCATCATCGCCTTAAGAAACGCAAAACGACAGACGAAGTAGATCTATCAACAACCATAACAACCAGCAGGCCAATTGTAACCCAAAGATCACAAAAACAATGATTAGATTAAGAACCATCACAGGCATCAATCTGCAATAACCACAACATCTCAAAATGACAACTTTACCACCATCAGGCCAATCAAAAAGCCAAAGATCACAAAAATGATGAACAGTTTAATAAGCATCACAAACATTCAATCGGTAATAACCAGAACATCTCATAAATGATCTAACACGATGAAACCCAAAAAACCCAAATACGAAACCTTAGACCTGCAACCGCTTGAAACGGCCACAGATCCAAAGAATCTTAACCATCACCGACCTCAATCATGTACATAAACTGAAAAACACATAGATCCAAATAACGGTGACCGTCATTTGCATCGACTGCCGGAAACGATATGCAAGACCAAATCAGACGCCGTCGCAAACCATAGGCCACACAAATCCAAGGATCGGCAACCATCATCGGGAAAACCCTAGGCCACACAGATCCAAGGTCGGTAACCACCATAGGTCTAGAAGAAATGACGCCAACATTTCAACCGTTTCAACCTGTCGATTAGTGGAGTACAAAACAAAGTAGAAAGAGAAAGACAAGATGGTCACCGTACAAAACAGTCCATCGGCCGGGAACATAGCCGGAAAACGACTTCCTTCCCGTCCATTTAGTTTCTCTCTCTAGTTCAAAGTTGCTATGCAAAAAAATGAAATGATGAGATGAAAAGAAACAAAAGGGTGGGTGGGTTTATTGACACATATCACTGCTATAATACTCACCAACAAACCACCCTAAATAAAAACGTAATTACAGTAATGCCACTACTGTTCATCACACTTCTAAATTATACAATGTATAATAAATAATTATTATTTAAATAACTCGAAACATGATAATAATTATAATAAATAAATAATTTTAAAAAATTTGCTAACAGTTATAATAAGGGTCATCCTATTCACACACCTCATATCCTATTCACACACCCATGCTTTTATTTCCCACACCCTCAGGCGCCGCACATAAATCTCGGCGTCGCGCCTGGGTTACTTCTTATCCCAGACACATCCTCGAACGTAGTCAATCACGCTTCAACACCCTTATGCGCCGCGCATGGCCCTCGGTGTGACGCCTGAGTCATATATGCGGCCAACAACATCATCGGCGCCTAGGTCATATATGCGGCGCATATGTCCAGGTTTGACCGAATTCCACCTCGTTTACAACATTCCTCGGTTGACGTTGACAGAAAAGTGACTCAGGCGCCGCATCAAGGCCTATCCGTGACGCCTGGTTTTAAAACAGGTGTGTGGATAGAATTTTAGGGTGTGTGAATAGACAAAGCCTATAATAAACTAGAAGTTATCTTAGGCATTAGCACACGTGCAAGTTTGTTTATGAGGATTGGGGTTGATTTGTTATGGTGGCATGTTGAATTAGTCAAACTGGATTTTAAAGCCAGATAATATTATAAATATAAGTGTAAAATTATATATTTTTTTATCCCCACACTCAGCACACGTGAAGTGGTAACTTATATAAAAAACGTCATAGTTGTTACTAATGTTATAATATAACTGTAATTATCTTACATTTAATGTTGTAATTAACAACTTTAGAGAGAATTGCAAGAGTAAGAAGTAGAGAGAAATATATAACTCATTCAAGTGTATATTTAAGGTGTAATTTTGCATTCATCTTAAGGTAGTATTTATACTACCAAAAAGTTAATCACATGATAGACAAGTAAACATAATACACTATTTGGTAGACAACTAGTGTGAGGCTATGTTGAAATTAAGCTTGTCCAAAACTTTGACAAAATGACCATCCATTAATGGTAAGAATTATAACGCTCCCTGATGTGCAAAAAGCAGTTATGTTTTAAAATAAACCAAAGCAACTATTCTAGATACCTAGTAATAAATCTAGACTCCTAAAACTTAACTAAAACCAGCAAGTGTACAGATCGACTCTAGTAAAGATAAATAAGTTCGGTTATCGAACCCACGTGACTCTTTGATTACGTTGACTAGCAAACAAAACTCAATTAAAGACACGACTTTATTAAATATGATGTGACACAAATGGGGGTTAACTAAACTAAATTGAAATTAAATTTAAATACTAAATTAAAGTGATTCGAGCGGAAGACAATTTGGAAATGATTATTCAAATGATGAAGGGTAGAACCACCTAGGCCAGAATCCCTAACAGTTTGATTATTAGTTATTTGAAACTTGTATAAGTTATGGAACTAGGATCTTATGATAATCACCTATTAGAAACCCGACTAGGAGCCTCGATCCTTTTCGAGAAGACGCCTATAAATTTCTAACAAGTTCTTGAGAAAACTAGTTGACAAAGTTACGCTTCTTCACAGTCGCCAACAAATTATGAGAAAGCCAAAAACTTGACATCATACCTCACAGTTTGGACATCAATGGTAGTTTAAAGACTCCAATTGACTTGATAAGAAAATTTGACCAATTACGTCTAAACGGACTCCAATAAGACTTACCAATATCCTTTTCACCTCATGATTACTAGGAAAGCTACACACTTTTGTTCATTTGGTTTAAAACACTTGTTTTATGATCTTATTGCAAATCAATCACAAGAGGCAAACATTGCAACATATTTGACTCAACTAAACCCTATTATATGAAAGACATTCACCATGAGTCTTATAAAACAAAGCAATCAACCAAACCAATTAAAACATATAGAACACATCAATTGAAAGAAAAAATAAACAGTTACTTTAATCATTAAACCATAACTTCACAAAATCCAAATAACAATCAAACAAACTAATGGTTCATCATTCAACCTAGGTGATTCTAGTTAGTTTAGCCTAACATAAAGCGAATAAACAAGAAATAATTGAAATAGTTCGTTGTTGAAAAATAAGAAAACAAAGAAATATAAATTCGGATGATAGAACCCGCAAACTCATCCTAACTCTGATTACTTCACTTGAAAAACTTGATCCCGTGCTCTCGAACACTGCCAAAATCTCGTCTTCAGCTCAGATGATCGCCCAAAAGTGCTCTCTGTTCGTAAATCCTTAGGGATTTTAAGTTTAGCAACACTTTGTGCAAATTACACCTATCAGACGTCGAAACTTTCTAATAAAATGGCCTCACCGCGTCGCGCGGTGAGGTAGATCTCCATTGCCATGTAGCGCGGCGTGATCAATTAGACGCGCATGTTTGTACTGTCGTCGTGTCACGCGGTGACACCTTGTTTACTGGCCACATGGCGAAGCATTTTCTTCAAAAAACTTTGTTTTTCCTTCACGCAATCTCCTTCTTCGCTCCGGCTTCCGAGTCTTCACTTAATTTCTAGCCCAACGAAGCTTGCAATATCCAACTCGATTCAATAGTATACAAATTCTAAGTAAAACCAGATAAAAGCAATTATAATACGTACAAACTCTACACGTGATACATATATGTTTTACTATATATCAAACATCCCCATACTTATCTTTTTTCGTTCTCGAAAAAGTTTCCCAATTGAATCATAATCAAAACTAAGGCTTTCAAATAATTCAAAAAACATGAACTTTCGAACAAGCAAAGGATCAAAGTAACTGTTAGTAATGTTTCCTTTTCAACCCTAACACTAGCTCGTTAAGTTTCCCTTCATGCTTGATTAGATTTATGTGATATCAACTTATCTAAATATCTCACACCTAGGAAGCCGTAAGCCAGCCAATTTAATTCATTGCTTGACGAGTCACATGATTAAATCACAAAGATTCTCCTACCAGTATAACGTAAATAACTTAAATTAATTAAAGACTAGTGTCATATTAGGGTGGTTTAGTGATGGATGTTACCTACGGGTATAGACTGTTTATTTTCTTTATTTTTTTTCCTAAAACAAGATCACATCACCCATGGGTGTTGGCTTTAAGTCGTTATCCCAGAGATAGAGCACATGAGGTCTTGGATCAATTGTTTTATTTTTTTCTTTGTGATTGTCAAAAATCCAAAAGTAAAAAGGCAAAGACTTAACTGATAATGTTGTAAGACTGTCAAATGCCAGTTTGTCTGCTAATGGATATCTCACTTCACTCATTCCCGGCTTAACCATGTCCACTACGACCCAGTGGATTCTTGCTTCTATGTTCCAAACCTAAAGACAAACAAACAACCAACATATCTTCTTTTGGAAACATCACAATTGATTACAAACCAACATCATAAAGCCATAGCAACCCAATCCGCCATCTTGCCCTTACAATTGTTCATAGAGTTAATTCAAATCACAAACCAACTTAGACAAACCAAAGCCAAATAATATAAAAATATAACAAACGAAAAAGATACAACAAATATCCTTCAATTCTGCTCCTCAATCCTCATCCTTATCATCTTCCTCTTCAAATGTGTTGAATGGTTTAGCATTTTCCCAACCACTAGAACCCGCCACGTACTGTTGGTGTTTATAAAAGCTCGAGCTCCCCATGTTTGACTGCTAATAATAGCTAGAGGTGCCCATGTTCTGTTACTGGGAGTAGTTGGCGGTCCCCACATTTTGATGTAGGTACTAACTGTAGTAATCGGGAACCCTGATATTAATCTGCTCCATCATGTATGCCAGCCCCTGATTTTTCCGATCAAAACCCCTTGCATCGTTTGCCTCACCTCGCCAATCTGCTCATTAACATAGCCCTGCAAAAAACCAAAACCAGTCTCCATCCTGTTATATAATGAATATAATGTTAGAACCTCAGGACGAGGCTCCCTTAATGGATAGGCTGGTGCAATTCTCTCAGATCTATGCAATGGCCTCTGATAACAAGTCGGGATAGCCGACTACATGGATCTGCAGCTTCTGAATCCGGGTGCGGCTGACTCTGCGGCCCCTCTAGCGTGTACGCCTACAGAACCAGGTCATACTCCGATAACACTCCCATTAACCTCAAATCTTGAACACTTAAAACCGAAACTGGCAGTCGCATAGTCAACAAATCTTGCCTATATCTCTCAAACACCCCCAAATTCTCAGCAATAACAGTAATATACGGGCCCATATCCAAAGCTGACCTTGGGCCACCTCACCTCTGCCTGTGAAAGCACATCGCCAAGATGCTAGCCCAGTTCATTCGTCTCTTCTCCACCATATACATCAGACAACATGTGACACCCCACCCGGCGACGGAAACACCAGGTTGTCATAGAAATGAATATCGCTAGTAAACAAAGTACATGGCATCATTTATTAAAGTCTAATAATGGTTAAATTATGTTTTGGAACACATGATTTAAATATAACAGGACTAAGCAATAACTATAATAAATGTAGTAGTCTTTATTATTTTTCTCTAAGTCCAAGACATCCTATGTCTTGAATAAATAGCAATAACGTCATCACCTGAAATATGTGAAAATAAAGTTCGCTATTGAAAGCTAGTGAGTAAACCACAATTGATAAATAATAGTATAGAAATCCAAGATCATCATAATATGCTGCGCAACCTTACATGTATAGCCATTTCGTAAATATTACTCTACCATGACCCCTTGTAACAGAACACAACCACATAGAATCCACAACTTCTCGTTTTAGCCATTTTGACATGAGGAACCAACTCATGTATTTAATTAAAGATAACTTTTAACCAACCGTCAATTAACCATCTTGATTTATGAGTTCTCGGTAATCAATTAACAAGTTAGAGACATGACATAGCAATTAGCATCATAGTATAGCAACAACCGTCATAGCATAGCAAACATAGTAAACATGGAATTAGAATGGCCGGGTTTAAATCACCTATCGATGTTGTCCAGGCAGGTGGGTTTGTCAAACCATTAGCGCTAACATTGTACCAGTGGGATTACCAAGTAACAAACATACTTTGAACTACCACATAAGATTGCATTTTGTCGCGAGTCAAGACTAACACATTTTATGATCTCTTTTGGAAAACAAATTGCAAAATGGAAAACAAGGTATAGTAATAGAACACATATTTCAGCCCCAAAACGTAAACGTAAAAAGGGGAGTGGGTTTACTCACCTTGAAACTCGGACTTGAAATAAATAGTAAACCAACTAGATAGAAACAAGGATTGTCCAGATACTATAATCACCTAAGTAAATAACAATCCTAACATAGCATAGAAAACTGGTATAGAAACAATAGGAATATAAATTAATTTGGAATCTAGGGTTTCAAATTGGAATTTGGGGGGGGGGGGTTCGGTAAACGATTAAAGATATATAAAGTTATTATTTATATAACGTCAAAAAATGATAATAATAGAAATGACAATGTTTTTTTATAAACGGAAACAAATCATATATTTTTTACGAAAACTATTTAACGTCACGAAATTATATTTTGTATCTAGAAATAATTTAAAACGCGTACCACATTTCAAGAGTATTTAAAAAGTCTTATAAAAAGTCCACACGTATAAACTATTACCAATGAATCTTAAATATACTTTAAAAGTACATTTTGTAGAATTTTTATAGTATTACATGCATTGAATATAGTTAGATTTATAAGATTAAATTTATAAAAAAATCACGATTTTGATAAATTTTATAAGATTTTAGTATTTTATTATACATATATTATGATTGATATTAGATTAAATATAACTAGTAAGAAAATGGTTACTACAAATGATTGAACAAAAATATAATAATAATAAGGCCACCAAGATTCGAACTCGAACCCAGGGCTTCATATACACAAACACTGTCATTAACGAGACGTGCTGCGAGTTCTTTGCTTTTGATTTCGAACAGAAACGGTTTTAACTTGACTCAAACATCAACCCCAATTTCCCAAATTAAGAACAAACTCTAATTCCCAAATTAAACCCAATTGTAACAACTCCACAAAAAATAGATTTAGGGCTATTGAGAAGAAGATTAAAATGAGTATTTTAACGTATTAATCATATCTGATTGTGAACGAATTAGATAAAAGACGATGAAGAACAAAAGCGCTCGGCTTGAGCATCGAAGAAGGAACTGGAAGCTGTTAAAGTGCAATTCCACTTCCAAAAACAATCTTGATGACATGATGAGTAAAAGCCCTAACAGAAATTAAGATGATAATGGTGATGCGATGCTCCTTCTACGAGTTGCAGGATTCGAACGAAAGATAATAAATATTGTGTTCTTGAGGTTTTTTTTTTCAAATTGAGTTAGCGGAGAGATCAAATGTTCGATGTGGATTGTTTTCATAACTATTAATTTGTTCCAATCCAGTGAATTGAATCCAAACCATTATGAGAGACTTCGATATTGATTTCGCTTAATTGGTAATGAGTTTGCTGTTTTTGATTGGAATTGATTAACTAATTACATCCTAAACAATTACAGAGGTGTTTTGGGTTCGCTAATTTGATGCTATTACGCTCGAATTGTTGAAATTTGTTGTTGGAGTTATGGTGACTGTTTTGCTTGACGATCTTAATGATAGAAGTTATTCATCTGATTTTCCTATGAATTAAGAGTTCGAATCTCACATAGAAACTGTTAGAGTGATTTCACCGTGATTTAATTTGACTGAAAGTAGATAAAAGTGGGCGTTTGGGGCCCTCGCCGGAGTCGCCGGATTCCGGCAAAAACAGGCGGAGAACAAGTATGCCGGAAACACGGGTAATAGGGGCTGGGGGGTTGGTTTTGATAATTTACAGTTTCAGTCCTCCTGCTTTGGTTTTGTTATTGTTTTGCTATAATAACTTTAATATAAAGGTTGAAACTTGTCACTTCCGGCCCAAATTCATATAATTTTTCATTTTAACCAATTAACTTAACCTCGTTAACTTGTAACGTTTATAGAATTGACGTTTTTATATCTTTATCTCATTTTTGACGTTAAATGATTATTTTCTTGACTTGAAAACTATTATCTTTATTAATATTTATAAAATCACTTTTATAAAATACAATTTATATACTTTTAGATTAAGTTCTTGTGTTTAGCAATTAATTAGTAGACGTTATATAATAATTCAGTCGTTTTATAATGACGATAAAGCATAAAATTCCAACGCATTTTCTTTTTATATTAATAACGAACATTTCATCACGATGAATTAAATACTAATAAATAGAAATAGAACAATGGATTCGGGTTCGAGTCAGGTATTTAGGTTCGGTTTTGGGGCAGATGTCATGAACCAAGCACATATTGTTAAACCAAACGGCAATGAAACATAACTATTGCACTTACAACTACTTACACTTAAAATGCTTCTCGATTTTGGACCCAATAGTTGCATTACCCTCTTCATTGAGCCCAGTCTCTCCAATAGATCCTAGTCAATCCCCCTGGATTCCAATAGATCCCAGACAAAACTTGAGTTCCCAATTCAAGTGATAATATAGCTATAATACCCTAATGTTTGTGTCAACGCATTCGTTACCACTTGCAATTGTTACTAGATCTGGTAAACATGGTACAAGCAAGGTGATATTTTAAACCAACCTAATCACATCCTAGCATTGTTACCCAAAAACCTAAGTTAGCCTAACAATTGAACTAGCCTAAACGATTAAGACCTTACAACACAAAACAAAAAGAAAAGAACTAAAAATTATAGAGTATTGTTGCAAGAACACATACCTTGTGGTTGAAAAGTGGTGGTGAATAATAAAGCTTGAAATCTTCAAAAAGCTTAGAGCTTTGGTGAAGAAACACACAATTGAAGCACAAGGGTTGATGATTGTGGTGAATAGTAGTGAAAAACAGGGGTTTTAGATGGTGATTTAGAGGGTTTTAGTTGTGACAGTGATGAAAATTAGGTTAGGGTTCATGATAATGGAAGAGGAAAGGTGAAAGTTGTGGTGGAAAATAGAATTGCAGATGAATTAAAGTGGAAAATCGCGTCAGGGTTGCCACCGCGTCCCACGGCGATGATATATGGGCTCACCGCGCGACGCGGTGTGCTCCTATTCCAATTCGCGTGTAACATGGTCGCGCTACGCGGCCAAAAACCCATTTCCTCACCGCATGATGCGGTGAGGTGATTTTTTTTAAAAGTTTTGTTCGTTTTCTGTTGTTTCAACACTTTGAAAATTTTGTTGAAGTTTAATTAGTGTTCAAAACCGAAACGACCCTTTCGTGTACCACTTAAAACTTACCTGGTGATCTCTCTGTTTCCTACAATTTCCTCCACACTATGCTGATTTATGCAAAAATACTTGACACACAAAACAAACAAAACCACAAAAACTAAACGAAAAAAGTTTAGTAGACGGACAAAATTATAAAAATGAACAAAAATATATACAAACTCTACACTTGAGCTAAATTTGCTCATGTTTTTGGAAGCACACTCTTAGGTGGTGATTCGAGACAAGTTTCTTCCGTCTCGGTTGATTCTAAAGGTCCACCTAAGTAGTGTTTCAATCTATTACCTATGGCCATTCACTTTCCACCTACTCCCGTCAGCGGGATTCTTTAACTCAATCGTTCAATAAGGAAACACCTTTCTCACCACATAAGTTCCCGTCCACTCAGATTTCAAGTTACCTACAAACAACTTTAAACGGGAATTATAAAGTAGGAACGTATCCCCCTCACTAAATTCCTTCCCACCTTTCAACCTTCGGTCATGCAACATTTTGTTTTTTTCTTTAATGCCTAGTGACCTAGAATATGTGGCTTCCCTAAGTTCCTCTAACTCATGGATTTGAAAAAACCACTTCCTAGCTGCTTCGGTGAGATCTAATTCACTGTTTTCAATGCCCAAAGCGCGTGATGTTCTAATTCTACCAGGAGATGAAACGGTTTACCGTAGACAATCATGAAAGGGGTGGTTCCTAAAGGTGTCTTGTGGGCGATTCTAAATGCCCACAATGCATCCTCAAGCTTCTCGTACCAATCCTTTCGGCTCTTCCCTACAGTCTTTTCGAGGATCTTTTTAATTCCCGGTTAGCGTTCTCAACTTGACCATTCGTTTGCGGATGGTAAGCGGTGGAAACACGATGAGTGACACCGTAGCATGCTAATGCTCGTTCCATGAGGAAATTGCAAAAATGAGTACCACGGTCACTAATTAACGCTCTAAGAGTACTGAAACGAGTGAACAACTTCTTCAAAAACTTCACAACTACTCGGGAGTCGTTGGTGGGTAAAAGTTGAGCCTCCACCCACTTAGAAACATAGTCAATGACTACGAGTATGTACCTATTCCCGTTGGAGGGCGGGAATGGTCCCATGAAGTCAATGCCCTAAACATCAAAGATTTCAAGAATTTGGATTGGGTTTTGGGCCATTTCTTTCTTTGACGAGATGTTTCCGGTGCGTTGACATGCATCACAATTCCTAACAAACTCTAACGCATCCTTCATGACCGATGGCCAATAAAACCCGGAGTCAAAAACCTTTTGGGCTGTGATGTGAGGTCTATGGTGACCCCTCGTTAAACCTTCATGGACATGCCTAAGAATTCCTAAACCATCCTCTCTAGTCACACACCTTCTGAGGATCCTATCTCCTCTTATCCTAAAGAGATACGGGTCATCCCAAACAAAGCGATTCACATCTCGGAAGAACTTCCTCTTCTCCTGAGTGGTCATTCCTTTCAAAATGACTCCATTAGCAAGGTAGTTCACTATGTCAGTAACCACGACATACCTTGCTCCTCAGCATGAACAAAATCAATTGATTCGTGAGGGAACTTATCTCCAATCTCCTCCTCACGAACCTCCTCTCTTCCCAATTCTTCTAACTGGGAGAGGTGACCAGCTGCCACATTCTCTGATCCTTTCTTATCTTTGATCTCAGTATCAGTTTTAGAAAGCACGAGAATCCACCGTATGATACGAGGCTTTGCATCTTTCTTTTGGAAGAGAAAACGCAAACCAGAATGATCAGTGAATACGGTTGTTTTTGAGAGCATGAGATAGGAACATAATTATCAAACGCAAACACGACGGCTAACAGTTCCTTCTTAGTGGTGGTGTAGTTCTCTTGGGCATCATTAAGCATCTTTCTAGCATAGTAGATTGGGTGGAAGTGCTTGTCCCGCCTTTGTCCCCAAAACTGCTCCGACTGCGTAGTCACTCGCATCACACATGAGCTCGAATGGTAAACTCCAATCGAGTTAAATAAGAATAGGCACATTAACGAGTTGATCTTTCAAGAAAACAAAGGCCTTGAGACACTCCTCATCAAAGACAAAAGGGACGTCTTTTTCAAGGAGTCGGGTCATTGGTCGGGTGATTTTGGAAAAGTCCTTAATGAAACGTCTATAAAAACCCGCATGACCTAAGAAACTATGAATGGCTTTGACATTGGTGGGTGGGGGAAGCCTACTAATAGTGTCAATCTTAGCTCTATCAACCTCTATCCCCTTCCTAGAGATCTTATGACCTAACACTATTCCCTCACTAACCATGAAGTAAGACTTCTCCCTATCCAAGTTGGACAAACATTGATCAAACGAGTTGCCATACATAGAAAAATCATCCATGAAGACTTCCATGGATGTCTCAAGCATGCCATGGAATATGGAAACCATGCACCGCTGAAAAGTAGCTGGAGGATTACATAACCCAAATGGCATGCGGCGGTACGCAAATGTGCCATTGGGGCATGTAAAGTGGTCTTCTCCTGATTCTCTGGTGCGATAGCGATCTAGAAATAGCCCGAGAATCCATCGAGGAAACAATAAAATTGTTGCCCCGCTAGACGCTCCAACACCTGATCGATGAACTGAAGAGGGAAATGGTCCTTTCGGGTGGCCTTGTTTAGCCTGCGATAGTCGATGCACACACGCCACCCGGTGACCGTACGCGAAGGAATGAGTTCGTTCTTCTCGTTCATAACAACGGTTATGCCTCCCTTTTTCAAGACAACTTGGGTTGGACTCACCCAATGAGAATTAGAAATGGGATAGTTCATCCCGGCATCCATCAACTTCAACACCTCCTTTGTCACCACCTCCTGCGTGTTCGGGTTCAGACGCCTTTGCGATTGCACCACCGGTTTATACTCATCCTCCAATAGAATTCAGTGAGTGCAGAATGCGGGGCTTATGCCCTAATGTCTGACAACCTCCAAGCTATAACATTCTTGTTTGCTTTCAACACCCCTAATAGCCTAGGCTTCTCCTCACTCAACTTCAACGAGACTATTGATGTGTGGCTAACACATCATGGTTTAGTTAATAGTTTTCGTCTAATTTTCGGGTTTAATGCATGTGTTTCGGGTAGTTTTTATAATGTTTATTGAATGAGAGATGGATCCTAATCACATGTTTGTTATGTAGGTGTTTTGGTGCTTAAAGAAGTGCAAATGAGTTAAAGAAATGAAGTGGAGCACAAGAGAAGACTTGGAGTTGGAAGCCAAGAAGCTAAAATAAACTTTCTGGTCGGATACCTCCTACAAGATACGCGCGGGAGAGCCCTCATGTGCGTATCGCGTCGGGTGGAAATTCGGGATTTTTTAGTTTTTGCTATTAAACAACATTACAAACCCTAGTCGAGGAGAGTCGAGTTCCAGCCGTTTCTAGAGTAATACTTAGGCGATTTTGAGTGTTTGAAAGTGATCAAGACCAAATATTGAAGCTAGGATCATCATAACAATTGTGAATGCTTAAATACAGGTTTTCATATTCGAAACTTTACCTTTACTTTTGGTTCTCGAACATGTTTAATTTGATTTCAGTGTTTTTAATGATATTTTGTTTGGATATGAGTAGCTAAATCATTCGTACTATCTAGGATGATGAATAGTTGTTGACTTTGGTTGTGGTTTTGGTTAATTGAATGTTTGATGGTTTTGATTCTAGTATAAAGTGCATGTTGATGAATTAATGGATGTGTGATGTTTGTTTAATGCTTATCATTGATTAATTCTATATTCCATACATGAATGTTTAATGTTTGTCGTTGGATTTTCCGTATCTAAGTCGATTACTTTGTGTCTTTGACTAGTTGGTGGTTTACTAGACGTAGTAACCATAGGAGTAGGTTTGAATTGATGAATTGCATGAAATGAGCTACTGAACTTGAGGTTGAAAGTTTAAAGTTAGTCGATTAGTCTTTGTAATTAAGCTTTAGGGTTTAAACGGTCCGAGAGGAGGTTTACCTAGATTATTTGCTTACATTGTTAATTATGTCTTTTAATTCATCGATATGTTACCCCTTGCATGAAAGTCTATTGTGCTAGTTAGATCGAGAGATTAACGATCATTAGGGTATGCTAGTTTTGTCAGTAAGATCTAGAGATAATCTGACCAACCCGATAGCTTAACACGTGCCTATAGGATTCATTTTGGTCACACCCAGAGAATGATCTAGGATCCTTTATGATCCTTTAGGTTCGTATTCTTAGAAAATCGGTTCCATCAACGTTACTTTAATCAAACCAAATCCAAGTGTTACAACTAGGATTCACCTAGATAGTATCTTTCTCATCTTGGAATTTCTCAAACGTTCTAGTTTTGTCTTTAATAACTTTATTAGCTAAAAGATATATTCAATTCGTAGGTTATTAGAAAACCCCCATCAACTAATTCCCTTTTATTAAGTCTTGTTTCTTTATTCAACTATGACTGGCAAATTATACCCTTCGCCTAGATAAGAATACTCTAAATGTGAAGGAAGGACCTTAAGCTCTAAAGAAGCAACTGCCTCGGTGGAATGACTCTCTTTGTTGCACTCGATCTCACTAACTTCCATCATTTCAGGGACAAACGAAACCACCTCCGACTCTTCTTTTTCTTCTTCATCATCAACCATCCCAACTAAATCATTCCCATAGATGTAATCAAGACAAGTGACTTTGCCAGAAATAAACGAGTTTAGGAAATAAACAGAATGGCATAGTCCACTGAAATTATCTTGATCACCAGGATGTCGCATTGCTCTCGTAACATCGTATGTGATGTTCTCATCTCCCACCCGTAGAGTGATTTTCCAGTGAAAGACATCGATGAGTGCCTTTGCGGTCCGTAGAAAAGGACGACCAAGAATTATGGGGACCTTGTCATCGGCCTCCATGTCGAGAATGACGAAATCCATAGGGAAGACAAATTTGTCAACTTTGACGAGCATATTTTCAATGATCCCCTGTGGATGCTTGATGGAATGGACGGCTAAGGACAAGGTCATTCGGGTGGGGGTGAGTTCGCCTAGGTCTGTCTAGCTGTTCGTAAAGAGATAACGACATAAGATTGAAGCTAGCTCCTAGGTCAGACAGTGCTTGGCTTTTTACGTCACTACCAAACAGACACGAGATTGTGAAAACCCCGGGATCATTCAACATATCTGGTAGCTTATTGAGGACTACCGCAGAACAATCACCGTTCAGAGGAACAGTCGAGATCTCCCCCAGCCTATCCTTTCGCTTCAGGAGATCTTCAGAAACTTAGCATACTTAGGCATATGCTGGAGGGCCTCGATGAATGGAAGGTTGATTTTCAACTGCTTAAACATGTCGAGGAAATGACCATACTCCCTAGTACACTTCTGATGTTTAAGGCGAGCATGGTATGGGACACGAGAGTGATCAACTAAGGGTGAAGGTCTAACCTATGGTAGGTGCGGTACTTTCTAGGCTTAGCCTATTTTGCACCCTCCCAAGAGACTCTAACGTTATCTCTTCCTCAATTAACTCATCCTCCTCTACCTCTCTCTCCCTCACTTCGGGACCTAAAACTCTACCGCTACGAGTGGAAATTGCTTTAAGCTGAGCGGCGGGATTTGGTTTAGTGGTGTCTGAGAATTGGCCTTGAGGCCTTTCCTCTAGACGACGAGCAATGTCGCCTACGCTTCTCAAAAGATCAAGGAGTGCAGATTGCTGATTTTTCAAAATAAGATCCTAATTTTTCAGCATAGCTTCATGACCAGCCAAAAATTTCTGGGTTCCTTGGTCCTTAACAATTAACTGTAATAAAAACTCTTCTATACGCTCTAACCCACTACCTGACCCTTGGCAACCATTGGAATTCTGCCCACCTTGATTATTACCAGAAAACTGACCCTGCCCCCGATTGGAATTGTAATTGGATTGGAAACCAGGGGGTGCACTGGAAGAACGCCAGTTAGGATTGGTATTAGAGTTCTTAAAATTGTTCCAATTTGATTTATTATTATCATACGAGTTTTGGAACCTGTTTTGACCACCTATGAACTCTACCTGTTCATGATTCATCATTGGACAATCTAAAGTACCATGCCCACCCCTATACAGTTCACATTTATCGACTTTAGCTTTCAGATCTTTCACCTCTCGGGTAAGATTCTCGAGAGCAGCAACAACACTAGTTTCCATGGTGACATTGTGCACACCTCGAGTGGATGAGGGTGCGCTAGTGACAGGAGTAGAATTCATGTTAACAGAACTTTGCTCAAATTCGGCTTGAGTGAAACTTTCGAACATCCCATTACATTGATCCACATTTCTTTTACCCATTAAATGACCCCCCGCTGAAGTATCGAACCTAGCTCTAGTTTCGTAGGTTAACCCATTATAGAAATTTTCTACTAAAGCCCAAGGAGTGAGCCCATGCTGGGAGAAGCGAGATAACAAGTTTCGGAATCGCTCCCAGGCTAAGTAATAAGGCTCATCAGGTTACATTCCGAACGAGTGGATCTGTTCACGTAGGCGGGCTGCCTTGGCAGGTGGAAAGTACTTGATCAAAAATACAGAAGGAAGTACTTCCCACGTGTTGAACGTGCCAGCTGCTTGCTAGTCGATCCAAGCGATAGCTCACCCCGCAAGTGTAAAGGGAAAAAGGTAGAGAAAAATGGCATCAGTTGATTCACCCTCGAGATAGAAAGTACCCACAGTTCATGACAGATTAAAAATGTGACTGGGTGTATCTTCGTCATCCCGCCCATGGAATTGGTTATTAGCAATACCGGTCGTAATGTAGGACGGGATTTGCCAAGAGTTTTGGTTGTTGATGGCAGGCACAGTGATTGATGAATGGTTCCTGGTGAAACCATCAATTGATTGTTCGTGCACAGTTTAGTTATTTGCCATATGGACGCTCTTAGGATTGCTAGGTGTTGAACTAAAAGGGGAGAGAAATGGTGTAGGAAATGGTGTAAATTCAAAGTTGAGAGACTTACCTTCTAGAAATTGCAAGTCCTGCTCTGATTCTGAAAATGAGCTTGTCTCAACCTTGACCGGTGTGGTTCCGTGATTCTTTGGTGGTGGTCCGTGTGATCTAAAGTGAGGCATAAACCTGTAAAGTGGAGCACTGAACAAATTGAGTGGACCTCTCTTAAGAGTTGAAATATAAATAAATGAACTATTTAAAACAAAACGAAATAATTAAATAAAGACGCAAACTTTCGACTATATGACACAATATAACTAACAAATAGCACGTGTGTAGCAATTAAGTCTATCAAAAGCTAATAACGCAATCGCCAAGAATCCCCGGCAATGACGCCAAGAATCCCCGGCAATGACACCAAAAACTTGATGTGCAAAACGTAGTTATGTCTAAAAACTAACAAAAGCAACTATTCTAGACACTTAGTAATAAATCTAGACTCCTAAAATTAAACTAAAACTGGAAAGTGTAGCGATCGACTCTAGTAAGGCTAAGTAAGTCAGTTTATCGAACCCACGAGAAAATTTGAAATTAATTATAATGTGACACAAAGGGAAGTTAACTAAAATATATTGAAATTAAATTTAAATAATAAATTAAAGTGATTCGAGCGGAAGAAAATTTGGAAATGATTATTCAAATGATGGCTGGTAAAACCACCTAGGTCAGAATCCCTAACAGTTTAATTATGAGTTATTTGAAACTTGTATAAGTTATGGAAATATGATCTTATGATAATCACCTATTAGAAACCTGACAAGGACACTCGACCCTTTTCGAGAAGACACCTATTTCTAACAAGTTCTTAAGAAAACTAGTTGACTAAGTTACGCTCCTTCACAGTCGCCAACAAATTATGATAAAGCAACAAACATGACATCATACCTCACAGTTTGGACATCAAAGGTAGTTTAAAGACTCCAATTCACTTGATAAGAAAATTTGACCAATTACGTCTAAATGGACTCCCCACGAAGAACTAAGTTTAGCTAATTTACCAAATAAGACTTACCAATATCCTTTTCACCTCACGGTAACTAGGAAAGCTACACACATTTATTCATTTGGTTTAAAACACTTGTTTTTATGATCTTATTGCAAATCAATCACAAGAGGCAAACATTGCAACATATTTGACTCAACTAAACCCTATTTTATGAAAGACATTCACCAAGAGTCTAATAAAACAAAACAATTAACCAAACCAATTCAAGTATATAGAACGCATCAACTGAAAGAAACAATAAACGGTTACTTTAATCATAAAACCATAATTTCACAAAATCCCAAATAACAATCAAACAAACCAATGGTTCATCATTCAACATAGGTGATTCTAGTTAGTTTAGCCTAACATAAAGCGAATAAACAAGAAACAATTGAAATAGTTCATTGTTGATGAATAAGAAAACAAAGAAAGATAAATTCAGATGATAGAACCCGCAAACCCTTCCTAACTCTGATTACTTCACTTCAGAAACTTGATCCTGTGATGTCGAACACTGCCAAAAACGTTTCTTCAGGTCAGAAAATCGCCCAAAAGTGCTCTTCGTTCGTAACTCCTTAGGGTTTTTAAGTTTAGAAACACTTTATGCAAATTACACCCATCAGACGTCGAAACTTTATGATAAAATGGCGTCACCGCGTCGCTCGGTGAGGTAGATCTTCATGGCCGCGTAGTGCGGCTTGCTCAATCAGACGCACATGTTTGTATTGTCGTCGCGTCACACGGTGACACCTTGTTCATTGGCCGCGTGGTGTGGCGAGGCATTTTCTTCAGAAAGTTTCATTTTTCCTTAAAGAAATCTCCTGCTTCGCTCCGGCTTCCGAGTCTTCACTCAATTAGCTCCGTTTCTAGCCCGTTTCACCCTAAATTAATATCGATGCCTGCAATATCCACCTCGACTCAATAGTATACAAATTCTAATTAAAACCAGACAAAAAGCAATTATAATACGTTCAAACTCTAAACGGGAAACATATATATTTTACTATATATCACTTCCCCTTGGATGGCATTTTTCAAACATATGTGTCTTGAAGTAATGCCTCTTTAAAAACCTTACTAAAGAAAACCCAATAGGAAAAAATTTTGCTAAGGGAAAAAGTGTGTGGGGTGTATTACTCCCCCTCAAGTTGTCATCTGTAAACTATTATGTTGTTTGGACAAGTTGCATTCCAATATTATGAACATGTTTCTTGAAAATTGTTGTAGGAAGTTCCTTTGTGAAGACATCAGCTGAATTGTTGGTAGATTGGACATATCTCATTTCAACTTGATTATCTTTAATAAGCTCTTGAGTGAAATCTTGGTGGTATATTTTTTTTTCCGTCGCTTTTGACATATCCTTCTTTCACCGGTGACACACAAGCTACATTGTTTTTCGTATATTGGAGCTAGACTTTCGTTTCTTTCTAGTCCACAAGAGGTTGATATATGATGTGTCATTGATCTTAGCCATACACACTCTCTAGAAGCTTCATGTAGTGAAATGAATTCAGCATGATTTAAGGATGTTGCAACAAGTGTTTGTTTCTGAGAAAGCCATGAAATTACAGTTACTCCATTCATAAATACGTATCCAGTACCTCAGGAGCAAGAATGTCTGAGGTATGGTACCTCGGGAGCAAGAATGTCTTCACCATCTTCACAAGGGCGAAATGGATCTTTGTCAACATTGAGTGATCTAACAACCATTGGGGAGCTTAAAGAATTTGCCTTGTCCATATTAAAACGTTTTAAAAGTTTTTCAGTGTAACTTAACTGATGTAAACGTATGCCATTATGCATGTGCTCAATCTGTAAACAAAGACAATATTTGGTTTTTCAAAGATCTTACATTTCAAATTCATTCTTTAAAAGAGCAATTGCTTCATGAATTTCCTTTCACGCTCCCATTATATTTAGATCATCAACATACACAGCTATGATAACATATCCTGATTTTGTCTTCTTAATAAAGACGCACGTACATATAAGATTATTTGTATATCCTTTACCTATCAAATAAGTGCTTAAACGATTGTACCATATCCTTCCAGATTGTTTCAACCCATATAAAGATATTTGTAATTTGATAGAATACATTTCCTTGGGTTTTGAACTTAATGCTTCTGAGAATTTAAATCCTTATTGAATTTTCATATATATGTCACACTATCAAGTGATCCATACAAGTAAGCTGTAACGCCATCCATAAGACGCATTTCTAAATTTTCAGACACTACTAAGCTGATTAAATATCTGAATGTAATTACATCTATGACAGGAGAATATATTTGCTCATAATCAATTCATGGTCTTTGAGAAAATCCTTAAGCCACGAGTCTGGCTTTATATTTTGTAACTTCATTTTTCTCATTTCGTTTTCTAACAAAAACCCATTTGTACCCTATAGGTTTTACAGTCTTAGATGTAATCACAATGGGCCCAAAAACTTTTCGTTTGTTTAACGAATTTAACTCAGCTTGCATAGCATCTTTCCATTTATCCTAGTCATGTCGATCTTGACATTCTTTGACAGATTTTTGTTCGAAAGCATCATCTCCACTCATGATTTCACTTGCTACTGAATAAGAAAATATATCATCAATATTTTCAGTTTCATTTTGGTTCCATAATATACTGTTATGGCCATAGTTGAGTTATATTTCATTACTGAAATCATTTACTTCTTCTTGAGGGGAGGCTATCTCATTTACTCTTTTCTAATGTAATGTTTCAACATTTAGTGATTTATTCGAAACATTTTCCTTATGATTAACCTCCTTTTCATGTCCTTTTCTCGTTCGATGATTTTTATCTTTTGATCCAATTGGCCTCCCACGTTTCAAACGTTTCTGGGATTCATGAGGCATTTTTTCATTACTTTGTTTGTTAGGAATATCAACTTGAGCCGGAGCATTAACAACTAGTATATGAGATTTAGTTACTCTTTTTGTATCAAAAGTAAATGCATCAGACAATTGATTTGCAATATCTTGCAAATGCATGATCCTTTGAATTTTTGTCTCACACTGTTTTGTTCTAGGATCAAGATATGACAATGAAGGTTCATACCATGAAGGGAAAACTGACCCATCAAATTGGCAATCAGCAAAATGTGATGTAAATACATCACCTGTTTAAGGTTCAAGTTATCTTATGATTGAAGTCGTTTCATATCCAACATATATCCCCAACCTCCTTTGAGGTCCCATCTTTGTACGTTGTGGTGGTGCAATAGGAATATTATGCACATCCAAAAATTCTAAGATAGGAAATGTTTGGCTCTTGGCTAGAAACAAGTTGTATAGGTGAGTACTTGTGATTTGTAGTTGGTCTTATACGAAACAATGAACCAGCATGTAAAATTGCATGGCCGCAAATAGACAAAGGGGGCATTTATTTAATGATTCTGCTAAGCCATTTTGTGTATGCACATATGCAACTAGGTGTTCAACAACAATTCCAACACATATGCAATAATCATTGAAAGCATGTGATGTAAATTCACCCGCATTATCAACTCTCACTCTTTTAATAGTATAATCCGAAAATGTGCTCGTAATTTAATGATCTGAGCTAGAAATTTTTCAAAAGCGATATTATGAGTTGACAATAAAGAGACATGAGACTATCTGCTAGCTGCATCTATTAGGACCATGAAATATCTAAATGGTCCACTTGATAGATGAATTGGTCCACATATATCTCCTTGAATTCTTCAAGAAACACATGCAAATTCTTTTCAACTTTTAATTGTGAAGGCCTCATAATTAATTTTCCAAGTGAACATGGTGTACATAGAGACATTTTATCAACGTGGGGGATCTTTTAACCTTTCAATGAATGCCCATGTGTATTTTCAATGATTCAATTCATCATTGTAGATCCGGGATGACCTAATCTGTCATGCCATAAGTTTAATGTACTAGGATCATAAGATTTTTCTTTGACTGCCATATGTGCTTGAGGCACATTTATGTATGCAAACCAGAATGGAGTAGTTGCATTTTCTCCAATATGTGATTTTTCTTCACAATATGTAAATATTTTTCATCACCAATAGTTCTTGTCTGAGTATCATACATATGATATGTGTTTTTGAAACTTAACTTGTTTCTCGTTGCTTTTGGGCAATATAGAGCATTATCTATTAAAATCTTTGTACCGTTTGGTAATTCTAAATTTGCTTTTCTCACTCCTCTATCAAGTTTGATTAACCTGATATTGTACAAATCATTCCCTTTGTTAGTTTTAGTACATAAAAATATTTCTTAGATTTGAGAATAGTGTGTAGCGCCACTATCTGCTATACACATATCTCCATTTCCCTTTTGATCATGTCCTCTAGTGAGATTCATTTTTAATCTACAAATATGAAAGAAAATGATAAGTGTATATAATAGATACTACAAAATTTTCAAATATTAAGTCTTGTTATAACAGAAATATATTATATAAAAGGGGAAATAAACTCATTAAGCATAGTTAAACATAACTAAGAAAAATATATAATTTATTACATGGAAAAAGGGAAATACTGAAACATAGTAAAACATAATTAAACATAGTTCATGACGACATGTTTATTTCATATAATTATTAAGATCCAGCAACACCGTTTTTCAAATCTCCAAGTTATCACAAAAGTCTGAGTTATTCAACACATTGTTAGCATTATCAAATGTATTCACGTGGTTCACTTCTTTCTCATTTTCTCTGAGAGATACTTTGTATAGTTTGCATAGATGTGGGGGTGTGCGACAAGCCTTCGACTAGCGGTTCGAAATTTCACATCTGAAACATGGAGAGCCATGATTCTGAGATATACTATCTTCATTCTTAAACTTAGTTTGCTGGTTAAAGTTGTTATTACGTGGAACATGGTAGTCGTTGGCTCTTTGGCCATGACCACGGCCACGACTACGACCATAAGAAGTAGTGTTCCATTTAAATGAATGTTTGCAACCCTTGAAATGCTTTTTTGTCAAAACCACGTCCACGGCCTTGTCCACAACCCTATTCCCATTTACGACAAGAATTTTATGATAATTGTTGTGAGCAACATTTGCTCCTAGTATTGCTAATGATCCAGTGGGACGAGATTGATGATTTTTCATCAATAGCTCATTAGTCTTCTCTGCTACGAGGAGTAATGCATTTAGATCAGAGTATCTTCTAACATTTGCTCCTAGTATTGCTAATGATCCAGTGGGACGAGATTGATGATTTTTCATCAATAGCTCATTAGTCTTCTCTGCTACGAGGAGTAATGCATTTAGATCAGAGTATCTTCTAAAATTTTGTAATGGATAATGTGTTTGCAAGTTTATATTTGATGCATGAAACGTGGAGTAAGTTTTCTCCAACTTTTTTTCCTCTGATTTAGGATACCCACAAAATTCTAGCTTTAAGCAAATTCGGTATAAAGCAGATGTATAATCGTTTACCCTTTTAAAATCTTGCAACCTAAGATTATTCCATTCTTCTTTAGAATTGGGAAGTAAAACTTCTCTTAGATGACTAAATCTGCTTTTTAAATCTTCCACAACATATATGGGTTATCACACTTAAAATATTCATGTTGTAGTAATTCATCAATGTGTTTATGGATGAACACATCAGTTTTTGCATTATCTAGTTTAGAGCACTCGTTGTCTTCCTGGACTGTTTCTAACACATCCATTGATTTCAAGTGTCTTTTTACATTTGCTGCCCAAGACATATAATTTTCTCCAGAAATGTTGAGTTCCGAAAAGTCAGTTTTTGAGATATTGACATTTTGTTGCTAAACATAAATTGGACAAATAAGATAAATGTTAGACTCTATATATATCAATAAGCAATGAGATACAATACATTGGTAGAGCCATAAACATATAAAAGAAAAAGAAAAGAGTAAAATTGCAATTTTGGTCCCCAAGTTTTGATACCATTAACAGTTTTAGTCTTATCTTAACAGTTTTGGTCCATGTGTTTTTATTTTCTAACATAAATGGTCTCAAACACTAACTCTATCCAATTTTCCGTTAAATCTCTTTGACATGCGGAGTAAAAATATTATTTCTCTAACTCTTGTTGACAAGCGACCGAATAAAAATGTCAACCTATATGATGACCTAGATAAACGGGGGAGAAATTACATTTTTACTCCTCAGATGCTGGTCGCGTGTGAGAGACTTAACGGAAAATTGGATGCAGTTAGTATTTGGGACCATTTCTATTAGAAAATAAAAACACAAGGACCAAAACTGTTAAGGTGGGACTGAAACTGTTAATGGTATCAAAACACATGGACCAAAATTGCAATCCACTCAAAAGAAAATACCAAAATCTTTAGGTTGGAGATTAAAAATTAGAATGAGAAGTAATAAAAGCATTATGGTGGCCAACACCAAAGTCGGGTGAATCATTTTGAAAGCTTTATCTTAGATAAACTTAAGAAGAAGAATGTTTGTTGTAAATGAAATGGAGGTGATAATTGGCTATTTATGGTGAAAATTTATAGCCGTTTTACAACGGCTATATTACTGTTTTATAACGGTTATATTATCGTTTGTTTGTGTGTGTGCGTGTATTAGTAAGTCCTGTTGAAGAATATAATGAGATAACATGTTAGTAAGCATAATTAAATGTTAGTTGATATAATATAGAAGTAAGTTGACAGAAATATAAATGTTAGTACATAGAAATAGAAATGTTAGTTGTAAGTTAGATAACGTAAAAAGAAAAATTAGTTGTATAATAAAATGTTAGATGCATAAATAAAAGTTAGATTGTTAGTAGTCCCATAGTTGTTAAATGTCCATAATAAGGTACCATTTATGTTTCATATAGTACTTATCTTGTGAATGTATATTATTGATTCTTATTAATCAATGAAGTATTTACCTTGCTTTAAGATGGATATATTTTGTGGTGGATATACATTCTTGATTAAGAGATTAGAGCTTCGTGTTGATAACATGTTATAATATAAACTATAACTATCATAAGTTTAATGCTATAATTAACAACTTTAGATAAAATAGTAAGAGTAAGAAGTAGAGAGAAATGTATAGCTCCTTCAAGTGTATACTTAAGGTGTGATTTTACATTCATCTTGAGGCAGTATTTATACTACCAAAAACTTAACCATATGATAGACAAGTAAACATAATACACTATTTGGTAGGCAATTAGTATGAGACTAAGTTGAAATTATGCATGTCTAAAACTTTGACAAATTAACTATCCATTAAACGGTAAGAATTATAAGAACTAAAACCATTCTTTCTACATCTAATAAATAAAACATATACATCATTCAACTCCTTTTCCACTAATAAGTAAACCAACATTATTATCACAATGATACATACAATCTTACAATTTACTTGAATGAGAATTGAAATATTCATGTAATACATTTTTTAACCCATGTAATAAACCTTAGTTGTTTTAATAAATAAGAGGAAGTTTTGCCAGTCTGTTACGGACGTATCAGTGGCTATGGCGGTGCTCATCTGCGATTGCAAGTGGCAGAGATAGTTGTCGGAATATGGGTGTGGGGATGATGATGAGTTTAGGAGGGTTACGGGTGAGTTGGTTGGTTATATATGATTTTAAACTTTTATAAAGTTGCATATACAATAAAACCACTATAATTTAACAATGTTGGTATTAAGATATTTTATTAGTTTAGTAAGAAATTAATATATCGATAAATTATTAATTTATTAACTAAAGATGTTTTACGTATGACCTTTAAATTTTCAAGTTCAATGTATGTACATTCGCAAATTAATCGAACTAGATTTATTCGTATTTCTCGCGCGTTGCGTGAGACTTTTCTTAATCCATTTCCTAATCATATTTGATGTTTAGTACATAACCACTTTTGCTCAGATAATATTAATATGCTAGCTAAAAAATGTTTATATCTTTGTCATCATGGCCTTAATGTAGGCGTTCCAAGGTATAAATATAACCTCGTTGTCATCAAAGCCTCATAATCTCTCATGTGGACGGAATGGTTTTATTTTAACCATTGATGGGTTACAGTTTAGTCATTGCATAAATCATCTACTTGGAAAGTGTAATCCAAAATACTTTTTTATTAAATGAAGGTTTATAATAACCCTAGTTTTTCATTATAAATCCATCATGCAAAAAGCCAACATAAACATAAATTTATGTAACCATCCACCAACATTAAAACAATCCCCAATCTTTTTAGATCTAATTCAAGCATGCCAATACCCAATACCCAATATCCAACACCTTCAAATTCCTTCTCATAATCATCAAATATTTCGAAAATCAAACAAAACTTTCAACGCATCTACAATTAATCCAGCATCAAATCAACAATTTCTAAGCCAAAATGCTATTAAAACGTTTCTAACTCAATTTTAAAAATGCTTTTAAAGGCTTGCTAAATCCTAATTCTGAAGTAAAACCAAGGGTTGTAAATCAAAACATAATAACAAAAACATCCAACATCACTAAAATCAAGGGTAAAGCTTAAAATTAAAGAGAAAGCAAAAGGGGTTTAAGACCAAAATAGGAAAACCCAAAAGAGTTGGTGTTCCAACGATGACGGTAGGGATGGCAATCAAACCCGTACCCGATGGGGAAACCCGAAACCCGAGACAATTGGGAAGGGTACGGGGTCGGGTAAACGGGTATGGGTCGGGTATGGGATTAAAAAATAAAATTTTCGCGGGTATGGGATTGCTTGTTATACCCGTTAACATACCCAAAAATAAGTTAATATTTTATTATATATTATGTTTGCTTACTTGTTTTTATTTTATGTTAGTTAAATATATCGTTAACTAAAATGTATATATATTATGTCTCACGTTTTATAATTCTAATTTCTTTATCAACTATGGTATTATTAAATATGATGTAATGGTAATTTGACGTGTCATTTGATTTTGATATTATGATGCAATTTATATACCCAAAGGGTATGCCCGACGGGTAAGTTTTATGTTATTAATGGGTATACCCGATTACCCGCGGGTATGCCCGATACCCGATGGGTAAACACCCGACATATACCTGATGGGTAAGGGGGCGGGTATGGGACACTCATTTCTAAATAGGTACGGGTATGGGATTACCTATACCCGTCCCATACCCGCCCCATTGCCATCCCTAGATGACGGTGACCATAAACGTCATCACTGATAGTAATGAGAGACCAACGGCGGTGGGAGTTGGTTTCTCCGTCGGAGATTTGTGTTTCTGTCTCTAAATATATAAAGTAATTTAATCAAACGTGTTGAACAACCAAACATAACCTCATCATAGCTGTTAGACATCAAAGGAGTGTCGCATCACATCACCAACACAAATAATAAACAAATGAAAAGCAACAAGTCTTGAATTCATATCTAATAACATGCTAATTATGCATAAAACTTTACTATTCATCAACTTCCTAAAGAAACTAAAACAAATACTTGTGCCAAGAATCTAAAACATAAAACTTTACTATTCATCAACTTCCTAAATTATGTATTGTAAAATTTGTCAAGTTAATTTTTTAATAAATAAAATGTTAAAAAAAACTACAAAAACATGTTTTAAGCCTATTTCTTCTCCATGTATATTAAACATGATTGGAGTTTGATCACTATAGACTACAAAACAAGTTTAAAGACACAAATTTTCTCCATATACATTAAATATGCCCATACTTTAAAGTGCAACGAGCAGATTTAATTATGAAGTCAATATATATTTAAAGTTTAACATAATAAGTGACTATAGATTCATTTTTAGAAGACAATCTTATAATTTGGAATATTTTATAATTATTAATTTATAGTTTTGTTGGGATCAATATATAATGATATTTCAAAAAGGTTATAATTTTATTATTTTATTGATTAGTGTCTAATTTTGTATTAGTCTCAAGTTTGGACTGGACAAATTATTAATTTATCAAGTATTAGTTTACAGAGATTTTACTATAAGCCCTTTAGATTTTATTTAATATTTATTTTTAATTCAAAGTTTTTAATATCTAACATGTTAGTCAAACTATGTGACACACGACATATTCATGTTAACCTCGTTAGTCAAACTATGTTAGTCACGTTAACACAATTATACTTTGCATTTAATTTGATGAATTAAATGTACAAACTGTTACACAAACGTACACACGAAACGACCACACGAGTTAATACCCAGGCATTGGTGAATTTAAATTGATACAAATACAATAAATATACATCTTAAGTAACATGTGTGTTAAATTGTTGAACTTCCGATTAATTGCGTATTTTACCGGTTTTAACCGTTTGTGAAATTCGGTAAAGTTTATGAAACAAAAAAATTTACGTTTGAGAAAGAGTTTCATTGTGTTTACAAACCCTAGCAAGAACGTAGCTCATGGATCATCCATGTGACCCATAGATGGCCCAAGGCCCAACCCAAGTTAATTATTTGACAAAAATTCAAACTCTAATATCATTTTATAAAAAAAACACACCCTAAACCCTTCTAACCCTAAAAATTACGGCCGCAACTTTCATACCATCCTTTGATCTTGTTTTTGGTGATTCTTGATTCAATTAGTGGTGTTTTTTGGTGATAATCGAAGTTGTAAATGCAACTAGTAAGTGTTTATCCTAAATATTGTTATATATTTCGAAAATTTTAAGACATGAAACCCTAGTTCATCCAAAATGGCCAATTGATGATTGTGTTGTGGAAATGGGTTATTGGTTATGAGTTATTTGTTATTTTGATGATTAGATAATGAAATGAATTCATAATTGTGTTGTTATGAAATTAGGGTTTGATAGGAAGTCATTGAAACATGATGTTGCATGCATAATTTTGATGAAATATGATAGAATATGTGTTTAGACAATGAAATGGATGAAGATTGATTACTTGGTTTTGAAATTTCATGATCGTTTTCCCTTGTTACTAAAAATAGTAACTTTTTCACTAGGGTTTATGTGAAATTTCATGTTATGGACATCTAAGGCTTGATATGATGTTACTAGTATGTTTATATGTTATATTAGATGAATTTTGGTTATTTGAACGCACGAATCCGACTTGGTTTGGAAAGACTTGCTAAATGTATAAACTTTTTGTCGTGAACATTCACTAGGGTGCATGTTTAGTAATTGTGGCCGTATAAACATGAATGAATTTGCTTATAGAAGATGTAGGCCATCTTGTGAATGATAAATTGACTTTTGACATGGAAATGGTATGTAAAAGTGATAAGTAGGTAATACACCGGTTGCATGAAATTGGTTGTTTGGAATCTAGATGGTGTGTTCTAGTTAACTTGGATGCCATGATGAAAGTGTTGCTATGTTGGTTGAAGTGAAACATGTGGACAAGGTGTTGTGCTTTGAAGTGACCACACATGCTAGTATGTCTCATATTGAAAATCGTATAGTGATAGTGTGTGTTGTTATTGTCTTGTGTAGCATGCAATGATCTTTATGTAATAGTTGACATGCATAGGGATGTTGGGAATCTCTAGAATGTTAAATTATGCAAGCATGTTCTAGAAGTCCGACTTTCCTATAAAGGAAACTTTTATGGACATAGAAACTTAACTTATTGAATACTTGTCACGTGACGTGGTTTGTGAATGAAATATGAACAAATACATCAAATGTAACATACTCACACTTAATAAATCACCAACGGGTCGTGGGTCAACTCGGGTCAACAAAAGTCAAACTTGATCAAACTTGGTCAAAAAGTCAAACTTGGTCAAACTTGGTCAAACTTGGTCAAAAAGCCAAACTATTCTAATCTCGCACAAACTGTATTACTATTTGGATGCATAGGGTTCTATGACCCTACACGAACACACATTAATAGACCTATTGTTATTTAGGTTGCTGAATTACATTGTGTGCTTTTAAAACTGAATTTTTGTGCAACCTAAGGTGAGTTCACTGAACTGGATTAACTATTATTCTACCCTGTTATGGGATGGAAACTTGAACAAAGACTTGTACGGATTTACAAAGTTAGTATGTCGCATGTCAGGATTAGAGTTACTTTTATTTGTTCATAAAAGACCTCATGGATACTGATGCGTGTAATATATATATATATATATATATATATATATATATATATATATATATATATATATATATATATATATATATATATAAATTAACTACCTAAAAACACCTAGTTTTAATATTTATAAAACCTAGACAAACTACTAAATCACACACAACCGGCAGTGGACCGGTCGGATGTAATATAGCGTACGTAAGTCCGGGTGTCGACCCACAGACTCTATATATTACGTTAAACTAACTAAACAAGACCTTACTTAACTAGACACGAACTTTAAATAAAGTATTATTTGAATGGGGGGTTTATTGCTAAAAATAGTAAGCTGCTAAAAATAGAAACTTTCTAAATTTGGAAACTAACTAAAAATAGAAATTACTAAAAATAAAAACTAGCACGAAAGACGGAATACGAAAACAGTGATTGGAATGAACCACCTAGACTCGACTCCTCTATGTTGCAATTATCACTTGAAAACGGATGTTTTGATTATGGAACTAGTAACAAAGATATTCACTTGAAAAATACCAAAATAAGACCCTCGACCCTTTTCGAGAAGAAACTTACGGTTTTCTAACAAGTTATTACGAACACTAGTTTAACAGGTAAACGCCCTCACGGTTGTCTAACCTAATTATGATTAAGTGACCTTATGCGAATTCCAACCTCACAGTTTAAAACCCAAAGCCAGTTCAATGCATTCAATTGATTTATTAGACATGTTTGCTAAACATAACCTAGATCGAATTCTCACGAATATCAAATCTTAGCAATTAAACAAACAAGACCTAACAATGAATCTAATCACCTCACGGTTATCTTAGAAAGCTAGCATATTTTTATTAGATTGATTTCTATTATGTTTCCTATGGTTTTAAGCATGCATTTAACCACAACACATTCATAACACACAGTCGATGAATTGAATCAAATCCTATTATATGATATAGACACTCATTAAGGATTCAATGGAAGCAATATTATTAATCAAACCAATTCCAATACACATACAAGCATCAATCGAATTAAAGCATTAAACTTTTACTTAAATCATAAACGAACCATAATCAAAGACAATCCAAATCCAAGTCAAACAATCAACATAAATTCATCTAAGTCTAGGTGGCTTTAAGAGCTTAGCCTAGCATGTTTGTAACAAAAATAAAGTGAAAATTAATGTTGCAAGACATGATAAAAGAATCGAAAAACAAAGGATTAAAGAAACCCGGAAGATGCAAGAAGCAATCCTTGAATCCACGTGCTTCCGTCGCTTCGATTTCGTGTTCCTAGCCTCAAAATCACCCCAAATCAGCTCCAATTCGTCCCCTAAAACGTACATGGAGGCTAGGGTTTCATAAGGAGTGTTTATATAGCGAACCGGGCCAAGAAAAGCCCAAACTTTCTTCGTTTTCACGTACCGGCTCGCTCGTAACTCCGTTTCGCTCCCCGTTTTTTCCTACGGATTCGATTTTTCACGATCTATCCGTTTCTTTATCAACATGGGACCTAAAAAACACAAAAACATTAGTTGTGCCAAAAATGATATAAAACCTTAACCGAAACGACACAAAATGTTAACAAACTTAACTAGGGATTTATGTATATTTATCATTATATCAAATATCCCCACACTTAACCTTTTTCGTCCCTGAAAAAGCATGCACATAGAATCATAACTAATTAAGGCTTCAACATTTCGTTACAATTTTCAAACAAGAAACAAAATCAGATAAACATCGGTGCGTTTTATTTAAACACCTTAACACTAGCTAATTAAGTTTCCCTTTATGTTTAATTTAAATTTAATTAGGTCATTTATCTACAAGGTCTCACACAGAGGAAGAATAGGTCAGCCCAATTAATTGTTGCTTAACAAGGCACAGGATTAAACCACAAAGGTTTCCCTACCAAAATAACCTCAAGAACTTAACTAAGCTAAAGACTAGTGCCATATTAGGGTGGATTTTGATGGATGAATTTTGTGGGTATAGACTGTTTATTCTTTTTTTTTTTCATAAAACAAGATCACCTCACCCAGGGGTGTCGTATCCAAGTCGCTATCCCGGAGGTAGAGCACATGAGGTCTTGGATCACTTGCCTTATATTTTTCATTTTTTTCATTTTTTTTCATTTGAATTGGCTTCTTTGAGCTCTTTTATTTAGCAGCTACTTTGAGCGCTTTTCAGTACTATACCCGGTGGACATTTTATTTGCGGATGCGCCACTTCTTTCACAAAAAGTGTGTTATAAATCCTAAAATGACACTACCCCTTAACCTATTTAAGTTCTAAAGCCTACAATGGTGCCTAATTTAATTCAGTTAAGGCATTCCTATTCCTCCTAAGATGACAACCCACGAGATTCACGACAATTAACTTTCTATTAGTACACTTAGGGAAACTATCTCAGCTAATTGGGTTACCAAAAGTTTCTCCAAATTCATCTTTGTTTTAAAATCCACAACTCATTTGAAAGCCAAAATCAGTTTACTATCAATTTCTATTTAAAAGTGCACAACTTTAACGAAGACATTTTTCAATTTTTTCAATTTTTTTGATTTTTTATGACTCTATAAGACTCAAACCAAACAACTAAGACTCAGAAATGACTATTTCTCATCCCCACACTTAATTTCTACATTGTCCCTAATGTAGAAATGGAAAACAGCTAAAAATAAAAAATAAAAATTAAAAATGCAAAAATAAAAGATAGAAGGGTGAATTGGAAAAGACTTAGCTGGTTTTGTGAACCGCGTAAGCTCCAAGTCTTCATTTCAACTGTAGCTTCGATCGTATAGCATTTCGGTCGCGATCGAGCTTCACCTGCACTCTCGAACTCCATCTTCGTCTTCACAAATATAAACTCACCCGAATGGAGATTGAGTACGGGTGAGAATGATTTAAACCTGCAAAAACAAACACAAAACACCCGAGCGTAAAGCTGACTCGACAAAAATAAATTAAAATAAAATAAAATGAAATGAAATAAAAGAAAAACTGACTCGATAAATGATACTTATACAAACTCTACAAACCAACCTTCCTAACCAAGATCAAATCAACCTGCATCATCTGGGGTATCCTCAGACCTACTAGGATCCCCACACTTAAATCGAAGCAACTGTTTCACTTCAGCCCACTCCTTAGTGAAAAACACGTTGCCAATATCGTAGCCCTCTACCCACTTATCCTCGGCGTTTATCACCTGAACCCGACTATCCCAACGCTTAACCTTTTCTATCAATCTTAAACACAGCTATCTCCTCTCCTACCTGCAAACTAATATGTCCCTTAAAGACATCTATATTCGCGTGAGCAGTGCGAAGGAAAGGACGACCAAGGATAATGGGGACTTTCGCATCAGCCTCCATATCTAGCACGACAAAATTCACGGGGAAAACAAACTTATCCACCTTAACTAACAGATTTTCCACAATCCCCCTTGGATACTTAATTGACTTGTCGGCTAAAGACAACAACATATTTGTGGGAGTTCACTCACCTAGACCTAGCTTCTGGTACAACGAATAGAGCATCAGATTAATGCTAGCACCTAGATCAGCTAAAGCTCGGGCTTCTAGATTACTACCGAATAAGCAAGGAATCGTAAAGACTCCTGGATCAGAAAGCTTTTCCGGTAGCGTATTTGTGACAACCACCGAGCATTCACCACTTAAAGGAACTGAAGAGAGGTCTCCCAGCTTGCATTTGTTCTTGAGGATGTCCTTCAAGAACTTAGCATACTTAGGCATCTGCTGGAGAACCTCTATAAACGGCAGATTGATCTTGATCTGCTTAAACATATCCAAAAAGTGCCCATACCCCCGCGTATACTTCTGCTGCTTAAGACGAGCGGGATATGGGACACGAGCATGATCAATCAGAGGGGAGGGCCTAACATCCACCGGCTTCCTCCCCACACTTAAACCTGACTCAGGGTCTCTCACGGGTTTTGGATTACTAAACTCAGCCTGATCACTACCAGGACCCTCTAGCACTATCTCCTCATCATCACTTTCCTCAACTACAACTTTCTCACTCACCACAGGCTCACTAAACGTAACCTTCTTCCTAACGGGCTCTAAGACTCTACCACTACGGGTTGAGATCGCATTCAACTAAGCCGATGGGTTCGTTTGAGTGGATCCAGAGAATTGGCCCTGTGGCCTCTGGGCAGGTGACTGCTTAATTAACTCTCCTACAGCTCTCTGGATATCTAATATGATAGCATGTTGGTTCTGTAATTGAAGCTCATGTTTCGCTAGGGTTTCCTCTGTAACCTTATCCCTAGTGACTAACTGAACTAGCATCTGTTCAATCCTATGTATGCTATCACTAGACCCCTGTCCACTAGCCTGTTCACTACCATTTCCATTAAAAGAACTACTCGCCCCCTGATTATTATTGTTATTATAGTTAGATTGATAACCAGGTGGGGCACCTGACGAACGCCAATTTGAGTTGTTATTAAAGTTTGAGTTACGGTTCCAATTTGAATTACCATTATTAGAATTAGGGAACCTACTCTGATTGGCCACAAACTCAACCTGCTCCTCTCTCGACATTAAAGGACACTCTAAAGTACTGTGACCTCCACGACACATCTCACACCTCTCCACTTTAGCCTTAAGATCTCTCATCTCACGGGTTAAATTTTCCAACGCAGCAGCCACACTAGTATCCATGCTAACATGGTGCACACCTCGAGTGGAAGAAGAAGGTGTGCTAGTGACAGGATTGGAATTCCTGTTAGTTGACCGCTGCTCACATTCAGCTTGTGCAAAACTTTCAAACAACTCATTACATTGTGTCACATTCATTTTACCCATAAGTGCCCACCCGCAGACGTATCGAACCTAGACCTAACCTCATAAGTCAGCCCATTATAAAACTTTTCGACCAGGGCCCAAGGTGTGAGCCCATGCTGGGAGCAGCGAGATAACAAGTTTTGGAATCACTCCCAAGCCAAGTAGTAGGGCTCATCAGGTTCCATTTGGAACGAGTGGATCTGATCACGAAGGCGAGATGCCTTAGCAGGTGGGAAGTACTTGTTCAGGAAAGCTGAACGAAGTTCTGCCCACGTCGTGAACGTCCCAGCAGCTTGCGAATCGAGCCAAATGAGTGCCCGATCCGCCAAAGAAAACGGAAACAAATGAAGGAAAATCGCATCATTAGACGCACCCTGGAGTCTGAAAGTGCTCAATATTCGCGTGAGACGCGATAAGTGCGCGGGTGCGTCTTCATCATCCCGCCCATGGAATTGGCTATTAGCGATGGCGGTCATGATGTATGCTGGGATTTGCCAAGAGTTGGTGTTATCAATTTCAGGCACCGTGATAGATGAGTGGTTTCCGGTGAAACCATCAACTGCCTGCTCGTGCACAGTGCGATTATCGGCCATTGTGAACCTAGGACTGCTAGGTGCTGAGCTGTGCGGTGAGTGATGTGGTGACGGGTGCGGTGTAAAATCGAAATTAACGGTACTTACCTTAACCTCCGCAGACGAGTCAGCTACAATCTCGTGCTCCGAATCAGGTGCTTCAGTAGTACGCTTCAATGGCCCGTGTGACCGCAAATGTGGCATAAAACTGCAAAAAACAAATACAAAGAAATCAAACAAAAAATGAATAAACAAAAAGACAAAACTAGACACGAAAAACTGAAATAAACACTAGACCCCTACGACTCAAACAGACAAAAAGAAAGCACGTGTATAGCAAGTAAGACCTTAAAAAGTTAATTAATGCAGTTACCAAGAGTCCCCGGCAACCTCTTTGATGCGTGTAATATATATATAAATTAACTACCTAAAAACACCAAGTTTTAATATTTATAAAACCTAGACAAACTATTAAATCACACACAACCGGCAGTGGACCGGCCGGATGTAATATAGTGTACGTAAGTCCGGGTGTCGACCCACAGAATCTATATATTACGTTAAATTAACTAAACAAGACCTTACTTAACTAGACACGAACTTTAAATAAAATATTATTTGAATGGGGGTTTATTGCTAAAAATAGTAACCTGCTAAAAATAGAAACATTCTAAATTTGGAAACTAACTAAAAATAGAAATTATTAAAAATAGAAACTAGCACGAAAGACGGAATACGAAAACAGTGATTGGAATGAACCACCTAGACTCGACTCCTCTATGTTTCAATTATCACTTGAAAACGGATGTTTTGATTATGGAACTAGAAACAAAGATATTCACTTGAAAAATACCAAAATAAGACCCTCGACCCTTTTCGAGAAGAAACTTACGGTTTTCTAACAAGTTATTACGAACACTAGTTTAACAGGTAAACGCCCTCACGGTTATCTAACCTAATTATGATTAAGTGACCTTATGCGAATTCCAACCTCACAGTTTAAAACCCAAAGCCAGTTCAATGCATTCAATTGATTTATTAGACATGTTTGCCAAACATAACCTAGATCGAATTCTCACGAATATCAAATCTTAGCAATTAAACAAACAAGACCTAACAATGAATCTAATCACCTCACGGTTATCTTAGAAAGCTAGCATATTTTTATTAGATTGATTTCTATTATGTTTCCTATGGTTTTAAGCATGCATTTAACCACAACACATTCATAACACACAGTCGATGAATTGAATCAAATCCTATTATATGATATAGACACTCATTAAGGATTCAATGGAAGCAATATTATTAATCAAACCAATTCCAATACACATACAAGCATCAATCGAATTAAAGCATTAAACTTTTACTTAAATCACAAACGAACCATAATCAAAGACAATCCAAATCCAAGTCAAACAATCAACATAAATTCATCTAAGTCTAGGTGGCTTTAAGAGCTTAGCCTAGCATGTTTGTAACAAAAATAAAGTGAAAATTAATGTTGCAAGACATGATAAAAGAATCGAAAAACAAAGGATTAAAGAAACCCGGAAGATGCAAGAAGCAATCCTTGAATCCACGTGCTTCCGCCGCTTCGATTTCGTGTTCCTAGCCTCAAAATCACCCCAAATCAGCTCCAATTCGTCCCCTAAAACGTACATGGAGGCTAGGGTTTCATAAGGAGTGTTTATATAGCGAACCGGGCCAAGAAAAGCCCAAACTTTCTTCGTTTTCACGTACCGGCTCGCTCGTAACTCCGTTTCGCTCCCCGTTTTTTCCTACGGATTCGATTTTTCACGATCTATCCGTTTCTTTATCAACATGGGACCTAAAAAACACAAAAACATTAGTTGTGCCAAAAATGATATAAAACCTTAACCGAAACGACACAAAATGTTAACAAACTTAACTAGGGATTTATGTATATTTATCATTATATCAGATACCTAGTTGACCGTTAATATTTGTGAAATAACTGGGGGATTTTGAGTAGTACTACTGGGTTTGACAAACCCCACCCGGGCTAGTCGCGCTAACACGACAGATGGACTTGTCGAACGGGTGTTGAATTGACCTTACATACATACATGTGCATCCTATGAGATGTACGACAGGCAAAATGCACGTAATGTGTACATACGTCAGCTTCGGTCAGATACATACGACTCTAAGGACATGTACTGTAGACTAGCTACCTACACTGACATACTTAATTTATATATTTGCCTGCAACTGAACTTACTTGATTTCATACTTACTATGTGAACTCACCAACCGTCATGTTGACACTTGTTAGCCTTTCACAGTTTTCACTGAGGTACATTGCACGTAGGACATGGCATGGCGTCCCAACATTTTATTAAAACACTTTTTTTGCATTAAACACTGTGTTTTGGGATTTAACAACTATTTATACTGTGTGTTTTGTGTCGAGCGCGTGTTTTTGCGCATTTACTTACTGCATGGTTTGGGTTGCTTTAATTACTTAATTATTAGGCTTCCGCATAACTAAAAACTATTTACTCTGATTAACGTTTTAATTTCCACAATTAATGAGTAAACATTTGGTTTTCAAAACTCATATACAGTCGTTCGGTGTAATTAATGACTGGATCCTGGTTTGTCACGCCTCTAACGGTAAAACTCCGTTAGTGGATTTGGGGGTGTGACAACAATGACCAGATAAATATAACACAATGACCAGATGCATATAACACAATGACCTGATGAATATAACACAATGAACTGGTGGAAACACAATGACCTAGCATATATAACACAATGACCTGATGGATATAACACAATGACCTGAGGAATATAACGTAATGACCTGATGGATATAACACAATGACCCAACGAATATAACACAATGACCTGACAAATATAACATAATGACTGGAAGAATATAACACAATGTCCTGACGAATATAACACAATTAGCTGAAAAATATAACACAATGACCTGATGAATATAACCCAATGAGCTGCAACTTTAAAAAAATCATTTTTTATACATCAACATTATATACATTTTGAAGATTAAAAAACGCTCGTTTTTTGGTGTGATTTTTATTAAACAATATTGTCGTATGTAAAAATTATGAACGTTTAAAATAGAGGGTGGAATTTAAAAATTAGGCAAAGAGTAATATATCATTGGCCTAACATTTAAAGTTCTAACTATTAACAATTATGTCACATTGTGTATATAGGCCATTGATCTTAATTTAATATTATATTTAATGGTTCAAATTCCTTCTTAGATTATCTAGGAAATTTAGACTTGTAGTTGGACCTAATTCCAATAATTTCTCGAATTACCACAATATTTTAATTAACATACTTAATTTATTTCAATATGCATGCACGAGTTTTATTAAATTAATGGAAACTAACCGAGTTTAGTAGAATTGAGTAATGTCTTAATCTGAAATGTCGGGTGTCATATCATCCCTTGTTAAGAGAATTCCATCATAATGATCGAGTATTGTCAGTAAGGGTTAAATGTGAAAAGAAGAAAAAATTTAGATTGTCCTAAATATCATTTAGTTAAAAAAAAAGGGCATAAAAATGTACATATGACTAAATTAAATGGCTATTCTCAAACCCTAAAAGAGCACTCCACCAATTCCGATCAAGCTCTTCGACGTAAAGACACATACACATATGAATATCTCCATTAGAGTAAAAGGGCACAGCATTTCGAGACCACCCAAAGTTACTTCGTCAGTTATTATTTTCAATAGGTGCCAAAAGTCGTCTCGGTTTGAAGATTAACGACCTCGATTAGGCATTTAACAGAATCAAAGGTTTGACAAAGAAAGAAAAATATTATCGTACATATGTCTATAGGGTTACCTTATTGAGAACACCTTTTAACTTGAGAACAACTAGGAACCGCTTTAATTGTTGTATTTATTATAATATAAAATGACCAAAATGCTTATAATTCAACTAATTTTAAATTCTATTTAATAAAATATGATTTATGAAGTCGTTTGTTAAAATGCATATATGCACTCACATTACTTGTACACAAACGCACATTGTGGGTGCATATATTCATTCTAACAAACGACTTCACGAATCATATTTTTTTTAAATTGATGTTAAATTTAGTTGAATTATAAGCATTTTGATCAATTTATATTACAAAAAGTTCAACATTTTGCCTCCTTTTATAATTAGTTAAAGTTGTACTTTTCGTACTCAAGTTAAGAGATGTTCTCATTTGAGAGTACATATATATATATATATATATATATATATATAGAGTGAGGTTCACCTACATAGTATTAGAAATCTAAGAAGGCTAAGAAGCAATAAGAGATTGACATGTGGCATCTAGGAAAATTAGGAGAGGGGGTATTTTAGTCATGCCCACTTTTTAAATATTCTCTCTCCACATGCAAGTCACATGTCAATTCCCCCCACTTTTTTTAAACGTTTATAACTTTTACATACGACATTATTTTTTTAAACAAATTACACCATAAAAACAATCATTTTTTTCTCATTTTTTTCACATTTTTTCAGCTCATTGTGTCTTTCGTCAGGTCATTGTGTGATTGTGTCATCCGTAGGGTTGTTGTCATTCATCGAGTCATTATGTAATCTTATTTCACAAGTATTACACAATAACACAAAAAGTATTTCAAAGATCTTGCTCCCACATCATCCTCCTTAAAAAATAAATAAACAAAACTTAAAAAACTACAATTTTCATTGTGTCTTTTTTCATTGTGTCTTTTTTCATTGTGTCTAATTTAAAAGATACAAAAACGGTAATTTTTTTAATTTTTTTTATTTTTCATTTATTTATTTTCTGAAAGAGGAATAAATGGAGAACAAGGTCTCCGAACCACTTTTTTAAAATTTGATTTATATTGTGAGTTATATTTTTTTTTAAAGTGTCATTGTGTCTTTGTTTACCATTGTGTCATTCTCACACTTTGTAACAAAAAATGACTTTGTCTTTGATCATTTCTCAAACACATATTAACAATTTGTGACACGGTGATAATTTCTAAACACATAAGATGACACAACAAATATTTAAAATAAGATGATATTACATAATGACTTAAGAATGAACCGATAAAAGTGATATTTCACTAGTTATAATATGACACAATCACATGATATTACACAAGAACTAGACAAGTGCCGAAAAAAATTTTATTTTTTATATATCAATATTATACGCGTTTTAAAGATAACAAAACGCTTGTTTTTTTGGTGTAATTTTTTTAAAAAAATAATATCGTATCCAAAAGTTATGAACGTTTTAAAAAAGTGGGTGAATTGACATGTGCCTTGCATGTGGAGAGAGAAAGTCAACAAAAGTGGCTATGACTAATGTACCCTTCCACCAAATTCTTTTCTTACAAATTGATCTCAACCATTAAAATAGAGATCTAAAGGTCATAAATCATTCTTAGTCTTCTTAGATTTTCAACACTATGTAGGATAACTCTCCTATATATATATATATATATATATATATATATATATATATATATATATATATATATATATATATATATAGGGGAGGGTTCATTTGAGAAGAGCAAATATTGCGAGAAGAAAAAGAAATTGCTAAATTCTTCATTTTTTCAACCAAAAACGTTTTTAACTTACAAAACAATGATAGAAATGCAACATTTATTCATTAACTTTGATATTCAATAAATAAAATTTAATAAATTTCGTTTATTTGTTAAACCTACACATGTGGAAGTCATGTGTATGTTAGGTTACTTACACATAACCTACACGTGTGTAGGTAAATTTAAAACGCTAAAAATACATACGTAAAAAATATTTTAATGATTTTTTTTAGTTTATACCTTACACATTTGTATGTAGGAAGTGAATTTATTTAAAAAAAATTAAACAAATGAAAAGTTTTTTAGTGATTTAGGTTTCTTCTTTTTCTTCTCGCAATATATGAGTCTTCTCAAATGAACCTCCACCTATATATATATATATATATATATATATATATATTGAAGTTTTTCTACAAATGGCAAAAAGTGTGAAAAGTGTAGGAAGCAATAACACTCAAATACTCAAACACGTGTCTACGAGTTAAACAAAGACAGAAGGGCATTTTGGTCTTTTGGCACGATGCATGTTGTTATGGATGTGACATCTGGCCCAAATCCGAACCCGAATGCCCGACTCGAACCTGAAATTATCCACCTTTAATGTATTCGTAATTATCTCCTTTAAATGTAACGCTTCGTTGTTAAAAATATATATATAAAAATATGTCGAGCCTAACGTCATTCTCGTCTTTAATGTATAACGACCAAATTATTATTCAACGTTTACTAAATTAAACACTTAAAAACAATTATTCAATCTTCAAAGTACATAAATACATTATATATATATAAGTGTTTTATAAAGGAAATTTATAAAGATTATTAAAGATAAAAATTATTAAAGTCTCAAAATAGCCATCTAACGTCAAGAACGAAATAAAAACATAAAAACGTCAATTTCATAAACGTTACGCTTCAACTAGGTTAAGTTAGTCGTTAAAATAAAAGATTAATTAACTTTGTGCCAAAACTGTCACCTTTCAAACTTATATTAAAATTTATATTATCTTAGCAATAATAACTAAACCATGAGGACTAAAAGTGTAAAATTAATTTTTACCCAGCCCCCCATCCTCGTTTATCCCGTTTTTCCGTTCTACTTCACCGGCGACATTGCCGGAGCTCCGGCAGTCCTCCGATCAAGCATAAAAACACGTTCCTGACTCAATTAAATCAACGTAAAACATTCCTTGACCCATTTCGAACTCAATTAAAGCAACCGTAACCATGTTCCTTTCGGTTTCAAAACCGTTTCATAAACCCATTTAACCAAAACAATCAAAACGCCAATGATAATTGAATCAGAATCAACCATAACGAGCCTTGCAATGAATCGAGCATGTTAATAACAATTAATTGAGTTCAAAACAGTGAATTAAACATCTAATTAATCCAATTAAGTCGCTTTCAACCTCAAACCCGTTCGTATAGTGTCTGACCAGATTAACACAATTCATTCGTCAGAAACAATCTCCTAAACTTCCTTTCACTATCTGTTGATCCAATTGCACTCGAAAACATCAAAATTCCAGTGTTGATTCTTCCACCCGTCGCCATTGTTCTTAGTCTCAACCAATTCAATTTGTCACCAAACAAGTAAGTTTAATATACCAAAATGATCCCTATCATGTGTAAATCAAAACCCCTCTATAAATTTCTCGTTTAATTGTGTAAATCCGATGTATTTGGTGATTTTGTGTTCTAGGGTTTATGTACAATTTGGGGTAATCTTTTAAAACTTGTTAAAAATATTTCTCTTCAGTTTTTAAACAACAATGAAACTTAGCGCGTCTGGTTTGTACCAGTGATGGTGAACTAGGTGACCCGGGTTCGAACCCAGGCTCCTCCACCCCATTTATTTTTATTGATTTTAATACATTTTACTAATTTTAACTAGTTTGCATAATATAAATCCTAATCCTTTTCATACATAAAAATGTAACGTGTCAAAACTTTATAAGTTTTATAAAACAATTATTTTGTATAAATTAAGTTTTATAAATTCAACTATTATAAATAGTAGATTATACAAATAAGGTTTTTGTATAGAATTTTATCTATTTCATAATTATATAAATGTGTTAAAAGTATTTCTAAAATATATATATATATATTGACATTACATAAATTGTTAAAAATATCTAATTGAAGTTTATATTATTTATCAAAATAATTATTATTTCTATTGCTATCATTCGAAATAAACGAGTTTATATATTTTTAGTCGTCTAACGAAAAACCCCCAAATCTCAATCCGAAACCCTAGAATTCCAATTTTCTTTGACTTCTATTTTTCTAATGCTAGTTTCTATACAATATGTTTTACTAAGTTAGGATTGTCATTTAATTAGGTGATTCTAATATTTTGACGATCCTCATTTCAATTCAAGACTATTTACTTTTTGTTTCGTGCCCTAGTTCAAGGTGAGTAAATTCACTCCCCTTTTTACTTTTACTTTTTGGGGCTGAAATGTGTTCAATTACTATACAATGTTTTCTATTTTTTTTTCTATTTTGTTTTCAAAAGAGATCATAAAATATGTTAGTCTTGTCTGCAGCAAGATGCAATCCTTATGTGGTAGTTTAAAGTAGTATTGTTACTTAGTAATCCCACCGGTACAATGTTAGCGCTAATGGTTTGACAAACCCACCTGCATGTATTTCAAAACAGGTGATTTAAACCCGGCCATTCAATTTCAATGTTACAAGTTGCTATGTTACAAGTTGCTATGTTATGTTGGTATGCTATGTCCCTAAGTTGCAAAAATAATTATTGATAACCTATATCGAGACGGTTACGTGACGGTTGCTAAAAAGGTTATCTTTAATTTACAACATGAGTTGGTTCCTGATGATAAATGATTACAAGTTGCTATACAATGATGGTGTTCAATATGTTCAATGTGTGTTCAAGGTGTCATGGTCGAGAATGATACGAAATAGCTATGCATGTAAGCTTGCGCAGCATATTATGATGATCTCGGATTTTCTGTATTACTATGTATCAATTTGTGGTTTACTCACTAGCTTTAAATAGCTAACTTTATTTTCACATGTTTCAGGTGATGTTTATGATTATTTTGCTGCTTTTGCCAAGACATAGGATTGCCCTGGACCTAGAATAATAAATCAGACAATTGCATTTACTGTTTCGGTTTTATTACTTTTGTCGTATCCATTTAAGACTCTTGTACTAAACTTACTACATCATTATTAAACTTAATAAATAAATACCATGTGCTTTGCTTACTATTGATATCCAATTCCAATGACAGCCCGGTGTTTCCGCCGCCGGGCGGGGTGTCACAATGGAAACGACGATATTTATGCATGTTATCTCTATTACGTTTTACGAACTTCTATATTATCTCTGTTACGTCTGGCGATTAACTAGGGTTTCATAAACCTCCATTGTTGTGTGATTTCATCTAAACTCTCTAATGGAGGATGATGTAGTCGATTCTAACGCTTCAAATTCGAACAACGATATCGATCATCGTGCTCTGTATTCTGGTAGTTTTACGTTTTTCAGTTGTATAACTCGTATCAGTTGTTTGAGTTTGATTGCACGAGCGTTCGGTTTTTGCTATTGATTCTTATTTTTACATTCAATTTATCTTCAGTGATCATGTTGCGTTTTGATTCCAGTTAGTTTGATAAAAACGTATGTTCGTGTTTAGTTCGTATTAGTTTTGGATGTTTTTGAGCATTTAGTCGTTATCAATGTGATTACAGTTATGATGTATAATGTTGTTGTATATGATTGATGTTTTATTAATGTATAAACAGCATAGTTAATCAGATTCATAACAATGAGTATGACGTTTTTATATGACGTTCAATACAACATTTTTATAAATGATATCATGATGTTTTATGAATGTATAGATAGCATAGTTAATCAGATTTATAAAAATGAGTATGACGTTTTTACTAGAATTAATGTTTTTTTCACGATGGTTTGATTTTATGGCGTTCTCTATTTAATACATATTGATTAGCATTTAGTCATGTCTGTTATGATGTATATAGTTTTTTGTATTGGTTTATGAATTTGTAGACATATCAGTTAATCATATCTATAGGTTTGATCATATGATGTTTTTATTGACTACATTTTTATGTGTAGGTCAATAATCATCAATATTTGTTTCACGTGACATAGAGAGGAGTTCACTAAATACCTCTAACAAGTATTACACACCTGATGTAATACTTGTTATAGTAAAAACCTCAGATTCACCACTTTGTTTTTGTTTGTTTCACCAATTATAGTAAAAAACATACTAAGAAATTCAACAAAAAAGATCTCCCAGCATCTTTTTTACCACTAAATCTCTCAAAAAACCCCCAAAACATATGGCCTCAAAACCCACTTTTATTACCCCACAAATTGTTGCCTTCATTCACTGATTATTTCATTATTTGCAGTTGGCCTTTTATCCATAACCTCCTTCTTACCAATTGGTATACCTAACACCTCATTCACTAGCTCGGGGGTAATCCTAACAACCTGCCTACCACGATTTATGTGCTGTTGTGCTGATTATAATTCTGAACTAACCAAAATGCTAGAGCAGTTAAGACATTCTCTAGTTTTAGGGCTAAGACCGAGCCAAACCCCATTTCAACAAATGTCTTTTTCTGGTCCTCGGAAAAAGTTGCAATCGAGTGTGTAAGGTTTTCCAATGAACTTCTTGGCAGTATTCTTTGACCGCTAAAGTTGAAATAAGTTTTGTTTGGTGCAGGCTTCTTTATGGAGATAGGTGGTTGTTTAGCAAAGTCATCATCACAATCTTCAACACTTGTTTTCTTTGGTGTGTCACCTCTTAAGTATCTTTTGTTCATGGATGATATTTTCCTTTTTGATAACACTATGTTATCGTCTGATGACATGTCAGTATCACCACCATCAACTAGTGACATGTGTTTGATGCCCTTTGGAACAGTAGGCTTTCTAGTCATGGTGTTCACTTTGTAATTATCTACAGTAAAGAATAGTACATCAGAATGGTGTCATACATCAAAGAAGATACATGGTGTTTTTGCTAAGCATGCGTATTAAAACATAAATTACCTCCATCATCCAGAATTATAGGAGTTGAAGGTTCATTTGTCCATCTGAAAGATTTCTTACTTCCTATTCTTTCACTTCTATCTGAAAACTTTTTTATATTTTTAAGATATCTAAAATTTTTCTTTTTACCCGTACTTAGCGAAATTACAATAACTTAAACCTGTAAATACTTACATTTCATCTGATCTTCTTTTTAACTTTACAGTCTCAATGATGTCTGAAACACCAAAAGCCTAAACTATAAGTAACATTGATAAGCATGCGTTAAACACCATAACCTAACACCAACTATTTGTTAAACACCAAAACCTAATAGCTAAACAGCAAAACGCAATAACAAAATGCAACAAAAAAGTGAAATGCATCTCATGCAAATAGAATAACACATTAACAACACAATGATATGACAAACACTAAAACTATATTTTTACAGTCTTTGTTTCATTGGTTTGTTAAACACCAAAACCTAATAGACAAACAACAAAACACAACAAAAAAGTGAGATGCAAACTGAATAAAACGTTAATAACACAACGTTATGACAAACACCAAAATGATTTCTTACATTCTTCGTTTCAGCGGCGTTAAACACCAAAACCTAAAATGTTAAATGTTCATTCAAAAAATAAAAATTGACCATCTCAAATGTATATAAACAACTTACTATGGATTAATTCGAGTTCGTAGTGTTTGAGTTAAACGCTAGAGTGTGTCGTGATCGTCGTAATTGAGGTATTGAATTCCCAGTTATGGAGGGTTTTCGAACAGTTTTTATTGAAATAAGTATTGTGTTTTGAAAACGCCCAAATGACATTTTTGTCCCTCGGTCTCTACTGGCGGGTTTGTAAAATGTCCAGTTATTTACAAAATTGTCACCGCATGATTGGGCCGTAAACACCATGATCGGACGCCCTAGATTGCTTCCTACACTTTTTACAGTTTTTCTTATTTGTAGAAAATCCTGCCCCTATATATATATGAGGAAGTTCATTATATATATATATATATATATATATATATATATATATATATATATATATATATATATATATATATATATATAGGATTAGGTTCATTTGAGAAGACTCATATATTGCAAGAAGAAAAAGAAGAAACCTAAATCACTAAAAAAACTTATCAATTGTTTAGTTTTTTTAAATAAATTCACTTCCTACATACAAATGTGTAATGTATTAAACTAAAAAAATTATTAAAATATTTTTTACGTATGTATTTTTAGCGTTTTAAAGTTACCTACACATGTGTAAGTAACCTAACTTACACATGACTTCCACATGTGTAGGTTTAACAAATAAACGAAATTTATTCAATTTTATTTTTTGTATGTCAAAGTTAATAAATAAATATTGCATTTCTATCATTTTTTTGTATGTTAAAAACGTTTTTTGTTGAAAAAAATGAAGAATGTAGCTATTTCTTACACTTCTCGCAATATTTGCTCTTCTCAAATGAACCCTCCCCTATATATATATATATATATATATATATATATATATATATATATATATATATATATATATATATATATATATATATATATATATATATATATAGAGAGAGAGAGAGAGGTAGGTTCAAATGAAAACATGATTTATAATTGAAAACACTAAAAACCAAAGAAACTAATTTTAATTTAATTTTTATTTTTAGAAAATGCAAAAGGGTATAATTGGCAATCTAGTTTAATCAAGTTCCATATTTATCTCAATTCATCCACTAACTGTAAATAATGGAAGTCCAGATTTATTATATTAATTTCAAATTCCATATTTATCTCAATTTTATCAAATACCATATTTGAAAGTTCAGGTTTATTATAATTATCCCATAGCATTAGACCCGTTTTTTTTAATTGAAAACCACCGATAATAGAAGATGGACAAAAACTTACAATTGTATAACAGTAACAGTAACAGTGAAGGTATACGTATACGTATACGTAGGGATAAATGAAAGAAAGATGATGGTTCAAAGAAGATAATACCTCAATTGTTACGTATACGTATACGTAGCGTCGTTGTTATTATACGTAGTACCGTTGTTACGTATACGTAAAACCCTTTGTTTTGTTAGTTTCTTCTTATGTTTGGTGACATTTCACGTGCATTTGCATCCATTGTAACCCGATTTAACGTCATAGTTTTAATAAAAATATGTATTTATTTTATTTTACAAATGTATTTCATGTGGATGAATGAGTTACGCAATTAATAGTATAAGTTACATATATGTAACGGAATATTTTTTTTAAATGTCAAATTATCGTGTAATTTGATTTGCATATATGTAACTTAGAAAATTTACATACGCTTAACACATCGTCTTTTAATTATCGTTAGGAGATCAAATTGAATTAAAATTAAGAGAGAAAATCAAAATATATAAAAACGATATAATTTCAAAAAGTTTAAAGTTTAAAAACATTAATAATGATTCAATTTACGTATACGTATGTTGTTGAATAAACTTGATGCATTGTATTTTTTCTCGAGTGCTGATTCATCCCACAATTAATATACTTTGTTTTATTTATAAGGCAAATCAAATAAAAAATATTAATAACTTTGTAGGAACTAAAAATAAAAATCATACGAAATAGTGAACAAATTATATGTGTCGATTTACTTGGGAATTTTTAGTGGGTGGTTACTGAAGTTATAACCATCTTTTTCCTTTTTTACCTCTATGCATTATAACCATTCATATTAATAATTAAATATTACAAAACTAGCATTCTAATGTTTTTTACGTATACGTATATGTAATTAAGACCTTCTTTTTCACGGGTACTACTAATTTATAATCTCAATCGACGGCAGGTATGTTTATTTTTTATATTCATCACAACTTCTGAAGCTGTGTTTGTTTGTTTTTTTTATTCACTTTTTGTGTGATTCACCTTAACTTTTGAAGGTATACGTATACATATGTGGTTGTGACGAATCATTGTTGTTGTTGGACTTTTTTTAATTTTGAATATGAAGTTAGTTGTTGTAGGTAACCCCACTCTTACATATATGTATTTCTGTTAATGGTTATATACTTGGTTTAATTATTTGATTCATTGTGTACATATGTACGTTAACTCTATTGTTACGTATACATATGTTTTTTTTAACGTTTTGTTTTATAAATTTGATTTGATGGTTTTATTAATATGTAACCCTTAGAAAAGTTTGTGGTAATTTTAGTAGTTCATTAAAATGAAAAACAAGAAGATCAAATCAATTGTTGATTTTATATAAAGAATCTTAAGTTAATCTAGAAATTTGAGAATTAATTAATTTTGATGAGATAGGAGAAAGAGAGAGAGAAGAGTAAATGTAGGAATTTTGTTGGTTGATAACTAATAATTTTGTTTTGACTAATATACCCTTTTATATTAAAAACATATTATTTATCAATAAACATCAATTTCAATAGTTACTTTGGTTTTTAGTGTTTTTAAATATAAAGGTGTTTTCAATGGATCTCACCCATATATATATATATATATATATATATATATATATATATATATATATATATATATATATATATATATATATATATATATATATATATATATATATATATGAGGAAGTTCATTTGAGAAGACTCATATATTGCGAGATGAAAAAGAAGAAACCCAAATTACTAAAAAAAACTTATCAATGATTTAATATTTTTAAATAAATTCACTTCCTACATATAAATGTGTAGGTATAAACTAAAAAAATCATTAAAATATTTTTTACGTATGTATTTTTAGCGTGTTAAATTTACCTACACATGTGTAGGTTATGTGTAAGTAGCATAACCTACATATGACTTCCACATGCGTAGGTTTAACAAATAAACGAAATTTATTCAAGTTTATTGTTTGAATATCAAAGTTAATAAATAAATATTGCATTTCTATCATTTTTTGTATGCTAAAAATGTTTTTGGTTGAAAAAATGATGAATTTAGTTATTTCTTTTTCTTCTCGCAATATTTGTTCTTCTCAAATAAACCTTCTTGGAACTTTAAATATATAAATCTTTAAACATTTCTATCTTTTGCATACGTTAAGTTTTTTAAAAAAATTTTGCACCATTAAATCAAGAATTTCAGTATTTTTCTTTTGTGTATAAATAACATTATAAAAAAAATAAAATTTTCTCATTTTTTTAATTTCAATACTACATATATGTAGTATACGATACCGTATGCTCTTAAATTGGGTGAATTGAATATGGTGTTGTTATGCACCTAAATTACATGAGAAACCATCAAAACTACGTACTTTGATAAAATAACAAAAGTTCCCTGATATTGATTTCGATGATACCATCACAAAACAACAACATTGTCATGCCTCAATTCCAAATTTGGATTTTCTCATATTATCGTATTGACATTCCTAGCAATTACCCGGTCCACATTATGTGATGTGGTATGAATATGTCCAGCAGGGGCATATCACAATACCAATTATATGAGTCATGTTATATTAATCTGGTAGTTGGAATTGAGAAGACAAATTGACGTACGATCGATTTTTAAAGGGCGGGTAATCTTTTACTAAAGTGAATGACGATTATTAAGTAAATGCGAAAGAGAAGAATTATGATTTAAGAGGAGAAGACTGAGTCATCCATTAAAATTGAATAAATATTAATGAGTAAAGTTTTCTAATAAAAAATAATTTAAGTTATTTTATCAAAGCGACATAGTTTTAATAGTTTTACGTGTAACTTAGGTGCATATAGGGATGACAATTGTGACACCCCACAAGTTCAAGTTAACACCGTTAAATTATCTGTCAACTATTCCATCAAATTTCATAAATTCTAACTTTTTTTTTTTGAAGATCCACTATGATAATGAGAAAGATTTCTGTATATACGGCCAAAGCGCTCAATAATATCAGAATCGGATAAATCGGCCCAAATCGCCTTACCAATAGGATCAATTCGGTCGTTGTGGTCGGACTCTATTATGGATTTCTGACCACATTCTCCATAGGACCCTCCTATCTCTTCCTTCTCCGAGCTCACGTTATGGAAGAAGGAGAAGAAGGAGCCGAGAAGAAGGTATCAGCAACAACTGGTTTTATTGTCTGTAGGTGGCTTTTTAAGTCCGCCATCAAATCTCAGGGCTCAACTCTGGACAGGCGGTGGAAACTACCAAGCTGGAGTACGGTAGGGGCAGAGGGAATTTCCGGTGGAGCGTTAGTTTAGTGATTAATGGAAATTATTTAATAAACCTTTAAGCAACAAATAAATAACCTAATAACTATATTGGCCATTATGTAAATTATTAAATGAATTCAAATTAACCAACCCAAGCCCACCCCTCGTCCGCTTCTTCTACATATCGTACACACACCCACACGACATTTTTGCAAACCCTACACGCCGCTACTTCCATCAACTCCGGCAGCTACGACCTCCGTTACAAGCACGGTAAAGCACTACGGCTGTTGGGAGTCACAACAACTCGTCGCAACCACCTGTGCCGTCCCGTCCTTCACTTCGTAGCTCACGATTGTTTTTGATCAGCGCTGCAACACCGGTGTCCTTCATAACCACTGGTAAAGCTTCTTGCCTCTTGTTGTGCGGTAAGTCTAGTTTCCATAGTCAATCGCTGTTTGGTTTCAGTTCGTTACGGGTTTCCGGTTTTGGTTTCGGGCTACGGTGTAGACTCGTTTCAACTCGCTTTATTTGTGTATACGTATGTGATGTGTTTATGATCATGAACGGGCTTTGGGTTGAGTCGGGGTCGTTAATAGGAGTGAAATAGGTGTTGATGCAAATTGTATACATGGTATGCGTTTAAAGTGGGTATGTATGCATGATCAGTGAGCGTATGAATGTAATCGTATGTATGTGTAGACCAAGATGTGTGTATGTGTATGTATTATATGTACGTTACATGTATAGTACATGGTCTAAAAGAAATGTGTGCAATGTATGCATGTTAACGGTAATAAAGCAGCAGGAGGTGTCATCATGTGTGTGTTGTATATATTACATTGAAATGCATGGATATATATATAACCGTGTTTGTATTTATGTGATAGCGTGTATATTTGTATGTTATGCTAGTGTATGTAGTATGTAAATAATGAAGTAGCAGTAGCTAGCGGATTTAATTCACTTATGTCTGATCAATGTGTATGTATGTATGTTGCAATGTGTACCCGTGCGTATGTATATGAAAATGTATGTGGAACAGCGAGAGTTGTCTATAGGGTACGTGTAATATAGGTTTGCAAACTCAGAGAAAACATAATGATTATGAATGTGAATGTATTTGTAGAGGTGTTGTATGGTTAATGATGTGTAGGGCAGTAGAAAATGGACGTTAATGTAAGTATGTATCAGGTATGCATTTGAAAGAATGAATGTATGTATCAATGTATTTGAGTATTGTAAATACGTGTATGTATGCGAGTCTAGTATGTATATGTGTAGCCATGTATGTATATAGCTATAATTATGGTTAGCAGAATATATAATAAAATACACATGAATGCATGCGAATACGTACGTATGTGTGTGTGAGTATATGATTTGCATGTATGAAAATTATGTGGTAAGCAAGAAATGACTTATGTTGCATGGAACATGAACATAATAGGGTAATCACTTAAATGTGAGTATGTGATGTGCAACACGTGTGAAGTTTTGTGTGGGATGTTGTAATTATCCTAGACCGAACCGAACACTCGAAACCCTAGCGAATTTTGTATTTATATTAATTATATGTTCTTAGTTAATAACTAGTAGTTAATTATTTAAGCAGGTCATAAGACGGTTTAGGTTCTTTTGTTGCATTTGTGTTGTTTAATTGTTGTGCGCTTCAAAGGTGAGTTCTTTGCCTGCTTTTAAATCTTTTTCGGGGAGAAAACATACAAATGTTTTTTGATGCGTGTAATATATATATAAAAATAACACTAAAAACACCTAAGTTTTAATATTTATAAAAACCTAGACAAACTACTAAATCACACACAACCGGCAGTGTACCGGTCAAATGTAATATAGCTTAAGTAAGTCCGGGTGTCGACCCACAGACTCTATATACTACGTTAAATAACTAGACAAGACTCGAACTAACTAGACACGACTTTAAATAAAAGATTATTTAGGAAGGGGGGTTTGACTGCTAAAAATAGAAAGTTACTAAAACTGGAAACTTACTAAAAATGGAAACTAGAATGAAAGACGAATTTGAAACCAGATGAGAAGAGATAAACCACCTAGACCCGACTCACTAATGCTAAGTTATTAGTTTGGTAATTATCAGTTTGACTATGGACTGGGATCGTAATATATTTACTTGACTCAAACACGAATAAGACCCTCGACCCTTCTCGAGAAGACACTTATGGCTTTCTATCAAGTTATTAAATTTACCAGTTAATTAGACTCTTTCACAATCGTCTAATAGTTATGAATTAGTACCTATTATGATGACCTACCTCACAGTACGGAAATCTAAGGTAGTTTGAAAACACCAATTGACATTAGCAAACACGACCGATTAAACCAAACCTAATTTAGACTCTTCACAGATATCCAAACTAGAGACCTAACCAACGAGACTTGCTAATTAACCTATCACCTCACAGTTACTAGGCTAGCATGCACATTAATATCGACTTGCATTAGATTACAATTCCTATGAAAAGTATATATCCAATTCATAAACTAGTCAAAGAACACACAGTAAGTTGACCTAACGAAACCCTATTATATGATATATACACTCATCAAGGATTTCATGGAATTTATAATCATCAACAAATCAAACAAAACATACACAATTGCATCAATTAAATGAAAACAAACTTTTACTAAATCATAAGCAACCCATAGTTCAAACCGAAATCACCAAACATTCAAAACATTAACATTAGTTTATCATTAGCCTAGGTGGTCTAATGAAGCTTAGCCAACAATCATATCAACAAAAATAAACGCAAGTTTAATAGTGTTAAACATGATAAAAAGAATCAAGAACAAAAGAACAATGGAACCCGAGAGAGCCGCGATGCAATCGTCGATCCTACGTGTTTCCGTTGCTTTAATTCCGTGTTCTTGACCTTCAAAATCTCTTTTTCCAGCCCCTTTTCGTCCTCTAATTCGTCTCCAAAGTTGCATGGAGGCTAGGGTTAAGTTATGATGAGTTTATATAGCGAACCGGGCCAAAAAATCACGAAACAATCTGCCGAATCCTCCACGCCGCGTGGGTGACGTCACCACGCCACCAAGAATCCTCCACGCCGCGTCACGCGGTGAGGATGGCCTTGGTGGTCGCGCAGCGCCCCGAGCCCATGTTCATGCGCCTCATGCTCGACTTCGGCGCCCCATGTAGTTTCGGCTTTCGGTTTTGTTCTGTTTCGCGCCACGGATTGCTCGTAACTCCGTTTCGCGTCCCGTTTTCGCCTACGGATTCGATTTCTCGCAAGCTTTTCAATTCTTTATCAACATGGGACCTACGAAACACAAAAACATCAGTTATATCAAAATTGCTATAAAAACCGTACCGAAACAACTTAAAACGCAAACAAACACAACTAGGGATTTATGTATATTTATCACTTTATCATTTTTACACGCCTTCGGGCAACTATTATACAGCGCCTTCGGGCGGACTACATTTTTATACCTTCGGGCAAAACTTTATGCCTTCGGGCGGGGCCAACTAAGGCTACTTTTTATACCTTCGGGTAATGCCTACGGGCATGTTTCAGTAAGAGTACAAATGCCTTCGGGCAGGATTTTAAACAGCCTGAGGCTGAGTTTTATACCTTCGGGTAGGGCCTTCGGGCAAGCTTTTAAACAGCCTTGGGCTGAGTTTTACGCCTTCGGGCAACGGTTTTGATAAAACAAAGTTCTATTGTCTAACTGTTTATTTTACTGAGCATGATTCCACCCAACTCTAAAGTCCTTTCCTTTTTGTCGAGATTATTAATATACAGTGGGTATAACGGGGAAACTTGAGTAGTACTACGGGTTCGGCAGACCCCATCATGTTGGATTGGTTTCCAGGTGGTGCAAATTATCCTTTAACTTTTGGTCACTCGTCGTGGTGGTAACAAGACAACCTTATCATATCGTTTAGTTTAATCTGGACGTGTTCATGTAGTAAACGAAGTGGTCTAGCTAACCAGCAATAGTAATGATGTTTATCGGTTAAACGGTTTCAGTATTTTTATATACTCTTGTTACTTAAACTCATTGAACTCACTAACATAATTTGTTGACTCGTTTTAGTATGTTTTTCTCAGGTGACTAGGAGCTGTGCACGTAGGACATATCATGCATGAGTCGTTTTATTTTATTTTGAACAGTTATTTACATTGTTGGTTTAATTAAAATAAATGCCGGTTTTGTACTAGACTGTTGAGCACAAGTTTATTTAAATAATGGGTTTGTTTGAAAGCTTCCACTAAACTTTGAATACTTACATTTTTATACCCTGAGTTTTGGGTTAATGTCTAAGTTAAACTTTTATTTAAAACGTTGAGTCAGTGTTACTGTAACTAATGGCTTGAGATTCTGGTATGTCACACGCCTAACGGATACCCCGTTTGTGGAAAACTGAGGGTGTGACAGATTGGTATCAGAGCCATAAGTTATAGGGAACTAGCATTTGCATCTAGACTATAACTAGGCATTGCATTAGTTACACTCACACTACACATTAGTTAATTTAGATTAGGCTTATACGTGTTCCTATACGTGCTACCTTATTTATGATCCCTTATACTTTTGCTCCTTAGGAAGACTTCCTTACACTCTTTTATTTTTCCTTAACGGTAGACTTGATTTCTAATCTCATTCCCATTATACAACGGATTTATTTACATGACCCATGAAGCGTTGTGAGGAGTTCATCCCTGTCCCGGTAAGCCATGATCAAACTGTCCTTATCCAAACAATTGGGCAATGTGTTCCTTGGGTGTTTAAAGAATGATGGATCAGGAGAATATGCTACCTTTTAGTGCTCTGTTGGTGCTTAATCATTTATTTAAACTTGTAAACATTCTCTATATTGTCACACTTACCTTATTTCGTCAATTCGGTGCTTGTTGCACGCATGAAAACTTTTGACTTGAAGTGGCATCGCGTGGAGATGAATACTGATGGTATTCTCGTTCTACACAAAGACTGCGTTGAATACTAACACAAACACAACCTACAGTTTGTAAATAAGCAAGTATTATAAGAATACCATACCTCTCTTATACATCCAAGATTTAGAATAAGATAACTTATGTTATAAATAAGCACAAAACATAAGCATGATAAGATTTAAGATTATAGCCCATGATGGGAGACAAACTAGGGTGATTGTGTAAGGTAAATTGACGATTACGGGTGCGCAACGTAATGGTGAATTTACAGGTACACGATGATCCTGGAAAAACCTGTCATGTGGGTTACAACCAAAACCGAAAAGTGAAGAACCAAACAACACAGATTCACTTGAAACAAAACTCTATCTCTAAACAACATACTGGTATCAAGTTTATCCTTATGTAGTAAAATAATTATAATACCACCTTCCAATATAAACTTCTACCATACCAATGCCACAAACTCGTGATATAATGGAATGATTTAAATTTTGGTCAGTGTGTTATGACCTTTTACCCAACGCCGATAACAACTTAATATCATGGTTTCCTCAATCGAGCACTAAACAAAACTTATAATAGTAAGGATTACTAGGAGGAGCCCTATAAAACTACGACTTATTTGGAAAACTCCTTCATGTCATAATTAACTAGCCACATAATGTCTCACGTACATGATCACTCCTCATGAATGGTATTACAAACACTGTTTTCATCTCCACCGTTGTAAAATACGCTTTGGATCTAAACCTTTATTTATCCATCAAGAACATTTAAATTCATAAACATTATCTACATTCACTACATCGAAAATATATTCAAATCTCTTTACCAGATTATTCGTGTAACAGTAACACAACTTAAGTGCTATCGACGTTGCTAGCCTAAAAGCGATCACCCTTGAATTTTCTTATACAAATAACCCTATTCTATATATCAATCATATGGCAATTCGCTATATATCTAGACACTTATAAATTTCAGGTATCCTAACGGATACCCAGTTTGTGGAAAATTGAGGGTGTGACAACAATCAAACTCGAACCCGATGGGGAAACCCGAAACCCGAGACATTTGGGACGGGTACGGGGACGGGTAAACGGGTATGGGGTCGGGTATGGGATTAAAAAAAATTTCACGGGTATGGGATGGGTATGGGATTGTCTCGTATACCCATTTACCCGACCCGATTACCTGATTAGTCATACTCGTTTACCCGTTAACATACCCGAAAATAATTTAATATTTTTTATTTATATATTATGTTTGCTTAATTGTTTTTTTTTATTTTATGTTAGTTAAATATATTGTTAACAAAAATATATATTATGTATCTCGTTTTATAATTTAATTTTTTTATAAATTATGGTATTATTAAATATGATACAATGGTAATTTGAAGTGTCATTTCATTTTGATATTATAATGTATTTTATATACCCGACGGGTATGCCCGACGGTTAAGTTTTATTTTATTAATGGGTATACCCGATTACCCGTGGGTATGCCCGATACCCGTCGGGTAAATACCCGACATATAACCGACGGGTATGGGGGCGGATATGGGACACCCATTTCTAAACGAGTACGGGTATGAGATTACCTATACCCGCCCCGTTGCCATCCCTAGGTGCATAACATCACCGTATTCAATATCCCTTTTAAATTTTATAGTATTGCATATATGCAGTATCGTATACTACGTATATGTAGTATCATAGTACTACATATATGTAGTATATGCAGCATTGATGCATTTTTATCTTATAGTTTGAGTTTCAGGTTTGTTTTTATTTTGTTATCATACTTATCGTTTGTTTATTAGTTTATTATTATCTTTATGTTTAGACATGGTATAAGTATTGGTTTTTTTTTCATTTGTAATAAGTTTTTTAATATGGAATATTATGAACTTTGTTATTGGTCATTTAAGATCGTATGTAGACTTTAAAAATACATCATGTACAATGATACTTATGTAGTATCAAAAAAACCAAAACGTAATTTTTAATTTTTTAATATAAATAACATATGAAAAAGGTATTACAGTTTAAAGGTTTAAAGAAAAATATAATCAAATATAATATCGCAATACTACATATATGCAGTATGAAAATTAAAAAACGAGAAAAAAAGATTTTTTATAACTTTATTTGTACTCAAATGAAATATAAAGAAGTTCTTGATCTAATGGTGCAATTTTAAAAAAATAATATTAACGTATGCAAAAGATAGAAATATTTATAGATTTATATATTTAAAGTTCCAATTTTACCCTTTCTCTTTAAAATTTCATCCCTTGTCGTTTTAATAGTTCTCTAATTCTCAACTTAAAATGAGGGAATCTTATGTCCAATCAATAATCGTCGGTTTTAATTTTTGTATCAAACATATAATGGTCGTTAAGATATTATTGGCTCGTTAGAATAATAATTTACCGCTCGTTATAGCTTTAACGAGCATTACGTTAGCCCATTTAACGACCCATTAGATCTGTAACGGTCGTTAAAGTCTAAAAATCGAAGTTTCTGTCCTATCAGACTTTAGCGGTTGTTAAATGGATGTTTAGATATACGATTTGGGCTTGTGAATAATCAAGACCTTTTTTAATGGTGTTATTTTTTTTTCTCTCCTTTTATGGTTTTTATTTCTATCTAAACCATAAAACGTTGGTTTTTCTCCAATTGAATTTAGGATAAAGTCACTCCATGTAGAGCAAGGAAAATGCGACCACTCTGGTATTAATATTATAGGAAGGGCCGGTCTAACAGGCTAAGAAGGTGAAATTAAGATTTTAGGCCCCATAATTTTAGGGCCCTCAATTTTTAGATTGCTTATAACATGTGCTTTTGTTGGCTGATCCATTTTTAAAAAGGAGCAATACGGACTGTGACAGGCTTTTGTTGGCTGTATGCCTGTATCTCAATTCCAAACAATATTAGGTCAAAACTAAGATACTTTTTCCCCCTAATTTCCTTGAGTGATTTTAATTAGTTTAATTGATTGTGTTTTACCTTTTGATTTTGTAATGTTATTTCTAGGCAAGAGGGAGTTTGGAGATCGTTAATGAGTAGCAATGACGATGAAGTTGATATGTTTAGCTCCAAATATGTTTGTTTTGACTATTGTTGAAAGACGAATAGCTATTATTGCATCGAATTGCAGTAGGAGAAACACAGTTTGTTATTATTTGGCATCCTATCAATAAAATATGTAGAAAAAAAAAAAAAGACGAGGAGAAGAAGATGAATTAACATTTAACAGGAAAGGATTTTGTTTAGGTGAGTTTTAATTAATTGCTAATGCTGGATTATATATATGTTAATGCATACAAGCAATAATGTCAATAATGCCATGATGCAATTTATATTCAATTTTTTTTCTGTTTCAAGCCTCAAAAAGCTTGAGACGGCCTTGATTATATGATCCGGTGTCAATATGCGCTTATATTCTTTTTGTTAAAAAAACTGATGATGCCGAAAGTCACGACACGTCAATGGATTTAGGATAATGCCCAAAGTCACTCAATGCAACAAGGAAAACCCGATCGTGGCAGCCGGTATTGGTATTATTAGACCCGTTGTTGACATGCGTTTCAATGGTTTCCAATAACTCCCAAAGTCAAGTCGGGTAGCATGTGAAAAAACTGACCCAAATTCTGCTGCGTAGCGTAGTACACTAGTTGATTTGTAAAAGTAGAGTAAGAGATGTTTACGATTTAAAAATTAAATAGAAATAATATATAGGGTTATTGGATTTTAATAATCCGAACTTTAATGAATTGGCCGATATTAATCCCAACTTTAAAAATTTCCTATGGCAGTCCCAACTTGTAAATTATTTTCCTCCATCGAACCTTTTATAAGTGTGACACAAAAATGGTCGAGTAAGGTTTTAATGAGACACAAAAATGGTCTGGTAGGTTTTTTGAGTATCCGTTATAAAAGGGTCGATGGAGGAAAATAAATTACAAGTTGGGACTGTCAGAGGGAATTTTTAAAGTTAAGATTAATATCGGCCAATTTATTAAATTTCGGATTATTAAAATCTAATAACCCTAATATATAATTAAAGCATAGTTGTAATAAACTATTTACACGTTTATCAGCAAATAAACATTGGGTTCTCGGTTCTCACCCAAACAACAACTACTACCTTCAGATCAACCAACCGATTAACACCAATAATATATATTACATAAAATGATATTTTTATATGTTCAAATGTAACCAATAATATAAAACTATCCTGCTACATAGATATTATATATGCAAAAATATAACTATTACATCTTTATAAGGACATAAAGCTAAAAAGTACCTTAAATGTGATAAGGACATATATAAAATTTTGAATTATCTTTATATAAGTTAATATTTTAGCAAGTCTACAAATCTGAATAAACAAGTGTTTATGGTGCTAGTTTGTGACAAGATTTAAACATGAAATGAAAATTTATAACATTTTGGTGCTAGTTAGCTTAGTCATCAGCAAATGAGTATTTTAGGCATTTTAATCGGGAAATATTCTATTTTGAAAGTATTTTGTTTTAATCGGCATTTTAATCGGGAAATATTCTGTTTTGAAAGTATTTTAGGCATTTTAAAATCATCACAAGAACTTAAAGTGTTAAGATGAAGCTAAGCATGCTAAAGAAACCAAAACATTAGGACCAAAACAATACAGAAAGATGCAACACCATTAGGCATCTTTAAAACTAGTAGGAAACCTGCGTGACGCAGCGGCGTTGATGCGGCATTAAAGACAATTTAGAAGTGTGTGTTTATGTTAATTAAGTATTTAATCAATACTCTTGTGGCTTCTATTGTATAGTATTTTTGTTCAATGTTTTGAAAACCAAACCGGACACCGAACCGTTATTTTAATTTTATTAGTCGGACCGGTTGGACCGTGGTTGGACCGGGGTTTGATGAAATATACATTTATCAAAATAATACCATAAGAATTCTAATTTAAACACAACTTAAGTTCAATAATCTTAAGTTATAATACAAAAGTCATAATTCAAACATATTTTAATACCAAGAATCACAAAAAGGTTATAATTTAAACAAATTTTAACACCAAAATAAAACCAAATCATCATCATCATAAGTTCTGAGTTCAAATGTCACGCCACATATCCAATTTTTCATCATTAAGTAAAACTAATTCATCATCCTCATCACTCAGAACATTAACATATTGAGTTTCATCACCTAAAACATAAAAAATTATAGATATAAACATAAAATCCAAAAAAAACGGTTCGATAGCGGTTCAAAACGGTCCGGTTCGAGCGGTTCGATAACGGTTCGAGCGGTTCGCAGCGGTTCACAAACACCTATCAGACTGTGACCTATCGAACCGTGATTCTCAAAAAACACGGTCCGACCGCGGACCGACCGGTCGGACCGGCCGGTTTAATTAAAAACACTGCTTTTGTTGTTTTCTTAAGTGTATATCAAAATAGTCTATCTATGTCTTGAGTCTCACAGATCTTCATTAAATAATACTCCGTCACAAACAATATATTAGGGTGGTGGGAGTGGGTTAATCCTTACTCCCACTACCCTCACAACCACCAATAATAATCCTCCAACTCACAACTACCCTCACACTACCCTCACTATTATTTTTTGGTGGGTGTCAATACCCTCATACCCTCACTTTTTTTTTAAATTTTTTATTTTAATAACTTTAAACTAACAATTAAAAATATATAATAAAAACCATTCATTAAATAAAAAAAACTAACAAATTACAATAATTTTTAAAAATTAAAAAAAAGACAAACACTAAAAAAAATAAACCTAAAAATTGCAAGTCCAACCATGTTTGGCGGCGATTTCTCGTTTACAGGCCAACACTAGCTCCAACATATCACCCGATAGGTGCTCGTGTGATTTTGTAAATTTCTTGAGATCGTTATCATACTCTTCCTCCAAGCATATTCGTTCTTGCGTATCCATCAATTTTACGCTCCGCTCGTGTTTTTTTGTTGCGGAGGTAACAAAATTTTTTAACCAATCCGATTTGTTTGACGTGTAGCTCGTAAACTTGTCGAGCCACCCACCGTGACTAGAACTCTCGCCACCCTTCTTTGATTTCCCCTTATGACGATGAGGTGGCGGTGGTGTGGCGTCTTCGTTGAGGTCGGGAAAATGAGCGGTGTGAGCATCGTCATTTGTGGATGCGTTCTCGGAGTCCGTCGATTTTCTTTTCCTGGAGGAGGAGCTTGAAATTTGATCGAGCATCGGTTGTTCGAGCCATTTCGGTTGCGTTTTAACAATATCCCAAGCCTTAATGTGACTGAAATGCGTCTTGTATCTTGCTTGGTAATCACTCAACGCCTTCAACAGAACATCTTTATCCGATCATCCGCTACCAATCACACGCGCCTAAATAAAGTTAATAAAAACAATATTTTAGTATGTAAATAAAGCTAATAAAAACAATATTTTAGTATGTAAATATATTTAAAACATACCGCGTTGATATAAGTAGCGTTGAAGGCACACAATTTTGTATTCAAACTGGTCCACTTAGAATTGAGTTGATGATGTGTCCGGGTGCTACCACCTTCGAGGGCTACGTATTGTTTTAAGATCCGTTTCCAAAAACCATCTCTCGGTTGTTGATTTCCGACTTTTTTATCGACGGAAATTTGCACCCAAGCTTTCGCCAAATTCTCCTCTTGATTAGGAGTCCAAATTTGCCGTTCGGCTCGACCAGCAAAATTTTGAACTTTTTTAGCCCTCTCGCCCGCCAAATTCTCTTCTTGATCATCATCATCATCATCATCATCATCATTAACGTGAATGTTTTGAAATTGTTGTGTCTCGGGCACAACATCTTGGCTTTCCTCGGCTTCATAATCGTTATAATCGTTATAATCGATATAATTTGCTCGGCTTCCTTGGCTATGTTGATCCCTTGGTTGTGGCGTATTGAACCGAGCCCCAAACGGGTCGAACGACCAGTCGTCTTGGAGTGAGTAATTAAATTGATGACCCGGTGCTGATTGCATCATCGGGAATTGGGGTTGTTGTTGATGCATTTGTGGGAAATAAGGAGGAGGGTCACTTGATCCCGAACCCCGACTCAAACCCGTGCCCCGTCCTCGACCGGATCTTTTTTGTGAACCGCCTCTTGATGTTGATCTTCTTGGAGCATCCATGGGAAAATAATATTGGGGTTTGTTTGAGTATTTGAGATTAATAAAAGAGAGTGTATTTTTTGTGATTTATAAAATGAAATGGGGTGTAATATTTATAGTGTAATTTTTTTTTAATATAGCCGTTGGGATTTAATATCTGGGGCCCAACCCACCAACGTTCGAATTTGCAGAAGATTTCAACGGGTACCGGTACCCGTGACCCCCTACCCGCAGGGCTACTCGTGGGGGCGGCGGCGGTGTTACCGCACGAGTACGGGCTACCCGCACAGGTACCCGCACCCCACACCCACCACCCTTAGTCGTAAACATAGCACTTTAAAAATATATCAAATCATTCGAATGAGGAAATAAAAGTCATAGACATAATATAAAAATAAATATCTGAATTTAAGGTAAAAAAATTGTTTGAATCTTGTTTGGAAAAAACTTAAATTTTAGAAAATTGTTTAATTTTATTTGGTAGAGCATGTTCCTGACATATTAAGATTGAAAATTGTTGAAATTTAAAGAGTTAAGTAAATTACCATCTTATCTATCCAATATGTATATTAATTTATCGTAGATTATCAAAACGACTTAAAGTGTTAAAGATAAAACTAAACATGTTAAAAAATTCAAAACATTAAGACAAAGACCGTAGTTTACTGATTTACTCTGTATCTAACAGATTTGTTTCACCATTCTAAAAGTGAAAAGAAATAAATATCAAATGAAAAAAGGTAAAAAGAAGTAAATCCAAAATAGAAGCTCTGCACCTCAATTTAATGTCAGTAATTCACAGAAGCATATATTTATAATTGTTTGTACGTTACAACAAATCAAGACCTGTTTGGATCAGGCATGATAGATACTAATTTACATACAAATATGGCAAAATAATAAAATTCATCACAACCATTTCATAAATCAAATTTACATAAATTCAAGCTCCAATGTAACCACAAATTCAGATCTGATTAAATTCTTCTTCCGGTAGAATACAAACTAAATTCCGTTAATTGGTGTTGATAACGGGAAGAGACTTTGTCTCGGAGCATCATTTTGAGAAGGTCTCAGGTTTAAACCTGACAACTACATATTTGTGTGTAAGTTAAAAATTATGATAGTTTGCTTTAAAAAACAAAGTAAATTTCATGATAAATTTAACTATATTGAAACACAAGCTTCTTGAATAATGTTTTGTGTGTGGCTTTAGTTGATGTATTACTATTAGTTAATTGTTTGAGATATTGTGTTGTTATTGACTGAATAACGCTTTGTGTGTAGCTTAAAGTGTTGTGTTACTATTAGTTGATTGTATGAGGTGTTGTGTTGATTGTTGTTGAATACAAAGTAATATTTTGTTTGTGTCTTTGGGTGTTGGTTGTTACTGATTGATGGTTTAAGGTGTTTTGTTGTTATTAGTTGATGTTATAAGTGCGTTTATTTGTTCACTGCTTCATATTCTTTTTATCTTTTTTGTGCTTTATTTTTGTATTTGATTATAATTTGTGTTATATTACATTTTTATTGGTAAGCTGCTAGGATATGCAGAAAGTTATAACTCGTTTAACAACTGTCGTGTAACTACCTACCTTGACACCTTGTTATGTTCATGCTCGAATTTTGATAGACTAATTCAAACTTCACTACTTCAGTATAAACCATAATTCATAATTCAGATCTGATCTTCAATACTGGAAATTAAATTTCCAGTATTGAATTTGATAACGAAATAAATAGAAGTGTTTAAGATCGAAATCACTACACAATTACGTATATAACAATAAATTCAATAACGAATTGTTGTTGTTCTTCTTCAATTACAATATGAACTAGTTTATGTGATGAAATGAAGTAAATTTACACAATTACACCTACTCATGTTCGTGGATGAATTTGATCGATGAACTCATAGCTTGACTTAAAAAACGACTCGATTTCGTCTCGTGCAACGATCTCAAATTCCGATAACCTTCTCTTACATGAAGGAGCAGAGCGTCTCGGTTTTTTAGGCGCGGGAGGACAAACGGTGATTTCGGGAATTTTATGCTTTGAAGATCTTGGGGTTTGACATTGTTGTTGTTCGTGTGATGTTGAATTAGGTTGTGTAGGAGATGATGATAGTGGAAGAGTGATTTGCTTAGGTGATGAATTGATTAGAGGGAGAAATTGTAGATCAGTTGACATGATGATTTGGTGATAGTAGAAATTGTAGAAATTGTAGGTGATGACTTGGTGGATGGATGTTAAGATGAAGAAGAAGAAGAGATGTGGACAATAAGATGCCTTTGTTATGTTATCTTTTTTATAGGTAAGTTTTTAAAGAGGTGTATGTTGTGCATGAAAACATGTATGTTTGAATGATGGAATTTGGAAGAGATGTAGGATGAATTATTGGTGTACAAACTTGGTAGTTTCTTGTGTTTGACAAGAATATATAGATAAACTTCTCCCCACTTGATAAATTGATACCAAATAAACTTTTTTTTTAAGAATATTAGATGATTATTTTGTTAGGACTTAGGGTGTTAAAAAGACCCAAACGAATATGTTATTGAGACACTCTTCTTCTTTTTATCTCTTTCTACATACATTATAAAAAAAATATAAAGAAAGAGATAGAGAGTACACTCTTACTCTTTATCTTATTCGATACACTAGGTTTAATACCCGTATGTTACACACGGGTTAAATATTAATATTTATAAAGAAATTATAACCATTATATTTAACAATTTGTAAATATATAACATTTAAGGAGTTGGCTCCATCAACTTGCATGATGAAAAATTTAGTTAAATTTTACCTCCAAAACTTCCTATTATAGAAAAAAAAATTCCTCCAAGAATTGCCCCCTAAAAGTTTGATTTATTAGATAGACTAGGTTTAATACACGTGTGTTACACACGGGTTAAATAATAATATTTGTAAAGAAATTATAATCATTATGTTTAACAATTTGTAAATATTTTATATTTAAGAAATTTTACTCTATCAACTTATGCATGCATGGTTAAAATTCCATTCAATTTCTCACCCAAATTTCCTAATATAAAAAAAATTCCCCCCAAAAGTAACCCCCTAAAACTTAGAATTATTAGATAGATTATAGAGAAGAGAGAAAAAGAGAGAGAGTATGAGTATTTCACTAAGTATTTATGTTTTGGTATATTGGTTCTAGACAATTTTAGTTATTATTATTATTTTTTGTTAATTTTAACTATTGAATTGTTTGGTAACGGTCTAAATTTTTATAACTTTGGCAACTAACAGACCGTCGTTAAATTTTATTTTAACAACGTTAAGTTTTTTCGAATTCCATACTAACATTCTATTGCTTTTGATCGGAAAAAGAATACGAGTTGATTAATGTAAAAGTTACTTCGAACTGGTGCTCCGAACGACGAAACGGTGCTTCAATGGATGTAAAAAATTTTTCGTTTGAAGCGTCGTTTCGAGTTAACTTTTATATCAATCGACTTGTATTCTCCTTTCGATCAAAAGCTCTAAAACATCAGTTATGAATTCGAAAAAATTTAACACCGTTAAAAGAAAGTTAACGACGACATGTTAGTTGCCAAAATAATAAGGTATATTGGTTTTCATTTGTCCCAACTATCACATTTTGTCTTCTATCGGTCCCAACTATTGAATTTGCTGTCAACGGTCCCAACTTTTATCACTTTAGTAACCACGGGTCCCGTTGTTAAATTTTTTTAACGCCGTTAAGTTTTTTCCAAATTCAATACCGATGTTATAAGCCTTTTGATCGGAACGATAATATAAGTCGATTGATGGAAAAGTTACCTCAAAACGACGCTCCGAACAACGAAATAGTGCTTCAATCGGGTGTTTAAACCTAACGGTGCTTCAATCGGATGTAAAAATATTATCGTTCAGAGAGCCTTTTCGAAAAAACTTTCACATCAATCGACACGTATTATCCTTCCAAACAAAGGTCTAAAACATCGGTCTTGAATTTGGAAAAAAATTTAACGGCGTTAAAAATAATTTAACGACGGGACCAATGGTTACCAAAATGATAAAAGTTGTGACCGTTGACAACCAATTTAAAAGTTGGGACCGGTAGAAGACAAAAGGTGATAATTGGGACCAGTAAAAACCAATATACCAAATAATAAAAGTAAGGATCTTTACCAGCAAATTCGATGGATGAAGGTAATGTTACCACATAGGTAAAGGGTACCATCACCTAATACCTTCTTCCACTCCTTCCACCTGTATAACAATATTTAGATGTGTTAAATAGAAAAAATTGTTTTTTATTCGTCTTATAATACATTTCTGTTTGAAAAACTTAGAATTTTGCTACGCTTAGATAACTAATAATTCATTCATGTGTTCTTTATAATATTTTAAAGGTAAATTGACTAAAAATAATCTCAACTAACACCTATTGGCCGAGAATAATCCCAACTCAGTTTATTCCCTTCAGTGGTCCCAAATCCAACTTTTTTAGCCTCCAGTGGTCCGCCGTTAAGTGCACTTAACGACCGTTAACTTTTTTTTGATTTTTTTCGAATTTCAGAACAAGGTTTTATGGATATTGATCGGGAGGAGTATACGCTTCAATTGATGTAAACCTTACTTCGAACTGGGGTTCCAAACGACAAAACGGTCTTCAATCGGGTGTTTAAAACCTAACGGTGCTTTAACCGGATATCAAAATTAAACCATTTGGAGCAACAATTGGAAGTAAGGTTTACATCAACTGACTCGTATTCTCCTCACGATCAAAATCCCTAAAATATCTGTTTGAAATTCGAAAAAAATAGAAAAAAAGTTAACGGCCGTTAAGTGTACTTAACGGCGGACCACTGTAGGCCAAAAAAGTTGGATTTGGGACCACTGGAGGGAATAAACTGAGTTGGGATTATTTTCGGCCAATAGGTGTTAGTTGGAATTATTTTTGGCCAATTTGCCTATTTTAAAGTAGGTCATTTGCACCTTTTAACTAGTTGTGAATTGATCATTAGTTTAAAGGGTAACATAAAGTTATACTCTTTCTTTATTATCCTATTTATTAAAAGAGCATGTGAAATTAAAGAATAGTAACATAGTGTACTATTTATGCATGGTGTACTAGTGCTTATGACATATATAACTCGTCTTGCTTAGGGTTACGACATCGAATTCTACAACCTCAAATTTAAAGCTATCTTGCCAAGTCACGACCAAAAGATGAAGATGAAGATGGAGATGATGATCTGCGAGCTATTTATTTTGATTTGGTCCTTTATTATCCTCCACTCAAACTAATAGAGGATGTAAAAGATCCACTTTAGAAAGCTTAAGAATGTAAATGGTTAAATACTCAAGCTTGGTTACAGAGTGCTATTGTGTGTAAACCACATGTGTGCATTTTACAGTTAACTTTGGCATACATGAAGTAAGATGTTTATTTATTGTTATAATCAATTAAAGCGTTCAAATTAAAATAAATAGACCGGTTCATCTGATTTAATGTTTATACGATTTGATCAGGGAGTTGAATACGACTAAAAGAACGAAATTCGGCCATCGAGTTAACTTCACTTGTATAGCTTTTTCAGGTTTTAACCAGTGTTTTGAAAACCGGACCGGTTGAACTGGGAACCGTGAAAGGAACCGGTCGGGGTTAGAGGTTTGAACCGCTCTATTCGTGAACCGGCAGGCCGTAACGTTCTGACCAGTCGAACCGGAAAACCGGGCGGTTGAACCAGTAGAAAAATAGGTTAGACTGGAAATTTTTAAAATTTTTCTATATTTTATGTATTTATATTTAAAATATTTTAAAAATCATCCGGTCCTTTAATCCGGTTCAACCGGTCGGACCGTTAGACCGGTAAGGAGATCGATTTGATGTCCGATCCGGTTCTGAAAACATTGGTTTTAACTTTGAAATAGAGTTCTTTTATTTTAATAATTCGAAAATTTGTTTATCGACCGAAAAATATAATTAAAAAATCAACTCAAACTACCAGACCTTTTAAACCAAACCATATATTATCCAGTACGTCTAGCTTACCCATTTAAAACAACCGAGTTGGTTTGCCTAGTTACTAGGGTTGTTCACGAGCCGAACCGAACCGAGCGGGGGCTTGCTCGTTGCTTGGCTCGTTTACAAATCGAACCGAGCCGAGCGGCTCATTTACACATCGAGCCAAATTCGAACCGAACGTAAATGAGCCAAAATCGAACCGAGTATTTTTCGAGCGAGCGCCAAGCGAATTTATGAGGATTACTTTTTGTAAATTTTTTTCTTAAAATTAGTTTATAAGAAACAAGTTTAAAGTTGAATATGATGTACATAAATACAAATTTATAGCTTTAAGAAAAACTAGTATTAACTTGCAATTTTTTTTAGATTTTAAGATTGATGTTTATATAATGTATATAAAACAATTAATAAAAGAGATAAATGACTATTATTTTCAAATATTTCAAATATAACTAATAATTTTAAAAATATATATTTAATATCAACATAATTATAACAACATATTAGCTACTTATGCATATATAATAATAAAAAAAATAAATTAAAAATATTCGAGCCGAACCGAACCGAACCGAGCGGACCTTTGCTCGTTGCTTGGCTCGTTTACAAACCGAACCGAGCGGAGCGGCTCGTTTACAATCGAGCGAAAAAACGAGCGAGCATTTTCCGAGCAGTTTCCGAGCGAGCGGCGAGCGGCGAGCGATTTGAACAGCCCTACTAGTTACCAATTAATTTGGGCTCACATTCCATCAAAGCTTTGTCGAACTAGTACTGAACCATAACACTCGGTCAAACACAATCAAGTGATACGGTTGCTATTATTAACCTTGAAAGACTTACCCGTAAGTTTGTGAATTTTTTACAAGGAATAAAAACATGACACATATTTAATTAACACGGAGTTAATAGGTTTGGGTTTGGTTTAAACATGTTAATTTGGGTCGGTTTTAAGTGGAACTAATGAACATGTTTAGCTAAAGGGTGTTGCTTTACACACCAGTATTTTCAAAGTTTTTTACTTGTTAGACACCGCTTACACCTCTTCTTAAGGTTTTAAAAAAATTTAATTTTAATATTTTTTTATAAAATTATATTTTTCTCTTAAATTAAGAATTTCTTATAATTTTGTATTAAACTATTGCATTTATTTGGTGAGTATCGACTATGGACGTCCAAACTAACCGAAACCAAAAAGACTATAAATAAATCGTATCCGTAACCGAAAACGAAGGGTATGCAAATTTGGTTTTCGGTAACAAAAAACATGATTTATTCGGTTCGGTTATCCGAATAAAGCATAATAATTGGTTCATCGAATAACCAGACTGAATAGTCCTACTAATGTGGATGAATTCGGTTCGGTCAAGCAAAAAAAAATTCATAACCAAATAAATCTACTAAAGCGGTTTAATTCGGTTAGCTTAGGCCAAAAAAATGATTTTAGGACCGAATAAATATATTTTATAATCGAATAAACCGGACCGGACAAAAAGTTAACCAAACCGTTAAATACTGACATCAAACATTTTTTATATACGCATATTATTAATTTCATTTAGGAACATAGTTTTTTTAATAATAATAACAATAAATGTTTGGAGACATATTTTGATAAACATCAAAAGTTTTTTTTAATGGAGGTGTAACAAGTATGAAAGAGATGTGTATAGACACACCCTTTTCAGGTTGACCTAAATCAGGCTCAAAGGTTGACCAACTTATCCCTACTATTTTTATAAATTCTAATGAGATGTGTTTGGGTTATAACTTAAGCATATTGAGTACTAGGTTTAATACCCGTGTATACACACGGAGTGATTTATACACATGTTAATTTATACACAGATTATCTAAATTACGCATCATTTAGTAAATAGCAATAATTTGATAATATATTAAAAAAATACATTCATCTTCTATACTTTTTTTGTAAGCCATTTTTTTAAATATTTTAAATTTAAAACTTGAATGAGAAAAAAAATGATTATAAATGTATTATTAAAAAAATGCATTCAACTTTCATATTTTTTGCTCCATCAACTAATGCATGTGAATTCCCTCCAAAACTTCCTATTATAGAAAAAAAAATCCCTCCAAAAATTGCCCCCTAAAAGTTTGATTTATTAGATAGATTTTATGTCAAAATTTATTTGGTTTTACATTTATAAGTTTTGAATGTTAATGTTTATGTCGACCAACAAATACACTTGTGGTTCATGTATCTATATGATTTTTACATTTGTTTTTCTAATGATAAATATCACCGTCGTTTAACTATTTCAAACTATTCTACTAATGCCGACCTTCAATCTAAAATTCAAGAGCCTTAACAAATGAATTAGTCACAAATTAAGATCAACATGATTTTACATTCATTTAATCTTTTGGGCATATGAGAGACTAAGGGAGTCTTCGGTAGCCTCTTAATGGTCATTTAGAGGTTTACCTCTTAATGATTCAAAACCTCTGAACCATTAAGTGATAAAAGCTCACTTAATAGTAAAAGCTCACTCAATTCATCATATTTTTAAAACATACCTTATAATGGATTTTTGAACCATTAAACGGTAGATTCTTACCGATTATTTAGAGATTATTCAGATGCTACCAAACAGCCCTAATAACCAATAAATTTGGTAAAGAATTTGCCAAGGATGAAACTTGAAAAGGAAGGGATAGTTGGGAGAGTACGTGGGTTTTAGTGTAATGTTGTTGTTGCTAGTACACTGCTTAAAATAATGACTAATAATGGATGGACAAAAAGTATAAAGGGTCTTTGATGGTGCACCCTAGTAGCTAGTATAGGCCATAGGGTACATTCTCTGTTACAAGATTTATGTGTGCAGAGAAGTCCTTTTTAGTTTTTATATTTTTGAGTAAATTAGTATTATGGTTGTTCTAGTTTAAAAAAAGTTACGATTTTAATTCAATAGTTTATTTATTAGTGTTGTCGGAGTGGGTGTGGGGTGGGTGCGACCCTGATGGGGCCCCGCACAGGAACACCGCCTCATCCCCTATTGGAACCGAAGTTTGGGGTGTGATCTGGGGTGAGTTCCCCGACCTTTTCCCCGCAATTTTGAACCGTTGGAATGGTGGGTCCCTCTTCCTCTTCACAACTTGATTCACCGGAACTTTGTCGGAATATCTCTGTGGCAGTTTCCTCTTCCTCTTCACAACTTCAGTCACTGGTCGCCTCCCCTTCAATCTTTATACTTTCGCCGGATAGCTCCACAACACCATCACTCTGTTCAACTTTAACCTCAATTACATCATCGGAACTTTTCTCCGGCAGTTCGCTCGTCACCGGAGCTTCCCCGGAAACCTGTAAACACCTCACCGACCTTTGTTTTGTAATTTGTATTTTATTAATGAAATATTAAAAGTTTTAAATAAATGAGAAATAAAAATTAAAAAATGATGTGGGGTGGTGTGGGGTGGATACCGGTTAATTTACTGAATATGGGGTGAATGGACGGTAGAGTAAAAAGTGTGGGATGGTGTAGGGTGGTAAGAGGTGGACCCCGTCATCCTTATTCTTAGGGTCTGATAGTTTTAGGGTAACTTTTAATTTCAGACCACCTCACTAACACCGTTGGTAGATTTGTTAAACACAAGGGCATTATGACCTTTTGGTATGAAGTACAATTATTTATCCTAAGGCACAATATCCAAGCTAAATATACAAAATAGTTAGAAAAACAAATAAAACTTATCCTAACCCCACCCCGCCACCCAGATCTATCGTCTTCTCAACTTAGCCCGATCGTCACTCACCATTTCCACTAATGTCGTCAATATCGCCACCACCGATGACCATCATCAGTGTCGAAGCTAGCTCATAAGTAGAGTGGTATAAAAAAAAATCTCGTACGTTCATACAAAAAAAATTCTCATCCAGATTTTTTTCCCCATACATTCATACAAAAACAATTTCGTATGTTCTAGTTGGAGGAGCAGCGTGCCAGCAGTGGAGACCATAGGCATGGCAGAAGATGTTTGTCATTAGTCTTGTTGGTGAGCAACAAGAGTCTCATCTCAGTCTCATTTATGTTTATAAGATTTGGTAACTAAAAACTAATTTAGGCTTAGGGATTACCCATTGTGATTGGGCTAGAAAACAACTTTACAACATATAATGGACTTGAGCAATGGGTTAAATTAGAGGTGAAAAAAAAACCGGAGCCGGAACCGAAACCAATTCAATAACCGAAAACCGGTTCTTAGAAGAACCGGTTCTACAAGAATCGAACCGTAGGTTCTAAATAGGTTCTACTATTTTTCCAAATTATAGGTTCCAAAAGAACCGAAACCGGTTCCTAAATAAACCGGTTCTTGGAGAAACCGGTTCTGAAAAAACCGATATATTTTAGCGTTGTTACTTATTTAATGTTTTAAGAGCTATATATCTTGTAATATTTGACATTTTTAATGTTACTACTTATTTAGTCTAAAATAATATAAAAAATTTATGATCATAGACTCTAAATGAAAGCCCAATGAAGAGTGAAGATTTGCGGCAACATAACGTTCTGGTCCATTTCATAAAAAAACCGGTTTTTTTAAGAATCGGAACCGGTTCTACAGGAACCGGGTACATAGGTTCAAGTTTTTTCAGCAAAAACCGGTTCTAGAACCGAACCGATTCTTGTAAGAACCTGCTCCAACGTAAAACGGAACTACATCCGCCCCTAACCACCACCAGAATTGTCGCTGCACGCCTCTCCCTTCAAAGAAATCATTTCAATAGTTGAAGAACAATAAAAAAACACCACCTAGATCGGTTAAATTTTTGGAAGTGAGGTGAAACCGAGACATGCCCCAACATATGTGTTTCTTCAATCATCTTTTTCATCATGTTTTATTTTTTTGTCTGGTTCTATTTAAAATGATTGTTTTAATTTCTTGTTCGTTGTTCGTCTGGTGCAACTTATTATGTAGCAAGAATCAAATTTTGGGGAACGATCTTGTGACTTTTCGTTTTAGGCGGGAATGATTTAGATGTCAATTGTTGTATATTAGTTTTATGAAAACAAGTTTTATTTTGTTAGAGTGGTGGAGGGTTGTGATGGCGGTGATGTAGGAGAACTGCAAAAGGGTGACGATGAAGGTTGAACTTGTTTGTGTCGGGAATTGTGATATTATTCCAAGGTGATGTGAAGAGTTCTTATGTTGAAATGCCAATGGAAGTCAGAGAAAAGATGTGTACGAAAGAGTGTTTCACACAAGTTGAACACTATAGAGTATATTCATTCAAGACTTGTGATAAACTCAAGAAGGAAGAGAAAATGCATAAGAATCTACAAGAACAACACACGACATCAGATCAAAAAATCAGATCTCCAAGATTCGCTCAAGCAAAAAAGAAAAAGAAGCAATGAACATCAGGAATGAAACTGAAAAATCGAATGAACATCTATCAAAAGTGATCAACGATTTTCAAGCAGAAATTCTAAATTTGAAGAAACTGCCCGAGATGTTCAATTTAGAGAACAACGTTTTGAAAACCAAACTGCAAGACGAATAAGAGAAACACACAAGTCTACAAAAAGATTACCAATTGTGTGAAGATAGACTCAAATCTCTTACACGGATTGTTGATTCAATGCTTACCGAAAAGCATAATATGAATATACAACTTATGGAGCTCACTGATAAGTTGAACAAATCATAATATGATCTTATGAACATCAAAGAAGAAGTTGAACAAGCAAAGTCTTCCGAACAAGAAAATGAGAGATTAGTGCCAGCCGGAGTTGTTGGATCACAATCTTCTCCAGAAGAAAAGACACAAGAGGTTCAAATAAAGAAGAAAAACAAGGTTAGAAGAAAGAAGAGCAAAGCCAAAAAGAAAAAGCAAAGGCCGCTTCATCTGATTCTGTACCACAGACTCCTTCAACTCCAAAGTCTCAAGATTCAGAATCTCCGAGTGATTCAAACAGTGTCGTCTACTGTGTAATCTGTGTGAAACACATCATATCTCAGAATGTATCTACAATCAAGGTGTCTTTCCTTACGTACAAAAGACTACAAGTTCAAGACTTCAGCTCCTTCAAGCAAGCTTCAACAAGATTCAAAGGTCAATGCTCCTAAAAAACAAGATTTAAATGCCAAAGCATCTCAGAAACATAAAGCTTGAACTGCAAAAGCTTCTCAGAAGGAAAGAAGAAGTCTCCCTTCAAGGCTCATCAGAAGTACTGTGAGATATGTGAGATGTACAATCACATAACATCAGAGTGTTGCTACAACAAGTACTACATCAATTGTCAGATGTACAACCATGACATAAAGGAATGTTACTTTAACAAGTATTGCTCTAATTGTGACATGGTTGATCACAACACTACAGATTGCTTCTACAACAAAAGCTCAAGGATGAAGCCGAGAAGGTATGTCCAAAGAAATTCATCCTCTACGAAGTCTGCAAGTATGTTTCTGATTTTAAATTCTCTAATGGTGATCATTTAAGTGATTCATGATAACTAAGATCTGTAAGAAAATAAAATCAAACAAATCCGTTTTTGCATAAGCAACATTGTCAATTTGAAAAATAGGTTTAGAAGTGACCATGACAGATCTTCCATGAATTCTCCTAAATAGTGGTAAAAACAAAAGCAATCCTTTGGTTTTACACAAAAATGTTTGTGGAGAAAAATACATGTTATGGATAAAAATGATCAAAGTGATTCATCTCATGATGATGGTCCACCAGAAGATGCAATTTATTAGCAAATTATTTACATTGATGATTTCTGAAAATCCAAGACTACAATGGCTTGGATTTCACCCTCTAACAATTTGTTAGTGTGGTAGGGACAGTTTTGGAGGCTTGTCAAACAGAGAAAAGAAGATCGTGGCTGATCCCTTATCATGACAAGATACCGAATCTTGTTCATGATGTCATCGATGCAACTGACATCAAATGGAGTTAGAAACAAAAAGGATTCATTGCAGGAATTGTTAAACAAAATCATTTTGTCAGTTTGGATTAAGTATATGGCATTCGTTGATAACACAACTGTCATTTTCTTTTCATTAAACTTTCAAATATAAAGAATTTTAAAAGTTTAGGAGATAAAATTTTAGAAAATATGAAAAATTAAAAAAAATGATGAAAAATTAAAAAATAAATTAATTAATTATTATTCAAGAATAATATGCTTTTGAATCTACTTGCACGTACATGAGAAATGATAGTACATTGAGTCATTGTCTGTTACATATAATTTTAAAACGCATACGACTGATCATTATGTGTTACGTGGGTAAACTGAAAAATTGTATATCTGAAAAGTAGACATTATGACAATAAACTAAATTCTTGTATGCTAGTTGTGTCATGTTCCATCTTAGAGCATATGTTAAGTAGTTGTTATTCTGATAAACTATTTGTAAAGTCACTTACACACCAGGTAATGATGCAATAAAACCAGTGTTAAGCAACACATCTATGTACTTCTCTGTTGTGGTGCCCATAGACCTGAAGTTTCACACGAGCTACAGACCTGAAATACCTCAAGATGCATAAAAGATTCCCAATGAGAAACATAACCCAAAAACAAATTCCAATAAGGAATGAGAAAGAAGATTCCCCAAGGGAGCACCACCATAAGACTTCCATTCATGGATTTCTTCACACCCCAAAAGCTTCACTGATATATTGCAAATAACCGGGTATTAAAGATGTTAAAGTGCTTTCTTAAATGTTTAGATGAGGGTAGATCTTACGATGTATCTGAGTGTGTGTCACATACTTGTCATAAATAATCGAACTAAAACATGATAAAAATTCGCCAAGTGTTTGAAAAAGTAAGTATGTTTGAAGTTAAATGCTCATCATCCACTTTGAAAAATTGTCTATGTCTATTCAATACTTTTTTTATTATGTGTGAAGATATTTGACAGGTATGATCTCATTACAGGTAAAAAATTCAAAATTGTAAAGAGAAAATTCCAAAAAGATCAAAAACATTGAAAAATTCAAAAATATCAAAAAGATTGTCCGCTTAATCTTTTTTCTTTTGTTTTGACAGTTTAGTTTGATGTAGGAGATGACCCTCATGCAATATGAGTTGATCCTCAAGCAATATCTCATCCGATTGAGAATATAATTTTACATTGATGATAAATGCACGTGACTACCTGAGTTTTAACGCTTTTCTTTAAGTTGCAAGAATAGTTTCCATTCCAGAACAAGATTCTCACGATGAATGATGTTCCTGATCAAGCCTGTTTCTAGATGAAATCTCTCCATGCCAGATTGCTGAGTACTGAGAATCCTTCTCTTAATATCTCATACACAGATCCCGTTAACCTCTAAAGAAAAAGTTGAGGGGGAGTTGTTGGTCCTTGAAATCGGTAATCCGTGCAATATATGATTTAGATCTGATCACAATCAATTGATACCACTAGATCTAGCAACAATTGATTGTGATTAATGACCAAAACTCAAATAAACCATTATAACCCAATAACAAATGATTAATTAAGAAGGTAATTAGATGAAGCAGAATAAGATTGAAGCAACAATGATATAATCCAGTCAATTCCTTGCAATAAACAATCAGATTCGAACTCTAGATCAAAGGTGTAATTGTATTCAATAAGTTCCAAAGAGTTATGTACAAAATAGCCCTAAACAACTATTTATACAGTAGCTAGTGTCGCAGGCAGTGTCGCAACCGCGACACTGCCTGCTCGCTAGACATAGACAAGCTGCATGCGACACTATAGTGTCGCATGCAGTGTCGCATAAACTAGCACAAAACATAATCAAACACTAAGACTAATCTAACTATTACAACGAAATCAAACACGACTAATCTATTACAAAGTAAACAAAATACAAATAACGACAAGGTGAAGTACCACCCTACATGTGATCAACAATACTCCCCCTAGGGAGGTACTTCACCTGTCGGATCTTCTGGTTCAGCTCCGGCCTTCGTTCCTTCTAACAAATTTGTCAATTCACGAACGTCTTCTCTCAGATCCACTTGCTTCTGCACACTCTCAGTGAGCTGCTTCACCTCCGATCTTATGCCTTGAGCCCTATTAGCTACCCTTTCAAATAGAGCAGCTCCTTCTTTGTCTCATCTCCGGCTCCACATCTGATTGGGTTCTCACAAAGGATCTTCAAATCTTCATCCGAGAATCCGAATACCTCCATTGGAAACAACCTCCATTCAATTCCATCTTTAACACGCACGATTGCCTCCCCTGTCTGGTTATCATAAAACCACTTCTCAAACTCATGTAGTCTTGACGCGCTAGGATCCGGAACCCTCACTCTCAGAATAGTCTTGATTGGTTTAAGCTTCAGCATAATCTTCCCTTTACATGTAACCCAATCCAAATCCTTCTTCGACCTTTTCCTCTCCAACTTGTTGTACCCAAAACTCTCAAAATTATCCTTCAATCCAGCTTGAACTTCTTCCTCTAATAATTTCGCACGATCGCTCTGATCTGCGTTAATCAGTGGGAGAACGACCAACCGCCTCAAGTCCCACTTTGGGAATGTCTTGAAGTGTTTACGGTTGTCGATATAGCTAGTTCCTCCTCCTCACCTCTTAATCATAATTTTCTTTAACTCCAGGCTGAACTTCCAGCTGAAAATCTTGTTATCAGTGTCTTTAGTGGTTGCGGCATCAATGTTCTGAAATAAAGGCCTGATGTTTTCTGGTTCCTCTACCTTCCTGAACCAGTCTGATTTATCCAATTCAAATACGTCACCCTCTACTCCACTCCTCTGAGCCACATATACCATCTCTTTTTCTTCCACTTCATAGAATTCCGGCTCCGAGTCATAATCAACTAACTGTTCCTCTACCTCTTCATCCACCAACTTCCTCTAAGCACTTTTCTCTTTATCAGCTACAACCGCATCTACTCCCAAATCAGTTTCTATATCGAAATAGACGTCATCAGTAACTTCTGTTTCTTTGGCGATTCTGCTCCCTCCTTCACCGCTAAATCCACCAAAGTCTTTACGACTTGTGCCTATTTGAACCAGTTCTTTCTGTGTCGGATACTTCGCTTCTCATTTATCTCAACTTCAGTCTCAGTTACTCCCACCTTCACTTCTTTCTTAACATCATTCAACTCCAGCAGCAACTTCTTGATTAGGCACTGTTGATCCAACACAATCTTCCTCAGAACCTCCATTTCCGACTTTCTGTTCCTTTCTCGCTCCTGAACATTCATTAATTTTGTCTTAACCATGCTTAGTTCGTTTGCGTGCGACGTATTCAATTCTCGAATCACGTCCTCATCTAGCCCATCAACACCTTTCTTCTCAGTTTTCCTTTTAAAAGTTCCAGGCACAATTTCAGATACAACAGGCTGCTTTCCTTTAGCTTTCTTTCGTCTGACGTCAGTATTAGACTCAGTGTGCGATGGAGATCGATCTACAGCCTTCCTCTTCTTCTTACCCTTCGATTTGAATATTTCCGCCTCAATCTCATCGATTTCCTCCTCGAAAGGTACCGGATTTGGCCCCACGTACTTCTTTCTCTTCTGGATATCCTCCTTTATTTTCTCCCTCAGTTCCTCAAACCGTTTCTCCTCACTCACCTTCAACTTCTCGATATATTCCCATCTTTCGTCAGTGTACATGTTTCGGAAAAGATAGGTGATCTTTCTCGAAACATCATGCTGAGGAGCAGCACAATCAGCAAAAATCCTGATGTTCATTGGTGTCAAAACCAGTACGTCACCAAGCTTTGGAAGATCCGGCTTCAGATGATCTATGAATATCTGCACAAACCATAAATAAAGCAGCCACTTTTCCTTCTTTGATGATGAAATATTCTCGATCAAGTAACCGAATATCATCTGAGGGATATTTGCCTTATCGCCTCTACACAGGTTTAGCATAGCCCGAGCCCATTCAAAATTCAAACCATCAGTTCCACCCTTTCGATGATCTAAGCATACAATAATAACGTGGGCTATAAACCTCCACTCTTTCGACAGGAACGTCTTCTTGATCTCCCGACGTTCCAAGAAATCGGTTCCTTCGTAGCCCATCTCTAAGAAACCCTTATATACATCGGTCAGGCTTAGCAAAACAGGTGATCCAACATCACGCTCCATCTTTAAGAACTGAGCAATCGAATCAGCAGTGATGACGATTTGCTCCCCCATAACTGTTGCCCTAATCTCCCCTGGCTCAGCATTCAAGTTGTAAGTGGCGGATTCCCAGAAATCACGGATATGCTGTTGATCCATCACCGGATCCTTTGTAACAGCATAAAAGATAGGCGAGGCCTTCATCCAAGAAATCGCGTCTCTAAATCCCACCGACTTCGGGTCCTTATCATTGAGATAAGCGACCACGTTCGACCGCTTGTCGAACTTCATAGGAGGAGGAGGCTTCGGTTCCATATTATAAACCTGAAACATAAACCGAAAGTTGATTAGTTAATAAAGAAAGAAAATATAAAAAGTATATTTAAAGAAAAATAAAATAAAAGGAAATAAAAGAAAAGGAAAAGATGAAAATAAAATAATAATAATAATAAAGGTAAAATAAAACACAAAAAAAATAAAAATTGAAAAACATAGTGTCGCAGACTTGCGACACAGTAGTGTCGCATATTCATCGACACTGCAGTTTAGCAACAACATATCATGTGTATCGACACTACACTGTCACAACATTTAAGACTTCTGACACTACTAACTATGCATGGGCAGCATAACATTGGTAGTGTCGCAAACATAGTTTGAACTTTCGTTCAGTGTCGCAAGACGAACAGGTAGTGTCGCAAAACGCGAAAAACCAACAGTCATATGAATCAAAACCATATCAGATCAGCACCAAATTCAAATTTATTAAAGACGAAGGTACGAAACGTATTAAATCACAAAACTTACCGATTGGAATCAAGCATAAACACCCTAAAATGGCGGATTGAAGTTTAGTGAAAACAAGAGTTTTAGTGTCGGGTATAGAGTCTGAATTTTTTAAGAGATTAATGATGACCTAATTGACCCACATCAGATAACATAATAGACATTATAGTGTTGTAAAGATGCGACACTGTAGTGTCGCAGAAACCCAAAACTTATAAAATTTATTTTGAAAAATAATAAAAGTCAAATCTAATTAAATTACAAATATTTTAAAATAATGTCAAGCCAAACCAATTTGAGATAGATCCAAAAATTAAGACCCATTTGTGTTACGAGCTTTCAAAGGAATCAAAATAGTAAAAACAGAATGAATCACGAGGAGATCAGAAAACGAGTTTCGGGCAATAATCCGGAGAGACAAAAGATTTGAAAAGATTGTCAATATGTTTGTCCATTTAAACCCATGCCTTATTCCTTTCAACAAGCAGACTGTGACGATTTTATCATGTTTTGGTTCGATTTAAAAAAACTCTGGCAACTTGGTTTTCACAGACATTCGGCAAAGTAACTTGTTTTGACCTCATGGCTTATTGTGAGTTTAGATAGTTTGACCTGAAATTCAGAAAGATAAACAATATGGAGGTGGGCATTGGATCATTAAACAGACTTACTTTTTCGAGAGATCTAGTGATTTTTATCATGTTTAGATGAGTTAAATATGACAGGTATGTAACCCACATCAAAGAAACGCAATAGATCTTACTCTCGCCATGACATACTAGCAATGTCCCTTCAACACCAGGTCACTTACAATATAATCAGCGGAGTGGGCTTAAAGAGATCCATTTCTGGACAGTCTTATGGTGGTATTCCCTTTGGGAATCTTCTTTTGTATTCCATTTTGGAATTTATTATTTGGTTACGTTCCACATTAGGAATCTTTTGTACATCTTGAGGTGTTCTAGGTCTGTAGCTCACTACAACAAATGAGACCTCGCGTGAAACTTCAGGTCTGTGGGCACCACAACAAAGAAATTCACAGATGTTTTACTCCACGCTGATTTTATTGCATCATTACTTGATGTTCAAGTTTTATCACTAGAAGTCTATCGGAAGAGAAAAATCTTATCACGAAACCAGAGTTAGGTCTTAGCACTACTAGCATATGAGATTTAGTTTATCACTCTACTTTTTTAGATTTACAATTTATCTGATTACCCACACAGCACATAAAGATCATGCAAGCTTTATTTAGGCACAACCAAATACTCTCAGCCCCTTTTTGTCAAAACTTATTATTACTTTGTGCAGGCCAAATGTCTGTGAAAATGCTCCTTATCATCGAGTTCTTTTTGAATTTAGTTTGATCACAGAGTTGCTGTCTAATTGTATTCAAGCTGAGCCTACTGACACATCAGTATACAAATCTCCCCCCTCCTTTAGACGCTTTTAACCCATAACTGAAACCTACAAGAAACAAACAGAATTTACATGAGATGAAACATAATCATGAAATTTGTAATTTTACTCCCCCAAAACTTTCAGTTTTCAAACTGAAATTTTCCACAAGTTTAAGAATATTTAAGATCAAACACAAAAATAGGATGGCCAACTTTATTAGAAAATATAAGCAAGAAAAACATATTTTCCCTTCACATTTCTCCCTTTTTTTTAATCAAAACTAGAAAACAGAACAAAAGTATAGAACATCCGCAACCAATCAGCCCAAGAAAGATTGATAGGCCCTGCCCGAATGAACTATAACAAACAAAAGATAATCAATTAGAAACAGGAACCCAAGCCTTAACAAACTTGGGCTTCTGAAAGAAGGAATTAGTGCAAAAATGATTATTTACAAACTGTTTAATTCTACTTCCAAAAGATTTATTATTTATGCTGCTTCGACCAAGATCAGGACACTGTTTTACCATATGATCTGTTTTACCACATCTGAAACAATGTGATATTAAACCAGTCCTTTTGATCTTGAAGGTGGGCACATGATCCATACAGATTTCTTCATTACAGCTAGATATGTGAAAGTCTGAATCGCTGTAAAACACATATAATTCCTTGGATTTGCCTGTTGATACTCTTGAGTGAGCAGTTGATTTACTGTGATGGGACTTTAAAGACCTTGACTTTGGTTGTTGACGATTGTTGTGCATTTTCTCTGTTCTTTTAAGATTTTGAGAAATGCAGAACTGAGATGAACATTTCCCTTTTTGTGATTTGAAAGAATGATCGGGAAATGGAACTGGAATTCTTCTTGGGGTTCAATTTTTGAAAACTTTTGAACGTTGACGTTTGTAGATGAAATCTTGGTCTTTGAGTCCTCTATGCCTCTCTTTTTCTCTGGTTCTTCTTCGGAACTTGTATATGTTTCAGAAATAGTTCATGTTCCCTGTCAACCTTGACTGTCCTGACTTGATTGATTTGATGTGGACGAACTTTGAGCATATTCTCTTTCCCTGGTGATTGGCTCGAAGATCGGAATATCACCAGTTTTGAACTATTCATGCAGGTTGGTGAAGGTTGTAGGTATGGATTTCGGCGAAGTGGAAGCATGACATTCATCGTCTTGATTACCATCAGATGTTTTGTTATATCCAATACCGTTTGAAGATTCATATTCATCCCTCACTGCTGAAATACTGACTCCCTCCACTCTACTATTTTGCTCAAACAAATCATTCTTTGGGTGTGGTTTGGGTAAAGGAGAGTAACACAAAGTCGATGGTGGCGGAAAAACTGTTTGGACGACAGGGTTGTATCCGATCCCATCTTTTATCCGAGCCCCCCTTTGGTTGACAGGAAGCTCATTTAGTTTCATTTGGGATACTATTCACTTATCAAGTTTGCTTTGCAGTTTCGTGGATTCATATTGAGCTAACAGAAGCCTTTCATTCAAAAGGTTTATCTCTACATTCCTCTCATAGAGATTTCTCTTCAGCAATTCAACTTCAGCCAAAGCCTCATTAAGTTTTACAGAGTAACAGACTTCATTTTTCTTGAGTTCATCATTCATTGCCATGATCTCTCTTTGGTTTTGCAGGATTAGCCTATTTGCTTTATAAACACCAAATAATCGTTGTTTACACTTAGGAGAACACATATCCTAAACAATCTCATAAGGTAGATCCATGATGATCCTTTCGGCTGCTAAAGCTTTCTCACAGTTAAACACTCTTGTGTCTCCTTTATGTTTCTCTTCCCGATCTTCCAACATTTCTTCTTTCCTGGTATCATTTTGTTCTTCCTCTTCTTCCTCTGCTTTATCTTCACTAGGTATCTCACAGTCAGATTCTCTTTCAGTATCAGATGTCAATACCCCACAAGTTTCTCCAATATTTTCCGAGGTTCCAATAATTGATTCAGAATCAGATGCTATCATCTTGAGCTTTTCATTCAGTTCGGTTTTGTAATTGAATATGCTTGACACAGATGAGATTAAAACGTTTAAAGTGTTGGTTTGTTGTGGTAGTACTTCCTTGAAAAACTCTTTCTTTTTCATTTCTAGCTCATAGCTTTTCAGCTTGTCAATTATATCCATGAGTTTGTAATCCGAAAATCCTCTTTCTTTCTTCAACGTGTTAACATAAGTACCCCACTCAATTGGAAGGGAGTTCAGAAGTCAATGTATCTGTTCACAATTGGTAAGATTGGGATCATATTTCTTCAGATTTTCAGTCACATTCAGAAAGCGATAGATCAAATCCGACAGTTTCTCCCTTTTATTACTAACAAAAGCAATATAATCCTTTTCAGCAAGCACTCCTCTGTCCGTCTCCCGTTTTTCACATTCATCATGAAATCTACACAAAGCATCATACAATGATTTTGCATCCGTGTGTTCAGCGAATTTTCTGCGACTTTCCCTAGCTAAGCACAAATTCAGAGCATCAAAGGCTCTGTTATCACGATTTATCAACCTTTTGTCTCTATTGGCGTATGAACTCGGGTTGGTGTTTCGAATTGTAGCGTCTCCTATGACAATAATTGGTATATGCGGACCCAAAACAATCGAATCCCACTGAGTATGATCCGTAATCATATAAAAGTCCTTCAGTCTCTTCTTCCAATCATCAAAGTTATCGTCGTCTATCAGTTTTGGTGGACCAATTGTCGCAACGTTTTCCAGATTAGCAAGGGTAAGTGAAGTTGATATTGTAAGATTTAAAATTTTAGATTTTGGTCACAGTTCGCAGATAGTGTCGCAAAAATTGCTAGTGTCACAGACTAGACAGTGTCGCAGAATAGTGTCGCAAGGAGTTATACAGACACTGTCGCAACAACAAACTTTGAACTTCCGTTCAATGGTAATGTTGGGTGTAATGTCGATGAACAGACAACCAGGTAATGTCGACAATAGTGTCGAGTATAGTGTCGAACATAAATGAACTTTCGTTCAAGCAATGTCGCAGACCAGCCACAAACTTGATCAACAACAATACTCAAATAGTGTCGCAAACAACACTAGTGTCGCAAGAAGAACACTAGTGTCGCAAGATGAATCTGATAAAACCCCTTCAACACGAAAAAGCACAAAAATCCCCACAGAAAACAAAAATCAGATCCAATTGATGATCTGATGATTCCGATTGATTCACAATACAAAATAGATCAATCCCAAGCCAAATTCAATCCATAACAGCAACAATTTAAGATCCAATTTGATTGAAAATGTTTTTTGTTCAAAACTTATGAAAAATACTCCAAAATCACACCTAAATCTCATATCTATATGAAGATGATAGATCTGTAGATTTCGATTGATTCCAATATAAAAAATACACAATTCTTAATCCAATTCCATATCAAAATTCACTAGATCAGATTCAGAATTGATGAAAAATGAAATATGTCTAAAAACCCTCAAAAACCACAAATCTTGAGCACAATGGCTCTGATACCATATTATGTGGGCTGTTCTAGTTTCGAGATGGTGTTGTGATCTTGGGCTGCAATTATGTGTTTATCTTTTGTTTTATGGGTTGGATTTTGGAAGTGCTATGGGCTGTTTATATGGATTGAATAAGAGAATTGGTATTTGTGGAGAATGGGCTTTGATTGGTCTGGACCGTGATATGCATGATGGGCTGAGTGGTGGGGCTGCTTCCTCTGAGTTATGGGCTGGATTTATGGTGGATAGGTGGCATTGTTGTGGGCTTTTATTTTTTGCAAATGGGCTATTAGAATTGCTATGGTTAGTTCTTTTTTTTATGATTGTAATGTTTTGGTTTGGGTTTTATTACTTGGATGTTGTATCCAAGTTCTAAGATGCCTTTGCCTATAATTATTTTTTGTGTTTGAATAAAATTTACCAAGGCTCTTGCCTTTTTCCAAAAAAAAATGGTTCTGATACCATATTGTTGGTCCTTGAAATCGGTAATCCGTGCAATATATGATTTAGATCTGATCACAATCAATTGATACCACTAGATCTAGCAATAATTGATTGTGATTAATGACGAAAACTCAAATAAACCATTATAACCCAATAACAAATGATTAATTAAGAAGGTAATTAGATGAAGTGGAATAAGATTGAAGCAACAATGATATAATCCAGTCAATTCCTTGCACTAAACAATCAGATTCGAACTCTAGATCAAAGGTGTAATTGTATTCAATAAGTTCCAAAGAGTGATGTACAAAATAGCCCTAAACAACTACTTATACAGTAGCTAGTATCGCAGGCAGTGTCGCAACCGCGACACTGCCTGCTCGCTAGACATAGACAAGCTGCAAGCAACACTATAGTGTCGCATGCAGTGTCGCATGCAGTGTCGCATAAACTAGCACAAAACATAATCAAACACTAAGACTAATCTAACTATTACAACGAAATCAAACACGACTAATCTATTACAAAGTAAACAAAATACAAATAACGACAAGGTGAAGTACCACCCTACATGTGGTCAACAGGAGTATTCTAAGTTAAAGAAGTATTCGCATTCTACTTCAACCGTTGAAGAAGATTTCATTGCTGATATATAGTTTCATCTAAATCTACTCTTGATGTGTGCAAATGTATATATAAAAACAGACACTAAAAAGCTTTAAATTTATAAAACCTAGACAAACCAACTAACTCACACACAACCGGCAGTGTACCGGTCGGATGCAATATAGCTACAAGTATGTTCGGGTGTCGACCCACAGACTCTATATATCACGTTTAATTAACTAAATTAAGACTCGACCGAAAGACACGAACTTTAATTGGAAAGATTATTTGAAGGGGGATTTACTGCTAAAAATAGTAACTAACACGAAAGATGAGAAACGAAAACAGATGAGTCAAAGAAAACCACCTAGGCTAGAATCCACGGTGATCTCAAATTTCACTTACGTTTGGTTTAATTGGTATGGAACTGGAATCTGAAACTAGTCACTTAATCAACACCACTGAATAGGACTCTAGACCCTTTTCGAGAAGACACCTACGGGTTTCTATCAAGTTATTACGCAAACCAGTTATGACATTAGGTTTCCTCACAGTTACATATTAAAGTATGTCTATGTGATTTAAATAGAAAACCTACCTCACAGTATATTCCTCTAAACCATTTCAATCCAATCATACAATTTAACAAGCAAACCTGCTAATGAACACTAAACTCGACTTCTCACGAAGAACCAGACTTAGCACATAAAACAAATAAGACTCGTTAATAACTTATCACCTCACGGTTGTCTAAGTTAGCTACGCGTTTTCATCAGTTTAACTAATATAATTACTCCTATGGTTGTAATGCAGTTAAACCATAAAACAATCACGACACGAAATCAATGATTCAAACGATAACATATTCTATGACATAGACCATCATCAAGGCTAACGCGGAATAATCGAATTCATTAAACCAATTGCAACACATAACAATGCATCATATGACAAAAAGATTAAAAATTTACTTAAACAAAAAAAACCATAATCCAAATCAACCAAACATAAGTTTAAACGTAAGATCATGGTTTGACAATTTCAAATAAAGAAAATGCAATGCAAAAATTTATAAAGTGCAGAATTAAAATGGGCTCCTAGATTTCTTGTTGACTTTAGTCCAATAGTCTATTGGTGTAAGTCCCCTGATCCCAGGAGACCTCACATTTGGTCATACACAACATGAAAATAAATTTTAAAACATTTATCTTAAAGCATTGCAGCGGAATTAGTCATAAAACATAAATAAGTCATTACAAACCATTAAGCATTCAACAATTGTCTTTTAATATAAATAATAATAAAAAGATAGTCTTCTCAATAATCTTCATAAACGAATGCCAGCCTTCACACGCCAAGTAGCTTGCACTCCATGCCATCCACAACTTCATCACCTCACCTGTCAAACTAATATGTATACAAAAGTCAGCTTCGCTGAGTGAGTTCTAGTTTTACAATTATTACACAATCTCATAAACAAAGATATATATATATATATATATATATATATATATATATATATATATATATATATATATATATATATATATATATAGCAAATCTCATCTTTACACGTCATTCACCACATTTCCTTCCTAATTCGTTAGTTCATTGAATTAGGGTTCATCTTCATTTATCCGTCAATTCACAGTCTGCCGAAGGACCAGACTAATATTTCCTCTTTCCAAGTTCGCCAATGGGCCGAACTCGATCATTACCGTGGCCTTAAGCCCCTATCAGGTAGATAAATCTGTGGCTAGCAAGGCCCCTGATAGTTTGATCCACTAATGCCCAATGGCTCATTTGCCGGCTTTAGTATAGGATCCGTCTTTTTAGATGTAGCACCAGTTTTAAGATGTAGCTCACGAGAATGCAACGAATGCAATTCTCCTCATTTGCTTGCAAGGCTTTCTTTTAGATGTAACTCCACCTTTGGGCCCAATTATCATTCTTTAGATTTACTTTTATCTTTAGGTTTTACGTATTATATTTTGTTGGTCCATCTAGATCGTGATTTCAGTGCTATAATGACTTGTATAACAACAAACACTCTTGACACAAACACACAAAGTATAATATAACCCAACAACCAATAACGAGATTAAAACCACACAACGGAGGTAAATACGCTACAAAGATGAATAATATATGCTCCTAGCACCTCCTGGAAACACACAAATGATACAAGAGTTCGGATAAGATTTTTGTCAAAGTTACCAAAGTCTACATTCATGAAGATAAGGTTACAATATATAACAGACTTAGGTTCGCTGATAGATTCGCTGACAGCGAATCTATCTAGCGAACCAAGTAGGTTCGCCGGGCACAATCAGGTTCGCCCGGTCGATACCAACACAAAATCTAAACTGTGCTACGGGCGAATCTATAGATTCGCCCGTAGGTTCGCTAGTACTAAACATTACAAAATACATACAAAATATATAACACCGACATGCCGGTGAGTCCAACCTATACATGACTATCAATACTCCCCCTAGGTTGGACCTCACCCGGGGATGTCTTCAGTTAAGCTCCGTCTTTTTCGGCTTTAAAGGTTCTCAATGTACGCTCCTGCCCTTGATTCAATACCGGCCAATGGATTAGTAACGTCTTCTGATCCGGTCTCTTCATCTTCACTGAACACCAGCATCGACTCTACAAACTCTGCTTCGGCGACATCAGTATCAGGCACATCTAGAACAATCGTTTCCGCCTGTACTTCTTCAGTATGCTCCTCGCCACCCTCATCCAAATCAACCACCTCAACCGGTTTCTCGAACCTCTTCTCAATAGTTCTGTCAAGCTGTCTGGACAAGTCGTCTATTTCCATATTCTGATCATCTGTCGCTCTCAGTCTTTCATTCACACTCCTTAGCTCAGCACGAATACCCCGGGCTTTGTTTGCAACCTTCACGAACAGGTTTTCTTCAGTCCTAGTGTCATCTCCAGCCCCGTGCTTATTGCGGTCCTCACACAAAACTTTCAAATCCTCATCACAAAATGAGAAGACCTCCATAGGATCAAACAGACGTATTTCCGGACGGTCTTCTCCTTTTAGTCTAATAACAGCTTCACCCGTACCATTGTCATAGAACCACTTCGAGAATTCTTGTAGACGAGCAGGCTGAGTATCAGGAACCCTGACCCGTGTCATGATCTTTGGAGCTTCGATCTTCAGAACCACTTTACCCTTCCACGAAACCCAGTGTCTGTCCCTCTTTTGCCTCATTCGCTTTGGCTTCTGATATCCAAAATCAGTGAAGTTAGTCTTAGCAGCCTCTCTGATCGTCACCTCAAACGCACACGCCCTTCCACTATCCTCCTTTCCCAACAGAGGAATTTCGGCCAATCTACGCAAATCCCACCTCGGCAGTGTGGCGAAATGCTTCCTATTCTTGATATAGCAAATATCGCCTCCCCTTCGCTTAATCATATATGCATCCACCTGACTGTTATACTTCCACGCTATCACTTGCCTATCCAGTTGAGAGGTGTTCGGTTCATCAATGTTCTGAAAGATTGGCACTTCAGGAACAACCTCTTCATCCTTTCTGAACCATTCAGATTTGTCCAATTCTATGTGATCAAACTGATAGCACACCCCTTTGTCTTTAACTTTATACCTTTCCGGCTCATCGTCCAAGTCTTCTTCACTATCAGCATTTTCATCAACTTCTGGTTCGGCACTAACAACCACTTCAGGCCCAGTAAATACGTCCAGATTTATCCCCATGTCCTCATCAAATAACTCCTCAGCAGATTTCCCTTTACCTTGATCCTTGTCCCTAAACACACAGTCCATTAACGGATACTTTGCAGCATCCGTTAAGTTTTTCAATTCAGCCTCGGACATAGCATGATCTGACCCATCCTTTTCTTTCAAGCTATTCAGCTCCTTGAATATCCTAACCATCAGGCACTGTTGATCCTTCATCATTCTACCCATTTCAAAAATAACCGTTGACTTCTCAGCATCCTGGGTCTCCAATTCCTCATATTTACTCTTCAGATCCCCCAACTCTGCCTTCAAACTATCAATCTCACCCTTCAAATCACTAACTGATTCAGTAGACGTACCCGCAATATCATGCTTCGCTTTCTTTGACGCTTCAGTCGGTGCATCAAATTTCCTCTTGGTTCTATTTTCCCTTCCTGCATCAATCTCAGCCTGAATCTCATCAACCTCTCGATCAAATGAATAATCCTTTTCCTTAGCGTATGGCTTTCTCCTCTTTAACCTTTTCTCAACAACCTCAATATTCTCGCCACCCCGTTTCCTCTCAGTCTCCATTAACCTCCGTATTTGTACCCATCTATCAGCTGGGTACATGTTCTCCCACAAATAAGAAGTCCTACCGACACAATCAGATCTCACCGATTTGCAGTCTCTGAAAATTCTCGAGTGCATCTCCCATATCTTTAACTCATCTCCAACAACCGGCAGATCGGGCAACTTGTCATTCAAGATCATTTGGATAAATCTGGGGTACATCAGCCACTTGTTCCCCTTAGTGGCATGGATGTTCTCTAGCATGTAGTTGTATATGAGCTTTGCTAGATTCGCCTTCTGCCCTCGGCAGAACAACATCATGGCCCGAGCCCAATCCAAGTTTAACCCATCAGTACCCCCTTTCCTATGATCCAAGCACATAATAAATACGTGTGCAATATATCTCCATTCTTGGATCAGATAGGATTTAACAAATTCCATATTCTTTTCACCTGGCATTGGACCCTCATAACCCGCAGTCCTAAACGCCCCATAGAGCTCCTCAGCGGTCATATTAACTTCATCTCCGACATCATCCTCAATCCTTAACACCCTTGCCACATCGGCTTCAGTGAACTCTACATCGTACCCATTAACCTTGGCACATATACGCGATGGCTGTACAGACACGTTCATTACTGCTGTTCTCCAGAAATCTCGAACATGTAGCTCGTATATAGGCGGTGAATGAGAAATGGCGTGATGAATGTGAGACGACTTCAACCACCTGATGCAATCTTTATATCCCGCTGCCTTCTCATGATTATCATCAAGCAAAGTACACATATTGTGCTTCCTTTCAAAGAATAATGTAGACATCGTGCCTGAAAAATAAGCGGAAATTGATCAGAAACGTAAGTTTTGAAGACAGTTAATAGATTCACTGGGATAAATAGGTTCGCTTAAAGGGCGAACCTGAGATTTGGCACCAGAACCTATAGATTCGCTGACATGAAAAATCAGTCATTTGGTCGAGCGAATGTATAGGTTCGATAGTAACAGTAGGGCGAATCTATGTTGATGCGCGGGCGGCATAACGACATAGGTTCGCTCGAAGTTTTGAACTTTCGTTCAGATTCGCCAGACGAACACATAGGCTCGCTGGAAACCCTAGTTTTTAAAAAACGCCCAAATCTCAGCCGAAAAACCAAAATCATGCAAACAAAGCAACAGTCAAGCAGTATGACCATAAGACGAGACTACTAAACAGCAATCATTTAACAACAACACAAATCGAACAACAACACAGATTATATGACGGGTCGATCGATTTAAGGTGACTAAAAACACAATTGATGATATGAAAAGTTGATTAAGATGAAGACGATGACATACCAGATGGAATTAGGTCAGATTATTGTGAAAAAGACCGTTGGTGAGTGAGAATCGAACGTGTGACAGCGAATGTGTGAAAGGTTTCGCTGTCACTACATATATATACAGTCATAGGTTCGCTGACCAAAACACTAGCGAACTTCAGATTCGCCCGAAGACCAAAAGTCAAAAGAAACCACGACGGCGATGTGAAGAGGTTCCGGGCGAACCTGAGGTTCTGGCGAACCTGTAGATTCGCTAGTAGATTCGCTGGGACACAAAACAAGAGAAATTAAAAATGTTTTTGGTTTTTCTCAAATTTTAAATTCTTTGTAAATCCATGAAAAACGTCCCATAATTTCAACGCTCCGAAAATAAACACATTAACCTAAATAGTAATAATAACAAGAGAAAATTAAGATAGAATAAAATAAAATAAAGTGAAAGAAAAAGCAAGAAGAAAAAAGCTAAAGAATGATATATATATTTTTCATGACGTTTTGAGCAGAATCCGGAGAATCATTGATTGGCGGGATTGCAGATATGTTTGTCCATTTAAACCCATGCCTTAGTCCTTTCAACAAGAGATCAGCAGCTTCTTTTATCATGTTTTTCGTTTAATTGAAGAAGCTCAGACAACTCGGTCCCCACAGACATCTAGGTAAAAAGAACAAGTTCTGTCATCAGGATATATCTGAGCAATACGATCGACTTTGCTTGATTTCAAGGATCAAATTTTTGAATATTGATCGATGCATTAGCTTCTTTTGACACTGTGCAATTTTTGCATCTTTTTGTGAGTGGAGCTTGTTAGCAATTGATTCTTTTGAACACAATGCGACTTATTATTTGGGAAACTCAAATAGTTCAGAGCTCCAGGTCTATACCGACGTATAACAGAGGAGATAAACATTTGAGCATGCTCGGTGAATCTTCAGGTCAATACTTCCGTATAGCAGAGAAGATCCACCAACTCCAGGTCAATACTTCCGTATAGCAGAGGAGTTAAGCACTTTGACTCAATACATTCTGAGGAGTTAACGAGTAACTCACTCAGAGGTTTTTCCTAAGAGCATCACTAGCAGCTTTTTATTTGTATTGCAAACTAGAAACTCGATTCGGGGATAGGGTGAGGGTGATTTGGGATGTTTAGGGAAATCAAGGCAAAGATTTGACGCTCTCAACCCATTTTTGACAGAACCCGTATCTTTGTGCAATCCAATCATGTCAAGGGGATAATCCTTGTGGCCGAGATCTTGAACGTTATGTTTGGCTGCACAATCACTGTTTACTTTGTTTTCGGGCTGAGCCTATCTAACATATCCCAAACGCAATACTGCTGACCCCCTTCAACGACTCTCAACATCAATCAAAACGGAGATCCTGAAATAGCAAAATTTGAAAAACTATAAATAGTTAATCTTTAATATCTCTCCCAAAATTTCTATATTATAGCTATCTAATAAGAAATTTTTGTTCTTCAAATTTTCTTAATATATATTTATACAGAATAAAGAGAAAAATAAAGGAAATAAAATAAAATAAAGGAGCGAAGAAACGAGTGACCCACGGAATTTTCAAAGAGGAAAATGAAATAGTTATTATTTATAAAGAAAGACAAATTAGGCTTTTGAAATCGGGACCCAAGCCTTAGTGTACTTAGGTCTTTGAACAGTTGGTGATTTACAGAAAAAATTATTTACAAAAGTATTCAATTTCTTTCCAAAAGATTTATGCTTTGAACTATGTTCAACAATCACAGGACAATGTTTGACAGTATGATCAATATTTCCACACTGAAAGCAATGATATTTTAAACTTCTTTTAGAACATTTAGCAGTCTCTTCATTACTATCAGGTGTTTGAGAGTTACAATCACTGCAAGAGTCGTAAGACTCTTTTAACTTACCAGTTGTGACCTTCACCTTGGAGGGTGCAGATTTAAATTTATCAGAGTGATTCATGGATGAAAAAGATGATTCCTTGTCTTTCGGTTTTGAAATTCTTATTGGTGTGAAAGATGGAATTTGATGAGACAAGAATTTTTGAAAACAATTTGTTTTGGTTTGACTTTCAGAGACTTTATCTGAAAGTTTTGCTTTGTTGTTCACACAAACATTTTCAATAAAATCATCATTCAAATTACTTGAGTTTGAAATTGAGCATTCAGAATTAATATCACACATAATGTCCTCTGAAGTTAAAACTTGACTAGAAATAAAGACATTCAAACCACTGTCTTCAACAATCCTTTTTGAATCAAAGCTAGGGTTACTAGAACTTCCAAGACCACTACTTTCACTATAAGCATAATCCTCTCTCACCTCCTTAAGATTCACTCCACTTAAACCTGCAATAGAGTTGTTAGTATCATTCTTTATAATCTCTTGAATCAACTCATTTGAGGGATGAGGAATGGGTGTAGGAGAATAACAGTAGGTACTCAGTGGAGGATATACTTATGCATCACTTTTATGACCCAACCCGGTCTTAGATCTAGCCCCCTTTTGTTTCTTCCATAACTCCTCCCTTTTCATACTGGCAATAGTCCATTGTTCCAGTTTATTTTTTAGTTTTCTTGTTTCAAATTCAGCAAGGGTGACTTGCTCAGTCAAATAATTTATTTCACAATTCTTTTCCAAAAGAGATCTTTTCAAATGTTCGTTTTCTTTTAAAGCCTCTCTCAATTTAACAAAAAATTTTGATTCGTTCTGTTTAAGCTCTTTGTTAATTGTCTTCAATTCGTTTTCATTTGTCATTAACAGCTTATTTGCCTTATAAATACCAATCAAGCGAATTTTGCATGCGGATGAACACATATCCTCAACGACATCATAAGGAAGGCCCACTATCAGTTTCTCGGCCGCAAGAGCACGATCACACTGGCAGTAAGGAGTGTTCCTCTTGTATTCATCCACAGCTTCATGCCTTGCTTGTTCAATCATGGCTTCTATGTCAAGCTTTGATTCCAAAACATTATCAGCATCGGTATCAGCATTTTCTGCCCCATTACCTGCGTTGACAGTAACCTCCTTTTTCTTTTCAGTAACAGCTTCACACAATAATCCGGAATGAACAACTTCTTCCTGATTCTTTCCCTCTTCAGTCAAACTATAATCCGCAACCTCTTCAATCAAACTAACATTCTCAACCTCTTCACCGTAAAATTCTTTAAAAGGATCAAAACAATCAATGTAATCGTTATTGAGAACAGATTCTTCAACAACTTCACCAATTAAAGCTTCATGATTTTGAACAAGCTTCCCAGATAAGGCTGTAGTGTCAGATAAGGCCTGAGTGGTGATGGATGCATTTGAATTGGCACTTACACTTGTGGAACCACCACCGGATTTGACAGATTCATAGCTTGATAATCCTCCAGAGACTGCACTAGGTGAGTTTGCAGCGGATGTAATCAGTGCAGAATTCTGAGGAGAGACAGTTGCAAACATCATAGCTTGATTGTATTCTTTTCTCTTCACATCCAGATCAAGTGACTTTAACTTGTTTATTACTTCCATTAGTTTAAGATCAAAGAAATTTCTTTCTTGTTTCAGCACCTTGATCTGAGGACTCCATTTGGAAGGAAGAGAATCTAAAAGCTTTGTCACTTGCTCATGATTTCCCAATTGTTCATCATAAGTTTTGAGATTGCTTGACACAAATAAAAATCGATTCGTTATTTCAGTCGGATTTTCATGCTTCAATCCAACAAATGAGTTGAATTCCATTTCAGCCTGGGCTTTTCCATCCAATTCAAGCATGTTCATTGTTGACGTAGAAACAATTTCAAACAGATTTCAGTTTCGCTGGTGATAGATTCGCTGAATAGATTCGCCCAAAGAACAGACAGATTCGCTGGCAGATTTGCTTGCAGATTCGCTAGACAAACAAACAGATTCGCTGACCAGCAAGTACAGTTTCGCTCGACAGATTTTGGCAGCAGTTTCGCTTGCACAATGAGCCAAACAAGTGAACTTTCGTTCGATGAAATGTCAGATTCGCTAGCCACAAACACAAGATTTGTACTAGATTCGCTGGATGAACAACCAGTTTCGCTGGAAGAACAGATAGATTCGATGGGTTACGAGCAAACCAGTTTCAGTACGAAAACTAACAGAACAGCTTCAAAACATAACCATTTGTAGACCCGTTTGTTTCAGAAGCTTCCTATGACCAAATATGACAGAACCCAAGCAAAATACGACACAGAAACACACAAACCAGTCCAGAAAAGAATCAAATAGTGTTTTGACACAAAAACCCCAAAATCAACACAAAAATCTCTAGAATCAAACAATCAAGAGCACTAAGGCTCTGATACCATATTGTTGGTTCATCTAGATCGTGATTTCAGTGCTATAATGACTTGTATAACAACAAACACTCTTGACACAAACAAACAAAGTATAATATAACCCAACAACCAATAACGAGATTAAAACCACTCAACGGAGGTAAATACGCTACAAAGATGAATAATATATGCTCCTAGCACCTCCTGGAAACACATAAATGATACAAGAGTTCGGATAAGATTTTTGTCAAAGTTACCAAAGTCTACATTCATGAAGATAAGGTTACAATATATAACAGACTTAGGTTCGCTGATAGATTCGCTGACAGCGAATCTATCTAGCGAACCAAGTAGGTTCGCCGGGCACAATCAGGTTCGCCCGGTCGATACCAACACAAAATCTAAACTGTGCTATAGATTCGCCCGTAGGTTCGCTAGTACTAAACATTACAAAATACATACAAAATATATAACACCGACATGCCGGTGAGTCCAACCTATACATGACTATCATATTTCACATGACCCAAGATGATACACAAACATCGACAACTTAACATAAGTATAGGAAAGTGTTTTTAAGTCCAAAGAGATAGCGGGGTCCAAGGGGCGGCAGCCCCTAGCTGGGGTCGCGCTTTCTTATAAATTTTATCTTGGTACAAATCTTTAAAGGGAAATTCATTGAGAAATCTTCATTTTCTTATAAATTTAGAATAAAAATCCTTATAAAATCTTGTCAATTTGGTATGCATATAGCCCTAAAACAGTTAAAATAGTAGGAAATAGGGGATCTAGAACTCACCTGATACGATGGTTAACCTCAAGTCTAAGCAAATCACACTACCATGCCTACATAAGGATTAACATACAATTTGGTCATTTTCAGCTAGTTTCGCAACTAGTTTCGCATTCGCGAAGCTATAGTGTCGCATGTTGTTTTGGCAGCAATTTTGCATGCAGATTCGTAAGGCACGTGCCCAACTTTTGTTGGGACTTATACTACTATCGCAAGCACACTCAGACACACAACATAAGGATCAAGACACCAACGAAACTATAATTTCGCAAGGCATGAGGAATTACAGTTTCGCAAGATGAACCACAGTTTCGCAATATGAAGCCGCAGTTTTGCCAAACGGGGTTTTAGCTCGGTTTTTACCCTAAATCTTCATTTTTCGCTAAAAATCCAACCTTTTAACGTCCAAATCTTTGGTTTATCACCCAGAACACTAAATCTATCATTTTTATACAATCATAAACGCAAAAATGTTACCTTTTTATGATTTTTGCACACTTTTTCTAAAAACCAAAAACCCTAGAATTGATTCAGATCTAAAGGGATGTTTTGGGGATGATTCTTACCTGAATTCCTTGCTCTTTTACTGGTGATTTGATCCCCAAACAACAAGATCTTGCTTCTTCAATTCCAAAATCCACAAATCTTCAAATTCTTCACTTTCTCACTCTATTTTCTCTCTCTAAGGTGGAGTGAATTAGATGGAAATGATGGAGATGGTGAAACAACCAGTTTTTTTTCACATTATTATCATTATATATTTATAATTTTTTTTTCACATTATTATCATTATATATTTATAAATAACAGTCTCACAATTCATATCAGAGTAGGTCCCAAGTATACGCCCAAAATTTGTCACTTGTGTGACCATTTTCACTAATATATATAGTTTTACAAAACAGTCATTACAACAGATATTACATAACTTTTATTTAAATAAAGGTAACTTTCATTGGTCGATCCGAGTTCGGTTTTTAGTCCCCCTCCACTTTCTTCCCTGAAAGTATACATGAATAACACATTAGCCATAGCTAAGTAAGTACACACTACATGTCTCTACTTTAATTCCTGAGACCACATGTCTCTAATTTATTTTTGGGACCACCGTCTCTAATTATTGAGACCACCGTCTCTATTTATTGAGACCACCGTCTCTATTTATTGAGACCACCGTCTCTAATTATTCACCGAGACCACTGTCTCTATTTATTGAGACCACTGTCTCTAATTGTTTGAGACCACCGTCTCTATTTGTAGAGGCCACTTACGCCACTTGTTTGAGACCACCGTCTCTATTTATGGAGACCACTATCTCCAATTATTTGTCAAGTAGTAATATATACTACACAAATTTTCAACAATAATAATCACATAAATATTTAAGACCCACCGGTCTGTGTATGTTCCAAATTAATATATATCAAAACATAATGATATTATTAATCATATTGGAACATAACAATAATCATGTATACTTTTAAGAGTTTGTATACTTACTTGTTGACGTAGATTATGCGTGTTTATTATATCCCTTTAACTGTTATAAGCGAACCCTCCTAGCAAGTAATATACAGCTCCTAAGTTTTCTTGTTCCAATCTCGCACTCGAACCTTTTGATGAATACCTTTATCTTTTGTTTTCCAAAATTCAGTATTCTTTGCTTTTGTTTTTCTTTTCTTTTCTCCCCATCATCAATGCTCCTTAGGTGTTTATATATTTTTGACCCATTTCTCGAATCTTCCATTAACCATTATTAATTTTGGTTTTGTTTGAATCAATACACGTGTCCTACTTGCTGTACCATTTCTAACCATAACTTCAATTGAAATTATCCATTTACTATTATATCTACATTTTAAATATATATACCCATTTTAATTATTTATTTTATAATATTACTTCTGTTTCTTTCGTAGAAACCAACATACGCAATGTAGCATGCATGTATATATTTAAGGAGTATTGGATATTAACGAGCCTAACTATTAGTTTTTGGCCGCTACCGGTCCAACTTTTGAAATATGTGCTAGCGGTCCCAACTTTTATCATTTTGGCCATTAATGGACCCGCCGTTAAAAAAGTTAACGGCGTTAACATTTTTTTTGAATTTCAAGTCGACGTTTTATGGTTTTTGATCGGAAAAAGAATACGAGTCGATTGATATAAAATTTACATCAAAACAGTGCTCCAAATGACAAAACGATGCTTTATCGGGGTGTTTAAACCTAACGGTTCTTTAACCGGATGTACAAATTTCGTCGTTTGGATCATCGTTTCGATGTAATTTTTATATCAATAGACTCGTATTTTTATTCCGATCAAAAACCATAAAACGTCGACCTGAATTTCAAAAAAAAAGGTTAACGCCGTTAACTTTTTTAACGGCGGGTCCATTAGTGGCCAAAATGATAAAAGTTGGGAACGCTAGCACATATTTCAAAAGTTGGGACCGGTAGCGGCCAAAAACTAATAGTTAGGTCCGTTAATATCCAATACTCCTATATTTAACTTAATATCATCTTACATATATTTATTTGAACATTAATATTTTGTTATTAAACCGTATCACACATTTATTCCCATTAAAGCTTTTCATAGTTCAACTTAGGATTTTATATATATCACTTACTCTTGTAATAATATGTAAAATATAAATTTCAAATACTTTATTTTATTAATAAACCAGGATGTTACAGATGGTGGCTGATTAGGGTTGTTTAAGGGATGTTTATAGGCCTTTAAACCCATAATTTTAGGCCCATAGACTCTTTAAGTCCATAATCTCTCTAATTAAAATGCCTATTAGTAAAGCCCATTATGCTAATTACTCGGTTCGACTTTTGGGATGTTACAACTGGGCCTTCTGGATGCTTGTATGGGCCTAGCCTTGATAGTTGGATCCTCAATGTCGTCGTTAGTTGGTGAATCCTCCTAGCTCGTATCAATTTATGGGACATTAACTTTGAATTTTTGTTCTCATGGAGCGGAAATCGTTATTAAATCAGGTTGTTTGAGTTCGAAACATCTAGTCGAAGGTTTAGGATCATTTATTTAATTAAAACAGAAGAAACTTAATGGTTTTGACCCTCACCGGAAATTAAAGTCTCGCCGGAAAAAGAGCCGGCGACCTACGGTGAAATTGGGGTCACGGGTTTGGGATGGGCTAATTTGTTTCAACATTTGCAGTTTGTGTGTTGTTGTATATTGAGATTAAACTTTAATACACGTTGTTAAATTGACATTTTTCACCCAAAGTTAATTAAAACTTTATTTTAACTAACTAACTTAACCACTTAACTTGTGACTTTTATAAAATTGACGTTTTTATATATTTACATTGTTTTTTATAATGAATGATTATTTTTAGACTTAATAGTAATAAGTTTGATAATATTTATAAAATCTTTTATAAATTACCAATTTATATATTTTATAATTAATCATTTTAAATAGTAATTAAAAGAGTAAATTTAAATAACTTATAATCATTCGATTGCTTTATTGATAATGGGAAAATAGAAATATGAAATGTTCATTTATATTAATAATGAAACGCTACAACTTGACGAATTCAAATATGAATAAATGAAACAAAACAACGGATTCGAGTTTGAGTTGGACATTTGGGTTCGGGTTACGAGCAGATGTCACAGAGATATCTTTGGTGGCTAAAAACACATTTTAGGTTATACAAGTAACAATATGACTAAAGATAAGAACAAAACCACTACAAATGTCCCTAGACCCTTTGATGACATTGTACCCTTCAATGATAGTGTTGATGGCAGTCGTATTCAAACTAATGCATATGCCTCTAGGGAAAGTTTTCACAAATTTTAATGATTTTATTGTTGAGGAAAAAGTTAAATATGGCATTGAAAAGGTGGTTAATTAATCTAATATTCCTAAGGATATGGATGAGCTTTTAGTACCGTGTACTGGTACCGTCAGAACAAAATTGGTACTGACTTATCCTCAAATTTGGTCCCGGTACTAGGCGGTTGATATATAATTCCTTTTTGTTTAGTTTTAGTTAGAATTTGTATACTATTGAGTCAAGTGTGATCTTGTAGGCTTCGGTGTAAAGTTATGATCAAAAGGGGCAGGTAATGAAGCCTATCGAGTGAAAACCCGAAACCCGGAGCGAAGTAGGGAGATCAAGGAAGAACAAAAGGGAAACTTTCTGTGAAAATCATCTCACCTCGCCACGCGGCCAGAATGTGAGTTGTCAATGCGCGACACACTAACACCTTAAGTCAGCATGGTTAAAGTTCCAGGCCGCGCTATGCAGCCAGGATCCCTCATCTCACCACGCGACGCTGTGAGTCTTATTTCATAGAGAGTTTCGACGGGTTTAGGCTGTTTTGACTATTTAAACTTCTCATAACTCAAACCCTAGGAAGTTACAAACACAGAGTAAAAATGGACAATTTTCAGAGCCTATGGAATATGAAATTAGTGATATGGTTTTACTCAATGTGTCTCCATGGAAGGAGTTTTCCGTTTTGGTAAAAAGGGAAAGCTAGATCATTGATATGTGGGACCGTTCAAAGTTCTTCAAAGGATTGGAAAAGTTTCTTACAAGTTGAAACTGCCTGAGGAATTGGGTAGTGTTCATAATGTTTTCCGTGTTTCTAATCTCAAGAAGTGTCAATGCGATGAAAATCTCCATGTGCCTCTCGGTGAAGTCCAAATTGATGAACGACCATTAGAAATCATGGACCGTGAAGTCAAAAAACTCAAGCGTAGTCGGATACCGATACTCAAAGTTCGTTGGGACTCTAAGCGTGGACGTGAATTTACTTGGGAACCCGAAGACCAAATGAAAGCTAAGTATCTGCATCTTTTCGCTTCATCTTCTGTTTCGGTTTGAGAAATTTTGGGACGAAATTTCTATAAGGATAAATTGGATGGATAAATTTAGTTCTTGTGATGAGTCTGCTTAGTGTTAAGTGGTCAAGTTTGTTTACCAAATAATGTGAATTCTTTAAACTACTGTTGATGTCCTGACTGGGACTCTGGGAGGTAGGGTGTCAAGTCTGTTAATGTTATAAATTGTTTCTCTACAACTTTGAGTCATTTTGTAACATTTATCAGATTATCAACTTTTAACTCAAATGAATTTGATATGATTTTTCATTAATTTATTCAATCTTTCATATCTTTTTCATATATTCAAGTATATTATATTATAGTTATATTAAAAATATAAAATAAACCGAAATAAGTGAATAAATTTTAAAAAAATAAATGATAAAACATAAACCGATACCAACATGGTACTGGTACCAAAAACCGATACCGATACCGGTTAGTCATATACAAAATAAAACATTCATAACATTTCTTTAATTAAAACATAGTCACAAAAATAGTCTTAAAACATAAGTACGTCATTACAGACCATTAAGCTTTTAACATTGTCTTTAATATAAATAAGTCTTAAAAATCTTCTTAATAAATTTCTTAAAATGGATGCCAGTCTTCACATGCCGAGTAACTTGCCATCCATTCCATCCACTTTACTTCATCAACTCATCCGTCAAACTAATATGTGTACAAAAGCTAGCTTTGCCAATTGAGTTTTAGTTTTATAAAGTATTTTCAAAATCTCATACGCAATTTACATATATAGTAAATCTCATCTATAGATATCATTCACCACACTTTCTTTCTATTTCATTTGTTTATTGAATTAGGGTTCATTTTCTGATATCCGTCAATTCATAGTCTGCCAAAGGACCAGACTCATCTTTCCTTTCACGGGTTCACCAAAGGGCCGAATCCCATCATTTATGTGGTCTTAAGCCTCTCTTATGTGAATAAATGTGTGTCTAGCTAAGCCCCTGACATTGTATCACAGGGTCGGCTCAACCTTATCGATGGCCTTAGACGAAACAGAATTTTGAGGCCCTTTCCTAAAATCCTGCACATTCGTTAGTTTTATTTCTAGTGTTTTGGATCCTCATGTACTTTAGTTTCTAGCGAAACTAAATCTTAGCGTACTTGCACTAAAAAATCTAAGCAAACATAAAACACAGTTATAAGGTGATTTATTTGGGATCTCAAATTCTCAATAACTAAATCAAACTCAAAAGTTTATTGTGTAGCTTTTACATCTTTCTTTGTTTAATAGAAAAAATAATAATAAATAAAGACCATAAAATTACATGATTATTATACACAGCTGATGACAACTAACCTAATAATTCACATAAACCTTTCGATTCTGTTGTTCAATAGCAAAAACAATTAATCTATCAACTTCGAGCTGCTCTAAGCTAGGAACATAGATTGATTTTGATTTCGAACAGAGCAAGATTGCATAAGCCAGAAACTAACGATTGAAGAACAAAGATTGATTTCATGGAGGATTTCGTGATTTCATATGTAGATTTTGTGAGTTTGTAGAAGCCAAGAACACTAAACAAAGATTGATTTTTTGAGGCTTTTCGATGTTGATTATCCTTATTTCAATGAGAGATATGCGTTTTCTATTTTGAAAATGTGATAATCTGATTTTTTTTAACCAGTGATATTGTTGCAGATTTGGGGCCTTTGAGCCTTTATAAGTTGTGTTTTTATACACGTTTTTATGCACACAAATAAGCTTCTTCTATGCAAACAAGTAACACTACTAAAAATTATAGGACCTTAGAGCTCGGTCTAACTACTTATACTACTGGAGTCCATCCCATCATATGAGTGTAGGTAGAAAATACTTATTAGACTGGGTGTAGTGGGCGTTATAAGCCCTAAAACGCCCCAGATAACGCCCCCACACCACTACGTGGGGGCGTTATTTTTAAAAAAATTGCAATGGCGTGATACTGATAACGTCTAGCCTAGGGGTGTAAACGAGCCGAGCCGAGCCCGAGCTTGACACTTATCGAGCCTGACTCGTTTGAATTTTCTGAAGCTCGAGCTCGAGCTCGAGCTCGGTTCGAGCCTAAATTTTAAGCTCGAGCTCGACTCGTGAAGGGGGAAAAAAGCTCGAGCTCGGCTCGACAAGGCTCGTTTTGTATTAAACAAACCAATGTTTGGCTCGAGCTCGATAAAAAGCTCGACAATGAGCTCGATAAAAAGCTCGACAATGAGCTCGATAATAAAAACCTATTATGTTATTTTTTAGTAAATGTGAAATAATTATTAAATATTTTAAATAAAAAATAAATTCCCACTAGGCTCGATAAGGCTCGCGAGCCTAGTCGAGTTTGGTATCCAAAGCTCGAGCTCGAGCTCGATAACAAAACGAACATTATTCTAGGCTCGAACTCGGGCTCGAGCTCGTTAAGGCTCGGCTCGAACGAGCTTTTTACCGAGTCGATCTCGAGTAGCTTGCGAGCCGACTTGACTCATTTACACCCCTAGTCTAGCCCCACACAAAGTTCAAAAAAATTACTGTTGAACGGTAATATGCAACGGCTACATATATATTTTTTTTATTTTTTTATTTTTTACTTTTACACTATAACTTTATCAATTACTCACACCATCTAAAATCATTTTATATTCTAAATTCCTACTATAACCATTAACCAATACTCACAATGTTTCCATATGGTGCCTCATTCGGTTCACCAAACAACCCCGGCTACCGACCCCCTCGAAGAACCGACACAAACGACCTAAACGAAATGTCGAATGCTAATCTTTTTTGTTTCATTCGAAACATGCCAATGAATATGGGCATGATGGGTATGAACCCGAACATCATGGGTATGGGTATGGACCCAATGAATATCAGCATGACGGGTATGAACCCGAATATGATGGGATCCTCACAACCCGTTGATTTGGAAGAAGTCATCCCGGAAACGCAACCGGTGCCTCCAACTCAAGATGTCGGTTCGTCCCAACCCAAAAAAAGGTCACACAAGAAGAAAGCGCCGGGAGAACCGAGAGCACCGAAATAACACGTTATTTGGCCGGTTGATGAAGAATTTCAATTAGCTCGTGCTTTTCTATCTAATTCCGAGGATCCGATCATTGGTAAATATATATGTTTTAAATAATGTTTGTTATTTTTTGTTAATAATATTGTTAAAATATTTTTTATGATTTTTTAGGGAACCACCAAGACAAAAGTGTGTTTTGGGGTAAGGTTCGGGAGGATTTTCACAAGTTAGTCGGTAAACCGTTAGGCTACCGTACGGAGGATAAGATTTCCTTAAAATGGAGGGAGATGAACTCCAAGTGTGTGGTATTCAATAGTGTTTACCAACATCTTTTTGAAGGTTGGGCCAGGGGAGAAAACGATGCCGACATTCAAAAGGCGGCATTGGAAGAATATCGGGGTACGAAAGGACCGTTTCCTTATCTTGCCATATGGGACTTTTTGAGAAAGTCTCCAAAATGGCTTACTTTGATCAACCCGGTCACGGCTTTGGCCCGAGCGTCGAAGAGGTCAAAAACAACTTCGTCCACCGAACCGGCAAGTCAATCTTCCGACGCCCGACAACAATGTATTGACTTGAACGAGACCGAGGAAGAGTTTGAGGAACCGCAACATCTCGAACGACCAATCGGGAGGGATATGGCAAAGAGGAAAGGCAAGAAAGCAGTGTCGTCATCTTCTTCGGGTATCGACTACAACGAACGGTTTTTGGAAATGAATGAAAAGTTAGATGCTATAATGGAATTAGGACAAAAAAGAATTGAGCAAAAAAATAAAATTTGGGAGGAAAAAAGAGAACGTCAAATGCAAGTGGACTTGGAGTTTTTGGGAAACCAATCCTAGAGGAGCCGGGAGCGCGACGTGAACTTCACATCGATTGTATCAAACGCATCAAAGAAAAATATGGATTATCTTGATTATGTTATTTTTTATGGTATTTGTAATTTTTTAATTATGAACTAGTTATTTTTATTTTATATTTTATTAATTTTATATATTTTAAATAATAAATAAAAAATGATTGAGTAATGATGGTAAGACATTATAAGGGGCATTAACCATTACACTACTTTCTGGTATAATACCTCTTATCCAGTCAACAGTCACATGACAGAAAATGCCCACAAGGACATTAACCACTCTACAGAGTCTTAGTTATTGCCATATGCATAGAAAATAAAGACTTGACTTAGTTGACTATGGTCTATGAGTGGCGACAGCTTCGATAGACACGTAAGTAGCAAGATTAGCAAAAAAAGGTTAAGCAAGGTGGCACATGCAAGCCACGTGCAATGTCTTAATCGTTGGGCAAAAAGAAATATCGTAAAAATCGACCCCTTTACAATTTATACTTTATACACCAAACCCATAAATATCTTACTAACACTTCTCATATTCGTTTCGTTTCTTTCAAATCAATTCACACCATGAATTGCCTTCAAAATCTCCCAAGGTTTTATTCAATTCTACCTATTAATTTCATCTTAATTTATTCAATTCATATTATTTTCATCATTTTCTCAGATCGTCTTCACTATCGTCTTCACAGAGGTTCAAGCTTCAATATACAACTCATCCATGTTTTCTTAAAATGCCGGTAAAATTTCTCCAATTCATGCGTGTTAGATGTGTTAGTGTAGGATTTTTGCTCTTGATTTGGGCGTAATTGTAAGTTTTGTTTGTTCAGGCAAGTTATCATGAGAAACGCTTCATCAATGCTGATGCTAATGCTAATGTTTATGCTAATGCTTCCCGTAAAGTTTGTTTAATGAAGGTAAATTATTTTGAATTTGAACTTAGTGTAGTTGGTATGTTTTAAGAAGTTGTTGTGAAAATTATGGAAAAATCACTATTCATTGGTAAAATTGAGGATTTGGTTTTCGTCTTATAAATTTTTAATATTTTTTTAAAGTGGTTGTGAGTGGATTAGAGAGAAATTGTAATAGAAAAGATATAAAAAAGTCTTATTTATATGAAATAGAGAGAGAAATATAATGACTTTTAGTGTAATTTTAAAGTTACCGAAAAAAATCCAAATGTGAATGCTCTGATTGGTTACTTGAAACTATAAACTAATCAAAATACGTCACGTGGACATTGGTTTTGGCCTTGAAAATTAAGGAGTTGTTTGTTTCACCTCTTAATGGTTTCATTCGTGCTTAATCATTCAACATTCAGAACGTTTGTTTCATAAAAAGAGCCTCTGTATGGTTCAGTTAAGTGCTGAATGGTTAATAGACAGAGAGATGCTAAATGGAGCATATACCAACTTTACTCTCATCTGCATTTCTACCAATGAGAGAGCCTCTTAATGGTTCAGACATGTTAACCATTCAGATTTTGCCAAACAGCCATGTCTTATCAATGATGTGATTAGTGTTAAAAGATGTAATTGTTAGAAAGCATGTTGATCCTTTGCTGCACAGATATTAAATTTGTAATTATTCTTTATTATAACTTAACTATATGTTTTTTATTATGTAGGCAACACCTAGTTCGACATCTGGTATTAACACTGACGATACTAAAGAGAGTGAAGAGAAATCTGATGTTTACAGTACTAACATGACTGAGGCGATGGGTGCTGGTTAGTAGCTTTATAATTCTAATTTGCGCAAAAATAATGTTTCGTGAATAATTTGTTACTAATATAATGATTTCAGTCTTGACTTATAGGCATGAACTAGGGATGAACTACAACTTTATTACTCCAGATTTAATTGTCGGGTCATGTCTGCAGGTGATTTTCCGTTCTTCAAAAATCAGATGTGTTGTTTGTTTCAAAACTGACTTGTTTCGTTCAAATGACAGACTCCTGCAGACGTGGACAAGCTTAGGAGTATTGGAGTGAAAACCATTTTTTGCTTGCAACAAAATTCTGATCTCGAGTATCCAAAAGAAACTCTAACTATGAAGCCAACAGTTAGCTGGATATGGCTTACATCAATTTATTAAGTGTATATGTTGCATACTAGAAACGTTATACCCACAGCTAGAGAGGGACGTTTTTTTTCCCTTAACTTGTTTTCCAGATATTTTAGTGTGGACATTGAAGCTATTCGCGAATATGCTAGCACTTTCGATGACATTGAACACTTGCGTGCAGAAATAAGGTCGGATATGATTTGTTAAAAAAAAATTCTTTTTGTTTGAGATAATCTCTGGGACAGCGTAGACATTGTCCGTTCCCAAGAGATATAAGGGCCTGGATGTTACAATATGTGTAGCCTTTTGTAGTTCATTTTCCATTTTTGTACTTGTATTTTAAATATACCCATCACTTGGCGTATGGAGCAGGGACTTTGATGCATTTGATTTGAGGCTAAGGCTTCCATATGTTGTGAGCAAATTGCACAAAGCCGTCAACAGAAACGGGGGAATAACTTATATACATTGCACGGCTGGGCTTGGAAGAGCTCCTGCAACTGCGGTATGCCTACTCTCTGTGCTTGTAGATTTATATTTACATATCGTTTTTAGCATCTGCACTCACAAAAGTGCTTTTGAAGCGTATATGGTAGAAAATTACTAATGCACTTTAATGATTTACAGTTAGCATACATGTTCTGGGTCCAAGGTTATAAGCTAAATGATGCAGTCACTTTACTACTGGTAAATTACGTATCATTTTTATTAATAGTTCATGATTAGCTTCCACATTTTTGTGTACAGTTCGTAACTCTAACTTTCTATGCAGAGTAAGCGTTCATGTTTTCCCAAATTGGATGCTATAAAAAGTGCCACAGTCGATATTGTGAGTGGTTACTTTTTCTTAAATCAGTTCATTCTTGTCCTCTAACGTGTTGTATTTTTCAGGTTATTTAAACGTGTACTGATTCTAAATTCGTGCTTCTTGATTGATCTTAACGTGAACTGTTTTTCCAGCTTACAGGCTTAAAAAGGAAACCCGTCATGTTGACATGGAAGGGTGATGAATGTTCTTCGGTGGAAATAGCTGGACTCGATATTGGTTGGGGTCAGGTAACAGTATTAACTATTAACCAGGGGCGGATGTATATATAGTTGAGCCGTAGCCCGGGCTACGGCTCAACTTTTCGCACGTAACGTAAAATTTAATGTTTTTTTCTCTTTTTATGTTTAGGATACATCTGAACACTTAAAAGGATACCCCTGAACAATCAAAACATATTTTTAATGTCAATTTTTTTTAAAAGTGTCAAGAAAATGATGATATTGGTTAAAATGGTCCAAATATTGTTAATAGTTTTCAAGAAAATATTGATAAAACTCCAGATATTGCTAATGATATGCAGGAAAATAATGTTTTGTATGAGTGTACGAAAAAAAAAATTTTGTACAAGTGTGCGCAAAAAGGTTTACAAGTATAGGACAAATTTTTTTTCAGAGGATACCCCTGATATATTGGGCTGGCTCCGCCACTGCTATTAACCACTATTTCATAGAAGGATATTTTAGACATTTCAGTATCACTCATCAAAGCATACACGGGAAGGTAATTGAATCAACCGCTAACATTCTTGGTTCAATGTAGAGAACGCCACTGAAATACGATGAAAGTCAAGGCTCGTGGACTCTTCATAGAGATTTGCCTGTAATCATCTCCTTGAGCTTTTTAAAATTTAGCGGCATAAAGCCGTAGCTTTATCTTTGTTATTTATTTTCATATAAAACAGGAAGGGCGTTATGAGTACAAGTACATTGTGGATGGTGAATGGGTAACCAATCAACAAGAACTGTTAACTAAGGTGGATAAAAATGGCAACATCAACAACTACATCCAGGTATGATTAACAGCCGTAACGATCACCATCTCTAATCCATCTATCACTAGTTTCCTTTATTAACAAACGCATGCTCGAACAATGAAGGTAAGTGATGATAATCCAGAGAGCTTAACCACTGCATTGTGGGAGAGGTCGGGTAGTGATGATTTTGATCTAACAACCAAAGAACGACACGTCATAAGGCAATTTCTTGACGACTGCCCAGATGAGTAAATTCTAACCCAGAGAAGTTACAGCACTTTTACCTGCATGCACAACTGTTTATCTGTAAGTGCCAGTGTCATATACAGTTTGCTAGAGAGCATGAAGAGCAAGTTTTCAGTGCTTGAAGAGTTGAAGTACGCACACACGTCATGTCGGTCAATAGAATTGCTTGTCACTAGTAATAAGCATATTTCAGCAATAGTATAGAAATGTTATTAACTCAATAAATGGTATTGCAGTGGTTATTGTATCGGATATGTATTTGCACCGATCGTTGTTCTAAAAAAAGTTCATAGAATATACCTTTAGTATTTTGTTGTAAATCTAAAGCCTTATTTGATTACCTTAAATAAATTATTGGTCAGGTCATGGTTCAAGTCATGAATCGAGTCACAAGTTGATTCGTAGATCATGTCATGAGTTGGGTTTTGGTTTGAGCCATGGGTCGGTTCATGGTCGTGTCATGGGTCGGGGCATGAATCGAGGCATAGGTAGAGTCATGGTTAGAGGAATATGTCAAGACATGGGTTGGGTCATGAGTCGAATCATGGTTCTGTTCATGGTTTGTAATGCCTCAAAAGGTGGAAACGAACAATTAAAGTAATAATGAGTTTTAGTTTATGAGTTATTATAGAAAGAAAAAAAAGAGAGATTATGGACCAAAGAAAGATATAAGGCGAATTTTATGTATGTTTAAGGGCACTGACTAATATACTAGGGTTGACAAATCATGCATACCTGTACTTGTTAAGACATGAACTTGTTAAGACACGAACACGAAACCAGTATACATGTACACGACACGATAACTTATCGTGTACATGTTTCTCGTAGTTGTCCATTTTTATAACAGTTATACACAATAAGATCTGTTTGAAAACACATATTCAAGAACATGTTTAGTGAAATAAAAGTTGTCAATAGTTCACAAAAGTCTTAAATAAAGTATAAATATATAATCCTTAACAATTTTAAGACATAAATCCATAAAAAAAAAAGCCTAACAAAAACATCTATTAAGGCATGAGGTGATGAGATTAAGCGGCATGTAAGAAACTAACAACATATATTCATTGAGGACTTTAGGGTCTGTTTTTAAAATTGGAATTTAGAGTAAATAATGTTTAAGCTGGGAGCTAGAGATAAAAGCTCAAAATATTAGCCTAATTTTAAGGTATATAATATTATATAATATTTTTAGTTTTAAATAAATAATGATAGATGAAAATAATAGGTAGATTCGTGTCTATCTGTTTAGTACATGTTATCTGTTAAGGTCTTTCCTAATATTTGTTAAGATCGTGTAGGTTCATGTTACATTTTCTTTATTAGTTGTATTATTGGTCACATTTTTCTATTAGCATGGCTAATACATGTCACATTTTCTCTATTAGCAGTGTTTTTTGTCACATTTTTTATTAGCGTGACTAATACATGTCACATTTGGCAACTTGAAAAACAACACCATGGTCATTGGTCACATTTTGTCACAATTTTCAAGTATGGCTAATAATTTTCACATTCTTTTATTAAATGTGCCTAATAATAGTGTTTTTAGTCACATGAACCAAAATCAAATAAATACAGTGCCTTGGTTACATTTGGCCACATTTTCTTGAGTGTGGCTACTAAATGTCACCAATATTTCTTAACGCGTGGCTAAAGGTTTAGAGCTGCTATAGAATGGTCACGTTAATAAATAAAAAGAGTGGTTAAAAGTATGTTAGAAGATTTCCAAGTATTAAAAATGACATTTACCCACACATTTTTTCAAAAACGTGACATAGCGTTTTTGAGAAAATTGTGGCTAAATAACATATTTGGTGTAATGTTCCCTTATACACTTATGTTAAAATAAATTTTCTTCGTGCTGACATGGCAGCTTGATCCCAGCCAAGGGCTCTACCCCTTGGATCCCATTATTTTTATGGACTTCGAGACATGTTTCCTTTATTGTGTTATGACATTGGTGTAAATGTTATGTCTTGAAACGTGTGACGTTATATTATGTATAAGGGTGAGGGGGTGTCCATTCCTTCCCTCCTCCCATCCCCTAATAATATACCAATTAAAAATTGACACCTACCACCCTCTTTTATCGACCATTTCATCCCCTAAAACTCCAACAGTTAATGGCGGCACAACAATTTCTTTTCTTGACTCACTCCATTTTCAATTAAAAAACACACATTTCATTAAAATTTTAAAAAAAACTACATTAAATTAAAAATAAAATACACGAAAATAAAAAAAATACACGAAAATTATAAAACAAAATACGATAAACTAAAAAAAATAAACTCCTCGTCAGGGATGATGTTGGGGAGACTATCTAAGTGTTCTAAACCTTCTAGGTTGTAAAGATATTCGGTTAGATTGGACGAGAGACTAAATTGAATATCTTCGTTAGCCAACTACACTTTGGCATTATCGTCTCTAACAGAAATGATCAGGGGATCTTGAAAGTAAACGGGTGATATGGCACGTACATCGTGTTTTAGTAGCATATTGTGCAAAATACAACATGCATATGCTATGGGTGATGCATTTTCTTTGTTTTTAACCATACAAGGTCGACTTAGTATCGCTCATTTTATTTTTAAAACACCAAATGCCCTCCATATCTTTTCTAGCCCCTTCTTGCACCATTTTAAATCTTATTTCTTTCGGTTCAGTTGGATACAAATAAGTTTTAACAAACTCTTCCCATTTTGAGTAAATCCCATTAGTATAATAATACCCATGTTTGTATAACCGCTTGTTTAAGCAAGTTAATAAATAGCGGATGTACATTTCTGAATTGCAGCAAAACTCTTCTTCCCTCTTGCGTTGTACCTTTCTTGAAACCATTCGAAATGGGCTTCAATATCGTTAACGATTTCATAAACAATTCTTTCGGCAAGCGGAATCTTGTTCTAAATGTCTCCTCATTATATTTCGGGCCATTGAAGCCACCATGAAATTAATCATCTAGCAATTGATTCTGCGCTTTTATCCCATCACATGACACATATTTTTTTAAGTGATCGTATGCGTATCTTCTTGTTCTATGGTACGGGCGACAACCAAAGATGAGCTAGACATTGTTGAGTTTTATAAAAGGAGATGAAGAGGTAAAATATAAAGTTGTACAATAGAGAGAATGAAAGAAATTTGGGTATTTTGGGTGTAAAATGAGGTGTTTTATAGTTTTTTAATTAAAAAAAACTTTTTTATTTATATAACCCAATCCGGCCCCACCCATATTACCATTGCTTAAGGGTCCAACGTTCAAAAAAAATGGGCCCCACTCCTCTTCAAACCATCATTGATACGGTGACCCAACCCACCCATCACCCTAAGACTTAAAAATGTCAATGAAACCAAAGAAAGTAAAAAACGTAAAATGAGCCCAACAACATAGTTAAAAGTCTTGCAAGCACAACATAGGAGTATGCATTTTTTGCATTCTCACAGCACCTAATCACCACCGCACGTTTACCTTCCCCATCTGATCGAACCCACATAACCATCGTCTCGACTGATCCCACCTCCACATAAACTACATAACTTGAAATCATGTGAAAAGTAAATGGGCTAACAAATTAGCAGGTGAGTAAACATAGGTTTTGCATACATATAACTAATGATAAAACATGATTAAACTTGATTCAATTCATATTTAATGCTAACAGTATATAAATTACGAGTGTGAATATAATGTATAAACAATTTGCATAATCAAACCTAGTGATTGATTAAATTGCATCCACTTAATCACACAGATTAAGTGTCGTGGGTAAAACGGACTAGATCCGCAGACAAAGTCATAATGATCAGAAGCATATGATTTAGTTAACAATCACCACTCAAAAGCCATATGAGGTGGACTTGTTAAGCCAATAGATATGTCATTATGTAAGTGGTTTGGTTACCCTGACTTATTTTATAACAATTACATGTAATCTAAAATGGCCCGAAGTCAGGAGATTTTTAAAGACACAACCTTAAATTCAGAGGATACGCCAGATATTTTATGCCGACTATTTAAAATGAAGCTTGACGCTTTTATCAAGGATTTGAAGGACAATTCAATTCTTGGAATAGTTAAAGGAGGTAATTTTCTTTTTATCTTATAATTTCTTTTTATGATCTTATAGACTCCAAGAATTGTATTTTTAATGTTAATTTTTTTTATGTTGTTTAAATAACTCCCTTTTTTTATTGTCTTTTAGTTGTATACACAGTTGAGTTTTAAAAGCGAGGTCTATCACACGCACATATTTGTTTGTTTATGCATCTTGATAACAAGCTTCCCACTGTTGATATTGATCCTTTTATTTGTGCTGAGATTCCCGATGAAATTGAAGAACCTGAATTGTATTTGCTTGTGAAAGAACATATGATGCATGGACCTTGTAGTGCCGAAAATTTAAACTCTCTATGCATGATTGATGGGAAATGCTCCAAACGTTTTCCAAAGAACTTTATGGAGCATACATCAATTGACCCGAATGGTTATCCAATATACAAAAGAAGAGATACAAGTAGAGAGATTTTCAAGTCTAAAGTTAAGATGGACAATAAGGAGGTTGTTCCATATAACAAAAAACTACTTAAGCGTTATCAGGCACATATAAATGTTGAATGGTGCAATAAGGCAGGTTCCATAAAATATTTGTTTAAGTACATAAACAAAGGTCCAGACAGAGCTACACTTTTATTGAGACAAGGCATTACTGATGACCCCCAAAATGAGGATGTTGATGAGATTAAAGTGTGACACCCGATAAATTCAGGTTAACCTCGTAAGTCAAACTATGTTAATCACGTTAACAAAATTATACTTTTCATTTAATTTGGTGAATTAAATGTACAAACTGTTACACAAACGTACACACGAAACAATCACACGAGTTAATACCCGAGTGTTGGTGAATTTAATTGATACAAATACAATAAATATATATCCTAAGTAACATGTGTGCTTAATTGTTAAACTTTCGAGTAATTACGTATTTTACTGGTTTTAACCTGTTATGAAATTCAGTAAATTTTAGGAGATGGGAAAAGTACGTTTAAGAAAGAGCTTCATTGTGTTTACAAACCGTCACAAAACGTAGCCCATGGATCATCCATGTGATCCATGGATGGCCCAATGCTCAACTTAACCTAAACCTAACTTAATCATTTAACAAAAATTAAAATCCAACCCTAAAAATCCCTCCTACAGCCGTCACCTTTCCGGCCAGATTCCGGCCAGCTCCGACGTCGTCACGAGGCCTATTATATATCAAAATATTCGTGTCGACGAGACGGTTCCAATGATAGTAAATATGTCTTCTAACTCGTAGCGATGAAAAAGTTATGGCCAGTTGAAGATTTCGGCTGCTTGGTTCGTCCAGTGATGATGTTCGTTGTGTTGGATCCTTGGTGGTGTTGTTGCTTGCTAATTGGAGTTGTAAACACAATACAAGTAATTTTTAATCCTAAAATCACTATATATGTTGCGAAAAAGAAACCCTAGTTCATCCAAGGTTATCAATTGGTAATTTTGTTGTGGAATTAGTTATTGATTATGGGTTTATTTGGTGTTTGATGATCAAATGACTAATTGAATCCATGTTGGTGTTTTTGTGAAATTAGGGTTTATATTAAATCGCTAGAATTTGTTATTGCATGCATGATCATGGTGAAATGAGATGGAATATATGTTTATATGAGGAATTGGATGAAAGTTGATTAGTTGGTTTTGAAATAACATGCTCGTTTTGCCATATTACTAAAAATAGTAACTTTTTCACTAGGGTTCATGTGAAATTGAATGTTGTGGACATCTAAGGGTTGTTATGATGATACTAGTATGTTTGTATGATGTATTAGATGAATTTTGGTTATTTGAACGTGGAAATCCGACTTGATTTGGTATACTTGCTAAATGTGGAAACTTTTTGTCATGAACGTTCACTAGGGTGCATGGTTAGTTATTGTAGACATACAAACATAAATGAATTGCATGTGGAAGATTGTAGGCAACTTTGTGGATGGTAAACTAGCTTTTGGACATGAAATGGCATTTGAAAGTGTTAGTTGGTTAATAACCCGTTTGCATGAAGTTGGTGGTGAAGGAATATAGAATGTGCGTTCTAGCTAATTAGGATGCCATGATTAAAGTGTTTCTATGTGAATTGAAACAAAACATGTGGACAATGATATGTGCTTTGAAATGACTACACGTGCTACTTGTCTATTTTTTTGGAAACCATAAGTGTTGGTGTGCTATTGTCTTGTGCATCATGCTATGGCTAATGTGTAGTAATTGATATGCGTAGTGAATTTGGAAATCTTTAGGGTGTTGAATTGTGCAAACGTGTTCTAAAAGTCCTACTTTCCTATAACGGAAACTTTAATGGAAATAGAAATTTAATTCGTTGAATACTTGTCGTGTGATGTGATTTGTGAATGTAATAAGAACAAGTACACTAAATGAAACATACTTACACTTAATAAATCACCAATGGGTCGTGGGTCAACTCGGGTCAACAAAAGTCAACTTTGGTCAAATTTGGTCAAAGAGTCAAACTTTCTAATCTCGCACAAACCGTATGACTAATTGGATGCATAGGGTTCTATGACCTACATGAACACACATTAACAGACCTACTATTATTTAGGTTGCTGTATTACATTGTGTACTCTTAAACTGACTTGTTGTGCAACCTAAGGTGAGTTCACTAAACTGCACTTTTACTTTTACGGATTTACGAATTTATGGGCTGAACACGGACGAATACTTTTATGGGCTGAACACGGACGAATACTTTTACGGATTTACGAATTTAGTATGTCGCATGTCTGGATTAGAGCAACTTTTATTTTGTTCATGAAAGACCTCATGGATACCTAGTTGACCGTTAGTATTTGTGAAATAGCGGGGAAATTTTTAGTAGTACTACTGGGTTTGACAAACCCCACCCGGTCTACTCGCGCTAGCACTACAGAAGGACATGTCGAACGGGTGTTGAATGACCTAACATACATACATGTGCATCCTGATGGGATGTACGAACAGGCAAAATGCACTTAATGTGTACATACGTCAGCTTCGGTCAGATACATACGACTCTAAGGACATGTACTGTAGACTAGCTACCTACATAGACATACTTAATTTATATTTCTGCTTGCAACTGAACTTACTTGATTTTATACTTACTATGTGAACTCACCAACCATCGTGTTGACACTTGTTAGACTTTCACTTTTACAGGTCACTGAGGTACCACGCACTTAGGACATGGCATGGAGTCACGACCTTTCATTTAAACATTTTTTTGCATTACAAACCATGTTTTGAGTTTATATGACTATTTAGACTGTGTATCTCGTGTTGGACGCGTGTTCTGCGCATTTAGTTTCTATTTAATATTTTGACATTACATTTCGATTACGCTTCCGCAAACTTTTAAACGTTAACTCTGTATTAAATTTTCTCATTTAATGAGACACGTATATTTTAAATACATATAGAGTCGTTTGGTGTAACTAATGACTGAGATCCTGGTTTGTCACACACTTAACGGTAAAACTCCGTTAGTGGATTTTGGGGTGTGACATAAAGAGTATTACGACTGCAGATATGTTTCTGCGTGTGAAGCTTCATGGCGCATTTTTGCTTTTGATGTTCATTATCGTACACCTTCAGTTATAAGGTTGTCTTTCCATATTCCAGGACAACAATCTATAGCTTATGGTGCAGATGACGATATAGATGATGTTCTAAGCAAACCTTCAGTTGCTTCTACTATGTTTTTAAAATGGATGGAAGATAATTCTACATTTTCAGAAGCAAAAAATTTAACTTATGTTGAGTTTCCTACGAAGTTTGTTTGGAAGCAAGATGAAAAAAGTGGCAAAAAAGGGAGAGAGGTTTCTCAATTGGTCGGATTCATGCAGTCTCACCTTCAGCCGGTGAAGCTTTCTTTTTAAGAATTCTATTGAACAAATTGAAAGCTCCTTGCTCATTTGTTGAAATTTTGACTGTCGATAGAGAGATTTGCAAAACATTTAGGGAAGTATGTTACAAACGAGGTCTTTTGGACGATGATACCGAATACATTGAGGCCATTACAAAAGCAAGTCACGTCGGAAGTGGTATTTTTTTTACGGGCGTTATTTTGTACAATGTTTCTCAACGAGACATTATCTAGACCTGAATTTGTTTGGCAAAAAACATGGGACATTCTGTCAGATGGCATCCTCTTTAGACAACAAAATCTTTTAACAAATCCAGATAATTTTTGTTAATGCTTAATATTGCTTCCTCTTTTTTATGTTTGGAAGCAAGATGAAAAAAAGTGGCAAAAAAGGGAGAGAGGTTTCTCAATTAGTCGGATTCATGCAGTCTCACCGTCAGCCGGTGAAACTTTCTTTTTAAGAATTCTATTGAACAAATTAAAAGCTCCTTGCTCATTTGTTGAAATTTTGACTGTCAATAGAGAGATTTGCAAAACATTTAGGGAAGCATGTTACAAACGAGGTCTTTTGGACGATGATACCGAATACATTGAGGCCATTAAAAAGCAAGTCACGTCGGAAGTGGTATTTTTTTTACGGGCCGTTATTTTGTATAATGTTGCTCAACGAGACATTATCTAGACCTGAATTTGTTTGGCAAAAAACATGGGACATTCTATCAGATGGCATCCTCTTTAGACAACAAAATCTTTTAAAAAATCCAGATAATTTTTGTTAATGCTTAATATTGCTTCCTCTTTTAATTTATGTTTAAAATATATAAATTTTACCTTTTGCAGATCTATCACTTAATGATGACCAGATAAAGAATCTTACTCTTTATGATATTCAGAAAATATTACTTCGAAATAATTCGACTTTGAAAAGGTTTGTTGACATGCCTTATCCTGATACGGAATGCGTGTTAGACTGTAACAATAGACTAATTACAGAAGAGCTAGATTATGACATCGATAATCTTAAGGCAAATGTTGGTGATCTTATTAATGCCTTAACAGATGAGCAACGATCTGTGTATGATACTATTATGACATCTGTTACAACTAATAAAGGAGGTGTTTTTTTTTCTATATGGTTACGGTGGGATTGGGAAAACGTATTTGTGGAAGACATTGTCAACAACACTACGAGCCAGGGGAGAAATTGTCTTAAATGTCGCTTCCAGTGGAATAGCATCTTTGTTACTATCTGGAGGAAGGACTGCACATTCCAGGTTCTCTATTCCTTTAAATCTTAATGAACACTCTTTGTGTTTTATTAAGCCAAATAGTGATGTCATAGAGCATTTGAAAAAAAACCTCTTTGATTATTTGGGATGAAGCTCCTATGTCACATAAACATGCTTTTGAAGCGTTAAATAGGACAATGAATGATGTTTTGATCAATGGTCGTCATAGCGTCGAAAACAATATGTTTGGTGGTAAGGTTGTTGTTTTTGGTGGTGATTTTAGGCAAATTCTCCCCATCGTACAAAATGGAAGTAGGCATGACATTGTTAATGCTTCTTTATGTTCTTCTTATATTTGGCCAAATGTCAAAGTTTTAAGGTTAACAAAGAACATGAGGTTGTCTTTAGGTGTTGACTCAACAAAAGTCATGGAAACAGCTGCTTTTTCAAAATGGCTATTAGATCTTGGAGACGGAAAAGTTGGTGAAGCCAACGACGGTGAGTCGCTTATTGATATTCCACAAGATCTTTTAATAGGCGACTCTCTAGATCCTTTGTTTGATTTAATTAACTTTGTTTGTCCCTCTAAAATTGAGATTTCAGATCGATTAAAGAGATGTATGAGAGTGTTTTGAACAAGAAATCAAAAACCAAATCGGTGTAATTTGATTCACATGTGTATGAGTTGTATCCTTTAACTATGGAGATTAACTGATTTCAAATCTCGTGATTTACTCTAGATTGATTGTGTATTGATGTGAGGATTGATTTAAGGAATGAATTGGTCTATTAGTTGACTCATAATAAGTGTGATTTGAGCCGTAATTTTTTTTACAATTGGTTGGTGCAACGTTCTATGATCAATATGTGTTTTTCATCAGCGTACGCAGCGCAGGTTCACCACGACCCTCCTTACAGGCCATGTTGATCGGAGCCAGAACTCGTCAACCAACTGTTCCAGGGAAAAACGGGCATGAACCTTTAACAATGCCACATAAAACCGTTAGTCTTAGACACGAAGCCGGGTGGTAGCCCGCGACATGCTTCATTGCCAATATCCACAAAAAAAATGACACTAATGAGAATTGAACTTGAGTATCCTATGAAGAACTCAAGTCTATCTTATCCGACAAATGAGGATTTATTTGAGCTGTAAGTGATTTGGAGTTGGACATAAATGGTTAAAAATTGTTTAGTTAGGTTAAAGTTGTATAAATGGTGTTTTGGCCGTTCTCCGGAGCCGGAGCTAGTGTGACGCCGGAGATGTAGGCTGCAAACTGTGAAAGATGGAGAGTTCGGTTGATTTTAGTTAGAAGTTTCACTTAAGTCACTAAGGTTTAGTTAAATTATTATTTTGTTTATGAAGTTTTGATACATGTTTTATAATTTACAAATTCAACCCCTTTAAGTTAGATTAGTTAACTACACTGACTAATAGATTTTGTGAAACTTGAATATTTATATCAAATAAGTTTTTTTTACAAAATTTATATTTATATCTATATACTTACTATTTGACAAGGTCGGTGCAAAAGCACCGGCCTTGTCACGTGACGCAACAATTTTTTTATATTTTAACGTATTTACGGTTTTAATCCCTAACTTTTAATAATTGTTATTTTAGCTACTGATAAGTTTTCAGCTTTGATCTCTTATTATACTTTGACGTATCGTATGACTTCAATATTGTTATCGTTTGGACCTCTAACTTTTGATATTTCATATGGGGTGTACAACTTCAGTATTATTATCATTTTGACCTCTAGCTTTTGATATTTCATCGCTTCTTAATATGTGCCACATTACAGTTTTGTGCCATGACGTACGGGACATGATACTTTTTTTTATCAACGCATGTGACGAAGTCACATACGCAAGACCGGCTGCGTGACCTGACCGCTGCAACGCGCGACCCGGTCTAAAATCTGGTTACTTATGAAATTATAAGGTTTGTTTTATAATTTATGATATCATTCATTAATGGTTAAATAGTAATAATTAATAAATTATGATTTAATAAGACAAATGTTTTTATCTATTGAAAAAATTGAATATTTATATGAATACCCAAGGGGTTGGGGTTTTGCGAAAAAATTGTGTTAGGGCGAATGTTACACTATGGTGTTTTAGCAGCGGCGGTGGCTAGATGGAGAGGTGATATGTGAAATTGAGGCTTGGTGGTGGGTAGATGGTGGTGTTGTTGGCGTGATGGTGAGGCTGCACCGATTGTGGTGGAGACGACGCTTGCGGATTATAGCTAGAAATGTGGTAGAGACGATTATTGTAGATTATGGCTAGAAATTGGTTGGATTTGATGATGATGACGATGATGATTTGTTGATGAATTTGGTTTGAATTGGTGGTGAGATTATGGCTAAATTTGTGTGTGGTGGTGATGGTGGGGTGGTGGTATGTGGTGGTTTAAGGATTAAAATGGCTATTTAAGATAATATGGAAAAGAACTGAAATGAAAACTTAATAAAACGGGTAGTTTGGCATTTAACCGAAAGTGTTGACAAAGGGACTAAAATGACATTTTTTACAAAATCAAACACCAAAATCGAAAAAAAACATAAGGACCAAAGTGGTCGAAATAGTACAAACTCAGGGACATTTTGGCAATTTAGTCTATAAGTTATGATGGTATAACATGATGTATGAATGTGCATGTAGGGCTGACATATCTTGTTAGACACGATACGATATGACACGAACACGACACGATAACTTATCGTGTCAATTTTTCTAAACATGATCACGATAAAAAATAGGTTACAAGATATGACACGATAAAACGCCACCTCTTAAATAAAATTTGCATAAAGTTTATTAGTCTTAAATATTAGATACGACCTAACACGATAATCCTTGAGCCATACAACAACAAAAATCCGTAAAAATAGTTTTTAACCATAATAATACTTGATAATCGAATGAGCAAAAAAAAATAAAAGTCCATATGAATCTTTGGTTTTTCTATTCATTTCTATCAAAATTTATCTAGACCTCCATTCTCCACCAATCTTTACTTTAATCAAATATTAATAGGTAACCTAACGTATTAACGAATCTAGGATCTTTAATACATTAAGACATGAAAATTAACGTGTTTTATATTATGTTAACATATTAACAACATGACATATGTTAAATACTAAATACAAATTTGTTAATTCTGTGTCATGTTATCTTGTCGGTATTAAAAATTGTCTAGAGTATGTGCATGTACATATTGGAGAGAGAGAAAGATGATGGGTGGCACTAGGGGTGTTCATTCGAATCGAATGCGAATTGGGCGAATTAGGCGAATCGAATTGGTCGAATTGGGACTTTTAAAAACTGTATTCGTATTCGATCCACATTCGAATAAAAATCTATGCATTCGATTCAATTAAGTTATTCGAATTCGAATCGAATTCGAATAGATTCGAATGTATTCGCTTTAAAAAATATAAATAAACAAACACATCAAGCAACAATACAAATGTAGCACAACATCACCCAAACAATATGCAAAATAGTAGCACATCAACAAGTCCAAAACATGTTAACAAAAGGTCTAAAACTGCATAATCAAACACAAAAAAAGACTATAAACAAGTTTAAAACCCGTAGAAACAACAAATAAGAAGTTGTCACAGCAGAAAATCATGTTCATATGCAGAAACAACAATTAAGATTGGGTAATGGGTTGGGTTTGGGTATTTTTAACTTTACTTCAAGTCCATTAAATCATATTCATATATAAATAATTAATTAGATATTTAAAAATATATATTAAAAAATATATAAATTTCTTATTCGAATTGGGCGAATCGAATGCGAATACAGAAAATCATATTCGTATTCGATCCATATTCGACAAAATTATTCGAATCGAATGCGAATCGAATTCGAATGACTGAAAGTCGATTTCGAATGGCCTTAATCGAATTCGAATCGAATTTCGAATAAATCGAATGGTATTCGAATAATGAACATCCTTACCTTAGGTGGCACGAGAGTCAAGGAAAGCAATAGAGGTAACAAGTGGAGAAGCGGTGGCATTTGGTATTTAGAATTTAGCTCAAGTTCTTTGTCTCCTTGTCTTCATCTGAACCCTCTTTTGCCTTCTTCCCATAATCAAACAAAACTCTTAACTTTTTCGTAACCACTTTCTGACTTTTTTCTCAATTTTAATTTTCTATTCCACATCATGTATTTATGTCTAGTTTATCTTTTTCTCTATGAAGCCTATATTTACTCTCTATCCAATTTACAACAGTAATAATATTAAAATATCTTAACTAAGTTACATGTCAATTTTTTTTATCTTTTATCAAAAACATGCACTTATAATTTTTCATATTAGGATTGAACAAATTTACAACATATCTATCTAATAAATCAAACTTTAGGGGGCAATTTTTGGAGGGATTTTTTTTTCTATAATAGGAAGTTTGGGAGGTAAAATTTAGCTAAATTTTTCACCATGCAAGTTGATGGAGCCAACTCCTTAAATGTTATATATTTACAAATTGTTAAATATAATGGTTATAATTTCTTTATAAATATTACTATTTAACCCGTGTGTAACACACGGGTATTAAACCTAGTTTATAAGGAAACATGCCATAAGTTACGACATAATCTCATTTAATAGCGAAACCAAGTCTACTATAAAGAATAATGTCCTTTTTTAATATTTAAACTAAAATAATGCAAATTGAATTAAATATTTATATAATTTTTTTCGTTTTTATTTGTTTCTTTATGAATAATTAGAATTAAAATTTTATTATACAAACTCTTTATACAAACAATATAACACATATTTTATAATTTGGTTTAAAAAACATTATTACTATTCGATTTCAATACAAACTGTTTGAAAACACATTAATCAAATTCCAAAAACAAATAGAATATAGTTAAAATACCATATTATCATATTCTTTTACTATCGTGTCAAGTTTTCAACACGTATAATCTACGGGTAACTAACATAGTAACATAGACTTCGTAATTTTGGTACGGTTCGACTCCGTTCATGCCCCTATTTGGTACGGTTCACATGGAGATATATGTATGCAGACAGCCCTATATATGTTCGTGTTTGTTTTTTCATTATTAAAAAAAGGTGAGTGGTGGTGATGAGCATTTAGCGATTGGCTTTGGTGTGTTGTGTTTGGACGGATGGGTAACAAAAGCAAAAGGTGTTTTGGCCACCCTCTTTGATTCCCCTTCCACCTTAAGACATGACAAAATCATTTTCCAAATTCTTCTTTTAATTATTATACATATTCTCTTAATATTCCAAATTTTATGGCATGCCTGCTCTTTATTATTAGTAGCGAATATATAAGTGAGCGAGTTATCTTATAAAGTGCATAAATGTTACAAAGTGTGAGAATCATACAATGATATAAAAAAGACATAATGAATGTTTGAAAATTCATAAATTACAATTTAAATCAATTTTCAAAAAAGTTATTTGGAGACCTTGTTTCCCATGTCGTCATCCTTAAAAAAATAAACGAAAAATTAATAAAAATAAAAAGGTTTCCGTTTTTTCATTGTGTCTTTTGTAAAAATCACATAAAAACAGATATTTTTTGAAAGATAGCAACATGGAGAACGAGATCTCCGAACCATTTATCTAAAATTTACTTTATATTATGAGTTATAATTTTTTGAAAGTGTTAATGTGTCTTTTTTACCAATTGATCATTATCACACTTTGTACTAAAAAATAATTTTGTATTGAAACTGTTCTTAAATATAACATGGTAATGCACATTTGAGAATATAGACATACCAAAATAACACTGCATATTCTAAACTAATGATTGATTTGAGGGGGTGTTTATTGTTTGGTTTTTGGCTCTCTAAAGTTACAAGTATTCACTACTAGGTTTAATATACTGGCGGAGCTAGCAAAATATATTACGGGTATCTCGAAATTTTTTTTGTCCTACGCTTATATAATTTTTTTTTTCGTACACTTATAGAAATTTTTTTTGGTGTACACTCATTTAAAACATCAATTTCTTGCATATCATTAGTAATATATGAAGTTTTAGCATTATTTTATTGAAAATCGTTAGCAATACTTTGACCATTTTAACCAATATCATCATTTTATTGACATTTTTTCCAAACCATTTGCCAATAAAAACTTGCTCTGATTATTCAGGGGTATCCTTTTAACTGCTCAAGTATATCCTAAACATAAAATCAGAAAAAACGTTAATTTTACACTACACACCGAAAAGTTGAGCCGTAGCCCGGGTACCCCTCGCTTCTTCATATGTCCGCCCCTGGTTTAATACATGTGTGTTATACACGGGTTATATAATAATATTTATAAACAAATTATAACCATTATATTTAACAATTTGTAAATATTTAAGAATTTTGCTCAATCAACTTATGCATGATGAAAAATTTCACTTAATCCCCACCCAAACTTCATATTATAAACCAAATATTCCCCCCCTAATAATTACACCTAAAACATTGATTTATTAGATAGATTCACAGATGGAATGAATTTAGATAATGAATATTAATGTAAGGGGACATTTGCATATATTCATCTCTAAAGTTACATAAGTGCATGTTTATTCAAATCGTAGTGCAAGAACACGTAATTTTTGAAAATTTATATTTTGAAAATATACGTAATTTTTTAAGTTTAGAAATAATAAGTGATTGATCTTTGATGTAAATTTAGAAGTGAGTTTAAAAAAGATATATTTAAAATAAATATTGTATTGGTAAGTTTTAAAAATGATACATCGAATAAGATGGCAAAAGCCACTAATCTTTTAGCTTATTGGTCAAGAGAAAAAAGAAAGATTTTGTCTCTCTTAGATAGTAGTATCTAGTTCAAACATTAACATATTTTATGTAAATAATTTATAAATTGTCGTTAAAAAAAGAGTTAAGTGCAAAATGCACCCTTGTGGTTTACACCTAATAGCACTTTACAACCCCGCTTGAATATTTTGACCTTTTACAATCCTAGGTTTTTTAAAGTGAGTCATTTGCATCCTCCAGTTAGTTTAACTGTCAGTTTACCGTTATTTTTAACTGTAAAATACACTACTTACATAACAAAGAAACAAATTAATAATTTATGACATCTAAAAATATGTACTTTTGAGCGAAATGCTTAAAAAATAAGAAATCATACTCAGAGACGATAAAAAATAGAATCATAACAGCTTCCTGTCGGACAACCATCGGCGCCGACAACGCATCCACTCTCTTAAATATTTTGTATATCTCATAAATTATTAATTTTGTATCTTTTTTACGTGAATAGTCTATTTTACAGTTAAAAATAACGGTCAACTGACAATTAAACTAATTGGAGGATGTAAATGATTCTCTTTAAAAACTCTAGGATTATAAAAGGTATAAATATATAAACGAGATTGTAAAGTGTTATTAGATGTAAATCGATTCTAAACAAAATATAAGATGGCACGAGGTTTCTGGTTGTAAACTTGATTCCCTATCCAGGTTAAATGAAGACAAAGTGATTGAAAAAGCAGTTTTGGTAAGCAAGGTGAAAGACAAAAGTGGTTTTCTTTTATTCGAATTGGGGGAAGAAAACAGGGCACTCTTCTTCACATATATTCTCCTGCTACAACACTAAATGACACATAATCGGTGAACATAAAAACAAATCTCACGCCATTTGGCTCCTTATATTCACACTGTTCCTTTGTGAATCAAAGAACAAACCCCCTGACACATTCATTCACCTTTCATTCATTCATATCTCTTTTTCTCTCTCTCTTCAATTCCCCTTAAATCTTCCATCTCATCTCAATTGCTCTGAGATTTCGCTTCCTTTGTTCATCAATTTCAAAACCCTGTAAGGAATTTTCTCTTCTTCCTTTAATCGTCGTACGTTTTCACTCAACCCTTGTTCTAGTAACCCTAATTAAGTCTTTATTTGATTTCAATTGAGAGGGCTTTTATGTTTTTCGATATGGGTTTTTGATGAATTTCAATACCCACCAACGAATTGCTCTTGTTTTTGTTCTTTAATCCGTGATTGAATTGGGCGAGTTGCTCTGTTTCTTAGTTTCTTTGGTTTTTTGTTTTTCTAAATCCAATGTTTCAAGATGATGGATCATCATCTGTGACATCAACACCAGTCCAAATGTTTACATCAATGTCTGGAATGGGATCATCATACCCATGGCTTAATGAGCTCAAATCAGAAGAAAGAGGTTTGTGTTTGATTCATTTGTTACTCACTTGTGCTAAACATGTAGCTTCATCCAACTTTGAGCATGCTAATATTGCACTTGATCAAATCTCTCATTTGGCTTCACCTGAAGGCGATACAATGCAACGAATCGCTTCGTATTTCGCTGAAGCACTCGCTAACCGAATGCTCAAAACATGGCCTGGGATTTATAAAGCTATTCATTCCACTAAGACATCATTTGCCTCTGACAACATTTTGGTGAAAAAGATGTTTTTTGAGTGTTTTCCTTATTTGAAAATAGCATTTGTTATAACTAATCAGGTGATAATTGAGGCTATGGAAGGCGAAAAGATGGTCCATGTGATCGATCTTAATGCGGCTGAGCCTACTCAGTGGCGGGCACTCATTCGTGATCTGAGTGCCCGCCCTGAAGGGCCTCCGCATTTAAGGATCACTGGTGTTCATCAACAAAAAGAGGTTTTAGACCAAATGGCTCGCGTCTTGATTGAAGACGCCGAGAAGTTGGATATCCCATTTCAGTTTAATCCCATTGTGACCAAACTAGAAAATCTTGATGTTGAGAAACTCAATGTTAAGACAGGAGAAGCTTTAGCAATTAGCTCGGTTTTACGGTTCCATTCGTTGTTGGCTCCGGATGATGAAGTTGTTAAATCAAGAAACAACTTCCAAAGGGTTTTCCAATTGAATCAAAAGGAGTTGGTTAACGGGTATAGCCCGAGTCAAGATACAGCCTCATCGGCACCTTTATCTACCACCATCACTTCAACGAAAATCGATGGGTTCCTCAACGCGTTACGTGGGTTGTCCCCGAAAGTGATGGTGGTAGCAGAACAAGATTCGGATCATAACAAATCATCTCTTATGGAAAGACTCTCCGAATCTTTATACTTTTATGCAGCATTGTTTGATTGTTTGGAATCAACATTGCCACGAACATCAACGGAGAGATTGAAGGTCGAAAAGATGTTATTTGGAGAAGAGATCAACAACATTATTTCTTGTGAAGGTGGGGAGAGAAAAGAAAGACATGAGAAGCTTGAAAAATGGGTTCAAAGATTGGAAGTTGCTGGATTTGGGTGTGTGCCTTTGAGCTACTACGCGCTTTTGCAGTCGCGAAGATTGCTTCAAGGGTATAGTTGTGAGGGTTACAGGATGAAAGAAGAGAATGGGTGTGTTGTCATGTGTTGGCAAGATCGGCCGCTTTTCTCGGTTTCGGCTTGGAAGTGTCGAAGGTGAAACAAGGAAGAGTTGGTTCATGCTCATGCTCATGTTTTTTGTTTTTTGTTGTGGTTTGAGTTGATGTTTCCCTTTTGTTTTTGGGCTAATTTAGATAGGTAATGTTGTTGGTTTTATATAGTGAATCTTGTTACAACAAGATGGATGTTTTGTTGTGTGTATTTTAATCGCCAATACATATCACCGTAAAGTAAAGAGAAGATGAAAACATAATTATGAACAGTGAAAGAGTGTTTGTTAAAGTAAAACAATAACTCATTAAACAAAAGTGAAACAAAAGTGTTTAACAGTGAATTTGTTGAATTGAAGAAGTGGGTTTGGATTGCAAGCTATGCGGCACCCAAAAACTGACATTCATCTTAAGAACTTATTTATTATCTTAAGGGTTATTGGATTTTAATAATCCAAACTTTAATGAATTGGCCGATATTAATCTCAACTTTAAAAATTCTTTGTGGCAGTCCCAACTTGTAAATTATTTTCCTCCATCGAACCTTTTATAAGTGTGACACAAAAATGGTCGGATAAGGTTTTAATGAGACACAAAAATGGTCTGGTAGTTTTTTTGAGTATCCGTTATAAAAGGCTCGATGTAGGAAAATAAATTACAAGTTGGGACTGTCAGAGGTAATTTTTAAAGTTGGGATTAATATCGGTCAATTTATTAAAGTTCGAATTATTAAAATCCAATAACCCTTATCAAAGACAATCTTGTTGTATTAAGGGATTTGTACTGACATATTTATGTTAAGACTTTCCGCTGCAAATGTTTGTAACTAAATGAATGTTTTATTGTATTTATGAACAGCTATGGAGATCTCTGGGAATAACATCTTACACGTTTATGTGTATTAACAACGTTTTCATCTAATATGTTTAAGTAGAAAATGTTTGATTAATTTTTACGAGAAGGTTATTGTATAAAGTATGATGGTAGTTTTTTTTGGATTAAGGATTTAAAAATAGAGCTAGGATAAGGGTTTAGAATGGCCGAAATGGTAATCCTTTAGTTTAGTAAAGGATTTATAATTCTTTCTATATTTTCTTGTACTCTTTCTAGCTTCTCGTTAACTCTGTTTCTTTTATAATCAATCCGTTGCTCAAAAAATAATGTTTGAACGTGCATGCTCAATTTCCACTAGCACCAATTTGAAGAGGCATATGAGGGCAATGAAGAGAGACTTGTGGCAACATAAGTTTGATCTTTAAGCCCAACGCGTTTTTCCGTTAGCTTGTTGTCCAGCGCTGTCTATGGACGTAAGGGTTAGTGGTTTCCCCTGAATTGGAGTCGGGGTTTCTTGAAATAGGTGGGTTATCCAGCGCTGTCTATGTTCACAAAACGTTTGAGGTTAACTTTTGTTATTAGATTATCTCAAGTAACCGTGCTTTATTCGTTTCACTGGAAAACAAATATATGAGAGAGATGATGGGTGGCACAAGAGTCTAGAAAAGCAATAGAGGTAACAAGTGAAGAAGCGGTGGCATTTGGTGTTTAGAATTTAGCTTAAGTTCCTTGTTTCCTTGTCTTTATCTGAACCCTCTCTTGGCATCTTCCCCAAAATCAAACAAAACTCTTAACTTTTTCGTAACCACTTTCTGACCTTTTTTCTCAATTTAATTTTCTATTCCACATCATGTATTTATGTCTAGTTTTTCTATTCTCTTTAAAACCTATATATATCAATGTTTTTAAACCGGCCGGTCCGACCGGTCCAACCGCGGTCGGACCGCGTTTTTGGGGAATCACGGTTCAATAGGTCGCGGTCTGATAGGTGTTTGTGAACCGCTGCGAACCGCTCGAACCGGTCCGGTCGGACCGGAACCGGACCGTAATTGAACCGGGGTTGAACCGGTTTTTATTAAAAAATATTTTTTTTGTTTGATTTTATTGGATTTTATGTTTAAATCTATTTATTTTTTTGTTTTCTTGTAATGAAGGGTTAATATATTAATGTTTTAAGGGATAAAGATGATGAGCTCGTTTTATTTTGGAATTAAAATTTGTTTAAATTATAATTTTTTGATGATTGTTGGCGTTAAACTTGTTTGAATTATTAGTTTTTGGTAAAACTTAATATTATTGAACTTAAGTTGTGTTTAAATTAGAATTTTTATGACATTAATTTGATAAGTATATATTTTACCCTACCCCGGTCCAACCCCGGTTCAACCCCGGTCGGACCGGTCCGACCAGTAAAATCATAATACCGGTTCAGTGTCCGGTCCGGTTTTCAAAACATTGATATATATGGCTATACCTACTCTTTATCCCATTCACAATGGTAATAATAAAGGCTTAACGGATGGTTGTATTTTTACTTGTTGACACATCACACATGCTTGCACCAGGCAAAATCCTTTTTTTTTATCTAGAGTAAATTACTATCTAAGTATCTGTGGTTTAAAGCCTTTAAATATTTGAGTCTAAATTTCAAATCTTTAACATATTGAATCTTGTAGTTTGTATTTTATGACCATTTGAGACAAAATAACTAACAAGGTTATTTTTTCAGTTAGTTTATAATAAACAACCTAAATACTCCTAGACTGGTTATTTTTCATAACCCTGGAAACCCATATATATGTATATACACTTATTTTTCAAACATTTTTTTAAATCTTTTAAACTGTAATGTTTTTTAAACATCTAATTTTAAACGTATCTTTTTAACCGTTAGTTTTTAAATTTTTTTTACTAAAAAACACATTTTTATTTTTTAAAAACTTTAAAACCGTTCGGTTTTATAAATACTTGGGCTTTAAGACCTTTTTAAAACATTCAACATTTTAAATATCTTTTATAACAATTAATCTTATTTAAATAAATTATTTAACCGTTCAACTTTCTGTTTTTTTATTTAATCATCCTTTTAAAAAATTTGATCTTATTTAAAAAAGACGTCAAAAAATCTGAATGATTTAAAAAGACGTTAAGTTTTTGTGAGACTTAAACATTTGTGTTAGTTAAGCGTCTTCTTTAAATATAATGAACAACTTAAAAAAATGATTAAGTAAAACAAACGGTTTAAAAAATAAGCTAAAATAGTCAAACGGTTAAAAGAATATTTTAAATAAGACGAATGATTTATAAAAGACATTTATGAAGCCGAATGTTTTTAAAAGACAAAAAGTCTAACTATTTATATAGCCAAACAATTAACAGTTTTTGAAAAGAAAATATGTTTTTTTAATATAGACATTTGAAAACTTAACGATATTTAAAAATTGAAACCAATCGTTTAAATAACAAACCGTATAACATATATATATATATATATATATTTTATATTTTGGTCCCTAAGGTTATAAAAAATAACTATTTGGGTCTAAAGTAATTTTGGTTTTTTATATTATAAACTTAACTACAAAAACTAACTATGTTAGTTATTTAGACTCAAATAGTTATAAAATACAAACTATGTGGTTCAATATGTTAAATGTTTAAAAATTAGACTCAAATGATTAAAGGCCTCAAACCACATGTACTTAAAAAGTTGTTGGGGCTATTTGAAGATGTCACTTTCCAAATATAAGCGAGTGAAGATATCGAGCATCATCACGAGCAAGCACGGGTGAAGACGTTCACTAATTGTATTTGTCTTAGAATATTTGTGTAATCGTTTCGTGCTTAAATGCGCGTTTGTGCTTAACTGCACGTGTTTGAGGTTGAAATGTAAGGTGGATGGTATGGACTTTAAATACCATCACCTAGGTCATTTGTTAAAAGAGTTGCCTACATTTCATTTCATATCCCTTGTAACCTCTCCATTGATCTAATACAATTCACCTATTCATATTATCATCATCTTCATCATACTTTGCATTGATCTTCATGAACATTCAAGCATCAATACGTGATCAGTGATTTTCCGCATCACTGATTGCAAACAACATCATCAAACAATCTCAGATCTAGATCCTAGCTCGGTTCGTCTAGAACTATCAATTGGTATCAGAGCTGTTGGGTGATCTTTGATTGTTGTTGTTATTAATGGAATTTTAGCTACCATTAGCTTTGATTCATGTTTGTGTAAAGAACTGCAAAGTTTGAGATCAATTGGTGAAGATTTGATTGAGTTTTTGAAGAAATTGTTCATGTTCGTCATATTCACTGCTCAAATTTGAAATCTGGAAATTGTTGATGATATTGAGAAATCGTTGATTGAGATATGTTAGAAATCACTATCCTAAGCTTCGTTCATGATCAAACATTACTGATTTGTTGATTTCGATCCATATTTTGTCAATTAGTCTCAAAACCCACTTGTTGTGTTCTTCATCAAAAATCCAGATCTGAATGAGATTTAGCTTATTTCAAGGTATAATACTTTGAAGGAGTGTTAGAAACATCATTCCTAAGCTAATAAGAGTGTTGAATTGAACAAAAACAACAAAAATTGAAGAATTGATCTAGTGTTCATCATAATTTTGACTTTGAAAAGTAAATTTGATATGAAGATTTGATTGATATTTGCCCAGAAATGTATCATAATTTGAAGAAGAATTGAAGAATTGAGTGGTTGATTCAAGGAAATTTTTCTAAGTGCTGAAACAACTTTGACCCGTCTTAATTGTTCAACCGTGTCAGGTTTTAGTCGGGTGAAGTTTGATACTATTCAGCCGGGTGATACACTATTCAGCCGTGTCAAGTTCTAGCTGGGTCAAGTATTTTTCACTGTTCAGCCGTGTGAAGTTGTAACATCCGGCCCCTCATACCACCAATATTGTCCGCTTTGCTACATTAGAGCTCACGGATTTGCTTTTGGTTACCCGGGTGAAACCTTCCCAGGATGGTCACCCATCCTGAGACTGCTGTCATCCGAGCACGCTTAACTGTGGAGTTTTCCACTCATCCACTAACATTAAGCCCCAAAACGCGTTGTTGGTATTTGAGGTCGGACATTTCTTATAAATCCCAGATCTCTCCTGCCCACGGCCAATGTGAGATTTGTCTAGGGTGTTACAAACACCCCCCCCCCTTTTGGACTCATCGTCCTCGATGAGGTTTGCCCCACCATCCCATTCTTGGATGTGGGATTTGCCTAAGGTGCCCCTCTGAACACCCCCGGGGACTCACCATCCTCGATGAGGTTTGCCCCACCATCCCGAACGGCACAGGAGTTGCTCTGATACCACTTGTAACATCCGGCCCCTCATACCACCAATATTGTCCGCTTTGCTACATTAGAGCTCACGGATTTGCTTTTGGTTACCCGGGTGAAACCTTCCCAGGATGGTCACCCATCCTGAGACTGCTGTCATCCGAGCACGCTTAACTGTGAAGTTTTCCACATATCCACTAACATTAAGCCCCAAAACGCGTTGTTGGTATTTGAGGTCGGACATTTCTTATAAATCCCAGATCTCTCCTGCCCACGGCCAATGTGGGATTTGTCTAGGGTGTTACAGAAGTACAATTTAGCCGCGTGAAGTGTTCAGCCGGGTGAATTCACTATTCAGCGGTGTAAAAAAGAAAAATTCACTGTTCAGTCGGGTGAAGAAGAAAAATTCACTGTTCAGCCGGGTGAAGTAGAAGAAATACACAGTTCAGCCGTGTAAAGAAGGAAAACACTGTTCAGCCGGGTAAAGACACTGTTCAGCCGGGTGAAGACACTGTTCAGCCGTCCCAAGTTGTTGACCCGTCCAAACAGTTGACACGACCAAACAGTCACCCGTCCAAATAGTGACCCGTCCTAAGTTTGACCCGACTCAACAGTAAAAAAAAAAGTCTGGAAATTTGAAAATTTCATTTTTCCAAAACTTCAAATTAGTCATATTTAGCCACCATGACTTCCCAGAACAATTACCAAAATGACTTTGAAAATTCTAGAAAAATGTCAACGGGCATGTTAACCGTGATCCGAGAAGAAAATAAAAGAGAAGATATCAATGAATTTATTATAGAATTCAATCATATGTTTGAAACAACATATCTTCAAGTTGCAAAAGCCTGTGATCAAAAGAGAATAAACTTTCTTGAACATACAAAACTCGCACTTGTGACTCAAACGAATTCTCATGAAAATCATGATGATGAAGAAGAATATGATTGGAGCGAAAACAATGATGTTGTTTCCATTCAAGAGATTGAAAAGAAAGATGAAGAAATCAGCAACTTGTCTGAAACCATTGCAAAGCAAGATGAGACAATTGCTCAATTGAATTCAGAAATAAAGAGACTGATGTCTGAAAAGGAAACCGAGAAAGATGTGAACAGTTCTTATGTTGAAATGCCAATTCATGTCAGAGAAAAGATGTGCACGAAAGAGTGTTTCACACAAGTTGAACACTACAGAGTATATTCATTCAAGATTTGTGATAAACTCAAGAAGGAAGAAACCATGCACAAGAATCTGAAAGAACAACACGAAATATCTGATCAAAGAATCACATCTCTCGAAGAGTCACTCAAGAAAAGTGAAAGAGAAGCAATGAATGTCAAGAATGAAGCTGCAAAATCAAACACACACTCATCCAGTGTGATCAAAGATTTGCAAGAAGAGATTACAACATTGAAGAAACTCTCTGAAATGGTTAATTCAGAAAACAGCAGTCTGAAAACCAAGCTTCAAGAAGAACAAGAGAAATTCAAAAGTCTTCAAGAAGATCACAAACTATGTGAAGACAGATTCAAATCTCTTACACAGAATGTTGATTCAATGCTTATCGAAAAACATAATCTGAATGTTCAACTCATGGAGCTTACTGACAAACTGAACAGATCACAATCTGATCTGGTGCTTATCAAAGAAGAAGCTGAAAAGGTAAAGTCATCCGAACAAGAAAAAGAAGGATTAGTGCCAACCGGAATTGTTGGATCACTATATTCTCAAGAAGAAGAAGAAAAGACACAAGAGTTTTAGTTAAAGAAGAAGAAGAAGGTTAGAAGAAAGAAGAGCAAAGCCAAGAAGAATAAGACAAAGGTCGCTTCATCTGATTCTACACCACAGCTTTCTTCAACTCCAAAGTCTCAAGATTCCGAATCCCCGAGTGATTCAAACAGTGATGTCTACTGTTTAATCTGTGACTCTGAAACTCATCATATCTCAGATTGTATTTACAGTCAAGGTGTCTTTCCATATAGTTCGAAAAGCAACAAGTTCAAGACTCCAGCTTCTTCAAGCAAGCTTCAACAAGATTCAGAGGTCAAAGCTTCAACTGCAAAAGCTTCTCAAAAGCAAAGAAAGAAGTCTCCCTTCAAGGCTCATCAGAAGTACTGCGAGATATGTGAAATGTACAATCACACGACAACGGAATGCTACTACAGCAAGTACTGCACCAACTGTCAGATGTACAACTACGACACAATGGAATGTTACTACAACAAGTATTGCTCTATTTGTGACATGGTCAATCACCACACATCCGAGTGCTACTACAAGCCGAGAAGGTCAGTCCAAAGAAGTTCATCATGTGCATACCCTTCCAGGTATTTTTCTAACTTTAAAAGATCTAATCATAGACATTCGTTTGATGAAAATCAACATGTCAATGATTCATGGAAACCAAAGTTTGTCAAAAACAAAAAGAGAAATCATGATTTAAATGATAAAATGATTCCAATAGTGAATCAATCTTTGAATAAGAAATATAGTCAACAAAACCTGTTTTTAAATGAACTTCACAATTTGTTTGAAAATGACTATAATTACTCTTTTGACAAACAATCCATGAAAGAAGATGAAGGTACAAATTACATTGTATCATCAGAACCACCACCTGAAGGTATTCCTTGCACTTATGAGAATATCTCTTATGTTGATGAATTTGGACGACCCAAAACCGAAATGGTTTGGGTCATTACCTCTAACTGATTTGTTAGTGTGTTAGGGACAGTTATGGAGGCCGGTCAAACAAAGAAAAGAAGACCGTGGCTGATCCCTTATCATGACAAGATACCGAATCTTGTTCATGATGTTTTCGATGCAACTGACACCAAATGGAGTTGGAAACAAAAAGGAATCATTGAAGAAATTAAAAAAAAACATTTCAAAAATCAAACAATGATGGCAGTGCAAGAAACAACCGATGTTTCATTTCGTCTGTTTAGATTAAGTATATTGCATGCACTATTCTTACGTTGATAACATATCTGCCATTTTCTTTTCATTAAACTTTTAATTTTCGTAGAAATTTAAAGTTTAGGGGGAGAAATCATTATTAAAAAAAATGAAAATAAAAAAAATGATAAAATCAGAAAAATTCAAAAATATGTTGAATCTACTTGCACGTACATGAGAAATGATAGTACACTAGAGTTATTCAACGCATCATTTTTAAACAATAAAGACTGAAGCGTGAAAATTGATGTGCGAGACGGCTCAGACAATTAGACTGAACAAGTATATTCTTTGATGATTTAACTATATTCTAATGAGTTTTTGTGGTTGAAACGTCTAGTGCATGTGAAACGTTTATACAAATCAAATACATATCTTGTGAAGCATCCAAATTACATCGGGTAACGATGCAATCTATTCAGTGTGATGAACCGCATCGTGAGCTTCTTTGTTGTGGTATCCACAGACCTGAAGTCTCACATGAAGTCTCTTTTGAGCTTCAAGATGCAGCAAAAGATTCCAAAATGGAACAAAAAGAGTCCCAAATGTAGAGCGTCACCAATCAAATTCCAAAATGGAATTCAGAAGATTCCCAAGGGGAACAATAGGAAAAAGAAAAATTCCAAAAAGGAATTCAAAAGAAGTCCCAAAGTGGACCAAATCCAAATAGAACCCAAATTCCACACTGTTTATGATTGTAAGTGACCTGACGTGTTGAGTTGTTCTTAGGATATTTTGATGAGGTGTATAACTTTCTAATGTGCAAGGTATGGGTCACTCAAAACTTATTCCAATCAACCTAATTGATCATCAAGAATAGAAAAAGTAAGTGTGTCACTTCGAGCTAATTGATTTGTTCAACAATTCATCACTCAATTACTTCACAATTCAAATGTCTATTCTCAAAACTGCAAAACATGTGTTGGATAAATTGCTGGTATGATCTCATTGCAGGTTAAAGATTCAGAATGTAAAGAGAAAATTCCAAAAATATATCAAAAACATTGAAAAATTCAAAAAGAACAAAAAGATTTTCTTTTTTATTTTTCTTCTGTTTTGGCAGATTAACATATGTTATTGATGTAGAAGTTGTTCATTAAGCAATATCTCATCTGATTGAGAACTTAATCTTTACATTGATGATAAATGCACATTATTGCCTGTGTTTTAATGTTTTTCTTTGAGTTGCAGGAACAGTTTCCATTGCAGAACAAGCTTACATGCGACTTGAAGATGTTCGTGTTCAAGCCTGATTCCAGTCCAAAGATCTCCAAGTCAAATTGTTGAGTGTTAAGTATCCTCCTCTTAATATCTCATACACTGATCCCGTTAACCTCTAAAGCAAAAGTTGAGGGGGAGTATTCTAATTCAAAGAAGTCTTCGCATTCTACTTCAACCGTTGAAGAAGATCCCGTTGCTGATATATAGATTCACCGGAATCTACTCTCTGATTATTTCTTTCCATAGCCTCTGATGTTACTCAAAAGGGAGAGAAGGATGCAGATTGCTTGTTGAAAGACAGATTTTTGGCAGCATCATCTTAGGGGGAGTACTGTTGGGTCCTCTTGAAGATAATGCATACCAAAACTTTAAGTTGCTCTCTATGCTCGTCACATGAAGATTTAAGCTGATATGTCAGATTTGTAAAGTGTCATCTTAGGGGGAGTACTGTTGGGGCTATTTGAAGATGTCACTTTCCAAATATAAGCGAGTGAAGATATCGAGCATCATCACGAGCAAGCACGGGTGAAGACGTTCACTAATTGTATTTGTCTTAGAATATTTGTGTAATCGTTTCGTGCTTAAATGCGCGTTTGTGCTTAACTGCACATGTTTGAGGTTGAAATGTAAGGTGAATGGTATGGACTTTAAATACCATCACCTAGGTCATTTGTTAAAAGAGTTGCCTACATTTCATTCCATATCCCTTGTAACCTCTCCATTGATCTAATACAATTCACCTATTCATATTATCATCATCTTCATCATACTTTGCATTGATCTTCATGAACATTCAAGCATCAATACGTGATCAGTGATTTTCCGCATCACTGATTGCAAACAACATCATCAAACAATCTCAGATCTAGATCCTAGCTCGGTTCGTCTAGAACTATCAAAAGTAATTTACTCTTTGGTTTTCAAGTCCATTAGAAGTTTAACAGGCAGTCAAAACACCCTTTTAACAGCCATTAAGTCTTTAACGAATAGTTAAAGTGTTGGTTAATGTTTTAACACCTGTTAAAACCTTTTTATTCTACTTTTTTTTTTGTAAAATCACTTATTATAACCCAATAAAAATCAAAAAACAAATGGAGTAAAAACATATTAAAAAATATTTTTATAAAAAAATAACTATTTTAAATTTTTAACCATATATCCGTCCAAAAACAAATAGACTAAAAAATTGAATTAAAATGTTTTTTTTTGTTAGAAAAAGATGTTTCCATTTTACCCTATAACAGAACCAAAACAATGAAGTGAAAATAACGAACTAAATAAATATATTTTTTTACAAAAACTAAATCATTTTGACCTCTATAATATAGTCAAAAGTCAAAACAAATGGAGTAAAAACAAATTTTAAAAAAATATACAAAAAGTAAATCATTTTGACCCCTGCAATATAGTCAAAACAAATGGATTAAAAACAAATTAAAAAAAAAATATTTTTTACACAAAAATTAACTCTATTTTAAGTTTATAACTAATTTAAGACCAGGACGCGCGTTGCGCGTCACGACGCAAAAACGTAATGTGTCACATGTTAAAAAACGATGAAATATCAAAAGTTAGAGGTCAATACGATAACAATATTAAAGTCGTACTAAATGTCAAAGTAGAGTAAGAGAGCAAAGTCGGAAACTTATCAGGAGCTAAAATGACAGTTAATAAAAGTCGTATTATGTGTCAAAGTAGAGTAAGTCAAAGTCAAAAGCTCATCAGGAGTTAAAATGACAATTAGTAAAAGTCGGGAACTAAAACCGTCAATGCGTTAAAATTCGGGGATTAAAACCGTTAATACGTTAAAGTATGAAAAAGTTGAAACACAACATGATGGGACGGAAGAGGCCGGTGCAAAGCACCGACCTTCCCATTTAGTTGGTATATAAATAGACTCAAAACATGTGGACTAAAAATGAATTTTAAAAGAAATAAATTTTTTACGTTCACATTTAATGGTCATTAACACTTTTTTTGGACGGCAAATAATCGGGCGAAGAACAGCCCAGATGGGGCCATTGCGAAACCCCACCCCATGCAGCTGGGCTGGACGTGTTGGGCTCAGTACTTCGACCTAATATTTTCCACCCCCCGGAGAAAACCCCCACCTCCTGGGCCACTGACTCAGTTTGACGCGAAGCGACAAGGATAAGGTAAAAACCGGTTTGCTCAGGACTCGAACCCTAGTGGGTCATTCAATCACATCGCATTTGGGTACCGCTGGGGCAAAGCCTCGTTATATCTAATTGATTTCTCAAGTGGTGGGGTTTTCTTCCTGATAATTTTTCTTGAGTGAGTGAGACCTGAAACGTTAAAACCAGTATGGACAGTTGTCGTCTCGTTTCAAGAAGACTTACTCGAGTATTAAAGGTAGTTTCAAACACTCATAACGTGTTTAGATAATTAGAAGTATCACATAAGGCATGTAAGCATCTATTTAGAAAACAATTTGTCACACCCAAAATCCACTAACGGAGTTTTACCGTTAAGTGTGTGACAAACCAGGATCTCAGTCATTAGTTACACCAAACGACACTATATGAATTTAAAACATACGTGTCTCATTAAATGAGAAAATTTAATACAGAGTTAACGTTTAAAAGTTTGCGGGAGCGTAATCGAAATGTAATGTCGAAATATTAAATGTAAACTAAATGCGCAGAACACGCGCCCAACACGAGATACACAGTCTAAATAGTCATTAAACTCAAAACATGATTTTTAATGCAAGAAAGTGTTTAAATGAAAAGTCGTGACTCCATGTCATGTCCTAAGTGCGTGGTACCCCAATGACCTGTAAAAGTGAAAGGCTAACAAGTGTCAACACGACGGTTGGTGAGTTCACATAGTAAGTATAAAATCCAGTAAGTTCAGTTGCAAGCAGATGTCAGTGTAGGTAGCTAATCTACGGTACATGTCCTTAGAGTCGTATGTATCTGACCAAAGCTGACGTATGTACACATTAAGTGCATTTTGCCTGTTCGTACATCCAATCAGGATGCACATGTATGTATGTTAGGTCATTCACACCCGTTTGACAGGTCCTTCTGTCGTGCTAGCACGACTAGCCCGGGTGGGGTTTGTCAAACCCAGTAGTACTACTCAAAATTTCCCCGTTATTTCACAAATACTAACGATCAACTAGGTATCCATGAGGTCTTTCATGAACAAAATAAAAGTTACTCTAATCCAGACATGCGACATACAAAATTTGTAAATCCGTAAAAGTCGTTGTTCAAGTTTTCATCCCATACAAAATTTTGCCTGTTCGTACATCCCATCAGGATGCACAGTATGTATGTTAGGTCATTCACACCCGTTTGACAGGTCCTTCTGTCGTGCTAGCGCGACTAGCCCGGGTGGGGTTTGTCAAACCCAGTAGTACTACTCAAAATTTCACCGCTATTTCACAAATACTAACGATTAACTAGGTATCCATGAGGTCTTTCATGAACAAAATAAAAGTTGCTCTAATCCAGACATGCGACATACAAAATTTGTAAATCCGTAAAAGTCGTTGTTCAAGTTTTCATCCCATGACAGGATAGAATAGTAATTGTTACGGTTCAGTGAACTCACCTTAGGTAGCTAGCTAGTACACGTATGCACATCAATGCAGAACAGTTCACACAGACACACAATGCACAAGCATTCAGTCACCAACAAATCCCTATTGGTACACATCACAAATAATCTATTGCATTAGAACAGTGTTTTTATACACGTGCGGTTTGAGCTCTTTGTAGAAATTAAAGTGTGAGGGTTTATTAATACTGTAGTTCGGTTGCACCCACGTTTCTATTCAAGTATTAGTATCAAAATAATAGTAATAGGAATATTAATAGTAGTACTGATGAAGTGTTGTTCTAAATACAAGAGCAACTTGATCCCAAAGCTTTAGATAATCCATAGAAGTATGTATGTATATTATTCGTTATATACCACATGTTACTATTGTATTATATTTGTCTCATATTACGATCACTAATAATAGTAATAAAACCAATTAGGTTTCGTGTCTTCAAATCATGTCCAAACTAATTGATTTGTCATTGTTGTATCTATCCAGTTCCATCCAAATCGCTATCATGTATTTGTTGTTTGGTTTCACAAATTGTATAAGTTTTCATTGTTTTATTTAGAGCTCAACTCGCTACACATTATATAGAATTTATGAAATTCTTTAACTTGATTATACCTCTCATCAGAGACGTACACTTGAAGCTACTCGTAGACCGCTCGTTTTTCCGACTTTGATTTCATTACCCTTAGCCCAACAACTCATAATCATATTCGGTCATTGCTAACACCATGAACAATACTAACTCATACAACTACCATGAACCACTACTACCACCACCACCACCATAATCCGTCACTTATAACGATCAACATCAATTAGTATTGTTGTGACCAAAACCACAATCCATAACCATAATCCATAACCATACAATCAGAAAATCGCCATTGTCACCATTTACCTATCACCAACAACATCAACTTCATGCTCTACAACCACAATAACCAACCTAAAGTATCTATCACCACCCATAGTCACCCGAAGCACCACCATCACCATATCCACGTTGCTAGTACCACCATTACAGCCACCACAAATCACTGCAACAACCACCATAACACCACCAAATCACCACTGATGTTGCTACTTCATATCTGTTGCACCGCTACCATAACCATCACAACAGCACCACTCCACTGCTGTCCTACCCCTCTGCACCAAAACCATCGATGATTAACCATACTTATTTCAGCATAAACCACCCCATCTCTATCACGAACACACCAGAACCAAACCATACAATGTATGTCGCCGGAAGAACGAAGAAGAAAAAAGAACATATCTGCCGCAACCTTTCAAACCCTATAACTTTTTACCTGATGCTATTCAGAGAGAACATACACCACCGTTGGATTCCTCTCGTCGAGACGAAGATTTTGATATATAATACACCTCGTGGGGACGCCGGAGTTGGCAGGAAAATTGCCGGAAAGCGGCTGTATAAAGGGGGGTGGCGGCTAGATGAAGGGTTGGGAGCAATGTTTTCAGGATCGGATCGGACAGTGAATCGGTCGCCTTACTGGTTTACTGGTTGAACCGGTCGGACCGGTCGAACCGGTTTGATCGGTTTTGAACCATATAAATAATAAATAATTAACTTCCAATGTGGTGTAGTGGTAAGAGGCTTGGATTCTCCAAAAGAGACCCAAGTTCTAGTCCCACTACCACCACTTTGGAAGGGGCAAATGGGGGCAATGAAGGGAGACTTGTGGCCAACATAAGTTCGATCTCTGAGCCAAACGGGTTTTACCGCTAGCTTGTTGTCGTGCCTACGGGCGGACGAGCTAGTGGGTTTCCCCCGAATTGGAGTTGGTTTAATAGGTGGGCTTCGGCTACCCAGCGCTGTCTGTGTTCGCAGAGCGTTTGGGGTCGCCTTTCGCCATTGGGTTACCCCGGGTAGCCGGGCTTTATTCGTTTCGCTGTCCAAAAAAAAAAAATAATAAATAATTATATATGTTTTTCTAAAGTATTAATATAACTTAAAATATAAGTCAGATACTCAGAAACAACTTTTTAAGTTCTAAACTTTAACATAGAGACAATATTATCCAAAGTTTAAAGGTTAAACCTTAACCAAACTTAATTCAATTAAAAAATATCACAAATTTAACCAAATAAAGTCAAATTTTAAAAAAAAATTAATTTTCCGAACCGGTCCGAACTGGCCGAATCCCGGTTCAACAGGTTGACCGGTTCGAACCGGCCGATCCTTTGTACTAAAAACGAACCTATACGGTTCGGCCGAGTCCACCCCCCGAATCCCGGTCCGACCGGTTCGACCGGTCGAACCGATCCGAACCTGAAAACATTGGTTGGGAGAGATTTAGGGTTTTGTAAATATTAAGTAGAAGCTTATAATAGGGTTTATATACTTTAGGTTCACTAGTGGGCTTTTTATTAACTAATACGCATAACGCACCGCGTCTCATATCGTTTCTCGTAACATTTCTCGTAACATTTCTCGTTCTTAAATATTTGTCAAGACTAATATTCCATACACGATTTCCAAAATCATTTCCAGTATTATTTTAGTTATTTGGAACTTAAATATGAACGTTTCCGAATTAATACGTGTTTCCTTTGCTCTTGGTATTTAAATATGTTTGTTTATTACAACTCAATTACATTGACTTCTTATAAGTTTATAATACATATTTAATATTAATACATCGAACGAACAGTCGCTATAATGTACCGGGCCTTTAATGGGTCTCATTTGTTATGTTGGACTTTTATCGGGCCTTTAGGCCCAATCACTTAAAATTCGTGATTGAGATAATTACGTTAACAGAGTTGTGTTAACGGAGTTTATCCTGAAAATGACGAGTGTCACACAATTGTTTATTTGATCTCCTTTTTTTTGAATGGATATCTTTTATTAGAATTTAGAAATGACCACTAACAAGACATTAGGGTCAACAAGAAGCAACATACAAAAAATTACACATGAAATATAGTAATGGAGAACAAACACCATTTATGCCAACATAGATCATCCAATCTAGCCCTATGTTTCAACCAAAACAAAGTGGTCACCTTGATTTTCTCTACCATTCCATCAATCGAGATCTGCTGGTCATTAAATTCTCTGTCGTTCCGCTCAAGCCACAAGGACCACACCATAGCCATAACTACGGCACACAAAGCTTTGTTCAAGATGCTAGAACCGACCTCATCACTAATGATTACCTTGAAGTCCCTGTTAACCCTTTCAATGTCAATGCCACTCCATCCGGCTACATTCTGACATACCCGGGACGCAACAGGCAGGACACAAACACGTAAGAAGTTGTTTCTGGATAACCAATACACATTGAGCCCTCAAATCGTCTATATTTACCCCTCTAGAAGACAAATTAAATTTAACCGGGATCCTATCAAAACGAGCACGCCAAACTAAGCTTCTGACGTTCAATGCAATTCAGTGACACCATGAGACTCGATTTTGATCTCCTCCACTTAATTCGTATTGTAAAACTAGAAATACGTAAACATATGTCTATAAATGTGCATGTAGGGTATGTTGGACTTGGACATATAGACTAATCATATACTACATGTGAACCATACGAAGTAGGGGCATGAAAGGAGTCGAGTCATACATAATTACATACCAACGTAATATTGAGATCCTTATCCCATGAATGACTTTAGTCTCCTTTTGAATGACTTACATGAGCTAGAGGCATGAACTAGTCATAACTCATTCAAAAACTTGCACGAGGCAAGGTTCTAAATACAAACACATGACGTTCAAAACTATTCAATGCTAGTCCCAAGCCATTTAAAACTACTTGTAAATCATTTCATAGTATTTCCAAGATATTCAAAACGAGTTTAAGAATTATGAAGCTAAGTTTTCTTAAAAATTAATGAAATACACATGGATTTCAACAGTGACGGATCCTTGAATTTTTAACAGTGGGTTCACTATGTAGGATATTTGTGTAAATGAGAGGTCAACTCTCAAGTAGTCGGTTGGTAACCGAATACAGCTCCGAAAACTCGAGGCTGGCATTGCTGTAACCCGACCCGGTTTTGAGACATCTAGAAAGTTTTATGACAATTCATTTGTCATTAGTTGCTAAGTTTTATGACAATTCAATTGTCATTAGTTGCAAGACTCTTTGCAATCTTTTGTCCATAAAGATAAAAACCAAAACATGGCAACAATGGTATAGCTTGAATCAACACCCAAAAACGAGTTCAACAAGACACAAACAATATCGATCATATCATCTACATCGTCTCCTCCGGTTTCTTTTCAAGCAAGTGTTCAAGTCCGGCAGTACACTGATTTCATCCGGTGTACCCTGGGAACAGACGACGAATCTGTTTAAGGGAATTGTGTTAAACACAAGCCCTGATCTTTCTTTCTAATATCTTTCTTTCTAATATCTGTTTTACTAACCACAACAGTTTGTATCATCTGTAACGTGTTCTTTACATGTATACCTGATTTTGTTTTGTACACGGTAATGTACTAGTGAATTTCTCATGTATAACGAGAGTATCGTTATTATATTCAGTTGATTATTGTAATAAAAGTGAACTTATTTCCAACACACTATTTTTAGGCGCTTCAATTTTAGCAGAACCAGACATTAAAAAAAATCAGGTCGGATCGACGGTTCAGATCGGGTTACCGGGTTAAGTTCAAACATAATAACAATGTGATACAATAAGTCAATATTAAAAAACACTTCATCTTTAGAAATAAAAAAACACATAATATTAATTAAGAAAAAATATTACCTAAAGTTGTTCCCTGCGAGGTTTCATCTTTTGAAAACGTTGCATTACATCTACGACCGAAACTTGTTGTAAGAACTCCCTTTCAATGTAACAAATGCAAGAATCATTCATGTATCCATCACCCAACCTATTACGTAAATCCGTCTTCACATGTTTCATTGAAGAAAAGCATCTTTCAATGCTTGCCGTTGCAATTGGTAAAACTAATTATAACTTAATTAAACGATAGACAAACGAATAATCAATGTGTTTTCTTATCTCCACCATGGTTTTGACAAGATCAGTTACCCTATTCCAATTGGCAAACCGAGTATCTTCTTTAATGTGTCATACATATTTAACATGGATAATACCTATAGGCTAATCAATAATCTTGTTGCGGAAAGAGAGGTTTTTAACAATCAAACATCCAATATTGAATCAATAATCATTTAAACAAACACTAATTTTCACTTCTTCATATCTCATATATCAAACATTGAATCAAACCTCAAAGATTGAAGTAAAAAATTAACAATCAAGCATCCAAGTTTATTCAATCAAACATTTACACATTCAATCAAACAATTAAAGTATTAAACATTGATTAATAATAGATGTTTTTAACAAAGTGTTGGAATGAAAGGGTTAAGGGTTGGAGATTGAAGCACTAATAGGCAAAAAAACTAATTTTATTCATTTACATAAAAACCCGCCTAAATAAAAAAAACTCACCTGCGAGAATCGAACTCGTGACCTGTTTGAACTAACAAGCACATTATACGAGTTGCTCTAAGAGAGTCTTGTTGCTAACATTTACTCCTTAATAACTATATAGGTTCACTTTGAATTTTTCTATGGGTTCACTAAAAAATTTCTATATAATTTCTATTAAAATTTTCTAACGCGGTGGGTTCTCGTGAACTCGTAGCTTAGGCTTCGGATCCGTCCTTGGATTTCAATATATATAGTATTTATTTTAAATATTATGATTTTTAGATTAGTCTATCTGTCCAACATACCCTACATGCACGTTAATAGACACATGTTTACGTATTTCTAGTTTTACAATTCGAATTAACACTGCGTTCTCGAGTTTAGTTAACGAAAGAAAAAAAGGAAATGAAAGGAAAGAAAAAAATTGGTAGTGTTTTCGAGTTTATTAAACGAAGGAAGTTGAAGGAAATGGAAATAAGTTTTGTTCCCGGGTTTCAATAAAGGGTGGAAGAGAACGGTAAAGAAAGGAAAAGAAGAAGAAAATTAAAGAAAATGGCTTCCTTTTAAATTGGAAGGAAATGAAATGATGAGAGGAGAAATGAATTATTAAGAAAAGAAATGATCTTATTAACTTTATTTTCTTTTCTTTCGTTAACACTCTGTTCCAGAGTTTTATTAAAGAATGGAAGGGGAATGAAATGGAAGGTTGTTGAAAAAAATAGAAGCTTCAGAGTTTTTATAAGAAATGAAATGTAAGAAAGGAGAGGGAAGTGAAATATAACGTTTTATAATTTCCCGTCTTAACTTTCTTCTCAAATTGGAAGGAAGTGGAGAGAAAGAAAGAATATCATATAAAATGTTTATTTTCCTTTCATTTTCTTTGAACTTTGGAACACGAAATAAATTCAAATATTTTCCTTTCATTTCTTTTTTTTTTCTGTTAAACTTTCTTTCTTTTCTTTTCTTACCGTTACTAAACATGGGAACAGAGTTAAGTGAACTCGGAAACACATTGTAAGTAATATGCATGGAGTTATATGTACGTAGACATCCCTATTTATGTTTGTGTTTGTTTTTTATTATTATGTGAATGGTGGTGATGAGCATTTAGCGATTGGCTTTTGTGTGTTGTGTTTGGACGGATGGGTAACAAAAGAAAAAAGTTGTTTTGGCCACCCTCTTTGATTCCCCTTCCACCGTAAGACATGACAAAATCATTTTCCAAATTCTTCTTTTTATTATACATATTCTCTAAATATTCCAAATTTTCTGGCATGTCTACTCTCTATTAGTGGCAAATATACAATATGGTAATGCACGTTTGAGAATATAAATATACCAAAATAACGGTGAATATTCTAAATTAATGATTTAAAGTGGTGTTCATGGTCGGTTTTTTGGTTCTCTAAAGTTACAAAGTTCACGGATGGAATGGGTTTATGTAATGAATATTGACGTAAAGGACAATTGTATATATGCATCTCTAAAGTTAAAAAATTACATATGTGGTTGATCCTTGATGTAAATTTAGGAGTGAGTTTAAAAACATATATTTAAAATAACTATTGTATTGGTAAGTTTTAAAAATGATATACTGAATAAGGTGGAACGAGTCAATGATCTTTTAGCTTAGTGGTTAAGAGGTAGGTGGGAGACTTTGTCTTTCTTAAAGGTCTTGGGTTCTAGTTCAAAATTAATGATTTAAAAGGGTGTTCATTGGTTGGTTTTAACTTAAACCAAAATTTCGGGTTTTGTGTATTTATAACCTATTGGTTTCGGTTTTTTTGGTTTTGGGTTTTTTGTTTTTGGTTTGGGTTTGGTTTTTCAACTTAGGCTTGAATTATTTGTTTTTTAATACTAAGTACATGTTATAATTGTTTGTTTCACTTCTTAATGGTTCAGTTCAGTGCTTAATCATTCAGATTTAGCATTCAGAGCATTTGTTTCATAAAAAAAGAACCTCTGAATGGTTCAGTTAAGTGCTGAATGGTTAAGAGATTGAAAGATGCTGAATGAAACTGAATGGAGCATATACCAAACTTACCATCACCTGAAGTTTTACCTCAATATCCCTCCAATTGATAGAGCCTTTTAATGATTCAGACCTCTTAACCATTCAACACTTAATGATTCAGATTCAGCCAAACAACACCTAAGAAAAAAATGTAATTAAACTAACGTTTAATTTTATGTTCCCATAAGTTTTAAAACTTAAAGCCAACACAAATCTAAATAAAATTTACTCAAAAACTAATAACCATAAACCTAGTTATATCTTCTCTTGCGTACATTGCATATAAATTCGCTAAAACCCTATCTTCAATTGATGAAAAGTCGAAGAGTACATTTATATAATTGCTACTCTATAGGTTCGGTTCGGTTGAACCAAAGTTTTTGGTTTTAAAGAAACTAAAACCAAAACATGCGTTTTCTGTTTGGGTTCAGTTTTTCGGTTTGTTTTTTTGTTTTGTGTTTGATTTTTTTTCGGTTTCATGCAATCCCTAGATTTATTGATGAAAAACTTAACGATATTAAGAATTTTTAAATTATTCATCAATGATTCATTTTCATACATAAGAAACCGGTTATAAAACAAGCTTAGAGTATTTTAAGTAAACAAACATTTTTAAAACTAGCATGCGTTTCCTGTTTGGGTTCAGTTTTTCGGTTTGTTTTTTTGGTTTGTGTTTGATTTTTTTTCGGTTTCATGCACACTCCTAGATTTATTGATGAAAAAGTTAACGATATTAAGAATTTTTAAATTATTCATCGATGATTCATTTTCATACATAAGAAACCGGTTATAAAACAAGCTTAGAGTATTTTAAGTAAACAAACATTTTTAAAACTAGCATAAAAATGATAAGTGATGATTTAAGCTTGATGTTTAAATCCATTTCTTGCATCATGAGTTTTCTTTTTTAGTTATATTTGTGTCAATCTAACTAATAAGGTTAAGTTTTCTTCGTTATTTTTAGGTTAATGAACCAACTACCTCTTTTCTCTATCAAAACCCAAAACCCCATCATCAGGGTGTAAACCGGCCGAGTCAAGTTGGGCTCAGGCTCGGGCTCATAGATAACGAGCTTGGCTCGAACCGGCTCGTTTTTTTTAACGAGCTTGAATTTTGGGCTTGGGCTCGGCTCGTAAAAAGCTCGAGCTCGGCTCATGGCTCATCCAGCCAACTTGGTTTTTTTCTTACACATAATTGGAACATTCAAGGATTAGGTTAATTTACAAAGGAAATAATCATTATCCGCTACGGAAGTAGTTGCTTAAAAAGAGAATGAAAAAGAAATTAGGGTTTGAACTTTGAAAGTTGACTTGATGTGAAAGATTAGATGAGGGGACACTTAGAAGGATGGAGTGACTGAAAAGTTAAATTGTTGAAAACATAAAAAGATTAGAGCAACAAATATTTTATTTTGTTTAATTTTTAGTATTGAATTATTTATAAAAATAAAGTACTGAGTAATTATCTATATTTAAATAAATGGTATAAATAAATCTATCTATAAATATATGTATATTATATCAAGCCACGAGTCGAGCCATGAGCTGAGCCAACGAGCCGAGCCCCGAGCGAGCCACGAGCCGAACCTACCCTAGCTCAAGCTCGGCTCATTCAGATGTGAAGCCGAGCCGGCGGCTCGTTTAGATACGAGCTTTTTCCGAGCTTTTTTCGATCAAACCTCGAGCGAGTCACGGGCCACGGGCTTTTTAAACACCCCTAATCATCATTCACTTCCACTATCACAACCATCATCATTATCCACCATCATTGTCATTGTTGACCACCGCCATCACATCAAGAGTTTTTCTACAGTTTTACAAAGCTCTTAACATACCTTGGTAAGTTTTTTCTATCATGATGTTAAAAGCTTCATTCTTTGTCAAAATCAATGGAATCTTACTCATTGCCTTTCTATTATTTTTGTCTCATGTCGCTTCATCAGCCTTACTCACTCTCGCATGTTTTTTTTCCTTTAATACCATCTCCAAGTCGCACTCACCAAGCAACAACTCTATTTGAATTCACACCATGCAAAATCAGTATCGTTAAACTTGTCGACTCAAACCTTCTCATTTTCAGACATTGCAAACGAGAACCAAAGAAACCGGGAATTAAATATTTTGAAGCCTAACAACCTTCAATAATAACCAAACCCAAAGATTTAGAACCCAAGTATAATCTCAATAATAACCAACTCTATAATCAAAAAACTAAAATATGAGTTCCTTGTTCGAAGCAATCCACTACTAGAAAAATGTGTTTTTCGCAACACGTTTTTGCGACAGCTTTGTTTTGTCGCAAATACTAACAAATTTGTGACAACTTTACAGCAAATTAAAAAATGCAACAAGTTTGCAACAAAAGGTATTGGGTTTGTTGTTCTTGACATTGGAAGTTTACTATACATAAGTTAGAAAAAGGTTTAAAGTCTTCTTGTCTTTTAGCTGGGCTTCATCGTTTGGTTCTTGGTCCTGTTGGCATGCTAACATTTTTCCAAAAGCCTTTTATGTACCTTAAGTTAGAGTATAATATTTTATTCATGTATTTGTGATTTTGTATCTATGCAATCACTTAAACTTGCATTGATACTTTAACATTCCATATGCTAATATTATGATGATTCTTTTCAACTTGACATATGTTACAACTTACAACATCACGCAACAGTAATTACCACAACAAAAGTAAGGTATACAACAACAAACACAACTGATCTAAAGCAGCCACATACAAAGTAGAGCGATCTACATAAAATAATATGACCAACTATCATCACAAACCGCAGCCTATAACAGTGACTCAAAGCACAACAAATATTATCAGTTATAGTTAAAAACCAACCAATACGACTCAAATTTCAACAATAACTTTATCACAGTCAAACCAACACCAATATAACAACACCAGAGCGACCAAACCAAAAGAAGTACAACAACAATAGTCAATAATTAGCTAAAATAACCCAGAATTGGACAATGACTTTAACACAGTAGAACCAACAGTAGTACAACAATAGCAAAATCCATAACCGTCAATCAGTCAACAGAACAAACACACAACAGCAAGACCAACAAAGATAACCTTAATTACATGGCAATCGACATATAGAACCAATATCAGGATAGCAAAACATAGAAAGAAAAGAGAAAGTAAATTCACTGCACTATCTGTGCAATATCTGTTCTCTCCCCCTTTTCACCCTTGCACAATCTGAATTAGTTTAACATGTTAAATTGAGCTACGGTTTATTTTATACGCTTTAAATTGAGCTACGATTTATTTTATACGAATTTGTCAAAAACATGCCAGCATCATAATTTCTTTCTATTAGCATTGTTAAAAATTTTGAGTTGCTGCCAAAAGCCATGTATTTTGACCCGTTTAACATTTTCTAAGCATATGAGGCTCTTCTTCACGTAAATATTTAAAGATTTTACATGGATTTTTTAAAATGAACCTAAAACTAATTAAACTTCAACATTCAACATAGAACATTTCGAAATCTAACTTTAACCTTCTAAGAGGCATTTCTATAAACCCTTGATGTGCATCCTAGTAAAGGACCAACACAAAGTAGAAATAAAAAGACAAAAACAATATGAACACAATCAACACAACATTCACAATTAAACGTAGACAGCAACAATAATACCAACGATAACAACTGCAAGCAATTCGTAGAACAGTTGGTATGCATCACTCAAACACAACAATACACAAAGTCAATAGTGTGACAGGTGCCCCAAACCCGAACCCGAATGCCAGAATAGAATCCGAAGTTATCTATCCTTTATTGTAACCATATTTAATCTCTGAAAATGTAACACTTCGTTATTAATAAAATATTAAATATGTCAGAATTCAATGTTATATCGTTTGCAATAAAATGATTAAAGTATTATCTAACGTTTACTAAATAGAATAATTAAATCTCAAAAGTGTATAAGAGTATTTTATAAAAGAAATTTTATAAAGTTGTTAAAGATAAATAGTGTTAAGTCTTAAAATAGTCATTTAACGTCAACCATAATATAATCATTCAAAAACGTCAATTATATAAATGTTACGAGCTAACTCGGTTAAGCTAGTTAGTTAAAATAAATATTTATTTGACTTTGGGCTAAATATGTCATTTATGAAACTTTTATTAAAGGTTTTAGTTAAAAAATAATAACAAATAAAACCTCAAGAGGCAAATTGTAAATTTTTAATTAAATCACAACAAAGATGCCTTTTTTGTTCGTGATCCCGTTTTTCCGGTAGATTTTTCCGGCCAAGCTCCGGCTAGTCTCAAAATCCCATCTCCGGCGAGTTTTAGTCAAATTAAATCATCCCAAAATGTTCCGACACCAGTTGTTTGCTATATGTTTCGAGCCCAAGTTTCAAGGTGAGTAAATTCACTCCCCTTTTTACTTTTACGTTTTGAGGCTGAAATGTGTTCAAATACTATACAATGTTTTTCAAATTGTTTTTATTCTTTTTCATATAGAGATCATAAAATGTGTTTCCCTTGTTCCGCGGCAAGATGCAATGCTTATGTAGTAGTTTAAATTAGTATTGTTACTTAGTAATCCCACCGGTACAATGTTAGCGCTAATGGTTTGACAAACCCACGTACATGTATTTCAAAATAGTTGATTTAAACCCAGCCATTCAATTTCAAGTTTACAAGTTACTATGTTACAAATTTCTATACTATGTTGCTACACCATGTCCCTAATTTGCTAAATAATTATGGATAACTTAGATATAGAGACGGTTAGATGACGGTTGCTTGAAAAGTTATCATTAATTAATCCATGAGTTGGTTCCTTATGATAAATGACTACAAGTCATATTACAATGTTTTCAATGCGTGTTCAAGGTGTCATGGTCGAGAATGATATGTAATAGCTATACATGTATGATTGCGCAGCATATTTATGATGATCTCGGATTTCTATATCATTATGTATTAATCTGTGGTTTACTCACTAGCTTTCATTACCTAATTTTTTTTTCACATGTTTTATGTGGTGCTTGATAGTGTTTTGCTGCTTTTGCCAAGACAGAGGATTGCCTTGGACCTAGTTAAAATAAATAAGACATTTGCATTTACTGTTTTGGTTTTATTACTTTTTGTCGTTTCCATTTAAGACTCATGCTCTAAACTTATTATATCATTATTAGACTTAATAAACGAATACCATGTACTTTGTTTACCATTGATATCCAATTTCTATGATAACCCGGTGTTTCCGCCACCGGGTGGGGTGTCACAAATAGCAACAGAATCTTACCGTACAAACACCACAAATGCGATGTCCAATGATTGTTCTACACCTAATTCTTAAAGCACTGATTAGAATAGCTTGCACAACTCCTGATTAGAACACCAACAGGTAATTCGTCTCAGTTTAGGAACTATCCATTGCTATCCGATGGTTAGAAAACCTAATTACCGTTGTTCTTACTATAAGTTTTCCCCGATCAACACATGCAACACCCACAAAAAAAGCCAAAAAGAATATCAACCCCTACAACAACAAATACAACAATCAAGTAACACCAATAACGTTAGTGCTCATAAGACCAACATAGTAGGAAGCAAAAAACCATAATAGCAAACAATATTAATCAACGATAAAGTAACCACAAAGAAACAACAGGTCACTTCGATATCCAAAGTAGAGCAAAACTAACAGTTAAAATTCGTACATAACAACAACCTAACACAACTACAACACCTAAAGTTAAACAACAGCAGAGTCACTAAAATAACAAGGCACACAAAATGAATGAAATCAAAGTATTAGTCATTTAACAAAGTATTTGCCACATAAAAAACATTCATACAATCGAATACGACATGTATGTAACATTACAACATGGCAGACAACAGACAACGCATATAAAAAAACAAAGACGAACAAAAAACAAGAAACTATAGTTGACCGATAACACGTTCAAAACCAACCGTTGTACAACAAATCAAACAATCATTAGAAGCATCAAACCGAAAGCCACAAACATCACTTGATTGAATTATCAAATTAAAGATGACAAGTTAAAAATGTGTAACCTAACACCATGTCAAGCAATAGGGTGTTCTACTTGTTTTGCTGCTGGTGGGATTTTCAAATTTGAACTTCTTGTCCTAAAGCCAGCACAGCAAACAACAACCACAAACCTGAAAATTTGACAAAAGTGATAAGCAAAGTCAAAAAGCCAATGAATTAAGAGCTAAAAACAGAAACACCACCAACAACATGCACTATGCCCACGAAACAAACACCAACAAACAACACTACAATAAGTTAGTGTGAACAAATAAAAACACAGCAAGCATAGTCCACAGGGCCGGCTCAACCACTTCGGAGGCCTTAGACAAAGAAAAAATTTGAGGCTTTTTTTTAGCTTTTTTTCAAATGTGATTTGTTACAACTCCTCATTCTTTATTGGGTTTGAAACCGACACTAATAAACAACTTAACATTAGTTTTAGCTAATAACTAAATCAAATATAATCTATTGGATCAAGTAGCAAAGCAAATATTAACTAAATTGGTAACAAACTAACAATAAGCAAATGTAAACTAACTCAAATGTAAACAAGATATTAGCTAAACTAAATAAGATGAAACAAATCGATAATAGGTAACAGTAACAATATGAAACCACAATACCAAAATCAAAAGTAAACTAAATCAAATTCGTATGAAACCACAATACCAAAATCAAAAGTAAACTAAATCAAATTCGCATAGCAGAGCAACACAAGTAATTCTTAATTCATTATTATTAGGCAACAAAAATCCCTAAACCCTTATTCTCAAAACACAATTAAGCAACTATAAAACAAAGCAACGAGCAACTTATTGGTTTCCAAAAACGAGCGGCATCTCGCAAGGCAGATTGCAGACGGGCAACAGCCAGATGTAACTCCCCAACTAATCAGGCGATTCAAATATTTTGAGCACAGAGGAATTGAGCAAAACGCAGTAGAGCGATTGTGATATTTAACTTGCGGGTAGTAGTGAGCGCTTGAAAAAAAATGTCGCACAACAAAACCAGTTGAGCAAGAATCGAGATTTGCAAATTGCAATGACCGGTTGAGGAAAATTGCCACTGAAAATCATTTTGACTTTCAATTTCTCGACTCTTTGTTCTTAGGAGATTGCCCGCTAAAATGTTGGTGAAAAAATCAATTTGGAAGTGGAACTGCCGATTGGAATTGGGCTAATAAACTCTATTTATTTTCAAGTGATGGTTATGGGCTTACATCTAATGAAAACATTCAGATTTTGGGGCCCCAAACTTTTAGGGGCCTTAGACCCATATCTAAGTTGTAATGCTGTAGAGCCGGGCCTGAGTCCACTGATTTAGTATAAAGTTAGCTACCTTATATTGAGTTAAATCAAATGGTACTTTGAATGTCAATTTCTACAAATGTCTTTTAATCGAGAATGGATGTACATGATGAGAACCACGAGTAATAATGTTTTCAACCCTACATTTCAACAAATTGTCACTTATTTTTTGGATTTTTCATACACCAATGCAACTAATATTAAAAGCAAGACTATAGGGGGATGGATGTCCTTAAAATTAGATGTCCATCTTCCAAATGAAAAAATCGTTATTATGAGACGAGAGACATTGTTGAGTATCACCTATATAAATAAGAATTCATGAAGAATTATTTGATATGGGATATGCATGATGAATCATTTCCCACACAAGATGTGGGTAAATGCTCAAACCCAGGACCATCTCAACATATGGGTCATTGCATTGACCGTGCTATCTCTAAAGAAGCTGATGAAGATCTTGGTGAATTACGGGATATGATCAAATGATTTTGAAAAGTATGCACCAAAATCAACATTCTTATTTTCAGAAAGGACCATAACCCACAAATCAAGTGCCCATGCATACTATACCATGTTAGGACAAGCCAATAAACCATTGTGGGACATGTCTAAAAAAGCTAGCGCAATCTCTAGCTATCACCACTAGATTATTGCACTGGAAATTAGAGTGTAACGTCTTAGACTCGAATTTTGATAAATTACTTTCGATATACAAAGAGAGTCTACCCGATGGTGATAATCTACCCAGAAACTATTATGAGACCAAGAAGATGTTGAAGCCATTGGAGTTGCCATCAAAATAGATTCATGTATCCAAAAACCTTTGCATGCTATTCTAGACACAGTTTTATGAGGGTGTCGTTGTGTAGTGTGCAACGAAAATAGATACAAGGAAACAGGGAATAAGGTGCCTGAGTTAGTGATGAACTACATGCCTATTGGACCAAGACTTCAAAGATTGTTCTATTCAAAGAAGACAACTAAGCACATTAGTTGGCATGCAGTTCATGATTGGCTAACGAAAAGATGCGCCATCCTAGCGAAGGTCAGGATTGGAACCATTTTAACTTGATATTTTCTGATTTTGCATAAGAGACACGTAATGTTTGTCTCGGGTTATGTATCGATGGGTTCTGTCCAAATAATTCAAACGGGAGCCCGTATTCATGTTGGCCAGTATTTCTTACAGTTTACAACCTCCCTCATTGGCTTGCTCTGAAAAATGAGTACATACAAATGCCTTTGCTCATTCATGGTCCAAAAAATCCGGGATAAAATTTATACGTTTTTTTATAACCTTTGATAGATGAGCTGAAACTCTTGTTCACGGATGGAATTGAAACTTATGATGCCGACAAAATGAACAATTTCCAAATGAAAGTTGTATTGGTATGGATAATCAGTGATTCCCTGCTTATTCAATGTTGTCCGGATGGATCACATATGGTAAGCTAGCTTGCCCGTATTAAGGGGAAAAATTGGGATCATTCCAGCGTCAATTTGAAGGGAAACCCTGTTGGTTTGATTGTCACCAACATCTTCCGGCCAATGACGGTTTTTTGAAAGATAAGATCAACTTTCGGAAGAATAGAACAGTAAGGGAAGTAAGATCTATCCCGAAGCTAACTGGAGATGAAATATGAAGGTCGTCCCCATGGCAATTCAAAATATGAAAAACTGCATGGTTTCGGGGTTACACGTAACTGGGTGAAGAGAAGCATCTTTTGGGAGCTTCCATATTGGAAGAAATTGTTGATTCGACACAACCTCTATGTGATGCATATTGAGTAGAATGCATTTGACAATCTTTTTCATCTAGTTATGGACACTTCTAGATCCAAAGATAATTTAAAAGCAAGGCATCATCTTGAGCTTTATTGTGACTGACCTCAATTAAACCGCATTCATGGTAATAATGAGAAGATAACAAAAAATATGGGAGATTATACTTTGAAGAAGAATGAGGTTAAATAAGTCTGTTCATGGTTAAAAAATCTTAAATTTCCCGACGGGCATGCTGCGAATATAGGAAATTCTATAAACATCAAAGATAACAGTTTTTATCCTTTGAAAAGTCACGGATGTCACGTATTTTTACCATGTCTGCTCCGCTTGCTATTAGAGGATTTGTTTCAAATCAGACATATGAGGCTGTAACAGAGTGGTGCATGTTCTTTCGAGTCTTATGCTCGAAAGCATTGCATCTAGATGACTTTCTTGAGATGAAGGGCTTTATTGTTCAGACCGTCAGCAAGTTAGCGAGAATTTTTCCTTCTGGTTTCTTTGATTCTATGGAATACCTCATCATACATCTAGCCGATGAAGCTTTTCTTTATGGCCCAGTTCAATATAGATGAATGCATCAATACGAGAGGTAACCAGACTATTTGCATTCTTATCCATAAAATATTTTTAAAGAGTATGTTTTGTGTTAAAAAATCATTCTCTTGATAACTTGTAAATGTAGGAAGTTGGGTTGACATAGAGAATGATCAGAAATAAAGCCAAAATTGAGGGTTGAATCACCAAGCAACATCTAGCCAATGAACTTGCTACCTACTTCTCGTTATACTTTGACCCGACCATTGAAACATTCCATAATAGAGAGCCTCGGAAGTTTGCACCATAACATCCAGTCTCTTCAAGTGGAGGATCTCAAATAAGAGTGTTTGGTTGTCCATCCGGATCATTATATGAAAATAACGGGAAACGAATATTTAAGGCAGATGAATATATTCTCAAGGTACACACCTATATTCTACTAAATTGTGTAGAAGTTGACCATTTCGTGAAGGAGTTTGATGCAGCGGCGTCACAATTGTATCCAAATGAGTCAAGGTTGAATCTAAGAGATAAATACTTTGCTCAATGGTTTTAAAAACGCGTAAGTAAACCAATTAATTGTTATGAATGTTATTAGTGCCTCGTTAACCAACACAATGTGTGTGTTTTTAATGTAGGTAATTATGGGCTCTACTAATGGAAGTACTAAACATCTTGAAGCTTTATCAAGGAAACCATCTAACTAAATCCAATCTCATAAAGGGTACTTTGTAATTGGCTATAAGTTCCACACACAGGTTCATGGTAAGAGACTTGTGACCAGTAATTGTGGTGTATGCGCGAGAGGGGAGGCGTATAATGCCGAATAGTCGAACTACTACGACTTAGTGGATGACATACTAGAGCTCGAGTACTACGAGCATTTCACAGTTGTAGTTTTCTAATGTACTTGGTTTGAAAACAATCATGGTGTTATAGGTATAAAAATAAGCTAGTTGATGTCAGACCCAACTCCCGACTTAAAAATGATGACTCGTTTATCTTGGCATCCCAAAGAAACGAGTGTTTTATACACCATACCCTACGACAAAATGAGATATAAAAGATCTATGGGCGGTTGTAAAGACAAGACCCTAACACATATATGAAGTTGCAATAAATGCAAACGTGGAAGCACATGAGGTCTCTCAAATAGATGAACGGTTTGAGTTTCCAGATACAGTAACTAGCACTGAACGTGTGTGTCTAATTTCAGTTGACGATACAATTTATTATGTGGATGGACCCGAAGAAGGACAATTTGAAGAAGAGGAATTAGATGATGAAGAGCATACATCAGATGATGATGATGAAATTGTCTACTCTGACCACTCTTCCGATTAAGACGAACTAGTTTGTTGTTTATTTACATTGTTTATGATTTATTTATTTTGTGGTATGTGCATTTTATATTGTTTTCTATCATATGGTCTATTAAGTCTTATGTTGTCTACCTAACCATTAGTGTTTAACTAAATGTAGGTACATTATGTCAGGTAGTCGTGGTCGTGTCCCGTTTTCTCATGGGGGTTCTTTATCTAGTCATGGTTGTGGATGTCATTTGGAGACCAACCCCCGGTTAAGCGCGACGTTAGGTCGTGGACGACCTTCAGATACCCGTCTTGATTTGAGTAGGGATTTAAGCCACAGATCCTGTCGCAATACTTGCCATGCTGGTGATGTTGGTTCATCACCTACTATGTTTGTGGACGTCACTTGGAGACTAGCCCCCGGTTAAGTGCGACGTTTGGTGGTGGATACGACATCAATTGTAGTCGTGCATTTGATGGTGATGCTATGACTGATACAGATGGGGTGTATCAACATAGGGATGGATTAGAGGGATATGATGGATCCAAATATACGGGACACGAGGACTCTGATGATGAGCTTTACACATATACACCTTCTCGTACCTCCCACAATGGCTCGAATACAAATCATACGGCTCACTATACCTCTCAAAGGCTCCCTATCAGATGAATTGGGAAAAAGTATGTATTTTTAATTTTTAAATTTATAATGTTAGTTTTTTATATAAGTATACATGTTTGTTTGTTATAAATTATAGGTTTTCTAATGGTAAGGCTAATAGGGCGATCATCAAAGTACTTGAACAACATCTTGAGGGACTTTGGCCACGTTACTCACTTGTCCCTAAAGAAGTAAAGGACACTATGTTTAAGAAATATAAGGTAATATATCAATTTATAACTAGTTTCAGCTTGACATGTTTCATAACACTTGTTATGTTTCAGATGATGCTAAAAATTGACCAGTTGTATCTTTGAAAGCTCACTAATTTCACTCAATATTAACACATAGTTGCAACAACATATAAATATCTATTAATTTTTTATTAATATCTATTTAATTGATATATATATATATATATTATCATTGTTTGTTTTTAGGTTTGCATTATTGATTACATCTTTTATTTTTTAAGTCTATTTGTGGATGAGATTGAGATGATGACTTACTCGTTAAGGAAGGATTCAACAACACAACGTCCGCTCTTTGTAGAGGCATCATGTATAGAGCGAAAGTTGAATCTAGAAATTTAGCCAAACAAACCGAAAAAATATTCCACATAAGCAATTTAACTACAACATCATGCGAGGTAGGCAAGTTAAATACACATTATTGTTCTTTTGTTATATATTATTTTACTTATGTTATCACATGTCAATTTTTACTGTTCATAGTATTTTAACTCTCCGGAATTTGCTAAACCATCGGAAAGAGGGAGTATGAATAGGAATAGCACCGATAGCTCTGGTATGACGTTAAGGCACACTGGTGGATCGATTGGATATGACGAGCACCATATCTGCTTGGTAATCTAACTATATTTACATTATAGTAAGTGTTATTTTTACTATTACCACGTATGTTTTACACTTTATGATTCATTGTTGGAAATGAAATTGGGGTGACCGGTTACAATGTGTGAACTGTTCCTAGAAACACACCAAGATAAAGAGCCAAAAATGCTATATTGGGCTAGGTAGTTCAATGACAGCCTGGAAGGGATGCGGTTTTGCATTGAACGATCGAAGGAAATTTATGTGGGTTATATTTATATTTTTGACAAATTGCAAGAGGCATACTATAAAAGATTATCGAGAAACATGAAAAAAAAACGCAACATTAGGTGGGTGATTATGATTGTGGGTTGAAAGTACGGGAGAGGGCCAAGAGTTTTATGGTATAGGATCATCAAATCCTTATTTTATTGTGACAAGGAAAAAGTCTGCACTCTGCACGTCAGGACTAACACAAGCTGCACTCCAAAAACCACAACAAGAGGTAATTTACTTACATAGTTTTTTTTATTGTTTTACTTAGCCATGAATGTGTGCTTAAATAAATATTTCTGTATAATGAAAATGCTATGTTCTCATATGTTACTAGTTTGTTAGGATGCTTTAGCATAAGTGTTGTTTTATGATTTTTTCATCATTTAATATCTATATGATAAGAATCAATGGTTTCTTCATATTCATCTTCAACTTCATTTTCATCTTCATCTTCCTTATACGAGAATTTAGCTTAAAAACCAGGTTAGCTTGACTTATATGTCTTCTGAGTTGTAATCTTTCAAGTTTCTCGTAATAGGCGTTCTTTATTCAACATCACAGAAAATGAATGATTCATCTTCATCTTTATTTATATGATTGATTCTTGTATTTTTAGATGTAAAATTTGATAAGCCTTTATGTAGTCAACTTATGGCTTGTAATTTGATGTTGTTTAAAACTAAATATCATTTTTGACTATTTGCTACTATTATGGACTTTTGGTATTTATGTTATAATTGTAGCTTTAAAAAGTTTTGAGCTTTAGAATGTACATAGGAATTTGTGATAACTTTACCCTCAATCCTAGTTGTCTTTTTTCTAGATTATAAGTGATTAAAGCGAATTATCATCCTTATTGTTAGGCTCAAATTTTAACCATCGTGGATAAAGTATCCAGGACACGTTGGATCGAGTATCCTTAGCGTTTGAAGGATTTAGGAACCTTGAAGCTTATAATTGTCAATTAACTAACATTTGTTCTCCGTGTGTTTTATGTGTATTAAGTGCAGGCAACAGCTAGATGACCAAGTCCACCATAAATCTCGGTCAAGGGAGTTATGAAATCGGCTGAAATCGTGGTCAACATTAACCAACAGCTCAAGGCTTGAAATTAGGAGATTAATTATGACATTATTTTTCTTTTTAAGTTATATAGATGGGGTTATGGCTAGGCTATCACATAACACATTCTAATCTAATTCTTCTTCTTTCTCGATTCTCTCTGCTCACACACACTTAATTGTAACAACCATCAAAGTTCTCGAGTTGTATCTATTGTTTCTATATCAATAAATTGGTGATAGACTATTTCCATCACCCGAGGTTTTTATGCCGACGATCTTTAATCGTTCAAGGATCATCCTCCCAGAATCAAGGATCCTTAAGCATGCAATGGCCAAGAGTTACTGAAAACCATGATGAAGATTTCATACCTATGTAGACTAACTCTACTACTACACCATCTGTCTCTCCTAACATACCCCGTTCAGAATAATATAATGGAACAGAGTATTCTCAACCAAGAGGTAACAATTTTAATAATCAATCCTTAAACACTAACGTTGGCTCGATGTAGGATACATGTATCAATGCAGCAATGACCGGGAATTGCAAAATCTCAAGGATATGATATTTAGCGTTCCACGAGTAGTCAGGCCTATTCCTGAAATTCCCGTGGGAAGTCATAGAATTTTAAGATTTGTTACACCAATCTGTCATATTGAAATCCCAAAACGATTTCAAACTCCAAACATGAAACTATATGATGGATCATCTGATCCTAAAGAACATGCGGCTCAATATAGAGAAAGGATGAAGATCAACCCCACTCCAGAAAAATTAAAGGAAGCTTGCTTGTGCAAGGGTTTTGGATCCACACTCACTGGTTCCGCTCTAAAATTGCTGCCAAGTCTTCCTCCTTATTCTATTACTTCATTTTCTTACCTAGTTAATCTCTTCCAAAATCAATTTTCTTGTAGTAGAACCTTTGAAAGATGAACTAGTGATTTATATAGAGTTACTCAATCTGATAATGAATCAATTAGAGATTTTGTAACAAAATTTGGCAGGGAAGCCTTGGAAATCCCTAATCTTGACATAGCCACGACATTTGAAGCCTTTAAGATGGGATTGAAAAGGGATTCTCCTTTCTTTGATGATTTTGTAATGACCCCTTGTAAATGAAGTGAGAACCATGGATTTAAGATTCATAAGGCTAAAGGATGACAAAAAGATTCAAGACAAATGGCTCAGCAGTGAAACAATTATATTAGGATAAGAAACAAGGATCCTTATTAAAAAATAACATGAGCAAATCATATTCTACGCATGACAATCAGAACGTTCATGCTGTAGACTATGATGAGGACGAAGAAGAATATCCTAAAATTTCTGACTATTGTTTTTCTATTGATTTAGAGAGTGTATTGCTTGCTATGCAGGATTTAGGTGAAAAGGCAAGGTGGCCACGAAAAACTGATAAAGTAGTAGGCTACAAAGATAAATCTAAATGGTGTGCCTATCACGAGGATTTTGGTCATATTACTGACGAATGCATAACCTTGAGGAGAGAAATAAGTTATCCTCTTAGCAAAGGTTACTTTAAGGAACTATTTGGCAGAAAAAAGCCAAGGATCCAGGATCCTGAAAAAATTTCTGAAAAAGCTGCTCAATCGCCTCCTAATGCTTAAGTGATCAATTTCATTTTTGGAGAATATGATATTTGTGGCACTTCATATTCTGCTGCAAAAAGAAATGCTAAAAAAAGTAAATTGGAAAATGGTGAAAGGCCAATCATAACATCCACCATGACCAATTAGAAGTTTATCTCATTTAATGAATAAGATCGAGTTGAAATCCAAGATCCTTACCATGATAGTTTGGTTAGTACCTGGTTTATTGCTATGCTCACAGGATTTTGATAGATGGAGGGAGTTCTGTAAACATCATACAATATGATTGCCTTAAGAAATAGAATATTCCAGAGACGGAGATAGTGCCAAGATCTTCAGTTTTAGTAGGATTCAGCGATGTAAGCAAGAATACTCTAGGGACATCAACCTACCAATATATGTAGAGGGAGTAAACACTATACAAAATTTTTATGTTATTGATTGTTTATCATTTTACAATATTATTATTGGCAGCCCATGGATACATGAGATGAAAGCAGTCCTCTCAACGTACCATCAATGTGTAAATTTCAAACTCCTTGGGGGTGGTAAAAATCAATAGTGATCAGCAAGAAGCAAAAAATTGTTATACATCTTCCAAGAAACCAGTCTTAAGCCAAGAACATTATAGCAATTACAGAAACTGCCCAAGGAGGCTGAAAGGTCAGAAGGGCAGGATGTGAAAGAAGTATCTCTTGATCCTAAGGATCATGAATCCAAAATATTCATAGGATAAAGGATCCAAGCAAATATTGAGCAGGAACTTATAGCATTCCTCAAATGAAGAAATTCCACATTTGCTTCGAAACATGAAGACATGACAGGTATATCTAAAGACATTATTATTAATAAATTTGATGTTAATCCTTCTTTCAAGCCTATACATCAAAAGAGAAGGAAATTTGCACCGGAAAGAAACATAGAAGAAGTGGACAGACTCTTAAAGGCAGGTATGATTAGAGAGGTTAAGTATCCAAGATGGTTAGCCAATATTGTGGTGGTTCAAAAGAAAAATGAAAAGTGGAGGGTATGTGTCGATTTTAGTAATTTGAACAAGGCATGTCCCAAGGATCATTTCTCGTTACCACACATTGACTCCATGGTAGATGCCGCGGCAAGACATGAGCTGTTAACCTTTATGTGATAGTTCGAGATGAACCGAGCTTGGATCTAGATCTGAGATTGTTTGGTGATGTTGTTTGTAATCAGTGATGCGGAAACTCACTGATCACATATTGATGCTTGAATGTTCATGAAGATCAATGCAAAGTATGATGAAGATGATGATAATATGAATAGGTGAATTGTATTAATCAATATGAAGGTTACAAGGGATATGGAATGAAATGTAGGCAACTCTTCTTAACAAATGACCTAGGTGATGGTATTTATATTCTATACCATTCACCTTACAATGTAACCTAACCACGTGCAGTTAAGCACAAACGCGCATTTAAGCATGAAACGATTACACAAATATTCTAAGACAAATACAAATAATGAACGTCTTCACCCGTACTTGCTCGTGATGATGCTCGATATCTTCACTCGTTTATATTTGGAAAGTGACATCTTCAAATAACCCCAACAGTACTCCCCCTAAGATGACACTTTACAAATCAGACATATCAGCTTAAATCTTCATGTGGCGAGCATAGAGAGCAACTTAAAGTTTTGGTATGCATTATCTTCAAGAGGTCCCAACAGTATTCCCCCTAAGATGATGCTGCCAAAACTCTGTCTTTCAACAAGCAATCTGCATCCTTCTCTCCCTTTTGAGTAACATCAGAGGCTATGGAAAGAAATAAGTAGAGAGTAGATTCCGGTGAATCTATATATCAGCAACGGGATCTTCTTCAACGGTTGAAGTAGAATGAGAAGACTTCTTTGACTTAGAATACTCCCCCTCAACTTTTGCTTTAGAGGTTAACGGGATCTGTGTATGAGATATTAAGAGGAGGATTCTTAACACTCAGCAATCTGACTTGGAGATCTTTGGACTGGAATCAGGCTTGAACAGGAACATCTTCAAGTCGCGTGGAAGCTTGTTCTGCATTGGAAACTGTTCCTGCAACTCAAAGAAAACATTAGAACTCAGGCAATAATGTGCATTTATCATCAATGTAAAGATTAAGTTCTCAACCGGATGAGATATTACTCGATGAGCAACTCCTACATCAATAACACAAGTTAAACTGCCAAAACTGAAGAAAAGATTAAAAAGAAAATCTTTTTGTTCTTTTTGAATTTTTCAATGTTTTTGATATATTTTTGGAATTTTCTCTTTACATTCTGAATCTTTAAGCTGCAATGAGATCATACCAGCAATTTATCCAACACATTTTTTGCAGTTTTGAGAATAGACATTTGAATTGTGAAGTAATTGAGTGATGAATTGTTGAACTAATCAATTAGCTCGAAGTGACACACTTACTTTTTCTATTCTTGATGATCAATTAGGTTGATTAAGAATAAGTTTTGAGTGACCCACACCTTGCACATTAGAAAGTTATACACTTCATCTAAATATTGTTGAACAATTGTACTTATTTGTTAATGTCATCTCTTCAGGATCGGGTTGAAGGTGATACAAAGGAATTTGTTGTTGAGCCTGGTGAGTGGACACCTCTACAGGAAAGTCTGAATATTGATGATCTTCCTCCAGAAGAACTATATCATCAAAATCCTGAAGAGATGACATCCACAAATATGCGCCAGTGGTTACAGTCAAGGAACTATCCTTACAAGACGTTGAAGAGGCTGAAGAAAGAATCATTGAAGAAGATTGTGGTGAGTTTTCAGAAATCAGAAAAGATGCATAACCGTATGCTCTTTTTGGATTATAACAATCCATAATACTTTGAACTAACCAAACGTTTCAAAGTACTTGAGCCCAAAGAGATACCAATAATGGCGTTGCCCGAAGATGCTCACAAGAAAAGGAAAGAACTGATTGATATGTTTCCAAGCGAAGTGAAATCATATCACATTCCTATGGATGTACGTAAGTCATGGCACGAATCTGCCACAGTAGGTGATATCGTTAGATCACTGCTTAGTAAGGGTTAGTCCGTTGCTGACTTATTAGACTCAATGATCGTACCGGAAAAATTCAAGGATGTGAAAATCATTTCATGGAAGTACGATGAGATCTTTGATGCATTTTTGATCAAGAGGGTGAATGGATTATGTGATGTTTATCACTATTATTCAAGCATTTTCAAGCTGCCGGTTCAAGATTTAAAAGAGTTGCACAAGCTAAGGTTGATTAATCACACACATGCTGAACGTGGTGATAAGTGTGCGATGTTATTGGATGCTGGGATCAGCCGCATGCCAAAATCCTTGGAGTTTCGAGGACAACAAGAAGATACTGCATACTTGAAGTGTAAGAAGAGGAAGCAGAAGAAGTTGATCTTACATGATATGTATTTAGATGAGTTTTCAGACGAATACTTCGACAAAGTAACAAATCCTGGGTTGAAGGTATTTGATGGTTCGCAAACGACGAAGCCTATTCTGAAGTTCTTCTATCATGAAGAAACTTATGAGCTGAAGTTGGTACGGAACTTGGATGATTGGGATCAAGATATGATTACTTTGTTTAGTACATTTGAGCTCAAGCTGCTACACCCATCTTATATTGATCATTTGCGCAATCACAAGATGGAAAAAATGAAAGATCCAGTTGCTGAAGCTGACAGAAGACTGTTCGAGATAATGGTTGAAGTGATTGGTGCTGAAACTGAGAAGATTCGATTAAGGAAAACATTACTCAATGCTGACCTTGTGAAGATCTACATACCAGAGATTGAGTATATGCGAATTACTTCAAAGGGTACTTTGGAAGTACGGGCCAAAGGAAAGAAAAGGCCGTACGAATTTTATGCTAACATTGATTTTGCAGGTATCACTTTGGACACTCTGAAACGAATGATGACTTGTGATATTATCACAAATGAATCAAAACCGAGACAAGCTGTGATCGCTGCAAAGTTCAAGTCGTGCATTGAAGAAGCTATGAAAGAACAAGAAGAACATAAAGGAAAACCGTTGCTGAAGGTCAAAGAAGAACCTGAAGACTTTTGAGAGATTGAAGCCAGAGGAAAAAGGTTGAAAGCTGAAGATTTTTATTTCAAGTCCAAAGATAAATCTTAGGGGGAGTACTGTTAGGGCTCATTCCTGTTTAGAAGATTTACTTTGTACTTTGTTTATACAAGTTTGTTTAGTTTAGGGTTAATTTTGTATTTTTCCTAAAGTGTTGATGCATAAAGCATGCTGCTAGAGAATGTTAGAGAGAGAGTCTAGATCACAATTTACACGCTAGAGAGAGAACTGTGTGTGTGATTGTACTCTCCTGCACCATTGTACTGCAACTATTTGCTTTGGTCATCAATACAAGAGAATTATTTAGTAATGGATTGTGTTGTTGATTGAACTGTTGTGCTCGTACTTCGATCATTCTGATTTGCAGCAATATCGATCCAATTGAACCTATCAATTGGTATCAGAGTTGTTGGGTGATCTTTGATTGTTGTTGTTATTGATGGAATTTTAGCTACCATTAGCTTTGATTCATGTTTGTGTAAAGAACTGCAAAGTTTGAGATCAATTGGTGAAGATTTGACTGTGTTTTTGAAGAAATTGTTCATGTTCGTGTTCTTCATTGCTCAAATTTGAGATTTGAAATTTGTTGTTGATATTGAGAAATTGTTGATTGAGATATGTTAGAAATCATAATCCTAAGCCTCGTTGATGATCCAACCATTCAGATTTGTTGATTTCAATCCATATTTTGTCAATTTGTCTCAAAACCCACTTGTTGTGTTCTTCATAAAAAATCCGGATCTGAATGAGATTTAGCTTGATTCAAGGTATAAAAACTTTGAAGGAGTGTTAGAAACATCATTCCTCAGCTAATACAAGTGTTGAATTGAACAAAAAACAACTAAAATTGAAGAATTGGTCTTATGTTCATCACAATTTTGACTTTGAAAAGTCAATCTGATATGAAGATTTGAAGAATTGATTGATATTTGCCCAGAAATTTATCATAATTTGGAGAAGAATTGAAGTATTGAGTGTTTGATTTAAGGAAATTTCCCTAAGTGTTGCTACAACAAAGGCTGAAACGTCTCTACAGTGCATGGCCCGTCTCCACAGTACTTGACACGTCCAAATAGCGTCATTCACTGTTCAGCCGTGTGAAAGAAGAAAAACACTATTCAGCCGGGTGAAAACAATGTTTAGCCGGGTGAAGACACTGTTCAGCCGGGTGAATTCACTATTCAGCCGCGTGAACTTTCTCAGCCGGGTGATAGAAAATCACTGTTCAGCCGCGTGAACTTTATCAGCCGGGTGATAGAAGAAAAACACTGTTCAGTCGCGTGAAAACACTGTTCAGCCGGGTGAAGACACTGTTCAGCCGTCTCAAGTTGTTGACCCGTCCAAACAGTTGACACGACCAAACAGTCACCCGTCTCAACAGTCACCCGTCCAAATAGTGACCCGTCCCAAGTTTGACCCGTCTCTACAGTAAATTTTTTTTTATCAAAACTGCAAATTAGTCATATTTAGCCACCATGACTTCCCAGAACAATTATCAAAATGACTTTGAAAATTCAAGAAAAATGTCAACGGGCATGTTACCCGTGATCCGAGAAGAAAATAAAAGAGAAGATATCAATGAATTTATTACAGAATTCAATCACATGTTTGAAACAACATATCTTCAAGAAGCCAAAGCTTGTGATCAAAAGAGAAGAGACTTTCATGAACACACAAAACTTGCTCTTGTGAGTCAAGCAAATTCTCATGACAATCAGGAAGATGAAGAAGAATATGATTGGAGTGAAAACAATGATGTTGTTTCCATTCAAGAGATTGAAAAGAAAGATAAAGAAATTAGCAACTTGTTAGAAACCATTGCAAAGCAAGATGAGACAATTGCTAAATTGAAATCAGAAATGGAGAAATGGATGTCTGAAAAGGAATCCGAGAAAGATGTTCAGAGTTCATTTGTTGAAATACCTGTCAATGAAAGAGAAAAGATATGCACCAAAGAATGTTTTGAACAAGGTGAAGAGTGCAAATTATATTCACTTTGGATTTGTGATAAACTAAAGAAAGAAGAAACCATGCATAAGAATCTGAAAGAACAACACGAAATATCTGATCAAAGAATCACATCTCTCGAAGAGTTGCTCAAGGAAAAAGAAAAAGATGCAATGAACATCAGAAAGGAAGCTGAAAAATCGAATGAACATCTATCAAGAGTGATCAACGATTTTCAAGCAGAAATTCAAAAGTTGAAGAAGTTGTCTGAGATGTTCAATTCAGAGAACAACATTCTGAAAAACAAACTGCAAGAAGAACAAGAGAAGCATGCAAGTCTACAAAAAGATCACCAATTGTGTGAAGATAGACTCAAATCTCTTACACTGAATGTTGATTCAATGCTTACCGAAAAGCATAATCTGAATGTTCAACTCATGGAGATTAGTGCCAACCGAAATTGTGTTTATCAAAGAAGAAGTCGAAAAAGAAAAGTCTGTTGAAAAGAAAGATGAGAGATTAGTGCCAACCGAAATTGTTGGATCACTATCTTCTCAAGAAGAAGAAGAAAAGACACAAGAGGTTCAGTCAAAGAAGAAGAAGAAGGTTAGAAGAAAGAAGAGCAAAGCCAAGAAGAACAAGACAAAGGCCGCTTCATCTGATTCTACACCACAGCTTTCTTCAACTCCAAAGTCTCAAGATTCCTAATCCCCGAGTGATTCAAACAGTGACGCATATTGTTTAATCTGTGACTCTGAAACTCATCATATCTCAGATTGTATTTACAGTCAAGGTGTCTTTCCATATAGTTCGAAAAGCAACAAGTTCAAGACTCCAGCTTTTTCAATCAAGCTTCAACAAGATTCAGAGGTCAAAGCTCCTTAAAAACAACAAGACTCAAAGGGCAAAGCTTCTCAGAAACAAAAAGCTTCAACTGCAAAGGCTTCTCAAAAGCAAAGAAAGAAGTCTTCCTTCAAGGCTCATCAGAAGTATTGTGAGATATGTGAGATGTACAATCACATGACATCAGAATGCTACTACAGCAAGTACTGCATCAACTGTCAGATGTACAACCACGACACAATGGAATGTTACTACAACAAGTATTGCTTCATTTGTGACATGGTCAATCACAACACTCAGGATTGCTTCTACAACAAAAACTCAAGGATGAAGCCGAGAAGGTATGTCCAAAGAGGATAAAACATTCATGACCAATAAGAGGCTTAATCCTATCAAAGATTAGAAAACATTGTTCAAAGACCATATCAGTGACACTATGGAAGTATACACTGATGGCATGATAGTAAAGTCGGAGAAAAGTGAAAATCATCTCAAGGATTTAGAAGTAGCTTTCAACATCCTGGATAAATACAATAAGAGGCTTAATCCTTCAAAATGCCACTTTGGTGTGAAAGCTGGAAAATTTCTAGGATATGTGGTGACAAAGAGAGGAATATAAGCTAGCCCTAAAAGAAATTAAAGCTATCATCAACTTGAAGTCACCAACGAACGTAAAAGATATTCAAAGACTAACAGGAAGGATTGCAGCCTTAAATAGATTCATATCAAGATCATCGGATAAATGAAAGACTTCTATGATATACTCAGAAAGAACAAAATGTTTGAGTGGAAAAAGAAGCAAGAAGCTGCACTCAATGATCTTAAGGATTATATATTCTCAGCGCAGCTTTAAAACCAACCAAGGGAGAATCCTTGATCCTATATCTAGCCGTATCAGGTAATGCAGTTAGCGCAGTCCTAGTGAAGGATCATGAAAGTCAACATCTAGTATATTACGTAAGTAAAAGCCTTCTTAATGCTGAATCTAGGTACTCTCATCTTGTAAAACTAATATTTACTTTAATTATGGCATCGACTAAGTTAAGACACTATTTTCAAACTCATCCTATTATTGTTAAGACTAATTATCCCATTAAAAATGTTCTTAGAAAGCCAGAGATGCTAGGTAGGATGGCAAAATGGGCTGTAAAGCTCAACACGTATGATATAAGGTATGAACCAAGGAATGCCATCAAATCACAAGCACTAGCAGACTTTGTGGTGGATTTTACTAGTGACCTACAAAAAGAAGCAGATTTAGAAGTTCAACAATTAGAAGAAACCAAGGATCCTTGGATACTCTTCACTGAAGGAGCATCAAATATCAGAGGAACGGGCCTCGGCATACTACTAAAATCGCCACAGCGGGAGATAATACCACAGTCCATAGTTTTTGAATTTTAAGCCACCAATAATGAAGCAGAATATGAAGCTTTAATAGCAGGTTTGCAATTAGCCAAACACATGAGGATTAGGTATCTTCAAGTATACGTTAACTCTTTAATTAACTAATTATTTTAATGGCTCTTAACTAGTTATGTGTGGAAAATTAATTAAATATCTTGAGATAGTTAATGCACTTGCAGAAAATTTTTATTCTTTTAGTATAGTATAGGTACCAAGAGAAGAAAATGCAAGGGTAGATGCTTTAGCAAATCTAGCATTATCATTGAAGATTGCAGAAGATTTGAAAATTTCTATCATTCATATCCTTTACCCGGCTATCGATGAAGGAAGGATAATGGAGATTGATACAGTAAACCAACTTAAAGATCCTTCATCCTCCCAGACATCTCAAGGATCGTAGATTCAACCAATCAAGAGATTCATTGAAGTTGGAGAAATGCTAATAGGAGAGAATCCTAAAGCCTTTAGATTCAAGGTATCTCCACTTACTATATAGAAAGTCTTTTGCAGGTCTATATTTAAGATGCATCGAGGAATCTGAAATCCAAGAATTTTTAAAAGATTTCCATAAAGGAGATTGTGGAAACCACACCGGGGGCAGTGCATTATTCTTAAGGATTCTTAGAACAAGATACTTTTGGCCTACAATGAAGAAGGATGCTGTAAATTATTCAAGGAAATGTGATGCTTGTCAAAGGCACAACAATATCCTTCATCAACCCGCAGAACCTTTGTATCTTATTGCATCCTCATGGCCATTCATGAAATGGGGCATGGACATAGTAAGCAAATTGTCAAAAGCACCAGGAGGAAAAGTATTAATGCTTGCATTGACGGATTACTTTTCTATATGGATAGAAGCTGAAACATTTGCTAAGTCAAAGAAAGGGAAGTAATTTTTCATTAAAAGAAACATTAATACTAGATTTAGTATTCCTTTGGAAATTATATGTGATAATGGTCCCTAGTTTATGACAGCTGGGGCATAAAGATAATCACGTCCACTCCAATTCACCCTCAAGCTAATGGTCAAGCAAAGTCTAGAACAAGATCATCATCAACAATTTAAAGAAGAAACTAGGATCCAAGAAAGGAAAGTAGGCTGAAGAGTTACCATATATCTTATGAGCTTACATGACAACTCTAAAGAATGCTACGGGTTAAACACCATTTTATTTGGTATTTGAAGGTGATGTGTGCAATACTATATATAAAAACAGACACTAAAAGCTTTAAATTTATAAAACCAAGACAAACCCACTAACTCACACACAATTGGCAAAAAATAAACTAATGACACGAAAGGTGAAGATTAAAAAACAGTTGACTGAAATGAACCACCTAGACCAGACTCTTCTATGTTGCAATTATCACTTGAAAATGGATGTTTTGATTATGGAACTGGTAATTAAAGATATTCACTTAGTTTTACAACAATTAGGACCATTGACCCTTTTCGTGAAGACACCTACGGGTTTCTAACAAGTTATTAATGTAAGCATCAAATGAATAAAGCATCAAACTTTTTACTTAAACATAAACAAATCCATAATAAAAAACATCACCAATTCAAGTTTAAACATTAACATAGATTCATCATAAGTCTAGGTGGCCTTAAATGCTTAGCCAAGCATGTTTAGGACACAAAGAAAAGAAAGTTGAAAGTAGCAAAACATGTTTGGGAAAGATAGAAATGAAGAAACGAAAGCACATCAGGCATTCAAGAAGCAATCTTTGATCCCACGAGCTTCCAATACTTCGATTTCGTCTTCCTAGCCTTGAAAACACCTCAAATCAGTCTTTTTTCGACTTCCAATCGTGTATGAGAGGCCAGGGTTCCAGAAAATATGTTTATATAGCAAGTTGGCCAAAAAAACGTCAAAACAATATGTCAAAAACGCCTCGTCGTGTCACACGGCGTGGGAATGAGTTCTTGGCCGCGTAGTGACGTCACCACACCACCAGCCTCCCCTAGCACGCCTCGTCATGCAGCCAAGGGGCTGCTTTGTGTTCGTGTGGCGTGGTGAGGACCATCAGGTCGTTTCGTGCTTCAGTTTCTTCATTTTCGTGTTACGGTTCGCTCGTAGCTCCCTTTCGTGTCCCGTTTTCATTTACGGTCTTTGTTTTTCGCACGCTTTTCATTAAATCATCAACATGGGACCTAAGAAAAATAATGGATAAGTTGTAATCAAAAGCTAATAAAGACCGACTCAAACAACTCAAAAACGAATACAAACTATACACGGGAATTCGTATAATTTACATTATATCACGAGCAGAATAAGCATCCAGGATCCTTAGTTAAATGAAGAATCCCTTATCTAGGATTTAGAAACCGCCGATGAGCTTAGAGACTTAGCAAAAGTCGGAAAGGCTGCTTATCAACAAATGGTAGCTGGGGCGTACAATAAGAATATCAGAATAAGGAAGGTGATATTGTATTAAGGAAGTTTTTCAGAACACAACTAATCCAGCAGATGGTAAATCGGATCCGAAATGGGAAGGACCATATTTAATTGAAGCTGAAGCTGGAAAATGGGCATATCGATTGCTTGCAGTGGAAGAAATTCCACTACCAAGAGCTTCGAATGCAATACACCTTAAATAATATTTTATGTAACAAGGATCTCGGATCATCCAAAGGTCAAGGATCCTAAGTTCGGTATCATCTTATCCTTTTTTAGTCCTTTCACCTTATTAAACCTTTTTCATAAACAAGGATGATAATGTAATTAACATCCCATTTCATTAAATTTTGGAGTTTTGAAAAAAGCTAAGTTGCTTTTGTGGAAATTATAAGGGTTGGCCACCTCTCTCCTAAGTTTAAGGTATCTAATACTTTCTAGGTTTAAAAGGTTTTCACCTTTTCTAAGATCGCCAGTTGCGCACATTATCCAAATATGATTCAAGACAATTGGACCAGTACACTTCTAGTGGCTGACAATTTCATTGTTTTTGGTCATATGTAGGATCCTAAGTTTCTGGTAGACCTACCATACCTTTGTTATCCTAAGGTTTCTAGCGTTTTCACGTAAGATAAGGTTTTGACATTTCCAATGCCACTTATGTTTGGGCACACCCAGGACGGGCATAAATCCCCGTTTATCTTATGTGCCTTGTCGCTAGTTAATTATAGGGTCTTGTCGCAAGTTAATTATTGGGCCATCATTGAGCCTTGTCGCCAGTTAGTCATTGGGCTTTGTCACCAGTTAATTATCTATTAAGGATCTAGGATCCTAATATTCAAAGATCAAAACTTTCTATGTTGATTCTATATAGTTATGGAAACGGAGTCTTATTCGAAGATATTTCGGTTTGATTTTAATCCATATATATTATTTTCCTTATGCTTGAAGATTTTTTAACTTCAAATTATTTTCGAGTAACACATTTGAAACAATTATCAAATATTCAAGAGAAGTATTTTTCAAAAACTAAAGTTAAAATATTAGATTACCTACCATAGTAAAGCTTAAACCATGCTTCACCAGCAAAACGTGGACCATCCACATGGGTTAGCTATTGTTTGTTACTTATTCATTACATGCAGGAAAATAAAAGAAAGATACCAAAGGCTTCATCCCCGCAAACAGAGGATCCATCCACCTTGCTACCCTACATATTGTCTAAAGGATCATGGATCCTTAATCCTAAAATCTATTGTTCAGTAATTACAACCAAATCGAAAAGCTTCACATAAAAAAGTGGACTCAGGCTTTCATCATGCCTTTATCGCCCACTGTAGCTTCACTACCTGCTTTAACTTCCACCTCCTTGCCCTTGCTTGTCCCTGCCTTGTCCTCCTTCTCTGCCACCGACTCTTCAACATCCTCGTCCTCACCCAAGTCCATCAGAGTGTGCTCCCGTTTGGCCACATCCCAGGCAGATTTGTCACACTTAGGATCACCAACTTGCTTAGCCATCTTGATCCTAACCTAAAGGACTGACGCCCAAATCTTAGCCTAATGAGTAGCACCCTGAACCTCCTCCTGCAGCCGGTTCTCTGCAACATGAGCCTCTTTCCTCAGACGACCTTCAGCAGCCTCTAGCTTTTTTTTTGAGACTTCTCTTCTCCTTGACGGACAGGGTTAGAACCTTCTCCTTAGCAACGAGAGTGGACCTTAGCTCTATCAGGCTGGAAAAAAGCTCCTTGATATCCTTGTCATAGGAACTCTTCAACGAAGCCAGGCTCTGCAGAAAATAGATGGTAAAACAATTAGGATCAAGGATCCTTAAAGTATTATATTCTGTTGATAACTAATATGCAAGATCATGGATCCTTACCTCAGTAATGATCTCTTGAAGATGTCTTTCTGTACTAGCATAACCATCTTAAGGCTCGGAAGATCTCTTTCTTTTATGGGCCACAGATTTAGTGTGAGTTGTGACAGGCTTGACGACCGCAAGACTAGTAGGAATCTCTTTTTTGACAGCTTTGGAAGAGAGGAGACTATCAACATCGTCAAAAACGAAATTGGCAGACTTCATAGAAGATTTAGGAGCACCTACCAAACCATCAAACAGATAAGATTCATCTAACTAAAATACTTTAATTATATATTAATAACTTACTTGACATTATGAAGGACGAGGTAGAAGAGGCTTCTTTAACAGGATCTTGTATTCTGTCTTTGAAAGTACGAATGCTTGGGTCCAACTCCAGAAAAGCTTCATCTTTTATATCAGTGTTTGGATGTTTAGCAAGCCATGCAAAGTTAGTCACTGCAAAACAAAAATCAGCAGATCAATAAAAACATCAAAACATAGTCTAAAGAAATGAGGATTTTCTATCCTACCCATCTAATACGCAAAGTTTCTCCATCAGGGATCGAGTTTCTTTTAACAAAAAAGAACTGATTTTTCCAGAAACAATCATTCTGGGTAGTTTTCAAAACTTGAATGTCTTGGTGAGGCTTGGATTTGAATATAAAGCGGCTAGATCCATGAGTAACTAGGGAATAGAGGTATGATAGTTCTGCGACGCTGAAGGACAAAATCTATTTTAAAATAATCTCCTCGATCGTGAATAAAGTTCTCCATATCATGGGCATGGCCTGAATGTAACTCAAACCCATTAGAACGAACAAATCTTGGGTCATTTAAGGGAAAGGATATGTGTAAGCTAATTGAAAAGGTAAAGCAGGAAAGCAAATCCATTCATTTGATATAGAATCGCTAGGAGCAGAAAAACTGAAAGTACGAAAAATGGTTTCAGGTCGAAATCTAGAAGCAAGGTTTTGTATTTCTGGATTTGTGAACTTAGAAATTTCTTTCAGAAGGTTTTGAGACTGTAAAGAATCATGAATGGCAATCAGATTGGAACTGGAAGAAGCATGAACTTGTTCCTTGGTCATGGTCTCGTGAAATCCGAAAAATGAAGAAATTATAATCAATAGGGAGAATCGGTACATGATATTATAGTCGATGTATGAAGAAACAAAGATATGTGATCTTTAAAATAAGCACAAAGAGATTATAAAGATGCTCCTAGGGGTAGCAAGCAGTTGCAAACTTAATCACATCAATCACCTCCGAAAATTATGTGCAATATGACAGCTGTTCAGGTCTCACAACCGTCATGTTAGGGGTAAATGTTAGGGCTCAGATTTTAACATCGCAGATAAAGTATCCTGAGCACGCTGGATCAAGTTTCCTTAGCGTTTGAAAGATTAAGGATACTTGATGCTTATAACTGTCAATTACTAACATTTGTTCTCCGCGTGTTTTATGTATATTAAGTGCAAGCAACAGCTAGATGACTAAGTCCACCTTAAAACTCGATCAAGGGAGTTAAGAAATCGGCTAGAATCGTGGTTAAAACTCTCCAATGGCTCGAGGCTTGAAATTAGGAGATTAATTAGGACATTATTTTTTTTAAGTTATATAAATGAGGCTATGGCTAGGCTATCACATAACACATTCTGATCTAATTCTTCTTCTTTCTTGATTCTCTCTACAAACACACACTTAATTGTAACAGCCATTATAGTTCTCGAGTTGTATCTATTGTTTCTATATCAATAAATTGGTGACAGACTATTGTCATCACCCGAGGTTTTTATGTCGGTGATCTTTAATCGATAAAGGGATTCTCCTCGTATAAACCTCTATGTTCTTTTCGAAAAAGAGCAAAACTTATTGATAGAGTATAAATTATATATATATATCCCTTGTTACGTTTATTTACGTTTTGAGTCGATTCGGTTAAGTTTTTATAGAATTTTCTACACAATTGATGTTTTTGTGTTTCGTAGGTCCCATGGTGATAAAGAAATAGAAAGCTTGCGAGAAATCAAATCCGTAGGCGAAAACGGGACGCGACACGGAGGTACGAGCGAGCTGGTACGCGAAAACGATGAAACGAACAAAACCGAGCAACCGGTGACCATCACCACGTCACACGACCACAAAAGTGGTTACCACCGCGTGACGTGGCACCCTCAACATGCTGGTGATGTGCTGACGTCATGCTACGCGGCCAGGAAGCGTTTCGTCACCGCGCGACGCCGCGATGCGTTTTTAACAGAAAGTTTTGACGATTTTTGGCCCGGTTCACTATTTAAAGACTTTTTCTTAAACCCTAGAATATCATACACTCTTTGGGACCACGTGAAGTCGAGTTTCAGCAGTTTAGAGTGTTTTTGGCGGCTATGAAGACGAAACGAAGTGCCGAAAGCTCGGGGAATTGAAGATTGCATAGTGGATCACTCGGATTACTTCGTTCTTTCGTTTTTGTTTGTTTTAATCATGTTCACTACTCTTGAATTTGTGTTTATTAGTATGAATATGCTTGGCTAAACACTTTAGAACCATCTAGGTTTTATGATGAATCGTTAACGAATGTTTGAATTTTGGTTTGGTTACTTTTGGTTTATGGTTTATGCTTAATTAAAGTTTGGATTATTATTATTGTTTGATGCATGATATATGTTTGCATTGATTGAATAGGTATTGTTAATCCACGTGTCGTTGGTGATTGTCTACGTCATGAAATAGGGTTCGTTTATGTCATTACGTTGTGTTATTACTTTTATAGTTGATTTGCAATAAAACCATAGGATTAATGATATTAGTAAAATCGGTAACAACGTGTAGCTAACCTAGATATCCATGAGGTGATAGGTTATTAATAAGTCTTGGTTGACTGATTTGCTAGGTTTAGGTTTTTGTGAAAATTCCGACTTAGTATTAATTATCAACTTTGCTTGTTAAATCGAATGACTGGGTTCAAATGGCTTTAAGGGTCGTATCGTGAGATAGGTCTTTAGTATGAGTCAATTAGGCATAATCTGATTAGGTAACTGTGAGGAAACTTAATCCCATAACCGGTGTGCTAATAACTTAATAGTAACCCTTTAGGTTTCGTCTCGAAAAGGTCGAGGGTCTTAATTAGGGATGCTTTTAAGTGAACACGTTTAGATCCCGGTTCCATAACCATTAGTCCTACTTGAGTGATAATTGAAGTTAGCGATGATTCTGGCCTAGGTGGTTCGTCTTCAATTCTCTGTTTTAAATCTGTCTTTCAAATCGTCAATTTCTACTTTTAGTAAGTTTCCATTTTAAGTAAGTTACTATCTTTAGCAAAACCTCCTTTTTCAAATACTCTTTCATTTTAAGTTCGAGTCTAGTTTGTGAGTCTTACTTCAGATAATTAGTGTAGTATATAGAGTATGTGGGTCGACACCCGGACTTACGTTTCACTAATCACAACCATGCCGCATCTTTTGTCAGAAAGTTGTTGGGATGTAGTCGTAAAAAGGTTTTCACAAAGCTGTTACACACTTTGTTGGAAAGTTGTCACAAATAATTTGCAACAAGGCTTTTTACGAAAAAACAGAAAGAGTTGTAAACTTGTCGCAAAACCGCATTTGCGACAATGATGCCACAAAATTTTTGTGATAAATTTTGCTTTTATCTAGTAGTGCTCTAAAAACACACTTATTGTTTTCTACCTTTCGAAGCAATCACAAAACAAAACCAATATTTCTTTCTTGAACGAACCAATCACAAACGACCCTACTTGTTTTCCTCGTTTTTTTTTCGCGCAAACTCTAAGTAAAAGAAAAGAGTTTTCTTTACTATTAAATGCAAACATAATAAAACCATGATACGATACTGGTTCTTCAACCTCTTTCGATCCGTTAGCAACATAAACCTGCTTCATTCTGTTCTTATGTTCATACGACTTAATCTTCACTAGATGACCATTCTGAATTTTGTCTTTGTCGGTTTCCAAAAACACTTCAACTTTGACTTTTTCATATGAGCTTTCAGACTGAGACTTCTTCTTCTGAATATATTTAAACTTCATCGTGTTTTCAGGTGAATGATCATTCGTGTTAAAGTTTTCAGGTAAGGTATTTGAGATAGATTCAGGCATTGATTCATAAGTGAATCCAAATCCATTTTTATTCTTGTTTCATCTCTCATTTAACATTTGATTGGCCATGACTTTTGAACTTTTCAACTTTTCCAGTTCAATTTGAGTAGCTACAAAAGCTATATTTTCAGCTTCGAGACTTTTGGTCCTTTGTTCAAGTTGAATTTTAATTGATTCAAATTCAGAGATTTTTATTCCATGAAGATTTTAAGGATAAGATCTTGTCTCTAAAATTTTGTGATCTTCTTTAAGTTTCATGTGCTTTTACTCTTCTTTGCTAAGTTTGTCACAGATTTTGAAAGAATATGTTAGATAATGTTCAATCTTTTCCAAACATTCAGCAGATGATGTGGCTAAAACAATGTATAAAAATAAATATAATAATCAAACCTAGACTCGACCTAGACACTCGATTTAAAATTCTGAACAACCTAAACCTAAACCACACAACAGGCAAGTGTACCTGTCAATGCAGTACAACTCTAAGAAGTCCGGATATCGAACCCAAAGGACACTATCAATAATAAAGACTAGACTTAACCTAGGATTAACAATAATTTTATAAAATGGGGAGTTTTAATTAAAAACTAGAGAATGAGAACGAAAACTAAATTTAATTAAACTAATAATCAAAGAGATTAACCTAAAGTGACAAACTGAAGATTACTGATTAATTGGAGGAACACTATCTAGATGAATCCTAGTTAAGGTATTTGAATAGATCGAATGATTAGGATTGAGGATGGATCGGGTTTCTAAGGATACATACCTAGAGAAAAACTTAGTGGATCCTAGACCACTCACCGGGTGTGACCAAAATGAGTTCTAAAGGAAAGTGTTAAGACTACCGATAGTTAGGTTACCTTCTAGTCAACCTAGCAATGCTAAAGTACTCAAGAGGTGTCAAAAGCTTAGTCTAACATACCACAAACATGAAATGTAAGGAGTGACAAATTAATGCTTCAATTTAGACTTGATTAACAATGTAATTAATTAATCTAAGTTTTAACCTCTTTTAAGAGAGTTAATTACCTAGACCTAATCAGAAGGATTAACCAATTAACCTTTATCTTCCAATCTCCATCTAAGATACACATTGATCTTTCATTTACTAACATGCAATTCTAGAACTTCAGTACGCCAAGTAAAATCCCTAGTAATCACAAACACAAAGTCACGTGCTAGCTATACTAATCACATTTGAAAGACATTCATAGATTAACACATAGGATTAACATGCACTCATAAACAAAGATCATTACATAATACTCATCCAATTGAATACAAAAAAAATGTCATTTACAATAGCACTAAACCATCCATGCAATCAAAGCATTCAAATTATCAAAAGGTACAAGTATTCAATCATCTAGATAGTGATTATGGTTTTAGCTACTCATAATAAGTCCAAAGCAATAACTAAACTCAGAAAACATCAAACCAATCATCATGTTCAAGTAAACAAATCAACAAAGAAAACTACTAGAACCTGAAAACAAGTTTACATGTGATCCAAGCTCCAAATCCTTGCTCCAGTTGCTCAAGAATGCTCCAAATTACCTTTTTCGTTCGTCTTCAGCCGCTCACACTTGTTATTCTTCTTTCTTTCGTGAAAAACAACTTAAATAGGGTTTAAACAAGTTTTCCACGTCTAAAGGGCCGTCGCGCCGCGCGCAGCAAAGCTTAACTCCCCTCGCGCAGCGCGACGGGGGTGTAATTCTAAGTTTTGACGCGGTGGCATTTTTGTAAATAAGTTGAACTCTGAAATCCCTCATGCTGCGTGAGGCAAAACCCACTTCCCGTCCGACGTGAAGAGGGTATTTTTCCAGAAAGTGTTCATATTTGTTGACTCGTCTGTCAACCGCAACGCATCTGGAATTATAGTTTTCTTCAATTTAGCATATTTCCACCTCCTTTTACTAAAAAATCTACAAAAACACAAAAAATTCGGTAATAAACCAAAATGAGACGTAATCTAAACTAAAAGACTTGAAAATATATAAAATGTGCACCGAAAATCTATGTATTTTGAAATACATAAAATATCCCCACACTGGACTCTTTTTCGTCCCTGAAAAAGCATTTCACCATAGATTCAAAATCAGGGACTGGAAACCAAACAGTAACAAATTAAATTGAAGAATGAGTCTTGGTCATTGTTTATACAAAACATCCTAGCACTAACAAATCAGGTTCCTTTTATTTTTATTTTTACTCAACTGACACTATATACAAACTCGAACGACAGTTACCCATCCCCACACTTAAACTCTACATTGCCCTCAGTGTAGAAATGGAAAAAACACTCTAAAACAAAAAAATCAAAGCAGAAATAAAAGACTAAAATGGCGAATTGGAAACGACTTAAGCGTAAGCTCCATTATCTTAAGTCCATTCCATAGTTTCGATCGTATAGTATTTTGGTTGCGATCGAGCTTAACACCGACACTCTTGAGTAGCATCATCATCTTTACAAATCCAAACACCCCAAGTGGAGATTGAGTACGGGTAGTGATCATCCAAACCTGCAAATACAAGAACACAAATACTTGAGTATAAAACTGACTCGACACAAACATAAAAAATAGATTAAATGAAAAACATGCAAATAAGTATACAAACTCTACACTCGGGATCTCACCTAAGACTATCACTAGTAGACCTAATTAGGAGGCTTCTCCTTAATTCTCCTTGGTACCGCTTCTACCCTAAGCGGTACACCAACTGTCAAAAATAAAAATATGTCTTCAAAAATCAGTGATCTATCATCAATCTCTATTAGTGCAATCCACCAACACTTAAACCTACTAGGCCTGAAACTTACTGCTAACAAATACCCTAGCAATCTCTCTCCCATATATATCCCCACACTTGAGGTTTTCGTTATTCTCAAGTAATAATCATCTCATATCCCTTGTATCTTCTTATGTGGGGGGCCCATACCTAGGAGGTGAATCAACATAATCAACATAGCCCTCTACAGAATTGTAAACACTAACGGAAACGGGCTCAGGAAATGGGATCTCTACTGATATGTCAGGTGGTATATCATATAACACTATCTCATCCTCTAACATCCCCACACTTGAGATTTCACCTGTCTCTACCTCTATGGGAACGAAAATGTCCTCAAAATCTTCTCCAACCTTAGAATCTCCCATCATCATGGACATCATAATTTCTAAACTTGGGGATTCCTTCATCTCCCTCTCAAACTCAGTCATCCAATCCCGAGGATCCTCTATTATCTCAAATATACTATTTTCGCTAACCTCAGGTTTGGAATCTTCAACCTCACTCTCACTCTCTAGGAGGACCTCATCTTCAACTGCCGGGTTCTCCTCATCCATCTCTTATGAAGGCAGCAGGTATACGCCAGAAATGTAGTCAAGACAATGATCCATGTGAGTGAAAATGAATCAATGAACTAAACGGAATCATCTTGAGCTGTCGAATTCTTCATAGATTTTATGATATCGAAGGTGACTACTTCATCCCCTACACGAAGTGTGATCTGATCCTCTTAGACATCGATCAATGCCTTAGTGGTTCTCAAAAAGGGGCGCCCCAAAATGAGTGGGACCTGATCGTCAGCCTCCATGTCGAGAATAACCAAATCCACGGGGAACACGAACTTATCCACTTTCACCAACAGGTTCTCCATATTGCCCCGTGGATATTTGACAGATCGGTCTGCCAGGCAGATGCTCATGCGCGTTGGAGTCGGATCTCCAAGGTCTAGCTTCGGATAGAGAGAATATGGCATCAGGTTGATGCTAGCCCCAAGATCAGCCAACACATGGTTTACAGTTGAACCACCAAACAAACACGGGATAGTGAATATACTCGGATCTGCTAATTTCTCTGCTAGCTTACTTTAGACCACCGCAGAGCAGTGTGCACTAAGAGAAACAGAAGATAGGTCCTCCAGCTTCTTCTTATTGGAAAGAAGATCCTTAAGGAATTTAGCATATCTAGGCATATGCAGAAGGGCCTCGATAAACGGAAGATTGACCTTAAGGCTTGAAAAGCTCTAAGAAATGCTCATAGTCCTTGGCATATTTTTTATTCTTCAGACGCTCAGGATATGGAACTCGAGTCAAATCTACCTCGGGAATCTCTTCTGAACCTCCTTCTTCTTCTCAACAAACTCTCTGTTCGACGCAGTACTTGCTGGGATTACCCTCTTGTGCGCCCCCCGGGAGTCACCATCTCTATTTCAGCATCCATCTCCTCTTCATCTTTAGTGGTGTCACCTCTCTCTCTCTCTCCTCTGCCACTACGAGTAGGCACAGCTTTGGCATGTGCAATTGTGCATTTGGGTTCGTGTAGGTGTTTGTAAGGAATGAACCTATCAGGTTCTGATCTAACTTCTTGAAACCTTCACCTATGAAACGCTGTAAATCAAGGAAAGCGGACTGCTAACTCTTAAGAAGGATATTGTGCTCATCTAGATGCTTTTGTGTGTTGGGGTTATTTGAAGATGTCACTTTCCAAATATAAGCGGGTGAAGATATCGAGCATCATCACAAGCAAGCATGGGTGAAGATGTTCATTAATTGTATTTGACGTTAGAATATATGTGTAATCGTTTCGTGCTTAAATGCGCGTTTGTGCTTAATTGCACGTGTTTAGGTTGAAATATAAGGTGAATGGTATGGACTATAAATACCACCACCTAGGTCATTTGTGATTAGGAGTTGCCTGCATTTCATTCCATATCCTTTGTAACCTTCATTGATAAATAAAAATCACCTATTCATATTATCATCAATCTTCATCATACCTTGCATTGATCTTCATGAGCATTCAAGCATCAATATGTGATTAGTGAGTTTCCGCATCACTGATTGCAAACAACATCCCCAAGCAATCTCAGATCAGATCTAGATCCAAGCTCGATTCGTCTCGAACTATCAATTGGTATCAGAGCTGTTGGGTGATCTTTGATTGTTGTTGTTATTGATGGGATTTTAGCTACCATTAGCTTTGATTCATGTTTGTGTAAGGAACTACAAAGTTTGAGATCAATTGGTGAAGATTTGATTGTGTTTTTGAAGAAAAAGTTCATGTTCGTCATATTCACTCCTCAAAATAGAGATCTGAAATTTTGTTGATGCTTTGAGAATTGATGATTGAGATATGTTAGAAATCATAATCCTAAGCTTCGTTTGTGATCAAACCATCCAGATTTGTTGATTTCAATCCATATTTTGTCATTTTTGTCAAAACCCACTTGTTGTGTTCTTCATCAAAAATCCGGATCTGAATGAGATTTAGCTTGTTTCAAGGTGTAATACTTTGAAGGATTGTTCGAAACATCATTCCTTAGCTAATACAAGTATTGAATTGAATAAAAACAACAAAAATTGAAGAATTGATCTTATGTTCATCATAATTTTGACTTTGAAAAGTCAATCTGATATGAAGATTTGAAGAATTGATTGATATTTGCCCAGAAACGTATCATAACCTGAAGAAGAATTGAAGAATTGAGTGTCTGATTGAAGGAAATTTTCCTAAGTGCTGAAACAACTAAGTTGACCGGTCTGAAATGTGTTGACACGTCTCAATAGTGTCTCACACGACCAAATAGTCTTTGACACGACTAAGTTGTGCTTGACACGACTAAACAGTGTTTTTGACACGTCTAAGTCGTTTCATCAAAGTTGACACGTCCAAACAGTGTCATTTACTGTTCAGCCGTGTGAACTTTCTCAGCCGTGTCAAGATTTCACAAGTTCATTCAGACGCATCACTGTTCAGCCGTCCCAAGTTGGTGACCCGTCCAAACAGTGTCTGACACGACTAAACAATGTTTGACACTACTCAACTTTGTGACCCGTCTCAAAAGTCACACGTCTCAACAGTGACACGTCCAAATAGTGATCCGTCCCAACAGTTGTGACCCGTCCAAACAGTAAAAAAAATCGAAAATTTCATTTTTCCAAAATTTCATATTAGTCATTTTAGCCAATATGACTTCCCAAAACAATCATCAAAATGACTTTGAAAATTCAAGAAAAATGTCAACGGGCATGTTAACCGTGATCCGAGAAGAAAATAAAAGAGAAGATATCAATGAAATTATTACAGAATTCAATCACATATTTGAAACAACATATCTTCAAGAAGCCAAAGCTTGTGATCAAAAGAGAAGAGACTTTCATGGACACACAAAACTCGCTCTTGTGACTCAAACAAATTCTCATGAAAATCAAGATGAAGAAGAAGAATATGATTGGAGTGAAAACAATGATGTTGTTTCCATTCAAGAGTTTGAAAAGAAAGATAAAGAAATTAGCAACTTGTCAGAAACCATTGCAAAGCAAGATGAGACAATTGCTCAATTGAAATCAGAAATGGTGAAATTAAAATCAGAAAAGGAATCCGAGAAAGATGTGAACAGTTCTTATGTTGAAATACCAATTCACGTCAGAGAAAAGATTTGCACGAAAGAGTGTTTCACACAAGTTGAACACTACAGAGTATATTCATTCAAGATTTGTGATAAACTCAGGAAGGAAGAAACCATGCACAAGAATCTGAAAGAACAACACGAAATATCTGATCAAAGAATCACATCTCTCGAAGAGTCACTCAAGAAAAGTGAAAGAGAAGCAATGAATGTCAAGAATGAAGCTGCAAAATCAAATGCACACTCATCTAGTGTGATCAAAGAATTGCAAGCAGAAATTCTAAAGTTGAATAAATTGTCTGAGATGTTCAAATCTGAGAACAACGTTCGGAAAGCCAAACTGCAAGAAGAACAAGAGCAATTCACAAGTCTTCAAGAAGATCACAAATTGTGTGAAGATAGACTAAATCTCTTACACAGAATGTTGATTCAATGCTAACCGAAAAGCATAATCTGAATGTGCAAATAATGGAGCTAACTGACAAACTGAACAGATCACAATCTGATCTTGTGCTTATCAAAGAAAAAGCTGAAAAAGCAAATTCATCCGAACAAGAAAAAGAGGGATTAGTGCCAATCGGAATTGTTGGATCACTATCTTGTCAAGAAGAAAAGACACAAGAGGTTCAGTCAAGGAAGAAGAAGAAGAAGAAGGTTAGAAGAAAGAAAAGGAAAGCTAAGAAGAACAAGACAAAGGCCACTTCATCTGATTCTACACCACAGACTCCTTCTACTTCAAAGTCTCAAGATTCCGAATCCCCGAGCGATTCAAACAGTAACATCTACTGTTTAATCTGTGACTCTGAAACTCATCATATTTCATATTGTATCTACAGTCAAGGTGTCTTTCCATATGGTTCAAAAGCAAACATGTTCAAGACTCCAGCTTCTTCAATCAAGCTTCAACAAGATTCAGAGGTCAAAGCTTCACAAAAAAAAACAAGATTCAACTTCAAAGGCTTCTCAAAAGCAAAGAAAGAAGTCTCCCTTCAAGGCTCATCAGAAGTACTGCAAGATATGTGAGATGTACAATCACACGACAACGGACTGCTGCTACAACAAGTACTGCACCAACTGTCAGATGTACAACCACGACACAATGGAATGATACTTCAACAAGTACTGTTCCTTATGTGACATGGTAAATAACAACACATCTGAGTGCTTTTACAAGCCGAGAAGGTCAGTCCAAAGAAGTTCATCACGTGCATACCCTTCCAGGTATTTTTCTAACTTTAAAAGATCTCATCATAGACATTCTTTTGATGAAAATCAACATGTCAATGATTCATGGACACCAAAGTTTGTCAGAAACAAAAAGAGAAATAATGATTTAAATAATAAAATGATTCCAATGGTGAATCAATCTTTGAATAAGAAATATAGTCAACAAAACCCGTTTTTAAATAAAATTCATAATCTGTTTGAAAATGACTATAATTACTTTGACAAACAATCCATGAAAGAAGATGAAGGTACAAATTACGTTTTATCATCAAAACCACCACCTGAAGGTATTCCTTGCACTTATGAGAATATCTCTTATGTTGATGAATTTGGACGACCCAATACCAAAATGGTTTGGGTCATTACCTCTAACTAATTTGTTAGTGCGGTAGGGACAGTTATGGAGGCCGGTCAAACAAAAAAAAGAAGACCGTGGCTGATCCCTTATCATGACAAGATACCGAATGATGTCTTCGATGCAACTGACACCAAATGGAATTGGAAACAAAAAGGAATCATTGCAGGAATTTTAAAGAAAAAAACATTTTCAAAAATCAAACAATGATGGCAGTGCAAGAAACAACCGATGTTTCATTTCTTCTGTTTAGATTAAGTATATTGCATGCACTCTTCATACGTTGATAACATATTTGCCATTTTCTTTTCATTAAACTTTCAATTTTTTTAGAAATTTAAAAGTTTAGGGGGAGAAATCATTATTAAAAAAAATGATAAAATCAGAAAAATCCAAAAATATGTTGAATCTACTTGCACGTACATGAGAAATGATAGTACACTAGAGTTATTCAACGCATCATTTTAAATAATAAAGACTGAAGCGTGAAATTGATGTGCGAGACAGCTCAGACAATTATACTAAACAAGTATATTCTTTGATGATTTAACTAAATTCTAATGAGTCATTGTGGTTGAAACATATCTTAGTGCATATGTATTGTCAATACAAATCAAATAGATATCTCGTGTAGCATCCAAATTACATCGGGTAACGATGCAATCTATTCAGTGTGATGAACCGCATCTATGAGCTTCTTTGTTGTGGTATCCACAGACCTGAAGTCTTACATGAAGTCTCTTTAAGAGCTTCAAGGTGCAGCAAAAGATTCCAAAATGGAACAGAAAAGAGTCCCAAATATGGACCGTCACCAAAAATTCCAAAATGGAATTCAGAATATTCCCAAAGGGAACATAAGCAAAAGATAATTCCAAAAAAGGAATTCCAAAAGAAGTCCCAAAGTGGACCAAATACAAATAGATAAGAACCATATTCCACACTGAGTATGATTGTAAGTAACCTGACGTGTTGAGGTGTTCTCAGGATATTTAGATGAAGTGTATAACTTTCTAATGTGCAAGGTATGGGTCACTCAAAACTTGTTCTTAATCAACCTAATTGATCATCAAGAATATAAAAAATAAGTGTGTCACTTCGAGCTAATTGATTTGTTCAACAATTCATCACTTAATTACTTCACAATTCAAATGTCTATTCTTAAAACTGCAAAACATGTGTTGGATAAATTGCTGGTATGATCTCATTGCAGGTTAAAGATTCAAAAATGTAAAGAGAAAATTCCAAAAATATAAAGAACACTGAAAAATTCAAAAACACAAAAAAAAATGTCATTTTAATCTTTTTGTTTTGTTTGGCAATTTAAAATGTGTTATTAATGTAGAATTGTTCATCAAGCATTATCTCATCCGATTGAGAACTTAGTCTTTACATTGATAATAAATGCATATTATTGCCTGAGTTTTAATGTTCTTCTTTGAGTTGCAGAAACAGTTTCCATTGCAGAACAAGCTTCCACGCGACTTGAAGATGTTCCTGATCAAGCCTGATTCCAGTCCAAAGATCTCCAAGTCAGATTGTTGAGTTTAAGAATCCTGCTCTTAATATCTCATACACAGATCCCATTAACCTCTAAAGCAAAAGTTGAGGGGAGTATTCTAAGTCAAAGAAGACTTCTCATTCTCCTTCAACCGTTGAAGAAGATCCCGTTGCTGATATATAGATTCATCGGAATCTACTCTCTGCTTTTTTCTTTCCATAGCCTCTGATGTTACTCAAAAGGGAGAGAAGGATGCAGATTGCTTATTGAAAGACAGAATTTTGACAGCATCATCTTAGGGGGAGTACTATTGGGTCCTATTGAAGATAATGCATACCAAAACTTTAAGTTGCTCTCTATGCTCGTCACATGAAGATTTAAGCTGATATGTCGGATTTGTAAAGTGTCATCTTAGGGGAGTACCGTTGGGGTTATTTGAAGATGTCACTTTCCAAATATAAGCGAGTGAAGATATCGAGCATCATCACGAGCAAGCACGGGTGAAGACGTTCATTAATGGTATTTGACGTTAGAATATATGTGTAATCGTTTCGTGCTTAAATGCGCGTTTGTGCTTAATTGCACGTGTTTAGGTTGAAATGTAAGGTGAATGGTATGGACTATAAATACCACCACCTAGGTCATTTATGATTAGGAGTTGCATGCATTTCATTCCATATCCTTTGTAACCTTCACAAAGATCTAATACAACTCATCTATTCATATTATCATCTTCATCATACCTTGCATTGATCTTCATGAACATTCAAGCATCAATATGTGATCAGTGAGTTTCTGCATCACTGATTGCAAACAACATCCCCAAACAATCTCAGATCTAGATCCAAGCTCGGTTCATCTCGAACTATCATTGTGTAACTTCATCTTGACTTACTAACTAGTTAAGCAACTGTGATTGATTTGTCAACAATTCCTCTATCTTCTTGATTCCATCATTATTACCACCTGAACTACTACCAATATCACTTCCATTATGTTGAGGGGGCTGTCTCTGCTAAAACCCCGGTGGGTTTCCTCCTGATCTCCAGCCAAAATTAGGGTGACCTCTCCACCCGTATGCTCCACCAGCACCTCCTCCTGGACCACCAAAAAAATCTACCTGCTCCTGTGTCATCAACGGGCAATCTATGGTGTCATGTCCATTAAACATCTCACATTTGTTCACACTCATCTTAATTTTTTATCTTTTCTAATAGCCTTAAGTGCAGCTGCCATGCTAGTATCAGTGCTGACCTGATGGACACCCATCGAGGATGTGGGGGCTCTAGCCTTAGGTGTAGGTCCATGATGATCGTGATTTCAGTGCTATGTTGACTTGTTTAACACAAATATGTCCAAACTTGAAGAACAAAGTGTATATTAACCAAACAACCCAATAACAAGATCTAACACACAAATGAGGTAAATAAGCTACAATGATAAGTAGAATATGCTCCTAGCACCTCAAATGGAACGATTACACGACACAATCAGTGAATTATAGTCTTGGTAAAAGATGTGCAAAAGTTGTATAAAGTGAAGATAAGGTTACAATATATAGCAGTGTTAGGTTCGCTGATAGATTCGCTCTAGCGAATCTATCTAGCGAACCAACACAGGTTCGCTGGGCACATAGGTTCGCCCAGTCGACACCTTAATACAAAAGACAACCTGACCTGCGGGCGAATCTATAGATTCGCCCGTAGGTTCGCTAGTACAAATACAAATATAAGTTAAACAATTACAAACAAAAGTAACACCGACAAGCCGGTGAGTCCAACCTATTCATAGTGACTATCAATACTCCCCCTAGGTTGGACCTCACCTGGGGAAGTCTTCTGATTAGCTCCGTCTTGATGGCATCAAAGATGTTCGATAAACGCTCCTGCCCTTCCTTTTATTCCGGCCATTGGGTTTGTAATGTCTTCAGAACTGGCCTCATCTTCACTTAGATTCAGCATCGAGTCTACAAATTCTGTATCTGCGACCTCAGCATCAGGCTCAAGTTGAACTGTCGTCTCCGCCTGTTTTTCTGCAGTTTGCTCCTCGCTTGTTGCCTCCAAATCAACCACTTCTACTGGTTTCTCAAACCTCTGTTCGATAGTTCGATCAAGCTGTCTTGTCAGGTCATCCATTTCCAAGCGCTGATCATCCGACCTCCTCAATCTCTCATTCACGGCCTTTAGTTCTGCACGAATCCCTCGGGCTTTGTTTGCGACCTTTACAAACAGGTTCGCTTCAGCAGCAGTATCAACTCCAGCCTCGTGCTTGATCCTATTTTCACACAAAACCTTCAGATCCTCGTCACAGAAGGAGAAGACCTCCATTGGATCAAATAGTCGGATTTCTGGACGGTCATCTCCACTCAGTCTGATAACTGCCTCCCCAGTGCTGTTATCATAGAACCATTTGACGAAATCCTCCAGTCTCGGCGGCTGAGTGTCAGGTACCCTAACTCTGGTCATAACCTTCGGTGCAGCAATCTTCAACACAATCTTGCCCTTCCATGACACCCAATGCCTGTCTCTCTTCTGCCTCATTCTCCTAGGCTTTTGGTACCCAAAGTCAACAAAGTTCGACTTTGCAGCCTGCTGAATTGTAGCCTCGAACGCACACGCCCTTCCACTTTCTTCTTTACCAATTAGTGGAAGATCAGCCAACCTCCTCAAGTCCCATCTTGGTAAAGAGGCGAAGTGCTTCCTGTTCTTGATATACGTGATGTCACCGCCCCTTCTTTTAATCATATAGGCATCCACCAAACTATTGTACTTCCATGCAATGATTTGTCTATCCAGTTGTTTGGTGTTGGGTTCATCCAGGTGTTGGAATATAGGCACTTCAGGTACAGCTTCTTCCTCTTTTCGGAACCATTCAGATTTGTCTAGCTCAGCATGTTCAAACTGGTAACTCATCCCCTTTTCTTCCACTTTGTATATTTCCGGTTCATCATCAATATCTTCCTCACTATCTGCATCAATATCAGTCTCAGGTTCATCTACCAAAGTATAATCCACACCAGATCCACCGACCACTTCCTCTCCCTCAAACACATCTAAATCAATCCCCATTTCTTCATCAAACTCTTCCTCAACGGCCTTTCCCTTTCCTTTATCACCAAAATCAACATCCATTAACGGATACTTTGCAATATCCGTTAAGGAGTTCAGTTCTGCTTCAGTCATTGCCGGTTCAGTTCCAGCATTTTCTTTCAAACTATTTAATTCTTTGTAGATCCTCACTATCAGACATTGCTGGTCCTTCATCATCCGTCCCATCTCGTATATCACAGTCGATTTTTCAGCGTCTTGCTTTTCCAACTCTTCGTTCTTCACTTTCAACTCAACCAGTTCAGCCTTCAATCTCTCAACCTCAACCTTCAATTCATTTCCAGACCCAGCGGATGTACCCCCGATATCATGCTTTGCTTTCTTTGATCCTTCAGCGTGTGTATCAGACCTTTTCTTTGTTCTCTGTTCCCTACCAGCATCAATCTCGGCTTGGATCTCATCCACTTCCCTATCAAACGAATAGTCTTTCTCTTTGGCATATGCCTTCCTTTTCCTAATCTTCTTCTCAACCACCTCTATATTTTCTCCGCCCCGTTTCCTTTCCGTTTCCATCAGCCTCTGTATATACACCCATCTTTCGGCCGGATACATATTTTCCCAGAGATAAGCAGTCCTGCCCACACAGTCCGACCTCACCGCTTTACAATCCTTGAAGATCCTCGAATGCATATCCCAAATTTTCAACTCAGCTCCAACTATCGGCAGATCGGGCAATTTGTCATTCAGCACCATCTGAATGAATCTAGGATACATCAACCATTTTGCCCCTTTGGTAGCATGGATGTTCTCTAGCATATAATTGTAGATGAGTTTTGCAAGGTTTGCTTTCTGCCCCCGGCAGAACAGCACCATAGCCCTTGCCCAGTCAAGGTTTAGCCCGTCTGTACCCCCCTTCCTATGATCCAGGCACATGATAAACACGTGAGCGATGTACCTCCACTCCTGGATCAAGTAGGACTTAACGAACTCCATTTTCTTCTCGCCGGGCATCGGTCCCTCATACCCAGCAGTCCGAAGTGCCCCATACACATCCTCAGCAGTCATATTCACCTCCTCACCAACATCCTCTTCTAACCGCAATATTCTAGCCAGATCGGCTTCCGTAAACTCCAAGTCGTAACCACAGACTTTGGCACAGATACGTGACGGCTGCACCGACACGTTCATGACCGCAGTTCGCCAGAAATCCCGAACATGCGTCTCATATATAGTAGGTGAGTGAGAGATGGCATAGTGTATATGTGACGACTTCAACCATTTGATAGAGTCTCTATAGCTGCTGGCCTTTTCAAAGTTTTCATCAAGCAAAGCACACATGTTGTGCTTTTTCTCAAAGAATAAGGTCGACATTTTGCCTGAAAAATAAACGGAGATTAATCAAAAATGAAGATTTGAAAAACAGAAAATAGATTCGCTGGAAATTAGGTTCGCTGGTATAGCGAACCTGAGATTTTAGCACCAGAACCTATAGATTCGCTGACATGAAAAATCAGTCATTGTGGTCGAGCGAATGTATAGGTTCGCTAGAAACAGTCGGGCGAATCTATGTTGTTGCGCGGGCATCATAACGACATAGGTTCGCTCGAAGTTTTGAACTTTCGTTCAGATTCGCCAGACGAACACATAGGTTCGCTGGAAACCCTAGTTTTTGAAAAACGGCCAAAATCACAAACAGTTCATCTTTAACAGGCATTCAAAGCAACAAACAAGTGACATAACCATTAAGCGAGGCTATTTATGAAGTAAAACCCTAACAACTAACACAAAATCAGTCATTTAAACACCACATAATCAAAGATCGACAGATTTAACAGATGTAAGATGCGATTAAGGGTTTAAAATAGAGATTAGGATGAAATCGATCACATACCAGACACTTAAATGATGTTTAATGTGTGAAAAAGGACCGGTTGAAGTGAGAATCGAACGTTAGTGTTGAGTTTTTTGAAAATTGTGCTACAGTACAGGTGACAGCGAATGTTTTGAAAAACTTCGCTGTCACAGCTTATATATACAAACATAGGTTCGCTGGCAGACAGACCAGCGAACCTTAGGTTCGCCGGAAGACCAAAAGACAAGGCAGCCGACTGGTTCGCTAGCAGGTTCGCTGACACAAAAACAAGGATGTTTCATGTCAGCGAATCAAAGAGATTCCGGGCGAACTTTGGGGTCCGGGCGAACCTGTAGGTTCGCCTTAGGTTCGCTAGCACACAACAAAAAAAGTTTTTGGTTTTTCTTAAATTTTTTAAAATCTTTGTAAATCCGAGAAAAACGTCCCACGATATCAACGCTCCAAAAATAAGCATATACACATATAATCCTAAAAATACTAGAAATAACAAGATAGAAGTTAAAATTAAAATAAAATAAAATAAAATAAAATAAATGAACAAAGATTTAAACGCTAATAAGGATATATATTCTTCATGATGTTTTGAGTAGAATCCGGAGAATCATCGATTGGCAAAATTGCAGATATGTTTGTCCATTTAAACCCATGCCTTAGTCCTTTCAACAAGAGATGAGCAGCTTCTTTTATCATGTTTATGGTTTGATTGAAGAAGCTCAGACAACTCGGTCCCCACAGACATCTAGGTAAAAAGAACAAGTTCTGACAACAGGGTATATCTGAGCAATACGATTGACTTTGCTTGAATTTCAATGATCAACTTTTGAATGTTGACCGATGCATTTGCTTCTTTTGACACTTGTGCAATTTATGCATCTTTTCTTTGTGAGTGGAGCTTGTCAGCAATTGATTCATTTTGAATACAATGCGACTTATTATTTGGGAAACTCAAATAGTTTAGAGCTCCAGGTCTATACCGACGTATAACAGAGGAGATAAACATTTGAGCATGCTCGGTGAATCTTCAGGTCAATACTTCTGTATAGCAGAGAAGATCCACCAACTCCAGGTCAATACTTCCGTATAGCAGAGGAGTTAAGCACTTTGACTCAATACAATCTGAGGAGTTAACAAGTAACTCACTCAGAGGTTTTTCCGAAGAGCATCACTAGCAACTTTTTATTTTTATTTGTTTTGCACACTAGAAACTCGATTCGGGGATAGGGCGAGGGTGATTTGGGATGTTTAGGGAAATCAAGACAAAGATTTGACGCTCTCAACCCATGTTTGACACAACCATTATCTTTGTGCAATCCAATCATGTCAAGGAGGAGATAATCCTTGTTGTCGAGATCTTGAACGTTATGTTTGGCTGCACAATCACTGTTTACTTTGTTTTCGGGCTGAGCCTATCTGACATATCCCAAACGCAATGCTTCTGACCTCCTTCAACGACTTTTCAACATCAATCAGAACGGAGATCCTGAAATAGCAAAATTTGAAAAACTATAAATAGTTAATCTTTTAAATCTCCCCCAAAATTTCTATATAATAGCCGTCTAATAAGAAATTTTTGTTTTTCAGATTTTCTTAATATATATATACAGAGTTAAAAGAAAAATGAAAGAAGATAAAATAAAATAAAATAAAGTAACGGAGCAATGAATCGAGTGACCCACGGATTTTTTAAAGAAGAAAAAGAAAAGTTATTTACGTATTTACAAATGGATTCTCACAGAAAAAGGTTTTCAAAAAGATATAAGACCCAGCATGGAGATCAGTTCATAAAAACGTGGTTTGTCAAAAGTTTTTGTGAAAAGATCAGCTTTTTGCTTTCGAGTTTCGATAGGAATGATATCAATAAACCCCTTTTCCTGTGCATCCCTGATTGCATGAATTCTCGTTTCAATGTGCTTGGTTCGAGTGTGATGAATAGGATTCTTGGCAATTCCAACAGCAGCTTCATTATCACAAAAGAGTGGCGTATGAAGAAAGTTGATGTCATAATCCATCATCTGATGTTGAATCCACAGCACTTGGCAACAGCAACTTGAAGCAGCAATGTATTCTGCTTCTCCTGTGGACAGAGAGACAGTTGTTTGTTTCTTGCTTTGCCATGAAACAAGACATTCTCCAAGGTATTGACATCCACCAGTGACTGATTTCCTGTTAATCCTGCAACCAGCATGATCACTATCAGAAAAAGCATGTAAATCAAAGTTCCCACCTTTTGGGTACCAAAGTCCCAATCGAGAGGAACCCTTAAGGTAGCGAAAAATGCGTTTAACAGCTTTCTCATGTGATTCTTTTGGATTGGCTTGGAAACGAGCACAGTAACACACGGCAAATGTAATATCTGGACGACTTGCAGTCAGATACATGAGAGATCCGATCATCGAGCGGTACCGATGAGCATCCACAGGATTCCCATTATCGTCGGAAGTAAGGCATGTTTGAGCTGTAAAAGGAATCAATTCAGGAGAGGAGTCATCCATGCCAAACTTCGTGAGGATTTCTTTGATGTATTTCTCTTGGTGGATTAGAATTCCATCAGGCTTTTGCTCCACTTGCAGCCCCAAGAAGAAACACATCTCCCCCATTATTGTCATCTCAAAACGATCCATCATCACCTTCTCAAATTCTCTACACAACCCTTCATTTGTCGAACCAAAAATAATATCATCAACATACACTTGAACGATCAGCAACTCGCCATTCACCTCCTTCTTGAATAATGTCATATCTATAGCCCCACGTGAGAAACCTTTGCTGAGAAGATGCTGTGTCAGAGTTTCATACCAGATCCGTGGAGCTTGATGCAACCCATACAAGGATTTATCAAGCTTGTAAACCTTTGACGGGAAATCGGGATCCTCGAAACCTGGTGGTTGACAGACATAGATCTCCTCATCGATATCTCCATATAGAAATGCACATTTCACATCCATCTGATAAACCTTAAAGTTTTTGTTTGCGGCATGAGCAAGAAAGATTCTGATGGCTTCCAGGCGAGCCACTGGAGCAAAAACTTCGGTGTAGTCAATTCCCTCCTCTTGAGCAAATCCTTGAACAACCAGCCTCGCTTTGTTTCTGATAACTACACCGCGATCATCTGGCTTGTTACGGAAAACCCATTTAGTGCCGATTGGACACTTGTTAGGAGGAAGATCAACCAGTTCCCAAACTTTGAGCTTCCTGAATTGCTGCAGTTCCATTTGCATGGCATCCACCCAACTCGGATCTTCAAGTGCCTGTTTATAATTCTTTGGAACAACTTGAGACAGAAAGGCAGCATAAAGACATTCATTAATCAAACCACTCTGACTCCGAGTTCGCACACCATCAGTAATAGATCCAATGATATAATCGTGAGGATGGTTTTTCAGGGTCTTGAAGTCAGTGTTGAGTAGTAAAGGATTTTGGTCGGTTGAGGGTGTTTGATTAGATGGTTGTGGAGGTGTAGGTGATGGGATGGTAGTGGATGTGGATGGAATATCAGATGAAGAAGTTTGAACAGTTTGAGGTGGTGGAGGTGATGGAATATCAAATGAAGTGGGAGGTAGTTGTGTAGCAGATGTGGAAGGTTGTGGTTGTGATGGTGTAGGTGAATGATTGAAAATAGAAACTGATGTGTGCTGGATGATGTCGTCATCGTCAGAGTCAGGAAGATTAAATGATTTGAAAATGGTGGTGGAGTCATAAAACCATGCCGGTTCACTACCAATGCTGGTAGTGTTTGATTCTTGCCAGTCAACATAGTAGGACTCTTGCACAATCCGCGTACGCTTGTTGTAAACACGATACGCCTTTTGTGTGTTCGAGTATCCCACAAAGAAGCATTCATCAGAGACAGCACCAAACTTCGTCTTCTGATCTTGAGTATTCAAAAGAGTGCAAGAACATCCAAAGGGGCGTAGAAAATCAATCAGCGGCTTAATCCCTCGAAACAGTTGGTATGAAGTCTTCATCTTTTCTTTGACAATCAGTACCCTGTTAAGAACATAAGCTGCACAATTAACCGCTTCAGCCCAGAAAATAATTGGAAGTTTTGACTCGATCAGCATAGTTCTAGCGGCCTCCACAAGGGTTCGATTCTTTCTTTCAGCAACACCATTTTGTTGTGGTGTTCGGGCAGCGCTAAACTGTCTGAGAATACCCCTTTGTTCACAGAAGGAGTTGAAGATGTGGTTTCTGAATTCAGTTCCGTTATCGCTTCTGATGGCTTGAACCTTCTTCTTTCCCAGAACCTCGATTAGAGGTATCAGCTTCATCAATTCTTCGGCAGTCTCACTCTTGTTTGCCATGAATTTCACCCAGGTGTACCTAGAGTAATCATCTGTGACAACCAAGCAATAAGACTTTTTAGCAATAGATTTGACACTTATTGGACCAAATAAATCAGTATGTAACAATTCGAGGGGTTCTGAGATAGTATTTGTAATTTTGAGTTTATGTGGCTTTTTGTGCTGTTTTCCTTTAGCACAAGCCATGCATTTCTCAACCACAGAAAAGTCTTTGAGTGGTAAACCCCTAACTAAATTGTTCTTAACCAATTTATTCAGAATTTTAAAATTGATGTGTCCTAAACGTTTATGCCACAAAAATGATTCAAAGGATGATGCTTTAGACAGAAGACATGTCACGGAGGAATTTGATTCTTTTGATCCCATATTCAGCATATAGGTATCATTCCGTCTCGGAGCTCGCATGATCACCATATCTTCAGGAATAGTAAACTCTGGCTTCAAGAACAGGCATTCATTTGGAAGAAACATCACAGGAATATTCTTATCACAGATTTGTGATACACTCAGAAGATTGAATGCCAGTTCAGGAACATAGTTGACGTCTTCCAAAGTAAGTGAGCCATTTGAGACTTCTCCTTGACCAATCATCTTCCCACCTTTCTTATCTCCCGCAAAAGCAACACAACCTCCATTTATGATCCTATAGTTAGTCAGAAGATCCTTCAATCCTGTCATATGTCTGGAACATCCGCTGTCAATATGCCAATGACTATTTACAACGGCATTTGAATGTTCCTGACATTTATTAAAAGAAAATAAAAAGTTAGACCTTTGAAATGGGAACCCAAGCCTTTGTGTACTTGGGTGGTGAAGCAGATGAAGTTTTATAAAAGAAATTATTTACAAAAGTGTTTAATCTTTTTCCGAAAGATTTTTGCTTTGAGCTATTTTGGATTAACTTAGGGCATTGCTTGACAGTGTGACCAGTATTTCCACATTTAAAACAGTGAGACTTAAAACCTGTTTTGGGAACTCTGTTAACAGGAATTTTATCCATTTCAATTTCCTCATCACATTCAGACAGTTGTGAGTTGCAGTCACTGTAAGTGTCATAGAGTTCTTTTAACTTACCTGTTGTGACTTTAACTGTATCAGATTCAGGTTTTGGTTTAAGAATGTATGAAAAAGATGATTCCTTCTCTTTTGGTTTTGAAATTCTCACAGGTGTGAAAGATGGAATTTGATGAGTGAAGAACTTTTGAAAACAGTTTGTTTTGGTTTGACTTTCAGAGACATGACCTGAAAGTTTGTCTTTGTCATTCACACACACATTTTCAATCAAATCATCATTCAACACATTAGGGTTAGAAGTAGAGCACCCTAGATTACTATTAAACATGGAATTGTCTGAATATGACACATTACTACAAACAGAGTTAATTAAACTAATGTCTTCAAAAGACTTCTTGGAATCAGAACTACTGCAATCACTACTGCCAGAACAACCGAGCCCAACACTCCCACCATATGCGTACTCCTCTCTAACTTCCTTAAGATTTACTTCACTTAAACCTGCAATGGAACTGTCAGTATCGTTCTGCATAATCTCTTGAATTAACTCATTTGAGGGATGAGGAATAGGTGTAGGAGAATAACAGAAAGTACTAGGTGGAGGATAGGCATATGTTTCATTGTTACTAAGACCCAACCCTGTCTTAACTCTGGCCCCCCTTTGTTTCTTGCACAGTTCCTCCCTTTTCATACCAGATATAGTCCACTGCTGCAATTTGTTTTTAAGCTTTCTTGCTTCAAACTCAGCAAGTGTAACTTGCTCAGTCAAGTAGTTAATTTCACAGTTCTTTTCCAAAAGAGTTCTTTTTAAGTGTTCATTCTCTTTTAAAGCTTCTCTTAACTTGACAAAGTATTTTGATTCACTTAATTTAAGCTCTTTGATGGTTCTTTTTAATTCGTTTTCGTTTGACATTAACAATTTATTAGCTTTGTATATGCCAATTAAACGAATTTTTCAAGCAGATGAACACATATCTTCAATAACATCGTAAGGAAGACCAATTACCAGTTTTTCGGCGGCCAGAGCACGATCACATTGACAGTATGGAGTGCTTCTTTTGAATTCATCAACTGCATCTAGCCTTGCCTTCTCGATCATTTCTTCTAAAGTAAGCTTCGACTCCTCCTCCTGCTTCACTTCATTAACAGCAGCTTCACAAACTAACCCAGAATGATTCAGATGTCCTTGAGCAATAACATCTGATTGAACTTTAACAACTTTCTTCACTTTCTCTTCCTCTTCCTTTCCGTAAAATTCTTTGAACGGATCAAAGAGATTTATATCATTGTCATCAAACTCAGCAATTTCAGCAACGAGGGCATGGTTAATCTCCTCCTTGGTTTCTTCAATTTCTGCACTCCAATCAAAGTTGGTGAGCAGTGCAGTTTCATTCTTTGACTTTGCTTCTTCAACCTTTTCTTGAATTGGAGCAGATCTTGGATTTGCAGAGTTAACTGGCTCAGTAACGATTGGTAATGGGCATTCTCTCTTGAAATGGCCCAATTGTTTGCAGTTATAGCACCGTAACTTTCCCTTGTCATACCCTAACTTACCATTCTGTCCCTGATTTCCAAAGTTTCTTCTACCAGTTCTTTCCATGAATCGTCTGGCACGAAGAGTGAGCATAGCCATCTGCCATTGAATATCTGTTTCCTCCAGATCATCAGGATCCACCTGATACATATCTTCTACTGTCATACCCTTCCCTTTCAACTCACCTGCAACAAGAGCTTCATAACTGTGAACAAACATTCCAAATAAAGCCATGGTGTCAGACGGAATCTGAGTGGTAACAGACGCATTTGAGCTTGGACCAGCGTTTGTAGATGCACCACCAGATTTAGCAGACACATGACTTGATGGTCCTCTAGATGCAGCACTGTAGGCATAAGAGTTTGCAGCGGATGAGACAAGTGCAGCATTTTGAGAGGGAATGTTTGGAACCATCATTGACTGATTATATTCTCTTCTTTTTACATCAAGGTCGAAAGACTTCAGCTTGTTGATGACGTCCATCAGTTTGTAGTCAGGAAAGTTTCTCTCTTGTTTCAACAGCTTGATTTGAAGGCTCCATTGAGGAGGAAGAGAATCTAACAATTTTGCAACTTGTTCGTGATTGCCCAGCTTTTCATCATATTTCTTCAGATTACTTGACACAGATAGGAATCGATTTGTAATATCAGTCAAGTTCTCTTGTGAATACCCCACGAAAGAGTTGAATTCCTTTTCAGCCTGAGCTTTTCTATCCAGTTTCAGGTCCTCATTGCCATCATAAAATTCACACAATGCATCATACAGGCTTTTTGCAGTTGTGTGTTCTGCAAACCGGTTGAAGATGTCCTGATGCAAGCAAAGTATCAAAGCCCCGAGTGCCTTCTTGTCACGATCAAGTAACTTGATATCAGTTTCAGTAAAAGTAGTTGGATCTGTGTTTACTGAGGTGACGGTTCCTTCAACAGTTGTTGGCACGTGCGGGCCATTTACTATAGATTCCCATTGGTTGTAGTCCGTGTAGTAGAAAAACGCTTTCAAACATCTTTTCCAGTCTTCAAAGTTTTCACCACTAACAAGCCTTGGTGGCCTGTTAGGTTGAACGCTATCCAGATCATTCATATTTAGTGTTGATGAAGTCATAACTTTGAACAGATTATAGATTCGCTGAAGACAAGCAGATTCGCTGGCTAGATTCGCTGAAAGAACAAAGTAGATTCGCTGGTAGATTCGCTGGTGGCAGATTCGCTGGACAAGCAAACAGTTTCGCTGACAAGCAAGCACAGATTCGCTCGCCTGATTTTGGCAGCAGTTTCGCTTGCACAGTCAGCTAAACAAGTGAACTTTCGTTCGATGGTATGTCAGATTCGCTGGCCACAACACAAACCAATCAGGACAAAGATTTAAATTAGGTTCGCTGGATGAACACACAGTTTCGCTGGTTGAACTGATAGATTCGCTGGTAGCTCAACCACCCTGCAACAGTACGGAAACAGTTCGAAAACCCTCAAAACTTGACCATTTGCATACACGTTTGTTTTAAAAACTTCCTATGACCAAATACCACAATCTTTGAGCAAAATACAACTCCAAAACACTAAAAACAAGCTTAGAACAGAATCAAAAGTGTTTTGACCCGAAAACTCCAAAATCAACACAAAAATCACTTGAATCAAACAATCAAGAGCACTAAGGCTCTGATACCATATTGTAGGTCCATGATGATCGTGATTTCAGTGCTATGTTGACTTGTTTAACACAAATATGTCCAAACTTGAAGAACAAAGTGTATATTAACCAAACAACCCAATAACAAGATCTAACACACAAATGAGGTAAATAAGCTACAATGATAAGTAGAATATGCTCCTAGCACCTCAAATGGAACGATTACACGACACAATCAGTGAATTATAGTCTTGGTAAAAGATGTGCAAAAGTTGTATAAAGTGAAGATAAGGTTACAATATATAGCAGTGTTAGGTTCGCTGATAGATTCGCTCTAGCGAATCTATCTAGCGAACCAACACAGGTTCGCTGGGCACATAGGTTCGCCCAGTCGACACCTTAATACAAAAGACAACCTGACCTGCGGGCGAATCTATAGATTCGCCCGTAGGTTCGCTAGTACAAATACAAATATAAGTTAAACAATTACAAACAAAAGTAACACCGACAAGCCGGTGAGTCCAACCTATTCATAGTGACTATCATTAGGAATGGAATTCCTGGAATGTGGACATTGCTGCTTAGCGAGTGCAAAACTTTCAAACATTTCCTCACACTCTTCTGCAGTCTTCTTCTCCATGATGTGTCCACCAGCTGCAGTATTGAACATCTGCTGTGTGGGATATGTGACACCATTGTAGAATTTTTCAATTAGTGCCCAATCAGTCAAGCCGTGCTGAAGGCACTTATTACGCAGCATGTTGAATTGCTCCCACGCCAAGTAGTATGTTTCATCAGGATCCATCTTGAAAGAGTGAATTTATTCTCTAAGACGAGCTACTTTGGATGGAGGATAGTACTTCTTGAGGAATTTACCTTTAAGGTCCTCCTAAGTAGTTATGGAATCCTAGGGTTAAGTCTCAAGCCAAATGGTAGCTCTAGCCTGCAGAGTAAAGGGGAAGAGGCGAAGGTAGATAGCCTCCTTCGATACACCAGTAATGATAAACGTATCGCTGATACGAATAAAGCGGGGCACGTGTCCCGATGCATCCTCATCAGCCAGTCCGTGAAGCTGGGTGGCGTTTGTGATGGTGAACATCACATAAGATAGAATTTGCCAGTTGTTATTATTTGTGACATCAGGTCAAGTGATATGTGACCTACCACCAATGATGCCAACACTGGCTCGCTCATAGTCAGTGCGCCTATAAGGGGGGTTAGGGGGATTTGCATTATCACCCATTTTAATTAAATAAGGAAAAGGAATCGGGCATACCTTACTGGCTAGGATGGCTGCTAAACGATCACGAAGTGCAGTGTGCCTCTCGTGATACTCCCTCTCAATTTCGGAAAATCCGGAAACCTTAGGGGAACCTTGTGACCTAGTGTGTGGCATGCACTGAAAGAAAGAATGAAAGAATTTCGAAAGATGGAAAAGGAAATGACTTAAAGACTCTAAAACAAACTGAGAAAGAAACTAAAACTAATGTTTATCCTAATAATAGAAAAACTAGACTTGCTACTGCCAAGTGTCCCTTGCAACAACGCCAAAAATTTTGATGTGGATAAAACGATCTATAAAAATAAATCTAATAATCTAACCTAGACTCGACCTAGAAACTCAAGTTAAAATTCTTAACAACCTAAATTTAAACCACACAACAGGAAAGTGTACCTGTCAATGCAGTACAACACTAAGAAGTCCGTATATCGAACCCAAAGGACACTATCAATGATAAAGATAGACTTAGCCTATGATTAACAATAATTTTATAAAATGGAGGAGATTTAATTAAAAAATAGAGAATGAGAACGAAAACTAAACTTAATTAAATTAATAACCAAAGAAATGAACCTAAAGTGACAAACTGAAGATTACTGATTAATTGGAGGAACACTATCTAGATGAATCCTAGTTAAGATATTTGAATAGATTAATAATTATGATTGAGGATGGATAGGGTTTCTATGGAGACAAACCTAGAGAAAACTTAGTGGATCCGAGACCATTCACCAGGTGTGACTAAAATGAGTTCTAAAGGAAAGTATTAAGACTACCGATAGTTAGGTTACCTTCCGGTCAACCTAGCAATGCTAAAGTACTCAAGAGGTATCAAGCATCTTAGTCTAACATACCACAAGCATGAAATGTAAGGAGTGAAAAATTAATGGTTTAATTTAGACTTGATTAACAATGTAATTAAATAATCTAATTTTTAACCTTAAGATAGTTAATTACCTAGACCTAATCACAAGGATTAACCAATTAACCTTTATCTTCCAATCTCTAGCTAAGATACACATTGATCTTTCATTTACTAAACATGCAATTCTATAACTTCACTACATATAGTAAAATCCCTAGTAATCACAAACACAAAGTCACGTGCTAGATTTGCTAATCCCATTTGAAAAACATACATAGATTAACACATAGGATTAACATGCACTCATAAACAAAGATTAATACATAATACTCATCCAATTGAATACCAAAAAAAACTGTCGTTTACAATAGCACTAAATCATCCATTCAATCAAATCATTCAAACTATCAAAACCTACAACTATTCAATCATCTAGATAGTGCATATGGATTTAGCTACTCATAATAAATCCAAAGCAGTAAGTAAACTCAGAAAACATCAAACCAATCATCATGTTCAAGTAAACAAATCAACAAAGAAAACTACTAGAACCCGAAAACAAGTTTACGTGTGATCCAAGCTCCAAATCCTTGCTCCAGTTGCTCCAGAATGCTCCAAATCAGCTTTTTCATTCTTCTTCAACCGCTCACACTTGTTATTCTTCTTTCTTTCGTTAAAACAACTTAAATAGGGTAAGCAGTACTCCACGTCTAAGGTGCCATTGCGTCGCGCGTAGCGAAGCCTAACTCCCCTCGCGCAGCGCGACAGGGGTGTAATTCTGATTTCTAACGCTGTGGCAATTTTTTAAATAAGTCGAACTCTGAAATCTCTCGTGCTGCGCGACGCAAAACCCATTTCCCGTCGCACGACGCGACGAGGGTATTTTTCCAGAAAGTTTTCATATTTGTTGACTCGTTTGTCACCCGCAACGCATCCGGAATTATAGTTTTCTTTAATTTAGCATATTTCCACCTCCTTTTACTCAAAAATCTACAAAAACACAAAACATTAGGTAATAAACCTGAACGAGACGAAATCTAAACTAAACGACTCGAAAAACGTATAGAATATGCACCAGAAATCGAAGTATTTTGTAATACATCAGTAGAGCACAACTTTTCCCGCACTTCATCTGGTAATGGAACATAATTCGATGGTTTATCAGAATCAAAAGATAAGGAATCAACCTTTGGTTGTTCTGATTGAGCCATGAGTGCCACTTCTTTAGATTGATTTACTTCAGATTGTGTAACATCTTTAGATAGAATTTCAGTAATTTGATCTGATTTGTCACTCCAATTATACGAATCATCTTCTTCTTCTTCATTGTCATAAATCCTTGGATCATTCTTTTCTGACCAGTCTTCTTTATTAATTTCAGCAACTAAAGCAATATTTGATGTAAGATCAGCAGTGAATTATTCAGCATATGCGTTCCAGTCATATCCATCCTTGATGCTGACTACTAGTGCCTTGTTTGGATCTTCCACAAACTTTGATTCTTCTTTAGTCTCGGGCATTGGAAGACTTAGGTGAGGTCTTTGAAAAGATTGTAGAGGTCTAAATAGATAACTTGTGTTGCTTGAACTTGCTTGCTGTGAATGATTGTTGGAACTGGATTGTCCTCCAGATTGTTGCTGCTTTGGTGCTTTGCATTCCCTTTAGAAATGACCATTGTTGTTGCTGTAGAAACATCTGGATTTGGACTTGTCAAATCTTTGAAATTTCTGTTCACGTATGCATGCTTCTATTTTCAGTAAGCAACCATCACCATTTGCCAATTTAAGTCCATTTCTTCAACATCATCAGGGTCCATTTCAAATAAATCCTGCAACATAATTTCAAGAGTAGTAAGATGACTACCCTGGTATGTTTGAAAACTTTCCATGAATGCTGTAAAAGCATTTTTAGTGTCCTCATCCTGCAAAAGAATATTAATAACATCATTAACTTTGCATGTTTTAACAAAATTATGAGATGAATTATCAGACTGTGACTTGGTTTGTTGCACTTTTTGAGTAGACTGAGATAGAGAAGATGAGTGTGCAGGAATTCCAGTTGAATATAAAGATTCTGTAAAGAAACAAGCCCCTAAAAATAGATCTCCTTCTTCAGACATTTCTTCTTTCTGAACAACAAATGCATTATCAATTGTACTTGCAGGTGATGAAACAAACTTATACTGCGAAGATGAACCAGCATGATCATTATTTCTTGAACTTTCATAAATTTCAACTTAGTCAATCTTGTTGATAAGTGAGTTCATGTCAATTGGAAATTTCTCTGTATGTTTGAGCATAGTGATAGTATGTTTTTCCAATTGGAAATTTCTCTGTAAACAATCATTCAAGTCCTTTAGATCATTCTTAATTCCCACAGTTGACATCTCTTGAGTAAGATGCATGAATGTATTCATCTTTGATGCACAGATTCTCTAGGTATATGCTCAAATAACTCAAGCTGCCTTTTGAGTTTTTGTTTTTTAATGTTTGCAACTCCTCTCCGCTATCACAAATGACCTTCAAGGCTTTGTACAGTGTATAGCAAGTCTGATAGTTTTCTAAACAAGTGAACACATGTAGTGGTAAGACTTTGCTCATGAACGAATAGGCTTTAATATCATTCTTTACCTTTTTTAAATCCTCTTCTAAATCATCCTCAGGGTAAGGTTCGGTTGAATCTTTAGTGTAAACAATACCACCTCTATTTGGACCAGTTTGCTGAATGGAAATAAAAGGACCTTTGCAATTGATTTTCAAAGATCCGAGTCAATGAAATTTAAGTGCAAATTCAACCTGATTGTCCAATCTTGAAATCTGAGTGATTCTTCAACCTTAGGATACTTTCCTTAGGATCTCATCAGGTGCCATGTTAACATTGAATAGAGAAAATATTTTTTATATTTGAAAATTAGAATGAAAATAAAACTTATTTTTGGATTTTTTTTTATTTTTTTAAAGAACTTGTAAAAACTTTTAAGTTAAATGATAAAATGGCTTAATAGTTGCAAAATGCCTGGATTCTGACATTTTTTGTGATAAAACGGTATATTTTTTTAGTTTTTTATTTTTTGTTTATTTTAATTTTTTTATAAAGAGGATGCATAGAAAATAAGGTCTTTGAACAACTTTTTTGAAATTTGATTTTTATTGTGAGTTATAATTTTTTAAAAGTGTCATTGTGTCTTTGTTTACAATTGTGTCATTCTCATACTTTTTACCCAAAAATGACTTTGTATATTGAACATTTCTCAAATATATATTAACAATTTGTGACATAGTGATATATTCTAAACGCATAAGATGACACAACAATCTTTACAATGAGATAATATTACACAATGACCTAATAGTGAACTGATAAAGTGATATTTTACTAGTTATATATAGGCAAATTGGCTTAAAATAATCCCAACTAACACCTATAGGTCAAGAATAATCCCAACTCAGTTTATTGCCTCCAGTTGTCTCAAATCCAACTTTTTTGGCCTCCAGTGGTCCGCTGTTAAGTGCACTTAACGGCTGTTAACTTTTTTTTTATTTTTTTCGAATTTCAAAACAACATTTTATGGAGATTAAACGGGAGGAGGATACGATTCAATAGATGTAAACCTTACATCGAACCGGTGTTCCAAATGACAAAACGATCTTCAATCGGGTGTTTAAACCCTAACGGTGCTTCAACCGGATGTCAAAATTAAATCATTTGGAGCAACAATTGGAGGTAAGGTTTACATTAACTGAATCATATTATTCTCCCGATCAAAATCCCTAAAATATTGGTTTGAAATTCGAAAAAAATAGAAAAAAGTTAACGGTCGTTAAGTGCACTTAACGGCGGACCAATTTAGGCCAAAAAAGTTGGATTTGGGACCACTGGAGGGAATAAACTGTGTTGGGATTGTTTTCGGCCAATAGTTGTTAGTTGTGATTATTTTAGGCCAATTTGCTTTATATATAACACTATGACATGATATTACATAATGACCTGACAAATGTTGAAGAAAAAGAGCTTGATTTTATATATAAATATATTATACTTGTTTTAAAGATAATAAAACACTTGTTTTTTTGGTGTAATATATTTTTTAAAGTATATCGTATTCAAAAATTATGAAAGTTTAAAAAAAGTGGGGGAATTAACCAGTGCATTACATGTGAAGAGAGAGAGAAAGAGTCAATAAAAGTGTTATGACTAAAATACTTATCCACCAAAATGTTTTCCTCCAAATTAATCTCAACCATTGTAAGAAGATTTAAAGGTCAAAATCTTCTCATCATTCTTAAATGGTATATTGGTTTCTACTGGTCTCAACTATCAACTTTTGTCTTCTACCGCTCCCAACTATTGAATTGGTTGTCAACGGTCCCAACTTTTATCACTTTGGTAACCAACGGTCTGTCGTTAAAATTTTTTAACGTCGTTAAGTTTTTTTCGAATTCTATGCCGATGTTTTAGGCCTTTTGATCGGATTGGTAATACGAGTCAATTGATGTAAATGTTTGCTCGAAATGGCTCTCTAAACGATAAAATGTTTACATCCGATTGAAGCACCGTTAAGTTTAAACACCGGATTGAAACACTGTTTCGTTGTTCGGAGCGCCGTTTTGAGGTAAATTTTCCATCAATCTACTTGTATTATCATTCCGATCAAAAAGCTTAAAACATCGGCCTTGAATATGGAAAAAACTTAACGGTGTTAAAAAATTTTTAACGACGGACCATTGGTTACCAAAGTGATAAAAGTTGGCACCGTTGACAGCCAAATCAATAGTTGGGACCAGTAGAAGATAAAAGACGATAGTTGAGACCAATGAAAACCAATATACCTTCTTAAATAAAATCTTTTACAGGATAACTCACCCCTACTAGATTACTACTCGTGTGTTACACAGATAGAGAAAAAAAAATACACGTGTGGAGTAATGGAAAAACATAATTTCCAAGTTTTTAAAGAGTATTCTTTAAAAGAAAGTTACATGGAACACGAAATAAATTTATGTTAAAGTACAAAAATAAATTGCATACAAACCTAGAAAATGATTTACGAATGCATAATCCGTACTCGTTTCGTCACCAATGTTGAAATAAAATAGGCAAATCCACGACTTCAGTCTTCTTCTCAAGTAATAAGCTTATCACCCAACTTTGGCTTGAATGACATTGATTGTATATTGTAATTTGGGACGTGAATTAAACACCATGTTGCCCATACATCAATGGCCAGTGAAAAGCAATAGCACTATATCCACAAACCTTTTTCATCTTATTTTTGAACGGCAAATTTTATTAACGAAAAGAGAGAACAAAGAATAAAGAAAATTAAAAAATTACATCACTTATGTTAAAATCTAACCATCTACCCCAATTAATCGTCTTAAAATTAGAACGATGCTTCAACCAAAAGTAAGACTCCTCTTTAATTGTATCAATTGTCGTCTTAAGTGGAATGGTATGATTGTTGAATTGACTCTCATTTCTTTGAATCCAAATGAACCATACTGTAGTGAGAAGAATGGCATGGATTGTTTTCTTCCATATGAGCGAGCCTCGAAGCGTCTTAACATTATCTATGAAGTGCTGAACCGAAGACCGGTCTGAAGGTAGGGGAATTTTGGTCCAACTATGGATTTGCCTCCATATAATAATCGAAGAAGGGCATCCGACAAAAATATGATTTACGTCTTCTATATTGGCATTACATCTCTTGCATCTAGGATCGGGAATGATCACTCCTCTTCTTCCAAGTGCTTGTATTGAGGGAATTTTTTCCATTTGAGCTCTCCATATTAGATAATTTACTTGAGGAGGGATCCAATTATTCCAATCGTGAATCCAAAGAGGAGGCATGGCACCTCTCGTCTCCATATTAGATAATTTAATTGTTGTCGTATGAGCTTGATTGAGAACTTCTCACCATGATTATTTAGCCATTCCCATGTATCCTGATTCCCGGTCATAGAATGGTTTGTAAGAACTCTCATCAAGGATCCCAGCTCCCCCATTCTAGGTTAGATAATGGGTCTCTAGTCCATTTCCATTCCCATAAAATTGTGTTACCCACCTTTTTATAGTAATCTTTCACCTTTCCCAATTTATTTTTTACAAGATTATAAGTCAAGGGAAAAGAATCTTTTAGCAAACCATGACCAGTCCAATTATCGCCCCAAAATAGTGCCAATGATCCATCCCCAATATTCGCTTTCAAGCATTGATGGATATCAAGATTTGATTTTTTAAATTCACTCTCCATTGCCCCCTATATCTTTCCAAACACCCTTTTTCATCTACTAAGGGTGAAAGAAGCATATAAGCCTCTTATAGGCTAATAGAGAGCATAGGTGATCAACTCCTTTGTCTTTTTTTTTTTGTGACTTTCAACCTTTCAAATGGTTAGAATCATGAAAATATTGTAATCGTTAAAAGTAGCACAATAGTCTAGTTTTGCAACAAAAAGACAAACACAACTGCATTCAAGTTACTAAAAAAGTAAAAATGTAATAAACCTTCTTGTCATCAACATGAATTAAGCCACCAAAATTAGTGTCATCTTCTTCTTTCAAAGTAACCTTAAGAAGACTACATCTTTTGTAGCCCTCATAAAACCAAATTTCCTTATCAAATCTTTAATAGTCCCCCCAAAGTATTAAAGATTTAGCTTGTGGACATTATAATTGTATAAAGGAGATCACATGTATGAGAAGTCCATATGAAAAAAACATAAATAATCAAAATTTAGTTTCACCGGGCTATTCTTTATCTCATCCTAGGATATACTCCAATGAAAGAAACTTATGGAAACAAATCAATTGCATCATCATCCTTTCAAATAAAAAGTTAATTTGATATGAAAAGTAGCAAAAACAAAATTAGTACCTCGTAGATGAAAGTATGCTCTTTTCAAACATTGAGAAGTTCAAGGGCCTTTATGATGGCTTAGGAGGCCTAATGGACCCATTTGTCGAGCAGACCCGTGGTTCAGATTTAGCTGTTAGTCCGAATAGTAGCAGGCTGGGCTAGGGCACTACTTTATGTTAAGGAATAATGAGCTAGAATCTTTTTATTTATTTGTTTATTCAGTATTGGTTTTGTTTGTTTTGAGTGGGATTGTGTTTCCTAGTTTGTTCCTGTTTTCTAGCATAGGATTTATCTTTAAATACCGGTTCTTTTTGTTTTAAAACTCAGTTTTTTGTTATGAAGAATTTATCAAGTATTGATTCCAGTATCCATTGTGTTTTGGTCTAATTTGATTGCTTAAAGAATTTGCATTAGTTGCTATCAGAGCTCAGTTATGGATGCATGTGGTGATCGTTATCAGAGAAACCCCCTAGAAATGCCGAGCAAGGCAACAAGGCTATCTTCGCGGTCCCCATTATGTGGAAAAGATCACCTATCCGCAACAAAGGATCTGGGATCCAGAATGGCAGCATGAGGATCGCTTGGAGGAGACCGAGACCGGCTCCAACGTCTAGGATGCTAGGGCAGGTTACAACCCATTCGCTCGACATGAAAGAGAAAACCTATTTGATCGAAAGGGGAGACACCAGGCTGATCCGGATAGGTCCGATCCCCTGCGAAGTTTAGGGTGAAGATCGAGGAACCGGAATTTGAAGGGAGGGCTAAACCCAATGAATTCATTGATTGGTTACACACTACTGAACGGGTCTTTGACCTACGCGATATCCCTGAAAAGGTTAAGGTAAAGCTTATGGCAATTAAATTACGGAAAGACCGCATCGTTGTGGTGGGAACATATTACACAAAAAGGCTCAAATGGGTCGATCAAAAGTTACAACATGGGATAAGATGAGGAAATTACTTCATGAAAAATTTTTACCTCCTAATTATCGCCAAAATGTGTTCTTAGATTATCACAACCTCTCCTAACAGACATCTACCGTTGAGGAAGTGATTGTTGAATTTGACAAGTTCTGGATGCATTGTGGAGCGGATGAAGAGGGGGAACAAGTTATTGCTAGATTTTTGGGGGTATTAAGAACCGACACATCTGGCATGGTCCAACTACAACCATACTGGTCATACAATGATGTCTGCCAACTTGCATAGAAAGTAGAAAAACAACTCAATTCTTAAGGCAAATTCATTTCGGTTAAAGCCGGTCCATCCAAATTCGAATTTTCCCGCAATTCTGCAAATACATACTTTGGAACTAGACTTAAGTCAACAAGGGCCGAATTTTCTTCTAGCACCCTGTCCAGTCATTCAACGACTCCTCGATTGGCTAGATGTTTTCGGTGTCAAGGCATCGGTCACTTTATTAGGAATTGCCTGAATAAACAGCTTGTTACCCTTACAAAGGAGTCCCAACCTGTGTTTGATAATGATTTAAATCAGCCCGAAGAGGACCAGAACGAAGTAATCCTACCAGATAAAGTAGAATCATTAGTTGTTCAATGGATTCTAAGAGGAGCCCACTCGCGAGCAAGGGATGATACGCTCTAGCTCCCTAACAACACTTTCCAGAAAAAATGCACCATAAAAGGTAAAGTTTGTATAGAAATTATAGACAGGGGAAGCTGTGAAAATATGGTAGCAACGAGCATGGTAAAGAAACTAGTGTTACCGTAGAACCTCACCCTGTTCCATATCAACTCACGTGGCTGATGAAAGGTAATGTCATTTAGGTCACCCAAAGATGTCTTGTTCATTTCACAATTGGGACTCGTTATTCGGATAAACTTTGGTGTGAAGTTATTCAATGTACGCCTGTCACATGTTATTAGGGCGCCAGTGGCAATACAATAAGCGAACCCGACGTGATGGATTCAACAACACTTATTCTTTAAAAAAAAGATGGCATAAATGTTACATTAGCCCCTCTTAAAACCCATGAAGCGGGAACTGATACAATGGTACTAACAAAATCTGCTTTCCTAGATGTTACTCGTGCTCTCAAGTAGCAGTTCATATTTGCGTTATTCATCGCAGAAACTAATCCCAAAATCACAGTAGCTCCACCAGAAGGGAATCCCCTTCTCGCTGAATTCAGCGATGTTTTTCCCACAGATATTCCAGCGGAGTTACCCATTACGCGCGAAATACAACACTTCATTGATTTGTTCCCGGGGCGGCTATCCCACACAAACCTACATACCGTATGAACCTAAAAGAGTTTGAAGAATTACACAAGCAGGTAACAAAGCTGCTAGAAAAAGGGACTCATTCGGGAAAGTATGATCCCCCTGTGCTATATGCGGCCTGGTGATGAGTGGAAAACAACCTTCAAAACCCGATATGGCTTGTATAAATGGATGGTTATGCGATTTGGTCTTTCAAATTCTCCTAGTACCTTTATGCGGTTAATGAATCACATGTTTAAACCACTCATGGGGCGATGTGTTGTTGTATATTACGTTGATATTCTGGTTTTTAGTCGGGATCTGCAACAACACCTTCGTCACCTCCGCCAATTATTTACTATTTTAAGGGAACAAAAACTCTATGCAAATGCAGGTAAATGTCAATTTTTATCAAGTGAAGTTCTTTTCATGGGTTATCATATTTCAGGGAATGGCATACGAATGGATGAATCCAAGATACACTCTTTTACAATCTGGCCACTACCAACCACGGTTCATGATGTTTGAAGCCTTCATGGTCTAGCCTCATTTTACCGCAGGTTCATTCGAAATTTCAGTTCCATAGTTGCCCCAGAAACTGATTGCTTAAAAGGTCATATATTTTATTAGACAACTGCTGCTACAACAACTTTAGAAGAATTAAAACAATGTGTTACGCGAGCGCCCGTTCTTGCACTTCTAAATTTTCAACTACCTTTTCAGGTGGAGTGTGACGCCTAGGGTATAGGCATTGGTGGTGTTCTAAGCCAAGAAGGGCCTCCCGTGGCCTTCTTCAGTGAAAAACTTAGTGATGCGAAATTAAAATATAGTACATATGACAAGGAGTTCTATGCTATTATTCGGATTCCAGAGTATTGGCGACACTATCTCCTTCCCGACGAGTTCATTTTGTTTTCTGATCATCAGGCTTTACGGTTCATACATGGACAAACTAAATTCAACCCGCGACATGCTAAATGGGTTGAATACCTATAGTATTTCACTTTTGTTATCTGACATAAAGCTGGCAGTGCTAATACATTGGCTGATGCGCTCATCCGTCGTCGGTCACTTCTCATACACCTTTAGGTCCCAGTCAAAGGGTTCTCATTATTGTAACTTATACACGGATGATCTAGACTTCTCAACCTTATGTAGTGCTTGTAGGGTCATACCAACACATGGTTATATGCTGCAAGAGGGGTTTTTATTCAAAGGTAGCAGTTTGTGTGTGCCCAAGTCTACGGTACAGGTATCTATTATACTTGAAGGGCATCAAGGGGCACTAGCGGGTCATTTTGGAGCGACAAAACACTTAAAAAGGTAAATGAACATTTTTTTTCCATGTATGAGTCCTGATGTCACACGGGTTGTTGATCGATGTCGTGTTTGTCACATCGCTAAAACACATCGCTCTAATGCAGGCCTTTATACACCTTTACCGGTTCTTGATGGTCTGTGGGAAGATGTCAGTTTAGACTTGGTGGTGGGTCTTCCTCAGACACAAAGGCATAAAGATTCTGTTATGGTGGTAGTGGATTGTTTTTCCATAAAGGAACATGTTCTGTGTGCTTAAACATATGATGCTATTCACGTTTCTCAATTGTACTTTATAGAGATTGTTTGGTTACATGGTGTTCCAAGGTCCCTAGCTTCTGATCAAGATGTTAATTTTGTGGGTCACTTCTAGCGTACTTTGTGGCGGCGTTTAAGTTCACGTCTTAATTTTAGCAGTGCTCATCATCCTCGAAGTGATGGTCAAACTGAGATGACCAACGGTAGTCTGGGAAATTTGTTAAGGAGGCTTGTGGGTACTATCCAAAGCAGTGGGATGTTGTGTTACCATAGGCCGAGTTTGCTTATAATCGTTCTATACATCGTTCCACATGCATGAGTCCTTTCCTGATCTTCTATGGTCGAACTCCTTTTACTCGACTAGATTTGGCATCTTTACCTGTTGATAATCATTTTCGTATAGATGAGGATGCACGGGCTAATCAATTAAGATTATTCATCAGCGTGTATGAGAAAAGATTGCCAACAATAACATTGTATATCAACATAGGGCTAATTTGCATCGGAAGCGGGTCGTGTTAAATCCGGGTGATCTTGTGTGCAATTATTTGAGTGAGGAACGATTCCCAACAGACCTTTTTGGTAAGCTATAATTGAGGGCTGACCGTCCATTTAAAGTGGGTGGAACGAATCAATGACAATGCATATAAATTGATCTACTCGGGCATTATAATGTGTCTGTTACTTTCAATGTTGCTAATTTGTCTCTTTTTTTGCCTCAGTTAGATGATCTGTTGGACTTGAGGACGAGTCCTTTCGATGATGGGGAGAGTGATGGCGTAGCAGGCCTAGTGGACCCATTTGTCGAGCAGACCTATGGCCCAGATTTAGCTGTTGGTCCAGACAGTAGCATGCCGAGCTAGGGCACAGGTTTTCGTTAAGGAATAATGAGCTTGAATCTTTTTATTTATTTGTTTATTCAGTATTGGTTTTGTTTGTTTTGAGTGGGATTGTGTTTCCTAGTTTGTTCATATTTTCTAGCATAGGGTTTATCTTTAAATACCGGTTTTTTTTAGTTGAATACTCAGTTTTTTGTTTTGAAGAATTTATCAAGCATTGATTCCAGTATCCAATGTGTTTTGGTCCAATTTGATTGCTTAAAGAATTTGCATCACTTTAGGTAAGGGTCTGACATTGGTTTGGTATGCTCATACTCATCACAAATGATATCATATTGTCATTCTCTTTAAACATTCCTCAACTACCATTAGTTCTCCAAATATATTTTAGTTCTTATTAGAATGGTTCCTTGGATGCCTAGGTTCTCCAAATATATTTTAGTCCTTGACAGAGCCGTCTCAACAATTTAAGGGGCCTCAATCGAACAATAAAAATAGGGGCTCTTTTCTGAATAATTAATATAAACTTTTTTCACGGCTTAAGACTAATAATAATAAGCTAAAATGTTTATGTTTATTTTTTCATATAAATTTATATGTTCATGTCTATCAAGATTTTCATCAAAAGTTGTAATATTTGTACTTGTAAGTATGAACATTAATGGAGAAATTAGCTTTTATATTTAAGGCAAATTGGCCTAAAATAATCCCAACTAACACCTATTGGGCGAAAATAATCCCAACTCAGTTTATTCTCTCCAGTTGTCCCAAATCCAACTTTTTTGGCCTACAGTGGTCCGCCGTTAAGTACACTTAACGGCCGTTAACTTTTTTTCTATTTTTTTCGAATATGGGACCACTGTACCAAAATATAATATTTTACATTTTATTCTTTTCAATGATAACCTTTTGCAGAGAGTGAGCCTTTCATATCCATATATTACCTTTAAATCTATATTTCTTCAAGGGCCTTTGATTTTTCATATTAGTTATTATTTAACAATAATATAATTGAAACGTACTTTATACAAAATATCAAGTTGTTCTTAAGTACGGATTTTACTGTATGTCAACCAATTAAAACTATCTATTTATATACCTACTATTTCTTAACGTCGGTGGTGGCACCGGCCAACAACCACCGACCACGTGGTACTTTTCTATTGGCCTCTTTAAGTTTTGGTTTTTGTTTTTTTTCTTTAAGTTTTAGACTTTTCTTGTAGATATATACTTTTTTGTTTGACATTAACCAACTAAAACTCTTATGACGCAGCGGTTAAAGTACGTAAATAATGGTTGTTACCGGTGTGTATTCGAATCTTGCAATTAGCGAGTTTTTATGAAATTTTTTAACTGTCTTTTATTCTTTGTTTTTCACATTTATACTTTTGGTCTCTTAACTAAATTTTTACGTGTTTACTTTTTTCGGCTTTGACCCTTTGACTTTAATTTGACATATTCTGGCATTTGACGATTCGGTTTTAACTTAGTATTATTTTTTACATTGACGTTTGTTATATACCTGTCTTTTATATGTCCCGTATTATGACTTTATACGATAACGTGCGAGACATGAATTTTTTTTATCAACGCGTGAGACCAAGTCACAAACACAAGATCCGGCCGCCGCAACGCGTGGCCCGGCTCATAAATCTAGTTAGTATTGATGAACGAGTAAGGAGACTGTAATTAGCAAACACCCTATTTTCCTAGTTGAGTATCCCATCGTTAAAAAAATTAAAACTCTTTTGCATAAACCATGTTACTAATATACATTAATGAATGTAAACCATTTTTATTTGGAACACATGACTCCTAACCTCTGGTTCTCATATGAAAAATATGATAAAATTCCGAATAAATGTTGATTATTATAGTAAAAAAGACGTTTATTAAAATTAAAAAAACAAATTGTATTATTATATAAATGCACGACAATTTTCTTTTTTCTTAACTGTATGAGCGTATGACATAAAAATTTTTAAGGATACTTCTGATTTTTTGGGCTAGTTTCGCCACTGATTGTATGCATGGTGGCGTTAATAAAAGGTAACTCATCAACTTTTTGAAAAGAGAGGTGCTATTTTTTTCACTTTGAATTGTTATGGTTTTTTGACGAATTTGATTTTCTTACATGTCTAAAGTTAAGTGGCTTGCTAATTTCACAATGTTACAGATTAATCAAATCACAAAAAATGTTTTAAATAGTATTTCTATAGGTTTTGTGCGCTATATTAACGTTGTACTATGATGTATTTTATGTACAATGACTCGGTTGTTTTCATACATGTTATTTGATGCTTCAATCTCCTTAGACAAGAAATGACATAGATTGAGAAAGGAACAATTGATATCAACAACAATGTTATCAAGTATGAAAAAAACAATTTATGGTTATTTTGGAACAACTTAACATTCTTCTGAGTTTTTTTGTGTTTGTTTTATTGTAAGAAAGTTTCTCAATTCGGTTCCAAAGTAGTACTTGCCAATTGTAGCTCCTATTGAACAATATTCGGACCTTGCAACTATGTCATTTGAAGAAGCGGTTGAAAGGGTGAAAGCTTATGAAGAAAGGCTTGAATGTCATAACCCAAAAGATGAAGAACAAGGAAAAGAACTATTTCAATTGCTTCTGTTATTACTTTCTACAAAGAGTTGTCCTTGTTCTTCATCTTTTGGGTTATGACATTCAAGCCTTTCTTCATAAGCTTTCACCCTTTCAACCGCTTCTTCAAATGACATAGTTGCAAGGTCCGAATATTGTTCAATAGGAGCTAGAATTGGCAAGTAGTTCTTTGGAACCGAATTGAGAAACTTTCTTACAATCACCTCCTCATCAAGAGACGAACCAAGACTTTTGAACTTCGCAATAATACTATTCATCTTATTCGTAAAGTCATTAATTGATTCATAGTCTTTCATATTGAGCATTGCCAATTCGTTTCTTAAAGTTTGCAACCTTACCTTTTGCACCAGATCAGCTCCTAGATACCTAATCCGGATTGATTCCCAAACATCTTTCACATTTTTGTGTTTAGAAACCTGCAAAAGAATATTTACCATAGAGTTTGATAAATTATACCTTTGATGGCATAATTCTTCTTCTCATCAACCTCATCTTCAGCAATAGCATCCCAATTTCCGTATGCCCTCAACACAGTTTCAATCATAATGGACCAAGTAGTGTAATTAGTCTAGGTTAATTTTGGACATTGAATCGCTACATTGTTACCATGATCCCGAACTACAATTTCTTTTCCATCTCATGCCATTCTTTTAAACTTTTCGGTCTCCCCTCTTGGTCTTCTTGATAAACTCTACGATCTGGATTTTTTCGTCGGTCTTTCTTTCTTGCTCAATCTTTTGGTCAGTTTGTCGGTCTAGTGTTACCGCTCGTCGGTCTTCTCGGTCTTACGCCAGAAATGTTTTTCAACAACGATCTCCTCTTACTGGTATCTTCTTTCCAGCGACGGTTCATGGTCTTTAGTCCGTGCTGCTGTAGCAGCCGGTCTTCACGCCTTCTTTATGCGATTCACATGATATCGAAATCTTCTTCTCTAGCTCTATGTTGGATACCAAATGTTGGATATCAAGCTATTATAATGAATAATATCATAAGCAATTGAACTATTTCTTTGTATGTGATATGAATAACAAATGTAGAAAGTAAAGAAGTGAAAAAGTTGGTGCATTTTACTCAATAAACATGAGGCTATAAATAGCCTTTACAAAGGAAATGTGGATCCAACCACAACCAATGAAAAATACTAATACTCCTAGAAAACCGGTACAAGTTATGACCTACTATTCTAACGTGTACTTTCTCAACATAAACTTCCAATATATCGGGTAAAACTAAGTACCAATTCAAACTAAAATATTAAACCACAACTCCAAAATCCAATCATGCAATATCCACATGAGACTTGGAAGTTATGCTGATTCCCTACATTAACTAAAACTCCCGACCTGTATCCATAACCCGTTGACTCGTCAAGACTAATCCTACATGTTTATTCTGATTTTTCTATTTATTTGTGTTTTTTAAATAGTGTTTGTTAGGAGATCGTAGCATTTTTCATGTTGTTTTTTAAAAAAAGAGTACTTAATGATCTATTATTTATTGCAAGTACCAAAAAATGGGAAATTTTATACCATTTGATTCACCAAAAAATGGGATATTTGTATACTATCACTTGATTCATGTAACCATTTGATTCTTTTTTTTCGTATGTGTACAACTTACTTCAAATTTTATTGGTAACACACACAATTCACCAATGTTTTTACTCCATTTACTCTTTACATCTTTACGTATTAAGGTAGAATATATATGAAAGCTTGCAAATGGTTGTATTATTACTTAGAGATCATTAATTAGATTATTTTTGACATCAGCACATTAATTAATGCGTATTAAGGTACAATATATGTCTACAATTTCAGGTGATCAAAAAATGGCGATGTTTGTTGGTTTCAGGCCTCAATCACTCAGTTACAAACTCATTTAAATGAAGAATACAAATTTGATAATATAAACTCTCGGTGTTTGTGAAGTATATTTTTTTTTAACAGCAAAAGAAGGACTTTAATAATCACTCTAGCAAGGGGCTAGTCCCATGTACAATAAGCAGCTAAGGGAAAGCTCAATGAGAAAGACAACAATCAAAGAAAGACAACAATCAAAGAAAATTAAAAACACACCATTTTTCTCAATCTAGATTATGACATTTTGATCTATTCTTCACGTGAAGTATATGATCGACACTTATGTTTTGTAAAGAAAAAAGCATTGTTTCATTCAATAAAAGCAAAGCTAAAAATAGCCTACATATCCAACGGAAATAGTTAAAATCACTCTAAAAATTATACCCACTACTCCTGGTTTAACTTCCACTCCCCAACGTTCTTTTCTACCACAAATCTTGGTCAACCACTTGACTTTTTACCCTTATTTAAATTTCAAATAAAACAAACTGACTACTGAACAGGGCCGGCCCATGGGGTGTCCAGGGTAGTCGACCGCACAGGACACTCGTGTGACGGGGACACCAAATTAAAAAAAAATTATATATAATTTTGATTTTCACTAATTCAAATACTTTGATTTTCTTATGTTTAATTATCAAATGTTTGTTTTTTGGTTAAAAATTTAGTTTATATAATTTAGTGCGTTGATGCTTCGGGTGAGGGAGCCTTTTTTTCTTGTCTCGCACAGGGCATCTGATTCCTCGGGACCGGCCCTGCTACTGAATAATAAAAACTAAATATTATTACTAATGTCAAGATTAAATTAACAATGTTAAGGCTATTATGACAACAATCAGTTGATGCTTTTATAGATGTCATGGTTAGTGTTCATCCTTTTTGTAAATATGGATTATGATTGCAACTTTCTAATGACGGTTGATGTTTTAAGTTGATGTGTTAACAATTTGGTTAATTGGAAGATAACCGGAATGTTTCAATGTGCACGTAATTTTCATGTTCTTTTCAATGTTTTTCTTACTATTTAACTTTCTTCTATAGCCATAGTCATAGGGATGAGATCGGGACGTGTACCGGTACCGCCTAGTACCGGTATCGAGGTTTAAGAAAAGTGGGTATCGATAACGGTACCGAATTCAGCGAGACGGTACCGGGACCGGTATTTCGGTATTGGTACCACGTTGTACCGGTTTCATGTTTTATCTTTTTTTAATAAAATTTATTCGTTTACTTCGGTTTAATTTTATACTTTTTAATATAACTATACTATAATATACTTGAATATAAGAAAAAGAAATGAAATATGGTATAAAATAATTAAAAATCATATCAACTTCATTAAATTTAAAAGTTAATAATCTAAAAAATATTATAAAATGACTCAAAGTTGTAAAAAAACACTTTATGACATTAAGCATGTAATACATAACATTCATAACATTCATAACATCTCAAATTATATAAAATATACTAAAAAAACTAGTTTTTTACTTAACCGGTACCAACGTGGTACTAGCCGGTAAAGTACCGATACCAAATTTAGAATACTGGATACCGGTACCGATATTGCTAAATCGATACGGTACCGGGACGGTACTGGTACCGGTACTCGATACCAAAAGCTCATCTCTAACCTTAGAGAGCCTATTCTAGGGACCTTTTTTTTCAAATGCAATACATTAAACAAAATGCTTGGATCTTTTATATACTAAACAATATGAGGCAACAATTCAATTTTGATAAACTTTCTTCTGTTTCATTAATTTTTTGATTCTTTTTACCATTTATATGCAGGTAACACATGTCTCAATGTATGCATCTTTGATTAACTATAATGTATTATTTTCATAGTTTCATGAAAGAAAATTGTAGTTTTATTTAGAAGGTTCTAAATATTTTTACCGTCTAAATCGTGTGAACACACGGGCTGTAAATATTTCTAATATATAAAAGGGAAAGTTGATTCTTAAATAAAAGATTGTGCAAGCAGTTTGAACTATTAACGTTGAAAGGATTGCACATAAATTATATAAATTTGTATTATAACTTTTTTACCATTCCATCCGCATAACCACGCGGGTGTAAGGGCTGGCCATCTCTAATATTTTCATTTTCGCATATTTTATGTTGTATTGTCTAGGTTAATTTTATTTTTAATAGTAGAACAAATAATTACATTTTATCATTTTCACCCCGTGGGTATTCACGGGTTGTAACCTAGGGTGCAATTATTTGGGGGGAAAACATAAATTTTTTATAAAAGGAAGTTTGAGAAATAAAAATTGAGTAGAAGAGGTGATGGAGACGTGTGGTTAATGGTAATTTACAAAAATATTTACAAATTTTGAAATATAATAGCGATAGTTTTTTAAATATTTTAATTTAACTCGTGTGTAACACACATATGTTAAACCTAGTATACATATATATTGAATATAAAATTATTATTATTATTATTAGAGAAGCTTTCAAACGCTATCACATAAGCAAATTTTATTTTGGTTTATTGTATTAATAATTTAGTATATGCGCTATGCTCAGACACGCAACACTCAAATAATGATTTTAAAGATATTAATGAGGACACATACGGTTCTAATTAGTTTTGAGATAGAACCGTGGTAAAACCGTAAAACAAGATTTTTTTTTAGATATTTTTTAGTATAACAATATTATACTCAAATTAAAGATAATTAAATGCTTAATTTTATGCTGTAGTTTTTTTAAATATAATTTTGTATAAAAAACTTATGCATGCTTAAAAAATACTAAGGTATTTAATTGTAAACTATTAACAACTTTATCAATAAGTTTCATTTGTATACTCTATCAAATATAAACTGACTCATGCACACTTCTAGTAGAAGAGGGTTGAAAAGGTAATTATTAAATATAAAATTATATTATGAGATAAATCCTCAAACGATGTAACGTAAGCAAAAACACCTTCAAACGATGACATATAAGCAAACTAGGTTTAACACCCGTGTGTTACACACCGGTTAAATAATAATATCTATAAAATCATAATCATTTTGTTTAAAAATTTGTAAATATTTAATATTTAAAGATATTTTGTTTCATCAACTCATGCATGCATGATATTTCATATATTCCCTCTAAAACTTTCTTTTATAAAAAATTCTCTTTAAAAGTTACCCCCTAAAACCTTGAATTATTATATAGATTATGTTTTGTTTTATTATATTAGAGATAATAGGAATATAATAAACATTAGAATTTATACGTATTAATAAGACAAAAGTTTTAGAATCCACTTATCATGTTTTGAAGAGTGTTTTAAGACTTTTTTTTCCTTAACTTTTTTACTCATGTATCTTCACACTCGGATCCACTTTGTTGGAGTCGACCTTGTTGGAACTGGTTATGCCATTTTTTCGTGGTTTATGTTTTATGACTTTTTTTTATCAATTGCAGTGCCTCACATTCATCATGTTTATGTTCGATTCCTCTTCGTTGATCGACAAAAGGCTTTGTTCACCACCATTTGCTTCTGTTATGCAACACAACTTTAATATTAGAACTTTAATTTCGCCATCATCCTTATAACCAAGGGCGAAGCATAATAGGGACCAAGGAGGGTCCGGGCCCCTCCAGTTTTTTCCGTCCGAAGTGTTGTTTTGTTGGTCGATGGTTGATTTTTTCTACATATATTGAGTTTGCCCCCCCGAAATAAAGCATTATAAAAAAACTTATGGGTTTTTTTAACTTTGACCCCCCTGGGACAAAAATCCTGGCTTCGCCAGTGCTTATAACTGGCACGATTGGAGCGTAAACATAGGTTTTATTTGAATTTTCTATTTTTAAACTTTTAATTCGGTTCACTCAGTTTGGATTGTGTTAATTATAATTTGAAGGGATTTATTGATTTTGTTTCTATAAAGGTTCTATTTTATAAACTACTATGATGTAAGGTCGGTTGGTTTTTTTATTGTTTTAAAATTTTTATTCTTTGTTTATATTCAATGGTTTTCTACTGTTGTACACATCGTCTTCTTTGAGCGAGTAACAAAATGGCTTGAGTTTGATCCAGTTAAGGCTTGTCTTTTTCAGACTTGGAAAATGTGTCATATTTATGGAGACTTGAAAAACCTATCTAATGACGTAGGCAGGTTTATAAAATGCGTAACCAAGCAGCACCTCATACTCAAATAAATTAGTTAGACCACAGTTGACCAAGATAATAAATGTCCCTGCCACATCTGGAGCGAACAAGCAAGGAGATATATTGACCTTGAGACGTGTAGACTTATGAACCCACAATATGTTAAAACGTGGGAGTTGATAAGAACAATAGAAAAAAATCAGATGTTCAGAAGTTCATTGGAAATAGCATCAATGTCTTTAAACACTAAAAAGGGAAATCCTACATTAAAGCATGGAGCATGCTTGGAACAGTGAAAAGTACCGACAGTGAGCACTATCGCAAGTAAGTACTTTACACTAATCAGGAAATGTCCCTGCCTTCGAGAAAAGGTATCCAGTATTATAAAGGCATCAACCCCTAAAGAGAAGTATATGTTTCTCCATCTCCCTATATAAACCAAGTAATTACAACAGGTTTGATCATCCCATCTCTCACCATTCTCTATAATTCTTTACTATTATTTTTACTTCACACTTAGTGTTTTACTTTGGAGATATTGATTATCATGTCGGAGGCGGATCGTTGGGGACCCTCCCTTTCGGTGAGCCTAACGATTGTTCTTATATTAGTAGATCTTAGGCAAGGATAATAACTTTCTTGGCGATATCAAAATCACAGTAACAGATCCGACCTTAGGAAGCAGGAAAGAAGAACCTCTAGTCCAGACTAATCATCCTAACGCCGTTGGATGATTAGGATAGTCAAATCCAAAAATGCTTTCTGCTAATCTCCAATATTATCTCAAGTGCTGATTTTTGTTGCAGCAATAGTATCAAATTCGCATGAGATGCTGGCGGAGCATCTTATGTAAGCATACATCCACCGTAATAATTATGTTTGTGTTTCAACAATAACTTACATAAATTTGACCTTCAACTAAGTTTTAACATACATGAAGTACCAATATTTTTAAGATAGTTTACACTTCTATCCAATTAGTTGTTGTATAAATAAAAGCATTACCTCTAAAGTTTTCTACTTGATAACATCACATCTCAACTTCTCCAACAATATTGTTTCTTAACCCTTCAATTTAGAAACTTAAAAAACGCTTAACTTTCTAATGTTTCAACTTAATACCCCATAATGTCACTAACGTAACCTGTATATAACTAAGGCATAAACTTGTCGCATCGCACGTGACCTCTACACGAAAATATTACCAATGTTACTTTGTAATTAAGTCACAAAAGTGTCACGTCATGTGTGACCCACGTTTTAGTCACCCACATAATGCTTTTAAAGAAATAACAAACGTGTGGCGGCACACATGGGCGCCACACGCTATTGTCACCTAAGTGTCGAATCAAGAAACGACATGGCATACGCGGAACCCAACTACAGGACCCGGCAGCCACATCACGCGGTCTGATGTTAAATTTATTATATAAGAAGCTTCATCTATTAGCATCTATTTTCATGTTCATTGATTATTTGATGGAACTTTACCTAATTGCTCTTTGATTGTAGATAACTCTTATTTTGTACTTGGAAGTCAGTTTTTCATCATATATTGTTAATTTCTTGAAACCACAATGAAATTAGGTCATATTATCGATGTTTCTATCCTGAATGTGAGCCAAAGACCATGTGTAGTGGTGATCTTTCAAATAGCTCCATTGCATGCCCACATCTCATTTAAGAAAATGGGATTTATTCTACATAACGCCTAGAAGGATTTTTCCCTTAAAAATGACCCAAGGAGTGGGAATTATTAGTGAGAAAGATTTATGGTTATTATTGATTGATGTTTTCCTTATTTATAGGATTACTGGTTAGATTCATCTAAGGTTGACCTAGCCAAATACAGAACCTTAGATGGAAAGAAAATATAATATTCATATTGGGTCTGGCTGTTGAAACTTCATGTCCGAGCCTTCAAATTTATTCATCACATCAACGGAACCAAAAACCTACCAGCAGAAACTGATCTGGACTACAACACATGGCTGGAACTCGATGCGTTAGTAACCCAATGGATACTCAGCACCATATCAGATGATATTCTTGCCCGCCTCATCAATACAGAACGCAATGCAACGCTCGAGACACTTGAAGGTGGGGATATCTCCAGTAATATCCCTTCGAAGAGTTTATACGAAACAGTCAAGTTTTTTTAAGTCTCCAAGAGTTGGTTGAGTGGGTTCAAAAGATAGGACGTGACAATGGATATGTTATTGTCACGAAACGGTTAAGAAAAGCGCTCTTAAAATAATTATTCAAAAGATAGGACGTGACAATGGATATGTTATCGTAGTGGTGTATACAAGTAGGGGTGTCATTTTTACCCGAATCTGAATACCGAACCCGAACCCGATTAAGACAAAACCCGATAAACCCAAACCCGATTACAAAGCAAACCTGAACCCGATTTACTCTTTAGGGTCGGTAAATGGATATTACTTTTTAGATTTGGGTCAACCCGATTAACCCGAATAAACTGAATAAAGGGGATATATATATATTATTTAGTTTTCACAACTTAATGTTGTTTAGAGTCAATATTTCAAAAGCATATCTCAATTTCATTTAGGTTCGATATATTTAATATTGGGTTATTAGTTTTCAATAGAGGTGGAACTCAACGGATTCTTTGATTGATAACTATATATATATATATGGGTATATATATATATATATATATGGGAGAGTTCATTTGAGAAAAGCAAATATTACGACAAGAAAAAGAAATAGCTAAATTGCTCATTTTTTCAACCAAAAACGTTTTTAATGTACAAAAAAATGATAGAAACGCAAGATTTATTAATTAAATTTGATATTCAAAAAATAAAATGGAATAAATTTCGTTTATTTGTTAAACCTACACATTTGGAAGTCATGTGTAGGTTTTGTTACTTACACATAACCTACACGTGTGTAGGTAAATTTAAAACGGTAAAAATACATACGTAACAAATATTTTAATGATTTTTTTAGTTTATACCTTACACATTTGTATGTAGGAAGTGAATTTATTTAAAAAAAAATTAATCAATTGATAAGTGTTTTTAGTAATTTAGGTTTCTTCTTTTTCTTCTCGCAATATATGAGTCTTCTCAAATGAACCTCCTCCTATATATATATATATGTGTGTGTGTGTGTGTGTGTGTGTGTGTGTGTGTATACTTTGTATAAATATGTATGTTATATTTACGAACCCACTCTATAAACAAACTAATTGAACAATTTCAGTTGGTGTATGTATATTATAGTGATGATTATAACTCTTTTGGTGTATCTTGAATTAACCTAGTTGTTTACACCCGATTTGTAACCAAAATAAAAAAAGTAGAAAACTTTAGAAGCCCAATTAGCAACCCGATTACCGAATATACCGACCCGAATAAACCCGATTACCAATTAACCCGATATTAATTAGGGTCGGTATTTGGGTTGACATGCCACATTAGAAAACCCAATTAACCCGACCGATTAACCCGAAACCCGATCAACACCCCTATATACAAGAACACATCCACCGTTAGAAAGACGAGCACAAAGAAAACAAACTGCCCGTTTGAGTTACAAGGTAAATACGTCTTAAACGACGGTGGATGGCGATTAGTTATTGTTAACGATACCCACAACCATGACGCTGATGAACATCTCGAGGGGCAATCGTACGCAATGAGCTTGTCTCAAAAAGAAGTGGGTTTAGTGAAACAACTTTCACAGCAAAACATTCCCCCGCGTACGATACTAGGGGTAGTTAGGGAACTGAACCCTGACAATAGGTCCGGACTGAAAACAATATACAACGTACAAGATAAAATAAAAAGGTCCGCCCGAATTGGTAAAACTCCGATGGATGTTTTTTACTCAAAGCTAGCTCAAAACGATTATGAATAAGTTGATTCTATAGATAATGAATCGAATACTGTTAATGCTGTTTTTTTATCCACAAAAAATCAAAAATATTGTGGCGTGCTTTCCCGCATGTGTTGATGATGGACTCTACGTATAAAACAAACCTATATAGGCTGTCGTTTGTTCAGATGGTCGGTGTGACTTCTACCCTCAAGTCGTTCACGGTTGCCTACGCGTTTATTAATTTAGAGCGTGAGGAGAACTTCAGATGGGTGTTACAGCAGTTAAATAGCACACTAGAAGACAAGTCTTTTAGGCCACATGTTATAGTAACAGACAAGGACCTTGCTATTGTGAATGTTGTGAAGGAAGAATTTCAAGACGCTGTACACTTACTTTGTAGATGGCACATTCAAGAAAATATTAGCAAACATTGCAAGGCTAGCTTTGATACTACGAACGAGTGGGAAACTTTTATTCACAGGTGGTCTAGGTTGATCAACTCGGGAACTATACAACTTTACGACTACTACTACGACCGCTTGTATATGCAACTGATCCAAAACCATTCAAGTAATTACTCGGATATTATCGTTTTATTTTTGTTATCTTTATATTTTTTTTGTATAAATTTATAATTTGTTTTAAATTTTTTTCAGGGGTATTAGGATACTTAAATGACAATTGGCTTATGCCATATAAAGACAAGTTTGTCTCGGCGTGGATTAATACAACATATAACTTTTGCCAACTTACAACAAACCGTGTAGAGAGCTAACATGCCCTATTGAAGAGCTACCTTAATGCCACTAATAGCACACTGGATCGGTGTATCCCCTTCATCAATTCCATATTAAACACGCTGGATATAGCTATAAAAGAATCTTTTACCTTAAGCAAGATTAAGTTGATGAATCAACATGATCATCCACTCTTCAAATTGTTACGGGGTAAAGTTTCTATTGCTGCTATGGATCTGATTTTTGACGAGAAGAAGATTGATAATCTATTTAATCACCGTTCAGTATGTCGACATGTGCTTGCCATGTGCTTGCCATGTGCTTGTCAATTGAGCGGTTATTTGCAAACGAGTGATTTTATTATATATACATATATAAATAAATTTGATTATTTTGTGGCCTTGTTTGGGATAATATTTACAGGGCAAAAAGTTTTAGTAGATGTGGTTGATGTTTTTTGGAGGAAACTTGATTTTTCACCTGCTTACATTATTCAAGATGAAAAAATAGACGTTCGAGAAGAAATGGAGAAGGTGACAAAACACGTACTTGCCCAACCGGATTCGGTACAGAAGAGTTTTCTAAAAAAGATCACGTCGGTAAGTTTTCCTTTCAAAACCGATAAAAAAGCTCCCAGAGTTGAGACAAATACTCATGGTCGGCCAAGAAAACAAAAAGCAAAAGAATCCTCCATGGATCCACCTAGACATAGTTCTGTTTCTTTTGCTCCAGAAAGACAAGATATCCCAATCCCTTCCAGACACTCAATCTCTGTGGTGGGTTCGAAGTGTTCCGACCCGTCTCACCAACAGAATTCTGTGTTTTCTAAAGTTAAAGGGAAAAATGTTAAGTATTCATTTACACCGGGAGATGAACATAAAAACTGCAAAGAGAACTATCTAAGTTGGATTCCAGATTTGTTCCACCCATTCATTATTGGCATGCAGGATGTACTCCCGGATGGTAATTGGGGATTTCGTTCAATAGCTGTTGGATTGTGGTTAAATGAAACAGAGTGGCCTTACGTTCGTAGCTCACTAATTGAAGAACTTGATGAGAGGGCCGAGATATACGCATTCTATTGGCCGGACCTGAGTAGGGTTCGGGAACAGCTAAACTGGTTTGGAATTGGTATAGCTCCTCTAGACAAGTGGATGGATGTCCCAGACAGTTTGATCTTCACGGCTAACAGGTTTAACATGATCATAATTTTACTATCTCATGGGAACTATTCAACTTATTTTCCTTTCTTTATTTCTCCCTTCGATATTGCAAATCACTAGATAATTACAATCGCTAATGTTCATAATAACCATTTTATTAACGTTGTATTAAGTGAGGACAGCCCTATGCCGTTGCCAGGTGGTTATTGGCGTAATTTCAGCTGACCTTCCTCAAAGGAATGGCAGAACCTATACGGTGAACGTTTACAAAGATATGTTAACTTGAAATCAAATGTAGATCTCGAATATGTTTCTTTATTCTAATTGTATACAGGTACATTGTTTATGTAAATCTCGAATATATTATTTTATTATATACATTTAATTTGTTTCATCCATCCATATATGAAGTATATTATACACCCATTTTGGTCCTATTATACACCCAAATCAAATGAACAAAAAAAACAAAGTTTTATAAAACTTTTTTTTTTCAAAAAATGACTTCATTTTGGTCCTGTTATACACTCAAATCAAATGAACCAAAAAAAAAAAATTTTAAAAAAACTTTTTTTTTTTTTACAAAAAATGACTCTATTTTGGTCCTATTATACACCCAACTCAAATGAATCAAAAAATCAAAGTTTTAAAAAAAACTTCTTTTACAAAAAAATACTTCATTTTTGTCCTATTATACAACCAAATCAAATTAACCAAAAAAACAAAGTATTAAAAAAACTTTTTTTTTACAAAAAATGGCACCATTTTGGTCCTATTATACACCCAAATCAATGAACCAAAAAAAAGTTTTAAAAAAGTTTTTTTAACAAAAAAATGACTCAATTTTGGTCCTATTATACACCCAAATCAAATGAACCAAAAAAACAAAGTTTTGAAAAAAGTTTTTTTTTACAAAAAATTACTTCATTTTGGTCATATTATACACCCTAATCAAATGAACCAAAAATACAAAGTTTTAAAAAAACTTTTTTTAAGACTAAAAATGACTCCGTTCAACATCACAAAACAAAATATAAGTTTCAACATCACAAAATATAAAAAAATAAGTTTCAACATCACAAAATGAATATGAACATCTAAGTTTCCGCATCAAAATATAAACAAAATAAATTTCAACAGATAAAAACATCAATCGTCATGCTGCTCATCACCTACACTATCATGCCCATCACCGGCACCATCATGCCCATCTCCTGCACCATCCTGCTCATCTCCTGCACCATGATCTGTAGGCACCCATGGTACTATGACGGGTAAAGGAGGCAAGTCAATGACACCATGAGCTAGATACCATCTCTCCGTTGCCTGTGCCTGCCAGACGGTAAAATCAGCAATCTGTCGGGTCAAATGAAGGGTCTCAGCCATAAAATCAGCCGTCATAGGGACGCGTCTAATAATAAGTCTCTGAGATGACGACGGTGCGCCTCCTAAAGTCCCCGGCTGCTCCTCCTGCTGCTGGTCCTCTCCCTTTACTGGGGGTGTCCAAATGGCACCGTCAGATGTAACCTAATGAATAACATCGTCAAATCTACCAACAAAAAAACATAGCTATCGCAGTAGACTCCCCAAGAATACTGGGAAATGCCTCAGCCGTCTGCTGGACAAGGTAGTCGTCAGTGTGTAACCCAAGATGAGAGGCAATGCCCGTCACATATGCCCCACAAACAATAGGGCTCCCCATCTAAAACACAATGTTTTGTTAGAAACCTATAATAAAACAAACTATAAAAAAAGATAATTAAATAATTATATATTACCTTCCCCGACCAAATATTCGAGAAGTAGCTGGCCATACAATGAGCCAGATTCACCCTCTTATGCTCAATCAACGCACTCAGATAAAACATTAATCGTACCTACAAACACAGTCATATTTATTAAAAAAAATTAAGAAAAAGTAAAAAAAAATATATATTAACGGTTAAACACAAACCTGCAATCGCCCTCTGCAGGTAATGAATAAGTGGATCCCTAATGCGAGTCGATCTAAAGATACCTCTCATAGGTGGCTTGTCGTCGATCGATGGCCACCATTACTCGATCTCATCAATATAGAATCAAGGCTTTAATGTCTTATCCACAGTGTAAAATCCAAGAGTCTTAGCCCACCCGGCTAAAGTAAACTGTTGAAGCTCCCCACCAAGATAAAATGAAACAGCAATGTGCATGGGTGGTGCGATCAATGATGAAGTGGGATCACGAGGTGGGGGAGTGAATGAAAACGTGGATAGAAACTCTAGACACTTCTCCCTATATGTGACACCCTGCAAATTCAGGTTAACACTGTTAACTATCCTTTAAACTATGCCGTTAAGTTTTATGCAAGTTTAGGGTTTGTTTTGTAATTAGCTAAACTAATTTATAAACTTTAAAAACCTATCTAAATAAACTGCTAAAGTATAAGGAGCAAAAGTGTAAATTCAATATTATATAACCCAAACACCTCCCTGTTCACCCGTCTTCTCCACCTCTCGGTTGAAACACAAACATCGAACCCTAATCTGCCGCACACCATCATCATCGTTCATCCAGCAGCCGCAAGGAACGGACGCAACAACCTCTTTTCGTTTTATTCGTTGACCTCCGGCCGGTAAGCTTCGCGAACCGAACTCCGGTGTATGTATCTATATATATAAACCGGTTGTGTAAGTATAATTTTGCATGTATATATGTACGTGTACAGACTCGAGCAGGCAACCACCATCACCCCCGTGTTCGCCCTGTTTTCCAGTCGTCTCCTTCATCACATTTCGGTGAGTTTCGCGACCCGTAAACTCTTACGCGCCTGTGTTGTAGGTTAAAATCGCACATATATATATATCTCTGTGTATGTACGTTATGTGTGTGTGTATAATCTGTTATGTATATGTACGTCTGTGTATGCAAGTTAGGCGTGTGCGTATGATCCGATATATATATGTGTTGTATGGATATATATGAACTAGGTATATAGGTGTTGTATATGCGTTAACTGGGCGTGCGTTTTTATAAGTATTTATATATGTGCTGCCATGGAAGAAAGTTATACATATATATAACGTACGTAATGTGCTGTATTAAGGGTGTTGGTGTACGGAAATCAGTGGGTGTGATGTAAAAGATCATGTTGTATGTGTGTGAATATATGGTTGTATACGATGGTATATATAGATTACGAAATCGATAGATGGCTGCGATCAAGGATGATTAAATGTAGGTATGATTATTAACAGTAGGTTCACATGTATGTAGTAATGGAGTTGATCAAACAAAAACATTATGTTGGCCATGTGTGTATAACAACGTATATATATATATATATATAGGGGAGGGTTCATTTGAGAAGAGCAAATATTGCGAGAAGAAAAAGAAATTGCTAAATTTTTCATTTTTTCAACCAAAAACGTTTTTAACTTACAAAACAATGATAGAAATGCAACATTTATTCATTACCTTTGATATTCAATTAATAAAATTTAATAAATTTCGTTTATTTGTTAAACCTACACATGTGGAAGTCATGTGTAGGTTAGGTTACTTACACATAACCTACACGTGTGTAGGTAAATTTAAAACGCTAAAAATACATACGTAAAAAATATTTTAATGATTTTTTTTAGTTTATACCTTACACGTTTGTATGTAGGAAGTGAATTTATTTAAAAAAATTAAACAAATAAAAGTTTTTTTAGTGATTTAGATTTCTTCTTTTTCTTCTCGCAATATATGAGTCTTCTCAAATGAACCTCCACCTATATAGGGATATATATATATATATATGTGTGTGTGTGTGTGTTGTGAATAAGTGACAAAATGCAAGTGTATGTATTAATGTGTGTATGTGTATGCGTGATGTAAATGAACCATGAGTATATATATATAACAGAAACATCATGCAAAGATTTTGGATATATGTATATATATATATATGTGTGTACATGAGTTTGTTGTGTAATTTTACGGGCTTTATAACGGTGAATAGTTATATATGCGTATCTGATCTGAAGTAACAGCTATGATGATTTGTATGTGTGGTGTATGTTTGTTAAGAATGTATATATGTATGTACGCATGTGAGTAGGAAAGTAGCAGCAAGTGGTTGCATGTCAATTTCATGTGTGATAAATAGGAAACAATAAGATTATGAAATTGGGTAAGTTGGAGTTAATTAAAGGTATATGTGTTTTCGTGTGTGTAAATATATGTGTGTATATAAATATATTATTATGTGCCTGCATACGCCGTTCATAGCTAATAGATAGAATAATTATTAAGCAGGTCGTAGGGCGACCTAATATCTCTCTTGCATTTTGCTGTTATTTGCTGTGCGCTTCAAAGGTGAGTCTATTTGCCCGCTTTAAATCCTTTCGGGGAGAAAACACACAAAACTATTTTATACGGCCTTGGACTGCATTTTTATACTTTCGGGTATGGCCTTCGGGCGAGATTTTATACGGCCTTGGGCTGCGTTTTATGCCTTCGGGCAGGGCCTTCGGGCAACTGTTTTGATAAACTAATTTCTATTGTCTAATGGCTTATTTTACTTGAGCATAAACGTTCCAACAAAAGTCCTTTCCTTTAGTTGAGATTATTAATATACAGTGGGTATAACGGGGAAATTTGAGTAGTACTACCGGGTTCGGCAGACCCCATCACGCTGGTAGAGATCCAGGTGGTGCAGATTGTCCTTGGAACTTTTGGTCATCTGGTTTGATGGCAGTAAGGCACAACACAACGTTCAGTTTAATCTCAACGTGCTCATGTAGTAAGCGAGGTGGTCTTGCAAACCAGCAATAGTAAATGAACTTTATCAGTTAAACTGTTTTGATATTTATAAACTTTTGTTAAATATCTCATTGAGCTCACCAACCATGTGTTGACCATTTTTAGTATGTTTTCTCAGGTGGCTAGGAGCTGTGCACGTAGGACATATCATGCATGAGTCGTTTTACTTTTTTTTGAACTTTTATTTACCTTGTGGTTTTATTGAAAACAATTACCGGTTTTGTGCTAGACTATTGAGCACAGGTTTTCACTCGGTATTGTGCTAGACTATTGAGCACAGGTTTTATATTGGTATCGTGCTAGACTATTGAGCACAAGTTTTATATTGGTATCGTGCTAGACTATTGAGCACAAGTTTTATTGGTTTTGTACTAAAGTGATTGAGCACAAGTTTATTTAAATAATGGGTTTATTTAAAAGCTTCCGCTAAACTTTGAAAACCTACATTTTATACGCTGAGTTTTTGGTTAATGACTATGTAAAACTTTTGTTAAAATTTATTAAGTCAGTGTTACTGTAACTAATGGCTTGAGATCCTGGTATGTCACACGGCTAACGGATACCCCGTTTGTGGAAAATTGAGGGTGTGACACTATATGACCTCTTGTGCCCAGAATCAAACATCCGTCGCCACGGAGTAGAACCAGCTAAACCAATAAGACCCACTGCTCGATCTTCGTCATGAAGATCTCTCAAAAGTTTCCAATCGATAGTGTATGTCGGTCTAATCTCCGTACCGATCAACCTCCAAAGGCGACTTCGCGCCTCTGTACCTCTACCCAACTTCAAATAAGGGTGGCCGTCTAGAAACTCAGCTGAACCCTCAGGCTATCAGGACGTGAACGCTTGCGTGGGCCCATGACCTTTAATAATATGCAATTCAATTTTTTAACTTATTTGAAAAATAAACTAATTTTTTAAATAATAAAATCCCATGTTATTATGTCTGCTCGGTTTTCATCAAACACAAACACATCAAACACAAAGAATCCCATGTTATATGTCTGCTCGGTTTTCATCATTTTTTATACTAATTAAATTTAAAATATTATATATATATATAGGGTTTATAACAAGTATATATCTGTCTAACGGCTGTTATATGTCGAATGGCCGTTATCTTGCAATTGACCAAACACAATTATCCCCTATTGATGCCTGTTAACCACACATCTCTAAAATAACTACTATTTAATGAATCTGAATCAAGTTATAATTCTACAAAACGAGTATACAACTACAATTACCGAATCTAAATCTATAACATGTATATAAGATGGTTAGAAATGTACCCGTAAGCTTGAGTGGTCGGAAACACCGTTAGATTGATTACCCGTTCGCCGTTAGATCGAAATCTCTCGTCAATATTTGTTTGTGAGTGTGTTTTGTCTTGTGGGTGTTGTGAAGAAGACTCGGGTGTCTTAAAGACCCGTTATATTTATATAACGCTCATTAGTCACTAACGGCCGTTATTCCTTTTTAATTTATGACTAACGACCGTTAGAATAATAACGGGTGTTAGATTGGTACTGAAACGTCTTTGTTAACTTCTAACGATCGTTATAGGTCTAACGAGGATGAATTATTTTTTTCACTTTATATTTATTATTTTTTTTATTTTTTTTGCTTTGATTTTTTTTCTCTATAAATACCATTCATTTTTTCAAAACATAAATTACACAATCTTGTTTCACTGGTTTACATATAAACAAAAACAAAAATGAATCCATGGACGGAAGAAGGGGAGCTGGCTTTAGAAAAATCGATAAAACTAGAAAGGAGTGAGGAGCCAAATTGGGATCGGTTGTCTGCTCAGTTCCATCATCACCTTCGACGTGATGAAGAAACCCATATCATCATTCAACTCAGCAGTAAATGGTTTGATATGCGTTGTAAAATGATTAAGTATGACAATTACTACGACCAGGTATATGAGACTCGATGGTTGTCAGATACTTGAATTAAACGCCTCTTTGAAGAACATACGGCTGAGAAGAGCGGAGAAATATGATTCTCTTTTACCTAATAGGGGAATGACTCGATAATCCGAATGAATACTATGAATTAACGTAAAACTATAATAAAGTATCTCCTCAATTCGATTGATTCCTTAAACTCGAGTCACCTTGTGATTATCCTTAATAACTTTTAATTATTCAATAGTGCTTTCATCGCACATTCTAATATTTGAATTTGACCTCTTTTGTCATTTAACGAGAATGATTTTTCCTGAAATTTTAATCCGTTGTGACTATCCTTGGTAATATAATCAGATTTGATTTCCTTCAGCCAAGTGTTCAAACACTTACATCTATTTAGCTCGTTTGATCAAGAAGGGCTAATCTTTGATTGAGCACCAAACGTAAACCTTATTTCTTTCTACACGAATGATCCATCTATAATTCTACAACTTGGTAGAGTTTAAAATCAATACCGTTCTCGAAAGACTATTTATGGCTATCTGTAAGTAAAGCCGTAAGATTTTAAGGTGATGCACATGTATGCAAACCTTATTAATGGTTTCTTGTAAAATATGTTATTTATCCTTCAGTTCCTAACTACTACCAATAATACGATTGTAGTCTTGTGACTTGTTTTTCACTTCAAATTGAATTTTCCTAATTTTGAAGGTTGCGACTTCTTAAGTGAAACATTGAAATTTGGGTTCTCAAATCGCGTGGTGATTAATATAATAGAAAACTCAACTCAAGACAGATGAGTGTCTCAAATCTTAGTAGACTTTAGATCTTTGGATAAAATATCCATCTCAGATCAGGACATGAATCGACTATCATTCTCAAACATGCTTGAGATTGGCGTTTCAAGTTTAATGATTGTCCTGAATAAACATGTTCTCGTTAATATTACATTTGTATTCCTCCATCGTTAACTAAGTTAAAGTTGTCTTTGAAAACTAGATATCTTCATAAGTGTGGAAGAATGATGATAATTTTACGAATGACTCCTGATGAAACATGACTTGTCATCTCGAACGCTGACTATCAATCTTGAAATGATCACTCGATAAATGGAATTATATTCATATCCTCTGTATTCAAGATTTGAACCTAAAATATAAATCATTAAAGGTTATACCATCGAGAAACGCAACATGTCGGAATAACTCGACTATAAAATTTAACCAACACGATGTTGACAAGAAAACTCGTGATTCAGATGAAAGAATTCGTATTAAAAGCCAAATGAAGAAACGACTAGCAAAATACTAAGGTGCATGCTACTAGTATGGCAAAGATTAATAGCCATACTCTATTGGTAGTTTAAAATTACTACCTTGGGTAGTCATGCAAATCTGTTTAGTCTAACAAAGACTCGATTAAAGTAGGACTAGATAAAGCCTGATCGGCAGACATAAGTATTAGATTGAGTTGTAGTTGTTTTTTCAACTAAGAAACTCTCTAACACCCTCAAATGAGCTGAACTCATTCTAATTGGCCCAAACTCCTTATGTGGCCTATTCGATGGTTTGACAAACAAATCTCTAATTTGATTTGAAAACCTCACGATAATAAAGGAGATATAATTTTTAAATCCGTAAATTCTATTGAAGCAATGCGTACAACCTCACGTATTGAAACTCATTTAATCATTCGGAAACACAATTCGAACGCCAAAACGCAAATTTCGTGTGCGAAACCGATAAAACCGCGTTAGACGTGTGTATGTTTACATTAATTGCTGAAGTAGTCTTGATGCCTAAAATGACGTGAAAAATATTATCAAACACTTGTTTTGTATCAATATAAGTGGAGAAAATATAATATTGGCATTCGGTGCGAGAAAACGCTTAAAACAGTTAAGCGTGCGAAATACGTGATGGTAACACGTTATGCGTCGTTATCGTCATACATGTCATATTTGATGAAACAAATATCCCGAGAGTATTTATTATATCTAATGGTATCTAAAGTTACAAAACGAAATTAATTAAAAACGAGAAATTTGTCAGATTTGTACGCGGTACGAGCTGGCACGGAGCAACAGGCTAATTACTGAACCATTATATAAGGCAAGTTGCCTTCATAATCTTCATTTTTACACACACATGATTGTGTTTTAGAGAGAGAGAGAGAGAGCTGGAGATGCCAGCCAAATTCCGGCCACCTTCCGGTGGCGGCCTGCGGCGGTCCGCGGTAGTCCGACGATGGCCGGAGATGCCATTTTCGTCCCAGAACCATTTCTCGACGTCCCGGACACAATGGTAAACTTATTTTAGCCTGATTCAGTCTTTAAAACCGTCAAAACTCGTGAGAAACGTTTTAACAATGGTTGCATGTTGTGTTTCCAAAAATGCAGTTGTATCCTAGGACGGATTCCGGTAAATCTAGCCGTTGGATATGTTTGAAATTTGGTCGGGTTGTGCCTGACATATAGAAGTTAACATCTGCCGTTCAGTGTTTGCATATCTTACCCAGAAGTACGAATTTTTTGTCCAAACACGGAACAGTTCATAAGTTTCGTCACAGAAAACCCAGTCTCAAAGATCGTTAGTTTCCCGGAGATTCGACGGTTGGTTATTAACGAAATTTGGAATGTATGTTCCTTATATGTATGTGAACGTATTCATCGAAGGAAATTACGATCAGATGATCGAAAATCTGGCTTTTATACTGATCAGTTTGTAACAATCTCTTGAATGACATAAGGAAACTTGTTGGTGTTGCATGATGGGTCAAACAAGGTTGCGTGGACGATCCGAGGCCGTAGAAACGTTCGTAATGGAAAAACGAACACAATGATGTAATTGAGTCTCGCTGCATGTCGGTTTTGAGAAGATTCGTATACGCGAAAGGTATAAAACCCGACGTTTTGTTATCATTTTGTATTGTGTTAGACGAGTGCAAATTATTTAAGTAAAAGTTTATGATTACTCTCAATTTGACACTTATAAAATACAAACCAAATGAGACGGTATATAAACATATATACGTAAATATAACTAACTAGTTATATTTAACAAAAACTTAACAAATTGGTATTATATTAAATGTTGTATAAATACGAGATATTGGAACTAGATTTGGACAAAGTAAAACCAACACTTTGATTTTGTACCATTAAAACTAATTATTACGATATTTTTCATATAAAAAGAGAGTCAAATTGATAAAAACGAATTTTTAGATGAACACATATATTTATATATGTGGAATATTTGGAGATTCATTTTTATACAAAATACAACTCTTGGACATTAATAAAAATACAAAGTGATGAAACAAAATATTTTTATATGTATATATGATGGACTGAATAAATAAATTTGCTTAAATATTGTATAACTTGGGATGCATTTTAAATATATAAAACCCGAAAACTTTATGTTTTGAAAAAGACATCGACTGCATGTATGTATAATGGATATATTTTGGAAAATACATAACTAAATTATGTATTTGTATTAAAGTATAAGTATACAATACAAGACAATTGAAATGATAACAAAACGATGAATTGTACTAGAGATATTATGTATATAATTATTTATTAAACTTCGATAATTATATATATATATATATATATATATATTACATTAGTTAAAATCAGAACGAACTTTGTAAGTGTAATATTTGACAACAATCCAAAAACATAGTACACGGATAAAAAAAAAGCCACGAATCCAATAAACTCGTAACGTGTGAGACGACACGTTAGATGACCGGTTAAGCCATATAGGATATAGTCTACTTCCATATCCTAATTCGGACACATATATGATTATAGATCAGAAACTTAAGACCGAAGATTCAGAATTATCAGGAGACTATATCTAAAAACAAATAGGAAATACTAAAGTGCATGGCTAAGGTGAGTTCTTTGATGCCCTTCCTTTAAATCGTTTTTACATACATTTTGGGCTAAAATGTATACTCGTAATGATTTTGTGTTAATTTGTTTTAACTTATGTGAGTTCTTTGATGCCCTTCCTTTAAATCGTTTTTAAATACGTTTTGGGCTGGAATGCATACTCGTAATGGTTTGTGTTAAACTGTTTTAACATATGTGAGCTCTTCGCCCTGTTTTAAATAAATATTTTATTTAACTGTTTTGGGGGAAAAGCATGATATGTTGATATGATGGGTAATTGGGATCATGTATAGTGTTATGACGGTATAAGTTTGGTCAGCAGTATGGTTATATATTGTTGAGCCCCAAAATCCCCCCATAATCATTAACCTCGGGGAGGCCATATACTATATTGGTATATCTATCGAGTTAGAAGGGCCCGCCTCACGATCAGTTGCTCTGGTTAGGATTTTTGGTGAGGGAGTTTATATGTTTGGACTGTTGTGGGGCAACGACGTGTTTCTTGGTTTGATTATGGACTTATGACCGAAGTTAATCATAGTACCTAGATAATCTATGATAGTTATATCATTATCTCGAGTACATCATATCGTATGGCATGGAAAAACTAATTTATTACATGTGGCTTAAAATATTAACATAGAATGGGATGTTCTAGTGTGTTTTACAAGTATTTTTATGTGCACAAGTGTTTTTGAACAAGCGTGCCTAATAAGCCAATGTTTTATAGCTCATGGAGATGATATTATAAAAAGGACTGTTTTCGTAAATGTTTGACTATTTTTTTTATGAACTCAGTAACAGGTCCTTTCAAATAGTTTTGCCTTTAGTAATTAAACTTAGAACTTACCAGCATTAGCTGACTTGTTTTAGTATGTATTTCAGGTAAGAAAATAGTTATCTCAAGTAAGCTGTGCGGTGAATTTGAAGGCATTGGCTGGCTATTTGGCAAAAAAAGTACGTTGGCATAAACAAAATTTAGTATGTGGCCGTAGAATACAAATGTAAGTGTGAATGCAAATTTTGGACCGTAAGACTTCCGCTATAATACTTAGAACGACTACGTACTTGTGTAAATCCAATCATCATAACGTGACATGGAAATCGGGGTGTGACACTAAATGAGTCTCACGTTACTTTCTTGGCTCAAGAAAAATATCGTTCAGAATTCTGTATTCCCTTTAGTCATTTTGCTACTATTGAGTATTTTAAGGCATCATTTTAACTGTTTTTAGTTTATGTATTGTAATAATCATCTGTGTTTTGTAATAAATGAGACTTTTTGTTTTGTAATAATCATGTGTTTCGAAATAAATGTAGACATTGTATTAACATTAATACTTTTACATATATTTCTTGAAACTGTTTATGATGTACGCATTGCACATATTTCATCAGCAATAAACCGCCTAAATCTCAAGCAAACTTCTTGCATATTTCCTTGCCGCCACTCCAAAGACATGTTTGAACAAGTCTCCGCATTAGCATACAAATTACAATACCAGCATCAACACCGATATAACCGACGTCACCAGGCCAAACATTTTGAGCAAACACTGGTAAGGATTCTACCACTTCTTGACGAGTGTGTTCCAAATAATTTATCCGACCTAGAAACCATATCAAATAATCTTCAAATTCCAAAATAATTCGTGAAACTCTACGATGTATGCACGATAAACCATGACACATATTTGGACGACATTCATATGGAAACCATATACGAATTTCTAATGTCCCCATATTAATCTCGAAAAGATACCAGTTTATATCGTGAGTAGATATCGGTAGATAAACCTGCAATTATAGAGAATAAATTTATTTATTGCGTTTACATAAAAAAATGCAAAAAATATTATATTATTACCATATCAACATCTCAAAACGAAGGATAACCTGAGTGAGACCCATTACCATATTGTAGTGAGTTTAAATCTCCTTGGATTATTAAGTCAAAAAACTCACTAGGAAGACATGTCCAAAAAAAAATTTTCTCGGTTCTTTAGATTTCTTGTGTGACGCAAATGCATCAGTCTAGCTACCCAAACAAAAATATGCTGAAAAAGAAAACATTTAAATTACATTTAAATAAAATACAATACCATGACATAAATGATTCTGTTAGAAAACATACATATGACCAAATTAAACCGTTATTCTCAAACCCTAGTAGAGCACCCCACCAGTTCCAATTAAGTTCATCGGCGTAAAGACATGCACCCACAGGAATATCACCATTCTGGTAAAACTGCACAGCATTTCTTGACCACCTAACATTGCTACACCAGTTATGGTTTTCAACAGGTGCAGGAAAATCATCTCCGTTTGAAGATGTAGGACTTCGTCTAGGCATTTTCACTGAATTGAAGGATTGAAAGTGAATGGAAATCGTTATCGTTCGAACGGTGTGTATATATATATATATATATATATGTATATATATAGAGAGAGAGAGAGAGAATCAATGTCTTTTGTGAACCATTGCTTATAATGTTAACCAAAAAACCAAATTTTAGCCACACATTCTTTTTCTAGCTTATAAATTATTTTTTAAGTTATAAGGGTATATAGGTAATTTGATAATCCTCTTCTCCTTCTCTCTCACTTAACATAACTTTATACTTTATTTTTCACATTTTCTTTTGCAAGATTTCCAGATTCCATTTCCATCTCTCTCTCTCTCTCTCTTAAATCTATTGAACACAATTTCATCTTTCTCATCTACTTATCTTTATTTATCTTTATTTTTTAGATATATTTTTAAAGCCAAGGTAAAGTGTTCATTTAGGTTTCAGTGTCTTTGACCAGATCTGTGTGAACCTAACCCATTTTTTAGTGGTGGTGCCATGTTTTCTTTCTCTCACTTTTCATTCTTTCTTTCTCCTACAAATCTGTAATCTCTTTCTAAATTCTCTCATTTAACATTTCTTTGTATTTACCACTAGATCTATCATCTATCTTCATCAAATATCACAACCATCATCAGTTTACTACCACCAAAGACATTGTAGATCTGAAAAAAATCTTGGTTTCTATGTTTTTGCTTCATCGCCCACCGTCGGAGAACAAGAACAACCAGTTTACAACCACCAGCGTCATCGTAGATCCAACATCAAACATCACAGATCTGGAAACACAAGTGTTAGTTTCTACATTCTTGTTTCATTGTTTGTCGTCAGAGAACAAGAACAACCAGATTTGAGAAAGTAAAAGTTATAAAGGGCTTGTGGTTTGAAGATGAAGCTCAGATCTCGTCAAAACCTACCTTCTTCCAGATCTCTTCAAACCCAGATCTCGCAAAAGCTCAGATCTCGTCAAAACCTATCTCGTCAAAACCCAGATAAACTGTTGATCTCGTCTTCATCTCGGTGGTGGTTAGTCGTTAGCGTTTGCGAGATTTGATGGCGTCTAAACACGAAAAACAAACCTGGTTTTGGTGGGTTTCAGTTTGTAGATTTTGGATACATCATCACCAAGATAAAGAACATCATGGATCACCCAGATCTCTCTTGCAACAGGTAATTTAGTTGTTATAAAATGGTGATGATATTAGATAATTGAGGTGTAGTATTTGACTATTTGTTTTTGTATATGGTAATTATGATGTATGGGTTATAATTTACCATTATTGTTTTCGTCCCAAAAGGGTATTAAACATTTATATATAAACATATATTGTAATTTAACATGATTTTTTACTATTATTGGGTTCAAAGTGTATTAATTATAAATTATATATTAAAACTTCTTAGATGTAATGGGTTTTTGGTGTGTAAACTACATATACATATATGTAACTGAGTTGTACAAATGTGTTATTTTTTTCATTGTATCTAAATTGGGTTTTTAATACATATGTGTAACTGAGTTGCACACATGTGTTAATCTTTGTTTTTCCTCTAAATATTTTACCTTGTGCATAAAAAATTACATAAACTGAGTTGCACAACTTTTTATTGCTTTGTAGTTACACTAAAACATGTGTGTATCTGAGTTGTACACATGTGTTAGTCTCGTTTTTCTTTTGAGTTGTTATACCAAATGCATAAAAAGTTGTACACTGTGCATAATAGTTGTACTTAAACTGTTTTTGCAGATACACATGTGTAATTGAGTTGTACACATGTTAGTCTTGTTTTTTTGCTTTTGAGTAGTAGTACAAAGTGCATAAATAGTTGTTCATAAACTGTTACTCACACATATTTTTCAAAGTACTAAAACTTTATAGTCGACCTTAAGGTTTCCCATATATATATATGCAAAAGACATACCTCTCACACTTGTACACATGTCTATTTTGTTTGTATATATGTGTATTTTGGTTGTACACATGTGTTTTTTTTCTAATTAGTAGTACATTGTGTATAAACATGTATAAGTAAGTTTGTGATTTGTCTTTTTTAATGTTTATTTTGTTGATCCACTAAAAAACACATGTGTAACTGAGTTGTACATATGTGTTAGTCTTGTTTTTTGGCTTATAAATGGTTGTATCAAGTGCATAAAAATTTGTACCTAAATTGGTTTCGAATATAGACAAGCAGAAACAGAGTTTATACACATGTGTATTTTGGTTGTACACATGTGTTAATCTTATTATATAATTTTTAACTCATGTTTATCTTGTATTCTTTCAGGACATGTTGAATGACCCAGATTTATGATGTGAACAATGAAAATCAAGTGAAAAAACAACTAGCATCTTTTATTTTGAAGTTTTTTTAGGTTTTACATTTTTGTTTGTTTTTCAAATATATATTATGAATTTTACACATGTATACAAACATATGTTTTAAAAATATTATTTATTTATTCTGTGTACTTTAAATTTGATAAATAGTTTATTAAAAAAATTATAAAGAAATTGTAAAGAGAACTCAAAAAATAAAGTATAGAAAGAGAAAAAGCAAGATAGAGAAAAAGTAAGAAAGAGAATATAAAGTAAGAGAGATAAAGAATGTAAAATTACTTTTTTGTCCCTTGATTAATATGGCCACATCTTTTTTATTAAAAACAATAAAAAATAAAAGATTGATTATGGTCCACATATTAAACTAATCCAAAAATAACTTGTGGTCTAAAATTGGTTTTTTGGTTAACATTTTAGTGACTGGTTTACATATATATATATATATATATATATATATATATATATATATATATATATATATATATATATATATATATATATATATAGAGGGACACTCAAATGAGAACACCTCTTAACTTGAGTACAAAAAGTACAACTTTAACGAATCATAAAGTGAGTCAAACTATTGAATTTTTTGTAATATAAATTGACCAAAATGCTTATAATTCAACTAGTTTTAACATCCATTTAAAAAAAATATGATTCGTGATGTCGTTTGTTATAATGCATATATGCACCCACAATGTGTGTTTGTGTACAAGTAATGTGGGTGCATATATGCATTTTAACAAACGACTTCACAAATCATATATTTTTTAAATAGATGTTAAAATTATGTTAATTATAAGCATTTTGGTCAATTTATATTATAAAAAATACAACAGTTAAAGCGGTTCCTAAGTTGTTCTCAAGTTAAAAGTGTTCTCATTTGAATGGATCCCTATATATATATATATATATATATATATATTTGAAAGTGAATCTTACGTCAAATCAAATAATTTGAAGCTTTAACTTTCTAACGAACATATTAACGGTCGTTACACACGTAACGGTCGTTATGTTGTCAAATGTAACGGTCGTTAGGAAGATAGCGGCCGTTATATGTGTATTTAATAACTAACGGCCGCTAGAACTCTAACGGGCGTTATTATGGTGGCTGGTTAGACAAACAAGGTGTGTGAATAGACCATGTCATGTTTTAATACTCCACTTTACAAAACTATTGTTATACACATACGCGCACGCGTACCTTTTAATCCGGTTTTTTACAAACAGTTTTGATATAAACCGTAAACCAAACCGTTCATAACGGTCCGATCCGGTTTTTTATGAACGGTTTTTTGTATAAACATAAACTGACCGTGAAACCAAACCAATAAACGCTTCTAGCGGTTAATTAAAAGTATAAGAAATGAGTGAACTATACAAATAAAGAACAATAAAAGAAAGTAAAAAACTAAAAAAGGTTTCCTTAATTTTTAATTTATTTTACTAACTTATTAGTATTTAATTTGATTATGTTTTTATTCAGCAGCATCTGTAATACACCATTGGTAGCATAGTTTGCTAAAAAAAAAAAAACAAAATAAAATTGCATAATCGAAAACATGTGAAATCTATATGGGTTAATAATTAAATACATGGATTTAAACAGTCTAAAATAAATTACCAAAATATAATCTCAGAGTTTGTATCATTTCAAACTTTCAATCACATAGGTCCCTTACATTCTCTCTTTTATCTTTTCATGTTTGATTTTGTAAACTATAAGACCACGATATAATAAATATTCACCAAAATATGCATAATACTCGGCAACCAAAGAATGGAATTAAGAACCCAAACACAAGAAAAAAAGAAAAAAATTACATATAATAACAAAGATAAAAAAAAAAGTTGAAAAAGATTACATCATAATATTACAATTAAAGTTCTTCAATTCTTCTGAAAGAAGTAAAGAAAAATTTAAATATATTTTTGAAAGGAATTAAATAGATACACCACCGAGTACAAGTAGATAGAAATTAGAAACTTCTTTGGATAAGTATGATGGTCAATTACTTACGTCGTACTGCTTTGACTTTCAAATCCTCAAGGAATTTAGTGGGAGCCACTTAAAAATTAGAGGTTGCAAGCCAACTCCAACTTGTGGACCACTTTTGACATCTCATTTTAAAACTTTGATTTTTATTAAGTGCTATTCTAGAAGCCCATATTCCTCCCAAAATTCTTCGGGTGATACTATACCCACTCACTTTTATGTTTTACTTGTCTCCCTTCCTATAAAATACAATTTCAAACAATTTTGTATAACTTGAGACAAATTGTATTTGTAACCAAAAAATCGAACCTAAATATAAATTTGGTTTTCGGTTCGGTTAGTAGTTTTTGAATTATGTACTTGGTTTTCGGTTACATAAAATATAGTTTATTCGGTCAGTTATCTGAATAAACTGCATAATAATCGTTTTAATTGAATAACCTAATAAACATATTAATTAAAATGATTGAATTTGTTTCGGTTAGACCAGAAATAATCTTGTTGATAAACCTAATAAAGCGGTTGAATTCGGTTAGGTTTAAAAGCAGCTCGTAACAAGATAAATCGAGTCGTTAGGAACCAACATCAAACACTTTTAAAAAATTAAAGAGGTGTAAAAGTATATAAGGGGGCGTATATAGACTCCCTCAATTCTTATGTATCTTTGTATATATGTTAACATTTTTTTATTAGGAAACCTAAAAATAAAAATATCATATTTATTCTAACTTGATAAATTTCATATATATCCATCAAAAGAGAAAATTTCATATATACCCATCAAAAGATAAAACTTAATATACACCCAACTTTAGTGAGTTTTTACATAACGGTCATTCTACGCATTTCCATTGCATTTACATGCATACTATTTTTTTTATTTAAGATCGACATCTGAGTTAGAATCCTAATGGTTTTCATCAAATTTTATTATATTTTATATACTTTGTAAGGGCATGTATCATATTTTTAGATTTTTATGGGTATATAAGATATTTTATATGCATTGTAAGGGCAAATATGATATTTTTAGATTTATATGGGTGTAAAACAGGTTATTTTAGAACTACGTAGGGGTATATAGGAAATGGGATAAATTTGTAGAAATATAACCAATTTTCAATTTTGTTCCAATTAAGTAACTTAAAGTTTATTTTGTTCCAATTTGAAAACTTAACTTTAAAAAGTGTTCTAATCTTAGGTATTTAACTTAATTAATAGGTCAACATTGATGTTTATTTTTTAATATTCAGTTTAAAACTAAAAATATTCACGAAAAGTTTTAACAACTGAAAAAAAAAACTACAAAACAATTTATAATGTTGTAGAAATCTCAAAATAGTGACGAAATGTTAAAAAACTACAAAACAGTTTATAGTGTGTATGGTTAAATTTATGATTTTTTTATTCAAAGTGATTTTTGTTTTAGTGAATAAAAACAAAATGTTAATTAATGTGTATATAGATATGTTTTTTAATTTAAATTGAATATTAATAAACAAAAATCAATCTTTACCTGTTATATACGAAACTGAAACAAAATAAACTTTAAATGACTTAATTAGAACAAAATTAAAAGTTCATTATTTTTGTATGACATTTTCCATATGAAATTGCCCATATACTATTTTATAATTTACAGAATTGACTTTCTGTACGCAAATATAAATTTATTTTATACTAGATCAAGACTCGTGTGTTACACGGATGGAAATATAAAAAACACAATTCTAAAACTTTATGAATAATTAACATCTGAAAATAAACTACACATTACATGAAAGATATATGAAAACATAAACACAAACTGCATTCAAACTCTAATTTGATCATTGAACAAACATATTTAAACTACAAATACACTAATAGTACCAAACTAGATATCAACGCTTTTAACTAGAGGCTTTATAAATCCTACCATTTAATTTTAAAAAAATTAGGAAAAATAGACATACAAATAAGTCAGATGATTACTATCCGACAAAATTCACGGTGACACTCATATGTACCGAGTCAAGCGTACGGGTCGGCATGCATGGGTCTAGGTCGTAAATCGCGATGAGTTATTTGTTTAAGTTGTTTGTTTTCGGTTTTCACAGTGATTTCAGGGATGTAAAGAAGGTAGATTAATTAAAACTTTGAAAGAGAAAATTATGAGTAATTTAATGTTATTGATTTCTTTTCATACATAACTTAGAAACAAGATTCTTAGTTTTGAGCGTGAAAAATGCTCTTAGACCCTCTCTAATGAGTGATATATGTTCTCCAAAACATTCTTTTATCAAACGTTATAAATTATAGATTATAAATTATAGATTTTGAATGTTATATGATTTGGAAAAATTAAATTTGTAGTTTAACTAAATGCAAGTAGTTTTGAAAATAAAAGTAATTTTTTTTTGTTGAATTTGGGTTAGACATTCGAATCAAATTTGGTTTTGAATTTTAATTCTAATCTAAGTTTCCAAAAATCAATATTTGAATAGTGCTAATTTGCTTGGAAACGGGTTATAGGTTATGATTTACGAATTTTAGTTAGGTAAATTATTGTCGTGTATAGAGGAAATAAATACTTGATTCACGAGGACTTGATCTCGCTCATTGCCATTACCATTGTGGAGATTATATTAAATCAATACATCCAAAATGGTTGGTTAATGATGATCTCATATAACTGATTTTTATCTCAATACAATAATCTGATATTGCGATTTATTTTCCTACTAACTCTTTCTGTTATTATTGAGGGTGAGGGTTTGTGACCAGCGATCATACGGGAACAAACAACAATTCTACTTGTTTATACATATTTCTAGTTTTCTTTCTGAATGATTTTGGTGGTTGCACTGCCTAAGAACAAATGCAACTTTCCGAAGATGCGTATGATTTGGTAACCCGTTCAGGAGCCATTTCTGTTTTCGTATAGTATCATTTTGGAGTGTCAGTGTTCTAGAACCCCGTGACTACTAACCTTACCATCCTAACCTGATGTCTCCCCATAATGTCATTAGAGATTGTTTAGAGGCCATTAAAATATAGTATCAATTAGTCACTAATGACATTAGGGAGGAATCAAACTCAAGTGATCTCTTGTTGATATTTTTTCAAAACCATATTGAGCCATTTTATTTTACGTATTTTAAATACAAAAATAAAAGCAACATTTTTTTTTATGGATTCAACTAGATGTTGACGATATTCTGGCACTAAAAGCTCATACGTCCTTGGACGATCTCGGTGGGTGCATTTGCCCTAACTTGTCATTTGAGTGATCGTATCTTTTTGTGTTTATAAGTTTAAGACTTGAAACTATGTGTTATAACCAACTTTCTTATACACTCAACAACACGTCAAGTTATTTACGCCTTTGCCAGAGATACTAGAATTTTTAGAAAGTGTAAAACTAACATCCTGGTTTCTTTAGACTCTTGTAATGAGTCATTCTTATTTCATTGAAAATAGTTTTTTAAACACTTGATGTGGGATATATGGAGGGTTACTCTTGAGATGTAAAAGGATGAAGCTACAAAACACAAGTTGAACATCTTATCCAAACAATCCAAAAGATTACATAGAACATCTGCTGAATTCTATGTAATTGTGACACCTCACCCGGCGGCGGAAACACCGGGTTGTCATATAAATTGGATATCAATAGTAACAAAGCACACGACACACTTTTTATTAAATTCTAATATTTTTCACAACATAAGTTTTGGAACATGAACGTAGAAACGAAAAAAGTAATAAAACCAAAACAGTAAATGCAATTGTCTTTATTTTTTTAACTAGATCCAAGACAATCCTATGTCTTGGTAACTAGCAATAAGTCAACATCAAACACCACTTGAAATATGTGAAAAATAAAGTTAGCTATTTAAAGTTAGTGAGTAAACCACAATTGATAAATAATAGTATAAAAATCTGATATCATCATAAATATGTTGTGCAATCTTATATGTATAGTTATTTCATATTATTCTCAACCATGACCCCTTGAACGCACATTGAAATTGTAATATAACTTGTAGCCATTTATCATGAGTAACCAACTCATGTATTAATTAAAGATAACTTTTTAAGCAACCGTCACTTAACCGTCTCGATATATTAGTTATCAATAATTATTTTCAACTTAGGGACACGACATAGCAATATAGTATAGCAACTTATAACATTGGATATCAATTTTTAACATTGTAATTGTATTTGAATGGTCGGGTTTAAATCACCTATCATTGTTGTCATGCGGGTGGGTTTGTCAAACCATTAGCGCTAACATTGTACCAGTGGGATTACCAAGTAATAATACTACTTTAAACTATCACATAAGACTGCATAATGCTACAGCAAGACTAACACATTTGTATGATCTCTTTTGAAAATTGAAAGAAAATTAGAAAACGTTGCATTGTAATAGAACACATATTTCGGCCCCAAAACGTAAAAGTAAAAATGGGAGTGAAGTTACTCACCTTGAAACTTGGGCTCGAAACAAATAGCAAATAGTCTAAATAGAACCGAAGATCGTACAAGTTTTAGAATTACCTAATTAAATGACAATCCTAACTTTGTAAACCATATTATATAGGAAACTTGAATATATATGAACAATAGGACTCTAAGAAAATTGGAATTCTAGGGTTTCGAATTGGTATTTGGGGGTTTCTCGTTAAACGACTAAATTATATAAACTCATTTATTCCTAACAGTAGCAATAGTGATAGTAATTACTTTTTTTAAACGATAAAAACTCTAAAAATATACTTTAACAATAACTTATATAATATTAAAAATATGTTACATATATTAGAAATACTTTAAAACAATTAACACAATTTTTAAAGTACAAAAAGTCCATATATAACTCTCATGTTTATAAACCATTATTTATAAAACTTTATATATATTTTATAAGTATTAAAGTACATTTTTATAGTATTTTTAAAGTATCAAAAATATTTGTAATAATTAAATTTATAAAACTAAATTTATATAAACTCATGATTTTGCTATATTTTTTAAGACTTTAGTATGTTGTAATATATATGGTTTAGTATTAGTATTAGGTTTTAGATAAAGGATAAAAATGGTTAGGAATATGATTAAAACAAAAAAATAATAAAACACTAAGGTCCCTAGTTTCGAACCCAGGACCTTCCTTCTCACACTCTTATGCACAAACCAGCCACTATATAATCAGTTTTTGTTATTAATCTAAACAAAAATAGTTTTAGCATACTTTAAATAAAATCCCAATTACAAATCAAGAACCCTAACCCTAATTCCTAAATTACTCTGAACTGGATCAATGAAATCAGAAATTGATAAAGGGTTTATGATCTAGGCATGGTAAAGGTTCATTTTAACATAAAGCACTTACTTGATTAAGGACAAATTGGATCGATGAGATGAAGAGCAAGAAGAACGACGGGTTGTGGATCAAAATGGCACTTAGAGGATGTTAAAATTCAATTGCACTTCCATATATCTTCAAAGTGCTTAGATGAACAAAAGCCCCAATGTAATTGCAACAAATAATAACGATTTGATGTCGACCCGTTTGTTGATCAATGAAGAACCCTAGAATTTGGGAATTGATGTTTCAGGTGACTAGAGAGCAATTGCTTAATCCAAGAGCAAGTATGATGACTAGAGAGTGTTTTGCCCAACAAGATAAGTTACAATTTCGAGTATAATGATGCGAAACGGTTCGGTTTTAGTTTTTGGTAATAATTGGATTGATTGATGATGTTGATAGCAATTAAACTCGAATTGAAGGTGTTGTTTCACTCAATTTCACTACTGGAACGATTCCATTAATTCAATTTGATTAATTACAAGTTAATTCGCCGTTTGATTAAGTGGGTTTATTGTCTACGATTTATAAATCGATCTTGCCAACGAATGCATTGATTATAGGATGGTTTAAGAGTGCTATTGGGTTCGAAATTGGATTAGACACGTTTTATTACAATTTAATTGAGTTAAAATGCTAAAACAATGGTGAAAAACGCATCGCCGGAGCTTGTCGGATTCCGGCTAAGCTTGCCGAAATTTGGCAAAAATTAGTGATCAAGGGGGGACGAGCTGGTTAAAAATATTTTTTATAAATTGCATATTGGTCCTTGAAGATTAGAATAATATTTATTAGACTTGAAGACTTTTTAATTCAAGTTTTAAGGTTTCCATTGTTCACCCAAAGTCAATTAAATCCTTATTTTAAGTAACTAACTTAACCTCGTTAACTCGTAACATTTATAAAGTTGACGCTTTTAAATGATTATATTGCGGTTGGCGTTAAATGGTTATTTTGAGACTTAATAGTATTTCATTAATAAACTTTATAAATCTCTTTAATATATCACAATTTATATACTTTCGAGATTTTAATTATTGTATTTAGTAAACGTTAGATAATAATTCGGTCAATTTATTAAAGATGGGAAATGGTATAAAGGTCCGACATATTTATTTACAATAATAATAACAATACGTTGCATCTTTTAGGAAAAATAAATATGAATACAGTAAAGATAGATAAATTCGGGTTCGAATCTGGCATTCAGGTTCGGGTTTGGAGCAGATGTCACAGTAATAAATTGCTGAAGTCTATCTACTGAAAACTATAAAGGCTACAAGACATTTTTCCAGTAGGTAAATTTACCAACTGAAGATCTTCAACACAAACACTTGTGTCAGAGCTGAAGAGTAGTGGAGACACTATAACTTCCAGCACATGTTGAAGATATTCTAAAACCTGATCGATATCCCTTTTGTTCTATCCAATAGGATCCTATATTCATGGTATGTCATTGTACAAATCAATGGTAGTTTGCCAATGGTACTCTTTCTATAATAGATGGCTAGGATAAGTTATAGAGTAGTATAAATAAGCCACACTAGTGTAGTGTTGTGGCTAAGCCTTCTACTTTAATCATTCGGTTCAAGTTTCAATAGAAAGGAAGAATATACATTAATAGTATAATGCTTTGTCACTCTTTTACTGTTACATTGCTTATCTATCTATGTATGTGTGATTGTGCTGACCATAAAATAGGAGGCTAATGCATGCCAATGCATTTTCTAATTATCATTATTATAAAAAGATACAATGAATATTTGAAATGAAACAAATGTCTAACTTGAACTTTTGCTAATGTGAAAACTAGGAAAATCACAAGTGTTTAAGTTCAGCCAATGTAACCAGCTATCGCTGATAATGCTAGAGCAAACAGGAAAGCAACCAAGGATGCACGAGTACTATAGCATAGCCTATTGGAAAAGATAAAGCCTATCGAGTAACCTTGAAAAGCATCAGAAGTCAAGACATCAACTAAAGTTGAAGGAATAATGTCAACCGATGTAACCAACTAACACTTTAGCAAAGCCAATGGAAGACTCAACCAAGTCGATGCAGGCTCAAACCAAAGACCATTCGATGACTACCAGTCTTGGACATATACTATAATATACCAAGTCGTCAAGCATAGTCGATGTACTCACACACAGACATCGTCTATAAAAGATATGAAGAGACATAAGCCATGAAGCTCAACCGATGATATCAACTAGAGCCATCAGTTAAAAGACACATGTCTAACAATAAGTGTTGAGGTTCAGTCGATGTGATTAACTAGACAACATCAGTTATGAGCACGAGTTAAAGACCAAGTGTCAAGTCATAGCAGATGACAATGACTATAGATCAAATAGATAAGCATAGTTGATGTCATCACACTCATATGCATCTACTACTCCCCTCAAGAGTCTTAGATCAAACAAAAGAACAAAGACCTAGAGCACAACTCTACCCAGACATTAATCAATAACATCGACTGATATAGAACACTTAAGAGATTTGTTCTATAAATAGTGTACTATCCATGAAACTACAAGAAAAATGCTAGCTAACTCAAAGCTTCCAACTAATTTTTGGGTAGAAGTTGTTGCAACTGCATGCTACGTTCTGAATCGGGTATTGATATTCACGAGGCACAACAAGACCTTTTATGAAATCTTAAATAACAGAATGCTTGAGGTGGCATAGTTGCAACCATTTCGATGTTGTTGCACAACCTTACTTACAAAGGAACATGTGCCAAAGATGGAGCCCATGGAAGTAGAATGTTTCTTCATGGGATATTCAGCTAACTCTCAAGATAAAAGGGCATTTAATCGTGCTACATGAACAATCTAGTTTGCATATCACATGGATTTTAATGTTCATGTCGCTCCTCTCACATGAAAGGGTCCCGATTGGGTTTTTTTATTATAAACGACTATTTGAATGCTTAATAATTTTCCTTATGTTTCTACAAGTGACTTTGAGAGAATTATTAGATCAAGAGAAGATGATGTTGACTTCTCACCAAGAACAACATTATCTCCAGCTTCTACAGAGACTGTTCCAATTCACAATGAAACAGATAGCATGTAGACTCAAGTGCAAGAAATTGATGGGACAACAACAAATGAGACAGTTTTTAAAAAGGTTCCTAAAATACTGAGGAGTTTGTCATGAGAATTCATAAGGATCATCCCATACAAAAAAAATTGGGAGATCTTAATCAGGGGGTCACGACTCAGTCAGGGATTCAAAATGCATGTTTCTATTCGACATTCATTTCTCAAGAGGAACCAAAAAATCTATCTATGGCATTGAAGGGTAATAGTTGGGTTGAGGTAATGCATGAGGAAATGCAAAATTTAATAAGTTGAAAGTATGGAACTTAGTTGATCTACCAAATGACGTTTATCCAATTGGTACTCTTTGGGTATTTAAGAACAAGAAGGATGACTAAGGGGTGGTGATAAAAATAAAATAAAGCTCGTTTAGTTGTTTAAGGGTTTAATCAACAAGAGGGATTGATTATCCTAAAGTATCTGCAATGGTAAGACTCCTTGAATCCATCAGAATGTTCTTGGCGTTTACTTCATATAATAAATTCAAGGTGTATCAATTGGATATGAAGAGTACTTTTCTCTATGGCCAGGTAAAGGAAGAACAATACTTATGTCAACCACCAGGCTTCGAAGATCTAGGTTATCCAAAAAGAGTGTACAAAATTGACAAAGTTTTATATGGTTTTCATCAAGCTCCAAGGGCCTGCTATGAGACACTTTCTACACATTTGCTAAACAATGGTTTTAAAAGAGGAAAGGTAGATGCTACACTCTTCACTAAGAAGCAAGGGGGAGATTTGTTGCTGGTACATGTCTATGTCGATGATATCATCTTTGGGTCGACAAATGATGCATTGCACAAAGAGTTCAAGAAACTGATGAAAGAAAAATATGAGATGAGTGCCATGGGGGCGATGAACTTCTTTCTCGGGTTACAAGTGAAGTAGTTAGATATTGTGATCTTTATCCATAAAGAGAAATTTCTGTGTGAAATCATCACTAGGTTTCAGATAACAAATGATTCTCCTATTAACAAACCTGCTGATGTAAAGGAGAAGACGGAAACAAAGGCTAGTGATGAAGATGTAGATCCTTATCAATACTGGGCAATGATTAGTTCATTGATGTATCTCATTGCTTCTTGACCGTACATCAGGTTTCCAGTATGTTTATGGTCAAGATATCAAGTTGCATCAAAGGAAACCATCTTAAAGTAGTCAAGCGGGACTTTCATTATCTTAAATGATGACAAAAGCTGGGTTTATGGTATCCATGTAATAGTGATTATACCTTTAACACTTTTTAGACTCCGACTATGGCGACTGTAATCTTAATTGGAAACCAACTACTGGTGGGTGTAAGTTGTTTAAAAACAAATTGGTGACTTGGCAATGTAAGAAGCAGACTACCGTTCAACCTCTACTACTGAAGCATAGTATGTAGTTACATCTGGTTGCTATTAACAGGTTCTATGGATCTAGTAATAGATGCGCGATTACGATTTGAAATTCTTGAACACTACTACACATATTGATAACAATGCAATCATGTGTTTCATTCGTAATCCGGTAGAGCATACAAAACCTAAACATATTGAAATGTGTCATCATTTCATACGGGGTTGTACTGAAATGAAAATAAGCTCTATCCTCAAAATTGACACTAATGATAATCTTGTCTATTTTTTTACTAAAGGCTTTGATGTTAAATGTTTTGATTTTCTACTTGAATTGATAGGAATGATTAATCCCGAATAAGGAGTCTACATGGAAGTGAGTCTTGTACATTTTGTATTTTGTTACTTCTTTGAGTCATAAAAACAAAAATACAAAAAGATTCAAGTATTTTATTTCTTCTTTGAATCTAAAACAACAAAAAAAGTCATATATTTTAGTTTTTGATTCATAAAATAAAACATACAAAAAGACTCGTGTCTGTTATTCTTGTTTTTTAGTCATAACTAGATTTAAGACCGGGCCGCGCGTTGCAGCGGCCGGGTCACACAGTCGGGTCTTGTGTATGTGACTTCGTTACATGCGTTGATAAAAAAAGTCTCGTGTCATATACGTCACGGTGCAAAACCGTAATGTATTACATATTAAAAACTAAAAAACGATGAAATATCAAAAGTTAAAGGTTAAAACGATAACAATTTTAATTCGTACTATATGTCAAAGTAGAGTAAGATATCAAAGTTTAAAACTAACTGAGTCATTATGAGCCAAAGTGATAGTTAGTCAAAGTCGGAGACTAAAATCGTAAATACGTAAAAGTAAAAAAAAAAACAAATGTTGAAAATAAGCAAAATGGCATAGTTGTAATTAACTTAAAGTTGAAGACTAATAGCAAGGTCATAACCGACCTTGCTAATTAGTAAATATATAAATATAAATAATAATATAACATAATATAATATAAATATATACATATGTATATATACAATAAAATGGGTTATGACACATATTACGACTTTTACTAATTGTCATTTTAGCCCTGGATAAGTTTTCGACTTTGCTCTCTTACTCTACTTTGACATATAGTACGACTTTCATCGTTTTTTAACATGTGACACATTACTTTTTTTCGTCGTGACGTACGGGGCATGAGACTTTTTTTTAACACATATGACGAAGTCAAATACGCAAGACCTGACTGCGTGACCCGGCCGCTGCAACGCGCGGCTTGGTGTTAAATCTAGTTAATATCTATAAAGGAACTAAAACATGATAATATGTCATGTGGGTGTTGGTTGGATTTAGTCTCTTTGAGGTTAAGTGGATAAACAATATCGATGATTGTTGTGAAATATTTAATAAGTATTATTAAGTTATAAGATGTTTATTCTAACCATTTGTAGTCGATATTAGACGTGCACAAACCGGGTTTTTTTTTGACCCGGAACCGGGTACAAACCGGGTACGGGGGGCCCAAACCCGATTGGAACCGGGTACACAGTGGAACCGGGTACGAACCGGGTCCGGGTAGGGTGGGGGTAAAACCCACCCTGTGGAACCGGGTAGGGTCGGGTTCGGGTCCGGTTCCTACCCGGGTCGGGTTCAAGGCACTCTCTAACATGTCGCATGTCGAGTTCCAACGGTGAGGTGTATCCCAATTCGCACCTAAATATATCGAATTCGTATCTCTACAAAATTGTTTATAATCTTGACAAATTTGCCTTTTAGCTTTAAAAACCGAATAAAGCATACATTTAAAGTTATATATATTTGGAACATAATTCGGACCCTAGCCCGTCTTTCATTACCAAATTAATAATATGTGCGACACATCGACTATGAAAAAAATCACCGTTGCAAATCGGTTTATATTTTACCATAAGTTTATCAACCGCATTAGTATTATTTGAAGCGTTGTCAAAAGCCATTGAAAATATTTTGTTTTGTAAACCATAAGTTTGTATTACGTTATCTAAAAGCTCAAACAAATCATCTCCGCTATGTGGAATCGGAAAAAGATCAAAAGCAATGGTACGTTTCATCATTTGCCACGAATCGGGATCCACCCAATGAGCGGTTACACAAAGATAAGACTCTATGCAACCGTGTGGAGCCGACCAAACATCGCTAGTTAAATTAACACCGGTTTGTAAGTTTTGGAAAAACACAATTAAATCTTTTTTACAAACTCCCAACAATTTCAAACAATATCGTCTAAGGGTCATACGACTTACATGGGTGTAACGAGGTTGAAGTGTTTCCCGAATCAAAGCCGTCAATTGCGGGTTGTCGAAGTGGTTGAATGGCAAACAATTTTGAATCACGAACTTCGCCATACGATCTTGGACCATATCGACGCTATAATGAAATATTTCGCCACCACCCCCCATATCGGCTTGATCGGACTCGGGGGCATTTTTCAACACCGGACAAAACTTCTTTGTAATATGCTTGTCCAAAGTCGAGTTTGAAGCCGCCCCCAACAAAGCTCCACAATACTTGCAACGAGCTTTGTGTGACCCGTCACTCATCTCAACTAAATCCCAATGTTGCCACACTCTTTGGCTTCGGTTATGTTGAAGAACTTGAACAACATTGAGAGCTTGAGAAGAACCGGTTGCGGATTGTGATGCCATTTCGAGATTAACGAAAATGAAAGAGATGAAAAGAGAGAGTTTTTTTGCTTTTTTTGCTTGCGTTTTTTGCGTTTTCGAGTGTTGTAATCAACCCAAACATCAAACATATATTTATACTCATCAAAGGGGGTCTAGGGGTGATAAAAAACCAAAAAAACGGCCAAAAAACAGCCCCAAACGGTCATATAGCCGTTTGCCAACGGCTAGTTTCGAAGTGGGGGCAAAATTCCAAAAAAAACGGTCAAAACCGGGTCGGAACCGGGTACAACCGGGTCGGGTACAAGGCGGGTCCAAACCGGTTCCGGGTAGGAACCGGTTCTTGCAGAAAATCACGGAACCGGGTGGGAACCGACGGGTACGAACCCGGGTAGGCCGGGTATTGCTCCAATCGGGTAGGAACCGGTTCCGGTTCCGGGTTGAACCCGGCGGGTCGGGTACGGAACCGGTTTTTATGTTCATGTCTAGTCGATATGATATCTCCTCTCATAAAAAAAATTTCATGTTGTGGTAATGAGAGTTTAATTAAAATTTTAAGTCTGTTTTGTGTGTTTTTATTTATTATGTAGTTCGCATTTAAGTTTTTTTTTTCCTTAAAATATGAAATTTAATTTCTATGCGGCTTAGCTCATTAACGTCCTTGTGTAAGACTTGATTAATCTCGGGAATTGAAAAATGCTCGGATTAGGTAATGTGTTGCTTTGCCTCCAAAAACTATTTCAAAATTTTAAATCCATCCGACAACTTATGCGAAATCTAGGTATCGTGCGAAACCTAGGTGTCGCATATTCTCTTGAAAGGTTATTTAAAAAGAATTCAAAATTTCAAATGTCACATTTTCCCTTAACACATCCGACACTTCTGATATTTGTGCGATAGTCCACTAGTTCATCTGAAACCTCCGATCTCTTGTGATTTACTGATCCAAATATACTTTTAATGGTTAAAGAAATTAAACTTAGGGCTTGAATCATCAATTTGATAGAGCCTGTTATCTTGGTGAGGTTTGATTGTGTTAATAACCAATTTTAGATTCATTTGAATGGTATGAACTCAAAACTGTGACATTTTACTAAATTCATTTTCTATGTAACCCGGACCATTGAATAGTATTGTAATTGTTTGAATAATTATGAAATAAAAGGTTATGTAATTGTAATTTATCATACTATCTAATCATTTAGTTACCAATTATAAACTATAATATGATTTTCTAAAGTTTATAAATAATTAAATACTATCAATAATTATATAACTTATAAAAGATGGCTTATAAAAAATTGTTAATGTTCTATAAGATTAAATTTGTTAGTTAGTTAACAAAAATTAAAGTCGGAGGGATTGATTGTGTAAATAAAAAAACTCACAAACTGCAGGGAGTAAAACTTTTACATTGTTTAAAACCCAAGCCAAGTCCCATTTTCACGACTGTAACACCATTAATAAGATTCGTAAACAAATTGAAAAATGATAAACAAACTTAATCGATTCAAAATCTTATAATTCAGTTTAAATAGGCTTGAACATTTCCAAAAAAAGTCTAAACCATTTTCTAACCTTTGACTTCGAATCGGTCATATTTAAATCATTCAATACAATTACTTAACCTCACTTATCACTTACAACTTCATCACACCCTGTAACACCATTTATAATTAACATTTATATAATTAATACATATAAGATTACTTTTATATAATTAACATTGTAGATTTCTTTTATGAGAAGATCTTTAGTTTTAAACATTAGCCCCATAATAATTTTAGATTTTATAAAAATATAAAATGTCTAAGTAAACTAACTAATTTAAGGATTCTTGTATTTAAGAGTCTTGAGATTTGTGATCAAATTGTTTTTTTTAATTACTTGCGACTATACTAATGGTATTATTTAAATGGCTAATTTTATAAATTAATTATCATAAATAATTAGTTCGTTTTATGATATTAGTTATGTCATTTATTAATCTAGTAATTTTAAATAAGTTCATAAAGAGATAAACTTTAATCACAATATTACTTATTCAATCATTATTATAAAATCTACTACTATTAGACTATTATATCTTCTTATTTAAACCAACTAATTTACTTAAACTTAAGTTCCAATTAGAACCTTAGATTCACGACTCATCTTTAGTTATCAATTTAACCTAAGACGTCATCCTTTAGGTGATCCTTAAGGAGTTTTCCTAGTGTCTTATTGAAGTCGTATTTTTATTTCACTTCATCGAATCAGTTATCAAGTAATTATTCATAGGCCATTCTTGTTTTTAGGGTTGATTTCATGTGAACTTATTAATTAGATTTCAGTTATTCATTTTACTTATGTTGATCAGTAAATCTATTCATGTTATGTCTTTAATTGCAAAATATTTGTTCATAGCTTAATAACAATTTTTTTGCAAGTGTAATCATTAATTCATTGAAACCGACAGTTACTAATGATAGATCTATTATCCTCAGACGTCATCCTTTAGGTGATCCTTAAGGAGTTTTCCTAGTGTCTTATTGAAGTAGTATTTTTATTTCATTTCAATGAATCAGTTATCAAGTGATTATTCATAGCCCATTTTCTTGTTTCTGGGGGTGATTTCATGTGAACTTATTAATCAGATTTTAGTTATTCATTTTATTTGAGTTGATCAGTAAATTTATTCATGTTATGTCTTTAAATGAAAAATATATGTTCATAGCTTGATAGAAATTTTTATGCAAGTGTAATCATTAGTTCATTGAAACCGACAATTACTAATGATAGATCCATTGCCCTAAAAACTCAACCCCTGATTCTTGGGTGTTTATAACTTAGTTATCATTTGTGTGATTGCTTTTATCAAGGTTTGATTATGCGTTATTATCATGTATGTACATGTTTGCACTTATAAGTTTTGATATAACGATATGAATTAAATTTTTATCATTATTGTTGTAATAGGATGTTCGACGCTTAATTAATAACGTTACTGTTAAGATACGATCGAATGAGTTACACTTTGGAGGACATAATTAAATATGTATTTAATCATTTAAATGCGTGACACAAGTTTTGTGGAAACGAGGATTTATTATTTGAGAATTAATTATTTGTTGTTTAAAGAGTTAAATAACAATATGGGTTAATTAGTAATTAATAGTTAATTACTTATGAAAGTTTTTAAAAGAGCAAGGGGTTAGACTGTATAATTTATAGTTATAAATAAAACACTATTGATAAAAAAAAACCCCTAACCCTAAGTGTGGCCGTGTGGGAGACACATGGTCGTCGCCCCCTCTCCTCTCTCCCTTATTCGCCCAATGGTGACATCGCCGGAAACCACCGTCGCCGCTGCTTCTTGAGAAGCCATTGCTGCCATTGGGTTGTTTGGTTCGTGGATTGGATCCCGTTCGTGTATCAGTTTTCTAGCGGAACCTCTATCTTATCCATAGTATGAATCTTTGGTATTTTTCAAGGTATAATCCAAAACCCCATATGATTGTGTTACTTGTTTAATTATTTGCATATGTATCAATGGCGGGTTTGTATCTCGGTTTTTTATTATCATAAAGCGCTTCTGTTTTCATTAATATGAGATATTAATAATCATTATTATAAAATTGGATTTTATAAAAGTTAAATGATACCTGGTATTTCCAACAGTGGTATTAAAGCAACTTATGCAAACAATTAAATGGTAATTTATTGATCTAGGTTTTATTTTGTCAAAAGGTTTTGTTTTGACAAATGGATCTTTCCTTTATTTTAATTGTGATTATTAATCGAGCCCTAGATCCCTTGTGTTTGTCATGGCTATGTTTTGGTTATTTCAATTTTGTATTTTTTGGGTTATTTGGAACCCTATGTAATAGATAGGTTTATTTCAATTTTTTCTATAAAGTTGTATTATTGTTAAAATTCTAATAAACGAGACAAGAGATTGAAGACCAAGAGAATGACGAACAGGTTGAAGATAGAGATCTTTAATCAAGTGGGAGCGGTTAAAATAATGTTTATTTTGTCCTCTTGAGACTGGTTCGGTTTTTCGTTTGATGGCTCGAAGGAAACCGAGCCAATTTTATAGTGGCTCGATTTATTGTTTTGTGTGTATTGTTTTATTAATGGTAGATATAAACTGCCTCCAAACCGTTTATCAAAAGGGGTTTTATTAAATGTAAAACCAGTATTATAAGTTAAAGAGTTAATTTATAAATGTTGATTTAATAAAAGGGTTTATTAAATTAAAATATGATACGAACGACCAACTAGTTTAAATAAGGTATTTGAAACTGGATCGTATTGAGTGATGTGAGACTTTAACAAGTTGTCACCAATATATTAAAATTGGATTTTAATTAATGCACGATTTGCTTCATGCTACAAATAGTCCATAATATTTTGACCATGTTCGGTAAATTAAAATATTGAAGTCTAAAATCCCGATTCAAATCGATATTGCTGTGACAATCCTAAAATGAAAATACTCGAATTGATCTATCCGAACCCTTGATGTTAGTGACTACCTGTATCAGGCCTACGGTTTCGGAAAGAGGTTGTCTCGCAGTTCCTATGTAACATGGGTCGGGCTGACGCATTTTCATTTAAGGATCAATATCACCTAAAGAGTTTAAATGGACATAGTTAAGGTCAAATGTATAATGCTTGACAATTTTCGTCATTCGACCTCAGTTTCTAGAGTTATGTAGAAACATAATCGGTAATCGTTACCCACACATGTAAATGATATGTATGAACTGTGCAAAGCCATTTATATTGTATCATTGAAATGGGATCTCTATTCCTAAAGATAATTTGTTTTATTGGGCCATAAATTAATTAGGAAATCAAGCATGAATTTCTAAATATTTTATGAACTTTTACAAACTCCCTTTTTTCACTTGAGTCAATCCTTGAGAATAGGGGTGTAAATGAGTCCAGCCGGCTCGCGAGCTACTCGAGATCGACTCGGTAAAAAGCCCGAACGAGTCGAGCCTTAACGAGCTCGAGCCCGATTTCGAGCTTTATATATTGTTCGTTTTATTATCGAGCTCGAGCTCGAGCTTTCATTTCAAAACTCGCGAGCCTTATCGAGCCTAATCGAGTTTTAATAAGTTTTAAATTTTTATTTTAATATAAACTAAATATCTCCTAAACCTAAATACTTACAAACCAACCCTAAAACAAATTAAAATCCTAACAAGTTACAACTTCACATAATCAATCGACCACTCCCTGGAAACCATCCCCTGCGGCCGCCTCCACCTGCCGTCGCCGGACCCCTGCCGTCGCATCTTCAGTCGCAAGGTTTGTTTAGGATCTGTTATAGAACATTATAATTGTTTTAGTTTTTGATTGTGATTTGTGAACAATATAACATAGGCTGCTCAAATGATTGTTTGCAAATTGCAATAACAATATAACATAGGCCGTCGCATCTTCACTCAGTAACATGATTTGTGATTTACTTTTCAAATGATTGTTTGCAATAACAATATAACATATTCTTGTTCCATTTTCATCACATGATTTGTGATTTGCTTTTTAAAACTGATCACGTCTGGATCATAGGCTGCATACATGAATTGTTACAGGAAAATCGAGCTCGAGCTTTTGTAAACGAGCTCAAACTGGATGGTAAAATTTCGAGCCCATTTCGAGCCCATCTCGAGCCAATCTCGAGCTTTCTTTACAGCTCACGAGCCGAGCTCGAGCCACCATACAAAGGATCGAATCGAGTCGAGCTCGATCCCGAGCTTCAAGGAAAATTCAGCTAATCGAGCTCGAACACTGTAAAGCTCGGGCTCGGCTCGACTCGATTACACCCCTACTTGTGAAGGATAAGCTTGATAATACCAACTTCATGAATTGGTACATAAATCTAAAAATTGTTCTCAGAGCTGATTCCAAAATGTAAATTTTGGAAGCACCAATTCCTGATGAACCTGAACAACAATTGGGTCTTGTAAGGAAGAGCTGGGAGAAACATGTTGATGATTCTCTTAAAGTTACTTGTCTCATGCTGACTTGTATGACTGCTGAGCTCCAACAGACCTTTAAAAATCTAACTTCATTTGATATAACCATGTTCCAGCAACAAGCCATGCATGAATGATTTGAAGTGATGAGATCGCCCCTAGGATGTCGCATGCAAGAAGGTTAATCAGTCAGTGCTCACGTGCTGAAAATGAAGAGTTATATTGATCATTTAGCTTGTCTAAAAAATCTACTAAGTAATGAATTGGCTTGGGATGTGATCCTAAATTCATTACCTAAGTCATATGATCAGTTTGTTCTGAACTATAATATGAATGGGTGGGATAAACCCATATCTGAACTACATATGATGTTAAATACAACTGAGACGAACATACCCAAGAAGTCTGGGGATGTGCTAATGATCAGATATGGTAAATTCAAGATACCTAATTTCAAGAAGAAAGAAACGAAAGATATAGGCAAAGGAAATGTTGTTTCCAAGAAACCTCAAAAAGATGCAAAATGTTTTCATTGTGATGAAACTGGCATTGCAAGAGGATGTGACACCCATCAAAATTCGGTACATAAAGTGTGGCCTACTAGACCCATTAAAGATTTTTGGTTCATCTAAATCCCAAATCGATAATCACAAGTCCAATAAATAGTTAAAAATGTGTAAAAAAGTCGTAGCAATGATTTTTAAGTCTCACAAATGAATGTTCATACCAATAAACGGATAACGCGGTAGATAACTAGTATTTATCATAAACGTGACACGCCAGGTGTCTTGACTACACATATCACAATTCTCATTTATATTCATTCGAAAACTCAATTCATACCGATAAAAACGCGTTAGACGTGCCTACGCTAACTTTCTTGGCTGAAGCAGTTCAGTCGCCTAAATTGACGTGAAAATATTATTATACACTTATTTTGGTTCAATATAAGTGGTGAAAATATAACATTGACGTTCGATACGAGAAATGCTTAAAATAGTTAAGCGTGCAAAATACACAATATTAACGCATTTCGAGCCGTTATCGTTATACACGCCCAAATTGAGAAATGCTTGTGAACAATAGGAAATTCCATTGTTTTGATTAATGCTTGAATGAACAAATATAATTCAATAAATAAGTTTGAATAACTTATATATAACTTATGCATATGAGACTCGATGGTCATCAGATACGTGAACCGAACGCCTCTTTGGAGGACATACGACCGAGAAGAGCGGTGAAATATGATTCGCTTTTACCTATTAACGTAATGATTCAATAATCCTAATAATTATTATGAATTAACATCAAACAATAATAAAGTATCTCCTGAATTCAATTGATTCCTTAAACTCGAGTCACCTTGTGATTTTCCTTAATAACTTGTATTTATTCAATAGTGTTTTCATCGCATATTCTAATATTTGAATTTGAACTCTTCTGTCATTTAACACGAATGACTTTTCCCTAAATTCTAGTCCCCTTGTGACCATCCTCGGTATTAGTAGCAAATCTGATTTCCTTAAGCCAAGTGTTCAAACACTTACGTCTATTTGGCGCGCTTGATCAAGAAGTCCTAATCTTCGATTGAGCACCAAACGTAAACTTTATTTATTCTACACGAATAATCCAACTATAATTCTACAACCAGGTAGAGAGCTTAAAGATCAATACCATTCTCGAAAGACTAATTATGGCTATCAGTAAGTGAAGCCATAAGATTTTAAGGTGATGCACACGTATGCAAACCTTATTAATGGTTTCTTGTAAAATACGTTGATTATCCATCATTTCTTAACCACTACTAATAAAACGATTGTGGTCTTGCGACTTCTCAAGTGAAACGTTGAAATTTGGGTTCTCAAATCCCGTGGTGTGTGACACCCCGCCCGGCGGTGGAAACGCCGGGCTGTCAAGTGAATTGGATATCAATAGTACAAAGCACATGGCACACTAAAAGCATGTTTTAATGTCATTAAAGCAATAGTGTCGTGACATAAATGAAGCAATAAATAGTCTTAAAAAAACAAATAAAAGCCGACAAATTAAAATGTCTAATTCTCATTTATTCTAGGTCCAAAAGCATCCTAAATGTCTCGAAGCTTAAACGTCTCAAACTCCACCTGAAATACGTGTAAAATAAGTTAGCTAAAGAATTAGCCAGTGAGTAAAAACACAATTAATAGTACATAATATGAAATCCGAGATCATTATAAATATGTTTTGAAATCTTATGTGTATAGCAATTTCATCATATTTCTCAAACATTGACCATAGAAACACATAGAAACAAGAATCATAGACCCCGCAGGGTAACCTTTAGCAACAAGTCATGAGAAACGACTCATGTTACAGATACTGATAACTATCGTTTAACCGTCATTTAACCGTCTCGATATACAAGTTATCAATAAATGTTTAAGCATCTAAGGGACATAGCAACGTAGCAACAAGCGTCACATATAGTAACTAGTAACCAACACATAGAATCGAACATAGAATCGCCGGGTTAAAATCACCTATCAGGCTATTAGTGTAGGTGGGCTTGTCAATCCATTAGCGCTAACATCGTACCGGTGGAAATTATAAAAATATATAAGTACTATTGTCTATCACATAATTTTGCATCATGCGGCCAAACAAGATTAACACATCTAATGATCTCATTTTAAAAATAGAAACAAAACAAAAAAAACTGTAGTATTATAGGAACACATATTTCAGCCGCAAAAGTAAAATAGTAAAAAGGAGAGTGAGTTTACTCACCTTGAAAAGTAAATACAATCGAACCGTTAGAAACGTAGCTATAACGAACCAAAGGTTGCCCAAATATTAGTACCACCTAATCAATTGGGAAAAACCCTAACTTAGAAACAAAACAATAGTAACAAGAATCAAAATCCGAGATCTAGGGTTTTGGATTTGGGATTTAGGGTTTTAAAGTACAAATTGGAAAGTTAGGGTATTAAATTACAAATTGGGAAATTAAGGTTTTAAATTACAAATTGAGAAATTAGGGTTTTCAAAGTACGAAATGGGATTTAGGTACCAAACGTAATTGTATTTTCGTATTGTATATATTTTACAAGAATCCATTTTAGTTTCCTTGAAATAATATTTGTAATAATATTTGTGAATATGTTACATTATTATTTGTATAAAAGTATTTGAAATTGCATATTTTTAATTCTTAAAATATTTTTAACTTAAGATATGTTATTTAGGTGCTTAGAAATATATGGATCAATGTTTAAATAGGTAAAAATATAAGTTTAATGAAGGACGAGCAAGAAGAATCGAACCCGTGACAACCTTGCCCACAACAGATTCTCTTTACCACTGGACCAGATTGATTTTTGTTAATTGATTTGATTTTTAAATTTTTTAACCCTTTAAAACTAATCAAACCCATTTTCAACATAAACCCTAGATCAAGAATCCGTCAAATTGGCCTTGATTTCGCAAACACAAACACAATTGATGTAGGGTTCTTAATCGTGACAGGGTATGGATCATTTTAACATAAATAATTTACCTGGATTGGAACGATGATCAATGATGAACAAGCAAGGCTGGAGCAAAGTCAAAATGGTATGCAGAGGTTGTTAGTACTCGATTCCTCATGCAGAAAGAATCTTCGTGATGCAACAAAGGAAAGCCCTAACACAATTTTAGGTTTTATCAATGATTTGGTGATCAAGAGATGATGAACAGGTTCGGACTAAAAGAGAGACACTTACAGATTGGAGAGGATTATTGTGTGGAATTGGAACAGCAGAGAGCATAATCGAGAAATGAGGAGTGTGTGAGTTGATGGATGTCACACCTTCAATTTTCCACAAACGGGGTATCCGTTAGGCGTGTGACATACCAGGATCTCAAGCCATTAGTTACACGAACTTTGACTCAACGTTTATAAAAATATTTAACTTTGTAAATAACCAAAGGTTCAGAGTTTAAATGTTAAAACCAACTTTTAGCGGAAGCATAAATAAACCCGATGCGCAAAATCCCGCGCACAAAACAATAAACCAAATTAACAAAATAAAGTAGATATTAAAGTAAACTTTTAAAATAATCCAAAAAGACGACCCAATGCATGCATGTCCTACGTGCTCAACTCCTTAGCTACCTGAGAAAAACATACTAAAACGGTCAACACATAATGTTGGTGAGTTCAATGAGATTTGTATATAAATAAAGATACCGTTTATAACACAAATAAACAAAATCTATTTTATTAGGCGGTTTGCAAGACCGAATGCTTATTGCTTGTCAACACGTCGAGATGAAAGCTAAACGTTACTTTTGCCTTGTCGTCATCTAACCAGGATGACCCATAACCTTTAAGGACAATCTGCACCACATGACGCCCACTCAAGGGTGGGGTGCCGTCGTAACCCGGTAGTACTACTCAAATTTCCCCGCTATCATATATTAATCAACCTCGAACTTTTATAAGGACTTGAATGTGGTTCCAATTCGTGTAAAGCACTATAAGCCCTAATAAAATCCTCCCTGTAGGCATTAATACTTTTAGCAAAACCTGCCCGTAGGCATTTATACTTTTACCGAAACCTGCCCGTAGGCCCTACCCGAAGGTATAAAATGCAGCCTTAGTTGGCTCCGCCCGAAGGCATAAAGTTTTGCCCGAAGGCCCTGCCCGAAGGCATAAAAATGCAGTCCGCCCGAAGGCGCTGTAAAATAGTTGCCCGAAGGCTCTGTAAAATCATTTGTATGTTTTCTCCCCGAAAAAGATTTAAAAGCGGGCAAAGAACTCACCTTTGAAGGCACAACAAATAATTCAGCAAAATGCATCTAATGACCTAGATCGTCATACCACCTGCTTTATTAACTATTTACTAGTTAATAACTAGGAACATATAAGTAAAATATATAACATGGTTTCGCTAGGGTTTCGGGTATTCGGTTCATCTTTGAACATCGATGATCTTGTATAAATAATTACATATATCTCATGCCAACTATTTACAAATCACGTATAAGTTCTTATGCCAACACATGCTATACTTTCGTTTTCAATGATTTCCATACATCTTATACTCATTCATATTAATACACACTATGTATTCAACTATGCACGTAACACTTATATATACACACGTAATAGTATATAATGCGGCTGCTTCTTCAATATACATACTTCACGCAATGCACATAACCAAAATGCCTACACATGACTACACCATACATATACATAATTACATATCCTCATACGCCTACTTCTACCACTACAAGCATGCATCATATATCACATCGCATGTTCCTAAATATGTGTTCAATTTTCATCGTGCTTTCATATGTAATTTAAAAACAGTATGCAATCATCAAGTACAAATACAAAACATGCGATACGCATATATTATCATTCCTAGAAATCAAACCTACAACGCATCTATATTCAGATTCTGGTACCATTAATATATGCGCATATATACACACACCATAAAACACCTGCGCTATCATGTGCAATACATAAACTCACGCATACATACATACCCTCAGGGGAAGGTTACCGTACAAAATGGATTTTGCCTAAGAAGCGTGAAAGTGATATTTAGACACATCAAAACCGGGTCAAACGAACCCTGATTGAACTCATTCTTGCGGCGTTAGAACCGTGTCATCAAACCCCCGCACCCACCACCCAAAAAACCTAAAACCCCCCACCCCCACCCCCCAAAAACCTAAATCACCCGACCCGCACCTTCTAAAAACCTAAAAACCACCCACCAACCACCCAAAAAACCTAAAACCCCCCACCCCTACCCCCCAAAAACCTAAACCCCACCCACCCACCCCCTAAAAACCTAAACCCATCACTCCATCCATATAAAAGCCTAAAATCTAAAAACTAAACCCTAAAAGCTAAATCTCAATGCTAAACCCTAAGGCAAAACCTTAAGATAAAAACTAAATTTTAAAGCTAAACCCTAAAAGTTAAACCCTAGAAGCTAAGATGATAAAGCTCGACGAGACGGTTCCAACGCCGCTTGAATGAGCTCAAACGGAGTTCGTTTGACCCAGTTTTGATGTGATTTAAGTCATTTCTCACACTTTTTAGGCAAAATCAATTTTGTATTTGATCTTTCCTCCATACCCTCATTATACTGTTATACGCTTCTACTGCTGCTTAATAATATACATATTGATTTGTTTTTACTCATACTGTATACATGCATACATACTCAACTATACATACATTCAGTTCATGACTCGCACCTACCACTGGTTTCATACGCATTTTATACAAGGATTCGTTGTTGCTATCATGTTAACCTATACATACATTCACAGACTCATCTCATACATTATATACACACGCTGCCATTCACCGATTCATATATGTATCAACCTCAATCGCACGCTATATATATATATATGTAACAAATATGTACAACAATTAAACACTAACCTATCTAAATCATATCATGATACTGTTGTACCCGCTTAACACATATGTATGAACGACCAAAACAAAAGCAAATCCTATTCTGTGACGAAACCGAACGACACCCGAAATGACTCGAAAACAAAACCGAAACCCAATCGAAAACCGGAAGCGAAAACGATATAACAATGAGTTATTGGATTGCTTTTGCTTACCGATGTGATGAGAGGGAAAAACAGAAGTGATCAGATTGATCATAAGTGATGAACGGTGGTCCGACGACGCCGGAATAAATGCTCGATGGTGCTGCTTTGCTTCTCGGATGCAAACTACAGACTGCGGTTGCTAAGCTTTCTTTTTCGGCGACCAACAAAGAAGAGGGACGAGAGAGAGATGCAGCCGGATTTTTTTTTTCTTTTTCTGTGTGTGCGTCGATGGAGGAACAAGAACAGAAGACGAAGACGTTGATGGGGCGGGTGGTTATCTAGGGTTGGGTTAATTTCATTAAAAGTTACACTTTTGGCCCTCACAAAATAGAAAGTTATTTATTCTAGGTTTTAAAGTTATTATCTAGTTTAATTAATTACAAAAAGACCCTTAAACTGATATAAAACTTAACGAAACAATTAAAAGATAGTTAACGGCGTTAACCCGAATCTGCGGGTTGTCACATCATCCCCTTGTTAAAAGAATTTTCGTCCCGAAAATTATGCCGCGTCATTTGTTGTCTGCAACAAAATAGAACCAGAGAAAAGAAAAATTTTCAGGTTGTCATATCATCCCCTTGTTAAAAGAATTTTCGTCCCGAAAATTTAATTGTAGCTTGGATTTTCTCATTAATGGAATCTGAGTGTTACGGAAGTATGCGCGGGGGGGGGGGGGGGTATATGATTCGCGCAGCATTTTCTCATATAGAAAGTTTTCAAGAATCTTATCTTTCTTTTTGAATAACAGATTCGTTTCAATCGTGCAGCTCTTTTAGGGTGGCTTAACCATATTTCTTCTAATATGCGGGTTTTAGTACGCATGGATTATATAAGAGTTCAATCAATAAGATGCTAACAAGAATTTGGATATTAAGCTTCATAAGGTGATAGTGTTTAAACCTTTAGAGTGTTTAAGATCTCGAGTTCTAAGTTTACTAACGGGTCAGATAATGATGTCATGTTAATTCATTACTTGGGTCGTGTAACATCAATAGTTTCATTAAGCATTTAATTTATTCTATTGGGATTTTCATGTTTTAGAACGATACCTGACTATTTCTTACATTGCGGATCAAATAGTTGTGATCAAGGAAGTTAATTTTCACACAAGGTAGGATCTCTTGAATAAACCGGATCTTTGAAAGAAATATATTGCACGATTAGAGTATCGAATGACCATGAGAGCATCATTTATTATCTTTCTTAGCAAATACAATGAGATTGGGATGAATGAAATAAAAGTTTGTTATTTTGAACTTTAATGGATGAGGGTCAAGCAGAACACTAGTTGGTATCAATTGTTTATTGTGGTCTATACTATTCATCAAATGAATCCTTCGAGTCACAGAACATATTCAATGTTCAGGGTTATATACCCGGCGCGGGGGGGGGGGGGGGGGAGGGTCAGTTATAAACTTCACTTAGCTTTTCATTAGCACTCTAGGCAATGGATACCTGAAAGTTATAAGTGTCTAGATATTATAGCGAATTGTCATATGAATGATAGATATAATAGGGTTCATAGGAAACACGCGTTCGTAAGAAGTTTGAAGGTAATCGATTATAGACTCGCAACATTAATAACGTTTAAGCTGAGTTACTGTTACGCAAACTATTTGGTAGAGAAATTTGAATATATTTTTCGATGTAACGAATATAGATAATGTTTATGAATTTAAATGTTCTTGATGGATAAAGAAATTTTTTGATCCAAAGCATTTTGTTTGGTGGGTTTATTCTGAAATGAACGAGTTTTTTTTTTCAAAAGAGTCGTAGTTATATAGGGCTTTTCTAAGAAACTCTTACAATTAAAAAGATTGTTTAATGTTCGATTGGGAAAACCATGATATTTAGTTATTACCGTTGTTGAGTAAGAGGTCATAACACATTGACCATAATTTATAGCGTCCTATTGTATCATGAATTTGTGGCATTAGCATGGTAGGAGTTTATATTCAAAGGTGGTGTTATAATTGTTTACTACACATAGGTGTATTGTAAGATAAACTTGATACCAGTATGTTACTTAGAGATGGAGATTTGTTTCAGATAAATATGTGTTGTTTGATTCTTCACTTTAAGGTTTTGGTTGTAACCCATATGACAAGTTTTTCTCCCATCACTTTTTTTTTTCAGGATCATCGTGTACCTGTAAATTCACCATTACGTTGCGCACCCGTAATCGTCAATTTACCTTACACAATCACCCTAGTTTGTCTCCCATCATGGGCTTTAATCTTAAGTTTTATCATGCTTATTGTTTTGTGATTATTTATAAGATAATTTATATTATTCCGAATATAAGATGTATAAGTGAGAGGTATGGTATTCATATAATACCTGCTTATTTACAAATTGTAGGTTGTGTTTGTGTTTGTGTTAGTATTCAAACTTAGTCTTGGTGTAGAATGAGAATACCATCAGTATTAATCTCTACGAGATGCCACTTCGAGTCAATAGCTTTCATGAGTGAAACAAGCACCGAATTGATAAAATAAGGTAAGCTTGACAATATGGAGAAGGTTTAAAAGTTTAAATAGCAGGTTAAGCAATAACAGATCGAGTAACCAGGGGGTAGCATATTCCCTTGATTCATCATTCTTTAAACACCCAAGGAATACAGAGTCTGATTGTTCAGATAACCGGCGCGGGGGTGGGGGGAGGGTCAGTTTTAAACCCAGCGCGCAGGGGGGGGGGGGGGAGGGTCAGTTATAAACTTCATTTAGCTTTTCATTAGCACTCTAGGCAATGGATACCTGAAAGTTATAAGTGTCTAGATATTATAGCGAATATCTACGTAATATTGGTGTTACGCATACGTATCTGTGCTTTTACGTATACGTAACTCCCCGTTATTCCGTGCACATATAAAAAATGATACGTATATTATGAAAGAGAAAATAAATTAAAAGAGAGGAGAGAGAAACCAAATTTGTAGGAGGTTAAAGGGTAAATTTGTTTTGACTAAAATGCGCTTTTGTATTTAAAAAGTGTTTTATAGTTTTTAAGTGTATTCAATGGTTTTTAGTGTTTTTAACTATAATCTTGTTTTCAATAGATCTCACCCCTATATATGTGTGTGTATATATATATATATATATATATTTGAAATTTATTATTACTTGTAGTAATTATTTAGTTCACATAGTTATTTCGCGACATAAATACGGTCGATTAATATAAGATAAGAATAACGTAGAATCCATTGTATTTATTGTTAATCATGATGAACGCTACATTTTTAGATAAATAAATACAAATATAAATAAAAGATAAACAACTTCTGGTTCGAGTCGGGCGTTCAGGTTCGGGGCAAATGTCACATGGTGATTATCATAATAGAAAACTCAACTCAAGACAAATGAGTGTCTAAAATATTGGTAAACTTTAGATCTTCAGATAAAATATTCATCACAGATTGGGACATGAATTGACAATCATTATTAAACATGCTTGAGTTTGGCATTTCAAGTTTAGTGATTGTGTTGAATAAACATGTTCTCATTAATATTACGTTTGTATTCCCTTCTCGTTAACAAAGTGAAGGTTTTCTTTAACAACTAGATTTTCACAAGTGTTGAAGAATTGTGATAATATTCCATGAAAGACTCCTTATGAAACATGACTTATCATCTCTGACGTTGACTATCTATCCTGAAATGATCACTCGATAAATGGAATTATATTCATATCCTTCGTATTAAAGATTTGAACCTAAAATATAAACCATTAAAGGTAATACCATCAAGAAACGCAACATGTCGGAATAACTCGACTATAAAATTTAACAAACATGATGTCGACAAGAAAACCCATGATTCAGATGAAAGAATTCGTATTAAAAGCCAAATGAAGAAACGATAGGCAAAAGACTAAGATGCATGTTACTAGTATGGCAAAGATTAATAACCATACTCTTTCGATAGTTTAAGATTACTACCAATCATGCACATCTGTTTAGTTTAAAAAACACTCGATTAAAGTTTGACTAGATAAAGCCTGATTGGCAGACATTGGTATTAGATTGAGTTGTAGTCTTGTTTTACAACTAAGAAACTCTCTAACACCCTCGAATGAGTTGAACTCATTCATGATATTAATAAATTCCAATTGGCTCAAACTCCTTGTGGTCTATTTGATGGTCTGAAAAATAAATCTCTAACTTGAATCGAAAACCTTGAGATGATAAAGCAGGTATAATCCTTATGAATAAGGTTAGATTATTTTTAAATCCTTAAATTCTCTTGAAGCAAGGCGTGCAACCTCACGTATTGAAACTCATAACGTCGCTTACGAATGAGTCACTCGATTAATTTCAAGGACGAAATTTCTAAAAGGTGGGAGAATCTGACACCCATCAAATACTTAAAGTGTGGCCCAATGAAATGGAACACAGGGCCTAGTAAATGCCATTAAATATTTTAGGTTCATCTGAAGCCCAAATCGATAATCACAAGTCCAATAAATAGTTAAAAATGTGTAAAAATTCGTAGAAATGATTTTTAAGACTCACAAATGAATAGTCATACCAATAAACTGATAATGCGGTAGATAACAAGTATTTATCATAAACGTGACACGTCAGGTGTCTTGACTACGAATATCACAATTCTCATTTATAATCATTCGGAAACTCAATTCGAACGCCAAAACGCAACTTTCGTGTGCGGAACCGATAAAACGCGTTAGACGTGCGTATGCTAACTTTCTTTGCTGAAGCAGTTCAGACGCCTAAATTGATGTGAAAATATTATTATACACTTATTTTGGTTCAATATAAGTGGTGAAAATATAATATTGACGTTCGGTACGAGAAATGCTTAAAACAGTTAAGCGTGCAAAATATGTGATATTAACATGTTTCGAGCCGTTATCGTCATCCACATCATAATTGATGAAAAAAATTTTCTGAGAATATTTATTATATCTATTGTAATTAACATTGCAAAATAAAATTAAATAAAAACGAGAAATCGATCAGATTTGTACGCTGTACGAGCTGGCACGGAGCAATAGCCGAATTACTGACCACTATATAAATGAGAATCAACTCATTTCTCACATAAAACACACACATGAGTGTGTTTTAGAGAGAGAGAGAGAGAGAGCTGGAGAGTACTTTGGATTTCCGGCCACCTTCCGGTGGTGGTCCGGCGACGGCCGGAGATGCCGTTTTAGACCCGGAACCATTTCTCGACGCCCCAAACACGATAGTAAGTTTTTTTTAGTTTGATACCTCCCTTAAAACGGTGAAAACGTGTGAGAAACTTTATAACAATAGTTACATGTTGTGTTTCCAAAAACGCAACTGTGTTCTAGGACGGATTTCGGAAGATCTAGCCATTGGATACGACGAACATTTGGTCGGTTTGTGCCTAACTTATATAGGTTAACATCTACCATTCAGTTTTTGAAGATCTTATCAAGAGGTATGGTTTTTATGTCAAAAAACAGAACAGTTTGTAAGTCCTAAAGATCATTAATTTCCCGAAGATCCGACCGTTGGTTATTAACGGAATATGTAGTGTATGTTCCTTATATCTATGTGAACATATCCACCAAAGGAATTAAGGATCAGATGATCGGAAGTCTGGGTTTTATATTGATCAGTTTGTAACAGTTTCTTGAATGAAATAACCCCCTCTCCCCCCCAAGAGGAGAGCAAAAGCTCCAGGATCAGGAAACTTGTTGGTGTTGCATGGTGGGTCAAACAAGCCTGCGTGGATGATCCGAGGCCAAAGAAACATTCTTATTGGAAAAAAGAACACAATGATGTAATCGGGTCTCGTTGCATGTCGGTTTCAAAAAGATTCGTAAATGCGAATCGAATGCAAAAGGTAAAAACCAGACGTTTTGCTCTCGTTTTATATTGTGATAGACGAGTGAGATGACTATAAATTATGTAAGTAAAAGTTTATGATTACTATCAATATGGCAACTATAAAATACAAATTAAATGAGATGGTATATAAATATATACACATAAATATAAATAACTAGTTATATTTAACAAAAAAAATTGATAAAATTGGTAGTACAACTAATGTTGTATAAATACGAGATATTGGAACTAGAATTGTAAAACTAAAACTGTAACATTTTCTCCGAACTGACCACAATCAAATTCGTAAATCCGAACTCGATTAGATATCCATCAAATTTCTCTATTTTATCATAAAATAAATGTAATTACCTAATCATTTTGTTCTAATTATAATATTGTATCTAAATCATTTAATTATATAATTTAAGCATTAATCGATGAACTTATTATCTACAAAATAATGTTATATAAAGATAAATTTTATATGATTAGTAAGTTTATATAAAACCTAATAGTTAGCTTGGTTAGTTAAGTTAGTGTTTTTATCAACAAACTAACTTTAACGCGTTAATTTTTAATTTCCGAAACATGAGTTTGATACCATAAATATAAAAAGTAATAAACTACAAAGGCTGAACATGTAAATATTCAAACGCATTTTCCCCTTCACCGAGCATCCAGGTTTTCCGGCATTGCTCCGATGACGAAAACCAGCAAATTAATCAACTTTATCCCGTATAACCCGTCTTTATTACCTTATCTACTAAATTCAAACTCCAAACCTTATCAAATTTGAGTTTTAGGCGCTGTATTATCAAACCCAACTCACCTCCAATCTTCTCGGCAGTTTTGTAATCAAAATCCACCGAAATCGTAGGTAAAACTCAAATCAACTTATCTGAAGCATTCGTAAGTCAATTAAAACGAGATAAGCCAATCAAATTGATAAAAACCTTTTGAATTCAGTTAGATTATTCATAGTTACATCTGAAGCCCACTCGAAACCTGTTGCAACCCTTTGACTCAGAATCAATCGGCTATAAGCTACAAAAATCGTTCATCAGACTTCACTTAATCATTCTTCAATACATATTTCACCTGCAACACACACCCACATATCAAACGATCTCTACTTCATCTCGCCTCTGTTACATAGTCGACGACATCCTCTGGTTCATTATCATTTTCAATTAACTTGGTGTTTTTAATCGTTCATCATCAATAACCGTTTCAAGAATCATAAATTTAATCATATAATCATTCTGGATTGTCTTTGATTACTTCACAACAGAGCTCTACCGTTTCTTTTTAAATCCCTTGAATCATCACCAAATCAGGTGTTGGGTCCTCTTGAAGATAATGCATACAAAAACTATAAGTTGCTCTCTATGCTCGTCACATGAAGATTTAAGCTGATATGTCGGATTTGTAAAGTGTCATCTTAAGGGGAGTACTGTTGGGTCTATTTGAAGATGTCACTTTCCAAATATAAGCAAGTGAAGATATCGAGCATCATCTAGAGCAAGCACGGGTGAAGACGTTCATTATTTGTATTTATCTTAGAATATTTGTGTAATTGGTTTGTGCTTAAGTGCACGTGTTTAGGTTTAAATGTAAGGTGAATGGTATGGACTATAAATACCATCACCTAGGTCATTTGTGAAAAAGTGTTGCCTGCATTTTATTCCATATCATTTGTAACCTTCATAGTGATCTAATACAAGAACCTATTCATATTATCATCATCTTCATCATACCTTGCGTTGATCTTCATGAGCATTCAAGCATCAATACATGATTAGTGAGATTCCGCATCACTGATTACAAACAACATCCCCAAACAATCTCAGATCTAGATCCAAGCTCGGTTCATCTCGAACTATCAATTGGTATTAGAGCTTTCGGGTGATCTTTGATTGTTGTTGTTATTGATGGAATTTTAGCTACCATTAGCTTTAAATTTTTTATTCATGTTTATGTAAAGAACTGCAAAGTTTGAAATCATTTGGTAAAGATTTGACTGAGTTTTTGAAGATTTTGTTCATCTTCGTCATATTCAGTGCCCAAAATTAAGATCCGAAATTTTGTTGATATATTGAGAAATTGATGATTGAGATATGCTAGAAATCACTATCCTAAGCCTTGGTCATGATCAAACATCACTGATTTGTTGATTTTAATCCAGATTTTGTCAATTTGTCTCAAAACCCACTTGTTGTGTTCATCAGAAAAAACCCAGATTTGAGTGAAACTCAGCTTGATTAAAGATATAAAACTTTGAAGGAGTGTTAGAAACATCATTACTCAGCTAATACAAGTGTTGAATTGAACCAAAAAAAACAAAAATTGAAGAATTGATCTTATGTTCATCATAATTTTGACTTTGAAAAGTCAATCTGATATGAAGATTTGAAGAACTGATTGATATTTGCCCAGAAACAAATCATAATCTGAATAGAAAAACAAAAATTGAGTGTCTGATTAAAGGAAATTTTCCTAAGTGCTGAAACGACTAAGTTGACCCGTCTGAAATGTGTTGACACGTCTCAATAGTGTCTGACAAGTCCAAACAGTGCTGAAATGTCCAAACAGTGCTTGACACGTCTAAACAGTGCTTGACCCGTCTCAACAAGGCTTGACGCATCCAAGTGTTTTTGTGTTTAAAATTTCAACCGTGTCACTAGGGATGAGATCGGGACGGGTACCGGTACCGCCTAGTACCGGTACCGAGTTTTAAGAAAAATGGGTACCGGTAACGGTACCGAATTTAGCGGGACGGTACCGGTACCGGTATTTCGGTACTGGTACCACGTTGGTACCGGTTTCATGTTTTATTTTTTTTTAATAAAATTTATTCGCTTATTTCGGTTTGATTTTATACTTTTTAATATAACTATACTATAATATACTTGAATATAAGAAAAAGAAATGAAATATGGTATAAATTAATTAAAAATCATATCAACTTCATTAAATTTAAAAGTTAATAATCTAAAAAATATTATAAAATGACTCAAAGTTGTAAAGAAAACACTTTATAACATTAAGCATGTAATACACAACATTCATAACATCTCAAATTATATAAAATATACTAAAAAAACTAGTTTTTACTAAACCGGTACCAACGTGGTACTAACCGGTAAAGTACCGGTACCGGTACCGCCTAGTACCAGTACCGAATTTCAGGAAAAGTGGGTACCGGTACCGATATTGCTAAGTCGGTACGGTACCGGGACGGTACCGGTACTCGGTACCAAAATCTCATTCCTACGTGTCACTATTCAGCTGCGTCATCTACTGTTCAGCCGCGTGAATTTTTTCAGTCGTGTTAAGATTTCACAAGTTCATTCAGACGCATCATTGTTCAGCCGTCCCAAGTTGGTGACCCGTCCCAATAGTTGACACGTCCAAACAGTGACCCGTGTTAACTGTGACCCGTCCCAACAGTTGACACGTCCAAACAGTGACCCGTCCCATAAAAAAGTCTGGAAATTCGAAAATCATTTTTTCAAAATTTCATATTAGTAATTTTTAGCCAATATGATTTCCCAGAACGATTATCAAAATGACTTTGAAAATTCAAGAAAAATGTCAACGAGCATGCTACCCGTGAATCAAAAAGAAAATAAAAGAGAAGATATCAATGAATTTATTACAGAATTCAATCACATGTTTGAAACAACATATCTTCAAGTAGCCAAAGCTTGTGATCAAAAGAGAAGAGACATTCATGAACATGCTCTTGTGAGTCAAACAAACTCTCATGAAAATCGAGAAGAAGAAGAAGAAGAAGAGTATGATTAGAGTGAAGAGAATGATTTTGTTTCCAAAAAGGAGCTTAAAAAGAAAGACATCGAAATTAACAACTTGTCAGAAACCATTACAAAGCAAGATGACACAATTGCTCAATTAAATTCAGAAATAAACAGATTGATGTCTGAAAAGGAAATAGAGAAAGATGTTTCGAGTTCTTATGTTGAAATGTCAATCGATGTAAGAGAAAAGATGTGCACCAAAGAATGTTTTAGCAAGTTGAACACTACAGAACATATTCTTTCAGGATTTGCGATAAACTCAAGAAGGAAGAGAAAATGCACAAGAATCTGCAAGAACAACACAAGGCATCGGATCAAAGAATCACATCTCTCCAAGATTCGCTCAAGCAAAAAGAAAACGAAGCAATGAACATCAGAAATGAAGCTGCAAAATCAAATGCACACTCATTCACTGTAATCAAAGATTTGCAAGAAGAGATTACAACATTGAAGAAACTCTCTGAATTGGTTAATTCAGAAAACACCAGTTTGAGAACCAAGCTTCAAGAAGAACAAGAGAAATTCACAAGTCTTCAAGAAGATCACAAATTGTGTAAATATAGATTCAAATCTCTTACACCGAATGTTGATTCAATGCTTATCGAAAAGCATAACTTGAATGTGCAATTTATGAAGCTCACTGATAAGTTGAGCAGATCACAATTTGATCTTGTGATTATCAAAGAAGAAGTTGAACAAGCACAGTCTTTTGAACAAGAAAAAGATGAGACATTAGTGCCAGCCGGAATTTTTGGATCACTATCTTAAGAGGAGTATTGTTGGTCCTCTTGAAGATAATGCATACCAAAACTTTAAGTTGCTCTCTATGCTCGTTACATGAAAATTTAAGCTGATATGTCGGATTTGTAAAGTGTCATCTTAGGGGGAGTACTGTTGGGTCTATTTGAAGATGTTACTTTCCAAATATAAGTGAGTGAAGATATCGAGCATCATCTAGAGCAAGCACGGGTGAAGTTGTTCATTATTTGTATTTGTCTTAGAATATTTGCGTAATCGGTTTGTGCTTCAGTGCACGTGTTTAGGTTTAAATGTAAGGTGAATGGTATGGACTATAAATATCATCACCTAGGTCATTTCTTAAAAAGTGTTGCCTGCATTTCATTCCATATCCTTTGTAACCTTCATAGTGATCTAATACAAGAACATATTCATATTATCATCATCTTCATCATACCTTGCATTGATCTTCATGAGCATTCAAGCATCAATACGTGATTAGTGAGATTCCGCATCACTGATTACAAACAACATCCCCAAACAATCTCAGATCTAGATCCAAGCTCGGTTCATCTAGAACTATCATCAGGTAATTGAACATAGCCTTAAACTCGTTTTTGCATCTTGATCAATAGCCCTCTATTTAATTTCGCTTACAGATCAGATTCTTTGTACAAATTAAGGTGTTAGAAATCTAGGGTTTAAGTAAGGATTTGGGTATGAAAACAGTAGATTTAAATTTTTAGTTTCTGTTTATTTCAACTAAAGCAGTTCTGGTCTAATGGCTTAGGTCATATTTGTGGATAGTATTGGTCATGGGTTCGAATCTATAGACCCCTTTATTTTTGTAGTCTCTAAGCAAATTAAAAGTCGATTTATCTGATCTATTTAATGGTTCTTAAAGTTTTTAAACAAGAGGTTATAAACAAGAATATATATATATATATATATATATATATATATATATATATAAAGTAGGAAATAAATTTATTTGAGTTTTTATATTTTAGAAGCATTAGAAATTTAAAGTTTATCTATTGGTCAATTAATTACTTAGTTACTACTTATTTATACTATATCAATAACATTACCTAATTACTTAATCTTTATTTAAAAAAGTAATTACTTATATTATATCATTAATGTCATTAATCTGGTAATTTCAATTAATTATATAAAGAACCAATATTTATGTACTAATTATATATTGTCATACCTAACTAGTTACTATCATGAACTCGATTGCTATTAAACTATCATTTATTCCTATTTAAAGCAGTATTTATCTAAAACCTCAAATTCCTATTAGAACCCTAGTTTCCCAATTCATTTTTAGGCTATCATTTTAACATATGACATCATTCTATAGATGATCCTCAAGGATGATCTCGGTGTCTTATTAAAGACTTACTTTATTTCATTCCATCGCTCATTTATCATGTGAGTATTCATAGCTCCTTTTTACTTTTATGATGGGGTGAAATCAGGTGCCATACTAAATCATTTTTAGCATTTTTGTTTACATTCATTCATTTTTTTCAGAATATTCATATCAGTTCATATTTTGTGATTTCTTGCATTTATATGTTCATTACATGTTAAACTAAACTATATCAAAGCATAATCATTAAATTTAATACAAACCGACGATTATTCAATGATAGATCTATTGGCCTGACAAACCCACCCGATATTTTAACCTAGGGTGATTGTAACTGGTTTTCATTATTTTGGTTTAATTACCTGATACTTTATCCGAGGGTAATTGTAACCGCTTATTTATGCATTTTGGTTTAATCACCTAATTCTTTATCTGATGGTGATTCTAACCACATTTTAGTTAAACTATCCAATATTTTATCTGAGGATGATTAACTTACTTTTCAATTTAATCATATTTATCAACTGTACTTAGTCTGTGTGATTAAGTGGATGATAGTCATGAAGTTTGATTGTGCCTATGTTTACCTTGTATGATACACTTTGCATTTATAGTTATTATATAAAATGATAATTGAATCTGTTTATTCATTTTAATCATTTCAATCATTTTAATCATTATATATATGTATGCAAACCTGTGTTTACTCACCAGCTAATTCTTTAGCTGAATAAACACTATTTTCACATGATTTTAGTAAATGCAGCTTAGGAGTATTTTGAGATGCATTCACATCTAGGATCAAGGACCTAGTTTAATTAAATGATATATAAACTTAGCTATGTTTGTTTATTTGAGGTTGAAACGATGTAACTTGTTATTTGGAGCTATGAAAAGGTATGTTAATATATATTTTAATCATTTTAGTACCATGAGTTACGAGCAATCTATTCACTTGCGTCAACCCCGAGGTTTCCGTCATTGGTTGGAGTGTGACAAAAACCAACACTTGGATTTTATACCATAGAGACAATGAATAAGATATTTATTATAAAAAAACAATTAAAATAATAAAATGGATATTTAAGTAAACACATATATTTATATATATTGAATATTGGAGATTCATTTTATAACACAAAATACGACTCTTGGACTTTAATAAAAAAAATAGGAAGTGACGAAACAAAATATTTTCATATGTATATATAAGAATGTTTTAATGAATTTGACAGACTCTCGAATAAATATATTTGTATAAATTTTGTATAACTTAGGATGATTTATAAATATAAAAAATCCGAAAACTTCTTGATTTGAAAAGTGATGGACTACATATATGTATAATGGATATATTTTGGGAAAATACATAACTTAAACATGTATTTTATCGTAATTTCCTTAAAGTATAACTATACAATATAAGACAATTGAAATAATAACAAATGTATTATACTGGAGATATTATGGATATAATTAGTTTTTGGACAAATAAATATAAACAAATAATATTAATGATCAAACTTCAATAATTATATATTACCTAAGTTAAAATCGAAACAAACTTTGTAGGTGTAATATTTGACAATAATCCAAAAACATAGTACACGGATAATAAAACCATGAATCGAATAAAACTATAACGTGTAAGACGACGCGTTAGATGCCTAAATAGTCGCATAGGATCATAGTTGTTCCCTTGTTTTAATCATAGTAGGTATTTTATTATCAATAAGGTACTTAAGACTGATGACTCATATAATTCCACGAGAAGTCATCTGAATTCAAATAGGATAAATCTAAGTGTATGGCTAAGGTGAGTTCTTTGAAGCTCTTCCTCTAAATCGTTTTACATACGTTTTGGGCTGGAATGCATACTCGTAATGGTTTTTGTGTTAAACTATTTTAATTAGCTTATGTGAGTTCTATGACGCCCTCTCTTTTAATTGTTTTTAAGACGTTTTAGGATGTAATGCATACTTGAAATGATTTTGTGTTAAACTGTTTTAACTTATGTGAGTTTTATAACGCCCTATCTTTAAATTGTTTTTAAATACGTTTGGGCTGGAATGCATACTCATAATGATTTTGTGTTAAATTGTTTTAACATATGAGCTTTTCGTCTCGTTTTAAATAATGTTTATTTAATTGTTTTAGGGTGAAAATCATGATTTGGTGATACGATGGGTAAACGTGATCATGTATAGTGTTATGACGGTATAAGTTGGGTTAGTAGTATATTGTTATATTGTTGAGCCCCTAAATCCCCACATAATCATTAGCCTCGGGGAGGCCATAGACTATATTGGTAGATCAATCGGGTTCGCGGCCAGTCGCTCTGGTCAGGATTTTGCGAGGGAGTTTATATGTTTGGACTGTTGTGGGGCAACGACGTGTTTCTTGGTTTGATTATAGACTTATGACCGAAGTTAATCATAGTACCTAGCTAGTCTATGATCATTATATCATTATCTCGAGTACATCATATCGTAAGGCATGATAAAACTAAATTATTAAATGTGGCTTAAAATATTAACATAGCATGGTATGTGCTAGTGTTTTTTACACCTATTTTCATGTGCACAAGTGTTTTGAGCAAGTGTGTCTGATAAGCCAATGTTTTATATCTCATGGAGATGATATTATAAAAAGGTCTGTTTTTCATAAACGTTTGAGAAATATTTTATGAATTCAATAACAGGTCCTTTCATATAGTTTTTGTCACACCCCAGATTTCACTCGTCTGGATGGGACCGATTGGTTTCATATTTATTTATTTATTATCGCAGCGGAAATTCTTTTCGTAATTTGTGTAACTTCATAGGTTACATTAATACAAACTTTTCATAAATATTTATCCAAAAACAGGGTCTAAGAACCTTCTTTGTTTCTTACATACAACACCGACTATATCAGTGTAACATTTGTTATTATTTGTACAAAAGTAGCCAACAGTAATATCAAGGGAAAATCATAGTTCTCATAGCACAAGTGTTCTTTGCTAGTATCTCATTCATATGTTACCTGAAAATTTTTGAAAATAAAACGTCAGCGTAAAGCCGGTGAATACAATTAGTTGACACCAAAACATATTCAGTTTAAATGAAATTAACAATTAATCATAAAGTTGATATCTACACATCTAGCAGTCTATTTCAACTGTGGTGTTCACCCTCCATATATATTGGTCTCATTGTTCTATTAGAACACCAACGAGTAGCTCTCGTTTTATGGTCACGGAACAGAATCCGACCCAGCCCCGGTAAAGGATTTTCACCGATCCCCGGGATATTAATTTGGCCAAACCATACATATACTTCTGGTCTAGATGTTACCTTTGGTAGAGTACCCTTTATGTATTAAAAGATTCCATCATTTCATTTACCCAGTTTTCATATTTTTAAATTATAAAAGGTACAAAAACAGTTTACTAAAAGTATTCACCTTGTAAAATTTGATTAATGAGCACTTCGTCTACACCTTTACTTTGGGTTTTAGAACTTTCAAAGTCTTTTGGTTAGGCCTTATTTTCAGGTACGTTGGATTTCATGACAACTTAGGATTAAGTTTGAATTGTAATTTGTGAGTGAGAGTTGCTTTACCAATGATCTCGTATTTAAAGGGGTAGTATGGCCGACTTATTTTTGATGAGTCATATAACGTGGCTATACTTCTATTTTTCATGATTTATTTTACTTGTGTTCCTATCTCAACAGTAAATTTACTATGATGAGTCATTCACATAATAATAATTGAAGTACTAGCACATATACACTTAACCATACATACATACACGTTCATATTTGATAGATTTACATCATATTATTATTATATTATTATTATTGTTATAATTAATTATAACCCAAATCTTGTTTTTCTCTTATAACTCTAAAAATTAAAAACATTACGCTTCATAAAATTTTAAATACGATACTAGGACGTGCTCATTATTCTCTACGTATTGACCTAAGTTTCATTAAAAACGGAGTAAGTTCAAATTTTTTACTCTAAGACGGTCTCCTAAAATAGTAATATGCTTACCAAGATATCGTATAACTATCTAATACGTTTCTTATTCGTTGGACTATATTAGGAGTATATATGTCATAAGTATATAAAAATCTATTGTCTTAAATTTAAAATACGAAATTTTTAAAGGTGTTACATCCTCCCCACCTTATTTAAATCTTGTCCCTGGGATTTAGTGGAATAGTTGAGGGTACTTTCTTTTCATTTCAGACTCCAACTCCCAAGTATATTCAGGTTCGCGTAGGGAGTTCCACTTAACTTTGACTAAATCAAGTTTCTTTCTTTTCAACTTCTTGGTTTGTCGGTCTTCGATTTGTAGGGGTTGTTCAACAAACTTTAATTGCTCATTTATTTCTACATATTGCAATGGCATATTCAAAGTTTCATCTGATAAACATTTTTGAAGATTTGAAACATGAAACACATAATGTATTCCATTCATTTCTTCGGGTAATTCTAACTGATAGGCCACTTTTCCAACCTTTTTTGTTATTTTGAATGGACCAACAAATCGAGGACTTAGTTTTCCCTTCTTTCCAAAACGGACTACCCCATTCCAAGGTGATACTTTCAATAACACTTTATCACCAACTTCAAATTCTATAGGCTTTCGTCTTCTATCAGCGTACTTCTTCTAACGTTCTCTTGCAAGCTTCAAGCGTTCTCGTATTTGAAGTACTTTGTCTGTTGTTTCTTGCACAATTTCAGGGCCCGACATTTGATTCTCTCCAATTTCTGCCCAACACACTGGAGTTCGACATCTACGACCATACAAAGCTTCGAATGACGCAGTTTTAATGCTTGAGTGGTAACTATTGTTATATGAAAATTCCATTAAGGGCAAATGATCGTCCCACGATCCTCCAATATCGATTACACATGCTCGTAACATATCTTCTAAGGTTTGAATTTTTCTTTCACTTTGCCCGTCAGTTTTTGGGTGATATGCGGTGCTGAGATTTAGTCGAGTTCCTAAAGCTTTTTGAAAACTTTTCCAAAATCGAGATGTGAAACGACTATCTCTATCTGACACAATGGAAAAGGCACCCCATGAAGTGTTACAATTTCTTTTACGTATAGTTGTGCTAATTTATCCATACGATATGTTTCTTTCATGGGAAGAAAATGTGCTGATTTTGTAATTCTATCGATGATAACCCAAATGGTGTCGTTCCCACGCTAGACCCAAGAAACTGCGGATTTCTGTCTGTGTTTTGGGTATTCCCCACTCAGTTATGGCTTTGATTTTTGAAGTATCTACTTGAATACCTTCAGAATTAATTACATGACCTAAGAATTTTATTTCATGGAGCCAAAACTCACACTTTGTAAATTTGGCATACAATCGTTCGGTCCTGAGTAATTTGAGCAGAGTTCTAAGATGTTCAACATGATCACTTTCATTCTAGAATAAATTAGGATATCATCAATGAATACGATTATGAATTTGTCAAGATAGGGCTTACATATTCGATTCATCATATCCATGAAAACAACTGGGGCATTTGTGAGTCCGAATGGCATTACTGAGAACTCATAATGCCCATATCTTGTACGAAAAGATGTTTTCGGAATATCTTCTTCATATACACGAAGTTGATGATACCCAGATTTTAGGTCTATTTTAGAGAAACAACGTGCTCCCTGGAGTTGATTGAATAGGTCATCGATCCTAGGCAATGGATACCGATTCTTGATTGTCACTTTGTTCAATTCACGATAATCGATACACATTCGCATCGATCCATCTTTGTTTTTAACAAATAGAATTGGAGCTCCCCAAGGTGAGGAACTGGGTCGTATAAACCTTTTTTCCAATAATTCATCTAATTGAGTTTTTAGTTCTTTCATTTCATTAGGTGCTAATCTATACGGGGCTTTGGCAACAGGTGTCGTACCCGGTACTAGATTGATTCTGAACTCCACTTCTCTCTCAGGTGGGAGACCCGGAAGTTCATCTGGAAACACGTCTGGAAATTCGGCGACTATAGGAATATCGCGGATTTCTTTCTTTGGTTTTGTTTCAGAAATAGTTACTAGATAAGCCAAACACCCTTGGTTTAGACACTTCGTTGCTTTTAATAGTGAAACGATTCCAATTGGATTTTTTGATTTATCGCCTTTGACCGAAATTTCCTTTCCCTCAGGGGTTCGTAGTTTAATGATTTTACGATCACAGAAAATACGAGCTTGATTGGCCGATAACCAATCCATTCCTAAAAAAACATCGAACCCAACTATAGTCATAGGCAAGAGTGTTACGGGTATCTCATAACCAGAGAGACTTATTCTACCCTTCTATAGATATTCAGAAATTTTAACAATATTTCCGTTAGCCGTCTCTACTTCGTAAACTTTATCCAACTTTGCTAAGGGCTCATTTAATTGTTCACAGAACTTATAATCAATAAAACTTTGATTAGCACCAGAATCAAATAAGACCTTAGCATAAAGATTGTTTACGAGATGCGTACCGGTAACGACGTCCGGTATCTTGGCAACTTCACGAGTATTTAAAACAAAAGCCCGTGCTGTTTTTTTTTACATGTTGATTTGTTTTTATTCCAGAACCACCCGCACCATTTCCTGGCTTCACCAACTTAGGACATTCCGACTTATAGTGACCTTATTCATTGCAATTAAAACAAGTTATCATCTTCTTTTTGTAGCAATCTTCGCTTGCATGCCCCGGTATCTTGCAGTTGTTGCAGAACAATTTTTGTCTACAAATTCCAGTATGTTTCTTTCCACACGTTTTACACTCTGGGACCAGAGTGTACCCTTTTCTTTTTGACGACCCTCGATCGTCCTTTCTAACTTCTATTTCACCTTACTTGATCACCTCTTTCTTCTTGTTTTCATTTCTCGTACGAATAATACCATCAACCATCATACCGACCAACTCGATAGGAATCGATGGTAATAGTTCTAGCAGCTTTAACTGTATCCCTAATATCAAGAGCTAAACCCCAAATATAACGACTGATCATATTCTGCTCAGGAGTGACTAAATGTGGAATAAACCTAGCATTCTCAAAGAATTTCTTAGTGTACTCCTAAAGGTTAGTTCCATTCATTTGTAGGGATAAAAACTTTCCTGCGATTTGTTCCTTTTCATTTAACGGGCAATACTTGTTCATGACTAACTTAGCAAACTCATCCCAACTCATTTCATATGCTGCATGTCTTCCTCTCCGCTAAATGAGAGTATTCCACCATTCCATGGCTTCTCTGTTGAAAAGATTTGATGCAAATAGAACCTTATTAGTTTCTGCACATTTACTGATGGCTAAAACTGATTTGGTCTTCTCTAGCCAACGTACTGCAGTAATTACTCCTTCTGTTCCATAAAACTCGGTAGGTTTACAACCTTGGAAAGTGCGATAAGAACACCCTTCTCGTTTATTTCTTTTATTGGATCCTGAGTTTGATCTTTCATCATTTGAGCTGTGACTTTCATTTTGAGTTTCTTTTCAAGATGATTCAGCTTGAGGAGTTATTTTAAGAGTTTCGATAATTTTAGGAATTGCTTCTTTGATATTTTCTCGAATTAATTCTTTCATTCTTTTATCTTCTTCATTATAGTCTGATTTACGTTTCCCTCTTGTATTGTTTGAGGGACCTGCTTTGCCATTTTTTCCGGACATCCTACAAGAATTTAAGGGATTATTTTATGTTATACTTTATTATATGTATATATTTTAAAGATTGACATTAAAACTTTAAATATCTCATATATTATACAATAATTATTACACAGTCAAAAGGAAACAACATTCATTACAGGCTACTTATTGATCCTTAAGCATACAGTATTATCTAATATCATTTCTAATCTTCTTCCATTTCACGACCAAGTTGTGATATTTCTTCACCCCAGGTTATCACGTAACTGCCCATGTTCCTAATTCTTCTACCCGTGATTCTTCTTCCATTTCATTCTATCTAAGTGCTCATGCATTGATTGCGGAAAGTAGGTAGGGTAAGTATACTGGGGTGGAGGATACACGGTGCTATTTATCAGATCATGACTTATGTTAGGATTGTATACACTAACATAATCAGGAGGTGGGGGAATGTTATATGGCAACGGGAGATAAGGATCAACATTCGGTATGCTGAATCTTTCTATTGGCATTCGAACACTCATCCTAGGAGCTCTTGATTGACTCGGTCTTGCATCTACCGAATTACTTCGAGGAGCGATTGGTTGATGAGGTGGAGTGTCAAAACACCAATTGCTATGATCAGAAGCCCCTAGCATGTAGATGTAGTCTGTTTCAGGGGAATATTCTGCCCTAGTTCGACTTCCAACACTATTTGTTCCTTGACTCCATGGCTCCGAAGTTGGATGGTAACTTGGAGAACTGGGTTCACTAGAAATTATTATTGGGTTTTCCATTGTTCCTCTTTTTGATGGGTAATAACTTAGGGAGTTATCACTAGAAATTGGAATAGGATCATCTTGCGTTCCCAGATGTTCATTTCCAGAAGTGATTTCCAGACTAAAATTATCACTTGCACTAAATGTAAAGGGTTCGGAATATCATGACATCCTTTACAATTTTTAGAATCAACTTTCAACCTATTTCTTAATAGTCAAATCACCCTTTTCATTTTTTGGTTAAAGCCTAGATACTAAAGCAATCCTTAAATTACTAAAGCATCTGATTCGCTATAACCGTTGGCTCTGATACCAACCTGTCACACCCCAGATTTCACTCGTCTGGGTGGGACCAATTGGTTTCATATTTATTTATTTATTATTGCAGCGGAAATTCTTTTCGTAATTTGTGTAACTTCATAGGTTACATTAATACAAACTTTTCATATATTTTTATCCAAAAACAGGGTCTAAGAACCCTCTTTGTTTCTTACATACAACACCGACTATATCAGTGTAAAATTTGTTATTATTTGTACAAAAGTAGCCAACAATAATAACGTGGTAAAATCATAGTTCCCATAGCCCAAGTGTTCCTTGCTAGTATCTCATTCATATGTTACCTGAAAATTTTTGAAAATAAAACGTCAGCGCAAAACCGGTGAATACAATTAGTTGACACCAAAACATATTCAGTTTAAATGAAATTAACAATTAATCAAAAAGTTGATATCTACACATCTAGCAGTCTATTTCAACTGTGGTGTTCACCCTCCATATATACTAGTCTCATTGTTCTGTCAGAACACCAACGAGTAGCTCTCGTTTTATGGTCACGGAACAGAAACCGAACCAGCCCCGGTAAAGGATTTTCACCGATCCCTGGGATATTAATTTGGCCAAACCATACATATACTTCTGGTCTAGATGTTACCTTTGGTAGAGTACCCTTTATGTATTAAAAGATTCCATAATTTCATTAACCCAGTTTTCATATTTTTAAATTATAAAAGGCACAAAAATAGTTTTACTAAAAGTATTCACCTTGTAAAATTTGATTAATGAGCACTTCGTCTATACCTTTACTTTGACTTTTAGAACTTTCAAAGTCTTTTGGTTAGGCCTTATTTTCAGACGTTGGATTTCATGACAACTTAGGATTAAGTTAGAATTGTAATTTGTGAGTGAGAATTGCTTTACCAATGATCTCGTATTTAAAGGGGTTGTATGGCCGACTTATTTTTGATGAGTCATATAACGTGGCTATACTTCTATTTTTCTTTATTTATTTTACTTGTGTTCCTATCTCAACAGTAAATTTACTGTGATGAGTCATTCACATAATAATAATTGAAGTACTAACACATCTACACTTAACCATACATACATACACGTTCATACTTGATAGATTTACATCATATTATTATTATATTATTATTATTGTTATAATTAATTATAACCCAAATCTTGTTTTTCTCTTATAACTCTAACAATTAAAAATATTACGCTTCATTAAAAACGGAGTAAGTTCAAATTTTTTACTCTAAGACGGTTTCCTAAAATAGTAATATGCTTATCAAGAGATGGTATAACTATCTAATACGTTTCTTATTCGTTGAACTATATTAGGAGTATATTTGTCATAAGTATATAAAAATCTATTGTCTTAAATTTAAAATACGAAATTTTTAAAGGTGTTACAGTTTTGCCCTTACTAATTAAACTTAGATCTCACCAACGTTAGTTAACTTGTTTTAGTATACATTTCAGGTAATAAAGTAGTTAGCTTTTGTGAGCTGTGTAGTGAGTTTGATGGCATTAGCTGGCTATTTGGCAAAGGAATTACATTGACATGAATAAAACTTAGTATGTGGCCGTAAAATAAAAATGTAAATGTAAATGTAAAAACTAGACCTTAAGACTTCCACTGTAATATTTAAAACGGCTACGTACTTGTGTAAATCAATCATCATGACATGACCCGAAAATCGGGGTGTGACAGAGGAACTGTCCAAGTATCTTTCTGAGCTGAAATAGAAGAAGGGTTCTGAGGCCAACCCTTCAGGTATACACATTATAGAATCATTTTATTTTTTAGCAAATCTTGGGTGTTTGACACCAGATGTGGCTCACATATTTGCAATGATTTGCAGGGACTAAAGAAAATTAGAAAACTGAAAAAAGGTGACTTTGATCTGTTTGTTGGAAATGGACAAAAGGTTGTTGTGAAGGCAGTTGGTGAATTAGTCATTATACTTACTAATGGTTTAGAACTTGCTTTGAAAAAAATGTTTGTTTTATTCCTGTGTTACTAGGAACATTATTTCAGTTTCTGCTTTAAGACAACAAAGTTTTAAATATGCTTTTTGTGGTGACAGTATTTGTGAATATTTAAATGCTTTGTTTTATTTTAAAGTGAGGCCTCATAATGGTATCTATGAGATAGATATTCATAATTCTAGCGTGCTATACCAAATCTCCAATAAACGTAAGAAATTCAGTGTGAATAATATGTACCTTTGGCATTGTAGACTTGGTCACAAAAACAAAAATCACTTAAAGAAACTTCAAGCAGAACGAATGTTAGATTCCATCGACAAGAATGATTTCGTTAAGTGTGAGTTTTTTAAGTGGAAAGCTAACCAAAGCTCCATTCTCGAGTGTCGGCGAAAGGGCTAAGGATCTATTAGGACTCATACATACTGATGTTTGTGGTCCATTTAGAACAATGGGTAGGTATAGAAAAAGATACTTCGTAACTTTTATTGATGGTTACAGAAGATATGGATATGTTATCTTATGACGCATATGCATGAAAATTTTGAAAAGTTTCAAAAATTTTAGAATGAAGTACAGAATCAGCTTGATAAAATGGTTAAGATGGTTCAATCGGATCGAGGTGGAGAATATCTTAGTCAGGAGTTCACAGACCATCTAAAGAATGTGGGATCAATTCTCAATTGACAACTCCTGGAACGCCTCAATTAAATGAAGTGTTAGACACGAGAAATCGAACTCTATTGGATATGGTTCGATCAATGATGTGTCGTACGAACCTCCCTCATTCTTTCTGGACCTTTGCGCTTGAATCTGCCGCCAAAATTCTAAATACGACTCCAACCAAGAAAGTCAACAAAATACCATATGAGATATGGCATCGGGTTAAACCCAATGTAACTTTTCTTAGGGTATGGAGTTGTAACGTGTACGTTACAAGTGAGTCATAAGACAAACTTAATAAAGTTATCTTCTTAGGATATCCTAAGAAGATTGGTTACTATTTTCTACAATCCTACGGAAAATAAGATTTTTCCTAAACGAAGATGTTAATTCTTAGAAGAAGAATTCATAGCTTGTGAGATTGGAGATAATATTATGGATTTAGATGAAATCCAGACAAGCGAAATAACCAACCCATGTGATTAAACTGTTAGACAATCAAGAGTGATTGTTGAGGAACCTGAGAGGATCCAAGATACAGCTGACATATAACACATTCGCAAAAGTTCTAGATTTCGTCAAATGCCTGAAAGATATCTCGGATTACATGATAACCCAACGATTGACCAAGAATAAACCAAGACTAATCAAGCTGCAATTCAGATTCAGAATCTAAGAAATGGCTTAAAGTAGTGAATGCTGTGTAACACCCTAGGCAAATCCCACATCGGCCGTGGGCAGGAGAGATCTGGGATTTATAAGGGATGTCCGACCTCAAATACCAACAACGCGTTTTGGGGCTTAATGCTAGTGGATGAGTGGAGAACTCCATAGTTAAGTGTGCTCGGATGACAGCAATCTCAGGATAGGTGACCATCCTGGGAAGGTTTCACCCGGGCAACACAAAAGCAAATCCGTGAGCTCTGATGCAGCAAAGTGGACAATATTGGTGGTATGAGGGGCCGGATGTTACAAGTGGTATCAGAGCAACTCCTGTGCCGTTCGGGATGGTGGGGCAAACCTCATCGAGGATGGTGAGTCCCCGGGGGTGTTCAGAGGGGCCGGATGTTACAAGTGGTATCAAAGCTAGGGACCGGACCGATGTGCCAGCGGGGACGCTGGCCTCCTTAAGGGGGTGTTCGGAGGGACACCCTAGGCAAATCCCACATCGGCCGTGGGCAGGAGAGATCTGGGATTTATAAGGGATGTCCGACCTCAAATACCAACAACGCGTTTTGGGGCTTAATTCTAGTGGATGAGTGGAGAACTCCACAGTTAAGTGTGCTCGGATGACAGCAATCTCAGGATGGGTGACCATCCTGGGAAGGTTTCACCCGGGCAACCCAAAAGCAAATCCGTGAGCTCTGATGCAGCAAAGCGGACAATATTTGTAACATCCGGCCCCTCATACCACCAATATTGTCCGCTTTGCTGCATCAGAGCTCACGGATTTGCTTTTGGGTTGCCCGGGTGAAACCTTCCCAGGATGGTCACCCATCCTGAGATTGCTGTCATCCGAGCACACTTAACTGTGGAGTTCTCCACTCATCCAATAGCATTAAGCCCCAAAACGCGTTCCCCTTTTTGACTCATCGTCCTCGATGAGGTTTGCCCCACCGTTTGTAGATTTATCATAAATATGAAAACTTCCATTAGATAAAGAAAATAGTTAAAGACAACTTGATGAATGTGTCTAGGCACCAATGCTACTTTGATTCCGTGCTGCTTTCTCTTTCTTCTTTGAAACTTTCTTCTCCGGTGCAGGCACGCCTTCGGCTTCTGTATCCGTTACGATTCTAGCAAAAACGGGGTTGGGTGGAGCCGTGACCTGACCGCCCTTTAGCCCACCCCATTTCGTATCACTCTGCAAAGTGGGTGTATTTTCAATACATGAGGCCTTTTGAATCATATTTTTCAGCAAGTTACATAATTATTTTGATAAGGGGAATGAATACCCATGTGACAGCATGGAACTGTTGGTCGGTGTAGCCGAGTTGACGATAAATTCTAAGAGAGAGATTTGGTGTGACAGGCGATAATGCAACCGCGATAATCCTCATTTCTTCTAATATAAGTACGAGATCCTATAAAAATCATTTGGCTGTTACAAATTTACACTAAAATATAACCTGATCAAGATATACCATGAAATATCACGAATGGCGCAGTTTTGACCTTAGTTTTGGCCATAAAATAAAAAATAGTCGCCACCAAGCAACAAATGGCGAGGTTTTGGGGAAAAAAATGCCATCTTGTTTAACAAACAAGATTTTGACACCTAAGCCCTAAAGATGTTTCTTTTGCTTCGAATGTGACCATTTGACCCTCATCCAATCACATCTATTTAAAATGTTGGCCAAAATGGTTATTTTGTGAATTTCCCTTTAGACACTTGTAACACCGGCCCCTCATACCACCAATATTGTCACACCCTCAATTTTCCACAAACGGGGTATCCGTTAGGCGTGTGACATACCAGGATCTCAAGCCATTAGTTACAGTGACACTGACTCAATAAATTTTAACAAAAGTTTTACTTAGTCATTAACCAAAAACTCAGGGTATAAAATGTAGGTTTTCAAAGTTTAGCGGAAGCTTTTAAACAAACCCATTATTTAATAAACTTGTGCTCAACAGTTTAGCACAAAACCAATAAAACTTGTCTCAATAGTCTAGCACGATACAAGTATAAAACCTGTGCTCAATAGTCTAGCACAATACCAAGTTAAAACCTGTGCTCAATAGTCTAGCACAAAATTACTAATTGTTTTCAATAAAACCAACAAGGTAATAAAAGTTCAAAACAAAGTAAAACGACTCATGCATGATATGTCCTACGTGCACAGCTCCTAGCCACCTGAGAAAACATACTGAAAATGGTCAACACATGGTTGGTGAGCTCAATGAGATATTTAACAAAAGTTTATAAATATCAAAACAGTTTAACTGATAAAGTTCATTTACTATTGCTGGTTTGCAAGACCACCTCGCTTACTACATGAGCACGTTGAGATTAAACTGAACGTTGTGTTGTTTGCCTTACTGCCATCAAACTAGATGACCAAAAGTTCCAAGGACAATCTGCACCACCTGGATCCCTACCAGCGTGATGGGGTCTGCCGAACCCGGTAGTACTACTCAAATTTCCCCGTTATACCCACTGTATATTAATAATCTCAACTAAAGGAAAGGACTTTGGTTGGAACGTTTATGCTCAAGTAAAATAAGCCATTAGACAATAGAAATTAGTTTATCAAAACAGTTGCCCGAAGGTCCTGCCCGAAGGCATAAAACGCAGCCCAAGGCCGTATAGAATCTTTCCCGAAGGCCCTACCCAAAGGTATAAAGATGCAGCCCGCCCGAAGGCGCTGTAAAATAGTTGCCCGAAGGCGTTGTAAAAAATTTTGTATGTTTTCTCCCCGAAAAAGGTTTAAAAGCGGGCAAAGAGACTCACCTTTGAAGCGCACAATAAATAAATCAGCACAATGCAACTAAAAACTTAGATCGCCCTACAACCTGCTTTAATAATTACTTACTAATCATTAACTAGGAATACGTAAATACTATATGATAGTCTTGTATAGGTTGGACTCACCGGCTTGTCGGTGTTATATATTTTGTATGTGTTTTGTATCTAATTTGTAAGCTTTTGTACTAGCGAACCTACGGGCGAATCTATAGATTCGCCCGTAGCATAGTTTAGTGATTATGATGGTGTCGACTGGGCGAACCTGTTTGTGCCCAGCGAACCTATGTGGTTCGCTAGATAGATTCGCTACAGCGAATCTATCAACGAACCTAAGACTAATATATATTGTAACCTTATCTTCAAGAAATGTAACTTTTGCACAACTTTTGACAAAAACGTTATCTTACTGATTGTGTCGTGTAATTGTTCTCTGGAGGTGCTAGGAACATATATCATTCATCTTTGTAGCTTATATACCTCCGGTTGTGTGGTTTTATCTCATTATTGGGTTTGTTGTTATAATACACTTTGTTTGTTCAAGTCAAGTGTGTTTGTTGTTAAAACAAGTCATTATAGCACTGAAATCACGATCTTTATGGACCAACAATATGGTATCAGAGCCTTAGTGCTCTTGATTGTTTGATTCAAGTGATTTTTGTGTTGATTTTGGGGTTTTTGTGTCAAAACACTATTTGATTCTTTTCTGGACAGATTTTGGTGTTTTGGTGTTGTATTTTGCTAAAAATTGTCATATTTGGTCATAGGAAGCTTTTAAAACAAACGGGTCTACAAATGGTCAAGTTTCGAAGCTGTCCGGGTTGTTTTCGTACTGTTACTGGTTTGTTCGTAACCCAGCGAACCTGTCTGTTCTTCCAGCGAATCTAGTTGTTCATCCAGCGAACCTAATTCAAATTTTTGTGTTCTGTTGGTTTGTGTTGTGGCTAGCGAATCTGACATTTTATCGAACGAAAGTTCACTTGTTTGGCTCATTGTGCAAGCGAAACTGCTGCCAAAATCAGGCGAGCGAAACTGTGCTTGCTGGTCAGCGAATCTGTTTTGCTTGTCAGTGAATCTGTCTTCAGCGAATCTACCAGCGAATCTGTTGTGTTCTTTGAGCGAATCTAGCCAGCGAATCTATTTGTCTTCAGCGAATCTATAATCTGTTCAAAATTATGGCTACATCAACACTGAATATGAATGATCTGGATAGTGTTCAACCTAACAGGCCACCGAGGCTTGTTAGTGGTGAAAACTTTGAAGACTGGAAAAGATGTTTGAAAGCCTTTTTCTACTACACTGACTATAACCAATGGGAATCAATTGTAAATGGTCTGCACGTGCCAAAGACAGTTGAAGGAACTGTCACTTCAATAAACACAGATCCAAGTACTTTCAATGAAGCAGATACCAAGTTACTTGATCGTGACAAAAAGGCACTCGGGGCATTGATACTTTGTTTGCATCAGGATATCTTCAACAGGTTTGCTGAACACACAACTGCAAAAAGCTTGTATGATGCATTGTGCGAGTTCTATGATGGTAATGAGGATTTGAAACTGGATAGAAAAGCTCAAGCTGAAAAAGAGTTTAACTCTTTCGTGGGGTATTCGCAAGAGAACCTGACTGATATTACAAATCGATTCCTATCTGTATCAAGTAATCTAAAGAAGTATGATGATAAGCTGGGCAATCATGAACAAGTCACAAAACTGTTAGATTCTCTTCCCCCTCAGTGGAGTCTTCAAATCAAGCTGTTGAAACAAGAAAGAAACTTTCATGACTACAAGCTGATGGATGTTATAAACAAGCTGAAGTCATTCGATCTTGATGTAAAGAGAAGAGAATATAATCAGTCTATGATGGTTCCAAATATTCCTTCTCAGAATGCTGCACTTATTTCATCCGCTGCAAACTCTTATATCTACAGTGCTGCACCTGGAGGATCATCAAGTCATGTGTCTGCTAAATCTGTTGGTGCATCTACAAATGTTGGTTCAAGCTCAAATGCATCTGTCACCACTCAGATTCCATCTGACACTATGGCTTTATTTGGAATGTTTGTTCATAGCTATGAAGCTCTTGTTGCTGGTGAGTTGAAAGGAAAGGGGATGACTGTTGAAGATATGTATCAGGTGGATCCTGATGATCTGGAAGAAACCGACATCCAATGGCAAATGGCCATGCTTACTCTTCGTGCCAGATGATTTATGGAAAGAACAGGTAGAAGAAACTTTGGGAATCAGGGGCAGAATAGCAAGCTGGGGTATGGCAAGGGAAAGCTGAGATGTTATAACTGCAAACAATTGGGTCACTTCAAAAGGGAATGCCCTTTACCAATTGTTACTGAACTAGTAAACTCTGCAAATCCAAGATCTGTTCCAAATCAAGAAAGGCTTGAGGAAGCAAAGTCAAAGAATGAAACTGCACTGCTCACCAACTTTGATTGGAGTGCAGAAATTGAAGAAACCAAGGAGGAGATTAATCATGCCCTTGTTGCTGAGATTGTTGAGATTGATGACAAATATATAAATCGCTTTGATCCTTTCAAAGAATTTTATGGTAAAGATGAGGAAGAGAAAGTGGAGAATGTTGATAAAGATCAATCAGATGCTATTGTTCAAGGGCATCTGAATCACTCAGGATTGGTTTGTGAAGCTGCGGTTAATGAAGTGAAGAATGAGGAGGAGTCAAAGCTAAACTTGGAAGCAATGATTGAGAAGGCGAGGCTTGATGCTGTTGATGAATTCAAAAGAAACACTCCCTACTGCCAGTGTGATCGTGCTCTTGCTGCCGAAAAACTGGTAATTGGTCTTCCTTATGATGTTATTGAAGATATGTGTTCATCTGCTTGCAAAATTCGTTTAATTGGCATATACAAAGCTAATAAATTGTTAATGTCAAACGAAAACGAATTAAAAAGAACCAACAAAGAGCTTAAATTAAGTGAATCAAAATATTTTGTCAAATTAAGAGAAGCTTTGAAAGAAAATGAACATTTAAAAAGAACTCTTTTGGAAAAGAACTGTGAAATAAACTACTTAACTGAGCAAGTCACTCTTGCTGAATTTGAAGCAAGAAAACTTAAAAACAAATTGCAGCAGTGGACAATATCTAGTATGAAAAGGGAGGAACTCTGCAAAAAAACAACGGGGGGCCAGAGTTAAGACAGGTTTGGGTCTTAACAACAATGAAACATATGCATATCCCCCACCTAGTACCTTCTGTTACTCTCCAACACCTATTCCTCATCCCTCAAATGAGTTGATACAAGAGATTATACAGAATGATACTAACAGTTCCATTGCAGGTTTAAGTGGAGTAAATCTTAAAGAGGTTAGAGAGGATTACGCCTATGGTGGGAGTACTGGGCTCGGTTGTTCTAGCAGTAGTGATTGCTCTAGTTCTGATTCCAAGAAGTCTTTTGAAGACATTAGTTTAATTAATTCTGTTTGTAGTAATGTGTTATATTCAGACAATTCCATGTTTAATAGTAATTTAGGGTGCACTACTTCAAACCCTAATATGTTGAATGATGTTTTGATTGAAAATGCGTGTGAGAATGACAAAGACAAACTTTCAGGTCATGTCTCTGAAAGTCAAACCAAAACAAACTATTTTCAAAAGTTCTTCACCCAGCAAATTCCATCTTTCACACCAGTGAAAATTTCAAAACCTAAATCTGAACCTGAAAAAGTAAAAGTCACAACAGGTAAGTCAAAAGAACCTTATGACTCTTACAGTGACTGCAATTCTCAACTGTCTGAATGTGATGAGGAAATTGAAATGGATAAAATTCCTGCTAACAGAGTTTTCAAAGTGGGTTTGAAGTCTAATTGCTTTAAATGTGGAAATACTGGTCATACTATTAAGCAATCCCCTAAGTTAATCTAAAACAGTTCAAAGCAAAAATCTTTTGGAAAAAGATTAAACACATTTGTTAATAATTTCTTTTGTAATTCTTCATCTGCTCCACCACCCAAGTACACAAAGGCTTGGGTGCCAATTTCAAAGGTCTAACTTTTTCATTTTTTTTAATAAATGTCAGGAACATTCTAATGCCGTTGTAAACAGTCATTGGCATATTGACAGCGGATGTTCCAGACATATGACAGGGTTGAAGGACCTACTGACTAACTATCGGATCATCAATGGCTGATATGTTGCTTTTGCGGGAGACAAGAAAGGTGGCAAAATGATTGGTCAAGGAGAAGTTTCAAATGGTTCTCTAACTTTGGAAGACGTCAACTATGTTCCTGAACTGGCATTCAATCTTCTCAGTGTATCACAAATCTGTGATAAGAATATTCCAGTGATGTTTCTCCCAAATGAATGCTTGTTCTTGAAACCAGAGTTTTCTATTCCTGAAGAGTTGGTGATCATGCGAGCTCCGAGACGAAATGATACATATATGCTGAATATGGGATCAAAGGAATCAAATTCCACCGTGACCTGTCTCCTATCTAAAGCTTCATCTTTTGAATCGTTTCAGTGGCATAGACGTTTAGGGCACATTAATTTTAAAATTCTGAATAAATTGGTTAAGAACAATTTGGTTAGGGGTTTACCACTCAAAGATTTTTCAGTGGTTGAGAAATGCATGGCTTGTGCTAAAGGAAAACAGCACAAAAAGCCACATAAACTTAAAATTACAAATACCATCTCAGAACCCCTCGAATTGTTACATACTGATTTATTTGGTCCAATAAGTGTCAAATCTATTGCTAAGAAATCTTATTGCTTGGTTGTCACAGATGATTACTCTAGGTACACTTGGGTGAGATTCATGGCATACAAGAGTGAGACTGCTGAAGAGTTGATGAAGCTGATTCCTCAAATCGAGGTCCTTGGAAAGAGAAAGGTTCAAGCCATCAGAAGCGATAACGGAACTGAATTCAGAAACCATATCTTCAACTCTTTCTGTGAACAACGGGGTATTCTCAGACAGTTTAGCGCCGCACGAACACCACAACAAAATGGTGTTGCTGAAAGGAAGAATCGAACCCTTGTGGAGGCTGCTAGAACTATGCTGATTGAGTCAAAGCTTCCAATTATTTTCTGGGCGGAGGCAGTTAATTGTGCAGCTTATGTTCTGAACAGGGTACTGATTGTCAAAGAAAAGATGAAGACTTCATACCAGCTGTTTCGAGGGATTAAGTCGTTGATTGATTTTCTGCGCCCCTTTGGATGTTCTTGTACTCTTTTGAATACTCAAGATCAGAAGACGAAGTTTGGTGCTGTTTCGGATGAATGCTTCTTTGTAGGATACTCGAACACACAAAAGGCGTATCGTGTTTACAACAAGCGAACGCGGATTGTGCAAGAGTCCTACTATGTTGACTGGCAAGAGTCAAACACAACAAGTATTGGCAGTGAACCGGCATGGTTTTATGATTCCACCACTATTTTCAAATCATTTAATCTTCCTGACTCTGACGATGATGACATCCTTCCACACACATCAGTTTCTATCTTTAACCATCCACCTACACAATCACAACCACCACCTTCAACTACACAACTACCTCCCACTTCATTTGACATTCCACCGCCTCCACCACTTCAAACTGTTCCAACTTCTCCATCAGATATTCCATCCTCATCCACTACCATTCAATCATCTGCCACTAATACAATTCCTCCAACATCACCTACACATTCACAACCATCAAATCAAACACCTTCAACCGAAACCAATCCTTTGCTCCTTAACACTGACTTCAAAACCTTGAAAAATCATCCTCATGATTATATCATAGGATCAATTACTGATGGTGTGCGAACTCGGAGTCAGAGTGGTTTGATTAATGAATGTCTCTATGCTGCCTTTCTGTCTCAAGTTGTTCCGAAAAATTATAAACAAGCACTTGAAGATCCAAGTTGGGTGGATGCCATGCAAATGGAACTGCAGCAATTCAGGAAGCTTAAAGTTTGGGAACTGGTTGATCTTCCTCCTAATAAGTGTCCAATCGGCACTAAATGGGTTTTCCGAAACAAGCCAGATGATCGCGGTGTTGTAATCAGAAACAAGGCGAGACTGGTTGTTCAAGGATTTGCTCAAGAGGAGGGGATTGACTACACTGAAGTTTTTGCTCCAGTCGCTCGCCTTGAAGCCATCAGAATCTTTCTTGCTCATGCTGCGAATAAAAACTTTAAAGTTTATCAGATGGATGTGAAATGTGCATTTCTATATGGAGATATCGATGAGGAGATCTACGTATGTCAACCACCGGGTTTCGAGGATCCAGATTTCCATTCAAAGGTGTACAAGCTTGATAAATCCTTGTATGGGTTGCATCAAGCTCCACGTATCTGGTACGAAACTCTGACACAGTATCTTCTCAGCAAAGGTTTCTCTCGTGGGACTATAGATATGACATTGTTCAAGAAGGAGGTGAATGGGGAGCTACTGATCGTTCAAGTGTATGTTGATGATATCATTTTCGGTTCGACTAATGAAGGGCTGTGTAGAGAATTTGAAAAAGTGAAGATGGATCGCTTTGAAATGACAATAATGGGGGAGATGTGTTTCTTCTTGGGGCTGCAAGTGGAACAAAAGCCTGATGGAATTCTTATCCACCAAGAGAAATATATCAAAGAGATCCTCACGAAGTTTGGCATGAATGACTCATCTCCTGAATTGATTCCTTTCACCGCCCAAACATGCCTTACTTCCGATGATAATGGGAACCCTGTGGATGCTCATCGGTACCGCTCGATGATCGGATCTCTCATGTATCTGACTGCAAGCCGACCAGATATTACATTTGCTGTGTGCTACTGTGCTCGTTTCCAAGCCAATCCAAAAGAATCACATGAGAAAGTTGTTAAACGCATTTTTCGTTACCTTAAGGGTTCCTCCCGTTTGGGACTTTGGTACCCAAAAGGTGGGAACTTTGATTTACATGCTTTTTCTGATAGTGATCATGCTGGTTGCAGGATTAACCGAAAATCAGTCACTGGCGGATGTCAATACCTTGGAGAATGTCTTGTTTCCTGGCAAAGCAAGAAGCAAACAACCGTCTCTCTGTCCACAGGAGAAGCAGAATACATTGCTGCATCAAGTTGATGTTGCCAAGTGCTCTGGATTCAACATCAGATGATGGATTATGGCATCAACTTTCTTCATACGCCACTCTTTTGTGATAATGAAGCTGCTGTTGGCATTGCCAAGAATCCTATTCATCACACTCGCACCAAGCACATTGAAACAAGAATTCATGCCATCAGGGATGCACAGGAAAAGGGGTTCATCGATATTATTCCTATTGAAACTCGAAAGCAAAAAGCTGATCTTTTCACAAAAACTTTTGACAAACCACGTTTTTATGAACTGATCTCTATGCTGGGACTTATATCTTTTTGAAAACCTTTTTCTGTGAGAATCAATCTGTAAATATGTAAATAACTTTTTCATTTTCTTCTTTGAAAATTCAGTGGGTCACTCATTTCTTCGCTCCTTTATTTTATCTTTATTTTCTTTTTATTTCCTTCTATTTCTCTTTTATTCTGTATATATATATTAAGAAAATCTGAAAAACAAAAATTTATTATTAGATTGCTACAATATAAAAATTTTGGGGGAGATTTTAAAGATTAACTATTTATAATTTTTCAAATTTTGCTATTTCAGGATCTCCATTTTGATTGATGTTGAAGAGACGTTGAAGGAGGTCAGAAGCATTGCGTTTGGGATATGTCAGATAGGCTCAGCCCGAAAACAAAGTAAACAGTGATTGTGCAGCCAAACATAACGTTTAAGATCTCGACAACAAGGATTATCCCCTTGACATGATTGGATTGCACAAAGATAAGGGTTCTGTCAAAAATGGGTTGAGAGCGTCAAATCTTTGCATTGATTTCCCTAAACATCCCAAATCACCCTCGCCCTATCCCCGAATCGAGTTTCTAGTTTGCAAAAAGCTGCTAGTGATGCTCTTCGGAAAAGCCTCTGAGTGAGTTACTTGTTAACTCCTCAGAACGTATTGAGTCAAAGTGTTTAACTCCTCTGCTATACGGAAGTATTGACCTGGAGTTGGTGAATCTTCTCTGCTATACGGAAGTATTGACCTGAAGATTCACCGAGCATGCTCAAATGTTTATCTCCTCTGGTATACGTCGGTATAGACCTGGAGCTCTGAACTATTTGAGTTTCCCAAATAATAAGTCGCATTGTGTTCAAAAGAATCAATTGCTGACAAGCTCCACTCACAAAGAAAAGATGCAAAAATTGCACAAGTGTCAAAAGAAGCTAATGCATCGATCAATATTCAAAATTTGATCCTCGAAATTCAAGCAAAGTCAATCTTATTGCTCAGATATACCCTGATGACAGAACTTGTTCTTTTTACCTAGATGTCTGTGGGGACCGAGTTGTCTGAGCTTCTTCAATCAAACCAAAAACATGATAAAAGAAGCTGCTGATCTCTTGTTGAAAGGACTAAGGCATGGGTTTAAATGGACAAACATATCTGCAATCCCGCCAATCGATGATTCTCCGGATTCTGCTCAAAACATCATGAAAAATATATATATCCTTCTTAGCGTTTAAAATTCCTGTCTTTATTTTTATTTTATTTTATTTTTCTAACTTCTATCTTGTTATTATTAGTATTTTTAGGATTATATGTTTATTTTTGGAGCGTTGAAATCGTGGGACGGTTTCGTGGATTTACAAAGAATTTAAAATTTGAGAAAAACCAAAAATATTTTTAATTTGTGTGCTAGCGAACCTGCTAGCGAACCTACAGGTTCGCCAGAACCTCAGGTTCGCCAGGAACCTCTTTGTTTCGCCGCCGTGGTTTACTTGACTTTTGGTCTTCTGGCGAATCTAAAGTTCGCTAGTGTGTCTGCCAGCGAACCTATGTCTGGATATATATGTTGTGACAGCGAAATATTTCACAATTTCGCTGTCACCACTGTAGCTGGGTTTTTCAAAAATACTAACTGACGTGCGTTCGATTCTCACTTTCAACCGGTTTTTCACACTTAAACATCCCTAATTTGGTCTGGTATGTCATCGCCTTCATCTTAATCTCTGTTTTAAACCCTTAATCGCACTGTTAAACCCTTAAATCTGTCGATCTGTGATTGTGTGTAAATTAAATGACTGATTTTGTGTTTGTTGTTAGGAATCTACTTCATAAATCCTCGTTTGATGTTTATATTACTTGATTGTTGCCTTATTTGCTTGTTAATGATGTATTGTCTGTGATTCTGGCCGTTTTTCAAAAACTAGGGTTTCCAGCGAACCTATGTGTTCGTCTGGCGAATCTGAACGAAAGTTCAAAACTTCGAGCGAACCTATGTCGTTATGCTGCCCGCGCATCAACATAGATTCGCCCGACTGTTTCTAGCGAACCTATACATTCGCTCGACCAAATGACTGATTTTTCATGTCAGCGAATCTATAGGTTCTGGTGCCAAATCTCAGGTTCGCTCTTTAAGCGAACCTAATTTCCAACGAATCTATTAACTGTTTTTCAAAATCTTCGTTTCTGATCAATCTCCGTTTATTTTTCAGGCACGATGTCTACTTTATTCTTCGAAAGAAAGCACAATATGTGTGCTTTGCTTGACGAGAATCACGAGAAAGCCGGTGGCTATAGAGATTGTATCAAATGGCTGAAGTCGTCTCATATACATCACGCCATTTCTCATTCACCAACCATATACGAGCTGCATGTTCGAGATTTCTGGAGAACTGCAGTAATGAATGTGTCTACACAGCCATCGCGTATATGTGCCAAAGTCAGTGGATTTGATTTGGAGTTTACTAAAGCCGATCTGGCTAGAATCTTGAGGTTAGAAGAGGATGTGGGGGAAGAGGTTAGTATGAATGCTGAGGAGGTATATGGGGCATTCCGGACTGCGGGTTATGAGGGTCCGATGCCTGGAGAAAAGAAGATGGAGTTTGTGAAGTCCTATCTGATCCAAGAGTGGAGGTATATTGCACACGTATTCATAATGTGCTTGGATCATAGGAAAGGGGGCACAGATGGGCTGAACTTAGACTGGGCTCGGGCAATGATGTTGTTTTGTCGGGGACAAAAGGCCAATCTTGCAAAGCTTATCTTCAATTACATTCTAGAGGACATCCATGCAACTAAAGCCGCTAAGTGGTTGATGTATCCCAGATTCATTCAGATGGTTTTGAATGATAAATTGCCAAATCTGCCGGTTGTTGGCGATGTCCTGAAGATATGGGAGATGCATTCAAGGATATTCAGAGATTGTAAAACAGTGAGATCTGATTGTGTCGGTAGGACCTCGTTTTTGTGGGAGAACATGTACCCGGCTGATCGATGGGTACAAATTCAGAGATTGATGGAGGCTGAGAGAAAAAGGGGCGGTGAGAATATTGAGGTGGTTGAGAAAAGGGTGAGAAAAAGGAAGTCGTATGCCAAGGAAAAGGATTATTCATTGGATCGGGATATAGATGAGATTCAGGCTGAAATAGATGCGGGTAGGGAAAAGCGAACAAAGAGGAAATCTGATGCTCCAACTGAAACTTCAAAGAAGGCAAGGCACGATACTGGGGGTACATCTGCTGAATCTGGTAATGGACTGAAAGGTGAGATTGATAGTCTGAAGGCTGAGTTGGGGGAACTGAGAAGTAAGTATGAAGAATTGGAGACTCAGGATGCTGAAAAATCGACTGTTATATATGAAATGGGGAGAATGATGAAGGACCAACAATGTCTGATGGTTAGGATTTTCAAGGAACTGAACAGTCTAAAGGAAAAGGTGGGGTCAGAATCTACGATGTCTGAAGCTGAATTGAAGTCCTTAACGGATGCTGCAAGGTATCCGTTAATGGATGTTGTATTTGGAGATCATGACAAAGGAAAGGGTAAAGCTGCTGAGGAGCCGTTTGATGAAGAAATGGGTATAGATCTGGATGTTTTTGAAGGGGCTGAAGTTGTCGGTGGATCTAGCGTGAACTTCAGTTTGATAGATGAACCAGAGGTTGACATTGAAGCTGACAGTGAAGAGGATTTAGATGATGAGCCGGAGACATATAAGGTTGAAGAAAAGGGGGTTAGCTATCAGTTTGAGCACGTTGAGTTAGATAAATCAGAGTGGTTCCGAAAAGAAGAAAAAGTTGTTCCAGAGGTACCCATATTTCAAAATATTGATGAACCAAACACCTCCCAGCTAGATAGACAGGTGATCGCATGGAAATACAACTCAGCTGTTGACGCTTATATGGTTAAACGAAGGGGTGGGGACATCAGTTATATCAAGAATAGGAAGCATTTCGCCACCTTGCCTCGGTGGGATTTGCGGAGGTTGGCTGAACTCTATTTGCTTGGTAAGGAAGATAGCGGCAGGGCTTGTGCGTTCGAGGTAACAATCAGGGAGGCTGCAAAGACAAACTTTGTGGATTTTGGGTACCAGAAGCCGAGGAGAATGAGACAGAAAAAGGATAGGCATTGGGTATCGTGGAAGGGAAAGATTGTTTTGAAGATTGAAGCACCGAAGGTTATGACAAGGGTCAGAGTTCCGGATACACAGCCACCGAGACTGAATGATTTCCTCAAATGGTTTTATGATAATAGTACGGGTGAAGCTGTTATCAGATTGAAAGGGGAAGACCGTCCAGAGATTCGCTTGTTTGACCCTATGGAGGTTTTCTCTTTTTGTGACGAGGATCTAAGAGTTTTATGTGAAAACCGGATTAAGCACGGGGCTGGAGACGATACTAGAACTGAAGCGAACCTGTTTGTGAAGGTCGCAAACAAAGCCCGTGGAATTCGTGCTGAACTGAGGTCGGTGAATGAGAGACTGAGGATGACTGAGGTCGGTGAATGAGAGACTGAGAAACCAGTGGAGGTTGTAGATTTGGATGTGACTGGCGAGGAGCATACTGCAGAAATTCAGGCGGAAACGATTGATCTGGATGTGCCTGACACTGAGGTCGCCGAAGCTGAGTTTGTAGAGTCGATGCTGGTTTTTAGTGAAGATGAGGCCGGATCAGAAGATGTTACAAATCCGTTGGCCGGAATTGAAGATAAGGCAGGAGCATACGTTGAACATATTTGAAGCCAACTTAAGACGGAGCTAAACAGAAGACTTCCCCAGGTGAGGTCCAACCTAGGGGGAGTATTGATAGTCTTGTATAGGTTGGACTCACCGGCTTGTCGGTGTTATATATTTTGTATGTGTTTTGTATGTAATTTGTAAGCTTAGTGATTATGATGGTGTCGACTGGGCGAACCTGTTTGTGCCCAGCGAACCTATGTGGTTCGCTAGATAGATTCGCTACAGCGAATCTATCAGCGAACCTAAGACTGATATATATTGTAACCTTATCTTCAAGAAATGTAACTTTTGCACAACTTTTGACAAAAACGTTATCTTACTGATTGTGTCGTGTAATTGTTCTCTGGAGGTGCTAGGAACATATATCATTCATCTTTGTAGCTTATATACCTCCGGTTGTGTGGTTTTATCTCATTATTGGGTTTGTTGTTATAATACACTTTGTTTGTTCAAGTCAAGTGTGTTTGTTGTTAAAACAAGTCATTATAGCACTGAAATCACGATCTTTATGGACCAACAATATATATATATATATATAATATAACTTTCGCTAGGGTTCGAGTGTTCGGTTCGGTTTCCATATGGCACTAACACACCACGTAAGTTTACATATATTAGGCATGTCATGGTTATATATTTACTTTCATGTAGATATTTTCATTTACAACACAACACCATCATGATCAATACATTTCCTATACATTACATATGACATTTTGATCAATACATGCAACATCTAATGCACACATACTGATGCGTGTAATATATATATACAAATAAACACTAAAAACACCTAAGCTTTAAATTTATAAAACCTAGACAGACTAACTAAATCACACACAACCGGCAGTGTACCGGTCGAATGTAATATAGCTTAAGTAAGTCCGGGTGTCGACCCACAGACTCTATATACTACGTTAAATAACTAGAAAAAACTCAACTAAACTAAACACGACTTAAATAAAAGATTTATTTGAAAAGGGGGGTTTTTGCTAAAAATAGAAAGTTACTAAAAATAGAAAGTTACGATTTAAAAACGGATTTAAAACATATTAGAGAAAACAAACCACCTAGGCTAGAATCATCGTTAACTTTAATTATCGCTCACGTTGGACTAATAGTTATGGAACCGGGATCTAAATCTATTCACTTAAAAGCTTTCCTAATTAAGACCCTCGACCCTTCTCGAGAAGAAACCTAAAGGATAACTATTAAGTTATAAGCACACCGGTTACGGGATTAAATTTCCTCACGGTTATCTAATCAAATTATGTCTAATTGACTCACGCTAAAGATCTATCTCACGATACGACCCTTAAAGCCATTTGAACCTAATCATTTAATTTAACAAGCAAGATTAATAATTAACACTAAGCCGGAATTTTCACAAAAACCTAAACTTAGCAAATTGACTAACAAGACTTGTTAACAACCTATCACCTCACGGATATCTAAGTTGGCTATACGTTATTACCGATTTCATTAACACTATTAATCCTATGGTTGTACTGCAGTTAAACCATAATAATCACAACTCACGTTAATGACTAAACGAGTCCTATTACGTGACATAGACAATCACCAAGAACACATGGATTAATAATATCAAATCAACCAATTCAAACATATAAAACACATTAAACAATCATGAAAGTTCAAACTTTAATCAAACATAAACCATAACCAATCAATCCAACGCAAGTTCAAATAAACCGTTAACGAATCAACATAAGCCTAGGTAGTTTTAACGAGTTTAGCCAAGCATGTTCTTAATGAAAAACACAAGTTTAATAATAATAAACATGATCAAAAGAAAGAAAAACGAAGAACGAATGAACCCGAGAAGCCTACGAAGTGATTCCTTGAACCCGCACGAATACGATGCCTTCGTTCCGTCTTCTCCACGTCAAAACCCGCCTCAATCTGCTGGAAATCGCCTCCAATTCGTCCCAAGAAAAGTGTAGGAGGCTAGGGTTTGAGGTTATGTGTTTATATAGCGAACCGGGCCAAAAATCGCGAAAACAATCTGCCGAAGCGTCGTCACCGCGTCACGCGGTGACGAAAATGACTTGTGGCCGCGTGCCGTGCCAAGGACCAACAGCCCAAGGGGGCACGCCACGCTACGCGGTGGTGAACCCACTTGTGGCCGCGTGACGTGCCAAGCCACTCCGCTGCCGCATCGTTTCGGTTTCGTTCGTTTTCTTCGTTTACGCGTTCCGGTCCGCTCGTAACTCCGTTTCGCGCCCCGTTTTCGCCTACGGATTCGATTTTTCACGATCTATCCGTTTCCTTATCAACATGGGACCTACGAAACATAAAAACATTAGTTGTGCCAAAATTGATATAAAAACGTTACCGTAACGACACAAAATGTAATTAAACTTGACACGGGATTTATGTATATTTATCGTTATATCACATACCCACTGCTCATACGCCCATTCAAACATATTGTTTCACACGCACATATATATACACATTCGTACATTGTTCCCATATATACATACACTTGCATACATAATAGAACTAGTACATACATTCATTTATGCCAACTGAAAATACCTACATACATGTTCGTATATCCATAAATACATACGGTTCACATATATATATATATACACATATACTACATTCACGCTGCTGCCATCCATGTACATACGCACATACAGTATAGAATTACACATACGTACAACTATATATATATCTTTTAACATTCACCATCACGTATATATACTCATGCTGCTTTTACTTACTTCCATACACACATACGCATATATGTTGTTGATCTTGATTTATTTATACATACATACATACATATAAAACATACATGGCAATATATATACATACACCTTAACAGAACCTACATGTTGCATACTATTTTAAACACAAACATACTGTACATACATACCCATATATAACTCCTACCCACTGCTGTTTTTTTCTTTTTTTTGCGCATACATACATACAGCATACGGTTTCTTACTTATAACATATATCGACCACCACTATACATACACACCCTCGCATATACCTACAAACTATATATACGGCTGCTGCTAATTGTTCTCTATTTACATACATATGAAACATACACATAACATACATACCACACATACGTGATTATACTATTACATGTATTCATACACATATACACGGTACAGATTCAAAATCCACAAAAGCAAACACCTAATACCTATGATCGAACCGAACCCGAAACCCTTAAACGAAAAGAAACTATGATTAGAATTTTACCGAAGAGAGAGATGCGATTGAAGATGGTTGAAAACGACTGCGGTCATCCTGCTGGTACGCGACTTAGGTTTCAGGCGAGACAGTGGCCGGCTGCTGCTTCTATTTCTGTCACGACAGCAGGAGAGAGAGAGATGAGTCGCGTGTGTATGTGTTTTGATTTGCATCTTGTGTGAAGACGAGGACGATCGAGAGTGGGGGTGGGGTGATCGATGGTCAACCGCTGCAACTGAAGAAGACGAGCGACAGACAGCAGTTGTTGTGTATTGTCGATGGAGAAACAGGGACAAGAGGAGGAAGATGGGTTGGGGCTAGGGTTTGGGTTATAACATAACAAGTTACACTTTGGCCCTTAGACTTTTGTAGGTTAATTAAGTTTAGGTTTTTATAGTTAATTACTTAGTTTAGCTATTTACAAATTGGACCCTATATTAAATAAAACTGAACGGGATAAGTAACAGATGGTTAACGGTGTTAACTTGAATTCGCACGGTGTCACAGCTGAGATGCAATCCATGTATGACAACCAAGTATGGGACTTAGTTAATCTTCCTCCCGAGATTCGGAGTGTAGGAAGTAAATGGCTCTTCAAGAAAAAAGCCTGATAAAAATGGAATCTTGCAAACTTTTAAAGAAAGGCTAGTGGCAAAAAGATACACTCAAAATCAAGGAGTTGATTATGAGGAGACCTTTTCACCTTTAGCAATGCTAAAGTCGATTAGGATTTTACTTGCATTTGCTACATATTATGATTATGAAATATGGCCCCTAATAAAGTTTGCAAACTTAACAAGTCCATTTATGGACTGAAGCATGCATCAAGAAGCTAGAATCTTCGTTTTGATCAGAAAAGCAAAGAGTTTGGTTTTATCAAGAATGAAGACGAGCCATGTGTTTATATGAAAGAAAGTGGGATCTTTGTGACATTCTTAATCTTGTATGTAGATGACATATTGATCATAGGGAATAACATTCCTATGATGTAGGATACTAAGTCTTGGCTTAACAGATGTTTTGAGATGAAAGACCTTGGAGAAGCAGAATACGTATTAGGAATTAAGATCTATAGAGATAGATCAAGGCGACTTATTGGTTTGAATCAAAGTACTTATATTGGTAAGATACTTAGAGGCTTTGCCATGAAAGACTCAAAGAAAGGATCTATGCCTATGGTCAATGAGATGAAACTGAATCAGAATCAATTTCCTAAAAGTGATAAAGAAATAAGAGATATGGAAGTTGTTCCATATGCATTTGCTATTGGGTCTGTCATGTATGCAATGTTATGTACTAGACCAGATGTGTCATCTGCTTTGAGCATGATAAGCCGATACCAACAGAATCCTGGTAAGATTCATTGAGGGGCGTGAAAAACATTCTTAAATACTTTAGGAGAACTAAGGAAATGCTCATGGTATATGGAGAAGTGGAAGAAGAGTTATCACTAAGATGTTATATTGATGCTAGCTTCCAAACTAACGAAGATGACTCTCGATGTCAGTCAGTGTATGTATTTGTTTTGAATGGTGGAGAAATTACTTGGAAGAGCTCTAAGCAGGGTGTAGTTGCTCAATCCACCACTATGTAATAGGACACCAACAACTTAATGTCTTATAAATTACTTTATTAGGATCTAAATTTTAAGTTTCTTATTAAGTTATATGATAATAGGACCCTAAGGAATCATCCATCATATTAAATAGCTTTTAAGGACATCAGTTTAGTAACGTATATTATAAAAGGACCCCAAGAGTTCAGTCGTCCTGTTAAATAGTTTTTTAGGACTATATTTTACAAGCGTTCCACACAAAAGCTCCTAAAAACTCATTTTTTGTAGAGAAACCACAACCCTAAGTGTGGGAAACACATAGTTGCCGCCCCTCTTAAAAAAATTGACCCAAAACGTGCTTTACAATAGTGGAGATGTAGATTGGGTGTGAGAATTAACATTTAAAAGAGTGTTGGATCAAGACGAGTCATCCAACTAAATCGAAATGTATACATACCACAAGTGTGGTTCGTTGGTGCATCGTTAGTAGTAGAAACAAATAAGTCAAAATTATTTTTGGGTAACTTATTATTAGAAACAACTTGAAGTTTTGTTTATCTTGAAGAATTGAGAAACGAAATTGAGAATAGAGTACGATTAGGTGAAGTACTTCTAGAATGAGCCTGGTATGTTAGGAGATTTTTACATGAATGTTTAAGCAATATGGATTTATTCACGAGTGACTTTGAATGGGAAATATTGTGCGGTTGGTTTATCATACCAATAAGAGGTTTTTTTTTCCAATAAGTTGTTAGCTTTATGAGACTCCTCCACGGAATACTAAAATTTTTTTATAGGGTTTGTTTAACATTAATTTGCCGAAAAATTATGTTAAGATGTTACCGGCACTTGGCAAGAGATCGTAGTACACTGACCAGAATTTAAAGCATCCCATTAAGTATCATAAGTTTGTGAATTTAGTAAGGTAAATGTTTCAACTGGTGGATTCAGATTGATTATATGTGCAATGAGTCATCATCACTAAGGGACAAATATAATAGCAGTGAAACATCATCAGGTTTGTCAACATAGATATTAGTTCTTATTTGTGTGTCACCAAGGAAAGATTTCAATTATCTTTAATTTAGGTGTATAGGGTAAAGTGTATGTAGTTTAAATATAAACTTATGATATGCCATCAAATGTTGTATTGTAACTGTCTACCATCCATAGATGGATTTTATGGGTTAAGTCGAGGATAGACTTGATATCGGTGCGTTATTTAGAGATGGATGTTTGTTCCATATGAATTTGTATTGATTGGTTCTTCACTTTTGTGTGTCTTTTTGGGTATCACCAACATGACAGATTTTGCCAGGATCATCGTGTACTTGTCACACCCCCAAAATTCACTAACGGAGTTTTACCGTTAAGTGTGTGACAAACCAAGATCTCATTCATTAGTTACACCAAATGACACTATATGAATTTAGAACATACGTGTCTCATTAAATGAGAAAATTTAATACAGAGTTACCGTTTAAAAGTTTGCCGAAGCGTAATCAAAATGTAATATCAAAATATTAAATGGAAACTAAATGCGCAAAACACGCGCCCAACACGAGAAACACAGTCTAAATAGTCATTAAACTCAAAACATGGTTTTTAATGCAAGAAAATGTTTAAATGAAAAGTCGTGACTCCATGCCATGTCCTAAGTGCGTGGTACCTCAATGACCTATAAAAGTGAAAGGCTAACAAGTGTCAACACGACGGTTGAGAGTTCACATAGTAGGTACAAAATCAAGTAAGTTCGTTCACAAGAAGAAATATAAATAAAGCATGTCGGTGTAGGTAGCTAGTCTACAGTACATGTTCTAAGAGTCAAATGTATCTAACCGAAGCTGACGTGTATACACATTACGTGCATAGTTTGCCTGTGGTACATCCCAGCAGGATGTTGATAAAGTGATAAATATACATAAATCCCTAGTTATGTTTGTTTACGTTTTTAGTTGTTTCGGTTACGTTTTTATATCATTTTTGACACACCTAATGTTTTTATGTTTCGTAGGTCCCATGTTGATAAAGAAACGGAAAGATCGTGAAAAATCCGATCCGTAGGCGAAAACGGGACGCGAAACGGAGTTACAAGCGAGCCAGTACGCGAAAACGAAGAAAGTTTGGGCTTTTCTTGGCCCGGTTTGCTATATAAGCACTCCTTATGAAACCCTAGCCTCTTAGAAACCCTAGGGGACGAATTGGAGGCAATTTTCAGCAGCTTGGAGGCGTTTTTGGAGGTTACGAAGGCGAAACAACGTGTCGGAAGCTCGTGGGATTGAAGATTGCATCTTGGATCACTCGGATTACATCGTTCTTTCGTTTTTATTTGTTTTTATCATGTTTAATACTTTTGAATTTGCGTTCGTTGGTATGACTATGATTGGCTAAACCTTTTTAGAATCACCTAAGTTTTATAATGATTCGTTAACGTTATTTTGAACTCATGTTGGATTAACTTTTGGTTTATGGTTTAGTTTAATTAAAGTTTGAATCTTTATTATTGTTTGATGCATGATATATGTTTGCATTGATTGAGTTAGTATTATTAATCCACGTGTTCTTGGTGATTGTCTATGTCACGTAATAGGATTCGTTTTAGTCATTAACTTGCGTTGTGATTAATTGTGGTTGATTTGCAATTAAACCATAGGATTAATTATATTAGTTAAATCGGTAATAATGTGTAGCTAACCTAGATATCCGTGAGGTGATAGGCTATTAATAAGTCTCGGTTGCTTGATTTGCTAGGTTTAGGTTTTGTGAAAATTCCGGCTTAGTATTAATTACCAATCTTGTTTGTTAAATCGAATGATTTGGTTCAAATGGCTTTAAGGATTGTATCGTGAGATAGGTCTTTAGCGTGGGTCAATTAAGTGTAATATGATTAGGTGACTGTGAGGAAACTTAATCTTGTAACCGGTGTGCTAATAACTTAATAGTTACCCTTTAGGTTTCTTCTCGAAAAGGGTCGAGGCTCTTAATTAGGGAAGTTTTTAAGTGAATAGGTTTAGATCCCGGTTTCATAACCATTAGTCCAACGTGACCGATAATTGAAGTTAACGATGATTCTAGCCTAGGTGGTTTGTCTTCATTAATCTGTTTTAAATCCGTTTTTTAAATTGTCAGTTTTCATTTTTAGTAAGTTTCCTAATTTAGAAAGTTTCTATTTTTAGCAAGTTACTATTTTTAGTAGTACAACCCCCCCTTTTTTCAAATAATCTTTCTTTTAAGTCGTGTTTAGTTAGTTGAGTCTTGTCTAGTTAATTAAACGTAGCATATAGAGTCTGTGGGTCGACACCCGGACTTACGTACGCTATATTACATCTGACCGGTCCACTGCCGGTTGTGTGTGATTTAGTAGTTCATCTAGCTTTTATAAATATTAAAACTAGGTGTTTTTAGGTATTTATTTTATATATATATATTGCACGCATCAAGTTTTTGGCGCCGTTGCCAGGGACTCTTGGTAATTGCGTTAATTAACTTTGTTGAGTCTTAACTGACATACACGTGCTTTGTTTGTTTTGTTTGAGTCGTAGGATTAGTTTTATTTTGCTCTGTTTTTCTCCCCATCGAGTCTTTCTTTTTGTTAAATATGTGTGAAATTTGTGGAGGACCTCATTTTACCTGTTTATGTCCAGATTATACGGGGTCCTCTACATCACCTTGTGTTACTAACCCCTCTATGCATGCGCAACCATATTATTCACAGGAATGTCAAACATCCCAAGATGGTGCAGAGTACATAGAAGAAAGGAGAAGGGAGGATGAAGAGAAATTAAGGGATCAGTTGAAGATAGTGCAGGATATGATGATGTATCGCTGGGATGAGTTTACTAATGATGATAAACAAAAACTTCTGGAGGTTCACGGATTAATTTCGGAGGAACTTGAGAAATATAAAAGAATTCAACCAGCAGCAACTAAAGAGCCAGAGATCATGGAGAGGTATGTGGTCAAAGGTAATGAGGATTTACCACCTGTCGGTATCTATGATATTTCCATCCAAGATGATTCTTATAGCGATGATGAAGACGAATGGGAATTTAGTTGTGAAGATTTGCATCAGGATCCTGTACCAGGTAAGTGTTCTGAACTTCAATCTGATCATTCTGATTTTGATATTCCTGCATCAGTTGACTTAATTGAGGATGAACTCGAGTCATCGGGTTCATCTAACTTTTCATGTTTGTTTATTGAGAATGATGGTGTGCAGGAATTAGAAGTTAAATCTTAGTAGGAGGGAGATGTGAAGGAGGTACCAGTTCCATCCTGGGAGGGTGAGTTTGTTGATGAACTGGTGGACCTGCCTATTTGTGAGGAAGTGGAATTTGACCCACTTGGCGATTTGAAGATTCTTGAAGACCTTGTATACAATCAAATGCCAAGTGTGGGGATAAATCGAGAACCGAGCGAGCCTGGGGAAGAAGTAAATGATGAGGAATCCTCAGAACCTCGGGAGGAAGCAAGAAAGAAGCCTGTGAGCCGAAGCCTTTTGCAAGTCAGAAGATGGTCTATAGGGAAGAAGAAGGCGTTGAATTTCAAGCATGACCAGTCTTCAAGATATATGCCATGCATCTGGTTCATGCCAGGTAAGTACAAATGCTGGTGGTCTGACCCGTTTAGAGTTTTTAAATTGATTATCAAAACCGTTTTCAATTTCACTATTAATTTTATAAGTATTTGTGTGAAGCGGATGGAATTGAACAGGTTAGATCAGATCAAAGAGAAACCTCCTGATTGAATTCAAGTGTGGGGAGGTTTCTTGTGACTTTTGTAGAGTTTGTATAATTTCATTTTTATTTTTATTTTATTTTTGTCGAGTCAGTTTTACGCTCGGGTATTCTTTTGTTTGTTTTTGCAGGTTTAAATCATTCTCACCCGTACTCAATCTCCATTCGTGTGAGTTTGTATTTGTGAAGATGAAGATGGATCTCGAGAGTGTCGGTGGAAGCTCGATCGCGACCGAAATGCTATACGATCGTAGCTAAAGATTGGAACGAAGACTTGGAGCTTACGCGTTCTGCAAATAACCAGCTAAGTCTTTTCCAATTCACCCTTCTATCTTTTAATTTTTGCAATTTAATTTTTATTTTTAGCTGTTTTCCATTTCTACATTAGGGACAATGTAGAACTTAAGTGTGGGGATGTGAAATAGTCATTTCTGAGTCTTAGGTTTGTTTAGTTGTTTGTTTTAAGTTATATAGAGTCTTAAAAAATCCAAAAAAAATTGAAAATCTGAAAAATGTCTTTGTTTAAGTTGTGCACTTTAATAGAAAATGATAGTGAACTAATTTTGGTTTTCAAATGAGTTGTGGTTTTTGAAACAAAAATGAATTTGGATAAACTTTTGGTAACCGAATTAGCTGAGATAGTTTCCCTAAGTGTAATAATTGAAAAGTTAATTGTCGTGAATCTCGTGGGTATTCATATTAGGAGGAATAAGAAAGCCTTAACTAAATTAAATTAGGCACCATTGTAGGCTTTAGAACTTAAATAGGTTAAAGGGTAGTGCCATTTTAGGATTTATAACACACTTCTTGTGAAAGAAGTGGCGCATCCGCAAATCAAATGTCCACAGGGTGACTGAAAAGCGCTCAAAGTAGCTGCTAAATAAAAGAGCTCAAAGTAGCCAAATCAAAAGAAAAAAAAATGAAAAATATAAGGCAAGTGATCCAAGACCTCATGTGCTCTACCTCCGGGATAGCGACTTGGATACGACACCCCTGGGTGAGGTGATCTTGTTTTATGAAAAACATGAAGAATAAACAGTCTATACCCACAAAATTCATCCATCAAAATCCACCCTAATATGGCACTAGTTCTTAATTTAGTTAAGTTCTTTAGGTTATTCTGGTAGGAAAGCCTTTGTGGTTTAATCCTGTGCCTCGTCAAGCAACACTTAATCGGGCTGACTTGTTTTCCTTTGTGTGAGACCTTGTAGATAAGTGATTTAATTGAATTTAAATTAAACATAAGGGGAAATTTAATTGGCTAGTGTTAGGGTGTTTAAATAAAACGCACCGTTGTTTATCTAAAGTCGGTTCTTGTTTGAGAAACTGTAATGAAAGTTGAAACCTTAATTAGTTATGATTCTATGTGCATGCTTTTTCAGGGACGAAAAAGGTTAAGTGTGGGGATGTTTGATAAAGTGATAAATATACATAAATCCCTAGTTATGTTTGTTTACGTTTTTAGTTGTTTCGGTTACGTTTTTATATCATTTTTGACACAACTAATGTTTTTATGTTTCGTAGGTCCCATGTTGATAAAGAAACGGAAAGATCGTGAAAAATCGGATCCGTAGGTGAATACGGGACGCGAAACGGAGTTACAAGCGAGCTGGTACGCGAAAACGAAGAAAGTTTGGGCTTTTCTTGGCCCGGTTCGCTATATAAACACTCCTTATGAAACCCTAGCCTCTTAGAAACCCTAGGGAACGAATTGGAGGCAATTTTCAGCAGCTTGGAGGCGTTTTTGGAGGTTAAGAAGGCGAAACAACGTGTCGGAAGCTCGTGGGATTGAAGATTGCATCTTGGATCACTCGGGTTACATCGTTCTTTCGTTTTTATTTGTTTTTATCATGCTTAATACTTTTGAATTTGCGTTCATTGGTATGACTATGATTGGCTAAACCTTTTTAGAATCACATAGGCTTTATAATGATTCGTTACGTTATTTTGAACTCATGTTGGATTAACTTTTGGTTTATGGTTTAGTTTAATTAAAGTTTGAATCTTTATTATTGTTTGATGCATGATATATGTTTGCATTGATTGAGTTAGTATTATTAATCCACGTGTTCTTGGTGATTGTCTATGTCACGTAAAAGGATTCGTTTTAGTCATTAACTTGTGTTGTGATTAATTGTGGTTGATTTGCAATTAAACCACAGGATTAATTATATTAGTTAAATCGGTAATAACGTGTAGCTAACTTAGATATCCGTGAGGTGATAGGTTATTAATAAGTCTCGGTTGCTTGATTTGCTAGGTTTAGGTTTTTGTGAAAATTCCGGCTTAGTATTAATTACCAATCTTGTTTGTTAAATCGAATGATTTGGTTCAAATGGCTTTAAGGATTGTATCGTGAGATAGGTCTTTAGCGTGGGTCAATTAAGTGTAATCTGATTAGGTGACTGTGAGGAAACTTAATCTCGTAACCGGTGTGCTAATAACTTAATAGTTACCCTTTAGGTTTCTTCTCGAAAAGGGTCGAGGCTCTTAATTAGGGAAGCTTTTAACTGAATATGTTTAGATCCCGGTTCCATAACCATTAGTCCAACGTGAGCGATAATTGAAGTTAACGATGATTTTAGCCTAGGTGGTTTGTCTTCATTAATCTGTTTTAAATCCGTCTTTTAAATTGTCAGTTTTCATTTTTAGTAAGTTTCCTAATTTAGAAAGTTTCTATTTTTACCAAGTTACTATTTTTAGCAGTACAACCCCCCTTTTTTCAAATAATCTTTCTTTTAAGTCGTGTTTAGTTAGTTGAGTTTTGTCTAGTTAATTAAACGTAGTATATAGAGTCTGTGGGTCGACACCCGGACTTACGTACGCTATATTACATCTGACCGGTCCACTGCCGGTTGTGTGTGATTTAGTAGTTCGTCTAGGTTTTATAAATATTAAAACTAGGTTTTTTTAGGTATTTATTTTATATATATATATATATATATATATATATATATATATATTGCACGCATCAGATGTACATGTAAGTATGTTAGGCCAATCCAACACCCGTTCGACAAGTCCATCTCTCGTGCTAGCGCGACTAGCCCGGGTGGGGTTTGTCAAACCTAGTTACTACTCAAAATTCCCCAGCTATTTCCCAAATACTAACGGTTAACTAGGTATCCATGAGGACTTTCATGAACAAGAAACGTAACTCTAACTAGATATGCGACATACCATATTTCTAAATCTGTAAAAGTAATTGTACGTGTTTCCTTCCCATAAAAGGTAAGAGTAGTAAAAACAAGGTTCAGTGAACTCACCTTCGGGTGCACAGCTACAAGCATCAGCATGGTAAAAGCAACACAGCATTCCTACTACATGATAAGTCTATAAGTGTGTGTTTGTGCAGGTATGTGAAACCCTAAGCATCCAAACAATTCAATTGTTTACTTGCGATTTGAAAAGTTTGACTTTTGACCAGCTTCGACCAAAGTTGACTTTTGTTGACCCAACAACCCGCGGGTGAGTTTTTAATTGTATTCATGTTTGTTTATGTTCATTTAGACAATGAGAGCAATCGAATTCTAACACATAATACATATGTTAAAGAATCAAACTTTGTTTTTAGTAAAGTTACTATTTCTAGGAAGTCACATCCGAGAGTACATTTTAAGTAAATCCAACTCTACCATAAGTAGCCATATAAAAATCACATAACTCACATATAGTGTCTATCATGCTCCTTTTAAAAGTTCTCAACATCGTTTCCATAATGCTACTAACTTTAACAAGTTTAGGTGATCACATTCAAAATCATCAAGTTGTCCACCTATGACTATGCATATTTGAAACATTCATATTACTTACTTATGAACTTAATAGCATGAAAGCATCATCATAAAGTCATCATATGTCTAATTGACAAGTTACACACAAAACACAAGTGAAACACATTGCAAGTCCATTATTCAGATTTTTCAGCTTTGTTGACAATTTTTATTTTGTACAGAAACCAATACAAACTAACATGTACAAGTCCCAAATTTCAACTATAGATTAAATACTGTCTTAAGTTCATTTCCTCTTTGATGAACTTTACTTGAAATCCAAATCAACTATTTTTAAAAAATACATCTTTAGATAAAGGTTAGAAAAACACCTGATTGCACATTATAAAGTTTTATAACATTTGGACGACCATACAGTGGAATAAAATACAATTCTTACCAATATAGAAAGCTAAGACCTTTAGGTTTAATTTGGTGTAAGAATCATCCAAGAATACATTGTAATTATAAAGTTATGACCTTTTGAAGCTGACCCATTTTATGCCATGTTTTTCAGATTTGACATCTATTTTTGTAAAATTAAAAAGTCTAACTTATTCTTCTCTAAAAATTCATTGGTTTAGTTTTCTGGAAACTAGACTCTTTAAACTACAACCTAGGCTCAAGAATAACCCACTTTGGTTCAGTTTTCAACAAGGTATGGTCCATGTAAAATCAGTTTACGAATCTGTCAAAATTATATCATCACCGGTTTTGTCAAAAACATGATTAAAGCAATATGATTAATATCCAAATTTCATTATAATCATCATATTAGCACACAACTAATTATATTTCATCATGATCAAGCATAAACATTCGTGTTCTTATACTTTCATATCAACCATAATTTTCACAAAACACCAACATAGATTTAATTGACTACTAAATCACCAAAACATCAAATAAACCCAAAATCAATATCCAATTCCACATTAAAATCATCAATTGACAAATTTGGATGAACTAGGGTTTCATTTCTACAAATTTCAAAATATATAGTGACGTTTAGGATTAAAACTTATTTGTATTGTGTTTGCAACTTCAATTAACACGAAACAACACCACCAATTGATCAAGAAAATCACAAAATCAATGGATTGAAGGTGGATGGTTGATGGTAATAGGTTTTTGGTGGTGGAAGAGGCTTATTGCCGTTTTTTTGTTAAGAAAATAGGGTTAGGGTTTTAGTTTTTGCTAAAATTATTAAGTTAGGTTATAATGGTGGGCTTTGGGCCATCCATGGATCACATGGATGATCCATGGGCTACTTTTAGTTACGGTTTGTAAAAACAATGAAGATTCTTCTTAAACATAATTTTTCGTTTCATAAAATTTACCGAATTCCACAAAAGGTTAAAACCGATAAATTACGTAATTACTCGGAAGTTCAACAATTAAGCACACATGTTACCTAAGATATATATTTATTGTGTTTTCATCAAGTAAATTCACCAACGCCCGGGTATTAACTCGTGTGATCGTTTCATGTGTACGTTTGTGTAAAAGTTTGTACATTTAATTCATCAAATTAAATGAAAAGTATAATTGTGTTAACGTGATTAACATAGTTTGGCTAACGAGGTTAACCTGAATTTGATGGGTGTCACATCATCCCCTTGTTGAAAGAATTTTCGTCCCGAAAATTGGATACGGTCGGTAAAAGGGTCTGAAATGAAAAGAAAATTTTCCGAGTTGCTACATCATCCCTCGTTGAAAGAAATTTCGTCCCGAAATTTATCTAACAGTACTAGTGTTTGATGTTGTCATTTTGAATAGTTAAATTTGTTTGTACATTATTAGATTTTTAGGCTCTTACACGCACACTAGTCCACGCTTTAAACTTGAACAAAATTTGATCATATATAGGGTTCTTAGTGTGTTTAAGTATCTTGGATTTTTGGTCGATGATTTCAACCGATTTCTCGGTGAAACGACGTTGTTCGTCGATTTTGGTCAATGAAGCTAATTAAGTTTAATATGAAAATTATTGAATAATGGAGCTTCTAAGAAGGGACGTCAGACGTTTATAGTATCAAATGCTAACGCGAGTATCAAATATTGTGTTTCTTAGAAAATACAAAGGTGTATTAGGAATAAAAAAAAAGGAAATGGTTATCCTAGACCGTAATGAGTAAAACTTTCTCAAAACATTAGTTGGTATTAGCGGTTAATTGTTGACGATGGTATTTATCACCTGCACCCTTGGAGTCGTGAAACATATTCAAAATCATAAGTTATATATATAATTCAGTTACGAAACATTTGGTTTTTGTTATTACTGTGAATAAAGGATGTATGAAAGTTGTAACTATCTGAGTACATAGCAGGTTACCCTATGAATGATAGATTGAATAGCATTATTAGGAATTATGTGTTTTTAAAAAGGTATGAAAATGTTATATCAGAGTTTCCCATGTTAATTATTGGCTTGGTTTCAAGTCCCACATCCAACGTAATGTAAGTGTTTATATATAGGGTGTACCGCAGCTAACTCACCACACCACCAGCACCTTGAAGGCGTACCTATCACCTACTAGCATTCTTGCCTACTTTACTAAGTCATTCAAAGGGGTTGAGAAAAAAAGAGAATATACCTTAAGTGAAATGGCAACGCTATAATATATATTGTAACATCGGTTATGTATTAGAATTTTATGTGGACTGGATGTGACTAATCACAGATCGAGACTTTGACAATGCTTAACTTGGTTCAGTTACGCGAATAATCGAGTAGATGAGTTTGAGTATATATTAAGATGGACAGAATGTAGATAATGTTTTAAAATTAAATGTTCTTGAGAAAAAAAATTGACCCAAAACGTGCTTTACAACAGTGGATTTTGTAAAAGTTAAATGATACCCGGGTTTCCAACAATTTCAAACCTATGATTACTCACTAGCTAATCTCTTATCTGATCAGTTATTTTTCAAATGATTTTTGGAAAATCAAACTTAGAGACGTACTTTGGATGCTTCATAACTAGAGACTCGGACCTAGTTACTTTAATTAACAAAGTGGACTGTTTGGTAATTTTAGTTGTTTGGATTATCTAGTTTGTTTTGTTAGGACAAATTTAATTGAGATTTTAATAATACTGAAACTTATTTGAGTACCATGAGCTATGAACTATCTTTCACTATCGTGTCATACGAACCTATCATCCGACACCTAGGTGTCTTACCTTAAAATTTATCTAACACCTAGCATGTGGCACTTATGTTTCCCAGGTGATTGTATGCGAAACTTATCGATGTTAAACTGTCTGGTCATAATCCTTTAGGTATGACACCTAGGTTTCGCATGATTCCGCACTAACACAATTTTGTGATTCTCTTATTATTGTAGACAATTTTTGTGATTCTCTTATTATTGTAGACAATTTTTGTGATTCTCTTATTTTTCTGTAAATTGTTGAAACTTATGGAATGTTAGTGTATTTGTAGAGATGTCGCTTTCTATGTCTGATAGGCACAATTTATGTGCAGTCTAGGATGATACTATTCTGGAGGTTCTCGAGTATTAACAGATTATCATATCTTTGAACCGGGCCAGAATACACTATGTTATTGCTCACAAACCAACCGTTTATTGGGATTTGACGGAGGCATTATTGCGTGCAAATATATATATATATATATATATATATATATATATATATATATATATATATATATATATATATATATATATATATATATATATATATATATATATATATATATATATATATATATATATATATATATATATATAGGGGTGAGATCCATTGAAAACAAGATTATATTTAAAAACACTAAAAACCAAAGAAAACTATTTTATAACCCTTAATATTAGTTGGTGGCATGATTGTAATTAAATAAAAAAATTAATAAGACATTATTAGGTATTAAGGGTAGAATAGGAAAGTAGTATATTCTAATTTTTGAAAGCACGATCAAAAATTCCTATTTTCACTCTTTTTTCTTTTCTCTCTCCTAATTTTGGTTTTTTAAATGTTCAACATTTGATTTTATTTTTGTCTTTTTCTTCTTATCACTGTTTTAAATAAGTAACTAACAAAAATAATAAAAAATAGGAAAGAAAGAGTTATGAAATTGGGAACTCAAAATTGTTTAGTTACGTATACGTACCACATACATACCCAATGTCGTACGTATATTTCACTGATGTTCTGCAGTGTCGTATACGTATATTTAACACAATAGTGTTACGTATACGTAACAAGAGTGTTACGTATACGTAACAATAGTTTAACACATACGTAGCAAATAAGTAACGTATATGTAAAGACAGTGTAACGTATATTTAACACAATAGTGTTACGTATAAGTAACAACAGATTTTACGTATACGTAAAAACAATGTTGCGTTACCCACATCCGTATCTTGTAATCTGAAAAAAAGATAGAATAATTCTTTAAGAATTCAAACAATGGTTTACAATCCTTTAAATGTTTAACCCATTTACTATAACCAAGCATGAGATGTGATGAAAATAACAACTCCTAAAAATTATAGTCACTGTGACTTCTAATAGTTTCTAACAACTAAAAATCAAATTTCTCATAATCTCATCCATGTAATAAATATCTTAAAAAAACCCATCATCTGAAATCAAAATTCCCCATTCATCCTCCTAATTCAAAACCAAGCGTTTGCCAATGTCTTCATCGCCATTGCCGGCACGGAGTGCTTGGCCAGCCTTACACCTTTAAATGCAACAGATACCTCGTCGGAACCCTCACATTATACGACTTCGATTACTTCACTAATCATTGTTTTTATCTCCGGCGAGACGGGCGAGTGATGGAAGGGGTGAAAAACAAATACGATAGTATCGTCGGTGATTGTTTTGATCGGCGAGGGTGATGGGTGTGTGTTATGAAGTCAGTTTGGTGATGGTTATGATCGGAGAGGATTCCGATGGCGTTTGGATGGGGGCGTTAGACGGGTAGGATGGTGGTCTTTCCGGCGAGAAGGAAATTAAGATCTCCGGTGGTGGTTGCCGACTTCAATATGATTAGGTTGTTGTTTATAGAACATTGGTTGAATATCTATTGATTTAAGAAGAAAGTCAAACACGATCTGAGATGTATAAGTAATTAGTTTTAATAATATGTTAGTTCCTATTATACCCTTTTTTGTTTTCTTAAAACAAAATTAATAGAAAAATAAGTTTATTTGGTTTTTAGTGTTTTCAAGTATAAATCATGTTTTCATTTGAACCTAACTCTATATATATATACATATATATATATATGGTAGGGTTCAAGAGAGAACACATTTTAAGTTGAGAACTAAAGAACTACTAAAAATACAAGGGATGGAATTTTAAAGAGGAAGGGTAAAATTGGAACTTTAAATATATAAATCTTTAAACATTTCTATCTTTTGTATACGTTAATATTATTTTAAAAAAATTGCACCATTAGATCAAGAATTTCATTATCTTTCATTTGAGTATAAATAACGTCAAAAAAAATATTTTTTTTCTCGTTTTTTTAAATTTCATACTACATATATGTAGTATTGCGATATTGTATTTGATTATATTTTTCTTTAAGCGCTACTAACTTTTTCATACGTTATTTACATTAAACAATTTTAAAAATCACATTTTGGTTTTTTTGATACTACATATATGTAGTATCAATGTACTTGATGCATTTATTAAGTGGCCAAATGACTCAAGAGTCTAATAATTATTTAAAGTGTACATATAATCTCAAATAACCAATAACAAAGTTCATAAGATTTCAATATAAAAAACTTATGGCAAATGAAAAGAAAACCAATACTTATACTATGTCTAAACATAAAGATAATAATAAACTAATAAACCAATGATAAATATCATAAAAAAGTAAAAAAAGAAACTTGAAATTCAAACTATAAGATAAAAATGCATCAATATTGCATATACTGCATATATGTAGTACTTGGATACTACATATATGTAGTATACGATACTGCATATATGCAATACTATAAAATTTAAAAGGGGATAGTGAATATGGTGATGTTATGCACCTAAGTTACCCGTAAAACCATTAAAGTTACGTAGCTTTGATAAATTAACTTAAATTTTTTTATTAGAAAACTTAACTCATTGATCTTTCTTCAATGTTAATGGACGACTCAGTCTTCTCCTCTTAGATCATAATTTTTCTCTTTCTCATTTACTCAATAATCGTCATTCATTTTAGTAAAATATTATCCGCCCTTTAAAAATCGATCGTAACTCAATTTGGCTTCTTAATTCCAACTAACAGATTAATATAACATGACTCATATAATTGGTATTATGATATGCGCATGCTGCACATATTCATACCACATCACATAACGTGAACTAAGTTATTGCTAGAAATGTCAATACGATCATATGAGAAAATCCAAATTTGGAATTGAGGCATGATGATGTTTTTTTTTGTGATAACGTCATCGAAATCAATGTAATTGAACTTTTGATATTTTATCAAAGTATGTAGTTTTGATGGTTTCTTGGGTAATTTAGGTTCATAACGACACCGTATTCAGTTCCCCAATTTAAAAACATATGGTATCGTATATTACATATATGCAGTATTGAAAGTTAAAAAAACGAGAAAAAATTAATTTTTTATAACGTTATTTATACTCAAATGAAAGATAATGAAATTCTTGATCTAATGGTGCAAAAAAAATTTAAAAAACTTAATGTATGCAAAAGATAGAAATGTTTAAAGATTTACATATTTAAAGTTCCAATTTTACCCCTCCTTTAAAAATTCCATCCATACCTTTTTTTTAGTTCTCTAGTTCTCAACTTAATATGAAGTTCTCTCTTGATCCCTCCCCTATATATATATATATAGGGGAGGGATCAAGAGAGAACTTCATATTAAGTTGAGAACTAGAGAACTAAAAAAAAGGTATGGATGGAATTTTTAAAGGAGGGGTAAAATTTGAACTAGAGAACTCCATACGTTAAGTTTTTTAAATTTTTTTTGCACCATTAGATCAAGAATTTCATTATATTTCATTTGAGTATAAATAACGTTACAAAAAAATAATTTTTTCTCAATTTTTTTACTTTCAATACTGCATATATGTAATATACAATACCGTATGTTTTTAAATTGGGGAAATGAATACGGTGTTGTTATGAACCTAAATTACCCAAGAAACCATCAAAACTACATACTTTGATAAAATATCAAAAGTTCAAAGGCATTGATTTCGATGACGTTATCACAAAAAAACAACATCATTATGCCTCAATTCCAAATTTGGATTTTCTCATATGATCGTATTGACATTGCTAGCAATAACTTGGTTCACGTTATGTGATGTGGTATGAATATGTGCAGCATGAGGATATCATAATACCAATTATATGAGTCATGTTATATTAATCTGTTAGTTGGAATTAAGAAGCCAAATTGAGTTACGATTGTTTTTTAAAGGGCGGATAATATTTTACTAAAATGAATGACGATTATTGAGAAAATGAGAAATAGAAAAATTATGATCTAAGAGGAGAAGACTGAGTCGTCCATTAACATTGAATACAGATCAATGAGTTAAGTTTTCTAATAAAAAAAATTAAGTTAATTTATCAAAGCTACGTAATTTTAATAGTTTTGCGTGTAACTTAGGTGCATAACATCACCATATTCACTATCCCCTTTTAAATTTTATAGTATTGCATATATGCAGTATCATATACTACATATATGTAGTATCAAAGTACTACATATATGCAGTATATGCAATATTGATGCATTGTTATCTTATAGTTTGAATTTCAAGTTTTTTTTTACTTTTTTATGGTATTTATAATTGGTTTATTAGTTTATTATTATCTTTATGTTTAGACATAGTATAAGTATTGGTTTTGTTTTCATTTGCCATAAGTTTTTTAATATGAAATCTATGAACTTTGTTATTGGTTATTTGAGATCATATGTACGCTTTAAATAATTATTAGACTCTTGAGTCATTTGACCACTTAATAAATGCATCAAGTACATTGATACTACATATATGTAGTATCAAAAAAACCAAAATGTGATTTTTAAAATTGTTTAATGTAAATAATGTATGAAAAAGTTAGTAACGTTTAAAGAAAAATATAATCAAATACAATATAGCAATACTACATATATGTAGTATGAAATTTAAAAAAACGAGAAAAAAATATTTTTTATGACGTTATTTATACTCAAATGAAAGATAATGAAATTCTTGATCTAATGGTGCAATTTTTTTAAAATAATATTAACGTATGCAAAAGATAGAAATGTTTAAAGATTTATATATTTAAAGTTCCAATTTTACCCCTCCTCATTAAAATTTCATCCCTTGTATTTTTTGTAGTTCTCTAGTTCTCAACTTAAAATGAGTTCTCTCTTGAACCCTACCCTATATATATATATATATATATATATATATATATATAGATTGGGGATTTTCTTAAAAGGCTTAAAACTCTAAGAAGTGTAGGAAGCATTAAAAAACAAACACGTGTCCATGATGAGGAAAAAAACACGGAGGGGCATCTTCATCTTTTTATAGGTATGGTGTTGATTTGGAAATCCCGGTAAACTGCACGATGTTCAGTTATGGCGTTGTTTTGACATTTATTAATTACGAACATCCGATCATGGTGGCGTTTTTTAGACGTTTTTCGTTTTTAATTTTGAATCCATAATCATTTATCTATGGCGAATACTGAAAGCGATAATGTTTTTGTTTGTTTTTGACGTTTTCGTTTACTAATTAGAAACGTCCGATCAATGTTTTTGACGTTTTCGTTTATTAATTACGAACATCCGATCATGTATAGCGTGTTTTTGACGTATTAATAATTGTTATGACGTTTTCATTCGACTTCGGTGTTTACTCTGTTGCAGGTAAGTTATGACGTTTTTTATTAGTTAATTTTTTCATCTGGGTGGTGTTTTTCTATACAGTCAGTCGTATGCATGGTGTTTTTATACACATGGTGTTTAAAACGCACATTGACAAATCTACCCCCGGTTCCATCTCGCGCATAACCAAAACATCAAAATAATTGCAAAAATGCCAACGCGTCCATCTGGGCCGTTAAACACCATAATCCGACGTCCCAGATTACTTCTTAGCCTTTTTACAGTTTTTTGCCTTTGTAGAAAATCTCTCCTCTATATATATATATATATATATATATATATATATATATATATATATATATAGAGAGAGAGAGAGAGAGGGTGAGGTTCACCTACATAGTGTTATAAATCTAAGAAGGCTAAGAAGCAATAAGAGATTGACAAGTGGCATTTAGGAAAATTAGGAGAGGGGGTATTTTATGTTGGAAAAATATATGAATGAAAGGTGTTGGTTTGGTTGAAGTTTGAGTTTGTCCCACATAGGAGGGGAGACCAAACTTAAGCTTGGTTATAAGCAACAACCTCCTAGACATGTTTGAATTGTCATGTTGTGTTTTACTCAAGGGCCTACCCGCGCGCAGGGGGGTGCAGAAAACTGGATTCGAGGTTGGAAATCGCATTAGACTTGCGACGCCCGCGCGACCTGCGGACACGAATGCAGCTCCGAAAACCCAGAATCGGACCGGGTCGTTTTTGTTTTTAACAACAAAACCGGACCAACCTTTGGAATTCCTTTACCAGTTTTATGACATTGATTAGTATAATTACTTGAGTTTATGACAATTGAATTGTCATAAATCAAGACCTTTGTCATCCCTTCTTGGTTACATATACTACCAACCTGAGTCAGATATACACAACCACAACAGCATCAAGCGAATACCAGTTTCACAGCAGCATTTCGACTTTGTTTCAGGCAAGTGTTTAAGTCCGGCAGCACCGCTGTTACCGTCCGGTGTACCCTGGGAACAGACCAAGAATCTGTTTAAGGGAACTGTGTCAAACACAGGCCCGGTTATTGTTTACTGTTATTACGTTTTCTATTTTGCAGGGCTCAACCGTCACCATGTTTCTTCTCGTTTTCTTGTCCTTATACGTATTATATGCAACAAACTTAAACAGATTATTTAACTGTTCTTGCTTTCGTTTCAGAATGGAATCTCAGCCTACAATCACCCAGCTCATTCAAGTTTCTGCAGCTTCTGCTGTTTCTACAGTTTCTGCAGTCATGACTTCTGCTGTTGCTGTTACCACCACACCGGTCGTTGCACCGGTGCATAACCTTAGTTATGCTGAGAAACCAGAGAAGTTCACTGGTGTGAACTTCAAACGTTGGCAACAAAAGATGCTCTTTTATTTGACAACGTTGAACCTAGCAAGGTTCTTGACTGAATCCGCTCCCTTGTTAACTGAAGGGGAGATGGATGCTCAAACTGTGAGCGCGGTTCAAGCTTGGAATCATTCTGATTTCCTGTGTCGTAACTATGTCCTTAATGGCATGGTTGATGCACTATATAACGTGTACTGCAAGGCCAAGACTGCCAAAGAATTATGGGATTCTTTGGAACGTAAGTATAAAACAGAAGATGCAGGCACAAAGAAATTTGTGGTGGCTAAATTCTTGGAATTTAAAATGATTGATTCTAAAACTGTTATGAGTCAACTTCAAGAATTGCAGGTTGTTCTTCATGATATTCATGCAGAAGGAATGGTGCTTAGCGAGACATTCCAAGTTGCTGCTATCATTGAAAAGTTGCCACCAAGTTGGGTTGATTTCAAGAACTATCTCAAGCATAAGCGAAAGGAAATGACAATTGAAGATCTCGTGGTTCGTCTTCGTATTGAAGAAGACAATAAAGTTGCTCAAAAGAAGAGTGATGGTCCCGAATCTGCAAAGGCCAATGTTGTTGAACATGGTCGGTTTGGTAAGGGTAACAAAACAAAAGGTCATGTTGGGAAAAAGAATAGTGGGAAAGGTTTCCACCTTGGACCTAAAGGTGGTGTGGGTAAAAAGAAGTTTTCAGGAACTTGTTACAACTGTGACAAACCGGGTCACCGAGCTAGTGAGTGTAGACAGCCGAAGAAAGAGACTCCTCGGCAAGCCAACATGGTTAATGATGTTGAAAATCTTGTGGCTATGATTTCTGATCTCGCTATGATGATAAGTGAGATTAACTTGGTTGGGTCGAATACCAAAGAATGGTGGGTTGATACCGGGGCTACCCGCCATGTTTGTTCTGATAAGAATCTCTTCAACACCTTCAAGGAGGTTACTAATGAAGAAAAATTGTTTATGGGAAATTCTGCAACCGCCGATGTCAAAGGCGAGGGAACTGTGATTCTAAAGATGACTTCGGGAAAAGAACTCACTTTGACCAATGTTTTGTATGTTCCCGAGATTCGTAAGAATCTAGTTTCGGGTTGGTTGTTGAATAAGTTTGGTTTTAAACTTGTGTTTGAGTCTGATAAGGTCGTGTTGGCCAAAAGTGGTGTTTATGTTGGTAAGGGATATGCCCTTAATGGTATGTTTAAATTGAATGTAATGGTTGTCGGTGAAATGAATAAAACGGGTACTAGTTCTGCTTATATGCTTGAATCTTCAAATATGTGGCATGGTAGACTAGGTCATGTTAATTTTAATTCAATTCGTCGTTTGATCAATTTAAATTACATACCAACGTTTCATATAGACTCAAACCATAAATGTGAAACTTGTGTAGAGGCAAAACAAACGAGAACGTCGTTCAAAACCGTGGAACGAACCTCCGAACCTCTTGACATGATTCACACCGACGTGTGTGACTTAAAAGCGATTCCCACTCGTGGAGGGAATAAGTACTTCATAACGTTCATTGATGATAGTACTAGATTTTGTTATGTATACTTGCTTAAAAGCAAGGACGAAGCTATTGAAAAGTTTATCTTATTCAAAGCGGAAGTTGAGAACCAACTCAACCGGAAAATTAAGATTGTGAGGAGCGATCGAGGCGGTGAGTATGTCTCACCTTTTGCTGATGTTTGTGCAAAGAATGGGATCATACATGAACTCACGGCTCCTTACTCCCCATAATCTAATGGCATAGCGGAACGAAAAAACCGCACTTTGAAAGAAATGATGAATGCCATGATGATAAGTTCTGGTATAAGTCAGGACATGTGGGGGGAAGCACTGCTGTCAGCAAATTATGTCCTGAACATGATACCAACTAAGGACAAGGATAAAGCTCCTTATGAACTATGGACAGGACACAAACCATCGTACAAACACTTGCGAGTGTGGGGGTGTCTAGCCAAAGTAGTTGTGACACCACCAAAGCGCCTAGTAATAGGACCAAAAACCGTGGATTGTGTATTTATAGGATACACTCGTCCTGGTGGTGCACTTCGTTTCCTTGTGCATGATTCTAAAAATCCTGGAATAAACAAAGGCACCATAATTGAATCAAAGGATGCTTCATGGTTTGAACATATATTTCCATGTTTGGGAAATGAAGAACCGAGTCCATCAGGACCGGTTGAAACTGAGGAAATTGCACCAAACAACGAGGTTGCAAATGATACACCTCAAAGACAACCTGAGGTTGAGGAAGAAAATGTTCGAAGAAGCAAGAGACAAAGGATTGAAAAATCCTTTGGCTCTGATTTTCTTACCTATATGGTTGAAGAAATACCTCAAACTTATAGAGAAGCTGTGAACTCCACAGAAGGACCTCAATGGAGGGAGGCCATCAAAAGTGAAATAGACTCTATTTTGCAAAACCATACATGGGAGCTAGTGGATCTCCCTCCTGGATGTAAACCACTAGGCTACAAATGGGTCTTCAAGAAGAAACCAAAGCCAGATGGTATTACTAAGGAGTACAAGGCAAGGTTGGTAATTAAAGGATATAACCAACGTGAAGGCCTAGATTATTTTGATACATATTCGCCGGTGACGCGAATAACCTCCATCAGGTTGGTACTTGCTATCGCCGCCATCCGAAATTTGGAAGTTCACCAAATGGATGTGAAAACCGCCTTTTTAAATGGAAATCTAGAGGAAGAGATTTACATGGAACAACCTGAGGGTTTTAAGGTCACGGGACAAGAAAATAAAGTATGCAAACTTGTCAAATCCTTGTACGGATTAAAACAAGCCCCAAAACAATGGCATCAAAAGTTTGATCATGTCATGCTTGATTCTGGTTTTAAGATCAATGAATGTGACAAATGTGTGTACGTGAAAGATACACCAGATGGATATGCCATCTTGTGCTTATATGTAGACGATATGCTCATTGCTGGAAGTAATGAAAAGATGGTAAAGTCTACGAAAGACACCTTGAAAGCAAGATTCGACATGAAAGACATGGGTTTGGCAAACGTGATTTTGGGTGTTCAAATCACTCGAATTCCAGGTGGGTTTTCCTTAAGCCAATCCCAATATGTGAAGCAAATTCTTGAGAAATTTAATGCAAATGATTCTAATGTAGCTAGAACTCCAATTGACACAAGTCAACATCTAGCTAAGAACAGGGGAGAGCCTGTCAACCAATTAGAATACTCAAGAATTATTGGAAGCTTAATGTATCTTATGAGCTGTACGAGACCAGACTTAGCATATGCCGTGAGCAAGCTAAGTAGATACAAGAGCAACCCGAGTTCAGCTCATTGGAGCTGTATGATCAGGCTGCTCCGGTACTTAAGATACACTCAGGACTACGCGCTGCACTATACTGGATATCCAGCAGTTATTGAAGGGCACTGTGATGCAAACTGGATATCAGATACAAATGACTCAAGGGCAACAAGTGGATATGTTTTCACACTTGGAGGTGCAGCCATATCGTGGAAATCATCTAAGCAAACAGTCATTGTTAGATCCACGATGGAATCGGAATTCATCGCTTTAGATAAAGCGGGTGAAGAAGCAGAATGGCTACGTCAATTTGTGGAGGATATTCCAATATGGCCTAAGCCGGCAACGGCCATATGTATTCATTGTGATAGTCAATCGGCAATTGGCAGAGCTCATAGCACAATGTATAACGGGAAAAACCGACACATAAGACGTAGACATAATACGATACGACAACTAATCTCTACGGGAGTTATCACTGTTGACTATGTGAAGTCAAAGGATAACATTGCGGATCCGCTAACAAAAGGCCTAAGTAGAGAGTTAGTTCAGAAGTCGTCAATGGGAATGGGACTAAAGCCCATGAAAGGATAAGTTTATATGAAGGAAACCTAACTCGGCTGACTGGAGATCCCAAGATCCGAGTTTAATAGGACAACCTATTTGTATGAACTTGTAAGGTCACTGTGGGGGTGAATTAACTAATAAAAAGGTTAACAAAACCCTGCGTTTTAAGGGAGCTTACTACTAGTATTTTAGTGACCTTCCTAGTCCATTCCTAAAAGTGACAAGGTATGAGGATAAGCATGTGGCTTTTAATGATTCAGACTAATACAGTCACACGTAAAGAATCACTTATGTGAGAGAGAGAAGTGGGGTCGCTTCGAAGGGTATTGACGGGGCACAATACCTAATGGCTCTCGCAGAACCAGGCAAATGTTCATGACCATAACGAACATAACTATGAGGACTTGACTTTGTCAGGGAGAGTCTTGTGTGAAATGTACTGTCGCCTACATAAACGGCAGACGAGTTCAAGGACATCACCGTCTACTCAGAGCCAGTAGACTAAGTGCGTTTCATAAGCGAAGGTTCAAAGGGTAACACCTACCTATCGTATGCAAGACTCAACTGCTGAAACTTAATCGGAATGGTGTTTGTTTCTAAGATCGACCTTCATTCATGTGGGGGATTGTTGGAAAAATATATGAATGAAAGGTGTTGGTTTGGTTGAAGTTTGAGTTTGTCCCACATAGGAGGGGAGACCAAACTTAAGCTTGGTTATAAGCAACAACCTCCTAGACATGTTTGAATTGTCATGTTGTGTTTTACTCAAGGGCCTACCCGCGCGCAGGGGGGGTGCAGAAAACTGGATTCGAGGTTGGAAATCGCATTAGACTTGCGACGCCCGCGCGACCTGCGGACACGAATGCAGCTCCGAAAACCCAGAATCGGACCGGGTCGTTTTTGTTTTTAACAACAAAGCCGGACCAACCTTTGGAATTCCTTTACCAGTTTTATGACATTGATTAGTATAATTACTTGAGTTTATGACAATTGAATTGTCATAAATCAAGACCTTTGTCATCCCTTCTTGGTTACATATACTACCAACCTGAGTCAGATACACAACCACAACAGCATCAAGCGAATACCAGTTTCACAGCAGCATTTCGACTTTGTTTCAGGCAAGTGTTTAAGTCCGGCAGCACCGCTGTTACCGTCCGGTGTACCCTGGGAACAGACCGAGAATCTGTTTAAGGGAACTGTGTCAAACACAGGCCCGGTTATTGTTTACTGTTATTACGTTTTCTATTTTGCAGGGCTCAACCGTCACCATGTTTCTTCTCGTTTTCTTGTCCTTATACGTATTATATGCAACATTTTAGTCATGCCCACTTTTTTAAATATTCTCTCTCCACATGCAAGTCACATGTCAATTCCCCCCACTTTTTTAAAACGTTTATAACTTTTACATACGACATTATTTTTTTAAACAAATTACACCATAAAAACGAGAATTTTTTTCTCTTTAAAACGCGTATAATATTGATATATAAAAAATGAACTTTTTTTTCACAATTTTTCAGCTCATTGTGTCTAACGTCAGGTCATTGTGTCTTCCGTCAGGTCATTGTGTCTTTCGTCAGGTCATTGTGTGATTGTGTCATCCGTAAGGTTGTTGTGTCATTCATCGGGTCATTGTGTAATCTTATTTGACAAGTATTACACAATGATCTAATAATAATTACACAATAACACAAAAAGTATTTCAAAGATCTTGCTCTCACATCATCCTCCTTAAAAAATAAATAAACAAAACTTAAAAAAACTACTATTTTCTCATTGTGTTATTTTTCATTGTGTCTAATTTAAATAATAAAAAAACGGTAATTTTTTTAATTTTTTTAAATTTTTCGTTTATTTATTTTCTAGAAAGTGGAATACATGGGGAACAAGGTCTCCGAACCACTTTTTTCAAATTTAATTTATATTGTGAGTTATAATTTTTTTAAAAGTGGCATTGTGTCTTTGTTTACCATTGTCTCTTTGTTTACCATTGTGTCATTCTCACACTTTGTAACAAAAAATGACGTTGTCTTTGAACATTTCTCAAACACATATTAACAATTTGTGACATGGTGATAATTTCTAAACACATAATATGACACAACAAATATTTAAATAAGATGATATTATATAATGACTTAAGAATGAACCGATAAAAGTGATATTTCACTAGTTATAATATAACACAATCACATGATATTACACAAGGACTAGACAAGTGCCGAAAAAAATTTTATTTTTTATATATCAATATTATACTCGTTTTAAAGATAACAAAACACTTGTTTTTTTGGTGTAATTTTTTTAAAAAAATAATATCGTATCCAAAAGTTATGAAAGTTTTAAAAAAAGTGGGGGAATTGGCATGTACCTTGCATGTGGAGATAGAAAGTCAACAAAAGTGGCTATGACTAATGTACCCTTCCACCAATTTCTTTTCCTACAAATTGATCTCAACCATTAAAAGAGAGATCTAAAGGTCATAAATCCTTCTTAGCCTTCTTAGATTTATAACACTATATAGGATAACTCTCCTCTATATATATATATATATATATATATATATAATAAATGACTAAAAACACCTAGTTTTAAATTTATAAAAACCTTTACAAACCTACTAAATCACACACAACCGGCAGTAGATCGATCGGATGTAATATAGTGAAATGTAAGTCTGGGTGTCGACCCACAGACTCAATATACTACGTTAATTAAACTAAATTAAGATGCGACTGACAAGACACGAACATTTAATGAAAATGTATTTGACGGGGGGGTTTGCTAAAAATAGTAACTTGCATAATGACAAATGTAAGGAAAAAATGGTTCTAAAACAGACGAGTGAAGACAAACCACCTAGGCTAGAATCCTTGTTAACTTTAGTTATCACTCATGTTTGGACTAATGTTTATGGAACCGTGATCTAAAAATATTCACTTAAAGGCAACGCTAATTAGGACCGTCGACCCTTTTCGAGAAGACACCTAAAGTGTTACTATCAAGTTATTATCACACCAGTTAAGGGATTAAGTTTCTACACAGTCACCTAATCAAATTTTTCTTAATTGGCCCAAATTAAAGACCTATCTCACAATATGGACTCTAAATCCATTTTAACCTAACCAGTTGATTTAACAAGCAAGTTTAATAATAGAAACTAAGCCGGACTTCTCACAAAGACCTAAACCTAGCATATTAATCAACTTTACTGGTTAACAACTCACACCTCATGGATTTCTAAGTTGACTACACGTTTTTTACTAGTTCAACTATTTAAGTTAATCCTATGGTTTTACTGCAGTTAACTATAAAATCACAACACAAAGTCAATGATCGTAACGAACCCTATTCTATGACATAGACAATCACCAAGACTTACGTGGATTAACAATACCAATCAAATCAATATGAACATGCAATACGTATTTAACTAAGCATAAAATCCATAAAACAAAAACAACCAAACATGAGTTTAAACATCCATTAACAATTCATCATAAACCTAGGTAGTTCTAAAGAATTAGCCAACCATAATCATCAAAAAAAACACAAGTTTAAAAGTAGTAATCATGATTGAAATAGAGAAAAAACGAAAGAACAATGAAACCCGGAAGAGCCAAGAAGCAATCCTCGATCCAACCGACATCTAGCACTTCGTTTTCACCTCTCTAGCCTCGAAATCACCTCCAATTTGCTAAAATTCGTCTCCAAGTCGTGCATGAGAGGCTAGGGTTTCATTAGAGTTGTTTTTATAGTGAACCGAGCCAAAAAAACGTCGAAACAATCTGTCGAAATTGCCTCGTCGCGTCGCGCGACGAGGAACTGAACTTCTGGACGTGTGGTATGACGTCACCATGTCCCCACCATGGCTGCGCGCCGTGCCACGCGGTGCTGAAGAGCAGTTGTGGCTGCGTGACGTGGTGGTAACCCCCGTGTTCGTTTCGTGCTTCGGTTTCTTCGTTTTCGCGTTCCGGCTCGCTCGTAACCCTGTTTCGCGTCCCGTTTTAACCTACGAACTTCGTTTTTCACAAGCTTTTCATTTCTTCTTCAACATGGGACCTACGAAACAATAAAATATTAGTAGTATATAAAAACATATAAAACTGACTTAAAAACGCAAACAAACTTAACACGAGATTAATGTATATTTAACGCTATATCAGGCATTATGGACTACAGCAACATATGATTGTTCACTATGGGAGTTCAGTTGAGTTTTCAATGGAGCATCTCGGAATGGCATTACATTTTCCACTTGCAGATGATGTTAGACTCGAGTATCCTCCTACGTCGATAGCCGGGTGTTTCAAGTGAATGAGGTACATGGAAGAGATTATAAATGCTTTACTAAAGACTAAGAAGTCAAAGCAATGGAGATATTTGGTAAATGTGATCATTATGTGCATATTGTGACATCTGCGCCAAATCCGAACCCGAATAGCCGACTCGAACCCAAAGTTATCTATCTTTCAATGTATTCGTATTTATTTTCTTTAAATGTAACGTTTCGTTATTAAATATATATATATATATATATATATATATATATATATATATATATATATATATATATATATATATATATGAGTCTTCTCAAATGAACCTCCTATATATATATATATATAAATATGTCGAGCTTTACATCATCCATCGTCTTTAATATATAACGACTGAGTTATTATCCATTGTTTACTAAATTAATTACTAAATACAATTATTTAATCTCCAAAGTATATATATATATTTATAAAAGTGTATTTTTTTAAAAGAGATTTATAAAGGTTATTTAAAATAAATTCTATCAAAGTCTTAAAATAGCCATCTAACATCAAGAACGAAATAAAAACATAAAAACGTCACTTATATAAACGTTACGCTTTAACTCGGTTAAGTTTGTTAGTTAGAATAAAGGATTAATTAACTTTGTGTCAAAACCGTCAACTTTCAAACTTATATTAAAGTTTATTTGATCTTAAAAATAATAATCAAACTAAAAGGTCCAGTTGTGTAAATAACCAAACTCATCCCCCCTTTTTCCCTTGATGCCCCGTGTTTCCGGTGAAGTAGGCTCCGGCCAATTTTGCCGGAAAATTCCGGTTTCCGGCGAACCTATATTATGCGTTTTAACCCGTTTCAACAAAATCTAATCTAAATATAAAATGATCATCTACAAGTTTTGAACTCTTGCCACTTCTTAATTTCATTTTTTTTACCAATTTCATGTCCAAAATCCGTTTTACTAATCGGTTTCTAAACCCACAATATTCAATCCATTCAAAACGGTCAAATCCAATAAATTGAATCAACCAAAATGATAATCTCAACGTTTACAATAAGTTTGCAGCAATCAATTGAATTAACATCAACCATATATCACCCAATTAATCTCATTTAACTCGTCAATCAACTCGAACTCGTTCTATTGCTTTCTGAACAAACAAACCCAATTCTTTCGGCGAACACAATCTCTCTATCACCCTCTCACTCCCTGGTTAATCAATTTCAATAATCAAAAACTCAGGTTTGATCTTCAACTCGTCGCTCCTTGTTCTTCATCTCTTTGATCCATTTCGTCATCAATCAAGTAAGTGAATATATATATATATATATATATATATATATATATATAATGTTCGTGATCAATCAGGGATCAAAAGCCCTAAGTTGAATTTGGGATTCAACATCGTTTGGTCGATCAATTTGAGGGATTAAGGATCTAGGGTTCTTGAGGATTTGGTTATTGTGATTGAAAATAATATAAAACTATTTCTGTTCCAATTCTAATCAAAATGTTCTTGCAGTGCGTTTGGTTAAGCCTGCGTCTTTTATTCAAAAGGTCCTGGGCTTGAACATATTTTAATTCTTTTTTCTACTTAGTATTTTAACTATACTTCTAGCTAAATGTACTAACCTAAAAACTAATACTATACTATATATTTTATAAAAATGTTTGAATCTTATAAAAATATATGAAGACCATGTTTTACAAAATTAGTTCTAAAAATCAAACTACTACAAGTATGTTGATATTCTAAAATACTATATAAGAGTATTTTAAATAATAGATTATAAAAAAAGGGTGTTGTATGGAATTTTATATATTTTAAAGTTATATAAACGTTTCAAAGTATTTCTAATAAACGTAACATGTTGTTGAGTTTATATAATTTGTTGTAAAATAATATATTATTTGAAATGCCGTCGTTTATCATGAAATGCAAAGTATTTTGAAACCCTAATCCCCAAATTAGAATTTGAAACCATAATCCCCAAATTGGAATTTGAAACCCTAATTTCCCAAATTCGAATCCCTAGAATTTCTAGTTTTGATTCTAGTTGCTATACTATTTGTCTCGTTTCTAAATTAGGTTTTCCCAACTAATTAGGTGATTCTAGAATTTGGGAAATCCTCGGTTCAATTTAATCTATTTACTTTTTGTTCCGAGCCCGAGTTTCAAGGTGAGTAAATTCATCCCCCTTTTTACTTTACGTTTTGGGGTTGAAATATGTTCAAATACTATACAATGTTTTCTATTTTCTATTTTGTTTTCCAAAAGAGATCATAAAATGTGTTAGTCTTGTCTGCAGCAAGATGCAATCCTTATGTGGTAGTTTAAAGTAGTATTGTTACTTAGTAATCCCATCGGTACAATGTTAGCGCTAATGGTTTGACAAACTCACCTATATGTATTACAAAAATAGGTGATTTAAACTCGGCCATACAATTACAATTACAATGTTACAAGTTGCTATTCGATGTTACAAGTTGCTATACGATGATACAAGTTGCTATTGTTATGCCATGTCCATAAGTTGCTAAATAATTATTGATAAATAATTATTAATAACTTAAATATCGAGACGGTTACGTGACGGTTGTTTGAAAAGTTATCTTTAATTAATACATGAGTTGGTTCCTCATGATAAATGGCTACAAGTTATGTTACAATGATGGTTTACAATGTGTGTGCAAGGGGTCATGATCGAGAATGATATGAAATAGCTATACATGTAAGATTGCGTAACATATTATGATGATCTCGGATTTCTATATTATAATGTATCAATTTGTGGTTTACTCACTAGCTTTAAATAGCTAACTTTATTTACACCTATTTCACGTGATGCTTTGATATTGTTTTGCTGCTTTTGAAAAGACATAGGATTACCTTGGACCTAGTTAAAATAAATATAACAATTGAATTTAATGTTTCGGTTTTATTACAATTTGTCGTTTCTATTTAAGACTCATGTTACATATGGACAAGCTTATTTTTTTTCTCACTCAAGCAGTGTGATCAAGAACGTTCCAGCAAAGCTACAGCCCATCGATGTACCATTATTCGAGCATTTGGTTGATCCTGATTATATGGCTCCAGAGAATGACGGTTGGTTAAAAGAGGGTGATGTGATGCCACTGCTTACAAATGAAGATCAAATGGCTATAAACACACAGTAGTATAATGGTAAAACGTTAGGACTTTAAATAGTAGGCCAATAGTATTTTAGTCTTTGCCACATTTTCAAGTTCCACCGTCTTCGTTAAATGTTCATAACTTTTACATACGATATTATTTTTAAATAAAAGTTACACAAAAAACAAGTTTTTTATATCTTCAAGACGCGTATAGTGTTGATATATAAAACCGAACTTTTTTCACGTTTAAGCTCATTTTGTTTTCTCGTCAATTCATTGTAGTTAGGTTATTGTGTTAGTCTTTGTGTTATTTCATCAGTTTGTGCTATATTATGTAATTGTGTTAGTATATAACTTATTTTCAAATAAAAACTAAAAGATACATAATAACAAGATTTAAAATCTTATGATGTGTTTTCATTGTTAATATAAGTAAATCTAATACTAATACTGTCACTTGTCACTTTGTGGAAAAATCTCACATTTGTTTCCTGCTTAAACTTTAGACCAAAATTACATTGTTTTTTACTTAGGATGGAATTTTTTTAAAACAGTAGTTATAATATATCGCTATAAAATTTTCAAAATATAACTTGAAACATATAACAAATCATTCCAAACTTTCCTATTTTTCCAAAATTTGACCAAGTTATTTTTCTTATTTATAGATAATTATATTTTAATTAGTTATCAATTATTTATTAGCATACATAATAGGTCAAGTGACGACGTTGTGCTTTGGTTTTGAAGTTTTATGGTAAAATTGCATAATATGAGTTGGTCTTTTTGTTACGGAAACTTGGATATGGTTTTCCTTTCAGTTTGATCTTGACTACTTGAAGTATTGAATAAGTATTGAAGTATGAAACATGTTAGTTACAATTAAGTTGATTAATTGATTGAAGCTCAACTTTTAAGTTTGCGTCTATAATGTGGCTAGCATGATCAGATGAAGTGGTTTGAGTCATAGTTGGTTATTAAATGAAAAATGAAGATTTAAAGTGGGTAAATCCAAGTTAGTAAGCTGATAGGGATTTAAAATCTAGTTGCTCTCCTGTTTTCTAAAAATTATATAAAATCAACCAAGGGTTTACTGGAGTCATAATTTATATGGTTAAAAAGCTCTTCGAGTCTACTACGTTTCATGTTTGAACATGAAAAATGGATTTGGTTTGTAAGTGAGTCTAAACAACATATTTAAATGGCTATACAGAAAGTTCAGCAAAGCTGATTGGTAGAAACTTTGCTGTTGTCCTGTTTTTAGAAAAATTGTGTAAAATCGTAGAAAAATCCAGTAGATATGTATCTTATATGCTTGGAAAGCCCCTTGAGTTTGTTACAATCCATATTTGAACATGAAGAACTGATTAAAATGTTAAAGAGGGCAAATTGTGTTGTGAACAACTGCTGCACAAAAGTACAGCACTAAAGGTGAAGTCTTAATCAAATGGACCTACGACAGATGATTGGACTCCGTTTGGTATAGACATGAATATGGATCTTTTATGGACAAGAGTCTATAGTACTTGCACATAGAGCAATGCAAGCAGTTGGATAATGGGTCAAACGGGTCAAACGGATTAATGCTTGATTGTCTTGAACACCTAGTGTTGAATTATGTCGTGTGGATATGATGTCCAGTTAATCTGATTGTGCATCATGTACCTTACTGATCAAAGTTAATTTTCAATAGCTAGGTGAGTTCGAGCTTGGTAATTAACAAATCGGTTCAAGGGAGGGGCAAAGTAACAAAGCTCCTACGGACAAAGGTAAGTACTATTTATTCTATGTTGATATATATTGATACTTAGTAAAAGTGTAGTTTGGGGCTATTATGTGTTAGTTATTGATTATTTGATCTATGTGAGTATATGTTAACTTGGTTCCAAGTTTCTTATGACATCTACTAAAAAGTGTAGTTTACTTGAGAATAAATTTTAGTCCAAGCCTACTTTGTGATATGGAATAATCCTACACCAATCTTGCTTTGGTAGTTTTGGTGTCTTGATGAAGTGATAGATTTTAGTTTAGGACACTTGATGTTAAAGCTAGTTTGAACGCTTACTGTTAAAATTGGATTATGTTGATATGAATGATATAATCATATGGCCTAGTGGCAACTACAAGGATCCATTTTGACCCATAGATGAAGTGATAGATTTTAATTTAGGATAGTTGATGTTAAAAGTGGTTTGAACACGTATTGTTAAAAGTGGATTATGTTGATATGAATGATATAATCATATGGCCTAGTGGCAACTACAAGGTTCCATTTTGACCCATAGGCCATATTTGTCCTACCGAACTCTTACGTGAGTGTCTTTTGTGTTAATTTTTTTTCAGGTTGAGGGAGAAAAAAATGAATACATGGATGCAAATATCGAAGGAATTCACGAAGAATGGCTGAGTTTGGGCTAGTTTTATTTTAGGTGACATCATTATCATTTTATAAGGTGTTAGAAGAATATATCAACAAAAAATAATTTTGTTAGCTTTAAGTTTTTCTTTTGATTTTGAAATGTATTGTTTTGTTTTATATGTATACTTTTTTATGAAATGGATTTGTTTAGCTATATTATTTTGGTATTTTGTGTATCCATGGTAAATTATTAATACTAATAAAAATATTTTTTAAGCAATTAAAACCATGACACGCACTAATGAATGTCATAAGTATATGTCATAAATGTGTGTCGTAGATGCATGTCATATTGGTGTGTCATAAAAGCGTGTCATAAAAACTTGACACACAAATGCATGTCGTCTTAAATTTATGACATAGGCTTCCTTGACACACTTTTGTGTGTCATGTATACCCTTTAATGACATGCATTGCGTGTCATTAAAGGTCTAATTTGTAGTAGTGTCACCTTATTATTTTTAAGTATTTTTTAGTCGAAATTTTATCAACTTTTAATATTTTTTTCACTTTAAAAATCTAATTTATTTAAATTAATCCTTGTATACACGGATAATAACTAATAAACTAGTGCATTATATGCATCTATCTTATGTTTTAACCCGGATTTCAAATTGTAAACATCTATTTATTTATTCTCATTTCTTTTTTAGGCATTTTAAAAGTCCTAATCCATTAGCTAATATTTCCTCTTTTAAATACTATTTATAATCTTGAGTTTAAAAGATGGATGTATTAAAATTTTGTTGGGAATTGGATGCTACTTTTAAAAAGTAAGCAATTTGATTATTTTACCCATCGATATAAAAGATAATAAAGTTGGTTATATTCAAATGAAACTCGTCAGGTATTTAAATAACATTTTTTTGCAAATGTGACATATTCCTTTACGTATGATAAATATATATCGTTACAGCAATTATGTCACATATCCTCTTTTGTTAGCATATAATTAATCCATTACTATTTGCGGGTAGTGGGTTGTAAAGTACATCTCTTTATATAACAGTTATAATCACTTAATGATGTATTAAAGAAACACTTTAATGAGATTGAGACCATTTCGGTATGAGTAGTGTTTAGTATTGGTATGGAGTTTTAGAAAAAGTGAGTATTGGTATCGGGACAGTACCAGTACCGATACCGGCTTTTTGGTACTAGTATCAGGTTTGTACCTGTTTCGTGTTTTATATTTTTTATAATTAAATTTAGTCATTTTTTTCAATTTAATTTAATATTTTTTAATAAAATTGTAATATAATATACATGAATATAAGAAAAAGATATAAAAGATTTAACAAATTAATTAAAAATCATATATGAATTCATTCTATTTAAAAGTTGATAATCGAAACAACATTACATAGTGATTCAAAATAATAGAGAAAACAATTTATAACACTAAAAATCTAATACACAACATTCATAAATCTTAAATTATTAAAAATATATTAAAAAATTATTTTTACGTAATCGATACCAACGTTGTACTAATATGTAAGTACCAGTACCCTCTAGTACCGTTAGATAAAAAGTGAATACCAGTACAAATACTGATTTTGTTCAGTCAGTACGATACCAGTATAGTATTGATATCAAAACCGTTATTCGGTACCAAAAGTTCATCCTTAGTTTAATATGTGTACACAAACATAGAAGATTCTAGAATAAATATAATACTAATAAATTAAATAGTGTTATTATTCTATTACCCATATTATTAAAAAGCGGACAATTTTTTTGCATTTTTTAAAGTCATTTGTTTCTTTTAACGGTTTTCTTACCTCTCCTGCATCAATACTGCTTCATGATTTAGGTACTATTTGTTTTACCTTTTAATAACTCAGTTCAATGTTTAATAAGTTCATCCTTAGTTTAATATGTGTACACAAACATAGAAGATTCTAGAATAAATATAATACTAATAAATTAAATAGTGTTATTATTCTATTACCCATATTATTAAAAAGCGGACAATTTTTTTGCATTTTTTAAAGTCATTTGTTTCTTTTAACGGTTTTCTTACCTCTCCTGCATCAATACTGCTTCATGATTTAGGTACTATTTGTTTTACCTTTTAATAACTCAGTTCAATGTTTAATTATTTAGATTCAGTATTCAGAACGTTTGTTTCATAAAAAAATAGTCTCTGAAAGGTTCAGTTAAGTGCTGAATGGTTAAGAGACATGGAGATGCTGAGGAGATGCTGAATGTAACTGAATGGAGCATATACAAACTTTACTCTCATCTGCATTTCTATCTCAACATCTCTCTCATTGATAGAGTCTCTTAATGATTCAGACCTCTTAACCATTCAGCACTTAATGATTCAGATTTTACCAAACAACCCACTAATGAAAGTATAACTTAACGGCAAGTGGAAGAACGATATTACTTCTAGAGTAAATCACTAATTTCGTATATGAGTTTTATGTATCTTCTTCATTTAAATACCAAATTTTATTTTGTGTTAATTATTATCATGAACTTTGCAATTCGTTTCTATTCCAATACATTTGACGAACATAGTTAACATTTTTTTGTTAAATTTTCTTGAAAAGACGAAGGTACCCTTAGTATTGAAATTATAAATAAATATTTACATTTAAATAATGATTATATATGTGTGTATGCATAGGGATTCATTCAATTGAGAGCCTAAATTTATTTGAGAATAAAAAGTATACACTCTCAACCAATCAATTTATTTATTATTTTTTTAAAATAAGGTAATTACATTTAGAGTAAATTTCGGTTTTCGTCCTTGTGGTTTGGGCTTTGTAACGGTTTTCATCCAAAACTTAAAAAATGCTCAATATAACCATTATGGTTTCAGATTTGTCCCAATTAGATCCAAACCTCTAACACCGTCAAGTTTAAACGTTACTTAGCCCTCACTTGCACCTCACGTGAGGGCATTTTTGTCATTTAACCCCACCATTTGCATAGGTTTCTTGGTTGATATATGCAAACGATGGAGTTAAATGACAAAAATGCCCCTCACGTGAGATGCAAGTGAGGGCTGAGTAACGGTTAAATTTAACGGTGTTAGAGGTTTGGATCTAATTGGGACAAATATGGAACCACAATGGTTAAATTGAGCATTTTTTAAGTTTTGGATGAAAACCGTTACAAAGCCTAAACCACAAGGATGAAAACCGTAATTTACTCTTACATTTAAAATAATGAGGATCTCGTTTTCATTAATTCCTAGTTTATGAATGAAATTAAACAAGTAGATAACGCATTTAATTCAAATTAATAAGGTATTCAGTCAGTCTTCTAAAAAGACGAGTTCGAAACGTGAGAAAATGCATTGTGCATCTCTACATATGTGTAAAAGGACCTATGTGCATATATGTATTATTAAAAAGTGCATATATGCATCAGAAGAAAAAAATATGTATAACCGCTCGGTAACCGCCTGTTATATTAATATAATAATTAATAAAACTCTTAAAAACCCTATTGGTTAAAATTTGTATTTTTTGTACTCAAGTTAAGAGGTGTTCTCATTTGAGAATCCCCCTCTGTATGTATATGTGTTAAAAACATAATTTAATATATAAAAGAAAAGAAGATTTTATTTTTCAATTTGATCGTTTCCGTAAAATTATTTTCTAATATCATTTGGATTATACAGTTTGTTTTTTAGACTTTTTTAATATCATTCAGTTTAGTAGTGTTTGGTATTTCATTGTTCTTTAATACTGTTTAATTGAATACCTTTCATTTTTTTAAACTTTTGTAGTATCATTTGGTTTTTAAACGTTCTTTGACTTAATACCATTGGGCCTTTAAAACTTTTTCAATATCGTTTAATATCGTCCTCATTTTAAGTCTTGTTGTTAATATGGTTAAATATAAGACCATTTCCTCATTTAAATGTCTTTTTTTAATAATGTTTGGTTTAACATATTCCACTCTGTTAAACGTCTTTTTAATATCATTTGGTTTATTACCATTCATTTTTTAAACGTCATTTATAAAGTGTTCTCCGCTCTTTCAAATCTATTTTTAATATCATTCGGCTTATTACTGTTCGTTTTTTTAAACGTCCTTTCTAATAATATTCGATAAATAAATTTCTTTTCTATTACGGTTCGAGGTTTTTAAAATTCACTTTTTTCTACATGTTTTTTCAATCTTTTAGCATAAATAGATGTACGTATGGTAAAAAGCGAACACTGTTAAAAAATATATTCACCGAACTTTATTAAAAGACAGTCAAAAGTGAACGATACTAAAAACATATATAACTAAACGGAATTATATTTAATACATATAAAAACCAAATGGTATTAATCGTACTGATATTAAAAACGTTTGAGAGCCAAACATTATTAAAACCCGTCTAAAAAATGAATCGTATTGTAGCAAACGATATTAGAAAAATAAGTTTACAGAAGCAACAATATAAAAATAAAAACTTCTTTTTTCTTTTGTTTTTTAATATATGTTTTGAACATATACATAATCATAATTTAAATATAATTATGTTTATAATATCCAACAGTACCAATGGTATTTTCGTCTTTTCAATCAGACTTAACAGAAAAATTAACTTTGTTAGTCAAATGTATTGAAATGAAAACGGATTACAAAACTCAAGGCCAAGATCAACAAAAAGTAAAAGTTAGTACTGAAACGGAGAAGATATATAAAAGTCACATACCAAAATAAAGACTTACTCTTATTTTTATCTACTTATTGTTGTTAATGTTATGAACTTAACACAAGTAAATAGGTGATAAACATGTCACGTCGCATGAGCTTTACATGTTAATGGCAACATTGTAACGTGTGGGCACCTACCGTTTTAAATCCTGCCCATATGTAAAATTGTAAAACGTATAGCAAAGTCACAAACGCGATGTCTAGCGTTGAGGGGTGAAATACAATAGGATGTTTGGCAAGTGCTGAATGGTTAAGTAATGAATGATTAAAAGAACCTGATTGGGTGGACATCTGAATGAGATTCATAAATTAACAAACAAATCCAAAAATTTTCTTTCATTTATATTGTTCCACATTGGTTAGCTTATATCTGCAAGCGTTCATGACATCTTAAATTCTTGTGTTACATTTTACTCTAGCATCTACCGCGCACGCATGAGGGTGCATATTTGGTTCGAATTCTTTGATATAATGCGACACCCGCGCAACCTTTGGACACGAATGCCACATCTGATTTGGTCATATCTACGGCTCCAACCAAACGTTCTGAACTAGTAACAAATGATATAACCCGATGACCCTCAGAATCGAACCACATACCACAAAGATACTTGTCTTCCTTCACTAGGCCCCATTGACATGCAACAAACGAGTAGAAAGAGAGATTTAAACCTGACTCCTTAGAGCATTCACTATAAAACCGTCAATTCTAAGTGAATGCAGACCCCATATTTTAAATGGTAGTCATTAGTGAATGCGAGTGTAGAAAAAGAAAATATTTAAGGATAACATTGTTTACCTCTTTAATTTTTTTTCTAGAAATAATCTATCTAATAAATTAGAGTTTTTAGGGGGCAAATTTAAGGGGGAAAACATAATTTATTTTATAAAAGGAATGTTGAGAGGGAAAATTGAGTAAGAGAGTTAATAAGGTTAAAATTTTGTGATTAATAATAATTTATAAAATTATTTATAAATTTTTAAATATAATAGTTATAATATTTTAAAAATATTTTTATTCAACCCGTGCGTAATACACGGGTGTTAAACCTAGTCTATCTAATAAATCAAACTTTTAGGGGGCAATTTTTAGAGGTAAATTTTTTTAATCTATAATAGAAAGTTTAGGAGGGAAAATATTAAGTTTCATGCAATGAGTTGATGGAGCTCCTTAAATATTAAATATTTACAAATTACAAATTTTTAAACATAATAATTCTAATTTCTTTATAAATATTATTATTTAATCCGTGTGTAACACACGGGTGTTAAACCTAGTTATAAATGAATTAAAAAAGATAATAATAAAAATACGGAGTAATAAAAATAAAAAAAATATTTTTTAATTAAAACATAGAGCGTTTAACCGTGAAAAAACTTAAGTCATGACTCATGAGTTAATTAACAAACATTTAAATGTTAAAGCGAAAAAAAGCAGTCAGAAACTTTTCTTTCTCCATCTTTATCAAACATATAATTCAAACAAAGTCATTCGTCAACAAATACACGCAGCAGCCACGTTTCCCCCTTATAACTATTACACCCACTGCCTCTTCTCTTACACCTTTTTCTCTGTTTTCAAACTCTAACTCAAACTCAAATCAAAACCACCCTCACTTTCAATTATTCAATTCAATTCATTTCTCCACATCAACTGTTTCCAATCCTCCATTCAATTCAAACATAAAATGTTTCTATTCGTCAATTAATCACCTCCGTCACCTTTTCTTCAACTTAATAACATCTCCGGCGAAAATGGTAACCGTTCAACCCACCGGCGGAACAACCGAGAAAACCCACCGGCCGCGGTGGTGGCGCGTGCATGATAATGGAGGCGTTTCATCTACCGTGTCTTTTTTGTTTGTGTCGTTTATGGTGTTTAGTTCAATCGGGTTTTTGTATACGTATACGATGTACCAAAACCCTAACGTTGTAAACTCAAATTCAGTCGGTTGTCGTGATGACAGTGAAGGTTCATGGGCTATTGGTGTTTTTTACGGCGATTCGCCGTTTTCGCTTAAACCAATTGAAGCAGTAAGTGATTTGATCAAGGGTTTGAATTTGGGGTTTTTTTTTAAGGTGAATTGAATTGAAGTGAAATTGGTGTTTGATTTGCAGGTTAATATTTGGGTGAACCGGAGTGCATCGTGGCCTGTTGCTAACCCGGTTGTGACATGTGGGTCGGTTACGGGTTTCGGGTTTCCGAGTAATTTTGTTGCCGACCCGTTTCTTTATGTTCAGGTAACTTGTTTTGATCTTTTTTTAACTAACGACAACTTTTATAAATTATGATGTCTTTAAATTAAGGGACTGTTTGGCAACATCTGAATCATTAAGTGCTGAATGGTTAAAAGGTCTGAACCATTAAGAGGTTCTATAATGGAAGAGATGTTAGGGTAAAACGTCAGATGATGATAAGTTTGGTAAATGCTTCATTCAGTTCCATTTAGCATCTTTCAATTTCTTAACCATTCAGCACTTAACTGAACCATTCAGAGGCTTTTTTTTGTGAAATAAACGCTCTGAATGCTGAATCTGAATAATTAAGCACTCAACTGAACCATTAAGAGGTGAAACAAACAGCCCCTAAATTAGGCAATTTTAATTGAGTATGTATGATGCATTTAACTTGACAGGACGCTAAAAACATTAACTTGTTTTGATCCTTGAGTTTGGATTTTTCTTTCGAACTATTATTAATTTTTGTTTTTTATGATTTTAAGGATTTTGTTTTTTGATTTGGTTTTGTTATGTATGTACTAGTTTGTTAAGGGCATCTTGGGTTGTAGTAATATGATGAGATAATACATGTGGTGAGTTTGACCATTGTTGTATGTACTTTTGCCGTTTGCCGACTATAAATTCTTCAAAGGTTACATTTTTATATTTGGATTTTATGTTTTTGAATCTACTTGTTGTTTTCTTCGTAGTGATCATGATAAATTTTTTATATATATTTTTTACTAGTTTAGTGCCCGCGCTACGCTCGGGACACAACATTCAAGTGATGCTTTTAAGGATATTTATGAACGTTCCAATAAGTTTTGAAACAAAACCGTAGTAAACCGAAACACGAAATATATTTTTAAAAATTAAATTTTTAGTATAGCAATATTATACTCAAATTAAAAAGAATAAAATGCTCAGTTTTATGATGTAGTTTATTTTTTTAAATCCATATAAAAAAAGTAATGTATATTTATAAAACACTGAGGTCTTTAATTGTATATTATTATTAATTTTATCCATAAGTTTCATTTTCACACCCTATCAAATATAAACCGACTTATGTACACCCCTTGTAGTAGAGGGTTAAAAGTATAAATACTTTTAAATTTTTTAAAATTCTCCAAAATATTAGGGGACCAAAAATGTAATTAGTTTTATTATAATATATTTTATATATATATTTTAAATAAAAAAATCATTATTATGAGATAAACTCTCAAATGATGCCACATAAGCCAAAAGCTTTAAAATTATGCCACATAAGCTTTTTTGGTTTTGCTATATTATATAAAGATATGTTTTGGGGTATTTGTATAACTAAGATAAGCATAAAGGTTGAAGAAATGGTCACTAATTTAAAATATTCACAATTCACGTGATGATTAATTTGCCTCAACAGTCTCTTTTTTGAGTACTTTTTTCATGGCAATTTCATACGAATCATGCTTTTATTGTATTAAAATGTTTTCCAACGTTATGATGTTGTTAACATAATATTAATTCTGAATATAATTTATTTTTTCTTTAAGAATTTTTTGTATAGATAGGGATGATGTTGTTTAACTTTGATCTACTTGGCAATTAGCATAACTTGTGAAAATTTATTGAGTTTATTAATTATGTATTAAATTTTAAATTGATTTTTTAACGACGTTTGAAAGGGATATTTTGTTTCTATTTTTGTGTTACCCTATATTTAGTTGGTAATATTTATTTATTAATTAATATTTAAGTCCAATGAATACGATGTAAATAACGGAATTTGCTAAATACAATGTGCTATACAACCAAAATTTAATTTCATTAATAAATACAAAGATGTACATTTCATTTCTTTTTTTCCAACGGTCAATATATACTTTTCAAGTCTTCTAGTAGCATTTGACACATGAAAAAGAATAATTTCCTTGTGGAATTTAAATTCTTGTTATCCAAGAAATTAATTAAAAAAAATATTATGTTTGACCGTGAAAGTCAAAATCTGTTTCAGGGAGACGTTTTGTACTTGTTCTTCGAGACCAAGAATACAATCACCATGCAAGGAGATATTGGGGTTGCACGAAGCATAGACAACGGGGCATCGTGGGAACAAATGGGAGTCGTGTTGGATGAAGATTGGCATCTTTCGTATCCATATGTATTTGACTACAACGGTCAAGTATGATTTTTAAACTATAACTGTAGGGGTGTTTGCAGTCTAGTTTACTAGTTTTGATAAAAATTCGGTGTCAAACCGCTAACTATGGTTTCTAAAAACAATAATTGAAGTATAAACCATACCGAGAGTTGGGTAAGGCGGGCCAGACAAACCAACCAAGAGCTTGATGGTTTGGTTTTAGTTGTTTGGACTGGTCTCTCGTTTTATTCATAATTGTTAGACCATGTGTACTGGGCTTTTTACTATTCATAAACACCCCCTTCTCATCTTTTGTGGCGTTTTTAAAAGCTAATACTTCTTAGGCGTTTTGTATAAAACACTCATTTATCTTGATTGTGGTGTAAAGCTGACGTGGAGATAAAGTTGAGGCTCTTTGAGGCTTTTTCAACTTTACAACTTTACCACTGCAAATTGTCGTATTTTGTATTAGAATTATTAACAGAATTGTTTTTTTTTAAAGCAATAGAATTGTTTTTTTAAGCAATAGAATTGTTTTTTTTAAAAGCAATAGAATTGTTTTTCTAAAAGCAATAGAATTGTTTTTTTAAAAGCAATAGAATTGTTTTTTTAAAGCAATAGAATTGTTTTTGAATGGCAGAATTATTAATAGATAGGTAAAAAATATAATATATTTATGCATGGCTCCACGTTTCAATAAATAAATTAAAAAAAAGGCTAAATGGGTTGTTTTCAAGTCCCAAACTGTGGTCTGGAGTTGGACTAATGTCTAATATAACGTCAAATAGCCTGAATTGATTTTATTTTATTTTATTTTATTTTTATTGGCTTATGTTATGTTATGTTATGTTTTTTTTTCAGATTTATATGATGCCTGAAGGAAGTAAAAAGGGTGATCTTCGTCTTTACAGAGCAGTTGAGTTTCCAGTTAAATGGAAACTCGAAAAAGTCATCTTGAAACGCCCTCTTATCGATTCATTTATCATGAAATACGAATCTAGATACTGGCTTTTCGGATCGGATCACAGTCGAATCAGCACCAAAAAGAATGGGGAGCTTGAAATCTGGTATAGCAACACACCCTTAGGTCCATGGAAACAACATAAGAAAAACCCGGTTTACAATACGGACAAGAAAACCGGAGCCAGAAACGGTGGTCGGCCCTTTTACTATAACGGGTATATGTATCGGTTAGGTCAAGATGACGGTGAGACATACGGGAAACGTGTTCGTGTGTTTAAAATCGAAGTTCTTACGCCTTATAACTACAAAGAAGTTGAAGTTGATTTGGGATTTGAAAAACCGACGAAAGGTAAAAACGCATGGAATGGTGCTCGTTCCCATCATCTTGACGTGCAGCAGTTGAAGTCCGGAAAGTGGATTGCGGTATCAGATGGGGACCGAACCCCGTCTGGTGACATGACAAGACGATGCATTGTTGGGTGGTTGTTGATTTTAGCTGCTGGTTCACTTGTTTTTGTGATGGGTATGTTGCTTGGGTTCGTGCGGTGCATTGTCCCGCTTAGTTGGTGCCCGCATAGTATAAAGAAACGAAGTGATTCATTTCTGGTTTGGGAGAGATCTAGCTTGTTGGCGTCAAGGTTAAGACATTACTTGAGCCGGTTGAACCGGTTCAGCTCGGTTCTTCGGTGTAAGATGAACCCGAAAACAAGCCTTGGTAGGTTTGCTTTTGTTGTGATCTTGATTGGCTCTGTGGTGTTAATGTTTGTCGGGATCGGATACATATACGGGGGAAGCGGTGGTCACGAGCCTTACGCCATTAACCACCATTACTCCCAGTTCACAATGTTAGCCATGACCTACGATGCCCGAATATGGAACTTGAAATGGTACATCAAACATTACTCTCAATGTCCTTCGGTGCGTGAAATCGTGGTGGTATGGAACAAAGGGACACCACCAGATCCAACCGAGTTCGACTCAGCCGTCCCAGTGCGAATCCGTGTCGAGGAAAAGAACTCACTAAACAACCGGTTCAAAATCGACCCGTTGATAAAAACCAGAGCCGTCCTTGAGTTAGATGATGACATCATCATGAGTTGCGATTACATCGAACGTGGGTTCAAAGTATGGAGGGAGAATCCAGACCGGCTAGTCGGGTTTTACCCACGTCTAGTCAACGGACTTAACCCGTTGGAGTATCGAGGTGAGAAACATGCTCGGAAATATAACGGTTATAACATGATTTTGACGGGTGCAGCGTTTATGGATAATCAAGCGGCATTTAGGCGGTACTGGAGTAAAGAAGCGAAGGCGGGACGGGCCGTGGTTGACGAGGTATTCAACTGCGAGGACGTATTGATGAACTTTTTGTATGCTAATGCAACGTCTTCGGGGAGTACCGTGGAGTATGTTAAACCGGCTTGGGCGATTGATACTTCGAAGTTTTCGGGGGTTGCAATAAGCGAAAATACACAAGCGCATTATCGGGTGCGAAGTAACTGTTTAAAGAGGTTTACGGAGTTGTACGGCGGCATATCGGAGAGGATGGTGGCGTTCAGGCGGAGGAAGGATGGGTGGGATAAATAGCACCACCGCCGGAGTTTGAACGACGTACATTTTCGTTATGTTTTATGGGATTTAGAAGTGTGGTTTAATTAATTTATTTGTTTGTTTGTTTAGTTTTTGGCAAGTGTGTTGATGAAGTTGTGTGTTTAGGTGGGAAGTTGAATATGTACATACCATTACCATCGAAGATAAATGCGTTTTGTTATGCTAACGTATATTGGTTTTAAATAGTTTTAATTATTACTCCATCCGTCCCATTAGAATAGTCTTAGTTTGAAAAACACAAAGTTTTAGGCACAATAAATGATTGGTATTTTTGTTTGTTATTTGACAATAATACCCTTGACAATAAATATTATTGTGGGTCCATCCTATTGTTTGTTTTATGTTATTAAGGGCAAATTTGGAAGTTTACCAATAAATTTTAAAAGTTGACACTTTAAGTGGGACAACTAAAAAAGGCAATATAGACACTTCTAATGGGACGGGGGGAGTATCTTTTGATTTTTATTGGTAACAACTATTGAATTGGTTGGTAACGGTTTCAACTTTTCACTTTAGCAACCAACAGGCTGTAGTTAAAATTTTTTTTTTAACAGCGTTAATTGTTTTTCGAATTCCAAAACAAAGTTTTAAGACGTTTGATCTGAAGGAGAATAATAGTCGATTGATGTAAAAGGTACCTTGAAATTGTGTTTCAGTCGGATGTAAAAATTTTGTCGTTTATAGCGCCGTTTCGAGGTAACTTTTACATAAATCAACTTGCATTCTATTTATGATCAAAAGTCCTAAAACTCGGTCTTTAGTTAAAAAAAACTAACAACGTTAAAATAAAAATTTAACGACAGTTTATTGGTTGTTAAAGTGATAAAAATTGAGACTCCGTTACCAGCTAATTCGACAGTTAGGACCGATAATACAAAAAAGTAATAGTTAGGACTCTTTAAAACCAATATCCTTTTAACTCTAAATGTTTGCAAAATTATCTTACTAACATAGCATCAATATTAAAAATGGTAACTGCAATAATTAAGCTGAACTGACAATTCCGATTATATGCTACTTTCTGATCGGTCTAGTTTTGAATTAAAAATGTAGAAACAAGAAGATGGAAAATGTTAAATCGACATGATTGTTAACAAACTAGTCATTAACCTATTCGGCCAATCATAGATATCATTAGTGTTTGTGGGGTAATGAAGATTTTAAGTATAATGCATAAATATTTGGTAAAAGTGGGATGCTTGTAATATATATTTAAATAGTAACATGTTATTCAAAAGAACTAGATTTATAATACGGTCACGTGATGTTACAGTCGAGTCTTGTTTAAGATTTTGATAATTACACGTGCTACTGCAAGATAGTTATTTAACATGAGACATGCTTTGCAACGAAATAGTTTTTTCGACTTCGTAACACATGTTAACAATGTTTTCAAATTCGACCTGTGTGGCGCATTGTGACAATACGAGATACTTAAAAGTGTATATTTCCAAAGTTGAAGTATAAAAATTTAAGGTTTTTTTACATATTTCCCCTTCCTAAGCTCATCAATTACATATTTACCCAAGCCTAAAGTTTAATTACATATATCCCCTTTGACATAATAAATTACTCATTTACCCTTTCTTTTACACAAACCATAAGAAAATATAAAAATATATTTATGAAGATCATTAAGGGTAAAATAGTAAATCAAAAGGCTATTTTAAAGAAATTGGGTAAATATGTAATATATGTGATTTAGGAAGGGGAAATATGTAATTGAATTTAAGGATTGGGTAAATACGTAATAAATGATCTTATGAGGGGGATATATGTAAATGTCCCAAAATTTAATATGTCAAAAATGAGGGTCATGATATAAGATGCAAAAATAACAATTAAGTCACTTTCCATTGTGAAAGTCATAAATACGTCATAGTTGGGCATGTGTCAAATTTGCAAAATGAGAAAACTCGAGAGATTAAAGCCATAATTATATCATAGTGGAGGGTCAACTTTGTAACTACCTTAAAAATATTAGTGAATGACAAAATGGTTTTTTAGTCAAATTTAATGGTATAAAACACACGTTCGAGCCACTTGTGTTTTATAAGTTACGTAACTGTATATTTATCCAAAGGGAGGTGGCGGCACAACTTGTTGTCCGTTTACTTGCTATTTTGTTGTAAATTCTTTTATGTTTAATATGAATTATGTATATTTATAAAAAAAAGTAAATGTAAATATTTAGATTTAGAAGTCATGTAAATGTAAATTTTTTAGATTTTAGATTTCTAGATGGTTTACGTCATGGATAAGAGTTTCTAGATGGTTCTCAAAACATATTTGATTTCCAGGTATCTCCTAGTACGGGTAGTTAACTCACCAAGATGTCATGGATACGAGTTTCTAGGGAAGAACTTAACGTCAAAAAGTTAATATTTCTGTCTTTTTCCTTTTCACCAAAGTCATTTAACATAACATTGGCTTATCTCTAATAAACTCTAAGCGTATCCGGAGCAACCCACCAGCTCTACCGAGTTGATGAGTACATTGAGCCGGGTATGGCGTGGTGCCCAGACGAGCTCGTTAATGAGGTGCGTGGCTTGTGGTTTTACTTGCCGAGATGAGGCATTCAATGGTCATCTTTTTTACCGTCACAATGGCATTTATCCTCTTCCCTTTCCCATCAAATTTACACAAACTCCCTACCTTTGTTGCCATTTGATTTAAAAAAAATAAAATTCGATAAATACTAGTGGTACAATATACTTAGGCGGAGTAGTATCTTTGAGTATTTATCGAGTTAAAATATACTTAGGCGGTCCAATGTAACTTGGACTTAACTTTTCTCCGTTAAAAAATAATAATTTCGTTCAATGGTGATACTTTCAATATTATATGATCACCAACTTAAACTCTATAGGTCTCATTTCACAAGATAACTATAAATGATCATCTCAACTTCCAGCAAGTCTAATACAAGCTCGAATCATTTCGTCCGTGGATTGTATGGATTTTTTACACCGTATGTGTGTCTGTACGTGGTGATAAATTGTGATAGTATGTGTAAAACCCCAAATTTTAATGTATGTCTAAACATTGGTGATAAATGGGAGCTCAATAGAAGAACTTTTCAAATAGCATATTACTAAAAGGTGAATAAAAACATTTAGAATGACAAATGACTAAAAATAATGTATGTGGGAGAAATGACTCTTAAATCAGAGTTGTAACAAAGTGGGATTACGAAGAGACCTGAGGAAAGGCCGAAAACTTCTCAACTTAGAAAACTGTAATATATGAATTCCACGTGCCTCCACAACTGTTACCCAATTGTGACCACCGCATGGCGCACATATGGGTGAAACCTCCTTCATTTGTTGCTCTTCCACCTTCTCTCTCTAAGATTTCTAGAGAGAGAAAGGCAATAATTTTTTTTGAATTGAGCTATATGTGTTGTACTCAACGTCGGTGTAACACCCCAACCTGGAGAGGCTGAGACGTCACTATTACAGATATTAAACCAATACCAATCCATTAAGATAAAAGACATAATCTAATGCTGTAGATCTGACAACCCAAAATGTTAAAGAACTCTTAAATAAGTATTTATTGCATTTAATAGAAATAAAGGTAAACGTCTTAATCTTCATATGCTCTTCTCACTAATTCCCAGATTTGCCCGATTACCTACGCATAAATAAAGAAACACCACAAAAGAAGATACATCTGAGCCAAACATTGCTCAGTAACAGAGAGAACAACAGTAAAAAATACAAGACAAATAAGCAGAAACAAGTCCTTAGAATTATTAACCGAACATATATATGGTATAACATATAACTGATACTGGAATGAACTTTTAACTAACTACTGATACTGCACTGAACTTATAACTGCTAACTGATCTGAACATATTACGTACTGATAACTGATCTGAACATATTACTGAAAACAACTGATCTACACGACATAACATATAAATAAACAAACAAATAAGTCGTGTAATATAGGAAGTACCCAGAGCCAAAACAGACTTGTACACAGTTATCTAGGCTAATGTACTAATGAGATGGTGTGTGGGACGTACACACATTATTCCATCCCCAGAAACAAAACTGATCAGAAACTATGATATATCCATGCACCTCCCAGACAGATGTGGCCAATGTACTCCTTGAGTACTAACATATAAACGGAGACGTCATGAACTATTTATTACAAACCGCCACGAAATAGTGTCATGTCACTGACGCCTCAATGACATGTCAGACAGCTCGGGTAACAGAGTACAAAGTCAAAGTGGTAGTAATATAACTACCTAACATGTAACATATAAAGTCCATACTATCATTTATGGGAGCATGCAATAATGAGTACAAAACTATAAGAACTATTGCATGCTAAAAGTCTCAACAAATATAACTAACTATCCAAACGGGACGGAACATAACAAACCAAATATTAAAAATGCTCTAAGGCCAAATTGGTCGAATTAGCGGAAGTAACAACGGTGACACTAATATATAAAAATACCAAAACTTTGTACTACAAAGTAACAGATATAGAATTTATACTTTGAGAGAAAAAACATAGAATCCGTACCTCAGTTAGCAAAAGAAAAAGTCACACATTTTATGTCGCCATTAGTGAGTACACGAATCTAAAAATTAGTTTGTTAAAAACTTAGTTCACATATTCCAACTTAGTTAATTATGTTCTGGTGATAAAACCTCTAGTGTCTTTAACTTAAAATAAAAGCATAATACTAGCAAGCATAATACTCACCTACGCATGCAACTGTTTAAAATCTATTTCATGTATAAATCTCTATCACTCATAACAATTTGCTACATTATATGTTTTATTAATGTATAGCATATCCATTGGTTATAATATTCCAATTAACTCATTACTTGATTTTAATAATAACTTAATACCCATACATGTGTATAAAGAAAATAATAATGGATGAAGGACCAGGGTAGACCCAACTAAGGCAAAACCTTTCCCTTTCATTTTCAACATTTTAAAATATTTTACCAGTTAAGGCAAGAAGTCATCAAAAGAACAACACAACAATGGTTTCCTTGGTTAAATTACGGGTTGTGCTATTTACACCGGTGCCATTTTAACAAAAAACCACTTTATCCGCAGCGTATAGGGCTATACGCCGCGGATGGGGTGGTTTTGTCGTATTATGTTTGTACGTTATCCGCGGCGTATACGCCTATACGCCGCGGATAACGTACAAACATAATACGACAAAACCACCCCATCCGCTGCGTATAGACCTATACGCTGCGGATGTGTACGAGGTTCAGAAGGAATGACCTGCGGCAGGTTTTGTTCATACGAGGTTCAGGTATATACGCCGCGTAATCTTTGTGAATTATTACTTAAACGATCCAAGCCATCTCAATCTTCACAAACTTAAATTCACATTCACAAACACAATTTCACATTCACAAATATAATTTCACGATACGTGTGTTCACACAAACATACAAAAAATGTCTTGGTGGAATTTTTTTGATCCGCCGGAGGATGAAGAACCAACGTTTAATTTGAACGAGATGCCGACACCGGAATTTTACGAACAACCGGCATTGAGTCAAAATTTCGGAAAACAACCAACGTTTCAAGACGTAAACGAGGAAGAGATAAAACCGACGTTTGATTTGAACGAGACTCCGACACGGGAATTTCACGAACAACCGGTAAAAGATATTATTTTTCTTTAAATATATGTCGTTATTCGTATATTTAATTGTTATGTTGATTTAGGAATATTATTTTCACGAGAGTGGGCCATCTTACCACATTCTTGTAGAAGGCCCGTATTATGATACGCAGCCGGCATTCGTTTATTCTACTGAAGCATCTAACTACAACAAATTTGTCTCGTACGATTTCAACTCCGGACCAGACCACGTTCGAAATACGTTCGAGGACAAAGAGGAAAACAACGATGAAAACAATGAAACCGATGACGAGAAGTCTGACGATGATTACATACGCGAGGCGAGCGTTTCGTATGTAACAGACAACGTACGTATTAATCATATATTACATGTTTAAGTTATAACTAGATAATTATATTATTATTGACTTTGACTTTATATTTTATTTAGTATTTCTCTTCTCGAACCGAATTAGAGGAATGGGTCAAAAAGAGAGGAGAGGATCATGGGTGTGTTATTGTGGTTGATCGGTCAAGAAACGGCGCTGTTGATCTTAGATGCAGTCGTGGCGGGGAATACAAAAGCCAGGCCACAGTTAGGCGGACGGGTAGTGCGAAAACTAACTGTCCGTTTAAACTTTTAGGGAGATACGATAGGGGAAGTGATAGGTGGAAGTTAATTGTAGAAAACCAGGCTCACAACCACCGCCCTATTGTATTTAAGGAGGGGCACCCGTATCTTAGAAGGCTGGATGACGAGCAAAAAGACGTGGCTGCGCGGTTACACCGTCAGGGCATGCGGCCGGTACAGATTTTGGATGTTTTACGAGATCAGTTTCCTGAAATCTTATGCGTGGTGAAAGACATAAATAATTACGTCCGGTCTTTAAAAAATAAAGAAAAAATTGGCAAGACCCCGATGTAGGCATTTGAAAATTTTCTTGATTCAAATGGGTTCTTGTTTCAAACATTCGAAGACGGAAAAAGTAAACGGACGAAACAAGTCTTTTTTATTCATTCCACCTCGTATAAAATGTGGCGTGCCTTCCCTCACGTGTTGTTGATTGATGCAACATATAAAACAAACATGTATGGATGGCCTTTTTTACAGTTTGTTGGTATGACTTCGACGCTGAAGTCGTTCTGTATCGCTCACGCGTTCATTTCTAGGGAACGAGAGGGTGATTTCACATGGGTCCTTCAACAGCTAAAAAATGTCATAAAAGACTGCATTCAGCCACGTGTGATCGTTACCGATAGGGATCTAGCCCTTATGAACGCATGTAAGACCGTATTCCCTAAAGCCACCAAAAACCTGTGTCGGTGGCACATTCAACAGAACATTTCAAAAAAATGGAAATTTCTATTCAAAGATGAAGTATGGGATAACTTCAGTTATAGCTGGACGAAACTGTGCTCGTCTGGCACGATCAAGGATTACAATTATAACTGTGGGAAAATGGAAGAATATTTAAGCTCGATAGAGAGGCGCGGTATGTTATATTATTTAATTTACCTCTTAATAACTATGTTTGTCTGTTATTAAGGTATTTGTTTGTTTGTTTTCAGGGGTATGGTTGTATATCAGGGATAACTGGTTGAATCCTTACAAAGAAACGTTTGTTACGTGTTGGAGTTCTGACCGTCTCAATTTTGGTCAACATACGACAAACAGAGTTGAGAGCCAACACGCAGACATTAAGAGATACCTGCACGGGTCTAATAATTCGTTTGAGACGATTGCAGGGTATGTTCTTAAGGTTGTAAGGAAACAGGAGGTTGAGATTAGGAAATCATTTGAGGTGTCCACCATAAAAATTATGAAGCATCATAATTTGAAACTTTTTAAAAATTTATTACGTAACATATCCATTGATTCTCTTAATATTCTTGAAGCAGAACATAAAAAGTCAGAAAAGATGATTAAATCGGGTTCTTCATGTGGACATCAGTTGCAGACCTCAATGGGTTTGACGTGTGCTTGTAGCATAGAGCAACACAACCGTACAGGTGGGAACTCTTGGTTTTGAAAATTTATGCTTATTATTTGATCGATTTACTAATAGATATTTTTATTTTACAGTCAAGTCTATTCAACTACATTCGATAGACCCCTTCTGGAGAAAACTTGATTTCGAGCCAGAGTCCAAAGAGGCCACTGCACAACCAGATATTGAAAAAGGGTTAAATGAAATTAACGAAAAAGTACGTTCTCAAAAAGATCCTATTAAAAAATGGGACATGTTAAATAAGCTTAAGTCGGCCCTATTTTCAACAAAAACGACAAAAAATGATGCCGAAAAGCGTCAGGATCCACGGGGTCGCCCTAGTCAGAAGAAACAGCAAAAACAACCTCCTCCTCCAGTTGACCCGGATAGACATAGCTCTTATACTCCGTCGCATACGTCTTCACAGGAACAACCTTCTCCAGTTGACCCGGGTAGACATAGCTCTTATACACGTTCAAAATCAACAAAAGCCCCTAAAAAGGAACCCAAAAAAGCAACGTATCCGAAGTTTCCTAAAATGAGAAAACAAGAGGACGGTGCGAAAATTGAAAAGTTCGAGTTATACATGCCTGAATGGTCTTACCCGTACATATCTGACATCACAGACGTAAGACCAGATGGTAATTGTGGGTTTCGGGCGGTAGCCGTGGCTCTTGGGTTGGATTCAAATAGTTGGCCCCATATTAGGAAACGAATGCTTGGCGAGATGGACAATAACTTGAATTGGTGGTATCAAAAATTTGAGTACCAAGTCCGTCAAGAGGGATACATATACGGGTTCGTAACGGGTGGAATGGTTTAACACCTGTCAATTTGCGCCAGCAGAACGTTGGATGTCGTTTCCAGACCATGGATTCGTTATTGCTCAGACGTTTCACTGTATTGTAATACAGTTAGATATGACGGGTAGCCAAACATTTTTTCCGATGAGAGAAACACCAGAACCACTGTTTGATTATCCAGTCTTGACACTGGTTAATATAAACAACAATCACTGGATAACAGTCAAAATGTCTGGCAACTTCCCAATTCCACCACCTGCGTACCTTATGGCGTCATCATTTGCGACCCCAGAAGCCAGAGAATGGGCTACTTTATATGAAGAGCGTTTAAACCAATACAACATAATAGCTGAACAATGGCGTACTCCCGCACCTTTCATTGACATAGAACAACTTAGTCGAAATTTTTAAAGAAATTATTTTTTAAAGAAATTTTTTAAAGAAATTATTAACGAAATTATTTTTTTAAAGATAAAATTTTTTAAAGAAATTTTTTTTAAAGAAAAATATTTTAAAATTTTTTAACTTGTAAATAAATATTTATAATAATTTTTAAAATTTTTTTTAAATATTTATAATAATTTAAAAAATTTTTTTTTTGTAAAGTTATACGCCACGTAGAGAACACAACGCAGTGTAGACGAGCACAATCCGTGTGCTACTACGTTGCGTAGAGTAACAACGCCACGTTTAACTATTAAGCCGTTTGAATTCATTTGACTACGCAGCGTAGAATCCTCTACGCTGCGTTGCTTCCTCGTTTTTAACGCCTCTACGTAACGTAGAGTGCTCTACGCGACGTATAGCCTTTTATATAAAAACGCTGCGAAAACGCAGCGTCTTCTTCACACACAAAAACACCACACACACACTTCACACACACCTCTTCACACACACTGGTCAAAGGCCGACCCCACTCGTGACACGACCCGCCCCCCTCGAGACACGACACACGAGGTACGTTTTTAACACCCGTTTAACCACTGTATTTGTGTTTATTTATACATTTTCATTTTGGATATAGATTAGATTTTTGATTAGGATATACATTATGATTTTGGATTTAGATTATGGACTTCGCGGAGCAAGTTTTGGATGGTTACCCACATTTGCAGTTCGACCAAAACACTAGATAGTTCACCCGTTACACTAGCCTTGTACGCATGGAACCCGAGCCCGATGTTATGGTTGGGAGGAAGTTTTTAGAAACGGTCCAGGAGGAAGAGCGTTATAATGGGATTGTTGGTGTAAATACTCCGTGGTCACGGTTGTTTGAGATGAACTTCCCTGCTTACAGGGAACTGACATTAGAGTTTTACTGTACGTTTATGTACAGGTATTTACTCATTTGCTCATTGGTTTATTTATTTTGTTTTTTTAGTTTATTAGTTTAAAATTCTAACTATTTATTTAAATTTTTTATTTCAGGCCACGTCCGGGCGATACCCCTGAGTATCCTATTTATCAGGGTTCGGATACTACTCAGGCGGAGATCTATTTCCGTCTTTTTGGTATTGACCATTTTTTATCCATGGAGCAGTTTGCTGTCGCTATCGGGTTATACACCGAAGCCGAGACGCGACAGCCCCTGTACACCGAGGCGGTACATAAGACCGCCAAGGACGTGTTACAGCTATGGTGGACGGCGATTGGTGATGGGCGTCACCGGGATGCCTACACCAAAGCCACTGCCATCCGCGATCCCATGTACAGATATCTGCACAGGCTGATCGCGGGTACCATCCATGGACGTCGGCAGGGTACAGATCACTGTACTCTGCGCGACGTGTTTTACTTGCGGTGCCTCCTGTCAGGCAGGCACTGCAACCTCGCCCGTTGTTTTGCCGACTACATTATCGGGTACGTATCTCGGCAGGGGCGGGGGTCTCTGATGGGCGGTTCATTTGTTACACAGGTCGCTCATCATCTGGGCTATGTTGGTCACCTGACAGCGCAACGGCTCGCGCCTGTCCAACCCAAAAGGGTGGAGATTGCTTCGGTACGAGCGATGGGGATGGTTCTCAGCATTAAGCGGGCGAACGAACCTGATTTACAGGTGTTGATTCGCAGGGGCGGGCAGGAGCGTTACGTCCCGGTTCCGTTGGTAGAGCCCCCGCCGATACAACATGAGGAGGTGCAGGTGGATGACGAGCCGATTAATCCGGATGCAGAGCAGTTATCCGACGAGGACGAGATCCCGCAAGAGCCGGATCATCCGCCTCAGCATGTCCCTGTTTTTTATCAGGCGGTTCGGTTGCCAGTGTCTGTGGAGCAACAGATTCAGAGGATAGAGTACCTTCTCGACTGGATTGTTCGTGACCGTATCAGAGTTCATGAGGGGTCGGTAGAGCCGTTTACTTACCCTGATGGATATGACGACCCCACCGGGACGCGGCGTACCAGACGGCGGACGGATGATGATCAGGAGGGATCATAGATATTTTTACTTTTTGTTTATTAAAACTTAATGTATTTTTGTTGGAAACACTTAATGTATATATATGATGAATTTTTATTATGTTTTTGTGATGTGTTTTGTTTGTAAATCTTTTGTTATATTATTAAATTTTTTGTTATTATAAGATATTAACAATTTAAAACGTATTAAAAAATTTATAGAAATTTCAATTTTTTTAAATATTTTTAATTAAAAACAAGTGATGTGCCGCGTATAGAACTATGTGTGGCGTATAAGGCGCTTGTCACGAAGTATTTCTGACAAAGTACCTTATACGCAGGCGTAGAGGCCTCTACGCGGCGTATAAGGTACTTTGTCAGAAATACTTCGTGACAAGCGCCTTATACGCCACACATAGTTCTATACGCGGCACATCACTTTTCTAAAACGCCGCACATAGTGCTATACGCGGCACATTAATTCTAAAACATCCCCTATATAACACCCATACCAGTCGTCCACAAACACAACTCACAAACACTTCCACACTCACTTCACAATTCACCATCCCAATTTTCAATCCACAAGCGCTTATTTACACCCTCCGAATAACTTAACAAAGGGCGCTTAACAAACCATTACAAATTAACGTAAGTTTTGTATTTATTACTTCTCATGGTATACCGCAATATCATAACTCCGGTATCATCCGTCTCCTAATAAAAGGATGACTTATGAAACCGGGGTTATGATTCTGATTGTGGTATCCCATGAGAAGTAATAAATATAAAACTTATGTTAATTTTTAATGGTTTTGCATGATTTTTATAACTATATCACCGGTGTTACAAATTACAGATGTCTCCTCTTTTTCATTATAAATCATAAATAGTGAAAAATAATATAATTTTGGAGTATGTTACAAATTATTTGACCTAGTGAAATGTCTTCGGTTTCCATACTCGTTTAAGATAAAACTGAGTATTGAAACCGGAGACATTTCGTAGGTCTAATAATTTGTAATTAACTGCAAAATTATATTTTTATTCACGTTTTATGGTTTATAATATAAAAACAGAGACATCTGTTATTTGTAACACCGGTGTTAAAGTAAAAAATATTCATGCATATAATAAACCGGAGACATTTCACCAGGTCAAAAGATTTATTTCTTTAACATAGTTAACCCCACCACTACAGAACTAGCAATGCTATCTGAACTAATGTGTTTAACACACGGTTCATGTCTAGCAGCTCGGTTTGGTAAACATCGAAAGATGTACACTGAAAGATGTAGTTGAAAGATGGAGAACCACCTCCACCTCCGCCTCCTTTCACTGCTACTTACGATGACTTAAACCAAACAAGCAGGTATTATTATACCGGAGAGATTTCACTAGGTCAATCTCCAAGTTTCAAAACGAAAGATGAAGTGAAAGCTTTATGGACTTGGAGATCATTCAGCATAGTTAACCCTACCATGTCTCGGAATGGTACAAATGGATGCCCACCATGCACCATTTCATATCTAGCAGAACGGGTTAGCTAAATCAAACCTAAAGACGAAGTGGGAGTATACTTCACTTGTTACTTCGCTTGCACCCACCGGCAAATACTCCGCTAATGGGCACATCCGAGACGTTTCACTAGGTCAAAATAACTTGTAATAATATTAAAAATATGTATTTATCGAAAATTTATATAGATTGGTATTGGTTATCATATAAAACTTATGTATTTATTTACATTTTATATAGTGTGGTTGTGACTCATTTTATATTAAATGTAAATTCGTTTGTGTGGTGGTGTCAAAATATGTAATAACAATAATAAACTTTTTTTTATAATAAAAACTAATTAAATAAAAAAAAAACAATCAAAACGCGGCGTACAGTATACAACGCCGCGTATATTTCTTTTTGTCTTATTATGTCTGAAAATAACGGTCTTATACGCCGCGTACAGCTCTATACGCGGCGTATTGAGCGGTTTTTTGTTAAAAACACACGGTGTAAATAGCTAGGGCGTAAATTACTTAAAACCAATTAATAACAAACATGTTATGTCATGTGGGACAGAACCCTTATGTTTTTATCTAACCATTAGTACGGTTATTAAATACTAATAAAACAAGGTTTTAGACGTCGCCAGAACTGTTTCATTCAAGATATTACGATGTACAGACCTAAGAGGAAAGCCAAGCGGATCTGATTATTACCTGAGTCGTAGTCAACAACGGGTCAAAAAGCTTGATTAATAGCCGGGTGATTATCTAACAGAACCATGCTTAATGGGAAGGCAAAAATGGTGAAAGTAAAGAGACACTAGCTTGTTTAGGAATCAGAAATAATTAAGAAGAATCGAACGCCTTCGAGTGACGGTTGATTACCGATTCAACATCTAGGCGGATGTGTAGTTGTAGTTTATCAATGCGTGTGTGGCTGATCATGGGGTGTCTTGTGTTAGGTGTCTTTGGTGACAATATATCGCAATTCCCTCAAAACCACAGTTCAAATGTGATTTAACGCTAGAGTTTGAATGTTATAAAACTACCTGGCGAACGTGGAGTCGTCCTCCTAAAACTCTTGAGAGTTTGCTTGTTACTAGATAAGGGATTGAAACAGCCGAAGGAAGGAAGAGATTAGGTCAAATGGGTCGAATTAAATGCAGGTTAAAACAAAAGAACTAAATTTTTGGTATCATGATTTCGTAACATGTCATTGTGATTTGAACATGAACATGGTTATTAAACATGCTTATTACTTATTAGATTAGATTAGGTTTTATTTATTTTTATTTTATAACTCATTTCAAAGTTTTATTATTGATTTTAGTTTCTCAGTATTATAGTTGGAACTGTCACAACCCAAAATTTCAATAACAACGTTTACCGTTAAGCATGTTACAAACTAGGATTCAAGTCATTAGTTACACAAACAACTCTACATGAATTTGAATATGGTAGGTAGAAGCCGTAGAAAAGAAAGGAAAACAAGTTTAGGGTTGGCACGTCATTCCCTTTTTGAAAGAAATTTCGCCCTGAAACTTAACTAGTATCATTAGTGTTCGACATTATCGTTTTAATTAGTTGAATATTAATGTCGCATCTGATCTTTGTGCTTCTATGAGAACTTGAGTGCTGCTAAAAGACAGTTGATATATGTAACAACCAAGTGAAATTGCACGATGATATTGTCCGCTTTGGCAACGATACTCCCTTAGGTGTCCGCCCCTCACGGTTTTAAAATGCATCATGATGGTGATGGTATCAAGCCTCTTATAAGGAAGCCTTTGTTCTTCTGCACAACCAATATGGGATCTTACAATCATGTCTGTTCCCTGGTTCTAATACCATCTGTAATAGCCCAGCGAAACCGCACCATGATATTGTCCGCTTTGGCAACGAAACTCCCTCAGGCGTCTGCCCCTAACGGTTTTTAAATGCATCATAATGGTGAGGGTATCAAGCCCTTATAAGGAAGCCTTTGTTCTCCCTCACAACCAATATGGAATCTTACAATATCCTGAATGTTTCAAGAATAATAAGCTTCAAGCTGCATAAATATAGAATCAACAATGGGTTTAGATTGTTATGTTAATGCATGTGCACTGTGTAAAAAGGAAATGAATTACCAACTCAACTTGGTTAAAATAGGTGTTGTGAGATCTCTAGTATCACACGTGTCGCGGTTTTGAGGGAAGAAGATGAACAACGACATTATTTGTAAGTTCGATAATATATATGCTTGAACCAGAAGTTAACGAAATCTATGAAGTAATTCTAATTTCTATGATCATAATGTTTGTTAGGATTGAAAGGACAAGCAATCATGTGACTTAGGATAACAACTTAACAAGTTATCAAAGTTAATATGTTAGAAGTATTGTTGGACTATAAGAGTAAGAATTAAATGAGTTGATCCTGATTCTTTAGAGTGTAATGTGTGATCCCTTAATTAATAATAGAGATCCTTAAGATGAATCTAGTTGTATGAAAGTTTAAGATGTATGGTTTTGGTTCATAATTAATAAAATAAAGCTTCAAGGTCGAGAATAAAAATAATTTACCAAGGATTTTGGTAACAAGATTCGCTGGGTGGTAGTGTTTGGATTTACCAATGGAGTGTTTAAAAGATGACGAGGAGTGAAAGTCCCATTATGGCTTAGATTCTAGTTTCATAAATGGGCCAGACAAGGATACCGTGCTATATCATTACAAAAAGTTTTGATCAAGGGAATTAAGTTCGTACAAGTTTGGATTTCTTGAATAAGCAAGCTCGAGCTTCTAAGAAGGGCCGTTATACGTTTAGAGTATCAAATTATAAGAAGAGCATCGGTTTATCGAATTTCCTGGTAAGTACCAAGATGTATCAGAATGGAAATGAAATGTAAAAATGGTTAACATGAATAGTAATGGATTATGCACACATAGACCATTAATTAGTAAAGAGGATTTATTGATGACAATAATATGCATGCACGTGGATACGCTAAAGCTGATATGTACTCGTAATTTCTTGTTTGATATGCAGAGAGAAAGAAAATTGGGAACTTTTTACTGTGTGTATTATTACTCACAAGAAGAGTTTATATACAAATGATCATTTAACAAACTTTCTAACAAACTAATCTAACTAATTACTTGCATTAACTAACTCTAGTCAAACTCTAACTCAACAAACTAACTGGTCAAACTTTAGTGAAAATACAGTGACACCCCCCCTCAAGTTGGAGGTTGTAAAACACCCAACTTGGACAAAAGTAAGTGATGTTGAACAGAAGATAAACTTTTAGTGAGAATGTCAGCAAGCTGCTCCTGGGATGGTGTATGAATCAGTTGAATAAGACCATCAAGAAGTTTCTCACGAACAAAATGACAATCGATATCAATATGTTTCGTGCGTTCGTGGAAAACCGGGTTTTTAGCAATATGAATAGCCGCTTGACTGTCACATTTGACTGGAACTGGGGTGACATTTGGAACATGAAACTCATCAAGTAAACGACTTAACCATGCTAACTCAGCCGTGATCCGCCGAAGAGAACGGTATTCAGCTTCAGCAGAACTTAATGAAACTGTCGTTTGTTTCTTTGATTTCCAGGATATGGGACTACCACCAAGTGTAACATAAAAACCACTGACAGAACGACGAGTATTTGGGCAAGAAGCCCAATCAGAATCACAGTGAGCTTGTAATGTAAAGTCCTTTGAATCATTAAAGAACAAACCTTGAGATAAAGAACCACGAACATAACCCAATGTATGCATGGCAGCATCCCAATGTGGTACTCGGGGATCTTGCATAAATTGGCTAAGAAATTGAACAGCGAAAGCCAAATCAGGGCGAGTGTGAGTGAGATAGTTCAATTTCCCTACCAGACGTCTATATTGCATAGGATCAGAATACGGAGTACCTTCATCAAGTTTCAACTGTAAATTTGTAGGTAAAGGAGCAGTATGAACAGCAGTAACATCAGGAAACTCTTTAAGAAGATCAGCTGCAAATTTACGCTGGGTCATTATTACCCCATTTGGGTGAGCCAAAACTTCAATACCAAGGAAGTAATTGAGATTTCCCAAATCTTTGATTTTGAATGTAGAGTCAAGGAAACTTTTTAGGTCTTGAATTTCAGCTGGATGATTACCTGTGACCAATATGTCATCGACATATACAGCAACAAAAACAACAGAATTTCCCATATTTTTTGAGAATAAGGAATAATCATTGTTAGATCTGACATACCCCTTAGATCGTAAAGCCTCAGAAAGTTTCCCATACCACTGGCGTGAAGCATGTTTTAAACCATAAAGAGACTTTTTGAGCTTTAGACAATGTGTAGAAGGAATGTCCATACCGGGTGGAGAAGACATGTAGATATCTTCATCAAGATCTCCATGGAGAAAAGCATTGTTAACATCTAATTGAGTAATGCCCCAATGCATTTTGGTAGCAAGAGCAATAAGACTACGGATAGTAGTCATTTTGATGACTGGAGAAAAAGTTTCAGTGTAGTCAATACCCTCTCGTTGAGTGTCACCACGAACCACTAAACGAGCCTTACAACGTTCAAGTGACCCATTTGCATGAAATTTGAGTTTGTAAACCCATTTGCACTTAATGGGCTTTTTATCACAAGGAATAGGAACAACATCCCAAGTGTGATTGGCTTCAAGAGCAGTGAATTCTTTGTGCATAGCCTCTTGCCAAGCAGGAAACTTGGCAGCTTCTTGATAAGATGTGGGTTCAGAAAGAATAGCAACAGAAGCAGCAAAAGATTGGGTAGATGATGGTAATTCAGAAAAAGAAAATGAAGGAACTGAAGAGCATAAATTGGTGAGAGTATGACCACAAAAAAACTCAGAAGTAGAAGCATTGTTACAAACGAAATCATGTAAATAAGAAGGTGTGGTGGTGACACGAGTGGACCTTCTAGACTTTTCTGCAACTGATATAGTTTTGCACCACTGGCCTGACCAAATCGATCACTAAGTTCTATCCACAACTTATGAGCATTTTCAGCATAGAGAACACTTTCAGATATGTCTCTAGACAGAGTGTTAAGTATCCAAGAGATTACCATGTCGTTGCAACGCTTCCATTGTGCGAGAAGAGTTGTATTTGTAGGTCGAGATTGTTCACCATTAACAAAAGTAAGCTTGTTCTTTGCCGAAAGTGCTATCGTCATCGCACGTTTCCATGCGCCAAAACCTGCTCCATCAAAAGATTTTGAAACCAGAATCATTCCTGGATGATCAGACGGATGCAAATATAAAGGATTTGTGACTTCTATTGTAGTAGATTGAACATTTGTGCTAGGATTTTGAATTGGTGCAGCCATGATTTGAATTGAGAAGATCTGACAAATTTGAAGAAGAAAATCGTCGATTGATGATGCTAATCAACAATTGTGAACAAGAGAACGATAATTGATGGAAGAAATTGATGAATTTTGATGCGGAATTGAAGATGATCTTGAGCTATGGTTGCTCTGATACCATCTTGTTTGATATGCAGAGAGAAAGAAAATTGGGAACTTTTTACTGTGTGTATTATTACTCACAAGAAGAGTTTATATACAAATGATCATTTAACAAACTTTCTAACAAACTAATCTAACTAATTACTTGCATTAACTAACTCTAGTCAAACTCTAACTCAACAAACTAACTGGTCAAACTTTAGTGAAAATACAGTGACATAATTAGAAGTGATTTTACGAGTATCATTACTGATAGTGACATATTCATACATCGGTAGTTAATCATGGATAACTTCAAGTTTGGATAACTTCAAGTTTGGGTTTATCATGAATGTATACGAATAGGGTACGATTTATTTAAGTAGTCCTAATAAGATTAAGAGTCGATAGTTGCCAAGGTACACTCATAGATGTTTATGTGATAAGGGTTTCCTATACGAGAGGTTTGCCATAACAATGATACGGTTAGTTTATCATAACAATGATAGGTTTGCCAAATAGGTTGTTAATATATGAGGTTCATCCAAGGAACCTTCACAATTCTAGAGTTAGTTTAAAATTTGTTTGAAGAATCCATGATATTAGAATATCATCGGTGCTTGGTATGAGGTTATAACACGCTGACCAGAATTTAAATCAGCTTATTACGTGTTAAAAATTTATAAATTTAGTGAGGTAAAAGTTTCAACTATAGGGTTTAGGTTGATTATATAGGAGGGATGAATCTTTAACACTAGAGATAAATGTAGCACTGAAACCTTATTAAGTTTTTCATCCTAGATTTCTGTTCTTATTTATGTGTCATCATTATGAATTTCAGTTAAACATCACGTAGGTGTACACTAAGTTGTACACCATTCAAGTTTCAAAGATAGGCTTCATGGATATGCCATCCAAGGTTGTATTGTATTTTTCTACCATACATAGTTGGATTATATATTTATTACATCCATAGATGGATTTCTATTCGTATGACATCCAAGGATGGACTTCTTTAAGATATATTTATGTTCATTTGTTTTTCATTGTTGTGTTTTGGGTATAACTGTCAAACCCCAATGGATGACAAAAACATCGAGGCGCAAGACGTGATAGATTGTTTAAAGACATCATAGCACTAATGTTGCGATATATTAATATTAAATTTCTCCTTGTCATATAATCAAACTAGCCTTACATGGTTCAAAATAGAAATACAACATTTTGGAAATTTCAAGTCTAAAATAAAATAAAATACAAAGATAGATTAAGCGTGTTTCTAAGTCCACCCAAAATAGATTTCTTGTTAGCTTCTCTAACGTTTCCTGCAACATGTATAAAATATCCGTCAACACAAATATATGTTGGTGAGCATACTGGTTTGATTACATAGCGTAGTTATGAATAAATAAAAATTAGGTGGTGGTACCGCCACATGCCCATTTTAACAGAAACTTTGTCAACTTGTTTCGTGTCACATTTTCAGCTCGTAACTCCGTTTCGCGTCCTTTTTTTCCTACGATCTTCTTTTAACGTGCTCTTTTCAACATTTCTTTCATTTGAGACCTACAAAGTACTGATGAATCAATAGTAGATAAAACTTAAAGAAAAACTATACAAAGGACTCGAAAACGAATATAAACTCTACACGGGAAATACGCATAGTTTACATTATATCAATGAATTTGACTAGTTTTGACCTAAAAAGTCACGAATATAAACTCTACACGGGAAATACGTATAGTTTACACATACTTGTGGCCTTCAGCTTTTTAGATCTTCTCTTTATTCTCTATTACCTTACACACACGCTTAGAACTCAACATCAGGGTATTGAATCTTCTTAGGAGATAATCTCATATCTTAGGAGACAATCCACTATGGCTCGTTCAATTAATAAAGCATAATACCGAGGGTAGCGATTGTCAGTAAAGGAAGTTTGTTGGCTATGCAACTTATTATTGGCATTGTAGTATCCTTCTCATGCCACTCTAGGTTACTATGACAATGCTAGTGCTATAAACTTGACTGATAATTCGGTTTAACACCAACATACTAAACATATTAAGATGGATATGTATTTTCTTCATAACAAGTCACAGACTTCATTAAAAACGGCATATCTTCCATTTTCTCTAGGTTTGTTTGGTACGGTCTAACCTTCTGTCATTCTCTCGGTTCGACTGCCAGGTACATGCGTCTAATAGAGCTAAATATATCATATAAGTAATATATGATTAAAAATGGGTATTTTTTTTTTTAGAACGGCAGTTGGTGCAACAGTCTATGACCGAAGCACTCAGAGGTGCAAGGACCGAGATCGAAACCCCGCCTCTAACACCAATAGATGTTTTTCGTCGGCATTGGGGCTCCCCCATTACTACGAACGCAGCGGAGGCTCACCACAACCCTCCTTACGGGCCAAGTTGATCGGAGTCGAAACTCATCAACCAACTGTTCCAGGGAAACTCGTCCTAAAAATGGGTATTTAGGACTGAAAAACTAGTATGTGATACTCCACTATCAGTACTTAATGGTTACATGGGATTGAATTTGTTGGGCCCCAGCAAGCAACATTTACGTAGAGTAAATATTATGTATTTGAGCATGATATATGTCAATTTACTCTATAATGATCACTTTGCCCTATTTATTGACTACCTAATAAGTCTTAATGTTTTTAGGGTAATTTGTCAAGCAAATCTCTTGTATTTGTTTGTATATCTAGTTGAATAATAAATAAAAGTAACAATTAATTCATTCAAACCTATTATACAAAAATACAAACATTTCAACTTAAACTGAATATTTGTCTTTACTAAACCGCCTCAGAGTATTTTTTACTACACTAGTTGATAAATATAAATGATATCTAAAAAACAAAGGGTGCTATAATAACACCCTCTTTTCTAACTTTTTTACTTGTTGCACCCCTCCCTAAGGTTTTTACAAAATACACTTTCAACATATTTTTTTACAAAACTATATTTTCTTCTTAAATTAAGATTTCATTTCTTATAATGTTATAATGTTGTATTAAATATTTCATTTAGTTGGTGCGTATCGACTAGGGCCGTTCAAACAAACCGAAAACTGAAAACAATCGGATAAATCGAATCCGTAAGCTAAAAAAATGAACCGAATTGCAAATTTGGTTTTCGGTTCGGTTACTAATCGTATACGAATTGTGAATTCGGTTTTCGCCTATAAGAATATGGTTTATTCGGTTCAGTTATTTGAATAATCCGTAGAATAATCGGTTTAATCGGATAAACGAACCGAATAAAGCTACTAAAGCGGTTGAATTCTATTCGTTTAGGCCAAAAATAAGACATATGCCCCAACCCAAACCCGATTGCCCAATTTGAACCCGAATTAATCTAACTTCCATTGTAATCATGTTTAATTTCTGAAAATGTAACGCAAGTTTCCATTAATATATATTTATATGTCGAGCCTTATGTTTTTTCCGTCTTTAATAAACCGATCGATTTCGTTGCGTGTGATATCAAACATTTACTAATTAATTGTTAAATACAATAATTAAATCTCACAAGTATATAAGTTGTATTTTATAAAAGAAGTTTTATAAATATTATTAAAGATAAATACTATTAAATCTCGAAATAGCTTTTTCAATGTAAAAAATAACGTAACGATATAAAACGTCATTTATATAAACGTTACGAGTCAACTCGGTCAAGTTGGTTAGTTAAAATAAGTATTTAATCAACTTTGGGTTAAAAGTGACATGTTTTGAAGCTTATATTAAAACTTGAATTAAAAACTAAAACTAAACGAAACTTCAGGGACCCAAACTATAAATTTTTAAACCAACCCTTCACTTTTTCCGGCACAAATCCGTTGGCCCTAAGACTGTATGTAGTGTGCGTTTTTGGCCCTTGATAACACCCCCTTTACGCCCATAACGCCCCACCCCCATTACGTGGGGCGTTATGATCAAATTTTTCGTTCGGGCGTTTTGGATATAACGCCTTCGCCCACTTTCAATTCCAAAATATTACCGTTGACAACGGCATTCTAACGGCTCTTTTATTTTTATTTTATAACTATTATATATATTTATAACCTGTAAATACTACAAATTTTAACCTTTATTTTTACAGCAATTCTAATCTTCATTTTCTGCTAAATTTCTACACTATATTTTTCATTGTTTCCATACGGTGTCCCATTTGGTTCACCAAACAACCCCGGCTACCGACCTCCTCGAAGAACCGGCACAAACCAAAACCAAACAAACGATCCAAACGAAATGTCAAACGTTAATCTTTTTGGTTTCATTCGAAACATGGCAATGAATATGGGCATGATGAGTATGAACCCTAACATGATAAGTATGGGTATGGACCCTAGTATGATGGGTATGGGTATGAACCCGAATATGATGGGATCGTCACAACCCGTTGATTTGGAAGAAGTCATCCCGGAAACACAACCGGTGCCGACTCAAGAGCCTCCTACCCACAAGAAGAAAGCGCCAGGAGAACCGAGAGCACCGAAATCACACGTTATTTGGCCGGTTGATGAAAAATTTCAATTGGCTTGTGCTTTTCTATCCAGTTCCGAGGATCCGATCATTGGTAAATATATATGTTTTAAATAATGTTTGTTATTTTTTTAATACTATTGTTAATAAATTTTTTATGTTTTTTTAGGGAACCACCAAGACCGAAGCGTGTTTTGGAATAAGGTTCGGGAGGATTTTCACAAGTTAGTCGGTAAACCGTTAGGCTATCGTATGGAGGATAATATTTTCTCAAAATGGAGGGAAATGAACTCCAAGTGTATGGTATTCAATAGTGTTTACAAACGTCTTTTTAAAGGTTGGGCCAAAGGAGAAAACTATGCTGACATTCAAAATGCGGCAATGGAAGAATATCGAGGTACGAAAGGGCCGTTTCCTTATCTTGCCATATGGGACTTTTTGAGAAAGTCTCCAAAATGGCTTACTTTGATCAACCCGGTTACGGTTTCGGGCCGAGCGTTGAAGAGCTCAAAAACATCTTCGTCCACCGAACCAGCAAGTCAATCTTCCGATGCTCGACAACAATGTATTGACTTGAACGAGACTGAGGAAGAGTTCGAGCAACCGCAACATCCCGCACGACCAATCGGGAGGGATAAGGCAAAGAGGAAAGACAAGAAAGTTGTGTCGTCATCTTCTTCGGGTATCAACTACAACGAGTGGTTTTTTGAAAATGAATGAAAAGTTAGATGCTATTAGGGATGAGATCAGTACTCTACCGGTACCGTACCAGTACCGATACCGAAAATACCGTTACCGAATTTGAGTAAAAGTGGGTACTGAAAACCGTACCGAATCTATCGGTTCGGTACCGGTACGATATCGATATCGGTACCGGTTTTTTGGTACTTTACCGCTTTCGTACCGCTTTAATCACATTAACAAAGTTAATAGATATTCGCTAGTTGAATGATGTGTGTTTACAAATCCGGTATTTGAATCAAATTATATATATATTTACAAATTTAGTGTTTGAATCCAATTTTATATATGTTTACAAACCTAAAGTTAACGTTAACTAGAAATTAATGTTACTCTTTAAAAATTAACAAACAAAGTAATGTTAGTGTTTTACAATAACAAAAAAACATTACAGTTTTAGAAATTCAATTTACAAAACTAAGGTAAACTAAAAAATATCAAATAGTGTAATTAATTTAATTATCTTACCATTTACAAACCGAATGCATGTTCACAATTAAAAAAATTCATAATGTAAAGCAGTAAGACTAAGTGAAAATAAAAGAGTTGTTGAATATGAAACTAAAGCAAAAAAGACTAAGAAAAACAAACACGGTTAAACATACAGTGATGAATTTTAATAACATACGATATCCGTACCGGTATTATAAATGTACCGTACCGGAACCGGTACTGAAAATACCGATACCGAATTTAAGGAAAAGTGGCACCGAATACCGTACTGAATTTATCGGTTCGGTACCTGTATGTGTACGCTATCGGTACGGTACCGGTACGGTATCGATATTCGAGAAAAAATCTCATCCCTAGATGCTATAACAGAATTAGGACAAAAAATAAAAGAGCAAAAAAATAAAATTTGGAAGGAATAAAGAGAACGTCAAATGCAATTGGACTTGGAGTTTTTGGGAAAACTAATCCTAGAGGAGCAGGGAGCGCGACGTGAACTCCACCTTGCTTGTATCAAAGGCATCAAAGAAAATTATGGATTGTCAAGATTATGTTATTTTTATGTTTTTTTTTGTTTTTTTATGGTATTTGTAATTGTTTTTAATTATGAACTAGTTACTTTTATTTTATAATTTATTAATTTTATATAGTTTAAATAAAAATTAAAAAATGATTGAGTAATGATGGTGAGACATTATAAGGGGCATTAACCATTACACCACTTTTTGTTATAATGACCATTGTCCAATCAGCATCCACATGACAGAAAATGATCCCAGGGAGCATTAACCACTACATAGAGTCTAATACTAAAAATCTCGGCGTTTTGTTCCAATTAAACCGGTCTATTTTTCCCTCAATCTAATTCGAACATGTACACATTTTTTAAACCGAATATGAACAACGGTTTCATCTAAATAATATGATCGGGTTCCTCTTTTCAAACTCTTAAGAGCATTCACAGTAGAATTGTTAAAATTATGTGAGTGAGTTTGGTAAAATTTTATGGAATGGTTTTAAGTGGTTGTGAGTGGAGGAGAGAGAAAATATATGGATGGAGGAGAGAGAAACGGTAAATTTAAGGAAATATATATGGGTGGAAGAGAGAGAAACGGTAAAATGTAATGATTAATGTATAAAAAGTATTATTTAATTGAAAGAAAAGAGGAAATGTAGTGTAAATGTAGTGTTTTTTAATGTAATTTTAAAGATATGGAAAAAGAACCTACTGTGAATGCTCTAACTGTCGTTAATCAATTCTAGAGAAATAATGAAATTCAATTGAACCAAAACGCTCCAGTGATCCATACAATTAAAAACAATCAATCAGTTGAAACCATAACCTCTGAAAAGTGACTTAACCAACACCAAATTTTTCAAGCAAACTCGTAACCCATTCATCATCTTCAGTCATTATTTTCTGCAATTTTGGTGAGGGTTTTCAATCCTCTAGAGTCCACGAAGCTAATCAAATCTTCAATTTCGTCATATCATCAAGTATCAAACAAGTTGATCATGGGCAGTCGTATGTACTTCTATTCTTAATTCAATCAATTCGACATTGTTGAGGTCAATAAATATCCCATTCCACTCGTTATCATGTGTAAATCAAAAACCATCTATCAATTGTGTCATATCTATCGAATTCTGAGTCAATTTTATAGATTTGTTTTCTAGGGTTTATACGAATTTGGGTGTATTGTATTGTTATTAGATAAAGTATTCCAAAACCAGTTTTAAACAAAACAAACCTTCAGCTGGATGTTATGAAGGTGGAGACCAGGGTTCGAATCTTTTTAAGCCATTTTTGATAAATTTCATATCATAAAATATATTTAAAATCAATTGTAATTAGTTTACAAACCCAAAAATATATATAAAGTTTAAATTCCAAAGATTTTAGTTTTTATAAAGTTTCATAAAGAGTTGAAATATATATATATATATATATATATATAGAAATGAGATATTTTGATAACACCCTCTAGTTTTGAGAACTCGTGAGAACCTTACTTCCCGCGTTTTTTTATAGAATTTTTTTTGCTCAAATGTTGCGTATATTAAAAACTAAAACCTTGAAAAAAGGAAATTAAAAAAAAGCGTTTTCGTCGTTAAAAAACGTATATGTAACTAAAAAATATTTACAGCGAAAAAACGCTGGAGTAATTTATTTCACCTATGTAATATAACGTAAATATTTTTTACTAACATATACGTTTTTTAACGACGGAAATATTTTTTTTTAAATTTTCTTTTTTGCAGGTTCTAGTTTTAATATACGCAACATTTGGGCCAAAAAAATACTATGAAAAAACTCGGGAAGTAAGGTTCTCACGAGTTCTCACAACTAGAGGGTGTTTTCAAATTACCCCTTCCCTATATATATATATATATATATAGGGGAGAGATCAAGAGAGAACTCTATATTAAGTTGAGAACTTGAGAACTCCAAAATGGCAAGGGTTGGAATTTTAAAAGGAGGGGTAAAATTGGAACTTTAAATATATAATTTTTTAAACATTTCTATCTTTTGCATACGTTAGGTTTTTAAATTTTTTTCCGCACCATTAGATCAAGAATTTCAGTATCTTTCATTTGAGTATAAATAAGGTTATAAAAAAAATAAAATTTTCTCTTCTTTTAATTTCAAAACTACATATATGTAGCATACGATACCGTATGTTTTTAAATTAGGGAAAACGATTATGGTGTTGTTATGCAGCTAAATTACATGAGAAACCATCAAAACTACGTACTTTGATAAAATAACAAAAGTTCTCAGATATTAATTTCAATAATACCATCACAAAAAAACAACACCGTCATGCCTTAATTTCAAATTTAGATTTTCTCTTATGATCGTATTGGAATTGCTAGCAATTACTTGGTCCACGTTATGTGATGTGGTATGAATATGTACAAAAGAAGCATATCACAATACCAATTATATGAGTCATGTTATATTAATATGTTAGTTGGAATTGAAAATCCAAATTGGCGTACAACCGATTTTTAAAGGGCGGGTAATCTTTCTAAAATGAAGGACGATTATCGAGTAAATGGGAAAGAGAAGAATTATGATCTAAGAAGAGAAAACTGAGTCGTTCATTAAAATTGAATAAAGATCAATAAGTTAAATTTTCTAATAAAAATAATCTAAGTTAATTTAACAAAGCTACGTAATTTTAATGGTTTTACGTATAACTTAGGTGCATAACATCACTGTATCCCTTTTAAATTTTATCGTATTGCATATATGCAGTATCGTATACTACATATATGTAGTATCATGCTACTACATATATGCAATATTGATGCATTGTTATCTTATAGTTTGAATTTCAAATTTATTTTACTTTGTTATGATATTTATCATTGGTTTATTAGTTTATTATCATCTTTATGTTTAGGCATAGTATAGGTATTGATTTTGTTTTCATTTGCCATAAGTTTTTTTAATATGAAATATTATGAACTTTGTTATTGGTTACTTGAGATCGTATGTACATTTTAAATAATTATTAGACTCTTGAGTTATTTGACCAATTAAAAAATGCATCAAGTACATTGATACTACATATATGTAGTATCAAAAAAACCAAAACATGATTTTTAACTTTTTTTAATATAAATAACGTTTGAAAAAATTAGTAACGTTTAAAGAAAAATAAAATTAAATACAATATCTCAATACTACATATATGCAGTATAAAATTTAAAAAAAACAAGAAAAAAATATTTTTTATAACGTTATTTATACTCAAATGGAAGATAATGAAATTCTTGATCTAACTGTGCATTTTTTTTAAATAATATTAACGTATGCAAAAGATGGAAATATTTAAAAATTTATATATTTAAAGTTTCAATTTTAAGTTGAGAACTAGAGAACTACAAAAAATACAAGAGATGAAATTTTTAAGTGTAAGGGTAAAATTAGAACTTTACATATATAAATCTTTAAACATTTATATCTTTTGCATACTTTAATTTTTTTTAAAATTTTTTTGCACCATTAGATAAGAAATTTCATTATCTTTCATTTGAGTATAAACAACGTTATAAAAAAATAAAATTTTCACGTATTTTTTACTTTCAATACTGTATATATGTAGTATTGCGATATTGTATGTTTTTAAATTGGGGAAAATGAATACGGTGTTGTTATGCATCTAAATTAACTGGAAACCATCAAAACTACGTACTTTGATAAAATAACAAAAGTTCCCCGGCATTGATTTCGATGATGTCATCACAAAAAACAACATTATCATGCCTTAATTCCAATTATATGAGCCTTGTTAGCAGTTATTTGGTCAACTTTACGTGATGTGGTTGAATATGTGCAGCATGAGCATATTACAATACCAATTATATAAGTCATGTTATATTAATCTATTAGTTAAAATTAATATGCCAAATTGAGGTACGGTCGATTTTTAAAGGGTAGATAATCTTTTACTAAAATGAATAACGATTATTTAGAACATGAGAAATAGAAAACTACGATCTAAGAGAAGAAGACTGAGTCGTCCATTAAAATTGAATAAAGATTAATGAGTTAAGTTTTCTAATAAAAAATAATTTAGGTTAATTTATCAAAGCTACGTAGTTTTAATTGTTTTACGTGTAATTTAGGTGCATAACCTCACTATATTCACTATCCCCTTTTAAATTTTATAGTACGTATTGCATATATGCAGTATCGTATACTACATATATGTAGTATCATACTATTACATATATGCAATATATACAATATTGATGCATTGTTATCTTATAGTTTGAATTTCAAGTTTATTTTACTTTGTTATGATACTTATTGTTGGTTTATTAGTTTATTATTATCTTTATGTTTAGACATAATATAAGTATTATTTCAATTTTTATTTACAATAAGTTTTTTTTAATATGAAATATTATGAACTTTGTTATTGGTTATTTGAGATCGTATATACACTATAAGTAATTATTAGACTCTTAAGTTATTTGGCCGCTTAAAAAATGCATTATGTACATTGATACTACATATATGTAGTATCAAAAATACCAAAATGTGGTTTTTAAAATTTTTTAATATAAAAAACGTAAGAATACATTAGTAATGTTTAAAGAAAATATCATCAAATAAAATATCGCAATACTACATATATGCAGTATAAAAATTAAAAAAACGAGAAAAAAAATATTTTTTATCACGATATTTATACTCAATTGAAAGATAATGAAATTCTTGATCTAATGGTGCAATTTTTTTAAAATAATATTAACATATGCAAAATATAGAAATATTTAAAAATTTATATATTTAAAGTTCCAATTTTACCCTTCCTCTTTAAAATTTTATCCCTTGTCTTTTTGATAGTTCTTTAATCCTCAACTTAAAATGAGTTCTCTCTTAAACCTTACCATATATATATATATATATATATACACATAGTATTAGAAATCTAAGTAGGCTAAGAAGCAATAAGAGATTGACATGTGGCATATAGGAAAATTAGGAGAAGGGGTATTTTAGTCATGCCCACTTTTTTAAATATTCTCTCTCCACATGCAAGTCACATGTCAATTCCCCCACTTTTTTTAAACGTTTATAACTTTCACATACGACATTATTTCTTTAAACAAATTACACCATAAAAATGAGCATTTTTTTCTCTTTAAAACGCGTATAATATTGATATATAAAAAACGAACTTTTTTCACATTTTTTCAGCTAATTGTGTCTTCCGTTAGGTCATTGTGTCTTTCGTCTGGTCATTGTGTCTTTCGTCTGGTCATTGTGTGATTGTGTCATCCGTAGGGTTGTTGTGTCGTTCATCGGGTCATTGTGTAATCTTATTTGACAAGTATTACACAATGATCTAATAATAATTACACAATAACACAAAAAGTATTTCAAAGATCTTGCTCCCACAACATCCTCCTTAAAAAATAAATAAACAAAACTTAAAAAAACTTATATTTTCTCATTGTGTCTTTTTTCATTGTGTCTAATTTAAAAAGGCCTGGTCTATTCAAACACCATAAATGTCTAACCAGCCACCATTATAACGCCCGTTAACATGATAACGGGCGTTAGATATTATTAAAAATATAACGGCTGTTATAAACCTAACAATCGTTAGCATTCACTTCATAACGACCGTTAAACGTCTAACGGGGCGTTAATAAGTTCGTAAGATTGTTAATATAATCTTAACGTTCGTTATACTCTTAACGACCGTTAGAAAATAATAAAACGTTTCATTTCAAAACTAACGCCCCGTTATCATCCTCACGCGCGTTATCTATTAATTTATAGAGCATAACGGTCGTGACACGCCTAACGATCGTTATTTATTCATAACGGGTTATAACTCACCCGTGTATTCTTCACAACGCCCACACAACAACACACACTCCCAAATTAACGGGCGATTTCGATACGTTTCCGACAACCAACCGATTCTCAATTTAGCGGTGTTTCCGACTACTCAAGCTTTCGGGTATGTTTTCTAACTTGTTTTCGTTTTAGATTCGTTAAGTGTAGTTGAAAACACATTTTGTAGAGATCTATAACTTGATTCGGATTCGTTAGGTGTAATTAATTTGTATTCGTTAGTTGATAAGATGCTTTGTGATTGTGTGTTTAATGGGGAAGAACAGGGGAGAAGGTGGCTAATGTGGAAGATGCAGGATAACGGCCGTTAGACATATAACGGCCGTTAGATTATTTTGATTTTTGATTTTATATTTTTCTTAAATTTTAATTGGTATAATAATAATTAAAAATTATTTAGAGAGTTTATTTTGTTTTATTATTTAAAAAATTAGATTGGTTTTTAAACTAGTTAAAAAATTGAATTGTATATTATTAAAGGTTATGGGCCCACGCAAGCGTTTACGTCCTGATACTGAGCCTGAGGGTTCTGCTGAGTTTCTAGACGACCACCCTTATTTGCGGTTTGGTAGAGGTACTGAGGCGCGGAGTCGTCTTTGGAGGTTGGTCGGTAGGGAGATTAGACCGACACGCACTATCGATTGGAAACTTTTGAGAGATCTTCATGACGAAGATCGAGCAGTGGATCTTGTTGGTTTAGCTGGTTCTACTCCGTGGCGACGGATGTTTGATTCTGGGCACAGGAGGTCATATAGGGAGATGTGTCTAGAGTTTTTGTCCACATTTTCATTTACTCCCCCACCTCGTGATCCCACTTCATCCATTGATCGCACCACCCACATTGCTGTTTCATTTTATCTTGGTGGGGAGCTTCGACGGTTTACTTTAGCCGGGTGGGCTACGGCTCTTGGATTTTACACAGTGGATGAGACGTTAGACCCTCGGTTCTATACTGATGAGATTGAGTCGGAGCCAACGCCATTGGCAGCATGGTGGCCGTCGATCAGCGACAAGCCACCAGTGAGAGGTATCTTTAGATCGACTGGCATTAGGGATCCACTTATTCGTTATCTGCAGAGGGCGATTGCAGGTTTGTGTTTAACCGTTAAAATATTTTGTTTTTATCTTTTTATTAAACATTTTTTAATAAATATGAGTTTGTAGGTACGATTAATGGCTGTGAGCTAAGTACCGAGCAGGTTAGGTACGGCGACATGTTTTATTTGAGAGCGTTGATTGAGCATAGGAGGGTGAATCTGGCTCATTGTATGGCCAGCTACTTCTCGAATATTTGGTCGGGAAAGGTAATATATAATTATTTAATTATCTTTTTTATAGTTTGTTTTATTATATGTTTCTAACAAAACATTGTGTTTTAGATGGAGAGCCCTATTGTTTGTGGGGCATATGTGACGGTTATTGCCTCTTATCTTGGGTTACACACTGACGACTACCTTGTCCAGCAGACGGCTGAGGCGTTTCCCAGTATTCTTCGGGAGTCTACTGCGATAGCTATGTCGATCGTCGGTAGATTTGACGATGGTATTCATTGGGTTACATCTGACGGTGCCATTTGGACACCCCCAGTAGAGGGAGAGGACCTGGACCAGGACCAGGACCAGCACCAGCATGAGGATCAACCTGGGACTTTAGGAGGTGCACCGTCGTCATCTCAGAGAGTTATTATTAGACGTGTCCCTATGACGGCTGATTTTATGGCTGAGACCCTTCATTTGACCCGACAGATTGCTGATTTTACCGTCTGGCAGGCAAAGGCAGCGGAGAGATGGTATATAGCTCATGGTGTCACTGACTTGCCTCCGTTACCTGTCATAGTACCATGGGTGCCTACAGATCATGGTGCAGGAGATGGGCAGGATGGTGCAGGTGAAGGGCAGGATGGTGCAGGTGATGGGCAGGATGGTGCAGGTGATGGGCAGGATGACGATTGATTAGCTTATCTGTTAAAATTTATTTTGTTTATATTTTGATGTTGAAACTTAAATGTGAATGTTCATATTTATTTTGTGATGTTGAAACTTATTGTAACTTATATTTTTTGATGTTGAAACTTATATTTTGTGTGAAACACCTGACATATATGATTGGGAGAAACAAATTAAATACATAAAATAAAATAATATATTTGAAATTTACATAAACAATTAGAATAAAGAAACATATTCGGGATCTACATTTGGTTTCAAGTTAACATATCTTTGTAAACGTTCACCCTATACGTTTTGCCATTCCTTTGAGGCAGGTGAGCTGAATAAACGCCAATAACCACCTGGCAACGGCATCGGGCTGTCATCACTTAATACAACGTTAATAAAGTGGTTATTATGAACAAGGGCGAATGTAATTATCTGGTGATTCGCAATATCAGAGGGAGAAATAAAGAACGGAAAATAAGTTGAACAGTTCCCGTGAGATAGTAAAATTATGATCACGTTAAACCTGTTAGCCGTGAAGATCAAACTGTCCGGGACATCCATCCACTTGTATAGAGGAGCTGTACCAATTCCAAACCAGTTTAACTTTTCCCGAACCCTACTCAAGTCCGGCCAATAGAATGAGTATATCTCGGCCTTCTCATCAAGTTCTTCAATTAGTGACCTACGAACGTAAGGCCACTTTGTCTCATTTAACCCCAATCCAACAGCTATTGCACGAAAACCACAATTACCATCCGGGAGTACATTCTGCATGCCAATAATGAACGGGTGGAACAATTCTGGAATCCAACTTAGATAGTCCTCTTTGCAGTTTTTATGTTCATCTCCCGGTGTAAATGAAGACTTAGCATTTTTCCCTTTAACTTTAGAAAACACTGAATTCTGTTGGTGAGACGGCTCGGAAGACTGCGAAGGTGGATCTACGGAGGTTTCTTTTGTTTTTTGTTTTTTTGGCCGACCACGAGTATTTGTCTCAACTTTCGGAGCTTTTTTATCGGTTTTGAAAGGAAAAACTATCGACGTGATCTTTTTTAGCAAACTCTTTCGTACTGACTCCGGTTGGGCAAGTACATGTTTTGTCACCTTCTTCATTTCTTCTCGAACGTCTATTTTTTCATCTGGAATAATGTAAGCAGATGAAAAATCAAGCTTCCTCCAAAAAACATCAACCGCATCCACCGAAACTTTTTGCCCTGTAAAAAAAGTCCAAAATAAGGCCATAAAATAATCAAATTTATATAATATATATGTATATATATATATTTATATAATATATATATATAAAAATTCACCTGATTCCAAATAACCGCTCAATTGACAAGCACATGGCAACCCGCAAGTTGTGCTAAGATGGTGTCCACATACTGAACGGTGATTAAATAGATTATCAATCTTCTTCTTCTCATTAAAAATCAGATCCATAGCAGCAATAGAAACTTTACCCCGTAACAATTCGAAGAGTGGATGATCATGCTGATTCATCAACTTAATCTTGCTTAAGGTAAAAGATTCTTTTATAGCTATATCCTGCGTGTTTAATATGGAATTGATGAAGGGGATAAACCGATCCAGTGTGCTATTAGTGGCGTTAAGGTAGCTCTTCAACAGGGCGTGTTGGCTCTCCACACGGTTTGTTGTGTGTTGCCCAAAGTTATACGTTGTATTAATCCACGCCGAGACAAACTTGTCTTTATATGGCATAAGCCAATTGTCATTTAGGTATCCTAACACCCCTGGAAATTTTTTAAAACAAATTATAAATTTATACAAAAAAATATAAAGATAACAAAAATAAAACGATAATTACTTGAATGGTTTTGGATCAGTTGCCTATACAAGCGGTCGTAGTAGTACTCGTAAAGTTGTATAGTTCCCGAGTTGATCAACCTAGACCACCTGTGAATAAAAGTTTCCCTCTCCTTCGTAGTAGCAAAACTAGCCTTGCAATGTTTGCTAATATTTTCTTGAATATGCCATCTACAAAGTAAGTGTACGGCGTCTGGAAATTCTTCCTTCACAGCATTCACAAGAGCAAGGTCCCTGTCTGTTACTATAACACGTGGCCTAAAAGACTTGTCTTCTAGTGTGCTATTTAACTGCTGTAACACCCATCTGAAGTTCTCCTCACGCTCTAAATTAATAAACGCGTAGGCAACCGTGAAGGACTTGAGGGTAGAAGTCACACCGACCATCTGAACAAACGGCAGCCTATATAGGTTTGTTTTATATGTAGAGTCCATCATCAACACATGCGGGAAAGCACGCCACAATATTTTTGATTTTTTGTGAATAAAAAAAATAGCATTAACAGTATTCGATTCATTATCTACAGAATCAATATAATCATAATCGTTTTGAGCTAGTTTTGAGTAAAAAACCTGCATCGGAGTTTTACCAATTTGGGCGGACCTTTTAATCTTATCTTGTACGTTGTATATTGTTTTCAGTCCGGCCCTGTTGTCGGGGTTCTGTTCCCTAACTGCCCCCAGTATCGTACGCGGAGGAATGTTTTGCTGTGAAAGTTGTTTCACCAAACCCACTTCTTTTTGAGACAGCCTCATTGCGTACGCATGCCCCTCGAGATGTTCATCAGCGTCATGGTTGTGGGTATCGTTAATAATAACTAATCGCCATCCACCGTCGTTTAAGACGTATTTACCTTGTAACTCAAACGGGCAATTTGTTTTCTTTGTGCCGGTCTTTCTAACGGTGGATGTGTTCTTGTATACACCACTACGATCACATACAAGCCATGTCTTAATAATAACTTTAAGAGCGTTTTTCTTAGACCGTTTCGTGACAATAACATATCCATTGTCACGTCCTATCTTTTGAACCCACTCAACCAACTCTTGGAGACTTAAAAAGACTTGACTGGTTTCGTATAAACTCTTCAAAGGGCTATTACTGGAGATATCCTGACCTTCATTACCTCCGTTATCACCGTCGTCACCGCCACCGTTGACTGAGTCGTCAGCACCAACTTTGTAATTTTCTTCACCACCAAAGTATTGATAACTATCACCCGAGTAATAGCCTTCACCGCTGTAACCCTGATTGTCAGGTTTGTAATCCTCGCCAACATAAGAGGCAGAACTATCACCGCTAAAAATATTACTGTCCCAGAAAGACATTTTTTTAACTATTTGTGAAAGTAGGTAAAGTAAAAAAGCAAAAAAGAATGAACTTTTTCGTGTTTTGTTGGTGTTATATAGTAAAATTAACCTAAATAACGAATAAAAACGGCGGCTGAAAAGCTGCGTAACTTTTTCGTACCTTTAACGGGCCGTTATGCTTATAACGGGCGTTATATGTTAAAAAACGACTGATTTGATTGGTTACAGTTTTGCAGGCTTTTGTCATTCATAACGGGCCGTTATATTCGTAACGGGCGTTATGCTTCCTGGTATAACGGTCGTTATGTCTATAACGGTCGTTAATTTTTAAATAAGATCTAACGCCCGTTAAGTGCCTAACGGGCCGTTATATAGGTGTCTGGTCAGCCAAGAAGGTGTGGGAATAGGGGATCCCTTTAAAAAATAAAAAAACGGTAATTTTTTTAATTTTTCGTTTATTTATTTTTTGAAAGAGGAACTAATGGGGAACAAGGTCTCCAAACCAATTTTTTAAAATTTGATTTATATTGTGAGTTAGAATTTTTTTAAAAGTGTCATTGTGTCTTTGTTTACCATTGTGTCATTCTCACATTTTGTAACAAAAAATGACTTTGTCTTTGAACATTTCTCAAACACATATTAACAATTTGTGACACGGTGATAATTTCTAAACACATAAGATGACACAACAAATATTTAAAATAAGATGATATTACATAATGACTTAAGAATGAACCGATAAAAGTGATATTTCACTAGTTATAATATAACACAATCACATGATATTACACAAGGACTAGACGAATGCCGAATTATTTATTTATTTTTTATATATCAATATTATACGCGTTTTAAAGATAACAAAACGCTTGTTTTTTGGTGTAATTTAAAAACAAAATAATATTGTATCCAAAAGTTATGAACGTTTTAAAAAAAGTGGGGGAATTGACATGTGCTTTGCATGTAGAGAGAGAAAGTAAAAAAAGTGGCTATGACTAATGTACCCTTCCACCAAATTTTTCCCTACAAATTGATCTCAACCATTAAAAGAGAGATCTAAAGGTCATAAATCTTTCTTAGCCTTCTTAGATTTTCAACCATATGTAGGATAACTCTCCTATATATATATATATATATATATATATATATATATATATATATATATATATATATATATATATATATATATATATATATATATATATGGAAGGGATTAAAAGAGAACTCCATATTAAGTTGAGAACTAGAGAACTACCAAAAATACAATGGATGTCATTTTAAAGAGGAAGGGTAAAATTGGAACTTTAAATATATAAATCTTTAAATATTTTTATCTTTTGCATACATTAATATTATTTTAAAAAAAATTGCACCATTAGATCAAGAATTTCCTTATCTTTCATTTGAGAATAAATAACGTCATAAAAATATTTTTTTCTCGTTTTTTTAATTTTTATACTACATATATGTAGTATTGAGATATTTTATTTGATTATATATTTCTTTAAACGTTAATAACTTTTTCATACGTTATTTATATAAAAAAAATTAAAAAATCACGTTTTGGTTTTTTTGATACTACATATATGTAGTATAATTGTACTTGATGCATTTTTTAAAGTGACCAAATGCTCAAAAGTCTAATAATTATTAAAGTGTACATACGATCTTAAATGACCAATAACAAAGTTCATAATATTCCATATTAAAATTTTTTTATTACAAATGATAACAAAATCAATACTTATACTATGTCTAAACATAAAGATAATAATAAACTAATAAATAAACGATAAATATCATAAGAAAATAAAATATATCTGACATTCAAACTATAAGATAACAATACATTAATACTGCATACATGTAGTAGTATGATACTACATATATGTAGTATACGATACTGCATATATGCAACACTATAAAATATAAAAAGGAATAGTGAATACGGTGATGCTATACACATAAGTTACATGTAAAACCATTAAAATTACGTAGTTTTGATAAAATAACTTAAATTATTTTTTATTAGAAAACTTAACTCGTTGGTCTTTATTCAATTTTAATGGAAGAGTCACTCTTCTTCTCTTATATCATAATTCTTCTCTTTCCCATTTACTCAATAATCGTCATTCATTTTAGTAATGATTACTCGCCCTTTAAAAATCGATCGTACGTCAATTTGGCTTCTCAATTCCATCTAACAGATTAATATAACATGACTCGTATAATTGGTACTGTGATACGCTGTGACATCTGCCCCAAACCCGAACCCGAATGCCCGACTCGAACCCGAGATTATCCATCTTTAATGTACTCGTAATTATCTCTTTCAATGTAACGCTTCGTTATTAAAAATATATATATATATATATATATATATATATATATATATATATATATATATATAAATATGTCGAGCTTTGCGTTATTCTCGTCTTTAGTAAATAATGATCAAATTATTATTCAACGTTTACCAAATTAAATACTAAAAACAATTATTTAATCTTCAAAGTATATATACATATATATATATAGTACTTTATAAAAGAAATTTTATAAAGATTATTAAAGATAAAAACGTATTAAAATCTCAAAATAACCATCTAACATCGAGAACGAAATAAAAACATAAAAACGCCACTTATATAAACAATACGTTTCAACCCGGTTAAGTTAGCTAGTTAATATAATTTATAAATTAACTTTGTGTCAAAACTGTCAAACTTCAAAACTTATAATAAAATGTATTCAATCTCATAGTTATTAATCAAAAGTAAAAGGACCATTTATGTAAATATTGTATAACCAGCCCCCTTTCCAAGACTTCCCGTGTTTCCGGCGTCAACTACTTCCGGCCAAGTTGCCGAAATTTTCCATTTTCCGGCGACATCAAAACAGCTCATTTTAGCACTTTTAATCGAATTAAACATACATAAAATCGTCCTAACATCGTCCATGCGAGTTTCGAACCATTAATCGCCTCTTAAACATCCATTGATCCCTTTACTTCTCGTTTCAAAACCAAACATTAAAACCCACTTTGATCAATTCTGTAAAGTAAGTGTTTCAACTAAATTGTATCGACCAAAATCATCACTACGTCGATTAGAAACAGTCGCTAGTGTTCAATTTCGAATTAACTAACAAATTAAACACCAACTTAATCATCTTAACCCGTAATCAAGTCGTAAGCCGTTCAACATGTTCCGGACCATATTAACAAAATTCATTCGACATTTTTCATCTCCTAACCTTTCTCTCACTCCCTGTATCATCAATTTCAAACAACATCATCGAAATTACAGAGTTCGATTTTCAACCCGTCGCTACTTGTTCTTCGCTCCATCGATTCGTTCCTCCACCAAACAAGTAAGTTTTCATATAAAAAATGATCCTTGTGATGTATTGATCGAAACCCCTCAATCAATTTCATGTTTGAATATTCCAATCTGATGTAATTTGTAGATTTTCAATTTTAGGGTTCATAGGATTTGAGGTTTCTCTTAAGCATGTGTTAAAAGGTTTAATCTTGAAAATGTTATCACTAATTGGACTTAGCCTGGTTGTTTGATGCGTGTTTGTTGACCAAGAGGTCACGAGTTTGATCCAGAAAGCATATAAATTTTCCTCTATTTTCTACTTAATTTTTACTATATTAACAATCTAAATTTACTAATCTAAAACTAATACCATATTTTATAGTTCATAAAAACGTTAAAATTCTATAAAACATAGCCAAACCATGAGTTTACAAATATAGTTTTTATAAATCTATTTATTACAAATATACTTTAAAAATACTATAAAAATGTGTTAGAAAACATAAACATACAAGTTTCATAAACAATAGATTATACAAATAAGGTTTTTGTATGGAATTTTATATATACTTTAAAATTTATAAAAAAAACATTTTAAAGTATTTCATATCATATTTTTACATTATATAAGTTTTTATCAAAATATATTATTAAATTGTCATCGCTTATCAAAATAATTGTTATTGCTATTGTTATTGTTTCGAATAAACGAGTTTATATATTTTAGACGGTTAACGGGAAAACCCCAAATCCCAAATCCGAAACTCTAGAATTCCAATTTCCTTTGACTTCTATTTTTTCAATTCTATTTTTCTATACAATATGTTTTACTAAGTTAGGATTGTCATCTAATTAGGTGATTCTAATATTTGGACGATCCTCGGTTTTAATTAGACTATTTACTAATTGTTACGTGCCCGAGTTCAAGGTGAGTAAATTCACCCCCCTTTTTACTTTTACATTTTGGGGCTGAAACGTGTTCTACTACAATACAATGATTTCCAGTTTCTATTTTATTTTCCAACAGAGATCATAAAATATGTTAGTCTTGTTTCGGACAAGATGCAAACTTATGTGGTAGTTTAAAGTAGTATTGTTACTTTGTAATCCCAGCGGTACAATGTTAGCGCTAATGGTCTGACAAACCCACATACATGTACAACAACGATAGGTGATATAAACCCGCCCATACAATTACAATGTTACAAGTTGCTATTCGATGTTACAAGTTGCTATACGATGATACGAGTTGCTATTGCTATGCCATGTCCCCAAGTTGCTAAATAATTAATGACAACTTAAATATCGAGACGGTTACGTGACGGTTACTTAAAAGTTATCGTTGATTAATACATGAGTTGGTTCCTCATGACAAATGGCTACAAGTTACGTTACAATTATGGTTTACAATGTGTGTGCAAGGGGTCATGGTCGAGAATAATATGAAATAGCTATGCATGTAAGCTTGCGCAGCATATTATGATGATCTCGAATTTTCTGTATTACTATGTATCAAATTGTGGTTTACTCACTAGCTTTAAATAGCTAACTTTATTTTCATATGTTTCAGGTCATGCTTATGATTATTTTGCTGCTTTTGCCAAGACATAGGATTGACTTGGACCTAGAATAATAAAACAGACAATTGCATTTACTGTTTTCGGTTTTATTACAATTGCATGTACTAAACTTACTATATCATTATTAAACTTAATAAATAAATACCATGTGCTTTGCCTACTATTGATATCCGATTCCAATGACAGCCCGGTGTTTCCGCCGATGGGCGGGGTGTCACATACGCCCCTGCTACACATATTCATACCACATCACATAACGTGAACCAAGTAATTGCTAGCAATATCAGTACGATCATATGAGAAAAATCCAAATTTAGAATTAAAGCATGATGGTGGTGTTTTTTTTGTGATGGTATCATCGAAATCGATATCACGGAACTTTTGTTATTTTATCAAAGTACTAGTTTTGATGGTTTGTCATGTAATTTAGGTGCATAACAACACCATATTCACTTTCCCCAATTTAAAAACATATAATATCGTATACTACATATATGAAGTATTGAAATTAAAACAACGAGAAAATTTTATTTTTTATAACGTTATTTATACTCAAATGAAAGATACTGAAACTCTTGATCTAATGGTGCGAATTTTTTTTAAAAACTTAACGTATGCAAAAGATAGAAATGTTTAAAGATATATATATATTTAAAGTTACAAATTTGCCCCTCCGCTTTAAATATATATCATTTTGCTTTACAAAATATAAACCAATTTAAAACGTTAGATGTATTTCAACTTGGTTTTATCATGACGTTAGTAGGTTCCTATATAATTAGATTAAGAAATATATTTAATTAGTAGCTAACTCGTATCATTTCATATTATCAACCAATTTTCTATTATTTGAAACTAGTTACACTAATATTAAATCATTTCGTTAAAATTAGTTAATATGTTCCTAATCGTTTACCGAAAAAACCCCAGATCCCAATTTGAAACCCTAGAATTTTAAATTATCTTAGAATCCTATTTTTCTATTCTAGTTTTCTATAATATCTGTTTACTAAATTAGGAATTAGGATTGTTATTTACTTAGGTAATCCTAGTATTTGGGAAATCCTCGTTTCTATCTACTTGGTTTATTATCTATTTCATGCTCATAATTCAAGGTGAGTAAATTCACCCTCATTTTTACTTTTACGTTTTGGGGCCGAAATATGTGTTCTATTACTATGTAACGTTTTCTAATTTTCTTTCAATTTTCAAAAGAGATCATACAAATGTGTTAGTCTTGATGCAGCATGATGCAGTCTTATGTGATAGTTTAAAGTAGTATTATTACATGGTAATCCCACCGGTACAATGTTAGCGCTAATGGTTTGACAAACCCACTGTAACACCCCAACCCGGCTAGGGCTAACGTGTCACTTAACAGTAATCAGAAAAATAGTTCCATTAATCGATATAAAACATTACATTTATTCGAGAATTATTACAAAACTTCATTACATTAAAAAAAATATAACGTTAAATTCTTTAAGAAAACTCTTGGTCTTTAACTTTCCTGAGCCCTCAATCAAATCTTTCTGGATGAACCTATAACCTAACGTACATAAAGGACAATATGCACGTCTGAGTAAAATTGGCTTTTACTCAGTGGAATACATACGTACACATTCAATAATTCACATTCACTAGACACTGTTAGGTGCATTCACATTCACTTGGTCAGTTCGTCACATTCAATTGATCAATTCGTCACATTCACTAAACACCATTGGTGCATCACATAATCACATTCACTTGGTCAATTCATCACATTCACTAGACACCATTCGGTGCATCAATTGTTCAATGAATCTATATATATATATATATATATATATATATATATATATATATATATATATATATATATATATAAGCATTTAAAACGAAATTAGATTTCCAACTACGAAATAATGGGAAACCCAAATCCGTACACATAAGCTAATAACGACCGTACAATAAATAATAGTATAGAGTTTCCATACCTTAAACACATTGACTCATCTTGAATGACTAACGTTTCACAAATACCGTATTAAACTATATATAAACCCATTCTATCAATCTTGCGATCTCAATTTCGAGTGGCATAAATTTGCATTAACCTTCTAAATTTTAGTTGTGATATTAGAGTTAGGTGTCTTACGTATGAATGATCTAATCTATACTACATTATAAAGCATTTAGGATGGACAAAACAGTAAATTAACAATTTCCTTAATTTTCAACACTATAAAATCAAACCCTAGAAACCACCGCTTTGTTCCGTTCAAAATTGTTGATCTGTTCAACACTAACCCTAAAAGGTGAGGGAGGGTGAGCGGCTGACCGGAGCATTCAAAATCGAAACATCTGCCTACTTCACAATCGGTTCCTGCATCTTCTTCATCGCAATCGACTGGTACCACCATCATTATCATCGTCTTCTTCTTTGCTCGCTCGATGCTACACATTTTGTCGCGCAGGTACGAAACTTAGGTTATTTTTATCGATCTCTGCTCTAAACTTTTTACATCTAAAGCTCTAATCGTTATTTGTTTGATTATTACTTCATCTCTTGCGTTGTTCTAGGGTCCTGAATTGGCAAATGTGGCTTAAATCTTAGATTCATTTGTGATTCAACTAAAAGGTAAATTTCAGTCTCGGTGATTGATTTTTTTTGTCGGCATGGTCTGCGTTCTTACTATCATTCACAAATACACAAGTGGGTGTATTTTTAGTGGTTTGATTTGTGATTTGGTATTCAATTTCTTGAATGATGTTCAAAATGGTGTTTTAGTTAGTCTAATTGGAGATACAAAATGACCGAAGTTTATTAATCTTGAGTAGTTTTGTTTTTGTACAGGCTCCTTGATCAAGTAATTCTCTTTACCAATTAAACATTATTTGAATTGATGTTAAGTGTTTTATGCAATTTTTGAGTTCTTGATTTGAATTAATAAGAGAAAATTGTTGTTTTGGGCTATGATAGATTGTAGTTGTAGTCTTCTTATTTCAGATACGTATTTATAAATTAAGTTGTAGCCTTTTCAGGTGGTGGTTTAACATTATTGAATATTGTTACTTGATTGAAGCTATCAGTAGAGAAATTTGATAAAACTTCAACCTAATTTGGAGATTAAAATGTACTTCTAGGATATTGGTTCACACAAAGACAACTTGTAAGTATTTTTCATGCTTATTTTGTATAGATCTGAATGTTAGTCTAGCTTTTTGATGTTATGTGTAGGTTAAGTAGGTTAGTTTATTATTATAATGCTAAAATCAAGTTGGGTTTTTGTATTACAGCAATGAGTCCATATGGAAATATTAAATTTTGAAGAGCTTATCTACCAGGTACTATATATATATATATGATTTATAGCTTCAAACATACTATTTTTATTGGTATATTGACATGAAGGATATGAACATGGATTGGGTTCTTTATGATGTTCCTACAGGATAATGATGCTTATAATTTGATTTTTATTGTAAGTACTGAATGATATTATATCAGTCTAAGAAGCCAACTGAATTAGCTGTTTTTACTTTAAAGAATCACTAGAAATCATTTTGTACAAGTGGTGGTGGTGGCAGCAGCAGAGGATGAAAACAACGAAGGGGAGACGAACTTGTTCATTCTCTTAACGTTTCTCTTGAGGATCTCTATAATGGAAGTTTAAAAAATCTTTCCCTTTCACTTAGTGTTATTCGCCAATGTAAGGGGTGAGTAGTTTTTATTTTATTTTGTATATACGCTTACTTTTAACGAATATTTACCCAATATAAAATTTTGCAGCATAGGGTCAAATTCAAGTGCTTTAATGTATCATATTGGCTGTCAAGGCTCAGGAATGAAAGTTTCTAGAGTGTAACGGTGTGGGTGAAACCATCAATATTGTTTTTCTATTTTCGTATGTCTACTTCTTTTGATTAGTGGTGTAGCTTATTTTGATGGAAGTTTTAGACCTTTTTTAAGTTTAACTAGACAATGCTTATGGCATTTGCAATCAAGGAACTTGAATGGTTAAAAGAAGGCGACTGTTGATGGTAGTTGCTTATAATTCAAACTCATGTAAGTTAATAACATGTTAATTTTGGATCCCCAACATCTCAATTCATCTGTAACTTTTCTTCTCTTTTGTAGTCACATTGTTCTGGAACTATTATGAAACCCATTCAAACGATTTAATGAAACCCATTTTAAATGGGAATGTTTAACTATTATTTATGAAATCATTCATATGCTTTCAAAGTTTTAATCTTTTTAAACACCGTTTATCAGTTTTAGATGACTGTTAGCATGACTGCACGATAGTCCTATTTGTAATTTTTTGATTAGCAACTATATATCTTCAACTTTAATATGATATCTTCCTAATAAATCAAACTTTTAGGGGACAATTTTTGGAGGGATTTTTTTTTCTATAATAGGAAGTTTGGGAGGTAAAATTTAGCTAAATTTTTCACCATGCAAGTTGATGGAGCCAACTCCTTAAATGTTATATATTTACAAATTGTTAAATATAATGGTTATAATTTCTTTATAAATATTATTATTTAACCCGTGTGTAACACACGGGTATTAAACCTAGTACTAGAATAAGGTTCTGTTGTATCTTATTCAATTCAACTTTAATAAGTGTCTTTTTGAAAATATTATTTTTGTTTTAGTTTTTTTTTCAACAGTTAAAGTCTGTATGCATTCTTGTTATATAGGTGTGCAAATTATTTTTAGCTTACAGTTATTAGAAATTTTGTTTTGTGGTTCTACATATGGGAATGATCTGAATCTGAATCCGAAGTTGGTTCTGCAAATTATGTTTAGCTTACCTTACTTGAATTATCTTCTTACAGGAAACATATTAGGATTTTGTTTAATCATATACATTTGCTTTCAAGTTCAAATGCAGGCACATACCTTTTTCAGTTGTTTCAAGTTTCGATGGCTGAGTAGAGGTGTTAAACCCAACTCTTGTATATAGTGAGTGTTGACATTTAGCATTTTGATAATGTTCAATTGATGAGACACAAATAGCTTTGGACTGCATCTTTTTGCTTATAATGCTTTAACATTGTTCGTTTGGTAAATTCACTCAACCTAATGCTCTTGGACTTTTTAATTTTATGTTTTTTTCAGACAAAGGCAAGTGGCAATACAAGTATATATTATTGTTGAAAATAACTCCGACCTTGGGATGTCTACATCTTAGGTATGTGTAATCGCATTTTGGTCAAATATATATTATTGTTGAAAACTCAATTGGCTTTTCAATTGTATATATTTTAACTGCTATTTGGCTGTGTATTTTTACTGCATGGTATAGGCATTTAGAATGCATTTTGTTCATAAAGTCAAGTGGCATTTTAACTACGTTATTGTATTATGTTAGTTAACTAAGATGGACATATATTTATGCTTCTTTTTGTATTCTAATTAAATCTATAAATTGCTTTACTTTTGCAGCTAAAAGATGACATACAAAGGCGTATCTGAAATAAAAGAGGAAGAGGATCAGGTGAACATAGAAGTGCTTTGCAACATAGTGTAATTTTTCTCCCACAACCATTGCAGCATATGCATTTGCACTAGCATCTAACGTATAATATCTTTATGTATATTGTCTTCAATATAGAAGTTTATATGGGTTCGCTTGGGTTATTGGTTCTTTAATTAGGCTGGGTTTTGGGTTCTCTATTTAAGCGAGAACATAGTCATATAACTTTTGTGTAGGATATTTATGCTTTGTGGTTGGACTTTGAAGAAGTGAATTGGTAGCTATAGACTATGTTTTACACTACCAAAATCTACGTATTCATGTTACATAAGTTTATTCATATTCTTTTTTCATTTACCATAAACCCATCACTAAGATATAACAGTAACTTTTTAGCGTCATAGTTGCTGACATGCTATACTTCTCGTTTTGATTGAAGTTGCATTGTGGGCAAAGTCTTGATTGTCTTCACTTATATACATTTGTTTACGTGGATGTTGAATAACTAATGGATGAATGTATGGTTCTAGGGATTTAGAAACGACATATGAAGATGAAATAATTTGTAAGAATTATAGAAATTTGAAAGAATTGAACAACAGAACAGTTTCTTGATCGTGTGTGGTTTTACAAGTTTGAAGCAGTAATGTGTTGTATAATCTTTTGTGTAGGAATAAAGAAACTTGATTTTGTGTTTTTAATTTGACTAGGGAGCTCATGAGAGTGAAAAACTTGGTGAAGATCCAATTCGCATACCAAATAATCTCATGCCTTATATACAACAAGTAGTAGTTGGATGTATACCTGAGTTGAATGTATATGGTCATTATTATTCTACAAGAGATGACACTACAGTAATTATTGTTATATTTATGTAACTTACGATCCGCTTTATGGCTCCATTTAGATAATATTATTAATTTTGATTGCTAACAGTTGCAAGACTACATCCATGTGATGGATTTGGCTGATGATCACGCTGCAGCACTTAAAAATCTTTTCACGAAAGAATATATAGGTGAGCAACAACGGTTATTTACTTTACAGTTTACATGACTGTTGGTCGATATCGTTATTTTTGTTTTGCCAATGTGTGTAATGCTGTTTAGGTTGTTTTGCCTGCAATGTGGGGACAGGTCAACTATCAAGGGACCTTTATTCTTGAAATGGTTACTGCTTTTGAGAAAGCATTCGGATGTGATTATTCTTGTGTTTTCATGGGACAGGTCAAGGGACCTTTATTATTGATTATTGTGTTTTCATGGGCTTGAATGTGATTATGACCCATCTATTTATGTTTATGACAGTTTTTAGGATGCATGTTTGCTTAGAAATACCTTATGAAATAGTATATATGGTTCTGCAAGCATATGAAATAGTATATATGGTGCCTTATGAACTTTGGTATATGGAAATCACTATATTTTAACCCGTTTGACTAATTTCACTATATTTTGACCCACTTGACCCATTTAGCTGAGATTTATGTAGCGTTTTGTAGCTGATTTTATATTTTTTGGAGTATAAATTCGTATTTGCAGTTTTATATTGCATATTTTCTTGCGTTATTTCTTGATTTCTCTGATGCTACCAATCGTAAGGTCGCCGCAGCTCTTGTGATTGAATTACTGAACAACCCTCTTCAGCATGAGGTAGATGATGATGGTCAAAAAGTTGTCATATGAGATGGACTTAGTCTAGGTGGTGAATGACACTAGGCTGATGCAGTGTGGGGACTGGCTAAAAAGTACATCTTTACTACTTTAATGGGAGGACGGTTGTAGACTTGTAGTCTCTACATATGCTGTTGTTGCTGGTATGCTTGCACTTGAGAAAGTGCCTGAAAGTTCAGCATCTTGTTCGTGGCTTTTACTTGGATAAGTTTACTCTGCTTGAAAACTTCAACATTAGTGGAGCTGCGAGTTTTGGCCATTTATAAATCAATTGGTTGATTTGGTTTTTTTTTTGTCTAAATCTCAAACCGGTAAAATGGATAATATATACAAATAGCAACACTTGAGACACTTGTATAAAAGCTGCATCTTTGATAAATTAACAGAAAATGAGTATGGTATTGGAAGTTGTCATCTCCAAAATTTGACATGTTTCATTTTAATTTGTACACTTTGACCTTTCCCCTTTTAATTCTCTTTATTGTTCACATGTGCGACCCTTGCTATAACTTGTATATATATTCTAAACTAAAACTAATAATCCCATAGTAATATATGTATGATTGAGGTTCAATGGATCCATCTCACTTTAGGCCATCAGGTGAATGAACTTCTATGGCATATCTCGTAATAAAAAAATTAACTAAATGTGATTTACACTTTATATTTAGAACCATTATCTCATTTAATAAACACCTATTTTGCTATTTTAGACAATGATGAGATTAAATTTTGAACAATGTGTGTACGTGATGAAGCCGATTCAATCGTTTACAATTTGGAATTCAATATGTAAGTAAATTCACAAACATAAGCGAATCCAAATTTACTATAGTTACAATGAGCCATAAAAGGGTTGACTAAAACAAAATCCAATTGCTACAATTGTTCTATCTGCAAGTTGTTGTTGTTGTCATTTTTAAGTATGATCATTTATTTTTTAACGCATATGCGATAGGATTGGTAGTTTGAATTGAAGTGAATATGGTTTTAGCAAGATTTTCATTAAAAAGAGACATAACACTTCGGTAGTTTGAAATAAATATGTTACTTGTTACAAATTGTAATTTGTTAGTTGGACAAATGCTCTTATTTGGTCTATGAAATGAGATGGTTATGGCAATGAATTGTTAATGAAACTAGAAGCAGTTTGATTTTTCATGTCCGAATTGTACTAAATCATATAGTATATTTTTTCCTTTTTAAATAGTGCAACTTGAGAATTTGACGTTTCTATTTAGCAGCCACTTAGTAGATTGTCTCCATACTTTGTTCGAGTGGCAAAAACAAGTATTGTGTTGTAAATTGTTGTCACCGCCGCATCGCGCGGGCATTCTCCTAGTTTATAGCCATGATCGGTTAAATTTATATTTACTATACTAGATTATAACTCGTGAAATACACAGAATCATATATAACATGATGCAATTAAATACATAAAGTAATTAAATAAAACTAATTTATTTACGAAAGATAATGTCAAATATCATATATATCGAAACCAAAATTTTAAATTTTACCTGGATAATATTTCTTATAGATCCCTACATATAATATCACTAGTTTAGTGTCCGCGCTACGCTCGGGAACACAACATCCAAGTGATGCTTTTAAGGATGTTTATGAATGTTCCATTCAGTTTTGAGACAAACTCATGGTAAACCGGAACACAAGATATATTTTAAAAAATTAGATTTTTAGTATAGCAATATTATATTCAAATTAAAGAGAATAAAATGCTCAGTTTTATGGTGTAGTTTATTTAAAAAAAATCGTATAAAAATGTTATGTATATTTATAAAACACTGAGGTATTTAATTGTATGTTATTATTAACTTTATCCATAAGTTTCATTTTTAAACCCTATCAAATATAAAACGACTCATGTACACCCCTTATAGTAAAGGTTTAAAAATATAAATACTCTTAAATGTTTCAAAGTTCTCCAAAATATTAGGGGACCAAAAATGTAATTAGTTTTATTATAATATATTTCATATACATATTTTAAATAAAAAATCATTAGTGTGAAATAAACTCTTAAATAATGCCACATAAGCTAAAACCTTTGAAAAAATGTCACATAAGCTTTTTTTGTTTTGCTATATTATATAAAGATATATATCCAAACTAAAATTTATATATTTATATGGATAATATTTCATATATATCTTTAAATATAATCAAACAATATATATATATCCAAACCAATTTAAAACTAAATAGATAAATACATGAAAAGATAAATTTAATTATTTGAAAATATATGCGGGTAGTAGTTGACCCGTATAAGATCCATGAGTTAAATGAAAGGAGAGTTCATCACATATGATTTTTCCTTGGTGGCACGTCTAAAATGATGACACCTTAACAAGTTACTTAATTATTAGAATATGTAAATTCCTTTAATTTGGCTAATGTAGATAACTAAATTTAATATTTCTTTCAAATCAATCGAATAAAATAATCAAACCTAAACAATAATTTGATAAAGAAAAATAATTAAATAATCTATCTAATAATTCTAATTTTTAGGGGGCTACTTTTGGAGGGATTTTTTTTTATATTAGGAAATTTGGGTGGGAAATTGAATGGAATTTTAACCATGCATGCATAAAGTTGATAGAGTAAAATTTCTTAAATATAAAATATTTACAAATTGTTAAACATAATAATTATAATTTCTTTACAAATATTATTATTTAACCCGTGTGTAACACACGGGTATTAAACCTAGTTTGATATAAAGATAACTATCTCAATGCAAATAAACAAACAGAATGTATCTATAACTAATTTAAATATTAAATTAACTTTGTGTTTATTTCTACGTTAAATGACAATAAGTAATGAAACTTTCATATATAATTTGGTTAAGGTATATTGGTTTTCACTGGTCCAACTATCATTTTTTGTCTTCCACTGGTTCCAACTATTGAATTGGCTTTCAACGGTCCCAACTTTTATCATTTTGGCAACCAATGGTCCGTCGTTAAATTTTTTTAACGCCGTTAAGTTTTTTTTCAAATTCAAGACCGATGTTTTAGGTTTTTTGATCAGAAGGATAATACGAGTTGATTGATGGAAAAGTTACCTCGAAACGACTCTCTAAACAATAAAATTTTTACATTTGATTGAAGCACCGTTATGTTTAAACACCCGATTGAAGCTTTATGTCATTGTTCGGAGCGTCGTTTCGAGGTAACTTTTCCATCAATCGACTTGTATTATCCTTCCGATCAAAAGACTTAAAACATCGGTATTGAATTTGGAAAAAACTTAACGGCGTTAAAAAAAATTTAACGACGGACCAGTGGTTACCAAAGTGTTAAAAGTTGGGAGCGTTGACAACCAATTCAATAGCTGGGACCGGTAGAAGACAAAATGTGATAGTTGGGACCAATGAAAACCAATATACCTTTGTTTAAACTTATAATATTTTTGGGATATTAGACCCACCTACAATAACAATGTTACAAGTTGTTGTCCAATGTTGCAATTTGCTGTACTATATTGATTTGCCATGTCCCTAAGTTGCAAAATAGTTAGTGATAACTAATACATCGAGACGGTTACGTGATGGTTGCTTGAAAACTTATATTTAATTAAGAGTAAATTAATTTTTGTATACCTGGGTTTTGCAAAATCTAACCATTTGAACCCTAAACTTTAAATCCGTTTGTTTGAACCCTGACTTTTCACTTTTGGTTCTTTTTGTATACTTAAGACTAACTCCGTTAGTTAGCACCGTTAGCAGCCCCCATGTTAGCTTCAAATGAGGGGTATATTCGTCCTTTCAACTCTCTCTCATCCCCCAATAAATAATACATTCCAAACTATTTACCTTTTTCTTCCACAAACCCTAACCACCACCCTCACATTCACTCTCTTCTGATACAAACCCTAACCACCAACCACCACCCTCACGTTCACTCTCTTTCTGATCAAATATTTAGAAACCATCCACCATCACTTCTTACGACCATCCATGTGTACTCATCCTTCGTTTTTCAGTTACCATCACTCACCAAAATCATTTTTCATCAACCCACAACCATCAAACCCTAGCCCCTAAGATGATAAACTTTAAGGGCTAGGGTTTTAAATCAAAAGATGAAACAGATGTGGTCGGATTAGGGCTTCGATTAAAGCTTTGGTTGTACGTTTTGTGTTTGCTTCAGTTGCATGTAGAGGTGAATACTAGATGTGGTGGTGACAATGGTGGTAGCGAGCGTTGATGGGGTGGAGGCTATTTTTTTCTTCGGTTGTAGGTGGTGGAGGTTGACTATGGTAATGGCATTGTTGGTGGAAGATGGCGACGGTATTGGTGTTGGCGGAGGTTGATGGTTGAAGTGGTAAAAGGTTGGACCAACACATCAAAATTGTGGCGGTTGATGTTAATGAATGTTGGTTTGGTTGATGATGATGATGGTGGTGGTGGTGGTGGTGGTGGTGTGGTGGTCGATGCTATGATGGTTTGCGATATGACTATGAGAATGATGGTGGGGAAAGATGATGATGATGATAGGTTAATTGAGTGAGATGTGTAATAGTGGTGAAGAATATTTGGATTTTTAAGTTTGTATTTTATTTGGATTTTTAAGTTTGTACTTTTATTAAAGTTTAGGGTTCAAATTGTTAGATTTTGTAAAACTTAGGTATACAAAAAGCAATTTACTCTTTAATTAATACATGAGTTAGCTACTAATGATAAATGGCTACAAATTATATTACAATGATGGTTTTCAATGTGTGTGCAAGGGGTTATGATTGAGAATAATATGAAATAGCTATACATGTAAGAATGCGCAGCATATTTATGATGATCTCGGAGTTCTATACAATTATTTATCAATTGTGGTTTACTCACTAGCTTATAGCTAACTTTATTTTCACATATTTCAGGTGGTTCATGAGATTGATTTTATTGCTATGTATTCAAGACATATGATGTCTTGGACCTAAAATAATAATAAAGACTTTGTAGTTACTATTTCGTATTTAATCTTTTGTCGTTTTCATTTAAGACTTATGTTCCAAAACTTATGTTATGACAGTTATTAGAATTTAATAAAAAATGTGTCATGTGCTTTGTTACTATTGATATCCAATTTCTATGACATCCCAGTGTTTCCGCAACCGGGTGAGGTGTCACAAAGAAAAATATTTTACGACTGAATAAATGTACAAAAACGGTTGAATTCGTTTAGATCAAGCCAAAAAATGATTTAACGACCAAACAAAAAGATTTGACAACCGAATAAACCAAACCGAACAAATCGTTAACCGAACCGTTGAATACCCACACTAACATTTTTTTATCAATACGTGTTATTAAATTCATTTAGGAACACATTATTTTTAACGAATAAGGACAATAAAAATTTATGTAGAAATTTTGACAAGTTTCAAATTATTTTTTAAGTGGAGTGTATGAAAAATATGTAGAGGGTGTGTATAGACACTCCCTAAAACAAATAACATGTAAGAATAAAAAACTAAAGTTAAAATAACAGAAAAGAAGATAACTAGAACAGTAAATGTATGAATACATATTTTTTGTTTCGAATAATTAAAAAAATGATCTTATGTATGGTGGTAAATACTTAATGATCTAAGATGGAGGTCATGAGTTTCAATCTCAAATGATGTGTGATTTTTTTTCTTTTTATTAAGAATGGGTTAATAATTTAATAAAAATGGAAAGGATTATTAACTAAATATGTGATTGACACCTAAGTAGATCTCCTATGTGGTAATGATGTGTTATGCTTGAAAGAATGCCATATGAAAAAGATTAACCTATATATCAGTGTAGGTAGATTCTAACATATATGTGGCCAAATTACGTGGGCGAAGCGACTATATGATGACTGATAATGTACAACTCACAACAAAAGTTACATATATGGCTACACTCATTCCTTGCTTTAACATCTTAATTCTAAGCCGACTGAACTTAATATCAAATTGGAACATATGTATCTTCAAATAATCTAGAATTTATCACATCTCCTCCATCTAAAATATCCACATCACTGTTATTCATGCTAGGATCAGATTCACCCTCATTTTTTCTTCTTGATTCAAAGGCAACAATTCTCTTACTACTTTCATCACTACCCGATGAAAATGACGAGTCGCTACTTTTACCATTCTTCAATTTCTCTCCTGTTGATCTTCTTGATCTTGACTGAATCTTGCGACTGTTGTTACTTCTTGAGAATGAATTGTTATTTGAATCGTATTGCTTGCTACTACTTTTATCATATGTACTTTTTTCATTGCTCCTTGATGATTTCCTTACAATACTTTTCTTGCTAGAATTAGAACCTAAATTTGTTTTGAAGCTTTTTTTACTTCTTGAGCTTGAACTAACATCGTCCCTTTCATTGTTTATTGACGATTTTCGATTCACACTTTTCTTTCTCAAACTCGGACCTGAATATTTTTTTAAGCTGTTATTGTTTCCTTTCGATGAACTCCTGCTAACACTATTTTTATCTATACCAAATGTTACTTTTCTTTTGATGCTTTTTGGCTTTGATTTTGATTGATAGCTCATTTCTTCAGGGTGGCTTTCATCTTCCCAATAATCATCTTCATTGTATAAACTTTCTGATGATGACGTTCCACATTTATCATCGTAACCAGTCTTGGTGGTTTTTATTCGCATAGATGATTGTTGCTCATCCTCATCTTCTGAATCGCTATAACTATAATCATCATCTGCTAACGATGATGATGATGAATATGATGAATGGTTTTCTTCACCTTCATGATTGGTTGAAGCAGTAGCTGGATCACATGGTGGTTGTGGTTGTGATTGTGGCTGTGGTTGCGGTGGTGGTGCCACTGTGAGGAAGCTAAGAGCCGCCACTACGTCAGAGATCATGGGACGGACAGATGGGTCATCTTGTACACACATAGCAGCGACCCCTACCGCTTGATTTAAACTTTTATCAGGAAATGAACCTTTCAACTGTGGATCTGCCATTTCTGGAAACCTTTTTGGCTCCTTAAAATAAGGTTGTGCCTATTTCACCATTGAATGATAAAGAAATTGTTATGATAATACTAAGTTATTATGCTTTTTCAAAAGGAACACTTTTGAATTTTTATGTTTTCTAGACAAAACATCTTTGTTTTTACCAGGTTTTTGAGAAGCTTTGATTTTATTGTAGTTTGTTATCTTGGGTAGGGAACTCTAACAAAAAATATATAAATCCATATATTTAGATGGCATGCGGATTCACGTTTTACTGCAACTAATACAAGCATTGTTGAACCCAAAAAAAATATAGCAAGGAATGTTTGAAATATCCAAGGTGACACGTGAAATCACATGCCATGTGAATATAAGGCATCAGATTGTTTTGGAGTCCCCTAAATAAGGTAGCAAATGCTTAAGAAATCTGAAAAATAAAGGATAGTTTTAAATAATAATAATGGATAGACTTTGATTTGTTACTATCTATTTGTTTGTTACTCGTTCCTCATTTGTAGGTGCTTACCACCAGTTTAAAATCCCATTCAATCAATGAAATTATCATCGCTTCATGATTCCAGTTTCTTCATGGTATCAGAGCAGGATTCCACAAAATACAAAATTTATTAAACATCGCCGGCAAAATGACCGACGGAAAGAAAACAGAAGGCTCCGGCAGTGTAAAGAGTGATGTCAAAAACATCGATTCTAACTCTCCTTACTACATACACGCTTCCGATTATCCTCGTCAGATGCAAGTAAACGAACCACTCAATGACAACAATTACAATGACTGGGTTCATGAGATGACGAACTTCCTATTCGCCAAAAACAAAATGGGATTTGTTGACGGGACGATTGCGAAACCAGAAAAGAATCAAGAAGATTATATGGCATGGATGCGTTGTGACGCCATGATCAAAGGGTGGCTAACAACTGCAATGGAGAAAGAGATTAGAGGCAGTGTTAAATATGCCGGCACAGCGACGGAAATATGGAAGGATCTTCAAGAACGTTTTGGCAAAGAGAGTGCTCCTCGAGCATACGAGTTAAAGCAATCTCTTACGATTACGCGCCAATACGGAGCATCGGTTTCGGCCTACTACACAAAGCTTCGAAGTTTATGGGATGAAATATAGTCGGCACTACCTATACCCCAATGCACGTGTGCAAAATGTTCATGTGACATTGGAAAAAGACTTAACGAATTCAGGGAAAAAGAAAGGTTACATGAATTTATTATGGGATTGGATAGTGATTTCAACACCATTAGAATACAAGTTCTGTCGATGAAACCAACCCCTACTTTGGGGGAAGCTTACCGTCTCGCGTCCGAAGATGAACAACAACGATCAATCGCTGCAATGAAGAAACCATCGGTGGAGGTGGCAGCGTTCCAAACACAATCACAAAGCAAGCGTGATACTCCCAACCAGCAACGATTTAAAGGAAACTCAAAGGAGTTGAAACATAACATTGGGGGAGAAGTTGAACATTGTAGTTTTTGTAACAGGGACGGTCATCGTCGTGAAGGGTGTTTTAAGTTGATTGGCTACCCGGATTGGTGGCCGGGAAAAGTGAAGTCAGACAAAGGTAAGCCTAAAGTTGCCCATGTGGACACCGAACCGAATACAATTGGCGGTTTGAGTGATTCACAATACCAAGCCTTATTGAAGCACTTTGCAGAAACCAATGATAAAGCAGAAGGTGAAAATCTTCCTAAGGCTAACATGGCTGGTAAGTTTAATGAAAATGATGATTGGATTATAGATTCAGGGTCAACTGAACATATAATTCATAAATCAAACACTCTTGAAAACAGTACAAAAGAAGAAAACGCAACACCGGTAGTGATACCGAATGGGCAAAGTGTACCGGTGGAAGCAAAGGGGAGTTGCACCTTAGTTGGTGGAACCAAAATTGGAGGGGTTTTATATATCCCTAAATTTACTTGTAATCTACTTTCAGTAAGTAGGTTAGCAAAGGATTTAAAATGTGTAGTAAGCTTCTTCCCGGATTTTTGTGTTATGCAGGGCTTACGTTCGAAGAACTTGATTGGCACGGGTAGATGCGTGAATGGACTTTACCGGATGGGAGTGGTAGCAAGAAGAGCCATGATGACAAGGGCCGATGCTAGAGTTTGGCATAAAAGACTAGGTCATGCTTCCGAATCTAAATTATGTCATGTTGATTTTTTAAGGGGTGTTTCTTTTAATTTCAAAGACAGTGTGTGTGATGTTTGTGTTAAGGCAAAACATACTAGGTGTTCATTTCCCAAGAGTTTTATTAAAACTAATGATTGCTTTGAGTTGGTTCATTGTGATGTTTGGGGCAAATATAGAAAACCTTCCACTTCTCAAGCAAGTTACTTTTTAACAATAGTCGATGATTATAGTCGAGCACTATGGGTTTTCTTAATTAAACACAAAAGTGAGGCAAGTGAATGTTTAATAGCTTTTCACAAAATGGTTAAAACACAATATGGGAAATTGATAAAGAGAGTCAGATGTGATAACGGAGGGGAGTTTGTCTCAAATAACATGAAAAATTTTTATACACAAGAAGGAATTTTATTGGAAACTAGTTGTCCTCATACACCTCAACAGAACGGGGTGGTGGAGCGCAAGCATCGACACCTCCTTGAAACCGCTCGAGCACTTATGTTGAAGGTAGCCTACCAAAATGGTTTTGGGGAGAGTGTATACAAAGTGCCACCTACATCATTAATCGTCTCCCCTCAAAGGTGATAGACAACAAAACCCCCTTTGAGATTATTTTTGGTCAAAAACCGTGTTATGACCACATGCGAACAATGGGATGTCTTGCATATTATAGAAGTATTGAAACTGGGGGTGATAAATTTGAATTCAGGGGGAGGCCGGGTGTGTTCATGGGCTATCCTCAAGGAACTAAAGGTTACAAAATTTATGATATAGAGAATGGGAAAATTATAATATCGGGAAAATTATAATATCACGAGATGTGAAATTTGCTGAGAATGTCTTCCCATTTGCAAAACTAAAGCATGACATTAAGAGCAAATCCATCTTTGAAGATTTTGTTGATTATGAGGAAGGTTCATCCACCAAACAAAATATTACAAGTGAAGCCCAAAATGTGGAAAATGAAAAATATATTAATTTGGGAGAAGAGCCTATTGAGTCTACTGTGGAACATGAAACATCGGAGGCATTGCCCATGCAAACTGATTTGCCAACTAACACACATCAAGAGGGGTCGAATACACATGAATACATTGTACAACCACAAAGGGAGAAAAGAACCAAATCGCAACCAAAATACTTGAGTGACTTTAATGTAAAGCTACCACCATCCGTCGATCACGCTCAACCCGTAGCCGATCAAAGTTCCTCAACGGTACATCCTCTTGTTAATTATATCTCTTATGAAAAATTTTCTGCTTCTCACAAAGCTTACCTAGCGGCCATTACGTCTGTTAGTGAGCCCAAAAACTTTAATGAAGCTGTGCAGGACATTAATTGGCAAGAGGCGATGCAAAAAGAAATTAAAGCTCTCGAACAAAACCAGACATGGGTTCTTGAAGATTTGCCAAACGGGAAGCATGTTATTGACTCCAAGTGGGTCTATAAAATCAAGTTTAAACCAAATGGTGAGGTTGCAAGGTACAAGGCGCGTCTGGTTGCAAGAGGGTTCAAACAAATAGAAGGAGTTGATTTTCATGAGACCTTCGCTCCAGTTGCAAAGCTTGTCACGATTAGAAGCTTACTAACAGTAGCTGTGAAAAGAGATTGGATAATACATCAACTTGATGTAGATAACGCATTTTTACATGGCGACTTGAAGGAAGAAATTTACATGAAGATACCACAAGGATTTTCTAAAAAAAATGAGACGAGGGTTTGCCGACTTAAGAAGTCCTTGTATGGCTTAAAACAAGCTTCACGTACATGGTACCAAAAATTCACTACAGCTTTGCTTGCAATTGGATATAAGTAATCACATGCTGATCACTCGCTTTTCACGTTCAAGGAAGGCGAGTTATTTGTGGCTATTCTTATTTATGTCGACGATGTAATAATTACCGGAGACCATTTGCGAAAAATACAGGCAACAAAAGAATATCTCCATACAAGCTTTAGCATTAAAGATCTTGGGCCCTTAAAGTATTTTTTGGGCATTGAAGTGGCCAAAACGTCGGATGGATTAGTCCTAAGCCAGCGGAAATACACTATGGATATTCTTGAAGATAGTGGGTTACTTGGGTGTCGGCCCAGTCCGTTTCCGATGGAACAAAATCTAAAGCTCAACGAATGTCTTGAAAGTCAGAAAACCGATGCACAACAATACCGTCGCCTCGTAGGGCGCCTTTTGTACCTCCAGGCCACTCGACCGGATATAGCATATTCGGTTAACCTTTTAAGCCAATTTGTATCGGATCCTCGTGAAGATCATATGGTGGCAGCCACAAGAGTTCTTCGTTATTTGAAGGGAAGTCCCGGGCAAGGTATTTTCATTCCAAAAGATGGAGGATTAAATTTAGTGACCTATTGTGATGCAGCTTGGTTGGGTTGTCAATTAACAAGACGGTCATGAACTGGATACTTGTTTTTATTAGGCGGTGCTCCTATCTCTTGGAAAACAAATAAACAATCCGTTGTCTCACGATCATCGGCTGAAGCCGAGTATCGGGCAATGGCAGCAACTGTAAGTGAAATACTTGGGTAAGGTGGTTGTTAAAAGACTTTCAAGTTGTTCTTAAAAAAGCTACACCATTATTTTGTGACAATCTCGCAGCTAAACAAATTGCCAACAATCCAGTTTTTCATGAACGGACAAAACATGTGGAGATGGATTGCTATTTTGTTCGAGAACGAGTTGTATCCGGTGACGTTTTACCTTTGCATATCGACACAAAGAATCAAATAGCCGATCTTTTCACCAAGCCGTTGGGAGCTCAACAATTACGTTTCTTGCTTCACAAGTTGGGCACTCGTGACTTACATGCTCCAACTTGAGGGGGAGTAAAGGATAGTTTTAAATAATAATAATGGATAGACTTTGATTTGTTCCTATCTATTTGTTTGTTACTCGTTCCTCATTTGTAGGTGCTTAGCACCAGTTTAAAATCCCATTCAATCAATGAAATTATCATCGCTTCATGATTCCAGTTTCTTCAAAAAATAACCTTTGAATTGAAGTAGGTAGGGCGAAAAGTGAAATCGCATGTCGCGTATATGGTGTTAGATTTCTAGTGTTACCTATCAATGGTAGCAAAGTCCCTAAAGTTATTATGTTTTGTCTAGAACACCTAGAAATTTGAAAAGTTGTATAGAAAGGCCATTGAGCATTACCCATTTGATAAGATTTTGCTCGTCTACGTGGCGACTGGTGTCTAGGGCTTTTCTTCCGGTAATAAGCTCGACTAATACAACTCCAAAACCATAAACGTCTGATTTTGGAGTGAGGTCACCATTTTGTTCATATTCCGGAGCACAACTAACATTACTCACCATCCTTTGCTGCATAGTGTTACCTGCCTCAGTTTCAAGCCTGACAAGCCCGTAATCTGTGAGCTTTGGCTCCAAGTTTTCATCCAACATAATGTTTGTGGATGTGAAATTTCGATAAAGAATAGGTGGCGTCTTCTCATGTAAATACTCAAGTGCTTGTGCAGCTCCTGAGGCTATTTTCATCCTCGTTATCCAATCTAATGGATCTTTCTCTTCCAAAACCTCTGTAATAAAATAAAAAACCAAAATCATACGAAGTATATCAATAATCAGACATCAGAAGAAAATGTCATTCATAACTTGTCACATTTAATCATCTTTTGTACTTGTAGTTATTAAATGAAACATAATCATCAAAAGTTTTGATCTTCTAGGTGGGGGAACAATTTTACATGACTACTAGACATAAACGAAGTGTTTTGATGTCTAGGCAATCCCCTTTTTGCACTAGCGGATGTGACATACCATGGCCGTTCAACTTCATCAAGACATACTGCCACATGGTGCCACATAACCAACATCTGATACTTCGAGTAGCGGATTAACAAAAAACCAAAACAATGTTATTTAGATTCTACAATCTATATAAAATTGGTTTTTCACCTAAAGAACACACAAATGTTTTACAATCATTAGTGTGTGGTTTGATAATTAGGTAAAATCTCACTTTGAATGTTAAAAGAGTAAGAAATTACCATGCAAATGATGTTTCACAGAACCCATTTCCATATACTCATAAACAAGAATTCTTTGATCCCCATCGGCGCAATATCCTATTAATTCGACAAGATTTGGATGTCTAAGGAGACTTAACATCATGACTTCAGCAAGGAATTCTTTGTTTGCTTTTGTTCCATGTCTGTCTAGTTGTTTCACGGCTACAACCTTCACACAAACATTATAGAAAAACATACTTTAACATTAAATGAAATATAATGACATTGTACCCCATCCTAAAATTAATGTTTCATCGTACTATCCCAGAAAATGTCAAATCAAAGAGATCTATTTTGTCATTTAGATAAAAAAAACTGATTTGATAACTTTAACACGGTGATACTACAAGTAAACAAAGAAAAGGGTGGGATACATTTAGAAAATTTAGAAAAAGCATAATTTAAATAATCAAGTTCACTAACCTGGCCAGTACCCTGAAGAATTCCTTTATAAACTTTTCCGAATCTACTTTCACCTAATAGACTTTCTCGTCGGAAGTTCTTGGTGGCCATGGCCAACTCTCGGAAACCAAAATTACGGGCTGAGTTAGCCGCAACTTCATTGGTTTCATTTGTATCGTTTGCAACACTTCCTTGATTTTGGTTGTTCGGCTGACTAGTAGGCCTTGATGCAGATTCCGTAGTAATTACTAAAAAAGAAAAAAAAACAAAATATTTAGAGGTCTTGGGAATAATTGAAGTTAAAGTTATACTTTCATATTTGGTTTACATACACACTTGTTTTACTTTTTTTATTTATATAATAATTATGATTGTTCATACGAAAATATTAATAAAATAAAAAGATAATTGAAAAGAGAAACTAACAATAACAATTACAAAACAAATACATACTTCATATAAGTCCTTGTATAAAGGTAGTCACGGGTTTCACCGAAATTTATAAAGAAACAACGACGAAGAGTATTAGCAATGGATCACCGACTCATGTTTGGATAAGAGATATAACGTTTGAAACTAGATTGTGTTAAGGATTGGGAATAAGGTTTCATTGTAATTGAGTGTGTGAGTGTGTGACAGAGAATTAGAACACAAGATTACACCAATGTAAACAAGACATTAGTTATTATGAACCCGAAGAACTTTATACTGGTAGTTGTCACTTATATTTGAAGTACCTAAAAGGTTGTCTAACTTTATACTAGTTGGACATCATCAACACTTCTATACAAGGTATTAGAATGAATAAATTATAGTAGGTCCAATATTTACAATATAATATTTTGATATGCATTATATAGTCTAGTGTCACAATATTTTTATGATGAATAACTTTTATATTCTCTATTAATAATTAAAACAAACCTAATGATGAATTTATTATAATTTAAGTATAGTATTAGCAGAGTTTATTATTAAATATTAAAATACCACATAATAATGTACGAGATAGTTTTATGTTCATGCCAAAATTTGAACAACTAGACTAATACATGATTATATACACCACTACGTGATTTGATTAGTAGCAATTTGTCTGTTATTTTGAACAATAACATAGCTAGTCAGGCGTGATCCGAGAGTCGTAGGCCTATCATGGATAGAAAAGTTTAAAGATATTTTTTATTTAAAGAAAATTTTTAGTTATTATTAACTAATCTTTTTCAAAAGTTCTTTGATTACCAACTTTATTAATATACAATAGTGTGTCTTTAGAAGTATAAGGGTAAATGTAGCCCGAATGCATGTGTTTCTATCAAAAGAACGAGAGGTCAAATTATACCTTGCACATTTATAGATTTGATCACTAGGTAATTTTATGGGTGCATGAAAACAAGAAGAATTAAACGAACATAAGTTAGAATAGCCTGAGAAAATGAAATTGATCATAGAGTGATAAGAAAACAATCTAACTTGGAAAATTTATATATATTTCCTTAAATAATTTTCGTCATTGTATTTGTCATCACCAGAATGCACATATATGTAATATCTCCAACTAGATATTATCCCGCGCTTCGCGACGGGGCTGTAATGTTTACTTATGAACCAAAAGTGATAATCGTGTTTCAAAAAAAACCCTAACACCAAAAAACGTCCAAAAGAAACACCAAAGTAAAGTAAAAAAATTAAGTAGCAAAAACATCAAACAGCAACAATGAAAGAGTAATTCACCAACAAAAGAAAAATGAGTTTCAAATTAGGAAAAAACAAACAAACAACCACAATCATCATTGTAAATTAGTTGGACTAAATTTTTTTAGGCTCAGAGTAATAAAAACGTCTTGGCTGCTAGGTGAGTTGCAATGATAAAACCCGCCATCTACACCCGCCACGCCATCTACAATGTTATTTTGTAGATTGTAGCACCTCATCACAGCCCAAAACTAAAACCATCAACAAATCCGGCCACATATCAGCATAAAAATGAGTACCACACACAACAAATGCAGTACCACTGGTAATGATCGTAGTACATAACGCAACAAATGCGGTACAACACTGTTGACACCATTTCAATATGCAGCAAATCAGTTGAAAGCCACCCAAATCCAAGGTTCGGCAACCATCGTCGCTTCAACAGCCAAAACTAAAGACATGCAAAAGCATGTCTAATGGTCGCACAGATCCTTGGATCGGCAACCATCGACGGCTAAAAACTCAGAAATAAAGCCATGACCACCATCAACATCCACCTGCGGTCGTAAAGACAACCGGAGACGAACGACAAAACACACATCAACGAATCGGAACCCAAAAACCCAAAAGAAGCACCGCATGGTCACACCTTAACTGAAAGCCAACGACCGGCAACCATCATCGGCTTCAACAACCAAAACCAAACATATGCAAAAGCAAGTCTAATGGTCGCACAGATCCTTAGATCGGCAACCATCCACTGCTAAAAACATAGAAACAGAGACATGACCACCATCAACATCGACCGACGGTAGTAAAGACCATCGGAACACAAATCCACGAACCGAAGGCAAAAAAACCCAGAAAAGTCACCACCGTCGCCATCGAACAACAATCGGAAACAATCAACACCGCCGGAAACCACCATAAACGGTGATATCTACCTAGAGAGAGAGAGAGAGTTGAAAGGTTACATAGAGAGAGAGAGGATTGAACGTGAGTTATGAGAACCAAGATAAAGACAAAGTTTATATACCAACAAAACCGTGCATAAAAATGAGTACTACACGCAACAAAGATGGTACGTAATGCTATAAACGTAATACGGAACGCAATAGCAGCGGTACAACACTGTTGACACCATTTCTAAATGTAGGTTATATAATTGTCAAATTATTTAACGTATGTTTGGATTTCAAGAAACACAATTAAGGTGGTAAACGACTATACATATATATGAAAACATATATACCCGGAGGGTGAGAAGTAGGGTGTCCTTTTGCTTGTGCCACAGGGAATTCCTGTTGTTCGTTGTTTTCAGATTCCTTGCTTCCGAAGCAGGGCAAACAATACATATCTCATGCCCTCATATATATGTTATCTCTATCATAAATTTCCAAATATAATTAGAGAATGAAGATTCAATTGGAGAAATTACACCAACTCGATCGAAACCAATGTTTACAGTATCATGCATATCATAATTCAATATAACATTAATATTGAAAATGAATGAAATTTGTTGAATGGACAAAGGAGGGGATAGGGTCCTCCATGCTGTGAAAGAGGCACTTGCAGGAGGACCCCGGATGCAGGAAAGCCATTTGGAGAGGACAAGAATGACATGGCTCTCCAAAGCTACTTTTGGATGGAGGAAATTGTGGGTTAAAAATAGACATATATATGTTACATGTTTTGTTATTTCATCGTTATTTACTTAATCATTATTTTATTGACAAATCAACGAAAAGGCGTCAATCATGTTCCACTAAGGGTTTTTATTTGGCAACAAATTCTTCTAATAAAGTGTTTACAATTTAATATAAATAAAATAGTTTTTTGTAAAATCTAATAAAGTTTACAACATCAAGGGTGGTTCGGTCGATCTCGACTGGTTGGTTATGGTAGAGATCAAAAGTTAAGGGAAAACTTGTTTACATGGAGTCTAAGTATTAGTTTGTTAAGATTTGAATTTGTTTCAAATTTAGTTTTTCATATTTCAGTCAGTTTGCATGTTGTTATGTTGTGTATTATATAAAGCCAAGGCATGAGTCTTTATTTAATTCAACTCAGTCTAGTATCATTTTCATTTGTATTAATCAAAAGAATCACTTAAAGGTTTTAAGCAAGTAAAAGTGTTTTGGTTCTTGTATCACTTGATCAGATTCATCAATTTGGTATCAGAGCCGAGTTGGTTTATGAGGAAGAAGATCAGGTAGACTACTTGAACTTGGATCGAGAGTTACCCGAAGAAGAAGATCCAAATATGCTAGGAGGAATAGCAGAAGAACATATGGTAGGAGGAATCAAAAACTTGGGTCAATCTAATTACAAACAATGGTCGACTTGTATGAAATCTTATCTTCAAGTACAAGATCATTGACAAGTAACAAATAGAAATGACATGACAATCCACAAACGACATTAATGGTAGTATCATGAAGTGACAGATAAAGGCGGGTCATACGATGTTCATCATCAAAACAATAGTAGAAAATGATATTTGTGATCACATTGAAGATCTCGAATATCCAAAATGTAAGGAACCAACACAAGATCTCGACCACACACACACAAGTAAAGAACAACTAGTACAAGATAGATAAAATGCAAGTAATAAAGACATGATGATTTAGAGTGATTCAGTCCAAATCTGACCTGCATCCACTATATGGCAACTAGATGATTTCTATTAAGATCATAGAAGTAGCAACTATTACAATACAACATGGTCATCTATATATAGAGGGGAAACCACTATGTTTTAGTACACAAGCTTTATCAAAGCAAATGGACATGTCCAATAGAGACAAAGGCCTCCACACCATATAACCCAACAAATCTCCTACTTGTAGGCTTTGAGATCTTCAAACTGCACTTTGATAATCTTCAAACTGTGCTCTGACATCTGCACTTTAATAATCTTCAAATTGTTCTTTGACGGTCTTCAAACTAGCACTCATAAGTAATACCATATAGAAGTGACCCCCACTTATATTCTACAATTATCATCTTCACATCTAGTCGCAGTCTCTCTTACATCAATTAACTAGAAGGCACGTTGAAGCTCACACTAAGCCTCAACTCATATGTCATAGTTTGTGACTCTTTCTCTGTCTCTGCTGGCTCCCACTTAAATGACCAACTAGCTACTGAGAAGTCCTGAGAACAAACAACACTCCATATTAGGTTGGTGACTTGGAGAGACTTAAACTGCTGGAATACTGGTTTTCTTAACCAACTGTCTTCTAGTATTTTTTTAGTGAAGCTTTAACTAGCAGAATGCCCGAGCTCTCACTGTCACAAGTACGGGTGTACGCGCTCCGATTTTTACGGTTTTTGGATAAAACCGTAATCAAACCTTTACTTGCGGTTTATTACCATTAAAATTCAAAACCGAACTGTTTAAAGTAAAAAACTAAACCTAACCCGAACCATACGAGCAGTGTGGTCCGGTTTGGTTTTTTTGGTTTGGGTTTTATAGACGAAGTTTAAGAGCTCTAAAAAACATCCCAAAATCTTGTCAAAATCTTATAAATATTCAAAAGTACCGGTAACAGAACTTGAATATGTAACTGAATATTGCAAAATTACATGTGTTGTAATAATATTATTATATATGATCGATCTGCTAGTTATGGTCTATTTTAGTACCAGTAAATTAATATATGTTTTAATACTTTACTTTACAAGAACATGAGATCTAATACACACACATACGTGCGTGTATGGTCTGGTGTTTTAAACAGAGTTTTTGGTATAAAACGTAAACCAAACAATTGATAACGGTCTGATTTTTTACGAACGGTTTTTGGTATAAACATAAACCAACCGCGAAACCAAATCGATGACCGGTTTGGGCGGTTTCGCGGTTTGAAACCGAATCGTGAACACCCATAGTCACAAGTGCCCATGACTGGTTTCTTAAAACCTTTCCATGAGAGTTCATTCTGAATCTTACCTGTGGTCCTAGGGTCCTTGCCTACTAAGAAAGCCTCATGCCCACGAGATTATATGAACCGGACATTGTTTTTCTTTTTAACTAGGATGGTCAATCCCTCAGATGGTACCTCGACCATATACAAGGACCCCCCTCTTATTGCGTGGAGCAATAACATGGTTCCCTTTGACTACCTTCAATTATCCTTCACCGAACTTGACATCATCTCCCTGGTCATCCAACTGCCGCACTGAGATTAATATATTTTCAAGCTAGGAATAACCTTGACATTCTTCAAGATCCATGTGGTACCGACTTGAATGTCACCCATGCCCGTAACATAAAAAAACTTCATTCTTTGCAAGTCATATCTTTCCAAAATCCCAAAATTTCAGATTCTTCAACGTTTCAATAATGTGGGTAGCATGAAATGATGCACTGGAATCCATTACACAAGAGTCAACATTGCTCTTTGCACAATAGTACAGAACTTCATCACTATGTTCTTCAGCACAGTTCACCTCTTTCCTGCCATTAGGACACTTACTCCTGAAGCGCCAGGCCTACTTATAGTTCCAACATGTTACATCGGTACGGATCTTAGACTGGCCCATTCTGGTATTGCCACTACCTTTGACGGTTTCTTCTCCCTCTCTCTTTTGTATTCGGCAAGCTTCTTGTGGACTTACCTGCACTCTTAATTCGTACATCTTCCTTCAAAATAAGATCACATATATTTCTCGAATGTAAAGTTGCTAGTATCAAATGAGTTACTAACTGCAGTTACGGTCCCGGACCAATTTCCAGGAAATAAGGATAACAGTAAAAGGGCATGAACCTTGTCATCAAACTTAATGTCGACTGGCACCAAATGAGATAGAATTAAATTGAGATTATTGATATGAGTTGTTACTGACCCACCTTCTTTTAACTGTGTATTCACAAGCTCACGTATTAAGAACACTTTATTAGCCGCAGAAGGCTTCTCATACATATTAGATTATTTTGTCATCATACTAATGGTTGTGGTCTCCATCTAGCACATCGTGTAAGTCTTTCTGCGCCAACTGTGCCAACACTTACATCTTCCACCATCCAAGCTTCTTTCCGCCAAACTTGGAGATTGAAATCTTTTCTTCATCAGCCATCGTAACTATGACTTAACAGCGGAAGCAACCGTGTGACCGTTGGTTAAAATTCGTCCGTAATTTCGCACCTAGTTTCGTTGGTAATTTCGCTAATAATTACTCACATTCGCTCAACAATTTTGCTGGTAGTTTCTACCAGTAAGCTGTCATGAATTTCCAACTTTCGGTCAGTGTTGCGCCTACTTTCGGACCCAATTTTGCAGATTCAATGGCCTAGTTTCACAGAACGAACAGTAGCAGAAACACAGTAGATACACGAACAGTGTAACCCAAAACTCTTAGAGCTTAAAGCTCATATACCAGTTAGAAATAAATAGTCTACAATATTCACAGTTACAATTATCAAACAATAAGTGTCGATCATAGAAAATAGACACCTAACTAAAAGAACAAATTACATTATTCGAAATACGTTAGGTATGGAGCTTTTTGTCACAATACAAATGGTTGGTCAATGAATAACTTGAAGAAGATAGGCAACTGGAATTCTGAATCAGTCAATAATTTCGACTGAGATTATGACGGAAAGCATGAACTTCTGTTAATAAAAAATGTAAATAACCATATGTAACATGGAGAAGAAATATGTAAATAACCATACCTGCAATACAGAAGACCAAAGTCGAATCAAACCTCGAGAGTGCGATTCAGGCCTATAAGAAACCCTAGATTTGACTAGAAAACTAGAATCATATCACTCCAAGTAGATAACTAAAGAAGATTCCTTCTCCAACGATGTACACTGCCCCCAACTATCCATGTCCCCATTTTGTTCTAGATTGATCCACGACGTCGTAGCTTAAGGTAATTAAGGTCGTCTAGGAGGCCGTTGTTGCCGCTAATGACTTCTGTGGACCTTGAATACCACCCGAGTTACTGCAAGCATCCCGGCCGAGAACCATCTTGGTAGAGCATTTGAGTAGGCGGTGAAATAAAAGGGGCGAGGATTTTCAATCTTGAAAATATGGAAATGAGGATTGAAAATGGTTTCATTAAAGGTTGTAAAAAGAAACATAAAAAGTTTTAAAGTTTTAAGGGATTGAACAAATGATCATTTTGTCCATCTTAAATCCATATTAATGTAGTATATATATATAAGGCTAAAAATAATTTTTTGTGACTATAAAATATAAATTGTAACTCTTAAAGTATACTTATATGTATTAGAGAATATAGATTAGTTATATTTGAAGTAGATTTGTTATTATTTGTCATTATCTCTTCCTTATTTTATGATGTACTCATGATCTATTTAAAGGGTTGTTTATGAATGAGAATGCATGGAAAATTATATATCATAAATACTATTATGGTATCAGAGCCTAAAATTGAAAACCCTAAGAACCTCTAAATTTCCTTTCATCAAAATCGCAGACCCTACCCCTTCATTGTGTGAACACATAATCCCTTCATTGTTTTAATTGAAGTTTGCTGCCACCACCGCCTCTTTATTCAATCACTTTGTTTGAACATATTTTATTTGCATCTCCATATATATTATTTAATAGTTAAACATAAAGAAAAAAAAAATCATGGCCAATCAAAGTTGGGGAGGCAGATGTAGCAGGGGGCAATGATCGCAATATCATAACAATAAGCAACAACAATATCAACAAAATTGGCAGCCAAATCATGGCCCACTGCCAAATCAACCTTCGGTTGATCCATTCTGGCAACAACCCAACATGGGTCCACCTGGCCCATCTGGAGGCTTCTCGGGATACACAGGTTACAATGTCAACGACTCAAACTGGTATATGGACATTGGTGCCTCTTCTCATCTCACAAATGATCTAGGTAAGATTTCCACACCTTTGTCTGTTTCTCCTGTAAAATCTATTTTTGTTGGTAATGGCAACTCTATACCAATTCACGGTTCCGGCCACAACCACCATACCACACCCACCCACACCTACGACCTTAAAAACATTTTTCTCACACCCGATATTATCAAAAATCTTTTGTCGGTTCGTAAGTTTACTATTGATAACCAAACCATTGTCGCTTTTGATCCTTTCGGCTTTTCCGTATATGATCTAAAGACTGGACTCACAGGAGCGCTTCTTTCGCGCCACGATAGTTCGGGGGAGCTCTATCCATTCATTTCACCATCCGCACCGTCCGCGTTTGTCACCGCCAATAACGATCAATGGCACAATCGTCTGGGTCATCCGGGGGAATCCATTTTACATTTATTGCAATCTCGTTTTATTATTCCTTGTAATAAAACCCCTATTTCTCAATTGTGTCATTCGTGTCAAGTTGCAAAAAGTAAAAGATTGCCATTTTATGATTCTACTTCTGTGACCTTTAGACCGTTTGATATTGTCCATTGTGATTTATGGACATCACCCGTTGCAAGTGTTTCAGGTTTTAAATATTATATGGTGCTCATTGACAATTACACTCACTTCGTGTGGGTGTACCCACTCAAATATAAGTCCGAAACATTCACTAAATTTGTTAAATTTCATTGTTACATTCGCACTCAATTTAACTGCAAGATAAAATCCTTTCAGTGCGACATGGGGGGAGAATTTGATAATCACGCTTTTAAAAATTTTGCGGAAACAAATGGATTCGTGTTTCGGTTTTCTTATCCACAAACATCGCAACAAAATGGGAGGGCAGAACGCATGATACGCCGTCTTAATGACATCATTCACACCCTCCTTTCGCATGCACATCTCCCTCCCACTTTTTGGGTAGAAGCACTTCACACCGCCAATTATCTCCATAATATCCTACCTACAAAACGAATAAACTTATCCACACCACATTATGCCCTTTATCAACGCCACCCCGCCTACGACCACCTACGAGTTTTTGGATGTGCATGTTATCCGAACACCTCCGCTACCATGCCCCACAAATTACACCCTCGTTCACTTCAGTGCATCTTCCTCGGGTATCCACCCGATCATCGTGGCTACCGGTGTTTTGATCCCTCCACCGGTAAAGTTCTTATTTCTCGACATGTCGTGTTCGATGAAAACAACTTTCCATACAACTCTCTATCATCGCCTGAAGCCTATGACTTTCTTGACGACCCACCTTTCATTTTCCAACAACCGATTCCAACTTTTACCCACAACTTACCACATGTAAATCCCACTGTTACACATACACCTACCCAAACAATCCCACTCAGCCCATCTTCCCAACCAAGTCCACCCAACCCAATACCTCATACCACATCACCCTCTCAACATGGCCCAACACCTAACACCATCCAACACCATACACCACCTCATAACACCAAAGACCCAACTCAACCCACTCACCAACAAGCCCAACAAAACCCACCAACTCATCATGCATCACCTATTCCACCTCAGTCACCTACTCATTCAACTCCTACACCAACGAACCAACACCACATGACAACCCGATCTCGTGCCGGTATCTCTAAACCCATTTAACGCCTCAATCTCCACACCACAACTATTTCCCCAGTACCCAAAACCTACCAAAATGCCCGGTCGGACCCGAATTGGTTCGATGCCATGAATAATGAATTTAGAGCTTTGCAGGAAAATGACATGTGGGAATTAGTTCCCAGACCATCTAACCACCCGATTATCAGATGTATGTGCTTGTTTAAACATAAATTCAAATCAGATAGGAACCTTGAACGCTACAAAGCACGGTTGGTAGTTAATGGTAAGTCGCAAACAGTGGGTATCGACAGTGACGATACGTTCAGCCCGGTTGTCAAGCCTGCTACCATTAAAACAGTTTTGAGTATTATAGTGTCTCAATCTTAGGCTATTCATCAGTTAGACGTTAAAAACGCGTTTCTACATGGGGATTTGAAAGAAACAGTATTTATGCATCAACCACCTGGTTTTGTTGATCCGCAGCGACCCTCGCATGTGTGTAGACTTAAGAAATCGCTTTATGGTTTGAAGCAGGCGCCCCGCGCTTGGTATATGCGGTTCTATAATTATATTACATCTCGTGGTTTTCGTCGCAGCACTTCGGACAATTCACTTTTTGTTTTCAACGATGGGATAGAACTGTGACACCCGTCAAAATTCGGTACTTAAAGCGTGGGCCAACGAAATGGACACACAAGGCCCAACAAGGCCCATTAAAGATTTTAGGCTCATCTATAGCCCAAATCGATAATCTCAAGTCCAATAAATAATTAAAATCATGTAACAAGGTCGTAACAATGATTTTTAAGTCTCTCAAATGATAATTCATACCATAAATTGATAACGCGGTAAATAGCAGGTATCTGTCAGAAACGTGACACGTCAGGTGTCATGACTATGAATATCATTATTCTCATTTATATTCATTCGGAAGTTCAATTAGAATGTCAAAATGCAAATTACGCGTACGGAACCGATAAAACCGCGCTAAACGTTCGTACGCTTATGTTATTTGCTGAAGCAGTCTCGATGGCTAAAATACGCGATGTTAACGCGTTACGCGCCGTTATCGTCATACACGTCATATTTGATGAAATAAATATCCCGAGAGTATTTATTATATCTAATGGTATCTAAAGTTTCGAAACGAAATTAAATAAAAATGAGACGTCGGTCAGATTTGTACGTGGTACGTGCTTGCACGGAACAACAGGCGAATTACTGACCACTATATAAACAAAAATTCTCTTCTTTTTCTTCATTAATCCACCACAAACACACACAAAGGTGTGAGAGAGTAGAGAGAGAAGGGGGAAAGCTGGTGGTGGTGGCTGGAGAAGTTCCGGCGGTGGTTGGTGGCGGCCGGCGGTGGTCCGGTGGCGGTCCGCGGCGGTCGGCCGACGGCCGAAGATGTCGTTTTCGTCCCGGAACCATTTCTCGACGTCCCGAACGCAATGGTAAGCTTTATTTAGCCTGAATCCTTCTCTAAAACCGTTTAAATTCGTGAGAAACATTATAAACATGGTTGCATGTTGATGTTACAAAAACGCAGTGATTTTCTAGGACGGATTCCCGAACATCCAGCCGTTGGATACGTCTAAAATTTCGTAGGGTTGTGCCTAACACATGGAAGTTAACATCTACCGTTCAGTTTTTGTATATCTTACCCAAAGGTACGGTTTTTATGTCCAAAAACGAAACATTTCGTAATTTCCGTCATTGAAAACTCAGTCCCAAAGTTCGTCATTTTCCCGGTGATCCGACCGTTGGTTACTGACGAAATTTGGACTGTACGTTCTTTATAGTATGTGAACATTTCCACCGAAGGAAATTACGATCAGATGATCGGAAGTCCGATGTTTATACTGATCAGTTTGTACGAATTTCTTGAATGAAATTAGGAAACTTGTTGGTGTTGCATGGTGGGTCAAACAAGGTTGCGTGGACGATCTGGTGCCGGAGAAACGTTCGTAATGGAAAAACGAACACAATGATGTAATCGGGTCTCGTTGCATGTCGGTTTCAAAGAGATTCGTTAACGCGAATCGGACGTGAAAGGTATAAACCGAACGTTTTGCTATCGTTTTATATTGTGCTAAACGAGTGGGACGAGTGCGAATTATATAAGTAAAATTTATAATTACTATTAATTTGGCACTTATAAAATACAAACCAAATGAGACGGTATATAAATATATACACATAAATGCAAATAACTAGTTATATTTAACAAAAACTTGATAAAATTGGTATTATAACTAATGTTATATAAATACGAGATATTGGAAATATATTTATATAAAGTAAAACTAACACTCGATTTTTGTACCAGTGAGATTATTAAATAACATTGTTATTAAATAAAACAATCAAATTGATAAAGTCGGATTTTAAATAAACTCATATGGTTACATATATTGAATATTTAGATATTCATTTTTATAACACATAATACAACATTTGGACTTTAATAAAAATACGAAGTGACAAAACAAAATATTTTCATATGTATATATATGACGAACTCTCGAATAAATAAATTTGCGTAAATTGCGTATAACTTGGGATGATTTATTAATATATAAAATCCGAAAACTTCATATTTTGAAAAGTTATGGACTACATATATGTATAGGAAAATACATAACTAAAATATGTATTTTATTATAATTGTCTGAAAAGTATAATTATACAATACAGGACAATTGAAATAAATACAAAAAAAAGTGAATTGTACTAGAAACATTATAGATATAATTAGTTTTTGTATAACAAAATATTACAAAAATAATATTAGTTATCACACTTTGATAATTATATAATACCCAAAGTTAAATCGAAACAAACTTTCTAAGTGTAATATTTGACAATAATCCAAAAACATAATACACGAATAATAAAACCACGAATTCAATAAACTCGGAACGTGTGAGACGACACGTTAGATGGCCGGTTAGGCCAAATAGGATATAATCTACTTCCATATCCTAATTCGGACACATATATGATTATCGATCAGGAACTTAAGATAGAAGATTCGGAATTATCACAAGACTATATCTGAAAACAAATAGGAAATACTTAAGTGCATGGCTAAGGTGAGTTCTTTGACGCCCTCTCTTTAAATGGTTTTTAAGACGTTTTGGGCTGGAATGCATACTCGTAATGATTTACTGTGAAACTATTTTAACTTATGTGAGTTCTTTGATGCCCTTTCTTTAAATCGTTTTTACATACGTTTTGGGCTGGAATGCATACTCGTAATGGTATTTGTGTTAAACTGTTTTAACTTATGTGAGTTCTATGAAGCCCTTCCTTTAAATTGTTTTGAATACGTTTTGGGCTAGAATGCAGACTTGTAACGGTTTTGTGTTAAACTGTTTTAACATACGTGAGCTCTTCGCCCCGTTTTAAATAAATGTTTATTTAACTGTTTTGGGGGAATAGCATAATATGGTGATATGATGGGTAATCGGGATCATGTATAGTGTTATGACGGTATAAGTTGGGTCAGCAGTATGTGTATATATTGTTGAGCCCCTAAAACCCCCCATAATCATTAACCTCGGGGAGGCCACAGACTATATTGGTAGATCTATCGGGTTAGAAGGGCCCGCTCTCGCGACTAGTCGCTATGGTCAGGATATTTTAGCGAGGGAGTTTATATGTTTGGACTGTTGTGGGGCAACGACGTGTTTCTTGGTTTGATTATGGACTTATGACCGAAGTTTATCATAGTACCTAGCTAGTCTATGATCGTTATATCATTATCTCGAGTACATCATATCGTATGGCATGGCAAAACTAATTTATTACATGTGGCTTAAACTATTATCATAGCATGGGATGTGCTAGTGTGTTTTACAGTGATTTTTCATGTGCACAAGTGTTTTTGAACAAGCGTGCCTGATAAGCCAATGTTTTATATCTCGTGGAGATGATATTATAAAAGGACTGTTTTTCATAAAAGTCTGATTATTTTTTTTATGAACTTAATAACAGGTCCTTGAAATAGTTTTGCCCTTACTAAATAAACTTAGAACTCACCAGCGTTAGCTGACTTGTTTTAGTATGCATTTAAGGTAAGAAAATAGTTATCTCAAGTAAGCTGTGCGGCGAGTTGGAAGGCATTGGCTGGCTATTTGGCAAAGGAATTACATTGGCATAAATAAAATTTAGTATGTAGCCGTAGAATACACGTGTAAATGTAAATGTAAAAATTGGACCTTAAGACTTCCGCTGTAATACTTAAAACGGCTACGTACTTGTGTAAATCCAATCATCATGACGTGACCCGGAAATCGGGGTGTGACAGATTGGTATCAGAGCCGTAGTTTAAGTGAATTAGACGCTAGCGAGTAGTGTCTAGTCTTAAACCGAGACTTGAAAAGAATGCGGAAAGCCAATGAAGCCGAATAGCCAGATGCCAACAGTTGTGATTAGTTAGATGACTTGCCCAATAAATAAGTGAAAGTATCTTGAATGCATAGGAATATATATATATATATATGTATATATATATATATGTATATATATATATGTATATATATATACATATATATATATATCCTTATATATATATATATATATATATTCATATATATATATCCTTATATATATATATATGTATATATATATATATATGTATATATATATATATGTGTGTGTGTGATTTGCATGTAACGGGTGTATAGGTGAATGCGTATAAATAACAATTATATTGGTGTCAAAAAAAAATTACAAAATTTCAAAAAGATTGTTTTAATTATACTTGCAAAACGATCAACAGAACATAGTATCATTTTATTAAAAAAAAATGATGAATACGTATGTATATATGTAACCATACGTATATGAGTTAGTGATTATCATTTATAAAAGATTTCAAGAACATTAAAACTACATCTTTATCATGAAAATATGAAATGAAAACATTTTCTTGATATGTTATATATGTCACTTGATATTTGTTATAAGTTGATTACATTAAATGATGATTGGGAGTTTGAATAAAAATCACTATTATACATAAAATCTCATCACTAAATGTATATATGATTATGTGAAGACGAAGAATCATCTATTTGTTAACTACGTACAAAAAGTGTAAAACTTTGGATAGTTGTTATGTGTTTGTTAAAAATTAGTATTTTGAAGAGAAAGCCTAAGTTTTAATAAAGTGTTTAAATTACATGGTTCATATACTTGATTATTAACAAAGTATGTAAAAAAAAAAATTTAAATGATCATGATAATATGGGTATGTTAGTGAAAACATGATAATGCACGTGTTAATGTCTAAGAAATATGGTGATAGTAATTGTATGTATATATATGGTATGTATGTATAAAATGTGAAAATATCATTATATATATAGAAGTTACATGTTTAAAGAAAAATTCCAGAAATTAAATATTTTATAAAGAAATATTAGATGTGAAAAATGAATATTTAGTTTTGTGATAATACAACTAGTAAAAAAAACTAGTTAAAAATGTGTATTATTATTTTTCTTACTCAAAATAGTATTTTTGTGGGAAATAATGTTTTGACAACTTTGATCAACATGTTTTGTGTGAAAATATATGTGTTCTAATGATATGATGAAACAATGTGGATTAGATGTTAAAAGAATAGTTAACTACGCGTAAAGAGTCAGTAAAAAAATGATATCTCGACGGAAAACTGTCGAATTTATGAAATAATTTTTAAATAAAAATTTATATATATTTTTAAGTGTTTAAATCATATTGCATTATATATGTGAGAAGTCTTGTTTACAAACTTATCTTATGTGAACAATTAGTTGTGAAAAATGGGCTTTGGTCGAAATAACAAAATGGTTTTTATGAAAAATGTGATAAAATGATTTTGTTAAAGTATTATTTATAATACGAGATTACATGATGATGTGAAAATATGTTCTAAGTTTTGGTAAAGAAAAACTAATATGGCAAAATAAAAAAAAATTACGTTGGTACTTAAAAAAAACATGGGCATTTTTGCTCATTTGGAAAACAAGTAGCTATAAATATCAACTTCATGGGTTATTGGTTGAAATATATATATTTTTTTATAAAACATTGACATTTTTATTCTATTAAATTCATGACATATATAATTAAAATTCATGAGTTTGAATGAGTCTAAATAAACAATTTGACACTTATAAAGGAAATTTGTGTGCGTAATTATGTATATATATATTATGTCTGTTACATGATGAGACTTAGATAACTAGGTTTGGTTTAACCTTAACTAGGAAATCTAGTTTGAAGAATATCATTACTGCACTAAGTAGAATTCCCATGAACAATTAGTTCACTTTTACCTCTTAGCTGAGACAATAGAATGGTTGGAATGTAACTAGCTCAACAATTGGTAGAGGTTTAGATAAGATGCTTAATAACTAGTAGAGGTTATGATAACCTGCTCAATGGTTGGTAGAGGTTATGAAAACTTTCTCAACGACTGGTAGAGGTTTTGATAACCTGCTCAACAGGCGGTAGAGGTTTGATAGCCTACTCAACAACTAGTAGAGGTATTTAAACCTGCTCAACAGTTTAGAAGCATTACCGTTAGGATAATTGCTGAGTCGAACTTGCAAATGAGCGAAGCTTGAATCCTCCCTTATGCGTCCCGACTGGACGAAAATAATAGTTAGACGATTAACAACAAACTATTAATGATTGGAAAAGTTGGAAAGTTTGATAGTTACGAAGTGCCCGAACGAAATGAACAATTAGACAAGAACAAAAAAAAACCCCAAAAGAAAATTTGGCAATATGATTTGTGATGGGAGAATACTAGAATGATCCAGTAAAGTAATTGACAGTTACATTTTGGCCTACGTAACTGTGAATTATTATACTTGTGAACTCTAGGAAATTCCGTTGTTTTGATTAATGCTTAAATGAACAAATATAATTCAATAAATACATTTGAATAACTTATGTATTTGTTATGCGTATGACGACTTGATGATTGTCAGACACTTGAACTAAAACGTCTCTTTGAAGAACATACGACCGAGAAGAGCTGAGAAATATGATTCGCTTTTACCTATTAGGGGAATGACTCGATAATCCGAATGAATACTATGAATTAACGTAAAACAATCATAAAGTATCTTCCCAATTCAATTGACTCCTTAAACTCCAGACATCTTGTGATTATCCTTAATAACTCGTAATTATTCAATAGTGCTTTCATCGCACATTCTAATATTTAAATTTAAACTCTTCTGTTATTTAACACGAATGACTTTTCCCTAAATTCTAGTCCTCTTGTGATTATCCCTAGTAATATAATCAGTTATGATTTCCTTCAGCCAAGTGTTCAAACACTTACGTCTATTTAGCTCGTTTGATCAAGAAGTCTTAATCTTTGATTGAGCACCAAATGTAAACTTCATTTCTTTCTACACGAATGATCCATCTATAATTCTACTACTTGGTAGAGTTTAAAGATCAATACTATTATCGAAAGACTAATTATGGCTATCAGTAAGTAAAGCCGTAAGATTTTAAGGTGATGCACACGTATGCAAACCTTATTAATGGGTTCTTGTAAAATACATTGTTTAGCCTTCAGTTTCTAACTACTACAAATAAGACGATTGTAGTCTTGTGAATTGTTATTCACTTCAAATTGTATTTTCTTAATTTCAAAGGTTGCGACTTCTTAAGTGAAACATGGAAATTTGGGTTCTCAAATCGCGTGGTGATTATTATAATAGAAAACTCAACTCAAGGCAGATGAGTGTCTCAAATCTTAGTAGACTTTAGATCTTTGAATAAAATATCCATCTCAGATCAGGACATGAGTCACCTATCATTGTCAAACGTTCTTGAGATTGGCGTTTCAACTTTAGTGATTGTCTTGAATAAACTTATTCTCATTAATATTACACTTGTATTCTCTCCTCGTTAAATATGTGAAAGTTGTCTTTGACAACTAGATCTTCATAAGTGTGGAAGAATTGAGATAATGTTCCACGAATGACTCCTTTTGAAAATGACTTGTCATCTCAGACGTTGACTACCTATCCTGAAATGATCGCTCAATAAATGAAATTAAATTCATATCTTCCGTATTAAAGATTTGAACCTAATATATATATATATATATATATATATATATATATATATATATATATATATATATATATATATATATATATATATATATCCTGAAACGTCATACCATCTAGAAATGCAACATGTCGGAATAACTCGCCTATAAACTTTAACCAACACGAGGTCGACATGAAAAACTCATGGTTCAGATGAAGGAATTCGTATTAAAACCAAATAAAGAAACCACCGGCAAAAGACTAAGGTGAATGCTACTAGTATGACAAAGATTAAACCATACTCTATTGGCAGTTTAATATTACTACCATGGATAATCATACACATTTGATTTGTCTAACAAAGACTCGATTAAAGTTGGACTAGATAAAGCCTGATCGGCAGACATAGGTATTAGATTGAATTATAGTTGTGTTTTACAACTAAGAAACTCTCTAACACCCTCGAATGAGTTGAACTCATTCATGATATTGACAAATTCTGATTGGCTCAAAGTCCTTACGTGACCTATTCGATGGTCTGACTAACAAATCCTCTAATTTAATTGAAAAAAAAAATTTTATGATAATAAAGGAGGCATAATCTTTATGAAGAAGGTTAGCTCATTTTTAAATCCTTCTGTTCAATTAACGTAAGGCATACAACCTCACGTATTGAAACCCATAACCGCGCTTACCAATGGTTTAACCATATGGTTTCCGTGAAATCTTAGAATATATCATACAAATGATTATGGCACTTGATGAATTTCGAGGACGAAATTTCTAAAAGGTGGGGAGAATGTGACACCCGTCAAAATTCGGTACTTAAAGCGTGGGCCAACGAAATGGACACACAAGGCCCAACAAGGCCCATTAAAGATTTTAGGCTCATCTATAGCCCAAATCGATAATCTCAAGTCCAATAAATAATTAAAATCATGTAACAAGGTCGTAACAATGATTTTTAAGTCTCTCAAATGATAATTCATACCATAAATTGATAACGCGGTAAATAGCCGGTATCTGTCAGAAACGTGACACGTCAGGTGTCATGACTATGAATATCATTATTCTCATTTATATTCATTCGGAAGTTCAATTAGAATGTCAAAATGCAAATTACGCGTGCGGAACCGATAAAACCGCGCTAAACGTTCGTACGTTTATGTTATTTGCTGAAGCAGTCTCGATGGCTAAAATGACGTGAAAAATACTATCAAATACTCGTTTTGATTCAATATAAGTAGAGAAATTATAATATTGACATTCGGTGCGAGAAAACGCTAAAAATCGTTAAGCGTGCAAAATACGCGATGTTAACGCGTTACGCGCCGTTATCGTCATACACGTCATATTTGATGAAATAAATATCCCGAGAGTATTTATTATATCTAATGGTATCTAAAGTTTCGAAACGAAATTAAATAAAAATGAGACGTCGGTCAGATTTGTACGCGGTACGTGCTGGCACGGAGCAACAGGCGAATTACCGACCACTATATAAACAAAAATTCTCTTCTTTTTCTTCATTAATCCACCACAAACACACACAAAGGTGTGAGAGAGTAAAGAGAGAAGGGGGAAAGCTGGTGGTGGTGGCTGGAGAAGTTCCGGCGGCGGTTGGTGGCGGCCGGCGGTGGTCCGGTGGCGGTCAGTGGCGGTCGTCCGACGACCGAAGATGTCGTTTTCGTCCCGGAACCATTTCTCGACGTCCCGAACGCAATGGTAAGCTTTATTTAGCCTGAATCCTTCTCTAAAACCGTTTAAATTCGTGAGAAACATTATATACATGGTTGCATGTTGATGTTACAAAAACGCAGTGATTTTCTAGGACGGATTCCCGAACATCCAGCCGTTGGATACGTCTAAAATTTGGTCGGGTTGTGCCTAACACATGGAAGTTAACATCTACCGTTCAGTTTTTGTATATCCTATCTAGAGGTACGGTTTTTATGTCCAAAAACGGAACATTTCGTAATTTCCGTCACTGAAAACCCAGTCCCAAAGATCGTCATTTTCCCGGAGATCCGACCGTTGGTTACTGAGGAAATTTGGACTGTATGTTCTTTATAGTATGTGAACATTTCCACCGAAGGAAATTACGATCAGATGATCGGAAGTCCGATGTTTATACTGATCAGTTTGTACGGATTTCTTGAATGAAATTAGGAAACTTGTTGGTGTTGCATGGTGGGTCAAACAAGGTTGCGTGGACGATCCGATGCCGGAGAAACGTTCGTAATGGAAAAACGAACACAATGATGTAATCCGGTCTCGTTGCATGTCGGTTTCAAAGAGATTCGTTAACGCGAATCGGACGTGAAAGGTATAAACCGAACGTTTTGCTATCGTTTTATATTGTGCTAAACGAGTGGGACGAGTGCGAATTATATAAGTAAAGTTTATAATTACTATTAATTTGGCACTTATAAAATACAAACCAAATGAGACGGTATATAAATATATACACATAAATGCAAATAACTAGTTATATTTAACAAAAACTTGATAAAATTGGTATTATAACTAATGTTATATAAATACGAGATATTGGAAATATATTTATATAAAGTAAAACTAACACTCGATTTTTGTACCAGTGAGATTATTAAATAACATTGTTATTAAATAAAACAATCAAATTGATAAAGTCGGATTTTAAATAAACTCATATGGTTACATAGATTGAATATTTAGATATTCATTTTTATAACACATAATACAACATTTGGACTTTAATAAAAATACGAAGTGACAAAACAAAATATTTTCATATGTATATATATGACGAACTCTCGAATAAATAAATTTGCGTAAATTGCGTATAACTTGGGATGATTTATTAATATATAAAATCCGAAAACTTCATATTTTGAAAAGTTATGGACTACATATATGTATAGGAAAATACATAACTAAAATATGTATTTTATTATAATTGTCTGAAAAGTATAATTATACAATACAGGACAATTGAAATAAATACAAAAAAAAGTGAATTGTACTAGAAACATTATAGATATAATTAGTTTTTGTATAACAAAATATTACAAAAATAATATTAGTTATCACACTTTGATAATTATATATTACCCAAAGTTAAAATCGAAACAAACTTTCTAAGTGTAATATTTGACAATAATCCAAAAACATAATACACGAATAATAAAACCACGAATTCAATAAACTTGGAACGTGTGAGACGACACGTTAGATGGCCGGTTAGGCCAAATAGGATATAATCTACTTCCATATCCTAATTCGGACACATATATGATTATCGATCAGGAACTTAAGATAGAAGATTCGGAATTATCACAAGACTATATCTGAAAACAAATAGGAAATACTTAAGTGCATGGCTAAGGTGAGTTCTTTAACGCCCTCTCTTTAAATGGTTTTTAAGAAGTTTTGGGCTGGAATGCATACTCGTAATGATTTACTGTGAAACTATTTTAACTTATGTGAGTTCTTTGATGCCCTTTCTTTAAATCATTTTTACATACGTTTTGGGCTGGAATGCATACTCGTAATGGTATTTGTGTTAAACTGTTTTAACTTATGTGAGTTCTATGAAGCCCTTCCTTTAAATTGTTTTGAATACGTTTTGGGCTAGAATGCAGACTTGTAACGGTTTTGTGTTAAACTGTTTTAACATACGTGAGCTCTTCGCCCCGTTTTAAATAAATGTTTATTTAACTGTTTTGGGGGAAAAGCATGATATGGTGATATGATGGGTAATCGGGATCATGTATAGTGTTATGACGGTATAAGTTGGGTCAGCAGTATGTGTATATATTGTTGAGCCCCTAAATCCCCCCATAATCAATAACCTCGGGGAGGCCACAGACTATATTGGTAGATCTATCCGGTTAGAAGGGCCCGCTCTCGCGACCAGTCGCTATGGTCAGGATATTTTAGCGAGGGAGTTTATATGTTTGGACTGTTGTGGGGCAACGACGTGTTTCTTGGTTTGATTATAGACTTATGACCGAAGTTTATCATAGTACCTAGCTAGTCTATGATCGTTATATCATTATCTCGAGTACATCATATCGTATGGCATGGCAAAACTAATTTATTACATGTGGCTTAAACTATTAACATAGCATGGGATGTGCTAATGTGTTTTTCAGGGATTTTTCTTGTGCACAAGTGTTTTTGAACAAGCGTGCCTGATAAGCCAATGTTTTATATCTCGTGGAGTTGATATTATAAAAGGACTGTTTTTCATAAAAGTCTGATTATTTTTTTATGAACTTAATAACAGGTCCTTGAAATAGTTTTGCCCTTACTAAATAAACTTAGAACTCACCAGCGTTAGCTGACTTGTTTTAGTATGCATTTCAGGTAAGAAAATAGTTATCTCAAGTAAGCTGTGCGGCGAGTTGGAAGGCATTGGCTGGCTATTTGGCAAAGGAATTACATTGGCATAAATAAAATTTAGTATGTAGCCTTAGAATACACGTGTAAATGTAAATGTAAAAATTGGACCTTAAGACTTCCGCTGTAATACTTAAAACGGCTACGTACTTGTGTAAATCCAATCATCGTGACGTGACCCGGAAATCGGGGTGTGACAGGAACGGGCTTATCTACTTTTATATGTTGATGACATTGTTATTACTGCTTCCCATTCGCAACTGTTGACATCCATTATTCACACTCTCTCGAGAGAGTTTCGATGACTGATTTGGGTTCATTACTTCATTTTTGGGGATCACCACCACTAGAAGTAACAAAGGTTTATTTCTATCCCAGGCATCATACACCAGAGATATCTTACACCGGGCTAGTATGACCAACTGTATGTCAACAGGTATCTCACATTTACTAGGCCGGACATCACTTATGCAGTTCAACAGGTATGTCTATTATGCCCTCGTGAGTCGCATTTTGCCTTTATGAAACGGATTCTTCGATATTTGAGTGGCACAATTGATTTTGGTTTATGGTTGGTCCCTTCTCGTTCATCATCGCTCACAGCCTACTCGGACGCCGATTGGGGCGGATGTCCGGATTTGAGATGATCGACTTCTGGGTATTGTGTTTTCTTGGGGGATAATTTGATCTCTTGGTCCTCAAAACGTTAAGCTACTATTTCGCATTCTAGTGTGGAGGCTGAATATAGAGGGGTGGCAAATGCTGTTGCTGAAACTACCTGGCTACGAAATCTATTGTTTGAGTTCTATGTTTCGTTGCAAAAGGCTACTATAGTGTATTGTGATAATGTTTCAGCCGTTTATTTATCACATAATCCGGTACAGCATCAACGCACCAAGCATGTTGAGATTGATATCCACTTTGTTCGAGAAAAGGTTCAGTTAGGTCATATTCGGGTTTTACATGTTCCGTCTTCTGCACAGTATGCTGATATCTTCACCAAGGGGTTACCACGCCAACTATTTCAAGAATTTCGGGATAGTCTACGCGTTCGTTCCACTGCCGCTTCAACTACGGGGGAGTATTAGAGAATATAGATTAGTTATATTTGAAGTAGATTTGTTATTATTTGTCATTATCTCTTCCTTATTTTATGATGTACTCATGATCTATTTAAAGGGTTGTTTATGAATGAGAATGCATGGAAAATTATATATCATAAACACTATTAATATGGACATTGTACCATTAAACACAATTTAGTTGGATAAAATGTTTGATTGCAACCTACCACTTAACTACTAATTTTGATATATATATATATATAGGGGAGGGATTTTCTACAAATGGCCAAAACTCTAAAAAGGCTAAGAAGGAATCTGGGGCGTCGGATCTGGATGTCAACGGCCCAGATTAACGCGGTGGCATTTTTGTAAATATTATGATGTTTTTGCTGACGCGTCATTTAGTTCTGGGGTAAATTAGTCATTTTGCGTTTTCAAACGCCATGGTGTTTCTTTGATCTGTGCGTTTTAACACAAAATTCAAACGCCATGGTGTTTCTTTGATCTCTGTCTTCTGAATCATGGTGTTTTTTTACGTCTGACCTGATCACAGTAAAAACGATTGACGTTTTTGGTGTTTTATTTCTAACTTTTCTCATGGTGTTTATTAGCACTATCAAATGGGATCTATGTCTCCTGAATCATGGTGTTTTTAACATTACGTCGAAAACAAACAAAAACAAAAACGTCAAAAAACGACATACAAGATCGGATGTTCGTAATTAATAAACGTCAAAAAAACACCATAACTGAACATCTCAGCATCACGCTGTGAAAAAAACACCATAACTGAACATCTCAGCATCGCGTAAAAAAAAACACCATAACTGAACATCTCAGCATCACGCTGTGAAAAAAACACCATAACTGAACATCTCAGCATCGCGTCAAAAAAAACACCATAACTGAACATCTCAGCATCACGCTGTGAAAAAAACACCATAACTGAACATCTCAGCATCGCGCGTATAAATGACGAAGATGCCCCTCCGTGTTTTTTTTCTCTCATTGCCACGTGCTTGTTATTGATTGCTTCCTACACTTCTTAGAGTTTTGAGCCCTTTTAGAAAATCCCCAATCTATATATATATATATATATATATATATATTTATTGAGTTTCGAAATGATTGAGAATTTTAATTCAAGAAGGCTAAAAAGGATCTTTAGACACAAAGCCAAATAAAAAAATTATAAAAAAATCTAAATTGAGTTTTGAAAAAGTGGCTTGGAAACCTTGTTCCCCTAGTCGTCCTCAAAAAACTAAGCGAAAAATAAAAGAATTAACGTTTTTATTGTGTCTAAATTTATCTTCATTGTGTCATAAAGTTATAAATACTCAATGAATAAAAATTTAGCTACAATGACGATGAGGGAACAAGGTCTCCAAGCCACTTTTTTGAAATTCGATTTGGATTTTTTTTATAATTTTTAACCCGTAGTTGTGTTTTTTTACTAGCATTGTGTCTAAAAGATTCTTTGTAGCCTTCTTAGATTTCAAACCATATATATATATATATATATATATATATATATATATATATATATATATATATATATATATATATATATATATATATATATATATATATATATATATATATATATGGGATGACTAAAACAAAAACCTTCTCAAACTGAAAAACCTTGAAACCCATTGTAGACCATTGATGTAAGTTCATCAATGGTTAAGATTGCTTGTTCTCTCATAACCTTTATTTTATTGTTTTTGGTGTATTTGAAAAGTACATAAAAGGGTATAATAGGTAAAAGAAAAAAACTCAATAAATATTTAATGTTGAAAAAAAAGGAAGAGCAAATCACTTTCTTCTCATTCATCTTTCTCTTTTCAATTTCCAATATTATTATTCTCTCTTTCAAACCAAACCCAAATCCTTCTCTCTCATACCTAAAATCTCAAATCCAGATCCTTCACACAGATGTGATTGTTCATATACACAACCTGCTACTACTGCTTAGTTTTGATATGCCTGGACTAAATAACCACCATACCACTGCAACATCATCATGGTCTCCTAGATCCGACTACATTCTGGCCTGCATAAGACACACTGAAACCGCGACACAATTTCCGGTGCGCCCATGGGTCATATATGGTATGATGAGGTTATGAGGTATAACCCGTATTGGTTTGACAAAGATCGCTTTATTTTATCCGTCGGACATGGATGTGTGCTTCAGCATGCTCTGCTTCATCTTGTTGGTTGCGATGTTATCAAAGTATGTTTTTTAATCAAAATTAAAGACCTTTTTTTTCTTGTTGCTCTAGAAGACACAACTTGAGTAGATTTTTTAGATGTTGTGTTAAGTGGTTGAAATGTATATTGTTTTAAGTACTTTAATGGTGTTGTTTGGAAATGAAAAGCAAGAAAGAAGATGAGTGGGTATTATTTTCTTCAATTTACAATAACATAATAAATTAACAAAACTTCTATGGTAACATATGTAATGTTACATATTTATTAAAAATTGTAAAATATGAATGACTTACTTGTCAGTCCAGACATGTTATATCGTGTTTCATATTTTATTAAAAACTAAAAAAATTACATGTCAGTTCATACGTAGTGTTACATCGTGCTACATATTTTTTTGTTAGAAGCTAAAAAACTACATGTCAGTTCAGACATAGTTTACATTGACATATATTGTTACATGTTTTATTTAAAACTGAAAAAGATACATGTCAATTCAGACGTAGTGTTATATATGTTACATCGTGTTACATATTTTATTAAAAACTAAAAAATACGTGTCAGTTCAAACGTAGTTAAATATGTTACATCATGTTACATATTTTATTAAAACTGAAAAAAAAAATTTACATGTCAGTTCAAAGGTAGTGTTTCATCGGGTTACATACTTTATTAAAAACTGAAAAAATCCCATGTCGGTTAGTGTTCTCGTGTTACATATATTAATAAAAATTGAAAAAATTACATGTCAGTTCAGACGTGATGTTACAAATGTTACATCGTGTTGCATATTTTACTAAAAAAAATTACACAACATGCTGAAAACTAACTAGTATGTATGTTACATCGTGTTACATATTTTATTAAAATCAAAACTATATGGATTATGTTTCAGTCCAGAGATGTTACATATGTTACATCGTGTTACATATTTTATTAAATACTAAAAAAATTACATCAGTTCGGACATAATGTTACATCAGGTTATATATACTTTATTAAAAATTGGAAAATTTTCATGTTGGTTCAGAAGTCGTGCTGCATCATGTTACATATATTTTTAAAAACAAAACTAAATGGATTACGTGTCATTCCAAACATGTTACACGTGTTACATCGTGATACATATTTTATTAAATTGATAAAAAAAATAATGTCAGTTCATACATAGTGTTACATAGTTTCAATCATGCTTCATACATGCTTCGGTTCTTGATAATCTCTTTATCTTCGACACAAAAGTTCATTTACATACAAAAAAGAACATGTTATATAAATTACATATAAAAGAGTAAACAACATGCTGAAAGCTAACTAGTATGTATGTTACATCGTATTACATATTTTACTAAAATCAAAAAATGATGGATTAAGTGCCAGTCCCGACATGTTGCATATGTTACATCGTGTTACATATTTGGATCTAAAAAAACAAATATCTATAAAAAATGTTATATACTGTTACATATATAACTTAAATTTTAAAAAACTAATAAGCAAAGTTACATATGTTACATCGTATTACATATTTGGATCTAAAAAATAAAATATCTATAAAAAAGAGTTACATAGTTACATATAAAAGAGTATCAATAAAAATATTAAACAGCATGTTACATAAGTTAATGTAACATATGTAACATCAAATGAGTTCCTTAAAACGACTAAAAATGGATTAAATGTCAGTCTGGACATGTTACATATGTTACATCGTGTTACATATATTGTTACATGTTTTAATAAAAACAGAAAAAGATTCATGTCAGTCCAGACGTAGTGTTACATATGTTACATCGCGTTATATATTTTATTAAAAACTGAAAAAATACATGTCAGTTGAGGCGTAGTGATACATTTGTTACATATTTTATTAAAAACTGAAAAAATTTACATGTCAGTTCAAACGTAGTGTTACATCGGGTTACATACTTTATTAGAAACTGAAAAAATTACATGTCGGTTACTGTTACATCTTGTTACATATATTAATAAAAATTGAAAAAATTACATGTCAGTTCAGACGTGGTGTTACAAATGTTACATCGTGTTGCATATTTTATAAAAAATTTAAACAACATGCTGAAAACTAACTAGTATGTATGTTGCATCGTCTTACATATTTTATTAAAATAAAAAATATATGGATTATTTGTCAGTCCAGAGATATTACATATGTTACAGCGTGTGTTACACCGTGTTACTTATTTTATTAAATACTAACAAAAAATTTACATGTCAGTTCAGACATATTGTTACATCGTTTTACATATATTAATAAAAGTTGAAAAAAATCACATATCTATAACAAATGTTATATCGTATTACATATTGTTACATATTTAACTAAAATTAAAAAAAACAATAAAGCAATATTACATATATTACATCGTGTTAGATATTTGGATATAAAAAAATCACATATCTATAACAAATGTTACATATTTACTGAAATTTAAAAACAATTCAATCAAAGTTACACATGTTACATATTTAGCTCCAAAAGAACAAATATCTATAAAGAAAATGTTACATATTGATTCCGTAATCGATCATCTGATGTTGAATCCAGAGGACTTGACAGCAGCAGCTGGAGGCTGCAGTGTATTCAGCTTTCCCAGTAGATAAAGAAACGGTTGTCTGTTTCTTGCTCTGCCACGATACTAAACACTCCCCCAGATACTGACATCCACCAGAAACTGATTTCCGATCGAGTTTGCAACCGCCATAGTCACTATCAGTATATGCATGAAGATCAAAGTTCCCCCCTTTTGGATACCACAAGCCGAGACGCGGGGTTCCCTTTAGATAGTGAAAAATACGCTTCACGGCTTTTTCATGTGACTCCTTTGGATTTGATTGATACCTCGAACAATAACCTACAGCAAAAGCTATGTCTGGACGACTTGTAGTTAAGTACATTAATGATCCGATCATCGATCTGTAGCGGTGAGCATCAACAGACTTTCCGGATTCGTCAGGAGTGAGACAAGTCTGTGCTGTAAATGGAGATAGTTCGGAAGAACTGTCATCCATCTTGTATTTTACCAAAATCTCCTGAATATATTTCTCCTGGTGAATAAGGATGCCATCGGGTTTTTATACTACCTGTAAACCGAGAAAAAAGCACATCTCACCAATCATGCTCATCTCAAACCTCTCCTTCATCACTTCCTCAAATTCTCTACATAAACTTTCATTTGACGAGCTAAAGATGATGTCTTCTACGTACACTTGAACCAGTAAAATGTCGTCACCAATGGTTTTCTTGAAGAGAGTCATGTCAATGGTTCCTCTAGTAAAACCTTTGCTTAACAGATATTGTGTCAACGTTTCGTACCAGATTCGAGGAGCCTGATGTAGTCCATAGAGTGACTTGTCTAATTTGTAGACCTTATCAGGGAAATCCAGATCCTCGAAACCTGGTGGCTAACAGACATATATTTCTTCGTCGATATCTCCATATAAGAATGCGCACTTTACATCCATTTGATAAACTTTGAAGTTTTTGTGTGCAGCATGGGCAAGAAAGATTCGGATGGCTTCAATTCTGGCAACAGGAGCAAAAGCATCAGTGTAATAAATGTCTTCCTCTTGTGCGAAACCTTGAATGACTAACCTAGCTTTGTTTCGAACAACGACCCCTCTATCGTCAGGTTTGTTTTTGTATACCCACTTCGTTCCAATTGGGTATTTGTTTGGTGGGAGATCGACCAATTCCCAAACTTTGAGCTTTCTAAACTGTTGGAGTTTTAATTGCATTGATTCTACCCAGCTTGGATCTTGTAATGTCATGTTAATGTTCTTTGGAACGATCTGTGAGAGAAAACAAGAGAATAAGCAGACATTGATAAGCCCATATTGATGACGTGTACGAACACCGTTAGAAATGGATCCTATGACAAGGTCATGAGGATGATCTTTTAGTTCCTTGTATAGCGAATTGGAAGTAGAGACATCTGAATCAATTAATATGATCCAAGAGTGTTGGAAAGGAACTAGTTACATCTCAAGTCCCTAATGTTCTTCACACTCAAATCTTCTGTGATAATGAGGCAGCCATTGGAATTACCAACAATCCGGTTCACCACACCCGAACGAAGCACATTGAAACTCGCATTCATGCCATCCGGGATGCACAAGAAAAGGGGTTTATCAATATCATATCGATCGACACAAAAAATCAAAAAACTGATTTGTTCACTAAAACGTTTAATAAACCTCATTTTTATGAATTAATTAACATGCTTGGTCTAATTTCTTTCTAATCATTCTCTTTGATTTTAAAAATTAAAAAAAGGGGGGGGGGGAAGAAACTTGGAATAATAATCTGTTTTTCTTACTTATATTTTCTAATATTGTCGGCCATTCTTTTGTGTTTGATCCAAAAACAATGTTCTTAAATTGATAAAAATTTTCAGTTAAAAAAATTAAAGTTTTGGGGGAGTAAATACTATAAATTTCATAATTGTGCTTCATCTCATGTTATATACTGTTTGTTTCTTGCAAGATTCAGATATGGGTTGACGGCATCAAAAGGAGGAAAGAGATTTGTCTACTGATGTGTCAGTAGGCTCAACTCGAATACTATTAGACATCAACTCTGTGATCAAACTAAAATTCACAAAGAACTCGGTGATGAGGAGCATTTTCACAGACACTTGGCACAAAGTGATAAGTTTTGACAAAAATGGACTGAGAGTATTTGTTTCATGCTTGGTTTTTTCCCAAATAACCCTTAGCCGCAGCCCTGAATGACGCTTCTCGTTAGCTCTTCAAAAATTTTTGTTCTCGTGTTAATCTCCTCTGCTATGCAGAAGCATTGACCTGGAGTGATGATCTTCTCTGTTATATGTAAATATAGACATGAAGCTCTCATCAACACGTACAGATAATCATCTCCTCTGTTATACGTCAGTATAGACCTGGAGCGCTGATCACCTGTAAAACCCATATATAGCAAAGCTCAAAATGTTTATACATCATGTTCATTGTTTGATGTGTCTTTTATTAAACCTAAACTCCACTTCACTCCCGAAATACATTCACCTTGATCACTTGATTTGGGTCTATGTTCCTTACAATTACAAAAATCTTGCTGAATCATCTAAACTCAATATGTCTTGAGGTCAAAACAAGTTACTTTGCTGAATGTTTGTGGAAACCAAGTTGCCAGAGCTTCTTCAAATCAAACCAAAACATGATAATATCATCACAAGTTGTGTGTTGAAAGGAACAACGCATGGTTTAAATGGACAAACATACTGAGAATCTTTTCAAATCTTTGTTCCACTGGATGATTGCCAGAAGCTCGTTTCTGATTTCCTCGTGATCCATTCTGTTATACTGATTTGATTCCTTTTTAAAGTTTCGTTGTTAAAATGGGTCGATATCTTGGATCTATCTAATTTGTTTGGCTTGACACTATTTTAAATATTCGTAATTTCAACTAAATTTGACCTTTTATTTTCTTTTCAAAATTTATTGTTTTTAAAAAAAAATTTGGGGTTTCTGCGACACTATAGTGTCGGGTCTGCGACACTATGTCCTTTGCGACACTATAGTGTCGGGTTTGCGACACTACGTCGTGTTTAATATTCATCTGATGTGGGTCGTGTGGATCATAATTCTCACTTTCAAACACCCGACTCTATACCCACATTAAACCCTAATACCCACCTAACTTCAATCTGTGATTTTTTAGTGTTTTTCAAGTGTTTTCAACCGGTAAGTTTTGATCTATAACATGTTTCGAACCTTGTTTGCAATGGATTTGAATTTGGTGTTGATTTGATATGGTTTTGATTCGTCTGACTGTTGGTCTGTCGCGTTTTGCGACACTACCTGATCTTTCTGCGACACTGAACGAAAGTTCAAACACTCTTTGCGACACTACCAAGGTTATGCTGTCCATGATTTGTTGGTAGTGTCGGGTGTCACCTGTGTTGCGACAGTGTAGTGTCGATGCCCGATATGTACCTTTGCGAAACTATAGTGTCGACAAAAATGCGACACTACTTTGTCGCAAGTCTGCGACACTATTTTTTTTTATTTATTAAAAATTTATTTTATTTTATTTTATTTACCTATTTTGTTACTAATTAATTTTCGGTTTTTCGTTTCAGGTTTATTATATGGATCCAGAGCCTCCTCCGCCTATGAAGTTCGACAAGCGGTCGAACGTGGCCGCTTATATCAACGATAAGAACCCGAAGTCTGTAGGATATAGAGACGCGATATCATGGATGAAGGCGTCTCCAATATTTTATGTGGTCACGAAGGATCTGGTGATTGATCAGCAACATATTCGAGATTTCTGGGAATCAGCGACATACAACCTCAATGCAAATCCGGCAGAGATTAGGGTGTCTGTTATGGGGGAGGAGATTGTGCTCACTGTTGATTTGATCGCCCGGATGTTGCGTTTGGAGCGAGATGTTGGGATACCCACTCTACTTAGTCTCGCCGATGTTTATGAAGGATTCCTGGAGATGGGCTATGAAGGTACTGACTATTTGGAGCGTCGGGAGATTAAGAAGACGTTTTTGTCAAGAGAATGGAGGTTTATAGCCCATGTCATTATTGTATGCTTAGATCATCGGAAGGGTGGAACTGATGGTCTGAATTTTGAATGGGCTCGGGCAATGCTGAACTTGTGCAGGGGAGATAAGGAAAATATTCCACAGATGATATTTGAGTATATGATTGAGAACATCCCCGCTGCTAAGAAAGATAAATGGTTGTTGTATCCACGTTTCATACAGATTTTCATTGATGAACTGAAGCCAGATCTGCAGAAATTGGGTGATGCTCTGAAGTTGACAAAGATGAACGGGAGAATTTTTGCAGACTGCTCCGCGCCTCGACATTACATTACGGGAAAGATAACATATCTTTTTCGTAATATGTATACTGATGAAAGGTGGGAGTACATAGAGAAGCTGAAAGTGTCGGAGGAGAAACGGTTTGGAGAATTGCGAGAGAAAATCAAAGAGGATATTCGAAAACGAAAGAAGTTTATGGGAAAGAGGTCGGTTTCGTTTGAAGAGCAACTTGATGAGATTGAGGCAGAAATATTCAAACCGAAGAGCAAGAAGAAACGAAAGGCTGATGATAAATCACAGAATGATTCTGATACTGATGTCAGAATCAAAAAGGCGAAAGGGAAGCAACCAGCGGCCTCATAAGTATGCCTGAGAAAGCTAAAAGAAAAACTGAGAAGAGAAGAGGAGTTGGGTTGGACGAGGACGTGATTCGTGGGCTGAATACGTCGCTCGCGAATGAGCTGAGTATGGTTAAGACGAAGTTGATGAACTTGGAGGAACGTGAAAGGCACAAGGAGTCAGAGATGGAGGATTTACGAAAGATTGTGCTGGATCAATAAGTCCTAATCAAGAAGTTGTTAGTTGAATTGAACGAAGTTAAGAAAGAAGTAAAAGTTGGTGTGACGGAGACAGAAACTAAAATTAATGAGATGGTGAGTATTGCGAAATATCCTACACTAAAGGAGATGGTGCAAACAGGCAGAAGTCAGAAAGATTTCGGTGGATTTAGCGGTGCAGGTGGGAGCGGAACTGAGAAAGAGACAGAAGTTACTGATGACTTCTGTCTCGATATTGATACCGATTTGGGTGGAGAAGAAGTTGTTGCTGAGAAGGAGAAGGCTGCCGAAATGAAATTGATTGACGAAGAAGTTGAAGATGAACAATTGGTGGATTACGATTCGGAGCCTGAATTTTATGAAGTTGATGAGAAGGAGATGGTATATGTTGCTCAGAGAAGTGGTGTCGAGGGTGACGTGTTTGAGCTTGATAAATCTGATTGGTTCAGGAAGGTAGAAGAACCAGAAACCGTCAGGCCTCTGTTCCAGTACTTGGATGCCCCGACCACTAAAGATATAGATAACATGATCTTTAGTTGGAAATACAGTATGGAGCTAAGAAATTTATGATAAAGAGGAGAGGGGCGGGATCAGCTACATTAGCAACTGCAAACACTTCAAAACATTCCCTAAATGGGACTTAAGGCGTTTGGCGGTTCTCCCATTAATTAACGCAGATCTGAACGATCGTGCGAAACTATTGGAGGAGGAGATTCAAGCGGGACTGAATGATAATTTTGAAAGTTTCGGATATAATAAACTGGAGCGTAAAAGATCAAAGAAGGATTTGGATTGGGTGACTGGAAAGGGAAAGATTGTGCTAAAGCTGAAGCCAATTAAAACAGTTTTAAGATTGAGAGTTTCGGTCCCTAGCTCGTCAAGGTTACAGGAGTTTGAGAAATGGTTCTATGATAATCAGACGGGGGAGGCGGTCGTTCGTGTTAAAGATGGAACTGAATGGAGGCTGTTTGATCTGATGGAGGTTTTCGGGTTTTCGGATGATGATTTGAAAATTCTTTGCGAAAACCCAATCAGAGTAGGAGCCGGAGCTAAAACGAAAAGAGAAGTTGCTCTGTTTGAGAGAGTGGCTAACCGGGCTCGCGGAATTAGATCGGAAGTGAAGCAACTCGCTGAGAGTGTGCAGAAACAAGCAGATCTACGTGAAGAAGTTAGAGAATTAACAGAAATGTTTGGCGCCGCAAAAGCAAGAGCTGAAGAAGGAGACCCGACAGGTGAAGTACCTCCCTAGGGGGAGTATTGTTGACCACATGTAGGGTGGTACTTCACCATGTCGTTATTCGTATTTTGTTTATCTTGTAATAGATTAGTCGTATTTCCTTTCCGCTGTAATAGTTAGGTTAGTCTATGTTTTAGTTACTTTGATTAGTTGTTTATGCGACACTGCATGCGACACTATAGTGTCGCATGCAGCTTGTCTTAGCTTTGCGAGCAGGCAATGTCGCCTATGCTACACTACCTGCGACACTAGCTACTGTATATATATAGTTGTTTTAGGGTATTTTGTACACAACTCTTGGATCATATTGAATACACTTTACACCTTTTGTTTGTGAGTTCGAATCTGGTTGTTTATAATAAGGAATTGACTGATTTATATCTTTGTTGCTTCAATCCTATTCTAGATCTAGTTACCTTCTAATTAATCATTCGTTAATGGGTTTTAATGGTTTGTGTGAGTTTTGGTCACAAATCACAATCAATTGTTGCTAGATCTAGTGGTATCAATTGATTGTGATCTGATCTATATCATATATAGCACGGATTAACGATCTACTGGACCAACACATATTGTTACATATTTAACACCAATCCATAAATTTAATAATTTACGACACTTAAACCAGTTAAAAATGCAAAATAGATAGTTTAAAAAATTTAAGAGGATTAAAAAGAGCAATAAGGTTAAAACACATGGACTTAACCCAAACATTGGACTCCGAAGACACCCAAATAACCCAAACCACTATCATCATCGCCACCATCACCGATACAAGAACTCACCATCTAGTTGTAAACAAACCACAATAAAATTACCAGATGAAAAGTATGACAATAATCTAAATAAACTTCATCATTGTTTAGAAGCCGTTTACTAAAATATAAACAAACTTTGTCATATTGCTAAAATAATCTATACTATAAACAAATTTCGTCGTATTACTAAAATAATCTATTTGATGTTATCACACTGTCATTAATGTTTAGAAGTCGTTTAAAAAAACAAAAACTAAATTATAATAAACATTATCAAATAATAAGAGACTGCTAATTGAAAAAACATAAAATACCGGAGTATAAAATTTACCTTTTTACTATGGCTAATGTGTGCCACTCAATCTTCTACTACAACTCTTTGTTCAATAAAAATAACAGAATATTAATATAAATAAATAATTAACATTTAAGTCATCATCTATACTACATTATAAAACATTTAGGATGGGCAAAATAGGAAAATTTCATTTTTCTTAATTTTCAACACTATAAAATCAAAACCCTCTTCTTCCTTGGTTTAGGTTTGTATTAAGCACCGCCTCCCATTCAAATTCTTCTACTCATCCATCGCTTGCTCAAACCCTAGAAATCATCTGCCGCTAATCCTTTGTCCTGTCAATGTCTCCAATTTCTCCCCTATCGCCCCTCCTACAACTTTGCGTTCTCATCTTCTACCGAACCCAAAGCAACGATGACGGCAGCATGGCGTTTTCTAGGTTGATCTGGATGTTTTAATGGTGGGGTTTGGGCTGTGATGGGTTCTTGTTGGTTCTCAGTTTTTCTTCTATCAGCAACAAGGTTAGTTTCAGCTCAGAGGCACATGTCATCGCTAGGTCTACATGTGCTTATTTTGAATTCAAATTTTTTTTCCTATTTCCATTCAAAATCTATTGCTTATTGATTCATACATTTTTAATTACAAGTTGGAGGCAACAAGTTCTATTGATTTGCAGCATGTTTAATTAACTATTTGATTTTGAATATATAGGGTTAAGAGCTGGCATTAGGTTTCAAACAATTTGTCTCCATGTTTCAAAATTCAGATCCACCTACGGGTTCTTCACTGTCGAGCCCCCTCTCAAAATGCTTCGCTTGCCTGGCCGGATTTCACAAGGGTTTTGACCATCCTGTTGGTTGCTATCAAATGGTGACAACAATGACTCTACTAAACAATTGTATGACATGATGATTCAACATTTTTTGGATTTTGTTAATGTTTCTGTTTCATTTTGTATCTACTAAACGCCTAATGTTGTTTGTTTACAGGTTGATATATGTGTATTCACTTTTGATGTCATGTTTGCAAATGGAGAACAATAATCATAATCATGCCTTTGATATTTGATATATTTCATACATTGAATTTTAAAAATGATGATTAAACTAAATGTTAACTTCACATACTCTTAATTTGTGGCAGGTTATTGGGTTTACCATCGCGTCAAAGAAGAAAATGTAAGATTCATAATTCGTATATGCAATTATTGATGTCTTATAAAGGCCTAATGTATTGTTTTGCAATCTGAGTGATTTGTTTGGTGGTGAAAAGAAATGATACTTTGAATATTCATTTGTTGGTTTATCTGTTGATCAGGGTTTTCTATTGTAGGTTTGCTTACGTCTTTAACGCCATTCATTTTGCAAAGAACAAAAGTGGTACGTCATACATGTGGTTTTGGGTGGGGGGTTTGAGTGTTGAGTTGTGTTGAAACAGCAGCAGTAATATGTTGTGTTGTATGAATGTGTGTGAATGATGAATTTGTTGTGTTGTGTTGTATGAATGTATGTTGTGATTATGAAGCTGAATGTGTTGTGTGTGTATGTGTGTATGTATGTGTTGTGAATGATAAATGTGTGTGTGCTGTGAATGTGTTATATATGTTGTATGAATATGTGTTTGTGGGGGGGTTAATATTTGGTGGTGTTGAGAATTTTTAAAGATTTCAAAAAAAATTTAAAAAAAGTTGTTGTTGCTGCACATGGTATGTATCAATGTGTGTGCTATATGACTGTGCAGCAGCTACTGTTGGGTCAAAGTGTTGTTATATGAATGTGTTTTGTTGTGTTGTTGTATAAGTCATAATATATATCAAAACACACACATTCAAGTATAAATGTGTATGTATGAATGTGTGTGTTGTATGAATGTAGTATAGATGTATGAATGTGTATGTATGAATGCGTGTGTTATGTGTTGAGTTGTGTTGAAACAACAACAATAATGTGTTGTGTGTGAGTGATGAAATTGTTGTGTTGTGTTGTATGAATGTGTGTGAATGATGAATTTGTTGTGTTGTGTTGTATGAATATATGTTGTGATTATGAAGCTGAATGTGTTGTGTTGTGTTGTTTTGTGATGTAATATTGAATATGATAGGTGGTCTAGAACAACAAGGGTCAAACCACTTAAATTTAACAACTAAGTGTTGTTTGGGCTACATAAAAAACTTTTGAAATCCGCATTGTTGCTGCTGTTTTTTATGCAGTTTGACCTCATGGATACCAAATAATCAACAAAGAGAACACTTCTGGTGTTCCAACCAGTTGACCCATTTTTTTATTTTGTTACAATAGCACTTCACTTCAAGTTTCGTATTTTGACCCGTTTCATTATTTTGTGTTGTGAAATGTGTGTACCTTATGTTCAAACCATTTCAAGTTCACCATACCTGAATGTGTTGGACTCGAATAAATTACTAATCAGTTGAAGGTTGTTTGGGGCTATAAATAGTCTCTTAAAAGCAACATTAGTTCATGCTATTTATAGTGACTAGGTGCTATTAGGGGACTGCTTAAGGCTGTAAATTTATAATCTTCGTTGGCTATCGTTGTCATAGCAGTTAAGGGTCGCATAAGTGTTTTTTTGGATGCAAAAAAACTCTCGACATCGCCATTGTTGGTGCTGTTTTTTGTGCAGTTTGAGTTCATTGAAACCAATTATTCAATAAACATACATGTGCAGCCACTTGAATTTTATGTATGTTTAGTGTTGGTTCTGGTCAAATCAATTACTTTGTTATATTAATATTTTAGGTCAAGTTTCATATATTCACCCGTTTTGACCCATTTCATAATTGTGTTTATCTTTGAGATTTTTTGTGCAGTTTTAGTTCATTGAAACCAATTATTCAACAAACATACATATGCAGCAAATTGAATCTTGGTTTTATAAATTTAAAACTTAGGTGCTTTTAGTTGTTAGTTTTTATATATACATTTGCACGCATCAAGTTTTTGGCGTCGTTGCCGGGGACTCTTGGTAATTGCGTTAATAGACTTTTTGAGAACTTAATTGCTATACATGTGTTTTCTGCTAGTTTATGTATGTCGTAGGAGTTTAAGAGTTTTATTTTACTTTTGTTCATATATATTATTTCCTATTATTTTTATTTTTATTTTCTTTGTTGTTTTATTTAATTTAATTTTAATTTTAATCTTTGAGAGACAATGCAAATACAAGTTGTTGATCAGCATATAGAATCTCTAACGATGATACCTACTTGACCCCATTTGCGAAGTCATCGGAAAAATTATATGTTGCTTCCCAAACTTCCGGTGAGGGATGTAGTGTTGATATTTGACCATAGGAGGTACTTAACATCATACCAAAGTTCCACTAGAGTTTTCATAGAATTGAAGGATTCAAACCGCCTCGTTCATGATCTGGAAGGGATATTTGTAGGGTACCAGAACAAACGAGGTGAATTTTTCAGTCTAACTTCAGAGCGGAGACGATAATAGACAAAGTACAAATTCACTATTGACTTGATCAAATCACATGTTAGTCATATGGGGTCCCCTTGCTTGCGTCCTAATACCAATAAGAAACGGACCACAAGGAGCACGCCATATGTAAGCCCACAAATGAAGTCGTGCATAATCACTTATGGTGATGAATTTTGCGGCATTGCTTGATAACAGGGGTATGTCTTGTAATATGGGACCATTAGCTAGGAGTAAATTGAAAACTGAATTTATTTTATTCCACTTATGAAATATGTAATAAGCAATGTTGTTGAAATTGCTTGAGTGTTGATTGTGCCTTAAAATGTTTTTAATCATTTAGTTATAAGGTTTGAGTCAAGTTGGGGTGACTTGACCAATAACACCATGGAAATCTTATATTAACTATGAGTCCCACTCTAATTAAAAATCACTGAAGTTTTAGTCATTGTTACTTGTTTGAATAAAGATTAAGGGTTTGAGTTGTAACTGTATATTTTAGTTTTTGTTTTTAGAGTTTTCGAGTCTTAAATCCCTAAGATAAGTTTATGCTTTTTCAGGGATGAAAAAGGTCAAGTGTGGGGATATTGATATAGTGCAAATTTTATGTTTATCCTGTGTTGAGTTTGTACACGTTTTCGAGTCTTTTCAATTAGTTTTCCTTAAGTTTATCTACTTTTGATTTATATTTGTTTTTTTAGGTATCAATTGGAAGAAATGTTGAAAAGAGCGCGTTAAAAGAAGAACGTAGGAAAAAACCGGATGCAAAACGGAGTTAAGAGCTGAAAATGGGACACGAAACAAGTTGACGAAGTTTCTGTTAAAATGGGCAGGTGGCGGTACCGCCACCTAATGGAGAGCACGCCGCGGTACCGTCACTTACTCGAGTTATAGCTAAAGCTTAGTTTTTGCCGTAATTGAACTATCTTTATTATAAAAAGAGGGATACGACTTTGGAGACGAATTAGGGGCTACTAGAGGTTGATTTTAACCTAGGGTTTCAACATTGGAGCAAGGAATCAAGTATTGGAGGTCGGAATCGGGTAGTTTTCATCCGACCCGTTTGTACCTTACATGCTTTCTTCTCATTCTCCTTACTTTAAACTTATGAACTTGTTGAACTTGATTTATTCTATGTTTTTAACAATGTTTAGAGGCTAAATGTTTAGTTACTTAGGTTATGAATAATTGGTCATGATGTTTTGATGAAAAGATTAAAACTTGGTTCTTGGTGAAACGGATCAATAACTATCTAAAGGTTTTCTCTTGATTTTAATGGTGTGCTGATTGATAGAGTGTTAGTTATACATAATTCACGTGTAGTGTTTATTTACGTTTTCGAGTCATTTTATGTAGTTTTTATTGAGTTTTTTTATATAACTGATTTTTGTTGTTTTGTAGGTCCCATGTTGATGAAGAAATGAAAAGCTTGCGAAATCAAATCCGTAGGCGAAAACGGGACGCGAAACGGAGTTACAAGCGAGTCGGTACGCGAAAACGAACGAAACCAAAACGAAACGTGCACAGGATAGGCTCACCATGCCACGCTACCACATGGACCACCTCTGGCCGCGCGACGCGGCGTGGTGGTGGTGGCTGGTCTCCTCTTTGGTCACGCTACGCGGCCATGCATGTGTTTCCTCACCGCGCGACGCGTGAGGACGTTTCGGCAGAAAGTTTTGTGGTTTTTTGGCCTGGTTCACTATATAAACATATTTTCTTCAACCCTAGCCTCCTATGTATGAGTTTGGGACGAATTGGAGCAGATTGGAGGTGATTTTGAGCTAGAAAAAAGCCACGAGAAGCAAGACGAAGCACGTGATTAAGAATCATTATCTAAGGATTCCGAGTTCTTCAATTCTTTTGCTTTTCTTTCTTTTTGCTATGTTTACACACTTCAAACTTGTGTTTATTTTTGTGATTATGGTTGTTGGCTAGGCTCGTTAGACCACCTAGACATATGATGAACCGTTGTTAATATTTGCACTTGATTTGGATTATGTTTTGACTATGGATTTTATGTTCTAAGTAAAAGTTTGGATTTTTATTCATTTGATGCTTTATGTGTGTTGGAATTGGGTTGCTTAATATTATTGTTTCATCGAATCCTTGTTGATTGTCTATGTCATAGAATAGGATTTGGTTCAATTCATCGACTGTGTGTTATGAATGTGTTGTGGTTAAATGCATGCTCAAACCATAGGAATGATAATGTTTGTCAATTTTGTGAAAACATGCTAGCTCGTCTAAGTAACCGTGAGGGGATTAGAATATTAATCTATGAGTCTTGTTTGATTTCTTGCTAGGATTAGATATTCGTGAGAAGTCTATCTAGGTAATAATTAACAAATCTGCTTATTGAGTCAAATGAATATTTCTAAACCGATTTTGGAGTCTATGCTGTGAGGTTAGATTCCGTTTAATGTCACTTAGTTATAATTCAATTGAACAGCTATGAGGGCGTTTAATTACTAAAACTGGTGTTCGTATTAACTTGCTAGAAACCCATAGGTGTCTTCTAGAAAAGGGTCGAGGGTCCTAATAGTGGTAACTATAAATGAATATTTTAAGATCCAGTTCCATAGTAAACATTTACATATTAAGCAATAATTAAAACAACGGGGAGTCAGGTCTGGGTGGTTAACCTCATTTAACTTATTTTCAATCTCGTCTTTCATTCCTTCATTTATTTTTAGCAATTTCGTAATTTTAAGTAAAACCCCTTTTCTCAAACAGCCTTTTCATTTAAGTCGTGTCTAGTTGGTAAGTCTTGTCTAGTTTAATTAATGTAGTATATAGAGTCTGTGGGTCGACACCCGGACTTACATTTCACTATATTACATCTGATCCGTCCACTGCCGGTTATGTGTGATTTAGTAGGTTTGTCTTGGTTTTTTATAAATATTAAAACTAGGTGTTTTTGCTTGTTTATTTTATATATATATATATATTGCACGCATCATTGATAAATAATTGATTGTGTGGATTTATGAGTTAATTCCCTTATGCAACTTTGTGAATGTCTTTCATGTATGGTTGTGTATTTAGATCGTTGACTTTGTGTTACAGTTATTGAATGGTTTTCTAGACGTAGGAACCATAGGAATATTGATTAAGATTTTCATAGATTCCTTTGTTTAACCTAGTTCAAGATCTGAGAAGTGAGAATTAGTCGGTGTGTCTAGTTACAAAGTGTTAGGAGTAAAGGGTACGGGAGGAACTTTCCCTAGGACTTAGATAATTTGTATGTTTGTGTCATTAAATCATTTAAGAACCGCCCCTTGTGTCTTAGTATATATTGGAGTGGTGAAACCAAGATGGGAGCCGATCATAGGGTATTTAGTTATTGTTAGAGAAACCTAGAGGGGATTTAATCAACTAGTGAGTTTTATCTATTCTTAGGAAATCCTACAGTCACACCCGGAGAACAATCCAGGATCTTTAGGACAACCTTAGAATTAGTACATAACGATCCTAGTTCCGTTTCCAAAACCATGTCCATCTTTATCCAACACTTCATAACCATGAGTCATAACCTAGGTAATATTTATTCCATCTTAATTTAAATTCAAAAGCCAATCTTTTTGTCATCTTTACTTTAGTTCACTTTAATTTATTAGCTTTTGAACCCCCCCCCCCTTTTAAACAATCTTTTAATTTAAGTCGTGTCAAGCTGAGTCTTGTCTAGTTTCTTTAACGTAATATATATAGTCTGTGGGTCGACACCCGGACTTACGTTCACTATATTACATTCGACTGGTCCACTGCCGATTGTGTGTGAAATAGTCTTCTAGTCTTGATTTTATAAATTTAAAACTTCGGTGATTTTAGTTGTTAGTTTTTATATATACATTTGCACGCATCACTAATCAAAAGTTAATTTAAATGTATCTTTATTTCAGCATTTGGCCTTCATTAATTTGCAAATACTTTGTTATTTTTGTTTCTCAAAATCAAACTAATATTGTTTATTATTTCAATGGATCTTATTCTTTGCCATAGTTGTGATTAACAAATGGTTCTTCCAACACTTACAGATCGATTTGAAATTCGAACAAGTAGCAACAAAGATAATAAATAAATAATATAATATGTATCGATCAAAACTCAAAAATTTATGAATGAACAAGTAGCGATCTTTACCTAGCATAACTGGAGGAAGTGTTGATTAGCAGGTGGTGACTCGTGATTAGCAAGAAGAAGATAGTTTTGGAACATATTAGAGGGGAAGCAATGGATAAAATCTTATTCTAATTTGTTTTTAGTCAAAACTACGTAGTTTTGTTGGTTTTGTCATTTAAGTCATATGTCAAATAGCACCACACACACACGCACACACACGCACGCACGCACGCACACACACACGCGCACACACACCCACACACCCACACCCACACCCACCCCCTACACACACACACGCACACACACACACAAACACACACACAGACACACACGCACGCACACGCACAACACACACACGCACACGCGCACACACACACGCACAGACACGCACCCACACACGCAGAGACACCCCCATACACACACTAGTTGTGAGAACTTGTGAGAACCTTACTTCCCGAGTTTTTTCATAATATTTTTTTTGCTCAAATGTTGCGTATATTAAAAACTAGAACCTGGAAAAAAGAGAATTAAAAAAAAAAGTTTTCGTCGTTAAAAAACGTATATGTAACTAAAAAATATTTACAGCGAAAAAACATAGGTGTAAGTTATTACACCCATGTAAGATGACATAAAAAATTTTTACTAACATATACGTTTTTTAACGACGGAAATATTTTTTTTTTAAATTTTCTTTTTTCCAGGTTCTAGGTTTTAATATACGCAACATTTGAGCCAAAAAAATACTATGAAAAAACTCAAAAATAAGGTTCTCACGAATTCTCACAACTAGAGTGTGTTCTGACGAGTGCGGTTATACTAAAAAGTTTAGTTTTCCTGGAAAGTCTAAGAAGCAATGAAATGATGACATGTGGCACTCCTTTAAAGTTTGAAGAAATGGTAAAATTTGTAACGTCTATATATTTCAAGTTTCACCATTTTTTAAACTGTACCATAAAAGCGAGCATCTTATTATCTTTAAAATGCGGATAACATTCATATATAAGAAACAATTTATTTCATGTTTTCAGCTTATTGTGTTATTTCGTCAAGTCATTGTGTCATTTCATCAAGTTATTGTGTAATATTGTGAACTAATGGCGATTACACAATAACCTGATAAGAATTACACGGTTTCAAAGGCAGTTGGCCTGCTCATCTTCCATTGATTGAATTCTCATATAATAACAGTTATTTCATGTGTTACACAGATAAAGCAAATAAAAACAAGTAATAGATTTCAAATGTTATGTTATGACATATAGTTATGTCAACAATGAAAATAAGCTATAAGATTTAACATATTGTGTTATAATTATAATGTACGTTTTATTTTGTATGTGAAAACAAGTTATAATATAACACAATGACCTGATGAAATAACACAATGACCCGACTAAATAACACAATAACCTAACGAAATAGCACAATGACTTGACGAATAACACAATAAGCTAAACATGAAAAACAAGCTATAATATATTTGATATGTTACACAAATAAAACAAGTAACGGATTTGAGATGTTATGTTATGGCATATGGTTATGTCAACAATGAAAACAAATTATACGATTTGACATATTCTGTTATTATGTATAGTTTATTTGTATTCGAAAACAAGTTATAATATAACACAATGACCTAACTAAACAACACAACGATCGACCTGACGAAATAACACAATGACCTGAGGAATAACACAATAAGTTGAAACATTAAAAACAAGTTTTAATATAACTGAGATGTTACACAAATAATACAAGTAATCGAATTGATATGTTATGTTATAGCATACAACTATGTCAACAATGAAAACAAGTTATAAGATTTGACATTTTGTTATTATGTAAGTTTTAGTTTGCATTAAAAAATAAGTTTTAATATAACACAATAACTTGATAAAATAACAAAATGACGTGATGAAATAACAATATGAGCTGACTAAATAACATAATGACCAGACGAAATAACATAATGACTTGGCGAATAACACAATAAGTTGAAAGATGAAAAACAAGTTATAATATATTTGAGATGTTACACAAATAAAACAAGTAATGGATTTGAGATGTTGTGCTATGGCATATGGCTATGTCAACAACGAAAACAAGTTATAAGATTTTACATGTTGTGTTAGTATGTATGTTTTAGTTTGTATTCGAAACAAGTTATAATATAACACAATAACCAGATGAAATAACACAATGGGATGATGAAATAACACAATGACCTAATGAAATCACACAATGACCTGATAAATAACAATGAGGTGAAACATGAAAAACAAGTTATAATATATTTGAGATGTTACACAAATAAAAACAAGTAATGGATTTGAGATGTTATGTAATGGCATTTGGTTATGCCAACAATGAAAACAGGTTATAAGATTTGACATATTATGTAATTATGTATGTTTTATTTGTATTCGAAAACAAGTTATAATATAACACAATGACATAATATAACACAATGACCTGACAAATAACACGATAACCTAATGAAATAACACAATGAGTTAAAACGTGAAAAAAATTCATTTTTATATATAAATATTATTTGAGTTTTCAAGATAAAAAACGCTCGTTTTTTGTTACAATTTTATTAAAAAATAACGTAGTATGTAATATAACAAAATGACCTGACAAATAACACAATGACTTGAGAAAATAACAAAATGAGTTGAAATGTGAAAAAAAAATTGTTTTTATATATCAATATTATATGTGTTTTGAAGTTAAAAAAAGCTCGTTTTTTGGTGTAATTATTATTTAAAATTAACTTCGTATGTAAAAGTTATTGACATTTAATAAAGAGGGCAAACATTAATATATCATTGGCATAGCATTTAAAGCTCCAACTAGTTACCAATATGTCACATTGTGTTTTTAGTTTATTGATCTTCATTTAATAGTAGATCTAAAGGTCCATCAGACTTCTTAGACTTTCTACAAAATCTAGACTTTTTAGTTGAACCCATTCGTAATAGTACACCGGGCTTTCACTGCTACAAAATAAGGTATTTGCTATCACAATTGTGGTGGCAAAATGGTAGCAAATTGCTATGTTGCTACCAATTTGCTACCAAAAATTAGGTAGCTAATACCCTGGTAGCAGTTTGCTCAATTGTCACTAATTTGCCACCACTTGTTGTTTGTCACCAATTTGTCACCTCCTTTATTTGTTACCAATTTGCCACCTCCTTTATTTGTTACCAATTTGCCACCACATGTCGTTTGTCACCATTTTGCTACCATATGGTTACATTTTTGCTATCATTTGACTACTTATTTTTTACATTTTTGCTACCATTTTGCTACTTTTTACAAACTTTTTGCTACCTCTTTACAAATGTTTTGCTAGCATTTCAAAATTATATAATCATCCAAATCTTTACAAAATAAAATTATCGAATAACCCAAATAAACATCCAAAAAGTCAATAGTAAAGTATTTCTAGCCTATTTTCAAACATTGTTTTCAAACATAGCTTCAAGTTTTCAAGGTTTGGCATCCTAGCGAGCATAACCTCCTTTTCGGTCATCAACCCCGCAATAATTCCCTCTTACCTTTCTTTATCTTCTTCTTTTTCCTTAACATCCTTAATAACCTCATAATACTTTCCAATCTACAAAACAACCAATACATAGGAGATAAGAAGGTAGAACTGAAGAAAACTAATAACGGGTCAAGTTGAATTGTTAAGTTGATTAGATAAACAAATGTGAAATTTACTTTATCACTCAAATCTCTAACCATTCTTTCTCTTCTTCTTTTCCATAACATCCTTGATAACCACATAACACTTTCTGATCTACAAAACAACCAATACATACAAGATAAGAAGGCAGAACTGAAAAAAACTGATAACGGGTCAACTTGAATTGTTAAGTTGAGTAGATATATAAATGAGAAATTCACTTTATCACTCAATAATCTAACATAATGATAACCCATATAAATGAGAAACTCACTTTTTCCTTACAAAGAAAAGTGGGCCACTTGATCCCCTGACTTGCTACAAATAAACTAATTAAGGAAATAAAGAATTTAAGCAGGATGGCTCATCTATGTTCTCATACAATGGCCAGCAATAATGCACTTATTCAACTTTAATAACCCAAAATATTCATTAAGTAAATAACTAATTAGACAAAAAATCAGATCGACCAGGTAATCACATTATAAAAATCTCTAGTAAGAACATAAAAAGTCGACAGTAACACTTACTAAATGTATTTATGCATCAAAGCTCAAGCACAAATGCCTCCATGAGACTTTCTCATACACAACTAGTTATGGCCCGCCCATGCGCTGCACATGTATCGTTTAAAAAAGGTTTCAAAAAGATTGTTTTAAAGAAGTTCACCATGAGAGCAATAACTTTTAAACCACAGAACTAGTAGTACCTTATGCAACCTAGCAGCTAGATCTGAGAGCTCAAAACAGAAATGCTCAAGATCTGTACAAAAAAGAAACCAAACTAAAATCATTACAATACACATAAACTGAAGAAAAACATATGCAGTACACTTTAGCATCGTATAACACTATATGCTCCTGAACTCTTTGCCATTGTTTTATATAACCAATTAACAAGTCCAAATATTTTGGCTATTTTAAATGTAAATAGTTATGAGATGCTCAAGACCCGGTTCAAGACCGTGTATCAGAAATAGAGAAAGGTAAGAAGAGGTATACCAGCCTCATGCTCCTTGTCTCCCAAGTCCCTTCTATCTACTTCTGCACGATGGTTATGATATCGCAGAGTGTTCGTGAGCATGCTTTGGATTTGTTATGCTACCCGCCCATCTTGCAACCCATAGTTGATAGGAAACATATATACAACAAAAATATCTAAGTCAATACCTTTGTTGTTTAAATGGCTCGTCCTCATTGAAAGCTTAGGGCGTGCCTAATAATTCCATTTTATGAGCATTGTTTTTCATTTGACCTCCAAACTGAAAAACCACAAATCAAATAATAATAACGGTTTTATCATTCCCATTATATCATACTCAAGATTAAACAAAAAAAATGCCATTTTCATGTGACAAAGCTTTCAGTAAAACATATTTGAACTTTTTAATACTTAGCAGTCATTTATTAAAGACATGTTAGTCCTCTGTATTCAGTTATACATAGAGATAAGACAGAATTGAAATAAATGATAATAGGTCAAGTTGGGTTGTTTAGTTGATTTGACTTGTAAAATACCTACACAACAATTCTTATATAACAAATAACTAAGTGTAAACTGTGATGAATCGCTCATGTATCAACCATTTCATAATGTGTAACTAGGTTTAATATGTAAATTAAATATGTATATATCACATGAAATTTCTTAAATTTCTAAGTGATCATGTAGCCAATACATTAACCAGATGCTAAATTGCTAATGATGTAAACACAGTAACTTACCTCTTGGCAAGTTTCTCATTTTTTATCACCTGCAATGATGCAATGGCAACATCAATAGCCAATGGATTCCTCCAGATGTACTAACGATCAATAAAACTTAAGCATATTATTTGTTACATGAAACAATATAACAGAAATAATTATTTTATAGAAGATAAATGTTAGTGAATGAACACTACATACATATAACATACCTCCCATGCTCCCTAAGTTGTATGCAAAACATTAAATCTTTTCTGCAAGAGCTGCACTTAAAAAAATAGAATAAATGAACATTTTTAGCTGAAAAAGTATACGGGTCAAGCGGGTTAAAACTTGAAAGTTGCCCAGATGCTATCTATTGTGAATGCAAACCTTGTAAATCATTGTTAGAGCTTCTACATGCTCAATTAAGCTTTCTGATGACAACGTCCTTGTTCCGAAAAACCAATTTAATACCCTTTTGATCCAAGAAAATAATACTCACAATCAATGTGTAACAACTATGAGCACACTTTACCTGATTAACTGCAGAGTAAGCTGTAAAAAAATCGAGATAATTATAGTCTTATGGATACCAAATAGATGGCCCTTTTCCATGAGATAATACTACAAAACAATAAATGCAACAAGTAACTCATAAAAAAAAAGAATAATAATGGGGCTTGCAGTAAATAACTATGTTTTAACAACGATTTAAGTTTAGTTTTAGAATAAGAACTTAGCTATTGAGATTGGGATCAAACCTTAAATCTATTAGAACTTAGCTTCATAGTGGCATAGGACTTTTGCTCTGCTGTTATTCGGTCGTTCATCTGTTGTAGTAGGATGATGTAATCTTGTGAATAAAAAGATAAGTTAGATATATAATTTTGATATTACACTGTAAATGATTTTGATAAAAATGACATTCTGTTTAAAAATAGGGCATATTAATATGCATACACAAAATCTATGAACAAATAATATATCTTGACATGATGCAAAAAATGATATACATACATTCAACAACATATTTCAAGTGCAGAGATAGACAACTCCTTTAGCTATATGTCAAGAAGCCATATTTGTTTACTGCATGATTAAAATAAGATGTAAAATAAGTAGCACAACTAAGTCACAAATCAAAAACTGAACTTAGTGCCCCTTTTTTTGTTTCCCTGCAAAGTACATCCACACATTGCCTACATTTGAAATGACCTCATAACCATGAAATATACACAATGAAAGACGCATTTCAAGCTCTATCTGACACAGGTTCAAACATATATAGGTGGTTGGTCCAAATATTAGAAACATATAAAACTTAATGTAAGATGCCAATACAACAATAAATAGCTCAACTACACCATTGATGGACTCATGTTACTGAAAGTATATGCTTCTATAGTTCATCATACCATATAATATAACTAATCAAATTCAAACGGAAGAATCTCCGGCACTTGATGAATAATTATATTCAAATGATAGTGAATGTGGCTTGTTGAAAGCAAAATCACATAAATTTGATCATGCGTACCATAAACATATCAACTTGGCAGTAAATGTAGCATATTGAAATCTTACATGTTCTGATGCGAAGCAATTTTCAACACAACTTTCAAACCTGAGCCAGAGCACTCTTTCGTAAGCTACAATCATCAAAACATCACGGTTCAATCAAAATCGGAAGTAAAATTCGTAATATCACAACTTTTGTATGTCGAAATCGGAAGTGACAGTCGGAAAACAATAGGATTCGATCAAAATACACATCGATACAAGCAATTAATTGGCCACAACTCTATTTGAAATTGAACACCAGGATTTAGAGGCTTGTCCTCTGTTCCGATGCAAAGTGAAATGCTTAACATTCAATGTCAAATCGTCTCTTGCTTTGCAATATAAGGTGAGTGATTTGGGGGTGAATGATGAAGCTGAGACGGAAAACCCTAATTTGGCAAACATTTAAGTTTTTAGCTATCAATTGCACGTTTAATTTGTATTTAGTGGTTAAATTTGCTATCACTTTTCTTTAGGTGGCAAAATTTGGTGTCAATAGCCCAATATTGTAGTAGTGTTTTAAGCCGAACATTACATGAAAACCCGTTATCAAACTTTTAATTAAACATTATCAAACTATTAGTACACCGGGCTTTTAAGCCGAACAGTAAACATTATCAAACTTTTAATTAAAATGCAGATAAGTTCAAACAACCTATAAGCAACAAAATCCAAATAAAACTATGAAACAAGGTTTTATCAAAATAGTTCTATACCAAAACTTTAAGTTTAGAACAATGCCATTATTTCCTACGGATTTTATATCATAACATCCTACTCTTGCAGATTGTTGAGTTCACTATAAGTGTAGAAGAATTTTCAGACTAAATTTGAGATTAGGCCTTTTGGATCGGGTGAATTGGTAAACATTTCTTTAAATAAGGTTGGATCGACTTTGGTATGACCCCTAATCTTCTTATTCTAATAATTAATTAACTCATCCACATGTCAATATTTTAATCATTTTAAATAAAATTTTGCTTAGATTTCATGCTTTAATTTAGTTTCATGGAAGATTTTAAAACGGGTCATGGTAACCCGATATTTTTAGTTTGATGGAAATAACCTAATATGTTCAAATAAAAATTTAACAAATTATCATTAATTATCTTGTAACCCAATATTTTTAATTAAAAAAATTACAATTATCATGAATTATTTTATAACCCAATATGTACAAATAAAAAGTTTATCAATTATTATAGATAATCACCTTTATTTTAGCATGTGATTTTCGCTACGAAAATATTTGTAAATATCTAAATCTATTTAATAGGAGATATGCTAAAAAATAAAATTGATACCTAAATTTAGTTAAAAACCTATAAAACCAAAATCTCATGTAGTGTACATATACTAATTTAGTGACGAAATATTTCCCTAAGTTGACTAACGGAATAATGTATGTGCCATACCAAGGAGACTGATCTGTACGTATTCTCACGCTTATTTTTTATAAAAATAAAATATGATGGTGTTTTGGTCGAAAATTGATAAAACCAAATTAGTTAACGTGAGGTTCAGTGTTTTGTTGTTCTTGATGATTTTAATGCTAGAAATGAAAAAAACACAAAGATTTATACGAGGAAAAACCATTGATCAATAGATGATCGGCAGCATAAATACCTCGGGTGGTGACAATCGTCTTCATTGATTATATTAAAGGTAAAAATGGTGATACAACTCGAGAGCTATGACAGCAATTACAAGAATGTGTGTAGAGAAAAAAATGTAGCAGAGAGTAAACAGATCGAGAGGAGTGCGTTTTGTGTGTTTCAGCCACCATAGCCTACTTAATATAGCATAAAGTCAACTAATAACACCTAATTAATCTCTTATTTTTTTAGCCATGAGCCATTCATTTCCTTTGACCACTACTCCAGCTGAACCAATAACTCCTACGAACGAGATAAGTGGTACTAAGTCTTCCAGCCGTTACCAGCATTTAACCAACAAAAAACACATGGAGAACAATTATTAGTAAATAAATAAAAACATATATTAAGAATCCCAAATCCTTCTAACACTAAGAATACTTAATCTAGCGTTACCAGAACATCATATCCACAATAATTGAAAATCTACTTCCTAACAGATTTGAGTTTTATTTTTCCCTAAGTTTACTGACATAAAAAGTGTACTTGTCGTACCAAGGCTTATTTTTTCTTAAAACAAAGTATGATGAGATTTTGTTGAATGTTTAAGATTTTTTTTTATCTTGGCTCTAAGGTCGGATTTTACTGATCAAAAGTACAACAAAATTGTTTGACTGTTTTAAGATTTTTTTTTATCTTGGCTTTAATGTTGGATTTTACGTATCAAAAGTATATCAAAATTGTTTTTAGAAACTTTAAAGCACCGGTTTCCTATCCAAAATATCAAGTTTAAAGTTTTAACTCAGACATGTACCCTTTTAGTGGGTTTTTATTGATACTTGAATTTCTAGTCGTGTTGGTCAGTTAGTTTATTCGAGTTTTCTCAAGTAAGCGAGATCTTATCATGATTCACCTATTGGTATGGACCAATGCTTCATTATCCTCCCTTACCCTGTCTATTGGGTATATATTGGTTTATACCGGTTTCAACTATTACTTTTTTGCTTCTATCGGTCCCAACTATTGAATTGGCTGTCAGCGGTCTCAACTTTTATCACTTTGGCAACTAACGGTCCGTCGTTAATTTTTTTTAACGTCGTATAGTTTTTGTAACGCTGTTAAGTTTTTTTCAAATTCAGGACCGATGTTTTAGGCCTTTTGATCGGAATGATAATACGAGTCGATTGATGTAAAAGTGTGCTCAAAACGATTCTATGAATGATAAAATTGTTACATCCGATTGAAGCACCGTTAGGTTTAAACACCCGATTGAAGAACCGTTTCGTTGTTCAGAGCCTCGTTTCGAGGTAACTTTTCCATCAATCAACTTCTATTATCCTTCCGATCAAAAGGCTTAAAACATCGTTCTTGAATTTGGAAAAAAACTTAACGTCGTTAAAAATAATTTAACGACATACCGTTGGTTGCCAAAGTAATAAAAGTTAGGACCGTTGACAGCCAATTCAATAGTTAAGATTGATAGAAGCCAAAATGTGATAGTTGAGACCAATGAAACCAATATACCATTTTAATGTACAACTCGTTCACCATCTTCTGACTATCCATATGATTAACAGGTTTTGGGATGTTTGAGAGTAGTCCTTCGATCTCTTAGTTCCGAAACTCATGTGGCGTTCAACGGTTTACGACGGAAAACTGAGATCCGAGCATGAAACTTTTACTAAGGAGGAATCAAAATATGCATAAACTGATAAACACCAACCCTTGAAGGCTCCATGCTTTCCAAGATTAAAGTTTGTATAAAGTTGTCACAAAATAAAATTTTTAAGATTAGGTTACATATTGTTGAAGTTTAAAATAGATGTCATAAAAGAAAATTTTCTAAAACACGCAAATAGAAAATATTAAAGTTCTAAGAGGAAATAGCCATTTATTTTAAGTTTTGGGTTATTGAATTTTAATAAATTTAAATATGGGTTATTGGCCACTTTCACTGTCAATTACTAACATTTTCACTGTTACCACTCTAAACTTAATACTTTACTTGTTGTGTCACTCTACTTTTATGCAACATAAGCATGTCATATATAATAAGAACACCACGTGGACAAAAGTGGAGTCTAACATAAAAGTGAAAGGTGACATCGACCAATACTTCATACTTGTGACTTGTGAGTATTAAAATCCAATCACCCTTAAGTTTATATCTTATGTATCATACAACATTCTTCATACATGACATCCTCCGTAACAACACATTTCTAACTTTCATCTTTTGGTTGCTACTAGTCTCATCTATCGAATTGGATGGTAACGGGTCTCAACTTTTATCACTTTAGCAACCAACAGACCAACATGCTGTTGTTAAAAAAATATAACGCCATTAAGTTTTATATAATTCAAGAACGATTTTAGGCTTTTGATCCGAAGGAGAATACTAGTTGACTGATGTAAAAGTTACCTTATAACGGCGCACCGAATGAAGAAACGGTGCTTCAATCGGGTGTTTAAACTAACAGTGCTTCAATCGGACGTAAAAATTTTGTCGTTCGGAGAGTCGTTTCGAGATAACATTTAAATCAATCGACTCGTATTCTCCTTCCGATCAAAAGACCTAAAACATCGGTTTTGTATTTAAAATAAACTTAGTGATGTTAATTTTTTTTAGGGTTAAATGCATATTTCCCCCTCCAAAACACTTTAAATGCATATTTCACCAGCCAAAAAAATTAATTGCATATTTCCCCTTATAAACAACTTTAATTTGCAAATATACCCATTTTTAATAAAGACATTTAGTTAACATTGGGTATATATGCAATTGATTTTTTTAGTTGGAGAAATATGCATTTAGGAGTGTTTATAGGGGTAAATATGCAATTAAATCTTTTTTTTAATGACCGGTTGTTGGTTGCTAAAGTAATAGAAGTTAAATCCGTTACCAGTAAATTTAATAATTAGCTGATTGAAACTAAAAGATAAAAATTAATACCGTTTAAAACTAACATATAATTTCCTTTGACTTCATATATTTTAATACAGAAAGAAACAAAGTGAACATGTAATTTTACCTTTTTGATTTCAATTTCAGATTCAATCAAACCCGACCAAAACTTTTGTACACCAAGATAATAATGGTCATGTGGACCGTCCAGAATTAGATAATAATAATTGTTAGTTTGTACAACACCAACTCATATACAGCATTTTTAGATGACTTTGATATTTGAGGATTAAGCCATCGGATTTATTATATCAATAATTAGTTGGCTTTGATTTCGGTTATAATTTGGACCGTAGCCAAACTCTTCATTATTGCGTCTATTTTTTTTTAGGTATATTGGATTTCAACGATTCTAACCATCACATTTTATTTTCTATAAGTACCAACAATCAAATTGGCTGGTCACCGTCTCATCTTTTATCAAGTTAATTTGGTAACTAATAGACCGTCGTTTAAAATTTTTTAAAAGCGTTGTTTTTTGGAATTCAGATTCGATGTTTTAGGGGTTTTGATTGGAAGTAGAGTGAGATTCGATGATGTAAAAGTTACCTCGAAACGACCATCCGAATGACGAAAGGGTGCTTTAATCTGGTGTTTAAACCTAACAGTGCTTTAATTGGATGTAAAAAAAAATTGTTTGGAGCGCCGTTTCGTGATAACTTTTACATCAATCGACTCGTATTCTTCTTCCAACAAAAAGTCCTAAAACATCGGTTTTGAATTTGAAAAAAATGTAACACTGTTAAAAAAATTTAATGATGGCTTGTTGGTTGCCAAAGTAATAAAAGTTGAGGCCGTTATCGGCAATTCGATAGTTGAGACCGGTAGAAACAAAAAGCTAATTGTTGAAATCGTTTAAAACCAATATAGAATCTTTTTAATTTGAGCTTTGTTGCATAGACTAACCTATTTTCCCACTTAATGTTGCTAGCTTTTGCATCAAATCTAGAGTTGTAAAAACATGATACATTACTTTGCAAACAGGCCTATTTAGCATTTAGCAACTAGCTTCGTTAATAGAAACTTCAAACTTCTCTCAGAAAAACATTCATAGGTGATTTTTTTGACGAAAATATATGTAGTCAATGACAATATATAGATGAAATGTTTTATAAAAAATATGGTAAGGAGGCATTGGGAGAAATATTTACTGATAATTGACAAAACAGTAGTCAATGATGGGTTAAAAATAGCAAAAAAATGTTCATAAAGTTAGTGTTGATCCGTGACCTAGTTGCTGATAGATTAGAAGAGAGTATTTCCATCATTAATACCTTGCTAAATTGTAATAGTTGCTAAATTTCCATCATAATATCTTCTTAATGTGCCACCAAAATAAATAGTAGATTTTGAGCTCTCTTTTATCATAAAAATATATTTTGATTAGTTTATATATATATGTAAAGTACTGGAAAATGAATGCTAAATGAAATATCCAAGCTTAGGAAATTAGCTAGGTAGTATCGAAACTTTGTGGGTTCAAATCTCAATTAATACATGAGGAAAATAAATGAACTATAAAAAAACAATTTGTTATTCAGAAAAAAAGCATTTTACTATCACGATCAAAGAGCTAATAATCAAGTAATTACTCAACTCTTTTCACGGGCACATATAAAACCAAGGCAAATCCAAATTTATGGAATGTTATATACTAGCTTAATATAAGAAGAATTCCGAATCCAAAAAGACAATTTTTTAGCGCCAAATTAAAGGCTAGAAGAAATGGTAATATTGGTAACGTATCACTATTTTAAGTTTTCACTCTTTTTAAACGTTTGTAACTTTTAGTTACAACATTACTTTTTTTTTAAAAAAAAATGCACAATAAAAACGAACAGTTTCTTATCTTTAAAATGCATATATTGTTGATATATATAAAAAAAAATTCTTCACATTTTTCAGCTCATTGTGTTATTTCATCTGGTCGTATGTTATTTCTCTAAGTCATTAAATAATATTTTGATCTGACGAGAATTACACAATGACCTGATAATAATTACACACTAACACAATGTAATGAGAGATTCAAAAGTAAGCATGTATAACACAATCACACAATCATTCTAAAGTTGACACAATGCACAAAGGTATAACAATAGATATAACAAAAGTAAACATATGTAACATAATGACTCACAATACAATATTAATACAATGATAATTTACGAGTGAATTATAACACAATGACACAATGTAGATGACTATTCGAACATGCATCTTAAAACATATATAACACAATGAAACTGACACAATGACTCAAAGTACCACATTAATACAGTAGTAGTTCAAGAGTAAAATATAACACAACACAATGTACATGAGTAAAACATGTAAAAGTATGCGTATATAACACAATGAAATTATGTATTGTGTTATACTAGAAAGGGTTTTCATGTACTTAAGGAACAACACAATATAATACACATGAATGGTTTTCATTTACATTAACTAGTCAAACACACAATACCACTTTGACACACTATTCCTAAGTGAACCATACAATATAATACAATTATCTCCTAAGATGTTAACAATTTGAATATTCAAATAAACAATACCACTTTGACACAATGACCTTTATCCATCATGTATTGAAATACATAAAACAACTTTGACACAATGATCCTTAGTAAAACATACAATATAAGACAATGATCTCCTAAGATGTATATTTAAGCATGAAATCGGATTTGACACAATGATATACTTTTTGGACTTACTTTGTTAACAAATAAAAGAAGTAAATAAATTTGAGATGCTAAATTTGAAATTGTAAATTTTTTAAATACAATTGTATTTTTAAAATTTAATATCGTAATTGTTTTCCTTCCGTTTCCCTATTTACCTCTCTACTCAAAATCAAAACCAACAATATTCAAAGTTTAGAAACCCAAACCATATAATTCAAAATCAATATCTAAAACCCAAGTGTACGTTTGGTATGAAGGAATGAGAGGTGAAATGCAATGGATTATTACGAGGGAATGAAAAAAAACGTGTTTGGTTGCTCAATGGAATGGAATGAACCATTACGAAGGAATGAAAAAACCCTACTTTTCATTCCATCCATCCCCCTTGTTTTTTTTCATTCCCTCAAGAAATGGAATAATTTTTTAATTCATGACAAGAACCATGACCCGACACATGATCCAAACCTTGACCCTACACACAAGTACCCATGAACCGACCCATGTCCTAACCCACAGCTTGAACCATGACCCAACCCATGAACCGAACTAGGGTCTAACCCATGAACTGACTCATGACCCGAGTCATCAATTGACCCGTGACCCGACCCATGTCGATCCATGCCCTGAACCATGACCCCAACCATAAATCCGACTCATGGCCGAACCCGTGTCTCATACCATGACCGACCCATGTCCCGATCTAAGACCCAACACATGAACCAATTCATGAACCAACTAATGACTTGGGCCATGAACTGACTCATGCCCCGTCCATGAACCGACCAATATGGCGACTAATTCCTCAAACCGTGACTCGAATCATGGCCCGACCCATGTCTTGATCCATGTGCTAATTGATGCACTTATCCATGTATCGAACCATGCGCCGATTCATGGCCCGAACTAAGACCCGACCCATAACCATGACAAGATATTTTTGTTACTTTTAGAGATTTGTATTTTTTTTTGTTTTTTTCCTTCCTATTAAACAACAAGTACTGATTCATTTCATTCTTGTAATGTAACCAAACATGATAATGTAATGGAATAGTTCATTTCATTCCTTTGTTTATTCCTTTCCATCATTCATTCCATTCCCTCGTTTATTCCATTACCCCATACCAAGCAGACCTCAAATCTCTAGTTCAATGCATCAACGAAATCTATCATTCGCATGTAACTGCAACATATATTCTCCCCTTGCACCAATCAAAGATGAAGAGTTTGATCATATTCTAAATTTTCTCCAAAGAAGTAACTATACCAATTCCATTACCCTAAATCCCATAATCTACTGATATGAAGGCAATCTTCACACTTCTACTTCACCAAAGGAGATTAATTCCTCACGTCTTTTTGCATTGTCTTTCTAATAAATACTAGGTTTAATACCCATGTGTTACACATGGATAAAATAGTAATATTTATAAAGAAATTATAACCATTATATTTAACAATTTGTAAATATATAACATTTAAGGAGTTGGCTCCATCAACTTGCATGGTGAAAAATTTAGCTAAATTTTACCTCCCAAACTTCCTATTATAGAAAAAAAATCTCTCTAAAAATTGTCCCCTAAAAGTTTGATTTATTAGATAGATGGAAGTTGCGATCGACATCCCATTGATTTGGCAAGGGCATTTCACAAGCGATCCACGTCTAACACATACATGTATGTTAAAGATTCAAACTTCATTTTCAATAAAGTTGTTATTTCTAGACAGTCGACATGTTCGAATGACACTTTGGTAAATCCAACTTTTCCAGCTAGTTTAAGTAGTCATGTAAACATATCCCATATCATTGTATAATCACTTATAAGTCTAGATCATGTAATTCAAAATCATGTACATATTAAGTTTCATAAAATAGAAACCGACAAACGAAGCATGTGTAACGCAAATCAACTAATCTAAACATCTCAACAAGTGTCAATAAGCATTGTTTTACTCATACGTAATGTTTATCATGATCCTGATGCAATTTCATAATATTTGTTGCAACACAGTTACTACTATTAGTATATCTAGGTTACCACATTAAGATTCCATCAACTTATCCGTCTTTAAATGTTTAAACATTCATATCATCTACATATGATCCTATTATCATGTTAGCATCATCATTAAGTCGTCATGACATCTAATTCACAATATAAGAAACAACTATTAACAGAGACACCAACGAAAACGAACCAAAATTTAAAATGATAACTTCTGGCCATAATTTGTTGTTGAACCCAGCTGAAACATTTTTAAATTAACCAGCCCATTTTCCTTGTGTCTTGTTTAACAAGATTTATTTAAAAAAAAATAGAACCCTAAATTTTGGTTTCAAATTTCCAACTGCTATTTTATCTATAGTGTTTCTCTTTCTAAAGGTACAAAACCACATTCACAAAGAACCTTATCGAAAGTCATTTTCTCTGATCTTTTTCAATTATTCCACTTTCTCACTCTCGATATTCTCTCTCTTCAACACAATTGTTGGTCCATAATGATCGTGATTTCAGTGCTTTGTTGACTTGTTTAACACAAATATATCCAAGACTTGAAGAACAAAGTGTAAAATATCCAAACAACCCAATAACAAGATTCAACACACAATCGAGGTATATAAGCTACAAAGATAAGTAGAATATGCTCCTAGCACCTCAAATTGAACGATTACACAACACAAATCAGTGAATAATAGCTCTAGTAAAAGATGTGCAAAAGTTTTTGCATTCAAATGAAGATAAGGTTACAATATATAGCAGTGTTAGGTTCGCTGATAGATTCGCTGTAGCGAATCTATCTAGCGAACCAACACAGGTTCGCTGGGCACATAGGTTCGCCCAGTCGACACCTTAATACAAAAGACACATGAACTGCGGGCGAATCTATAGATTCGCCCGTAGGTTCGCTAGTACAGTTACAAATACAAGTTATATAAATACAAACAAAAGTAACACCGACAAGCCGGTGAGTCCAACCTATACATAGTGACTATCAATACTCCCCCTAGGTTGGACCTCACCTGGGGAAGTCTTCTGGTTTAGCTCCGTCTTCATAGCTTCAAAGATGTTCGATATATGCTCCTGCCCTTCCTTTAATTCCGGCCATTGGATTTGTAATGTCTTCAGAACCGGCCTCATCTTCACTCAGATTCAGCATTGAGTCTACGAACTCAGTATCTGCGACCTCAGTATCAGGCTCAAGTTGAACTGTCGTCTCCGCCTGTTTTTCTACAGTTTGCTCCTCGCTGACTACCTCCAAATCAATCACCTCCACCGGTTTCTCAAACCTTTGCTCTATTGATCGATCCAGCTGTCGAGTTAGGTCGTCCATGTCCATTCGCTGATCATCCGTCCTCCTCAATCTCTCATTCACAGCCTTTAGCTCAGCACGAATCCCCCGGGCTTTATTTGCGACCTTCACAAACAGGTTCGCTTCAGCAGCAGTGTCATCTCCAGCCCCGTGCTTTATCCTATGCTCGCACAACACCTTCAAATCTTCGTCACAGAAGGAGAAGACCTCCATTGGATCAAATAGACGGATTTCTGGACGGTCATCTCCTTGTAATCTGATAATTGCCTCCCCAGTGCTGTTATCATAAAACCATTTGTAGAAATCCTGCAATCTGGGCGGCTGTGTTTCCGGGACCCTAACTCTGGTCATAACCTTCGGTGCAGCAATCTTTAACACAATCTTGCCCTTCCATGACACCCAATGTCTATCTTTCCTTTGCCTTATCCTCCTCGGCTTTTGGTACCCGAATTGAACAAAATCAGTCTTTGCAGCCTCCTGAATTGCAGCTTCGAACGCGCACGCCCTTCCGCTTTCTTCTTTCCCAAGCAATGGAAGATCAGCCAACCTCCGCAAATCCCACCGAGGCAAGGTGGCAAAATGCTTCTGGTTCTTGATATACGAAATGTCATCGCCTCTTCTTTTAATCATATAAGCGTCTACTAAACTGTTGTACTTCCATGCAATGATTTGTCTATCCAGTTGTTTGGTGTTGGGTTCATCCAGGTGTTGGAATATAGGCACTTCAGGTACAGCTTCTTCCTCTTTTCGGAACCATTCAGATTTGTCTAGCTCAGCATGTTCAAACTGGTAACTCATCCCCTTTTCTTCCACTTTGTATATTTCCGGCTCATCATCAATATCTTCCTCACTATCTGCATCAATATCAACCTCCGGTTCATCTACCAATGTATAATCCATACTCGAACCTCCTACCACCTCTTCTCCTTCAAATACATCTAGATTAATCCCCATTTCCTCATCAAATACCTCCTCAGCTTCTCCCTTACTTTTGTCTCCAAAATCAACATCCATTAACGGATATTTTGCAACATCCGTTAAGGAGTTCAGTTCCGCTTCAGTCATAGCCGGTTCAGTCCCATCCTTTTCCTTCAAACTATTTAACTCCTTGAAAATCCTTACGATCAGACACTGCTGGTCCCTCATCATTCTTCCCATCTCGTATATGACAGTTGATTTTTCAGCATCTTGCTTTTCCAACTCTTCGTGCTTCACTTTCAGCTCAACCAGATCAGCCTTCAATCTCTCCACCTCATCTTTCAATTCATTTTCAGACCCAGCAGATGTACCCCCGATATCATGCCTAGCTTTCTTTGATGCTTCAGATTGAGTATCAGACTTTCTCTTCGTCCTCTGTTCCCTTCCAGCATCTATTTCTGCTTGTATCTCATCCACCTCTCGGTCAAACGAATAGTCTTTCTCTTTGGCATATGCCTTCCTTTTCCTAATCTTCTTCTCAACCACCTCTATATTTTCTCCGCCCCGTTTCCTTTCCGTTTCCATCAGCCTCTGTATATACACCCATCTTTCGGCCGGATACATATTTTCCCAGAGATAAGCAGTCCTGCCCACACAGTCCGACCTCACCGCTTTACAATCCTTGAAGATCCTCGAATGCATATCCCAAATTTTCAACTCAGCTCCAACTATCGGCAGATCGGGCAATTTGTCATTCAGCACCATCTGAATGAATCTTGGATACATCAACCATTTTGCCCCTTTGGTAGCATGGATGTTCTCTAGCATATAATTGTAGATGAGTTTTGCAAGGTTTGCTTTCTGCCCCCGGCAGAACAGCACCATAGCCCTTGCCCAGTCAAGGTTTAGCCCGTCTGTACCCCCCTTCCTATGATCCAGGCACATGATAAACACGTGAGCGATGTACCTCCACTCCTGGATCAAGTAGGACTTAACGAACTCCATTTTCTTCTCGCCGGGCATCGGTCCCTCATACCCAGCAGTCCGAAGTGCCCCATACACATCCTCAGCAGTCATATTCACCTCCTCACCAACATCCTCTTCTAACCGCAGTATTCTAGCCAGATCGGCTTCCGTAAACTCCAAGTCGTAACCACAGACTTTGGCACAGATACGTGACGGCTGCACCGACACGTTCATGACCGCAGTTCGCCAGAAATCCCGAACATGCGTCTCATATATAGTAGGTGAGTGAGAGATGGCATAGTGTATATGTGACGACTTCAGCCATTTGATAGAGTCTCTATAGCTGCTGGCCTTTTCAAAGTTTTCATCAAGCAAAGCACACATGTTGTGCTTTTTCTCAAAGAATAAGGTCGACATTTTGCCTGAAAAATAAACGGAGATTGATCAGAAATGAAGATTTGAAAAACAGAAAATAGATTCGCTGGAAATTAGGTTCGCTGGTATAGCGAACCTGAGATTTTAGCACCAGAACCTATAGATTCGCTGACATGAAAAATCAGTCATTGTGGTCGAGCGAATGTATAGGTTCGCTAGAAACAGTCGGGCGAATCTATGTTGTTGCGCGGGCAGCATAACGACATAGGTTCGCTCGAAGTTTTGAACTTTCGTTCAGATTCGCCAGACGAACACATAGGTTCGCTGGAAACCCTAGTTTTTGAAAAACGGCCAAAATCACAAACAGTTCATCTTTAGCAGGCATTCAAAGCAACAAACAAGTGACATAACCATTAAACGAGGCTATTTATGAAGTAAAACCCTAACAACTAACACAAAATCAGTCATTTAAACACCACATAATCAAAGACCGACAGATTTAACAGATATAAGATGCGATTAAGGGTTTAAAATAGAGATTAGGATGAAATCGATCACATACCAGACACTTAAATGATGTTTAATGTGTGAAAAGGACCGGTTGAAGTGAGAATCGAACGTTAGTGTGAGTTTTTGAAAGTCGTGCTACAGTACAGGTGACAGCGAATGTTTTGAAAAACTTCGCTGTCACAGCTTATATATACAAACATAGGTTCGCTGGCAGACAGACCAGCGAACCTTAGGTTCGCCGGAAGACCAAAAGACAAGGCAGCCGACTGGTTCGCTAGCAGGTTCGCTGACACATAAACAAGGATGTTTCATGTCAGCGAATCAAAGAGATTCCGGGCGAACTTTGGGGTCCGGGCGAACCTGTAGGTTCGCCTTAGGTTCGCTAGCACACACAAAAAATATTTTTGATTTTTCTTAAATTTTAAAATCTTTGTAAATCCGTGAAAACGTCCCACGATATCAACGCTCCAAAAATAAACATATACACATATAATCCTAAAAATACTAGTAATAACAAGATAGAAGTTAAAATTAAAATAAAATAAAATAAAATAAAATAAATGAACAAAGATTTAAACGCTAATAAGGATATATATTCTTCATGATGTTTTGAGTAGAATCCGGAGAATCATCGATTGGCGGGATTGCAGATATGTTTGTCCATTTAAACCCATGCCTTAGTCCATTCAACAAGAGATCAGCAGCTTCTTTTATCATGTTTTCGGTTTGATTGAAGAAACTCAGACAACTCGGTCCCCACAGACATTTAGGTAAAAAGAACAAGTTCTGTCATCAGGGTATATCTGAGCAATACGATTGACTTTGCTTGAATTTCAATGATCAACTTTTGAATGTTGACCGATGCATTAGCTTCTTTTGACACTTGTGCAATTTTGCATCTTTTCTTTGTGAGTGGAGCTTGTCAGCAATTGATTCTTTTGAATACAATGCGACTTATTATTTGGGAAACTCAAATAGTCTAGAGCTCCAGGTCTATACCGACGTATAACAGAGGAGATAAACATTTGAGCATGCTCGGTGAATCTTCAGGTCAATACTTTCGTATAGCAGAGAAGATCCACCAACTCCAGGTCAATACTTCCGTATAGCAGAGGAGTTAAGCACTTGACTCAATACGTTCTGAGGAGTTAACGAGTAACTCACTCAGAGGCTTTTCCGAAGAGCATCACTAGCAGCTTTTTATTTTATTTGTTTTGCATACTAGAAACTCAATTCGGGGATAGGGCGAGGGTGATTTGGGATGTTTGGAGAAATCAAGGCAAAGATTTGACGCTCTCAACCCATTTTTGACAGAACCATTATCTTTGTGCAATCCAATCACGTCAAGGAGATAATCCTTGTTGTCGAGATCTTGAACGTTATGTTTGGCTGCACAATCACTGTTTACTTCGTTTTCGGGCTGAGCCTATCTGACATATCCCAAACGCAATGCTTCTGACCTCCTTCAACGACATCCTCAACATCAATCAAAACGGAGATCCTGAAATAGCAAAAATTGAAAAAACTATAAATAGTTAATCTTTTATATCTCCCCCAAAATTTCTATATAATAGCCGTCTAATAAGAAATTTTTGTTTTTCAGATTTTCTTAATATATATATATACAGAGTTAAAAGAACATAAAAGAAGATAAAAAAAATAAAGTAACGGAGCTATGAATCGAGTGACCCACGGATTTTTCAAAGAAGAAAAAGCAAAAGAAAAGGTTATTTACATATTTACAAAAGGATTCTCACAGAAAAAGGTTTTCAAAAAGATATAAGTCCCAGCATGGAGATCAGTTCATAAAAACGTGGTTTGTCAAAAGTTTTTGTGAAAAGATCAGCTTTTTGCTTTCTAGTTTCGATAGGAATAATATCAATAAACCCCTTTTCCTGTGCATCCCTGATTGCATGAATTCTCGTTTCAATGTGCTTGGTGCGAGTGTGATGAATGGGATTCTTGGCAATTCCAACAGCAGCTTCATTATCACAAAAGAGTGGCGTATGAAGAAAGTTGATGCCATAATCCATCATCTGATGTTGAATCCACAGCACTTGGCAACAGCAACTTGAAGCAGCAATGTATTATGCTTCTCCTGTGGACAGAGAGACGGTTGTTTGCTTCTTGCTTTGCCAGGAAACAAGACATTCTCCAAGGTATTGACACCCGCCAGTGACTGATTTCCTGTTAATCCTGCAACCAGCATGATCACTATCAGAAAAAGCATGTAAATCAAAGTTCCCACCTTTTGGGTACCAAAGTCCCAAACGAGAGGAACCCTTAAGGTAACGGAAAATTCGTTTAACAGCTTTCTCATGTGATTCTTTTGGATTGGCTTGGAAGCGAGCACAGTAACACACGGCAAATGTAATATCTGGACGACTTGCAGTCAGATACATGAGAGATCCGATCATCGAGCGGTACCGATGAGCATCCACAGGATTCCCATTATCATCGGAAGTAAGGCATGTTTGAGCTGTAAAAGGAATCAATTCAGGAGAAGAGTCATCCATGCCAAACTTCGTGAGGATTTCTTTGATATATTTCTCTTGGTGGATTAGAATTCCATCAGGCTTTTGTTCCACTTGTAGCCCCAAGAAGAAACACATCTCCCCCATTATTGTCATCTCAAAACGATCCATCATCACCTTCTCAAATTCTCTACACAGCCCTTCATTAGTCGAACCAAAAATGATATCATCAACGTACACTTGAACGATCAGCAGCTCGCCATCCACCTCCTTCTTGAACAATGTCATATCTATACACCCACGAGAGAAACCTTTGCTGAGAAGATACTGTGTCAGAGTTTCATACCAGATCCGTGGAGCTTGATGCAACCCATACAAGGATTTATCAAGCTTGTAAACCTTTGACGGGAAATCGGGATCCTCGAAACCTGGTGGTTGACAGACATAGATCTCCTCATCGATATCTCCATATAGAAATGCACATTTCACATCCATCTGATAAACCTTAAAGTTTTTGTTTGCGGCATGAGCAAGAAAGATTCTGATGGCTTCCAGGCGAGCCACTGGAGCAAAAACTTCGGTGTAGTCAATTCCCTCCTCTTGAGCAAATCCTTGAACAACCAGTCTCGCTTTGTTTCTGATTACAACACCACGATCATTTGGCTTGTTTCGGAAAACCCATTTAGTGCCGATTGGACACTTGTTAGGAGGAAGATCAACCAGTTCCCAAACTTTAAGCTTCCTGAATTGCTGCAGCTCCATTTGCATGGCATCCACCCAACTTGGATCTTCAAGTGCTTGTTTATAATTCTTTGGAACGACTTGAGACAGAAAGGCAGCATAAAGACATTCATTAATCAAGCCACTCTGACTCCGAGTTCGCACACCATCAGTAATAGATCCAATGATATAATCGTGAGGGTGGTTTTTCAGGGTTTTGAAGTCAGTGTTGAGTAGTAAAGGATTTTGGTCGGTTGAGGGTGTTTGATTTGATGGTTGTGGGGGTGTAGGTGATGGGATGGTAGTGGATGTGGATGGAATATCTGATGGAGAAGTTTGAACAGTTTGAGGTGGTGGAGGTGATGGAATGTCAAATGAAGTGGGTGGTAGTTGTGAAGTAGATGTGGAAGGTTGTGGTTGTGATGGTGTAGGTGAATGATTGAAAATAGAAACTGATGTGTGTGGAATGATGTCGTCATCGTCAGAGTCAGGGAGATTAAATGATTTGAAAATGGTGGTGGAATCATAAAACCAAGCTGGTTCACTACCAATACTGGTAGTGTTTGACTCTTGCCAGTCAACGTAGTAGGACTCTTGCACAATCCGCGTTCGCTTGTTGTAAACACGATACGCCTTTTGTGTGTTCGAGTATCCCACAAAGAAGCATTCATCAGAGACAGCACCAAACTTCGTCTTCTGATCTTGAGTATTCAAAAGAGTACAAGAACATCCAAAGGGGCGTAGAAAATCAATCAGCGGCTTAATCCCTCGAAACAGTTGGTATGAAGTCTTCATCTTTTCTTTGACAATCAGTACCCTGTTAAGAACATAAGCTGCACAATTAACCGCTTCAGCCCAGAAGATAATTGGAAGTTTTGACTCGATCAGCATAGTTCTAGCAGCCTCCACAAGGGTTCGATTCTTCCTTTCAGCAACACCATTTTGTTGTGGTGTTCGGGCAGCGCTAAACTGTCTGAGAATACCCCGTTGTTCACAGAAGGAGTTGAAGATGTGGTTTCTGAATTCAGTTCCGTTATCGCTTCTGATGGCTTGAACCTTCTTCTTTCCAAGAACCTCGATTAACGGAATCAGCTTCATCAATTCTTCGGCAGTCTCACTCTTGTTTGCCATGAATCTCACCCAGGTGTACCTAGAGTAATCATCTGTGACAACCAAGCAATAAGACTTTTTAGCAATAGATTTGACACTTATTGGACCAAATAAATCAGTATGTAACAATTCGAGGGGTTCTGAGATAGTATTTGTAATTTTGAGTTTATGTGGCTTTTTGTGCTGTTTTCCTTTAGCACAAGCCATGCATTTCTCAACCACTGAAAAGTCTTTGAGTGGTAAACCCCTAACTAAATTGTTCTTAACCAATTTATTCAGAATTTTAAAATTAATGTGCCCTAAACGTTTATGCCACAAAAATGATTCAAAGGATGATGCTTTAGACAGAAGACATGTCACGGTGGAGTTTGATTCTTTTGATCCCATATTCAGCATATAGGTATCATTTCGTCTCGGAGCTCGCATGATCACCATATCTTCAGGAATAGTAAACTCTGGCTTCAAGAACAGGCATTCATTTGGAAGAAACATCACAGGAATATTTTTATCACAGATTTGTGATACACTCAGAAGATTGAACGCCAGTTCAGGAACATAATTGACGTCTTCCAAAGTAAGTGAGCCATTTGAGACTTCTCCTTGACCAATCATCTTCCCACCTTTCTTATCTCCCGCAAAAGCAACATAACCTCCATTTATGATCCTATAGTTAGTCAGAAGATCCTTCAATCCTGTCATATGTCTGGAACATCCGCTGTCAATATGCCAATGACTATTTACAACGGCATTTGAATGTTCCTGACATTTATTAAAAGAAATAAAAGTTAGACCTTTGCAATAGGCACCCAAGCCTTTGTGTACTTGGGTGGTGAAGCAGATGAAGTATTACAAAAGAAATTATTTACAAAAGTGTTAAATCTTTTTCCGAAAGATTTTTGCTTTGAGCTATTTTGGATTAACTTAGGGCATTGCTTGACAGTGTGACCAGTATTTCCACATTTAAAACAGTGAGACTTAAAACCAGTTTTGGGAACTCTGTTAACAGGAATTTTATCCATTACAATTTCCTCATCACATTCAGACAGTTGTGAGTTGCAGTCACTGTAAGTGTCATAGAGTTCTTTTAACTTACCTGTTGTGACTTTAACTGTATCAGATTCAGGTTTTGGTTTAAGAATGTATGAAAAAGATGATTCCTTCTCTTTTGGTTTTGAAATTCTCACAGGTGTGAAAGATGGAATTTGGTGAGTGAAGAACTTTTGAAAACAGTTTGTTTTGGTTTGACTTTCAGAGACATGACCTGAAAGTTTGTCTTTGTCATTCACACACACATTTTCAATCAAATCATCATTCAACACATTAGGGTTTGAAGTAGAGCACCCTAGATTACTATTAAACATGGAATTGTCTGAATATGACACATTACTACAAACAGGATTAACTAAACTAATGTCTTCAAAAGACTTCTTGGAATCAGAACTACTGCAATCACTACTGCCAGAACAACCGAGCCCAACACTCCCACCATATGCGTAATCCTCTCTAACTTCCTTAAGATTTACTTCACTTAAACCTGCAATGGAACTGTCAGTATCATTCTGCATAATCTCTTGAATTAACTCATTTGAGGGATGAGGAATAGGTGTAGGAGAATAACAGAAAGTACTCGGTGGGGGATATGCATATGTTTCATTGTTACTAAGACCCAAACCCGTCTTAACTCTGGCCCCCCTTTGGTTCTTGCACAGTTCCTCCCTTTTCATACCAGATATAGTCCACTGCTGCAATTTGTTTTTAAGTTTTCTTGCTTCAAATTCAGCAAGTGTAACTTGCTCAGTCAAGTAGTTAATTTCACAGTTCTTTTCTAAAAGAGTCCTTTTTAAGTGTTCATTTTCCTTTAAAGCTTCTCTTAACTTAACAAAATATTTTGATTCACTTAATTTAAGCTCTTTGATGGTTCTTTTTAATTCGTTTTCGTTTGACATTAACAATTTATTTGCTTTGTATATGCCAATTAAACGAATTTTGCAAGCAGATGAACACATATCTTCAATAACATCGTAAGGAAGACCAATTACCAGTTTCTCGGCAGCCAGAGCACGATCACATTGACAGTAGGGAGTGCTTCTTTTGAATTCATCAACTGCATCCAGCCTTGCCTTCTCGATCATTTCTTCCAAGCTAACCTTAGACTCCTCCTCATGCTTTACTTCATTAACAGCAGCTTCACAAACTAACCCTGAATGATTCAGATGTCCTTGAGCAAAAACATCTGATTGAACTTTAGCAACATTCTCCACTTTCTCTTCCTCTTCCTTTTCATAAAATTTTTTGAACGGATCAAAGAGATTTATATCCTCTTCCTTCTCGATCATTTCTTCCAAACTAACCTTAGACTCCTCCTCATGCTTTACTTCATTAACAGCAGCTTCACAAACTAACCCTGAATGATTCAGATGTCCTTGAGCAAAAACATCTGATTGAACTTTAGCAACATTCTCCACTTTCTCTTCCTCTTCCTTTTCATAAAATTCTTTGAACGGATCAAAGAGATTTATATCATTGTCATCAAACTCAGCAATTTCAGCAACAAGGGCATGGTTAATCTCCTCCTTGGTTTCTTCAATTTCTGCACTCCAATCAAAGTTGGTGAGCAGTGCAGTTTCATTCTTTGACTTTGTTTCCTCAACCTTTTCTTGAATTGGAGCAGATCTTGGATTTGCAGAGTTAACTGGCTCAGTAACGATTGGTAATGGGCATTCTCTCTTGAAGTGGCCCAGTTGTTTGCAGTTATAGCATCGTAACTTTCCCTTGTCATATCCCAGCTTAACATTCTGTCCCTGATTTCCAAAGTTTCTTCTACCAGTTCTTTCCATGAATCGTCTGGCACGAAGAGTGAGCAAAGCCATCTGCCACTGGATATCTGTTTCCTCCAGATCATCAGGATCCACCTGATACATATCTTCTACAGTCATACCCTTCCCTTTCAACTCACCTGCAACAAGAGCTTCATAACTGTGAACAAACATTCCAAATAAAGCCATGGTATCTGACGGGATCTGAGTGGTGACAGATGCATTTGAGCTTGAACCAGCGTTTGTAGATGCACCAGCAGATTTAGCAGACACATGACCAGATGATCCTCTAGATGCAGCACTGTACATATATGAGTTTGCAGCGGATGAGATAAGTGCAGCATTTTGAGAGGGAATGTTTGGAACCATCATTGACTGATTATATTCTCTTCTCTTCACATCAAGGTCGAAGGACTTCAGCTTGTTGATGACGTCCATCAGTTTGTAGTCAGGAAAGTTTCTCTCTTGTTTCAACAGCTTGATTTGAAGACTCCATTGAGGAGGAAGAGAATCTAACAGTTTAGCAACTTGTTCATGATTGCCCAGCTTATCATCATATTTCTTTAGATTACTTGACACAGATAGGAATCGGTTAGTAATGTCAGTCAAGTTTTCTTGTGAGTATCCCACGAAAGAGTTGAATTCCTTTTCAGCTTGTGCTTTTCTATCCAGTTTCAGATCCTCATTCCCATCATAAAATTCACACAATGCATCATACAGGCTCTTTGCAGTTGTGTGTTCAGCAAACCTGTTGAAGATGTCCTGATGCAAGCAAAGTATCAATGCCCCCAGTGCCTTCTTGTCACGATCAAGTAACTTGATATCTGTTTCAGTAAAAGTAGTTGGATTTGTGTTTACTGAGGTGACGGTTCCTTCAACAGTTGTTGGCACGTGCGGGCCATTTACTATAGATTCCCATTGGTTGTAGTCCGTGTAATAGAAGAAAGCTTTCAAACATCTTTTCCAGTCTTCAAAGTTTTCACCACTAACAAGCCTCGGTGGCCTGTTGGGTTGAACGCTATCCAGATCATTCATATTCAGTGTTGATGAAGTCATAACTTTGAACAGATTATAGATTCGCTGAAAACAGACAGATTCACTGGCTAGATTCGCTAGAAGAACACAGCAGATTCGCTGGCAGATTCGCTGGAAGCAGATTCGCTAGACAGACAAACAGTTTCGCTGACGAGCAAGCACAGATTCGCTGGCCTAATTTTGGCAGCAGTTTCGCTTGCACAGTCAGTCAAACAAGTGAACTTTCGTTCGATGAAGTATCAGATTCGCTGGCCACAACACAAACCAATCAGGACAAAAATTTGAATTAGGTTCGCTGGATGAACAGTTGGTTTCGCTGGTTGAACAAATAGATTCGCTGGTAGCTCAACCACCCTACAACAGTACGGAAACAGCTCGAAAACCTTCAAAACTTCACCATTTGCATACACGTTTGTTTTAAAAGCTTCCTATGACCAAATACCACAATCTTTGAGCAAAACACAACTCCAAAAACACTAAAACAAGCTTGAAACAGAATCAAAAGTGTTTTGACCCAAAAACTCCAAAATCAACACAAAAATCACTTGAATCAAACAATCAAGAGCACTAAGGCTCTGATACCATATTGTTGGTCCATAATGATCGTGATTTCAGTGCTTTGTTGACTTGTTTAACACAAATATATCCAAGACTTGAAGAACAAAGTGTAAAATATCCAAACAACCCAATAACAAGATTCAACACACAATCGAGGTATATAAGCTACAAAGATAAGTAGAATATGCTCCTAGCACCTCAAATTGAACGATTACACAACACAAATCAGTGAATAATAGCTCTAGTAAAAGATGTGCAAAAGTTTTTGCATTCAAATGAAGATAAGGTTACAATATATAGCAGTGTTAGGTTCGCTGATAGATTCGCTGTAGCGAATCTATCTAGCGAACCAACACAGGTTCGCTGGGCACATAGGTTCGCCCAGTCGACACCTTAATACAAAAGACACATGAACTGCGGGCGAATCTATAGATTCGCCCGTAGGTTCGCTAGTACAGTTACAAATACAAGTTATATAAATACAAACAAAAGTAACACCGACAAGCCGGTGAGTCCAACCTATACATAGTGACTATCAACAATACAACAACAAGAACATCAACACAACACACACATTTTCTCTTTCAAACATCTACCACAAACACAATCAACATTACAACAAGCATTAAGAAAGAAGAAGAGTAAGACTTGGGAAAGGACACCTTCCCGGACCGAGTCAGACTCTTCCATCAATGAATGAAGAAAGGTAAACACACGATAATTCCTAATGAAGAATCTGAGGTTATGAAGAAGAAAAAGAAAATTGTGGATAGGTCGAAGTTGGATGAGGATGTGATTCAGAACGTGAATACATCTCTCGCAAAGGAGTTGAGCATGATGAAGACAAAGCTGATGAACTTGAAGGAAATGGAGAAATATCGGGAGGTGGAGATGTTTGAGATGTGACAACTGATTCTTGATGAACAAAAAATGATTTACAATCTGATGTACGACAAGAATGCTATTAAGAAGTCCATGAACATGTCCCCTCCAATCACGAAGTAGGATCATGACGAGATAATGGATATGACACGCTATGCAACAGTTACTAAAATGACTCCTAAAGGTGGAGACATATGTTCAACTGCACCTCGACCAAGTATTGGTGGTTGATGTGTGCAAACATATATATAAAATAATTAATAAAAACACCTAGTTTTAATATTTATAAAAACCTAAACAAACCTACTAGATCACACACAACCGGCAATGGACCAGTCGGATGTAATATAGTGAAATGTAAGTCCGGGTGTCGACCCACAGACTCTATATACTACGATAATTAACTAAATTAAGACTCACTAATAAGACACGAACTTTAAATGAAAGAGTATTTGAAAAGGGGGTTTTGATAAAAATAGTATCTTAATAAAAATAGAAACTTACTAAAAATAGAAACTAGCACGAAAGATAAGAAACGAAAACAGATAAATCAAAGCAAACCACCTAGGCTAGAATCTACGTTGATTTCATAATTTTACTCACGTTTGGTTTAATTGTTATGGAACTGGATTCTTAATTTATTCACTCAATCGACGCCACTAAATAGGACCCTCGACTTTTTTCGAGAAGACACCTACGGGTTTCTATCAAGTTATTACGCAGACCGGTTATGACATTAGGTTTCCTCACAGTTACCTAATTTAAGTATGTTTAAGTGACCTTACTAGAAACCTACCTCACAGTATGGTGTTCTAAGTCATTTTAATCCATCCGCACAATTCAACAAGCAAATATGCTAATTAACACTAAGACCGACTTCTTACGAAGAACTAGACCTAGCACATTAACAGACAAGACTTGCTAATAACTTATCACCTCACGGTTGTCTAAGTTAGCTACACGTTTTCATCAATTTAACTAGTATAATTATTCATATGGTTATACTGCAGTTAAACCATAAACAATCACGACATAAAATCAATGATCTAAGCAATATCCTATTATATGACATAGACGATCAACAAGAATAAAGCGAAACAATGAAATTAGTTAAACCAAATCCAACATATAATATGCATCATATGAATAAAAAGATTAAAACTTTATTTAAACATAATCAACCATAATCCAAATCAACCAAACATGAGTTTAAACGTAAATCAACGTTTCATCCTAAAGCCTAGATGGTTTAACGAGTTTAGCCAATCACAATCATACCAACAAACGCAAATTCAAAAGTAATGAACATGATTAAAACAAACGAAAACGAAAGAACAATGTAACCCGAGTGATCCAAGATGCAGTCTTCAAACCCACGAGCTTTTGTTGCTTGGTTTCGTCGCCATAGCCTCCAAAAACGTCTTAATTCTGCTATTTTTCGTCTCCTATTCGTACCTGGAGGCTAGGGTTTAACTTAGAGGAGTTTATATAGTGAAACGCACCAAAAACGTGTCAAAAAACCACCTCCACGCCACGCCACGCGGTGAGAAAAGGGGGTCTAGCCGCGTAGTGTCTTGAGCCCCTTTTTCTGATCTAGTTTTTCGTTTTCGCGCTCTGGTTCGCTTGTAACTCTGTTTTGCTCCCCGTTTTTTTTTCCTACTTTCTTCTTTTTTCGCGCTCTTTTCAACTCTTCAAAAACTTAGGACCTACAAAATAATAAAATATAAGTACTATATAAAACCCTATAAAAATGACTAAAATGACTCGAAAACACAAACAAACGCTACACGGGAATTATGTATAATTTATACTCTATCAAACATCCCCACACTTAACCTTTTTCGTCCCTAAAAAAACATGCACATAGAATCACAACTTATTAATGCTTCAACATTTCATTACAGAATCACAAACAAGAAACGAATTAGATAAACAGCGGTGTGTTTAATTAAACACCCTAACACTAGCCAATTAAGTTTCCCCTTATGTTTTATTTAGATTTAATTAAATCAATATCTACAAGGTCTCACACAAAGGAAAAACAAGTCAGCCCGATTAATTGTTGCTTGACGAAGCACAGGATTAAACCACAAAGGTTTTCCTACCAGAATAACCTAAAGAACTTAACTAAGTAAAGAACTAGTGCTATATCAGGGTGAACATTGGATGTATGATATTTATGGGGATAGACTGTTTATTCTTCTTTTTTTTTCATAAAACAAGATCACCACACCCAGGGGTTTCGTATCCAAGTCGCTATCCCGGAGGTAGAGCACATGAGGTCTTGGATCACTTGCCTTATTTTTTTTTCTTTCTTTTTTTTTCATTTGATTTGGCCACTTTGAGCTCTTTTATTTAGCAGCTACTTTGAGCGCTTTCCAGTCTACACCCTGTGGACATTGATTTGCGGAAGTGCCACTTCTTTCATAAGAAGCGTGTTATAAATCCAAAAATGACACTACCCCTTAACCTATTTAAGTTCTAAAGCCTACAATGGTTCCTAGTTTTATTTAGTGTAATGCATTCCTATTTCTCCTAAGATGATGACCCACGAGATTCACGACAATTAACTTTCTATTATTACACTTAGGGAAACCATCTCAGCTAATTGGGTTACCAAAAGTTTATCCAAATTCATCTTTGTTTTAAAAAACTACAATTCATTTGAAAGACAAAATTAGTTTACTATCATTTTCTATTTAAAAGTGCACAACTTGAATAAAGACATTTTTCAAAATTTTCATTTTTTTTGGATTTTTAAGACTCTATATGACTAAAATTAAAATAAAAACTAAATAAAAGACTCAACAGAGTATTTTCCATCCCCACACTTAAGTTCTACATTGTCCTCAATGTAGAGATAGAAAACACCGAAAAAATAAAATAAATTGCAAAAATTAAAATGATAGAAGGTGAACTGGAAAAGACTTAGCTGGTATTGCGAGACGCGTAAGCTCCAAGTCTTCATTCCAATCTTCAGTTTCGATCGTATAGCATTTCGGTCGCGATCGATCTTCACCGACACTCTCGAGAATTGACTCTTCTTCATCTACACAAATACAAACTTACTCGAATGGAGATTGAGTACGGGTGAGAATGATTTAAACCTGCAAAAACAAAAACAAGAATACCCGAGCGTAACACCGACTCGACAAAAAATAAAATTAAAATAAAATTACCGACTCAATATAAACTCTACAAATAATAAGAAACCTCCCCACACTTAAACTTAATTAGGAGGTTTCTCCTTGATCTGGACCCTATCTAATCCATTCAATTCCACACGGTCCACAAAAACATTCAAAAAGTCAACAGTAGAATTGAAAATAATTTTGAAAATAAATTTAAAAGATCTAAACGGGTCAGACCACCAAAATTTGTACTTACTTGGCATGAACCGAATGCTCTGCATGTATCGTGAAGACTGGTCGTTCTTGCACTTCATGGGTTTCTTCTTCCATGTAGATCATCTTCCGATCTCGTTCTCAGGCTCACTCTGCTCTTGCTTTATCCCCACACTTAGCATTTGATTGTATACTAAGTCTTCAAGAATCTTCAAATCGCCAAGTGGGTCAAACTCTCCATGCATTATCATAAATAGGCAGGCCCACCAGTTCATCAACAAAATCATCCTCCCAAGATGGAACTGGTACCTCCTTCACATCTATCTCCTGCTTAGATTCAACTTCTAATTCCTGCACACCATCATCCTTAACAGACAAACAAGAAAAATTGAATGAACCCAATGACTCGAATTCATCCTTAATTAAATCAACTGATGCAGAAACTTCAAATTGAGAATGATTAGATTGGAGTTCAGAACACTTACCTGGCTCGGAGATATCATCCTCATCATGCAAATCTGTTTCGGCATGCTCCGCTATCTGTTTCTCATCATCAGTAGAGATGTTTAGTTCTTGAGTGGCTTCGTATGTTGCCATCCTTAGATTAGCCAGTTCATTCGTAAGACTCCCATTTTCTTATAGATAATCAAGTTTCTCCGCTGAACTTAGTGAGTGCCATCGAGTGTTCATGACCTCCTACACCCTCATTAATTTTGTTTTCATACCTGAGTAACTCTTCATTTTTACTTTCTCTTCCTGAAAAACTGGAAGTGGGACTGAAACGTCCGTTGTAGTCTCCGGTTGTACTTGAGATTCTTGCAAAACACCATTCTCACAAGACAAGTGTGAAATATCCTGTAGTAGTGATAATATTACAAGAATCAGAAGAGAATGTAGAGAATGAGTTATCATTACCTGAAAAACAAGGAATGGGCTGCGTGTGCACGATTTCATTCGAATCATAGTAAATAATATTGATCTGAGGACAAGGACAAAGATCATTATCTGATTCCTATTGCAGCCTCAGACACTGAACTTCTTCCAAACACTTCCTGCTTTCCTTTAAAGCTTTATAGGAATCTTCCAGCCTCAACTGGTTTCGCTCTACGAGGATTTCCTATTCTGCTAACCTCTTTCGAGCATTGGAATCATCAGATACTAATTGGGTTAGCAAATCCTCCATTCTGCTCAACCTCCCGAAATCCTGCGGTTGAGGATCATAGCTGACATTGTTAGACACTAGTTCCGTCAACAAGCACTTTATTCTACTCAACCGCCCGAAATCTTGGGATGTCGGAAACTCCTGTGAATAATATGTATGCGCATGCATAAAGGAGTTAGTAACACAAAGTGGTGCGGAGGACTTCGAATAATCTGGACATAAACATGTAATATGAGGTCCTCCGCAGATGTCACACATTCTTATTTACAAGAAAGACTCAAATAAAAAAAATAAAATAAACTATTCCTAAGACTCAAATAAACAAACACAAAAAGCACATGTATAGCAAGTCCGGGTGCAAACATATATATAAAATAATTAATAAAAACACCTAGTTTTAATATTTATAAAAACCTAGACAAACCTACTAGATCACACACAACCGGCAGTGGACCAGTCGGATGTAATATAGTAAAATGTAAGTCCGGGTGTCGACCCACAGACTCTATATACTACGATAATTAACTAAATAAAGACTCACTAACTAGACACGAACTTTAAATGAAAGAGTATTTGAAATGTGGGTTTTGATAAAAATAGTAACTTACTAAAAACAGAAACTTACTAAAAACAGAAACTAGCACGAAAGATAAGAAACGAAAACAGATGAATCAAAGCAAACCACCTAGGCTAGAATCTGCGCTGATTTCAGAATTTTACTCACGTTTGGTTTACTTGTTATGGAACTGGAATCTTAATTTATTCACTCAATCGACGCCACTAACTAGGACCCTTGACCCTTTTCGAGAAGACTCATACGGGTTTCTATCAAGTTATTACGCAAACCAGTTGTGACATTAGAGTTCCTCACAGTTACCTAATTTAAGTATGTTTAAGTGACCTTACAAGAAACCTACCTCACAGTATGGTGTTCTAAGTCATTTTAATCCAACCACACAATTCAACAAGCAAATATGCTAATTAACACTAAGACCGACTTCTCACGAAGAACTAGATCTAGCACATTAACAGACACGTTTTCATCAATTTAACTAATATAATTATTCCTATGGTTATACTGCAGTTAAACCATAAAACAATAACGATATAAAATCAATTATCTAAGCAATATCGTATTATATGACATAGACGATCATCAAGAATAAAGCGAAACAATGAAATTAGTTAAACCAAATCCAACATATAATATGCAACTTATGAATAAAAAGATTAAAACTTTACTTAAACATAATCAACCACAATCCAAATCAACCAAACATGAGTTTAAACGTAAATCAACGTTTCATCCTAAAGCCTAGATGGTTTTACGAGTTTAGCCAATCACAATCATACCAACAAACGTAAATTCAAAAGTAATGAACATGATTAAAACAAACGAAAACAAAAGAACAATGTAACCCGAGTGATCCAAGATGCAATCTTCAATCCCACGAGCTTCCGTTGCTTGGTTTCGTCTCCGTAGCCTCTAAAAACGTCTTAATTCTGCTATTTTTCGTCTCCCATTCGTACCTGAAGGCTAAGGTTTAAGTTAGAGGAGTTTATATAGTGAAACGGGCCAAAAACCGTCAAAAAACCACCTCCACGCCACGCCACGCGGTGAGAAAAGGGTGTCTGGCCGCGTAGCGTCTTTAGCCCCTTTTTCTGATCCAGTTTTTTGTTTTCGCGCTTCGGTTCGCTCGTAACTCCGTTTCGCTCCCCGTTTTTTCCTACGTTCTTCTTTTTCCGCGCTCTTTTCAACCCTTCATAAACTTAGGACCTACAAAACAATAAAGTATAAGCACTATATAAAACCTTATAAAAACCGACTAAAACGACTTGAAAAGGCAAACAAACGCTACACTGGAATTATGTATAATTATACTCTATCAGTGGTGCTGGTGATGTGAGATATGTCGGATTTATGCTTTAATTTGCTGATGAATTTAACTCATTACAAATCTTGATTTGGGTGGTGCTGAAGCTGAAACTGGGGTATTAGAAGCGAAGGTACAGTGAAAGTTAATAGTGGAGCTAGTAAGGTATTGGAAGGAATAAAGGCTGAGGTAATTCCGGGTGAACAGGTGGAGTCGAATTTTGTGGAAGTTGTGAACGCTGAGGCAGAAATTCCTGACAACGTTGCAAGCAGACAAAGTATCTGCTCTGTCACACCCCCAAAAACACCAGAATCAGAAGAAGCAACAAAAACTGGAAGTGGATGTGGATGAAGCAACAAAAAAACACCAGACAAAGTATCTGCTCTGTCACACCCCCAAAATCCACTAACGGAGTTTTGCCGTTAAGTGTGCGACAAACCAGGATCTCAGTCATTAGTTACACCAAACGACACTATATGAATTTAAAATATACGTGTCTCATTAAATGAGAAAATTTAATACAGAGTTAACGTTTAATAATTTGCGGAAGCGTGATCGAAATGTAATGTCGATAATATTAAATGGAACTAAATGCGCAAACACGCGCCCAACATAAGAAACATAGTTTAAATATTTGTTAAAACCAAACATAGTTTTTAAATGCAAGAAAGTGTTTAAATGCAAAGTTGTGACTCCATGCCATGTCCTAAGTGCCTTGAACCTCAGTGTCCTGTAAAAGTGAAAGACTAACAAGTGTCAACACGACGGTTGGTGAGTTCACATAGTAAGTATAAAATCCAGTAAGTTCAGTTGCAAGCAGAAATATAAATTAAGTATGTCATTATAGGTAGCTAGTCTACAGCACATGTCCTTAGAGGCGTATGTATCTGACCGAAGCTGACGTATGTACACAATAAGTGCATTTTGCCTGTTCGTACATCCCAGCAGGATGCACTGTAAGTATGTTAGGTCATTCAACACCCGTTCGACAGGTCCTTCTGTCGTGCTAGCGCGACTAGCCCGGGTGGGGTTTGTCAAACCCAGTAGTACTACTCAAAATTTCCCAGCTATTTCACAAATATTAACGGTCAACTAGGTATCCATGAGGTCTTTCATGAACAAAATAAAAGTTGCTCTAATCCAGACATGCAACATAAAGAATTTGTAAATCCGTAAAAGTAATCGTTCGCGTTTTCAGCCCATAAAAGGTTGAAACAGTAAACGTACAGTTCAGTGAACTCACCTTAGGTTGCACAGCAAATCAGTTTCAAAAGCACACAATGTAATACAGCAACCTAAATAATAGCAGGTCTATTAATGTGTGTTCGTGTAGGGTCATAGAACCCTATGCATCCAAATAGTCATACAGTTTGTGCGAGATTGGAATAGTTTGACTTTTTGACCAAGTTTGACTTTTGTTGATCCAAGTTGACCCACAACCCGTTGGTGATTTATTAAGTGTAAGTAGTTTACATTTGATGTATTTGTTCATGTTTCATTCACAAACCACATCACATGACAAGTATTCAACAAGTTAAGTTTTTATGTCCATAAAAGTTTCCTTTATAGGAAAGTCAGACTTCTACAGCATGCTAGCATAATTCAACATCCTAGAGACTCCCAAACATCCTTATGCATGTCAACTATTACATGAAAACCATAGCATGCTACACAAAACAACAACACACACTATCACTATACGGTTTTCAATATGAGACATACTAGCATGTATGGTCACTTCAAAGCACAACACCTTGTCCACATGTTTCACTTCAACTAACATAGCAACACTTTCACCATGGCATCCTAGTTAACTAGAACACACCATTTAGATTCCAAACAACCAACTTCATGCAACCGGTGTATTACCTACTTATCACCTTTACATACCATTTCCATGTCAAAGGTCAATTTACCATTCACAAGATGGCCTACAATCTTCCACAAGCAAATCCATTCATGTTTATATGTCCAAAGTCACTAAACATGCACCCTAGTGAATTTTCATGACAAAAAGTTTCCACATTTAGCAAGTCATACCAAATCAAGTCGGATTTCCACGTTCAAAATCAAAATTCATCTAATACATTCTACAAACATGCTAGTAACCTCATAACAACTCTTAGATGTCAACAGCATGCAATTTCACATGAGTCCTAGAGAAAAGGTACTATTTTTAGTAATATGTCCAAACGAGCATGAAATTTCAAAACTAAATAATCAAACTTCATCCAATTCACCATATCACCATATATTTCATCATTTTACATCATAATCATGCATGCAAATTCATGTTCCAATGTCATTCTATAAACCCTAATTTTTCAACAATACTAACATGGATTCGATTAGTCATTTGATCATCAAAACACCAAATAAACCTAGAATCTATACCTAATTCCACAACACAATCACCAATTTACAATTTTGGATGAACTAGGGTTTCATGACTTGCAATTTATATAGTGATTTTAGGATTAAAAATTACTTGTATTGTGTTTACAACTCCAATTAGCAAGCAACAACACCACCAAAGATTCAACACAACCGAACATCATCACTAGAATCCATCACCGACGCCATTAATCACTACTACCGTGCTTTAGTTCTGCTGTCCATCACCATCCATCGCAACCCACCATCACTAACATCAACAAAAACGAGTAACAAACCTCAAAGCCCTAGCAGCCGCAACCTTTGAAGGCCTATAACTTTTAAACCGTTGAGATTCAGAGTATGAGATTACCACCGTTAGAAGCGTCTCGTCGAGACGAAGAATTTGATATATTATTTGTGCCATGAAAGTTGCCGGAGGTGGTCGGAAATTGGCCGGGAAGAGGGCTACATTGAGAGTGACGAGAATGGTGGGGGTGGGAGGCTAGTTAGGGTTTGTAAAAGTGATGTGGGGTGATAAATAAGTTGTTTATATAGTACGGTTTTGAGGTGGGTCTTTCTAAGTAAACATTGCGTATCCGGGACTGCGTGTCGTATCGTTTCCTGTCCAACTTATCGTCGAGATTAAGGTTTCTAAATCTATTTCCCAAATCGTTGCCAAATGTTATTTTATTTATTAGTACTTCAATTATTTGAACGTGCTTGAGCGGGTACGTGTTTTCGTAGCGTTTCTAATCATTTTATTTGAATTATCGCTTAAAATCTCGAAATCAAGATTATAGTAAATATACTAATTGAAGATAGTATCTTTAGTATTTTAACACTCGGGTTATTACTTTAGATGTCAGCTAATGCCATTACGGCTCGGTATCCGTGTTTCGCAATTAAATAAGTTTGTTTGTTTTGTGATTAAATATACAACTTCTTATAAGTACGTAAAATGCATTTTTATATTAATATGTAGAACGAACATTTGCTATAATGCATTGGGCCTATAATGAGCCTCGTTTATCTTAATGGGCTTTGTTTAATAGATTGGGCCCTTATTGGGTCTTTAAGCCCATTTAGTAGAAATACATGTTTGATAATCATATAAATTAATATAGTTTTGTTAAGGGAATTAACCTAAAATTGCCGAGTGTCACATGCTCACGAAAAAATCCAAGAGATTACACATAACGTTTGCTGAAATCCGAGCAAACAAGTTTTTTCTGTTGAAATCTACCTAGTGAAACTGAAAGTCTTTAACACAGACAATTGTATAATAGCTTAAGAGTAGTGGAGTTGCCACAACTTTCAGCAGCTGCTGTAGATATACTAAAGTTTGCTATCCTTTTGTTGTATATAATAGGATACTATGTGTCACACCCCGACCGATGGCGGAAGAGGCGGACGAAAGTGAATAGATTTCTCGTAGCTTATGGTACTTAAAATATGTTTAAGTTTCATTATTCAAGTAAGGGCATACAATAATTCAAACAAACTGAAACAAGTAAGACATTTTAATTAATTTATCTAGGTCCAAGAAAAGTCTTAGATATGACGCATCCTAAATAGTCCGACTAACTGCAATTCCTAAAATAATGTGAAAAATAACTGGTCAGCTAAAAAATTAGCTGGTGAGTAAACATAGGTTTGAAATACATATAGATACGCTGATAAAAATTCAATTCATGTCGTTATGTCAAAACTTATAAATGCAAATATATACATACAAGATAATAACGCATTATCAAACCTTGAATACATGATAAAGGGGGGGGGGGGGTCCAAATGATAATGATAACTCGGTTATAATCACCCAAGAATCAGGGGGCGGGTCCTTTGACCCATAGATCTATCATTAGTAAATGTCGGTTTCTATAAATTAATAATTACACTTGCACAAAAATTGCTATCAGGCTATAAACATATAATTTGCAAGTAAAGACATAACATGAATTGTTTACTGATAACATGAAATAACCGAACAACTAAAATCTGATAAATGAAATCCAATTTAATAGGTCACATGATATCACCCCAAATTGAAAATAAGAAAACGGGATATGAATACTCACATGATAACTGTTTGATCGAATGAAAATGAAATAAAACTTGAAAAGTCACCGGGAAACTCCTTAAGGATCACCTAAAGGATATTATACTATGTTAGATTGATAACTGAAAACGATCTATGAATATAGTGTTCTAATTGGAATCTGGGTTTAAGTAAATTAATTTCTACAAATGAAAAGGGATAATAATATATTAGTAATAGATTTTTATAAAAATGATTAAATAAGTAGTATCATGTTTAAATATATAACGATTAACTGCTATGAATTTAATTAGAATCAATAAATCCATAGCTGTCATAACCTATATGATGAATTTAACTACTTCTTTATAAAAGTAATTTACAAAATTAATACTTAAATAATATCATCATCGTAGTCGCAAATAAGTAAAACATGATTTTATTATAAATCTATGTTTTAGAGGTCTTATACGTAAAGATTAATTAAAATGTTTCTATCATAAATCTTTATTTTATAAAATAAAATCTTATATCTAAACAATTATATATAGTCTTGTATAAAACCATTCAAAAATTTACTTGTAAAACATCTCTCAAATTACTAGTAATTAAAGAGATTTAATGTAAGTAGGTGATTTGTTTAAATCATAAAAATTGTTAAAAATATATATACAGGTCCAGGGACTCGAACCCTGGACCTTCTGATTCTTATCTAACGCATCAAACCAACAGACCAACTTGAGTTTTTTTGTTAATAAACCAAAAACAAAATCGTTATATCTTGTTACTTCATAAAACCCCAAATTCTATATAAACCCTAAAATCACAATCACATGAATAAAGATCTGAAACACAAATTGATCATCATATTTCAATCTATACATCAAAACGAGTTATATGAGTGGCTTGATTACCTGATTTCGGACCAAATTGATTAAGATAAGTATAAAATAAGAATCGGCTGCGAACGACATCAACGATGATCCAGGGCAGATGATGTGATTCAATTGATGATGTAAAAGCATTTAGCGATGATCGAACATCGAAAACCTTAATGTAATTGATTTGTAATGACACCCGAATATGGTGATCGAATGATGAACAGGGGACGAAGAAGATGACGATCAATGGAGGTTTGTGTGTGTGTTGAAGTTGTAATTGATGTTTCAGATGGATGTAGAGAGTTCGTATGAATGAGTTTGATATTTTATAAATGACTGAATTGTGGTCAAAGTAATGTAACAGTTTTGAGTTGGTTTCGGAGGTATTTTGGATCACTTTTCAATTTGTACCAATTACAGCTGTGTATCACTTCTCAATTAGTTTACAGATCGCCTTGACTTAAGTTAATTGGTTTATCATCTGTGATTTTGATGGATAAAAAGTGTTTAAATTGGGTGTTTTGGATACTTGCTGGAGTTAATGGAGACTCGCCGGCAAACTCTGCCTGAAAAACGGGATATGGGGATGGGGGTTTGGGCTTTATTATCAACTTACAACACTGGTCCCTACAATTTCGTTTATTATCTTTTGGGCATTAAGTATTAATCATGTTTTAATATCTACAAAATGAACCCTTAACTTTACTTCGTTAAATAAAACTCTAACTTAACTAATCCACTAATTAGCTAACTTTATAAATTTTATAAAAATAGATTTTATATAATTATTTGAATTTTCTTATAAATAACATTTTATTTTTATTACTTTATAAGTTACCCAAAAATATATTTGTTAGTTAATGGTTATTTAAATGATTCAATGTAGTTAGGTAATTGGAGGGAACTACTAAATATATATGTGCATTTCATACTAACTGAAATAATTACCTAATTATCCAAATGAGTTTCGGGTTCGCGATTCGAGTCGGGGCAAATGTCACACTATATTCATGGTATGTCATGTTATGGTTGCTTGATGGATGTAGTTTGGCATTAGTACTATATCTAGAATAGATAGCTAGGATCAGTTCTATAGTAGTATAAATAAATCACACTTGTGATCATTTATGTCTAAGCCTTCTATTGTAATCATCGCCTCAAGGATTCATTGGAAAGGAACATTATAAACTATATCCACGGTTACATTGCTTATCTATATATTATATGTGTGCTAGATCAAACTAATATATTATGGATTCTATACTTGTGATTCTACTGAACTTGTGTGTGACACTAACCAACACATTGTAATGTTGAAGGAAACAAAATTAAGGAAGAGGAAGATGAACCGGTTGTGGACTATGATTCTAAGAAAGAGTTTTATGAAACTAAGGAGAAGCCAACGACGTATGTTGATCAGAGGAGTTCAGCCAAAGGGGATGTGGTAGAACTGGAAAAGGCATATTGGTGGTGAAGGATTAGTTCAGAACATGAAAGAACCATTATTTTAACGATCATGCTAAACTCCTTGAACTATAAATCCATTCAGGAGTTCAAGATAATTTGAAAGTTTTAGGTTTATGAAGGCGTAAAGGAAGAGATAGAAGAAGGATATTGATTGGGTCAAAGGTAATGGAATGATAGTTGCAGATTGAAGCCAATAAAGACCGTCACAAGATTGAGAGTACCTAATGTACAACCTTTTAGACTGTAGAATTTCATTAAGTGGTTCAATGATAACAAAACAGGAGAAGCAGTGGTGAGAGTAAAATATGGAAATGAAGTAAGGCTATTCGATCCAATGGAGGTATTCTCCTTAAATGACGATGATTTGAAAGTACTATGTGAAAATCAGATCAAGTATGGAGAAGGAATTAAGACTAAAGAGGAAGCTATCTCGTTTGAAAGGGTGGCCATCAGGGCAATAGGGGTTAGATTGGAGGTAAGGCATCTCGCTGAGAGTGAGCATCGATTTGAAAAACATTAAAGAAATGTGAGAGATCTGGCAAGGCAGAGGGATCATTCAATAGTTAGAGCTAACCTTGAAGACCCTGCAGGTGAATACCCCATAGGGGGAGTATTGGTGATTACATATAGGGTGATATTCGCCTTGAGTTACATGCATTTAGTTTGCTATTTCTAATAGACTAGCTTTATTATCCATTATAGGTAAACTGTTGTCAACGAAATTACGAGAAAGTTGTCATATTCTTGGAAATTTTGCTACAGAGAAATTGCCAGCGAAATTAGCTTATGTAAGTCTATAAATAGAAGCTCAATTCTTTATTTTACAACTCTTGGATTTGTAATGTTATGTTGTTGATTTGAGTTCATACACATTTGTCATTGCTAGGAGCTTGTTTTATTACATCTTTGGAGCATCTATTAATTTTTGTTCTCTTTGCTTGATTATAGAAATGGTTTATTACTACTTTCACTTTTAGAATCAAAGCTTTTTACAAGTAATCAAATCAATAACTTGTGGATCTATATAGATCTAAACAATCAAAAGCATGTTTTATCGATCACAAGGCCAACATTTAGCCATGGGTTTTCTGAAACATATGTGGCTAAAACTAGTTATTTTTACTATATTACACAAACGGACACATTTAAAATATATGCATGTGCATGTTACTACCATTTAGCCACACTTTATTTGGACTACATAAGTTTATTACAACAACCCATAGCCACGGTTTTTTGAAATATTTCGGCTAAAAATAGCTTTATAACTTTAAAATTCAAGAAATTGAAGGTTTAGAGAGAGAAAAAACATAGAGAAATACAAAAACAGCTAAAAAGTCAAAAGGAAAGTAAAACACAATTGAAAATGTTTCTATAAATAAAGAATGTTGAAAATGAACTAAGCATGTGGTATGTTAAACTAGATTAAAAAATCAATTTTATAAAAATGCAATTACTTGATAACAAGAAAAGTTTGCAAATTTGATGAATTAATGACTAGTGTTGAGAACTAACACTTGCAATGAGTTTGTGAATGTGCGGGTTCAAGAGAAAAATTGGGAATTTGACTTAAAAAAATTTCAATGCAATAGTGGTTAAACGTTCAAAAAGTACTTGGACGTCCAACACAAAAGTTTTCTTAGAAATGTTCAAAGGGAACATTCCTTGGACGAATTAGCCAAAATATGCATGTAAAACTCTCTAAGTGTTCATCAATCCTTGGACGGATAGAAGAAACACCAGTTGTCCATGAAAACTCATGAACGTCCAACAATGGTTAGGATTCTAAAATGTTAACCCAAAGATTGAATGTTCTTATAACTGTAATTGAATCGATATATTTCATTGTTAACTTCGCATACTACATATCAATCTCTGATTCAGGTCTAGGGTTTTTTATTTAGGTACGATGAAGAGTGACTGGCTGACTGCCCCTTCAAAATTTTCCAAAGAAACTTCAAAAAGAATATTAAATTTTTTAAATGTAAACCTGACCCATTTTTAAAATCAGTGACTTTTAAAACCGGTCTTCTATACTTAGAAAATTTTATGAATTTTCATAAAATTTTAATGAACAACATAAGTGTTGCCCAAATTATTTTTTTGTTTTTTGTTTTAAATTTTAGCCTTTACTTAGAAAGTTAAATAAAATCTTTTACAAGCTTTTATCTTTACAAAAAATTAATATAAAAAAGAAAAAAATCTATTTTAAATAAATTAACATTTGTATTAGTTTAAAATCTTAACTCAAACATAAATTAAGTAAAACATAAATATATTTTTAAGTCATTTATGTCATTTCTAACTTGTCTCGCTTCAATTTTGATGGAAAATATTGTGTTAAAGTTCCAATCCCTCCACAACATTTGTGTTTGCTTACGTGCTTAGATGAAGATGTTCGTGAAGCAGATGGATACACTAAAGCTATCAAATTGCTATTGAGAACCAGATACGGTTACACAATGTGTATGCAGCCTGTTGTGTACTCACGTTTTATCAAAAGATCTAGAAAACTGTTGTTGTGGTAGTGGATGAAAGTTGCAACAAGACAGCCAAAGGGAAACATACCTTTAACAAAACATTGGACATTACCGAGCTTCTATCGTAACTACCCTCAGAATTGGTGAAGCTACTGAGCATGCTCGAATTGTATACTTAGAAGCTAAAGAGACAGTACTAGTGAACAAGGTTGTGTCCTCAATGGAAGTTCATATATTACTGCTTTCAACACTGTTTATCGAGAAGAAGTGTTAGATGGGATAACGTTCCATCAAAGACGGCTTCAGCCATTATTGCCATTTGCATTGACAAACTATTTAATATGGAAACATGAATCTTTGAAGGCTTTACATATAACCTAGAGCAAGTAAGGAGGTATAAGTTCCTAATGTATCCTCGATTCATACCAGTGGCGGAGCTAGCAAAATATATCAGGGGTATCCCGAAATTTTTTTTGCCCTACGCTCATATAATTTATTTTTTTCGTACACGTATAGAAATTTTTTTTGGTGTACACTCATTCAAAACATCATTTTCTTGCATATCATTAGTAATATATGAAGTTTTAGCATTATTTTATCGAAAATCGTTAGCAATACTTTGACCATTTTAACCAATATCATCATTTTATTGGCATTTTTTCCAAACCATTTGCCAATAAAAACTTGTTCTAATTATTCAGGGGTATCCTTTAACTGCTCAAGTGTATCCTAAACATAAAATGGAAAAAAAAAAACTTTAAATTTTACACTACGCACGAAAAGTTGAGCCATAGCCCAGACTACCCCTCGCTTCTTCATATGTCCGCCCCTGATTCCTACAATGTCTGATTAATTCTCAATTTCCATAGCTAATAGCTAAAGGAGTACATGGAGAAAGATTTGCGTCCTCTTATATGAATGCCAAATCCTTTGAAAGTATGTGAAGGGTTGTGGTTGCATCTCCCACGATAAACACTAATTTATTTGCCTATTTAAGACAAGTTGCCAGAGATGAAATTTTTGCTCGTGAAGGGCAGTTCCATTTTCTTGATGAGATCATCAATCTAGAGGAACTGATTGTTAGAAAATTTTGTAATACACAAATTATATTTTGTGAAAAATACAAAATAATAAATTAGTTGGTGTTATAAGTTTCAATATTTTGTTAGTTTCAACTAGTTAATTGTGTTGAATATATATTTCAACTCATAATTAATTAGGTTGACTAAGTGTTTTACTCCATGTTTATGGACAATGAATGGGGTGTTTTAACTCATTCTTGTCCTATAAATACCAAGGTGAACCTTGGTTAAAGACACACCAAATACAACACCAAAGAACTCCAACTATGAAAACATTCTCTCATTCTTTCTCTTCTAATTATTTCAACATGTAGTTGATCTTCTTCATCTCGTTTCTTTAAATATAATTTGGGTTGTGAGTCAATCTCGGCAGTACATACTGCTTCGGCTGTTGTACCCTGGGAAACAAACGAGTTCTCTTGGGAGACTCGGAATTTGTTTTAAGGGACCCGTGTTGAACACGAATCCTCAGCCATGTTTTTGCTTCTGCTTCTACTCATTTCTTGTATTGTATTTTATTTTGGTTGTAATCATATTGTAATTTACTTGTTTTCTTTATATTCTTTGTATTGTAAATGAATTTAAAGAATAATATTGTGTTTTTGTACGGACGGTTCTTACAATCTTAAAACAAATTTTTTTAAATTACCGTTCGTATTTAAAAAAAAGAGTCATTGTTTGTCTCTCAAAGTTGGACTTAGAGAACTTACACTTGACTTCTTTTTAGAACCGGATTTTATTTACAAAGAAAGTGGTTCAATTTTTATCATTTGTTGGTTTTGATTGAGCGTAATTTTTACCATTTGTTGGTTTTACCATTTAAAAGCTTTTGTAGTTTTTCATAAAACTTGACTCAATTACTTTGAGAGTTTAATACTCTTATGAGTTTCTTTAACATTCAAAAGTGGTTTTATTTTCATTAAAAAATTTTATTGAATGTTTCAAGGTGTTAAAACAAAAAGGTTGAAGATCCAACTTTGTTTTAAATCAAAGATTTCAAAACCTTGTGTGGTTTGAAGATCAAAATTTAAGTTAACCTTTTGTAGGTTTCAAGATTAGTTTTCATATGCGTGTTAAGAATGATTATGGTTGTGTACGCATCTTATGAAAACCGGTATTTCTTATTAGCGAGTAAGAAATCTTTCATATGTGAAATTTGTGTTTTTAACATGTGTGTTAAAACCTAATGTTGTTCTAATTAAGTATTAGAAGAGATTCCTTTTAAAATAATCAAGTATGTATGGATTTAGTATTAATCTTTTAAATTTAAAATCGTTTTTTTTTGTTAGAAACAAATGATGAAATCATAATTCACTCGAAAACGTTGACAATCATGATCATTAATTATGCGTGCTTTACAAATGACCATTATATAAAACTTTTCGTTTCAAAACATTTTGCAAACGTTTTGTTGGAACCTTTCATTACATGAATCCACCATATGCTTAGAACGTTTGATGTAGACTTTTGTTGACTAATGTGCGTGTTTGAACCCATTTACTTATCTAGCATGTGTGTTAGATATGACCTTAATTTTATGGTCTAAAAGCGTCTTATGTAGGCGTTTATTCTTAATATTTGTGTTAATGATAAATTTGAATAAGAGTGTTTTATGTAAACATCTTATCTCTAACATGTGCCTTAGAAGTTATTTATTCAACAAAACTATTTACAATTTTGGGTATTGATTTCCGTAATCAAAACATAAAATTAAAATAGTTTATTTCGAAACTGCTAAGTGCATGTTTTGGCAAAACTAAGATTTGGTTTAAAATGAAATAAACCAAAAGTTTACATAAAGTGTTAACATAGTTTGTTACTCTTGTGAAAGTAACATGTCATAAAGCAATAATAGATTCAAGTTGACTATTTGATGGAAAGATAAATCTTTGTTGCTATGAACATATATAATTGTTCAAATACTAATACATGTGAATAATAACATGATGTTTTATATCAATTTTGTGATTGTTCAAAGTGGGAGTACCACTATGGGAGATCAATTTGTGATTCTTCAAAGTCCATATGAGTCAATGATGAAATCTTTTGAGAAAAAAAAAGTTTATGATCCTAGATTGAATGACGGTCTATGTACGATTACGTAACATACATATTAGACGTTCCTAAATATTGAGATTTTGGGATGTTGAACAACTCTCATTGTTTGTTTAAACTATGAGATGAATGTTTTGAACGAATATTGGGATATTCCTTAAAAGCTGTGAAGAATCAGAATGATGCATCTTCTGTTCACATGCTAGAGTATTGTAGTCTAAAGCATGCTAGACTAGTACTTGTTAATTATGGTGCTCTGAGGAGACTATTAATGTGAAACATTCAACTCATATACAACATAAAAGTAAAGTTGTGTATAAGACAATTTGAATGACGGTTGTCATTCAATATAAGAAAAGTCATATAACTCATGGAGAACTCAATTTTCTAGATTTAACCTAGATGATAACTTAAAAGTATTTAAGTTTGAGATGGTTGATAACAACTTATGACAAGGCATGCGTTGCTTTAGTCGGCAAACAAGCATTGACGACATCTTTGATACAAGACGTTGATCTTGTTCAAATCATGGATGTCTAATCGTATATTTAAACATTTTCTATCTAAATGCAAGAAATGTGGGGGAAAGCCATTTGAGAAATGGTATTTGAGAAGTTTTCTCAAACCCGTATCAAAAGAGAACCTTTTGTTGAGCCAAATATAATGCAACTATGTGACCGAATCTACAAGCTAGACTCGAAGGTCAATTGGTTAGATTTAACATCTAATTACTAATGGCATGGATATGCTAAGCTTGAAATGCATTTTAAAGACAAAAAGGTACCTCAGTTCGAGTTGATACTCGGGGTTATAGTCTTAAAAAATGACAAAAGGCAAGATTAACTTGTGAGTTAATAACACATCATAACAACTCATCTCAACTGCAATTATCTATATTGACTCGACGGAGTCATAGATAATGGTTTTGGATCCAACAACATGAGAGACAGAGTTGTGGAATGAGACTAAAGCCCATGAAAGATGGTATATGAAGGAAAACCTAACTTAGTTGACTGGAGATCCCAAGATCTAAGTTCAATAGGACAACCTACTCATATATATAAGGGTGGTCACTGTGGGGGCATAGCTAATATACAAGTCGATATATAAGCTAATATGTATAAACGTTTATATATGTCCTCCTAAATTATAAAGGGAGCTTAAATACTTCCTAGTCCATTCCTATAACAACAGTGACACGTTGTGAGACTAAGCATACCGTATGGTTAATGATTTGCGTAATCATAGTAACCTTAATGCTTTTAATGATTTTTTTAGATAAATCACCTATGTGAAAGAGAAGTGGGGTCGCTTCGGATGAAATTGTGGGGCGCGATTCCTAGAGCTTTCGCAGAACCAGGCTAGTCTTCCATGACCATAACGGACACGACAATGAGGGTTTGATCGAACCAGGGAGAGTGTTGTGTGAAGTGTATTGTCGTCTCCATAAGTGGTGGTTGGTTCAAGGACATCACGTCTACCGAACCACTAGGAGACTAAGTATGCATCACAACGGAAGGTTCAAAGGTAACACCTACCTATCCGGCAATACTCAACCGCTAAATTATATCTAAGGAACTAGTATGTAACGATCAATTTGGATTGTCGGAATAATATGTGAAAATGAGTTTTTCACGTGAGAAAATGGGTTTTTCATTTGAGAAATGAGATTTTGTCTTTTTCCCATGTGGGGGATTGTTGGAAAATTTTGTAATACACAAATTATATTTTGTGAAAAATACAAAATAATAAATTAGATGGTGTTATAAGTTTGAATATTTTGTTAGTTTCAACTAGTTAATTGTGTTGAATATATATTTCAACTCATAATTAATTAGGTTGACTAAGTGTTTTACTCCATGTTTATGGACAATGAATGGGGTGTTTTAACTCATTCTTGTCCTATAAATACCAAGGTGAACCTTGGTTAAAGACACACCAAATACAACACCAAAGAACTCCAACTATGAAAACATTCTCTCATTCTTTCTCTTCTAATTATTTCAACATGTAGTTGATCTTCTTCATCTCGTTTCTTTAAATATAATTTGGGTTGTGAGTCAATCTCGGCAGTACATACTGCTTCGGCTGTTGTACCCTGGGAAACAAACGAGTTCTCTTGGGAGACTCGGAATTTGTTTTAAGGGACCCGTGTTGAACACGAATCCTCAGCCATGTTTTTGCTTCTGCTTCTACTCATTTCTTGTATTGTATTTTATTTCGGTTGTAATCATATTGTAATTTACTTGTTTTCTTTATATTCTTTGTATTGTAAATGAATTTAAAGAATAATATTGTGTTTTTGTACGGACGGTTCCTACACTGATAGGTGAATTTCCTAACATATTTTTGATGATTAATCCATAAGTAATGAAGAAGATGAAAACAATTCAGATGATGATAATGATGATGATATTGATGACGAAACTAAGGTGCATGAAAATGAGAATGTTGATACTGAAGCTATTGTGAATGATCCTAGAGCAAAGAATGTAGTATAGATATTGATGATCTGATCTAGATTTGGATAACCAAGTCCACTTCACCAATCACCACTCCAACATACACCACCTCAACATACACAATCATCACCACAACATCAATCATCACCATAAAACTCACAATCTAAACACACACAAACATCACCATCTCAACACATACAAACATCTCTACATCACTTACTACTTCAACACACATCATAATCTTAATCACCATAACAATTAATACTCATAGAACTGGCCGGTCAATCTAAGTATGGTGTAAATAAAAAATATGTTCATTTTACCAAGATGAAAATAAATACACTTTACCAACACTGAAACATGAAGCTGATGTGCTAAAAGCTACTAAAAGCTGCCAAATATGTTTGGATGTTGCTTGTTAGATAAAACGTATAGATGAGCTGCTCAAAGAAAAGAATGAAGAGTTAGAGATATGCCACGGGCAACTTCTTGAAAGACCAAAGAAAAGAATATTAAAGCATCTTTGATATAGTGTAAATTATACGTTTATCCGGTGTTAAGTTTGCACACGTTTTGAGTCATTTTTATATAGTTTACTTTAGGTTTTGTTTAGTAATGATTCATATGTGTTTCGTAGGTCCCAATTTGATAAAATGATGAAAAGATCGTGTTAAAAGAAGATCGTAGGCGAAAACAGGACACGAAATGGAGTTACTAGCAAATCGGAACGCGAAAACGAAGCACGAAACGACGCGGGGCTCCTCACCAAGCCACGAGACCAGCAACAACCCCCTAGCCGCACGAAGCGACGTGCTACGGTGGTGGTTTGGTGGCTAGTTTATGGTGCTACGCGGCCAGGAACCTAAATCCTCGTCGCGCGACGCGATGAGGTGTTTTTGATAGAAAGTTTTGACGGATTTTGGTGCAAATCACTATATAAACTTATCTTCTTGTTACCGTAGCCTCTAGGTACATTTGGGAGACGAAAATTGGTTGAAATGAGAGGTTTTTGAGGCTGGATTGAAGAACATTAAGTGAAGAGAAAGCTCGGGATCAAGTCTCAGCTACTCTAATCATTGGGTTCTTTTTTCTACCATTTTTTACCACGTTTGTTTTACTTAATTTTGTTATTAATTTCCTTATTATGGTAGTTGGCTAGGCTTATTAAACTACCTAGACTAATGATGAACTGTTTGTAGTTTGAATGTATTTTGGTTTTGTTGGAATGGGATTGATCTTATTTATCATTTGGCTATATCCTTGATGTATGTCTGTCATAGAATAGGATTATTTTAATTCATTGATTGTGTGTTACGAATGTTTTGTGGTTTAAACTACAGTAAAACCATAGGGATGATAATGCGGGTCGATCTAATGAAAATGTGCCAGCTTTTCTGAGTAACCGTGAGGGGATTAGAATCATTGAAGTTTCGGTTGGTCAAATGGCTAGACTATGATATTCGTGAGAAGTCGGTCTAGATTTAATTACCAGTCTTGTTTGTTAAATCAAATGAATGCTTTTCAATTGGCTTTGGGTTTTATACTATGAGGTAGAAATTCAGCTAAAGCCACTTATACATATCTAGGTTAAATGACTGTGATAACTAAAACAACGAGGATTCGGGTCTAGGTGGTTTATTCATCTCTCTTGATTTCTATTCTCGTCTTCGTTTTCAGTTAACTTTGTTTATTTAATTACTTTAGTTTTAAAGTAAAAACCCCCCTTCCACAAATAACAATAACTAAAGTATATGTCTTTGAGTTGAGTCTTAATTAGTTAATTTAAACATAATACATAAAGTCTGTGGGTTTGACACTAGGACTTACTTTAGATGTATTACATGTGATCGGTACACTGCCGGTTGTGTGTTTACGATAGTTAATCAAGTCTTAATTTTATAAATTTAGAGCTTAGGTGTTCGTATTTTATATATAGTAATGCACACATCAATCTTGCAATAAAAACTATAAGCCTGATGAATCCAATTTAGAGGAGTCAGCTCATGAGTCAATATATTTTGTTGAAGAAGAAGAAGTTGTTGTATCTCCTGAAGCTTAGGGAACAACCGTTGAAAATCAACAACTTGTGATTTAGTATTCTAACTCAGACTCTATATCTGAAGATCTGGATTTAACCTTTAAACAATCATCCGCTATTGTTGCTCCGGAGATTGCATTGGATCATGATGATACATTTTACAATGAGGTTATAGATTTGGACTCTAAACCTGAAGCTGAAGAGCCAACTCCAGCTGATCTTAAAGAAACTGACTGTAAACTAAGGTAATTCAACTAATTACACTCGTAGACATAGTAAATAAGCAGAACCTAGACAAACTCTTCACATATATCAGCCTAGCAGTTTAATTCACTTAGACGTACCAATTAAACTATCACCTCAGGGATATCTAGTTTAGCTGCACATTCTTATTAATTCAACTCAAATTACTGTTCCTGTGGTTTTATTGAAAGTCAACCATAAAATAGCCAAGAACACAAGTAAGTGACCTAACTAGAACCTCTTACATGAAAGACATTCACCAAAGTTCAAGTGGAACAAGTAATAATAATTGAATCAAACCAACCACACAATATTGCATCAATGAACCAATCAAAATCGTTTACTAAATCACAAAACAACCATAGTTAATAAAGCATAACCAATAAAACTTCAAACCATCAACAATAGTTCATCAAGATCCAGGTGGTTCAAAAAAACCTAGCCTAGCATAGAAATACTTGAAATAAACTCGAGTTCATAATACTAAAACATGACAAAAAGAAGTAGAAAAGAGTAGAAATTGTTAAACCCGATGACTTGAATTGAAGGGCTTCAATCTTTAGCTTTCGTTCCTTCTTTTCACCTTCACTTCAGCTCCGTTTTAGCCTCTTTAGGTCTTTTTCATCCCCAATTCGTCTCTGGTTGCTAGGGTTACAATTAGAGTTGTTTTTATAGTGAACATGGAAAGAAAACGAGCAAAACAATTTGGAAAAAATGTCTCGCCGCATCACGCGGTGAGAAATGGGTTTCTGGCCATGTGGCGTCTTGACAACATAAATTTGATTTCAATTTTCTTTTTCGCGCTCTGGTTCGCTCGTAACTCCGTTTCGCTCCCCATTTTTTCCTATGTTCTTTTTTTCTCTAGATCTTCATTATTTCATTAACTTGTGACCCATGAAGCACAAATGTATCAATAATATATAAAACTTAAATAAAATACACATAAAAGACCCGAAAACGAATACAAACTCTACACGGAAGACACGTATAGTTTGCACTGTATCAATCTTCTTCATATGTGTCAAAATATTTAACTGGCAAAACCCTAGTCAATTGGTGAGGTTCATATGAAATTGGTGATTTATTGTTGGTTTACATAAAGTTTTAATGGATTTGTAATCATAAGAAACTAGGAAATAGTATAACGACCAATACTTTCATTTTACAAGAAACTTGTATGGTTATAAATGTCTTATAAAATGGTTGTTTTGGTGTGACCATAGTTGGATGATATTACAAATGTTCTTATATGCCAATTTGAATGATTTTTGATACATTAGTTGTTGAATTGCATGCTCGGTTTTACTATTTACTAATAATAGTAACTTTTTTGCCTACATGATTTTGGATTTGAGCTCTAGTGGGTGTTTAGGTAATGCATTGTTACAAGGATGTTAGTATATTCATTATATGACGGATGGATGGATGAATTAGAATGTGGTAGAAAGATCTAGGAAACATGAAACCGAACATTTGCTGTAATTAGTAACTTTTTGTTCATGAGCAATTTCAAATGTGGTTTCTAGGCATGCTGAAGATGATATGATGCTGTTAGAGTATTTATATGATTCATAAAGTTACTTTTGGATAGTTTGAATGATGGAAATTAGAGTTGTTTTGCAAGACTTTCATAGGTGAAAACTTTCTTGGATCTCTAGTTTCAAATTTTGTAAATGGTGATTTGTGGTTCTTAAAACTTGGTCAATTTTGATGCAAACCTAATGAAATTTATGTTATAGTTTAACCTTGTGATGTCTACTTTAAGACCCAAGAAGTCTCAAGATCAAAAGGTAAGTAGCACATTTTCAAATAAGTGTTTTATCATACAATGTCAAATCTGAAAATCTATGCAAAAATTGGGTCATATTCAAAGAGTGATAACTTCACCATTACAACAAGTTTTTGGGTGATTCTAGCACCAATTTAAACCTAACAGATTTAGCTTTTTATATTACTAAGATTTGCATTTACATTTCACTTTATATGCATCCAGTTTTATATAACTTTATAGTGTGCAATCAATTGTGTTTCTGACATTTATGTAAAGATGTAATTTTTAAAAATGGTTTGTTTGGGTTTCAAGTAAAGGTCATAAAATAAAATGAAATGAACTTAAGAAAGTTGTGCAACTTAATTAGAGTTGGTTTCCGTGCAAAATAAAAATGGGTAACCAAAGAGAAAAATCTGAAAATAAACTTGTAATGTGTTTCATTTATGTTATGTGAGTGCTATTGAATTGGATGTCATGATGACTTGCTGATTATGATTGCATGCTAACAGGGTCATAAATAATTAATATGAATGACTAAGATGTTCAAAGATTATAGATAGATAACTTGAGGATTTTAAACTTGATAACCTAAATTTGTTAAAGATAGTAACATTATTGATATGAATATTGTGAACTTGCATGAGGATCATGATAAACACTATGAGTTATATGATGTGTGAGAATGAAAAGTGTGTATATGAATATAAGAACATAGTAGGGAATTGTTTGTGATGAAAACATGTCTTTGAACATAACTTACCAATAATGAATACTTTAATAAAAATGAAGTTAGGATTTGTTGCATACGTCCTTTGTGATGCGGTTTACAAGCTTAATATATTTAAGTGAACCTAAGGGAACGTAACTACACTTGATAAATCACCAAAAGGTCATTGGGTCAACAAAGCCAACTTTGGTCAAAGTTGGACAAAAAGTCAAACTTTTCAAATCACACTTGAACAATGAAATTGTTTAGATGCTTAGGGTTTTACATATCTACACAAACACATACTAATAGACTTTTCGTACTGTAGGTATGTTGTGTTTGGATTTCAATTGTTGTTACTTGTAGTAGTGCCTGAAGGTGAGTTTCACTTAACCCATTTACTTTTACTCACTTCTTTAGGGGGAGAAAGCATCCTCAACTATTTTTATATATTTTGTAATATTGTGTTGTCACATATCTAGTTAGATTTAATCATGAATGTCCTCATAGATTACTTTTCTTCTACCATTAGTATTTGGGGAAATAGCCGGGGAATTTTGAGTAGCACTACTAGGTTTGATAAACACCACCCTGTTGAGATGTGACGCACGCACATCCTGTTGAGATGTGACACGCGTAAGCTATACAGGTAATGTGTACTCACACGCCAGCTTCAGTCAAATTCTCTTGACTTTTATAACACGTACCGTAGAGGCGTAGACTAGTTACCTAAACTGAGACACATTGTTTACTTATCTGCTTGAAAACATATTTACCTACTATATAAAAACTTGTGTGAACTCACCAACCTCTGTGTTTGCACTTTCTAGCATGCTTTCTCAGATTTATAGAGTACACCACAAGCTAGGGTATGGGATGGTTGCATGAATTTTATATTATAACATTTCATTTCTTTTTAAACTATATTTTAAACTTTTAGGTGCGTGTTTTACGTAGTTAGCTTACATTTAATATTTTGACATTACATTTTGTTTACACTTCAGCAAACTTTTAAACATTAAATTTATATTGAATTTTCTCATTTAACTAGACACGTATATTTTAATTTCATATAATGTTGTTTGGTGTAACTAATGATTAAGATCTTGGTTTGTCACACACTTAACGATAAAACTCCATAGTGGCTTTTGAGGGCGTGACACTGACAAATCTGAGAAATCTAACCTTGTTTGTAGTGGGTTTAATCATAATTATATCCTTGGGTTGTCCTACTCAGAGAATGAAGCTGAATATCTAAAGTTTCGCAACATTCAGAAGTCTGATCCTACTATTAGAGAAAGTGATAATGTGATTGAAGAAGGGGAATTTGGGCAAGATGAATAGGTCATTAACTTAAAGGATGTCTCTAAAATATCTAAATCACACAAACCCCTTAATAATGACAATAAGTGAAATCTTCTATAAATTACCCAACAAGAAGTATAATTCAAATGAAGAGTCTGTACGTGTAGATCACCGGATTCTAGCTCACAGAAAAGTTATAAAAGTGAATTATCAACTGGATTTGGATAACCCTGAATTTTGTACCTGAAAATTTGGATTCAACTGGTTAAAAGAGTTACTATAAGAAAAATTCTGATGGTTTCTCAAACCTGGATAAAATGTGTTTGAATTCAAATCATATTTCCTGTTTCCAGACACTTGGTTAACCTCTTCTTCACAGCTTCCCATATGCATTTGACAATTGCTGCTATGATGCCTAATATCTTTACATTTCTCACAAACCTCAATTCCTACTGCATTCACATCTCGGTTACCCGAACGACCTATCTTAGCAACTTGCCTTTCCAAACTTGCTAGTCTTTCTTTTGTTTCCATATCGACTGAAGACTGTCTTGAGGCTTGTCCCTTACTCTTTCTTTTTGCTGAAGCCTGAGCTTTTGAGTCTTTGGCCATCCTTTCTAAGAACCTCCATTCATAGTTTACATCACGGGTCAAGAATGTACCTCCACTAGTTGACCTTAAGAACTTGCTTTCATCATCTGTAAGCCCATCGGAGAATGCTTTTATCAATTATCATTTCTTCAATTCATGATGTGGACATAATCTGATCAACCCTTTGAATCTTCATCATGAAGTTGCTCTCCCACTTGTTGTTGAAACAACCTTATGTTTTCCCTAGCATCACTTGTCTTCTCCATCGGGTAATATTCATCAAGAAATTCCTGTTGCATTTGGTTCCAGGTGAAGATGCTATTGTTTAGCAGTGTGTTGAACCATTGTTTTGCTTTTTCAATAAGAGAGAACTGAAACAACCACAAATTTACTTCATCTTGTGTGAAGTGAGGTCCCCCCATGGTTCCACAAACTACTTGAAACTCATCCAAATGAATGTAGGGCTCCTCTGTGGCATTCCCTATAAACTTGGGAAGCATGGTCAAGTAATTAGGGCATATTTCAAATGCCATTCCCTCTCGAAATGGTATAGCTTCTAGACTCGAATTATCATTCACCGCTGGCCGGAAATGACTATCCACACCTCCTTCATCCCGATCATTGTATCCCCTGTATCCATCTCCTCTATTGTACCTCGGTGGATCTCTTCTATTATTGTCAACTTTGTTCCTTTGATTGTACTGTGGTGGCCCTCTACCATTCTGATTGTCCCAACCATCATATTCATTATTGTCATCCATGTTATAAGCATCATCATACCCCTCATGATAGATGTATCCTTGATTGTAATGAGGTGGATTTCTTGGATTAGGATTGTTGGCATTTCCAAACCTCTTTTGTGGACCATTTCTACCTCCTCCTTGCCCCATGTTGTTGTATGGCAGCCCTTGATTGTTAGTGTTGTATTGTTTACCAACATGTCAGGGTTGTAAAGTCAGGTCTAAACCAAAATCATGTTCACCTTCATCAACATATTCATCATCAAAACCCTTTCCCAAAGCATGTCTCTCCTGATGCTTTCTTTCCTTCAACTCAAACATTTATTGATCCATGTCACCTTCTTCGTATTTACCTTGACCAAACAGTTTCGGATTGCGATTGATTTGATGATAATCATCACTAGTATAAATTATGGTTCGGTTTTGGTCTTGATTTTCGGTTTGTGGCATTTCGGTACTAGAGGATTGTTGGTTTTTGGGATTCTAGTATTGTGGTTTTGGAGGTGGTGGATTTTGTGTCGGCGGTAATGGTGGATCTGGGTGTATAAAACCGAGGTCATCAGTTTCATAATTGCGTTCTTGAGGTGGTTTTGGTGGTTGGTTCGGTTCCATTTGAGCAGATTCAGAGGAACTTGATTTTGAACTAGAGATAGATTTTTGCACTGCTTGTGAGATTACTTTCTATAGATTAGTTCGTTGAAGAAGACGATTATCCCTCACAGATCTCTCTATCTTTAAATTGGATAGCAGTGGTGATGTTTTACCTGAGTACCGAGTATGCATGTTACATGTCACCTGTACACACAAACACAACCCATGTAACACAAAAATATAGAAAGATAAATAAAAACAAAAATCAAATTAAATACCAAGCGCACCGATTCCCCGGCAACAGCGCCAAAATTTGATTGGTGTCGAAGTGACGATCAAATAAGATGTAAATTAAATGTAACATATTCACCTTAACTAATTAGCTAGGGCAAGTAAGGATGTCGAACCACATGGAACTAGTGGATGGTATAAGTACCTTGATTATATAATAACAAATATTGTGATGGACCCACATAATATTTATTGTCAAAGGGCATTATTGTCAAATGACAAGCAAAAAAACAATCATTTAATGTGCCTAAAACTTTGTGTTTTTCAAACTAAGACACTTCTAATGGGACGGAGGGAGTAGAATCTACAAAGACATAGATATTTGTGATCATAGGTTAAAGTGTGCTAATAAGTAGACTCACGGGTAGTTAAATTAGATGATTCCACGACCAATTTTCATTGTGTTGGTCGAGTCCAAACCAATGCCGGACCTGGTGGTTTCGTTTAGAAGTACAAGTTATAGCCATGTAGGAAAATGACTCGAATGTTGATTACTAGTTAGCTTGGCTAGTGAGTGGCATACAAGTTTCTCAAACAAAATGTTATAACCATTAATTAACCTATTGATCACAAACTCACAAGTTATCCAAACATTCAAACACATTTAAGAAGTAAATTCATAGACAAATCAAATACCCAAATAATATTCAAATATTACCCTTGTGTCTAACACATTAAAACCCTAATTACACATTAACTAACACTAACCATCCACCCGGAGATGATCACGGCTGGTTTAGCCGCTCATGACTTTGGATTGATCTTCAAAAATGATTTGGGATTGCATCTTGGATGATTAGATGGTGATGGAATGCTTTGGAATTATGAATTGATAGCCAATAAACTCCCAAAAACCGTCCAAAAGTCACCTAGGTCGAATGGGGTGAAAGATATCTCAAACAAATGACCTAAAATCGTTTTTATAATAATTCCCCATTGGGTCCATTGTAGGCTACGCTACATAGCGTAGTCTACACTGTGCACATTCTGTTTTGCACTTTTTTGGTCCAGCGTAGGCTACGCTGTGCAGCGTAGGCTACGCTGGAACTCTTTCCAAAACCTTCAAATTATTCGTTTCTTGCTCTCTTGGGCTCATACAACTTGTGCCATCCATCCTCTCTCCTTAGTAACATTCCAATTAGCTCTTTTACCAACAAAAACACTTAGAATCATAGTTAACTTATTCAACATAAATCAACATATAATACGAACAATTGCTATTAACATCAATAAATTAACCCATTCAAATCCCATTCCATCACACTCACATCAAACCCTCGAATAGATGAGCGAACTTCAGATCTTGTACAAAGATGACAAACACATCTAGATTGCTGAAAATTTATGGGATAACATCAGAAGAGCACTGAAAATGTTGAGTGACTTGCCAGATAAGCCACTGTATCATGAAGTCAAAGAAGAAGAAAATAAAGCAAAAGAATAAGCACAATCGTAGGGGAGTATTGTTAGGTCTGCTAGATGATTAAGTCTTATTCTATATTGTTATATTGTAAGTAGTCAAAATTAGATTCATGATGACTTTTCTTATTTTGACTAGGTCTACGTTTTGCAATGACCGAATAGAGTCAGTGAGATAATGACTACTATGTATGTTATAGGGAGAAAAAACGAACAAATTTTGTTGAAAAGAGTGAGTATGTAAAGTGTGATACCAATACATGCCTAACATATTTTTTACTTTTTGAAACTTTGGGTATACACCGATTACATGCGCATAAGCCCATTATGTAACACATTTCCGATGGGTTTGGGTCGGGTATGGGGTCTAGGTTTGGGATTACCAATACCCATCTCAAACTCGCGTCATTGTCATCCATAAAGTTAAAGGATCTAGAAAAGAGATTAAACACAATACCAATATATTTTTAATATTGAGAAAGATCCTTGAATCTATGGTGAGGTTATTGTTAGATCTCCAAGATGATTAAGTCTTATTTAATTTTGTTATTTTGTAATAACTTAAATCTATAGTCATTTTGACTTAGCTAGTTTTGACTAGGTCTAGGTTTTGTCATGTATTCAATATAAGTAAAATGTTTAGGTCACATTTCTATTTTTCAAAGTGAATGAATACAAAACCTCTTATTATTCTTCAACCATCTATGTTCCTTCTATTCATGTTTGTTATTATGTTTTGATTGATCTTTATAGGTTATATTACATAGATCGGTCCATTTGAATCCACCAATTAGGCAACATTAGATATTTTTTTTTGAAAAGAAGAAATACAAGATAAAATGAACTCTATTTTACAAAATGACAGTCTCACAAACCATCTCATGTGAGCTTGGACCTATATCTATGACTTTTTTTTTCATATGTTGTTATAATTAGTGATACGAAATATCACTGATCATTCATTGATGATGATCAAATCATGAAGATCAAAGAAAAATTGTAATAACTTCTTAGGGTTTTGAATTAAGCTTTGAGAGAAAGTTACAAGAATGTGAACATCATAGGAAAGAACTGTTTTTCCTAAAACTCTAAGTATGTGGGTATTTATACTCGTTCCAAACACTCCTTACTATATAACCTAACAATATAAAGTGTCAAGAACAAATTAATTACCAAAACTGTGACTCAACGTCGCTCTTACTCGTTGACTCTTACTCGTTGACTCAACGTCGTCACACATTATTTGCAGTCATCTTCGACTTTGACAAACTATGACCAACTTTGACTTTAGTCAAACTTGCTTATTATGGAAATTTTCATTTTTAATTAGACCCAAAAATACCACAACGTTTGAGAAACATTATGTTTTAAAAAGTATGCACCATCTTTCCTCATTTTGGGACACAAACTCTAACTTTCACGAGTAACCAAACAAGCAATCTGCAATATTCTCCCCATTTTTAGTAGCATCAATGATAAATGTATGAGAATCAGTAGAGAATGTACATTTAGTGGAATCTATTTTAGGAACCAGAACTTCTACTTCTTTCAAACAAAATAGAAGACTTCTTTCACTTAGAACACTTCCCCTTGACTTTTGCTTTACCACGAAAGGAGAATTTGTATATAAGACACTAAGAGGTCTTTGTTCCGGAAACATGATTGATCATGAACATCTTCAAGTATTGAGTAGGCTTGTTCTACATATGCAAACTCTTTCTACAACTGTTAGTTAAAAGATTAAACTCAAATAATCATCTGCAGTTTATCACTTGCAAAAGATTAAGTCCTCTTTAGTTCAACATATTGCTTGGATTTTCACTCCTGCATCAATAGCACATGTTAAACTGCCAAAACATAAGAAAAGTAATAAAACCGACAGTTTTTCTAATTTTTAAAAATTTCATTTGTTTTTAAATTGTTTTATATTTGATCTTTACATTTATGAATCATTTACCTACTATAAGATCATACTAATCCAAATCCTTCACATGAAAAGAAAATAAAGTTTTTAATATACATATCACATACATGATTTTAAGTAGAACTGTGGGTTGTTTTAAATATGACAAGTATGTGATCCAGATCCTTATGTTTTTGTGGCCTAAGTTCGTGTCTCCAAGGGTGTTGCACCAAAATGGGCATAACTTGGGCTAGAGGCCTCCGTTTCGGACGAGCTACCAGTCAATTCGAAGATGGGAATGAGGGCTACGACTTGGTAACTTTTTTCTCTAAATAAGCCTCCTAAGTGAAGTTATGGACACTTTTATGTTTTCTTTCAAGTTTGGGTTTCTGTTTTGGGCTTTTGTTTGGCCCATGGATGTTTTTTGCCGTTAAGGGTTTCGCCATGCTTATTTAATTAAACCTAATGAAGATGAATGATCATTGATCATTTTGCAAAAAAAAAACGCCGCTGTCTTTACGAATTCTTCGTTTTTGGAATTTAGGATTTGGGTTTTGGATAATCACGGGTATTCGTAGAATTAAAGTGATTGACCCATATTATTAATCTTTATGATATATCAGATACACTTAGAGCGCAACCCTCGTCAAGCCATGCAACAAAATCACTTTATATCATTTTTAATATCGGGTCATATATAGTATAACCAGTGACACGCAATTGAGTTTTAGAGATCCATGAGTTGAATTCCCTTGAGGATATTCACTTTGGAATATTTAATTTGTTTTGATCCTCATGTGGATTATTTTGTGCATCAAGAAAAGAAATCCAGGTTTGTAGATACTACGGTAAAGGTTTCTTAGGTGTGAACTTCATATTTGTGGATATCACAACAAAGAAGTCATATATATAAAGCTTCACACTGGTTTATAAAGAGTCATTACCTGGTGTGTTTAAGTAGCTTTAAACACAGTCATTCAAAAAGACTTTTACCCCACAGTTATAGTAAGGTGGAACTTAACACACAGGCTTGTAGTATTTAGTTCATCACCTACTTACTTTCTAGATATACTTCTGAGCCTACCCATACATCAAGCAAGGCTAGTAAGTCTTTATTGATGTTTGAAAACATAGGTAAAAGAAAATAGATCAATGTATTGTCATTTCTTATGTACGTGTAACGTGGATATATACTTACACAAATGTAATATTTTTGTAATTTTCTTATTTATCAAAATTTTTAGTAATTTTTTAAGAACAAAGAAAATGAAAGATGAGTTATCAACGTGTGCCTAAACTGAATGCTTTTGAAATCCGTAAGTAGCAATGTACTCAATCTAAGCAAATGACATGAAACATATACTACATCTGCATTCTCATCATAGTAAATTTTAATGTATTAAATTCCAGTAATAATTCCTTTTGTTTCTATCTACATTTTGTCAGAAGCATAAAAAACATCATGGACAACATGCATTATCTTGTCATGGTAAGGGATGAGTCACTATTTATTTTTCTATGTTTAATAGGAATTCATAACTGTCTTTGTCACACTAACAAACTAGTTAGTGATAATAACCCAAATCATCTTGGTTTTGGGTCGTCAGTTTTAATCATAAATTAAAGTATTTTTCATAAGTGCACGGAATACCTTCAGGTGAATCTTTTGATAAAAGATATTGTGTATCTTCATCTCTTTTCTTGGATTGTTTGTCAAACGAGATATTATTATTATTTCTTTTTATAAAATGGTTTTGGTGACTATAATTCTTATTCTAGATTTATTTGTTAGTGGAATCAAATCATCTTTAAAATCATAATAGCTCTTTCTATTTTTGACAAACCTTGCTGTCTATGAATTATAGATATCTTGATTTGCATCAAAAGAATGTTTATGTTGAGATATTTTAAAATTAGAAGAATACCTGGAAAGATATGCATGTGATGCATTCTTTTGGACAGATATTCTTGAGGTTGAACTTGAGGTTGTAGAAGCACTCATGAAAGTTGGAATCATAAAGTTTTACTTAGTTACCTTAAAACGATCACCGGCAATCGAGGTGTTCATTATTCGAATATGATTCGAATCAAATTCTATTAAGGTCATTCTAAATCTACTTTCGGTCATTTGAATTCGATTCGCATTCGATTTAAATAATTTTTTTGAATGTGGATCTAATACGAATATGATTTTCATTAGAACAAATTACATTTTCCGTTGTGAATGTTTATCGGAAATTACATAACTCGTCCTTAAACTTAGGTATCTACACTAAACGTCCATTAAGTTTAAAAAGTTTGCTTTTTTCATCTTTTCTACTAACAGAAATTTATTTTTAACGATAAATGGTTTCATGCGCCCCTCACGTCTGTCCTAACTCATGACACCATTTAACAGTAAAAATAAACGTCATCTTGTAAAAAGGAAGAAACTTGCAAACATTTTTAAACTTGATGGACGTTTAGTGTAAATACTTAATTTTAAGGACGAGTTCTGGAATTTTCGATACACATAAAGCACGAAAATGTAATTTGTTCATTTTCATTATTCACATTCGATTCCGCCCATTTCGAATAAGAAATATATTTATTTTTTAACATAAGTTTTAATATATCTAGTTAATTATCTATATTTGGAAATTACTTATTAGCTAAGAAGTAAAATTAAAAATACCCAATTTGATTCGTCCGTTAGTAAATTACACAGTTTTAGGCATTTTTTAACATGTTTTTTTCATGTTTTAGACTTGTTGATGTGCTAATGTTTTGCATATAGTGTGGTGATGTTTGCACATTGTTTGGATGATGTTTTAGACTTATGTTATATTAGTGTTACATTTATGTAGGATGCTACACTTGTATTTTTTTTAAGCGAATACATTAGACTCTATTCGGATTCGAATAGCTTAATCGAATGGAATACACAAATTTTTATTCGAATGTGGATCGAATAAGAATACAGTTTTAAAAGTTCCAATTCGACCAATTCGATTCCCTAATTCGTATTTGAATCGAATACAAAAATATTTACTCGAATGTGGATCTAATACATATACAGTTTTTAAAAGTTTCAATTCAGCCAATTCAATTCGCCAATTCATATTCGAATTGAATAAGTACCGCTAATCGGTAGTAGCTAATTCTTCATTCAGAGTTTTTCATTTGTAACAAAAGTTTGTAATTCATAGCTCAAGTAGTAACTTACAATCGATTTTAACAACCAACATTGTTTTACTACCAATTAAACACTCATAATTATTTAGCAAATGAATACAACTTACGAACCATATATATATAGGGGATGGATCAAGAGAGAACTTCATATTAGGTTGAGAATTAGAGAACTCCTAAAAGACAAGGGATGAAATTTTAAAGTGGATGGGCAAATTTGGAACTTTAAATATATAAATCTTTAAATATTTCTATCTTTTGCATACGTTAAGTTTTTAAATTGTTTTTCGCACAATTAGATCAAAAATTTAAGTATCTTTCATTTGAGAATAAATAACGTTATAAAAAAAAATAAAAATTTCTCGTTTTTTTAATTTCAATACTTCATATATGTAGTATACGATATTATATGTTTTTAAATTGGGGAAAGCGAATATGGTGTTGTTATGCATCTAAATTACATGACAAACCATCAAAACTACGTACTTTGATAAAATAACAAAAGTTCCTTGATATTGATTTCGATGATACCATAACAAAAAACAACACCGTCATGCCTTAATTCTAAATTTGGATTTTTCTCATATGATCGTATTCACATTGCTAGCAAATACTTGGTCCACGTTATGTGATGTGGTATGAATATGTGCAGCATGAGCATATCACAATACCAATTATAAGAGTCATGTTATGTTAATCTGTTTGTTGGAATTGAAAAGCCAAATTGGTGTACAATCGAATTTTAAAGGACTAGTAATTTTTTATTAAAATGAATGACTGTTGGTCCATCTAGATCGTGATTTCAGTGCTATAATGACTTGTATAACAACAAATACTCTTGACTCAAACAAACCAAGTGTATTATAACCAAACAACCAATAACGGGATTAAATCCACACAACCGGAGGTAAATACGCTACAAAGATGAATAATATATGCTCCTAGCACCTCCAGTAAACATACACACGACACAAAGGTTTGGATAAGATTTTTTGTCAAAGTTCAAAAGTTGCATTTCATGAAGATAAGGTTACAATATATAACAGTCTTAGGTTCGCTGATAGATTCGCTGACAGCGAATCTATCTAGCGAACCATATAGGTTCGCCGGGCACAATCAGGTTCGCTCGGTCGACACCAACACAAAACTAAACTGTGCTACGGGCGAATCTATAGATTCGCCCGTAGGTTCGCTAGTACTAAAACATACAAAATACATACAAAATATATAACACCGACATACCGGTGAGTCCGACCTATACATGACTATCAATACTCCCCCTAGGTTGGACCTCACCCTGGGAAGTCTTCTGTTTTTAAGCTCCGTCTTGTTCGGCTTCAAAGGTTCTCAATGTATGCTCCTGCCCTCGATTCAATACCGGCCAAGGATTAGTAACATCTTCAGATCCGGCCTCTTCGTCTTCACTGAATATCAGCATCGACTCTACAAACTCAGCATCGGCGACATCAGTGTCAGGCATATCAATAACAATCGTTTCCGCCTGATCTTCTTCAGTATGCTCCTCGCCAGCCACATCCAAATCAACCACCTCTACCGGTTTCTCGAACCTTTTCTCGATAGTTTGATCAAGCTGTTTAGATAAGTCGTCCATATCCATTTGCTGATCATCAGTCATTCTCAGTCTTTCGTTCACACTTCTCAGTTCAGCACGAATACCCCGGGCTTTGTTTGCAACCTTCACAAACAGGTTTGCTTTAATCCTAGTGTCATCTCCAGCCCCGTGCTTGATGCGGTTCTCGCACAATACCTTCAAGTCTTCATCGCAGAATGAGAAGACCTCCATAGGATCAAACAAACGAATCTCTGGACGGTCTTCCCCTTTCAGTCTGATAACCGCTTCTCTCGTACCATTATCATAAAACCACTTCAGAAATTCTTGTAGACGAGCCGGCTGAGTATCAGGAACCCTGACCCTAGTCATGATCTTTGGCGCTTCAATCTTCAAAACCACATTACCCTTCCATGAAACCCAGTGCCTATCCTTTTTCTGTCTCATCCGCCTTGGTTTTTGGTACCCAAAATCACTGAAATTATTCTTGGCAGCTTCTCTGATTGTGACCTCAAACGCACACGCCCTTCCACTATCTTCCTTTCCTATCAGAGGAAGTTCGGCCAACCTTCGCAAGTCCCACCTCGGCAAGGTGGCGAAATGCTTCCTATTTCGGATGTAATAGAAGTCACCTCCCCTCCTTTTGATCATATACGCATCCACAAGGGAATTGTATTTCCATGCTATAACTTGTCTATCCAGTTGGGAGGTGTTTGGTTCGTCAAGATGTTGGAAGATGGGCATCTCAGGAACAACCTCTTCGTCCTTTCTAAACCACTCCGATTTGTCTAAGTCAATGTGCTCGAACTGATAACTGACCCCTTTCTCCTCAACCTTATACTTTTCTGGCTCATCCTCTAAGTCTTCCTCACTGTCAGCATTTACATCATCCTCCGGTTCATCTATCAGACTAAAATTTACGCTTGAGCCTCCAACAACCTCAGCCCCCTCAAATACGTCCAGATCTATACCCATATCCTCATCGAACAGCTCCTCAGCAGCTTTACCTTTGCCTTTATCCTCATCCCTAAACACACAGTCCATTAACGGATACTTTGCAGCATCCGTTAAGTTCTTCAGTTCAGCCTCAGACATAGCAGGTTCTGACCCATCCTTTTCTTTCAGGCTATTTAGCTCCTTGAATATCCTAACCATCAGGCACTGTTGATCCTTCATCATTCTCCCCATTTCAAAGATAACAGTTGACTTCTCAGCATCCTGGGTCTCCAAATCCGCATACTTACTTTTCAGATCCACCAATTCAGTCTTCAGACTGTCAATCTCACTCCTCATCTCGCTAACAGTCTCAGCAGATTTACCCGATTCATCAAGCTTTGCTTTCTTTGCCTACATGGTCTTAACAGGTAACAGGTAAGGCCTTAACAGGTAACAGGTACTAAACAGGTAAACACGAATCTACCTGTTAATTTTCGTGTATTTAACAGGTATTTACCTGTTTACCTGTTAGTACCTGTTAATACCTGTTATGATTTTTTTAAAAATAAAAAAATATAATTTAATATAACATATTTACCTTATTTACCCTTATACTTATAGACAATTTTTATTTCACTAAACAAGTTCTTGAATACTTGTTTTTAAACAAGTCATATCGTGTCTTATCGTGTCTTATCGTGTCTTATCATGTATACCTGTTATAAACAGGTACAGGTACAGGTAATGGTAACAGGTACACGATAGCTTATCGTGTCGTGTACAGGTAATAAGGTTTCGTGTTCGTGTCTTAACAGGTACAGGTATACACGATTTGCCAGCCCTACTTCAGACTGTCAATCTCACTCCTCATCTCGCTAACAGTCTCAGCAGATTTACCCGATTCATCAAGCTTTGCTTTCTTTGCCGTTTCGATCGGTGCATCAGATTTCCTCTTGGTTCTGTTTTCTCTTCCAGCATCTATCTTAGCCTGAATCTCATCTATATCCCGATCCAATGAATAATCCTTTTCCTTAGCATATCGCTTTCTCTTCTTCAACCTTTTCTCAACAACCTCTACGTTCTCACCACCCCGTTTCCTCTCAGTCTCCATTAACCTCTGAATTTGTACCCATCTGTCAGCGGGGTACATGTTTTCCCATAAAAACGAGGTCCTACCAACACAATCAGCTCGAACCGACTTACAATCCCCAAGAATCCTAGAATGCATGTCCCAGATCTTCAGCACTTCACCGACAACAGGTAGATTGGGCAGTTTGTCATTTAAGATCATCTGTAAGAATCTGGGATACATCAGCCATTTGCCTGCCTTCGTAGCATGGATGTTCTCGAGCATATAGTTGTAGATAAGCTTCGCAAGATTTGCCTTCTGCCCTCGGCAAAACAGCATCATAGCCCGAGCCCAATCCAAATTCAACCCATCTGTGCCCCCTTTCCTATGATCGAAGCACATAATAAAGACGTGTGCAATGTATCTCCATTCTTGGATCAGATAGGATTTCACGAACTCCATCTTCTTCTCCCCCGGCATAGGACCTTCATAACCGGCTGTCCTAAATGCCCCGTAAACCTCTTTTGCCGTCATGCTAACCTCCTCACCGACATCATCCTCCAATCTCAAAATCCTTGCCACATCGGCTTCAGTAAATTCCAAGTCAAACCCGCTGACTTTGGCACAGATCCGTGATGGCTGTACATATACATTCATCACCGCTGTTCTCCAGAAATCCCTGATGTGTAGCTCGTAGATGGTTGGAGAATGGGAGATAGCGTGATGAATGTGTGAAGACTTCAACCATCTGATACAGTCACCATACCCACTAGCTTTCTCATGATTCTCGTCCAGTAAAGCACACATGTTGTGCTTTCTTTCAAAAAGTAATGTAGACATCGTGCCTGAAAAATAAACGGAAATTGATTAGACACAAAATTGTTGAAACAGTTAATAGATTCGCTGGGATAAATAGGTTCGCTACAAGGGCGAACCTGAGTTTTGACACCAGAACCTATAGATTCGCTGACATGAAAATCAGTCATTTGGTCGAGCGAATGTATAGGTTCGCTATAAACAGTCGGGCGAATCTATGTTGATGCACGGGCGGCATAACGACATAGGTTCGCTCGAAGTTTTGAACTTTCGTTCAGATTCGTCAGACGAACACATAGGTTCGCTGGAAACCCTAGTTTTTGAAAAACTGTCAAAACTCAGTCTGAAAGCGATAAACATACAATCAAGGCAATAATCAAGCAACATAATCATGAAACGAGCCTAATACACATAAATAGTAACGCAATAACAGTCCAATGACACATTTGCACAGAATCAAAGCGGGTCGATGGATTTAAAGTGATTAAAAACACAGTAGATGATATGAAAAGTTGATTAGGATGAAGACGATGACATACCAGATGAAATTAGGTTAGATTATTGTGAAAAAGACCGTTGGTGAGTGAGAATCGAAGGTGTGACGTTTTGAAAAATATGAAACGGCTACAGTAATAGCGACAGCGAATGTGTGAAAGGTTTCGCTGTCACTACATATATATACAGTCACAGGTTCGCTGACCAAAACACTAGCGAACTTCAGATTCGCCCGAAGACCAAAAGACAAGAGAAACTACGGCGGCGATGTAAAGAGGTTCCGGGCGAACCTGAGGTTCTGGCGAACCTGTAGGTTCGCTAGTAGATTCGCTGGAACACAAAACAAGAAAATTAAAAATGTTTTTGGTTTTTCTCAAATTTTAAATTCTTTGTAAATCCACGAAAACGTCCCACGATTTCAACGCCCGAAAATAAACACATTAACCTAAATAATAATAAAAACAAGAGAAAAATAAGAAAAATAAAATGAAAGGAAAAACAAGAAGTAAAAGCTAAAGAAGGATATATATATTTTTTCATGACGTTTCGAGCAGAATCCGGAGAATCATTGATTGGCGGGATTGCAGATATGTTTGTCCATTTAAACCCATGCCTTAGTCCTTTCAACAAGAGATCAGCAGCTTCTTTTATCATGTTGTTGGTTTAATTATAGAAGCTCAGACAGCTCGGTCCCCACAGACATCTAGGTAAAAGAACAAGTTCTGTCATCAGGATATATCTGAGCAATACGATTGACTTTGCTTGAGTTTCGAGGATCAAATTTTGAATATTGATCGATGCATTAGCTTCTTTTGACACTGTGCAATTTTTGCATCATTTTGTGAGTGGGGCTTGTCAGCAATTGATTCCTTTGAACACAATGCGACTTATTATTTGGGAAACTCAAATAGTTCAGAGCTCCAGGTCTATACCGACGTATAACAGAGGAGATAAACATTTGAGCATGCTCGGTGAATCTTCAGGTCAATACTTCCGTATAGCAGAGAAGATCCACCAACTCCAGGTCAATACTTCCGTATAGCAGAGGAGTTAAGCACTTTGACTCAATACTTTCTGAGGAGTTAACAAGTAACTCACTCAGAGGTTTTTCCGAAGAGCATCACTAGCTGCTTTTTATTTGTTTTGCAAACTAGAAACTCGATTCGGGGATAGGGTGAGGGTGATTTGGGATGTTTAGGGAAATCAAGGCAAAGATTTGACGCTCTCAACCCATTTTTGACAGAACCCGTATCTTTGTGCAATCCAATCATGTCAAGGAGATAATCCTTGTGGCCGAGATCTTGAACGTTATGTTTGGCTGCACAATCACTGTTTACTTTGTTTTCGGGCTGAGCCTATCCGACATATCCCAAACACAATGCTTCTGACCTCCTTCAACGTCTTTTCAACATCAATCAAAACGGAGATCCTGAAATAGCAAAATTTGAAAAACTATAAATAGTTAAACTTTAATATCTCCACTAAAATTTTTATATAATAGCTATCTAATAAGAAATTTTTGTTTTTCATATTTTCTTAATATGTATATACAGAATAAAAGAGAAAATAAAAGGAAATAAAGTAAAATAAAGGAGCGAAGGGACGAGTGACCCACGGAATTTTCAAAGAAGAAAATGAAAAAGTTATTTACATATTTATAAATTTGATTCACATAGAAAAAGATTTTCAAAAAGATATCAGTCCCAGCATAGAGATCAGTTCATAAAAACGTGGTTTGTCAAAAGTTTTTGTGAAAAGATCAGCTTTTTGCTTTCTGGTTTCAATAGGAATAATATCAATGAACCCCTTTTCCTGTGCGTCTCTGATGGCATGAATTCTTGTTTCGATGTGCTTGGTGCGAGTGTGATGAATAGGATTCTTGGCGATTCCAACAGCAGCTTCATTATCACAAAAGAGTGGCGTATGAAGAAAGTTGATTCCATAATCCATCATCTGATGCTGAATCCAGAGCACTTGGCAACAGCAGCTTGAAGCAGCAATATATTCTGCTTCTCCTGTGGACAGAGAGACGGTTGTTTGCTTCTTGCTTTGCCAGGAAACAAGACATTCGCCAAGGTATTGACATCCGCCAGTGACTGATTTTCGGTTAATCCTGCAACCAGCATGATCACTATCAGAAAAAGCATGTAAATCAAAGTTCCCACCTTTTGGGTACCAAAGTCCCAAACGAGAGGAACCCTTAAGGTAACGAAAAATGCGTTTAACAGCTTTCTCATGTGATTCTTTTGGATTGGCCTGGAAACGAGCACAGTAGCACACAGCGAATGTAATGTCCGGTCGGCTTGCAGTCAGATACATGAGAGATCCGATCATCGAGCGATACCGATGAGCATCCACAGGATTCCCATTATCATCAGAAGTAAGGCATGTCTGAGCGGTGAATGGAATCAATTCAGGAGAAGAATCATCCATGCCAAACTTCGTGAGGATCTCTTTGATATATTTCTCTTGGTGAATAAGAATTCCATCTGGCTTTTGTTCCACTTGCAGCCCCAAGAAGAAACACATCTCCCCCATAATTGTCATTTCAAAGCGATCCATCATCACTTTTTCAAACTCTCTACACAGCCCCTCATTTGTCGAACCGAAATTATATCATCAACATACACTTGAACGATCAGCAGCTCACCATTCACCTCCTTCTTGAACAATGTCATATCTATAGTCCCACGAGAGAAACCTTTGCTTAGAAGATACTGTGTCAGAGTTTCATACCAGATACGTGGAGCTTGATGCAATCCATACAAGGATTTATCAAGCTTGTACACCTTTGAAGGAAAATCTGGATCCTCGAAACCCGGTGGTTGACATACGTAGATCTCCTCATCGATATCTCCATATAGAAATGCACATTTTACATCCATCTGATAAACTTTAAAGTTTTTGTTCGCAGCATGAGCAAGAAAGATTCTAATGGCTTCAAGGCGAGCGACTGGAGCAAAAACTTCAGTGCAGTCAATCCCCTCCTCTTGAGCAAATCCTTGAACAACCAATCTCGCCTTGTTTCTGATTACAACACCGCGATCATCTGGCTTGTTTCGGAAAACCCACTTAGTGCCGATTGGACACTTATTAGGAGGAAGATCAACAAGTTCCCAAACTTTAAGCTTCCTAAATTGCTACAGTTCCATTTGCATGGCATCAACCCAACTAGGATCTTCAAGTGCTTGTTTATAATTCTTCGGAACAACTTGAGATAGAAAGGCAGCATAGAGACATTCATTAATCAAACCACTCTGACTCCGAGTTCGCACACCATCAGTAATTGATCCTATGATATAATCATGAGGATGATTTTTCAAGGTTTTGAAGTCTGTGTTGAGGAGCAAAGGATTGGTTTCGTATGAAGGTGTTTGATTAGATGGTTGTGAAGGTATGTTTGAGGTTGGAGGAATTGTATTAGTGGTAGATGTATGAATAGAAGTGGATGATGATGGAATATCTAATGGGGAAGTTGGAACAGTTTGAGGTGGTGGAGGTGGTGGAATGTCAAATGAAGTGGGAGGTAATTGTGTAGTTGAAGGTTGTGGTTGTGATTGTGTAGGTGGATGGTTAAAGATAGAAACTGATGTGTGAGGAATGATGTCATCATCGTCAGAGTCAGGAAGATTGAATGATTTGAAAATAGTGGTGGAATCATAAAACCATGCCGGTTCACTGCCAATACTTGTTGTGTTTGACTCTTGCCAGTCAACATAATAGGACTCTTGCACAATTCGCGTTCGCTTGTTGTAAACACGATACGCTTTCTGTGTGTTCGAGTATCCTACAAAGAAGCATTCATCCGAAACAGCACCAAACTTCGTTTTCTGATCTTGAGTATTCAACAGAGTACAAGAACATCCAAAGGGGCGCAGAAAATCAATCAACGGCTTAATCCCCCGAAACAGCTGGTATAATGTCTTCATCTTTTCTTTGACGATCAGTACCTGATTCAGAACATAAGCTGCACAATTCACTGCCTCTGCCCAGAAAATAATTGGAAGCTTTGACTCAATCAACATAGTTCTAGCAGCCTCCACAAGAGTTCGGTTCTTCCTTTCAGCAAGACCATTTTGTTGTGGCGTTCGTGGGGCGCTGAACTGTCTGAGAATACCCCGTTGTTCACAGAAAGAGTTGAAGATATGGTTTCTGAATTCCGTTCCGTTATCGCTTCTGATGGCTTGAACTTTTCGCTTTCCAAGAACCTCGATTTGAGGAATCAGCTTCATTATCTCTTCAGCAGTCTCACTCTTGTATGCCATGAATCTCACCTAGGTGTACCTAGAGTAATCATCTGTGACAACCAAGCAATAAGATTTCTTAGCAATAGATTTGACACTTATTGGACCAAATAAATCAGTATGTAGCAATTCGAGGGGTTCTGAGATTGAATTTGTAATTTTAAGTTTATGTGGCTTTTTGTGATGTTTTCCTTTAGCACAAGCCATGCATTTCTCAACCACTGAAAAATCTTTAAGTGGTAAACCCCTGACCAAATTGTTCTTAACCAATTTATTCAGAATTTTAAAATTAATGTGCCCTAAACGTCTATGTCACTGAAAAGATTCAAAAGATGAAGCTTTAGATAGGAGACAGGTCACGGTGGAAGTTGATTCTTTTGATCCCATATTTAGCATATATGTATCATTTCGTCTCGGAGCTCGCATGATCACCAATTCTTCAGGAATAGAAAACTCTGGCTTCAAGAACAAACATTCATTTGGAAGAAACATCACTGGGATATTCTTATCACAGATTTGTGATACACTGAGAAGATTGAATGCCAGTTCAGGAACATAGTTGACGTCTTCCAAAGTTAGAGAACCATTTGAGACATCTCCTTGACCAATCATTTTACCACCTTTCTTGTCTCCCGCAAAAGCAACATATCCACCATTGATGATCCGATAGTTAGTCAGCAGGTCCTTCAATCCTGTCATATGTCTGGAACATCCGCTATCAATATGCCAATGACTATTTACAACGGCATTTGAATGTTCCTGACATTTATTAAAAAAATAAAAGTTAGACCTTTGAAATTGGCACCCAAGCTTTTGTGTACTTGGGTGGTGGAACAGATGAAGGATTACAAAAGAAATTATTTACAAACGTGTTTAATCTTTTTCCAAAAGATTTTTGCTTTGAACTGTTTTTGATTAACTTAGGGCATTGCTTAACAGTATGATCAGTATTTCCACATTTAAAGCAATGAGATTTCAAACTGACTTTGGAAGCTTTATCAACAAGAATTTTATCCATTTTAATTTCCTCGTCACATTCAGACAGTTGAGAATTGCAATCACTGTACGAGCCATAAGGCTCTTTTGATTTACCTGTTGTGACTTTTACTTTTTCAAATTCAGATTTAGGTTTTGAAATTCTCACTGGTGTGAAAGACGGAATTTGATGAGTAAAGAACTTTTGAAAGCAATTTGTTTTGGTTTGACTTTCAGAGACATGACCTGAAAGTTCATCTTTGTCATTCACACACTTGTTTTCAATCAGATCATCATTCAACACATTAGGGTTTGAAGTAGTGCACCCTAAATTACTATTAAACATAGAATTGTCTGAACATAACACATTACTAGAAACAGAATTAATTAAACTAATGTCTTCAACAGACTTCTTGGAATCAGAATTAGAACATTCACTACTGCTAGAACAACCAAGCCCAGTACTCCCACCATAAGCGTAATCCTCTCTAACCTCTTTAAGATTTACTCCACTTAAACCTGCAATAGAGTTGTTAGTATCATTCTGTATAATCTCTTATATCAACTCGTTTGAGGGATGAGGAATAGGTGTTGGAGAGTAGCAGAAGGTACTAGGTGGGGGATATGCATATGTTTCATTGTTAAGACCCAAACCTGTCTTAACTCTGGCCCCCCGTTGTTTCTTGCAGAGTTCCTCCCTTTGATTTCACTTCCTCAAGCCTTTCTTGACCAGGAACAGTTCTCGGGTTTCCAGAATTTACTGGTTCAGTAACAATTGGTAAAGGACATTCCCTTTTGAAGTGACCCAATTGTTTACAGTTATAACATCTCAGCTTTCCTTTGTCATAACCGAGCTTGTTGTTCTGTCCCTGATTCCCAAAATTTCTTCTACCTGTTCTTTCCATAAATCGTCTAGCACGAAGAGTAAGCATGGCCATCTGCCATTGGATGTCGGTTTCTTTAAGATCATCAGGATCCACCTGATACATATCTTCTACAGTCATCCCCTTTCCCTTTAACTCACCAGTGACAAGAGCTTCATAGCTATGAACAAACATTCCAAACAAAGCCATAGTGTCAGATGGAATCTGAGTGATGAAAGATGCATTTGAGCTTGAACCAACATTTGTAGATGCACCAACAGGTTTAACAGACACATGACTTGATGATCCTCCAGGTGCAGCACTGTAGATATGAGAGTTTGCAGCGGATGAAATAAGTGCAGCGTTCTGAGAAGGAATATTTGGAACCATCATAGACTGATTGTATTCTCTTCTCTTCACATCAAGATCAAATGACTTTAGCTTGTTTATAACATCCATCAGCTTATAGTCATGAAAGTTTTTTCTTGTTTCAACAATTTGATCTGAAGACTCCACTGAGGGGGAAGAGAATCTAACAGCTTTGTGACTTGTTCATGATTTCCCAGCTTATCATCATACTTCTTCAGATTACTTGATACAGACAGAAATCGATTGGTAATATCAGTCAGATTTTCTTGCGAATACCCCACAAAAGAGTTAAACTCTTTCTCAGCTTGAGCTTTTCTGGCCAACTTCAAATCCTCATTACCATCATAGAACTCGCACAACGCATCATACAAGCTTTTTGCAGTTGTGTGTTCAGCAAACCTGTTGAAAATATCCTGATGCAAACAAAGTATCAATGCCCCGAGTGCCTTTTTGTCACGATCAAGCAACTTGGTGTCTGCTTCAGTAAAAGTACTTGGATCAGTGTTTATTGAAGTAACAGTTCCTTCAACTGTCTTTGGCATGTGCGGACCATTTACAATTGATTCCCATTGGTTATAGTCAGTGTAGTAGAAAAAAGCTTTCAAACACCTCTTCCAATCTTCAAAATTTTCACCACTAACAAGCCTCGGTGGCCTGTTAGGTTGAACACTATCCAGATCATTCATATTCAGTGTTGATGTAGCCATAATGTTAAACAGATTATAGATTCGCTGAAGACAAATAGATTCGCTGGATTAGATTCGCCCAAAGAACAAACAGATTCGCTGGCAGATTCGCTGGCAGATTCGCTGGACAAACAAACAGATTCGCTGACTAGCAAGCACAGTTTCGCTCGACAGATTTTGGCAGCAGTTTCGCTTGCACAATGAGCCAAACAAGTGAACTTTCGTTCGATGAAATGTCAGATTCGCTAGCCACAAACACAAAATTACAGAACACAAGATTTGTACTAGATTCGCTGGATGAACAACCAGTTTCGCTGGAAGAACAGATAGGTTCGCTGGGTTATGAACAAACCTGTTTCAGTACGAAAACAAATAGAACAGCTTCAAAACTTGACCATTTGTAGAACCGTTTGTTTCAGAAGCTTCCTATGACCAAATATGACAACACCCAAGCAAAATATGACACAAAAACACCCAAACCAGTCCAGAAAAGAATCAAATAGTGTTTTGACACAAAAACCCCAAAATCAACACAAAAATCTCTAGAATCAAACAATCAAGAGCACTAAGGCTCTGATACCATATTGTTGGTCCATCTAGATCGTGATTTCAGTGCTATAATGACTTGTATAACAACAAACACTCTTGACTCAAACAAACCAAGTGTATTATAACCAAACAACCAATAACGAGATTAAATCCACACAACCGGAGGTAAATACGCTACAAAGATGAATAATATATGCTCCTAGCACCTCCAGTAAACATACACACGACACAAAGGTTTGGATAAGATTTTTTGTCAAAGTTCAAAAGTTGCATTTCATGAAGATAAGGTTACAATATATAACAGTCTTAGGTTCGCTGATAGATTCGCTGACAGCGAATCTATCTAGCGAACCATATAGGTTCGCCGGGCACAATCAGGTTCGCCCGGTCGACACCAACACAAAACTAAACTGTGCTACGGGCGAATCTATAGATTCGCCCGTAGGTTCGCTAGTACTAAAACATACAAAATACATACAAAATATATAACACCGACATACCGGTGAGTCCGACCTATACATGACTATCAATGACGATTATTGAGTAAATGAGAAAGGGAAAATTATGATCTAAGTAGAGAAGACCGGTTCGTCCATTAAATAGAATAAAGATCAATGAGTTAGTTTTCTAATAAAAAATAATTTAACTTATTTTATCAAAGCTAGGTAGTTTTAATGGTTTTACGTGTAACTTATGTGCATAACATCACCGTATTGACTATCCTTCTTTAAAGTTTATAGTATTGCATATATGTAGTATCGTATACTACATATATGTAGTATCATACTATTACATATGTGTAGTATATATGCAATATTGATGTATTGTTATCTTATAGTTTGAATTTCAGGTTTATTATATTTTGTTATTATATTTATCTTTAATTTATTAGTTTATTATTATCTTTATGTTTAGACATAGTATAAGTATTGGTTTTGTTTTCATTTGAAATAAGTTTTTTATATGGAATATTTTGAACTTTGTTACTGGTCATTTGAGATTGTATGTACACTTTAAATAATTATTAAACTCCAGAGCTATTTGGCCGCTTCAAAAAATGCATCAAGTACAGTGATACTACATATATGTACTATCGAAAAAACGAAAAAGTGAATTTTAAATTTTTTAATATAAATAAGGTATGGAAAAGTTAGTAACGTTTAAAGAAAAATATAATCAAGTAAAAATTTGCAATATTACATATATGCAGTATGGAAATTAAAAAACGAGAAAAAAAATATTTTTTATAACGTTATTTATACTCAAATGAAAGATAAAGAAATTCTTGATCTAATGGTGCAATTTTTTTTTAAATAATATTAACGTATGCAAAAGATAGAAATATTTTAAGATTTATATATTTAAAGTTCCAATTTTACCATTTCCTCTTTAAAATTTCATCCCTTGTATTTTTGGTAGTTCTCTAGTTCTCAACTTAAAATGAGTTCTCTCTTGAACCCTCCCCATATATATGGGGAGGGTCAAGAGAGAACTCCATATTAAGTTGAGAACTAGAGAACTAAAAAAAAGGTATGGATGGAATTTTTAAAGAAGTGGTAAAATTGGAACCTTAAATATATAAATCTTTAAACATTTCTATCTTTTGCATACGCTAAATTTTTTAAAATTTTTTTTGCACCATTAGATCAAGATTTTCATTATCTTTCATTTGAGTTTAAATAACATTATAAAAAAATAATTTTTTCTCGTTTTTTACTTTCAATACTGTATATATATGTAATATACGATACCGTATGTTTTTAAATTGGGGAAATGAATACGGTGTTATTATGAACCTAAATTACACAAGAAACCATCAAAACTTCATACTTTGATAAAATATCAAAAGTTCAAGGGCATTGATTTCGATGACGTTATCACAAAAAACAACATCATCATGCCTCAATTCCAAATTTGGATTTTCTCATATGATCGTATTGACTTTGCTAGCAATAACTTGGTTCACGTTATGTGATGTGGTATGAATATGTGCAGCATGCGCATATCATAATACCAATTATATGAGTTATGTTATATTAATCTGTTAGTTGGAACTTAGAAGCCAAATTGAGTTACGATCGATTTTTAAAGGGCGGATAATATTTTACTAAAATGAATGACGATTATTGAGTAAATGAGAAAGAGAAAAATTATGATCTAAGAGGAGCAGATTGAGTCATCCATTAACATTGAATAAAGATCAATGAGTTAAGTTTTCTAATAAAAAAATTTAAGTTAATTTATCAAAGCTACTTAATTTTAATGGTTTTACGTGTAACTTAGGTGCATAACATCACTATATTCACTATCCTCTTTTAAATTTTATAGTATTGCATATATGCAGTATCGTATACTACATATATGTAGTATCAAAGTACTACATATATGCAGTATACGCAATGTTGATGCATTGTTATCTTATAGTTTGAATTTCAAGTTTTTTTTTTTTACTTTTTTATGATATTTATCATTGGTTTATTAGTTTATTTTTATCTTTATGTTTAGACATAGTATAAGTATTGTTTTTCTTTTCATTTGCCATAAGTTTTTTAATATGAAAGCTTATGAACTTTGTTATTGGTTATTTGAGATCATATGTACGGTTTAAATAATTATTAGACTCTTGAGTCATTTGGCCACTTAATAAATGCATCAAGTACATTGATACTACATATATGTAGTATCAAAAAAACCAAAATGTGATTTTTAAAATTGTTTAATGTAAATAACGTATGAAAAAGTTAGTAACGTTTAAAGAAAAGTATAATCAAATACAGTATCGTAATACTAGATATATGTAGTATGAAATTTAAAAAAACGAGAAAAGAAATATTTTTAATTTATAGAAGGTTGTGCCCAGGGTTCTCTCCCTAGGGTTTCATGTGATGTTACTTCACTCGTATCTCCACTCCACTCTACTATAGGCCTTACATTTCTGTTTTTCATATCTTGATCCATAAAAACCTTTTCTTGTTTATAGAATTCTGAAATCATTGTTTTTCCTTGTGAAATGTCTTCTACTAGTGGCAGATTATAATATTCTTGTAACTTTTTGTAACTTTCTTCATATGTTATACATAATTCAGTTATACATTCTATATTAATAAATTATTGTTTTTAGATGGACAGAAAAAAAGATAAAGGAAAAGCAAAGTTTATACAGCCAGCACAGACTTCAAGGTTATCTCCTATAAGTATATCCTCAGAAGAAGAAAAGACAGAAAAACTCACGAGTCAGTCAAACAGGGCACCCAGTACACAGAGTTTTAGAAAACTGCCTGCCTCAATTGATGATCTCAGTAGTGCTACACAATTCTATAATCCAAGCCAATCAAGGATTATGGATGTACGTCCTCCAAGACACAAACCATTTATACAAAGAACAAGTTCTCATACACAAAATACACAGAATGCAATTATCACTTTTGATAATTATGCTTTACAAAGATGTTATGACCCAAACACAAAATTTCGCCCAATAATGGGCATAACAATGACCGAAGAACAACAGTGTTTACTTGACAATCTTTGGCATATCCAGACCATGCCTCAAGCTTCAACTTTTAAAGTACAGGTGTTAAACGCGCTTAGTTTTTATTTCCATGAACAAAGCGCCAAAATACCTGAAAAAATACATAAAGTCAAGTTTACCCATTATGTTATCTTTAGAGGTATCAAAATTGGAATTTTTAACAAATGGGAAATAGTAGCTAAATACTTACAATGTCCTAACCCAGTTTATAAAGGATTCACAAACTTTTCAAAAGCTTTAGAAACAGCTAGAGAACATTTTGGAATAAACAGTTTTTATATAGAACCGGAAGAAGTACAAACATTTTTCGAAATAGCAAAAACAAATCCTGAGCAAGTTATAAAAGCTCAAGAAGAGTTGATTGTTAAACTACAAGAACAACTTATGCAGCAAGGAAAAAATACACATTTTATACAAGAAAAAATTGAAAAAAGTATGCTATAACAAAAGATAGAGATACTCAAAGCAAAAAATACACAATTATTACAAAGGCTCGAGAAAAAAGAAAGGAAAGAACACAAGTCTTTAAATTATGACATGTTCAGAACTAGAATTCCTGATACTCCCTGGAGGCGTTGCTTAAGACCAGTAATAGAACGCCTTCCAGAATTTAAACAAATTGTGTCAAAAAAGATATGTTATGAGTTTCCTTTGATTTTATATGAACTACAACAAAAGCTGATAGACATAGCCTTCAGAGATACTTTAAACACTAGATGAAAGAACAGATGATGAGGGCAACGAAACAGGTCCCCTTCTTTTACAAGTTTTCCCTCTTACACGATTCATATCTGAAGACGATATAGTATAGTTCTACCATCATGGTATGATCGATTATATGGAATTCCGATTAAACAGCAAAACTGAGCGATTGCTTAATCGCTTGGGGGAGAAGTTTGTGATAACAACAGGAAACATTGCTACACATATTTTCCCACCAACTATAAGTTGTAAAATCTTCGCCTCTTTTCCACATGTAGACTCCCATACCTACAGGCCATCAAGAAAAAGAATTTTTATTGACCATAAAGCTTCTAGTAGTGAATACCTAGAAAAACTAGCAATCACTACAGATATAAATTTCGCCAATATGCCTTGGTTAAACACACCACAAATAGACACGGAACTCATCTCTGACGTTCCATCAAAACTACAAACAAATACATTAGAAAAATTCATCAAAAAACATCAACAAACCCCAGAACTCCCAGAACATTTTCATTGGAAACAATTTAGATTATTGGGAGAAGGACATTATATTACAAATTTATGTAAAACAAAATTGGAGTATGCTTCTACCATTTGTAGGGGAAAGTGATCTTCTTGAATTAAAACATATTAGAGATCTAGAATCTCCAGATGATGAAGAAGACATAGACCCAGGAACTCCAGTTTCAATAGATAGTATTCTAAAATGATGATGTAAGCAATGACGACAGGAAGCACCCATTCGAGATAAGTAATATAATCTACAGACAGACGCTCCTGACAGATTTCTTTTTCTGTAAATAATAATGTAGCTTCTTTTATTTTGAACCATTCATTTGTATTTCTATTTCTATTTTTATAATTAGCTTTAAGTTGTACATGCCCTATAAATAAAGGGCATCCCTTTCATTGTAAGAGCATCCCAAAAAATATTCAATAAAACTCTCGCATTCATATCCTCTCAAATGGCACACTAAATCCCTCTCCGACACTCCTTAGCAAAGCCTTTTAATCCTTCAGTTGTATCCTTTGAGCTTCATATTATATCCCACAAAAAAAGGTCTTATTTACCTCTTATTACCTTCCGCTCAACCTCTGAAACACTTGTGCATATCATCCGGAATCCTAGTGCAAACACCTAAGTAAGTCTCCTCTTTATTGTATCGGAGAACTCTCCCATTCGCAGATTTTGAAGTACTAGAAAAATTATATATGATATGAATAGTAAAATGGTGAGTTGTTGTGTTTTTAGTGGTTGGTTTTTAAGGTGGCAAGTTTTGATCTGTTTGGGTTTGTTGTGGGTGATGTGGTTGTTTAGGAAGTGAGATCTAAAGGTGATTTAATCTAGAACCATCAATTAATGACCACCGTATTAAACCATCGTATTAAACCATCATCAAAGGCTACTACACCACCTGTCTAAAACCAGATACACCGAAATCCAAAACAACGACTATGTGTAGTGGTCGTCATTGGTGGAGGGAGGTTTTAGGGATGATGAGAGTTATCGATTCGTGGAACTGTGTGGCCTAGGGTTTTTCCGATGACGGTTGCCGGTTTATGGATCCATGTGGTCTGCTTTTGTTTTTCATGTTGTTGTTACCGGCTTTTACGCTGGCAGTGGTTGATGTTGTGATCGGTTTTAGTGGCGGTTGTTTGGCATACCGATTAACATGGGTGTTTTGATGAATTTGAAATGGGCTTATACAGTTGTGTGATCTGTGTGATTGTTTATTTCGATAGTTGAACTCATGGTTCCCATGACCACCGGTCTCTGTACCGTTTTGGTTTCTAGGGTTTTTGTCCACATATCTGTGATTGGAACACTTTGATGGTTTGATCTATTGTTAAAGGTAAGTTTGATATTGGTTGTGATGAGTTTGGTAAGTTTTTGAAATTTGATGAACACGTAATCATGGTGTCGCAAGGATGATGGACGGTAGGTTTTAAATTGCAACCCCCTTTAGCCATTGGTTTTCTATTTTCTTTGAGAACTCTGAGCCTATGTTGGATTTGGCTTCTGAATTGAAGTTGAGTTTTTATAACTTTTTTCCTTTGATTTTAGTGGAATATGGTTTTAGATTTTAATGGACCTGTTGATCAAGGAGAGAAAATGTAGGTTTTCTTGAGGTCGAAGAGATTGACGGCCTGTTGATCAAGGAAAGCCAAATGAAGTCTTACTTCTCTAGCTTGGGTTGTCTTCCCGGATCGAAGGAGTAAGGCAAATACGTGTGAGACTTAACCCATAACAAATTGGAGTTCGGGCGAATCAATCATCCGAACCTGCAATAGTTAGACGAAACTAATATATAGAAAGTGCCCGAAAGAGTGGAAATCCGTCCTTGATTTTATGAGTAGAAAAGCCCTTTAAACTCTATGCCATGTGAGCTTATGCGAAACTTTCTTCTGTTTATCTATGTTTTTTGAACTTAAAAATTAGTCCAAGTTTTAGTGTTCTTGCAAAAAGCATGTGGAGACGAAACAAAAAAAAACAAGCAACAACTAATAAAGTAACTTCGATTATTTAATTTTACCCTATTTGCAACCAGTTGCTTCTGGTGATTATTTAGGGAAACTCGGTCATGTAATTAACTTTTATACAGGCTACGATAGCCAATATTGCATATGCTAACATGCAATATTGCAAATATTACGAACAAGTTGTAATCGCTAATGTCAATATAAATTAAGCATATTTAGAAACCACAAAACACAAATGAATGAAATCGTTCGTAATCGCCACTACTTATATATTAGTAACTAATTAATTATTATATAACTACCACAAACACATGAAAACCGGATACTCGCATATCGTGTGAGGCTAAAGAAACTTAGTTACATTAATCTGAAAGTAAGACAAGATTCATGAGCCTAGAAAATTGAGAACAACAATTCTTACACTTACCTTCATATTAATCACCTTTTATTTATTTCATGGTTAATACATCATCATATTGATGAGTTTCAGCATGTTGACATGTAACCATTTCTCATAAAAAGGAAACCAGCCATATCTCAATCGCATTTACTTTTTAATTCATACACATTTTATCTTGTTGCAATGCTCACAAAAAACTGAAAAAGAGAACACAAACATATTATAATTATTTTTCTCATTTCTTCCAGCACTATACTCGTGAAACTTGTTTCATTATTGATCACATTGTACTTGGATCGAGTTTATAAGTCTTGAATCGTGCAAGTAACCCGAATTTAGCTTGTCATTATGTTATTTTTTTATTACAAATAACATTTTATCAAATTGGTTAGCCGAAAACAACGTTTGACTTATATTAGAGCATTCACAGTAGAGGAAATATTTCTATCTATAAATTTACATTAAGACCCTGTTTGTTTGCCTCTAAACCAGCTCTGAATTTGAGCAATTCAGAGGCAACGCTGGATCAGAGCGTTTGGCTGGTGACGTAGGTATGACCGAATCAGACAAGGGGTCGGATCAGCAGGCGTTTGAGCAAAAAAGAGGTAGCACCATGTCTGAACAAGGGCAACGACGGGATTTGCGATGAACAGCGACCAGCCAAAAAAATACATTAGCAGGTTAAAAAAACAAAAACCATCCTCGCACGGGCCCGGGTTTTTAGAGATGCATCCGTGTCCGTAGGCCGCGTGAGCGTCTGAGCGAAAAAGAGGTAGCACCATGTCTGAATGAAGTCTGAACAAGGCCGGCGACGAGATTTGCGATATATGAGTAGCGACCGGCCAAAAAAATTACATTAACGGGTTAAAAAAACAAAACCATCCTCGCACAGGCCCAAGTTTTTTGGAGCTGCAACTGTGTCTACAGTCATGCAAGGTATTCGAACCATGTTTGCACCCCCATGCGCGTGGGTAGGTGCTAGAGTGAACATTACACAAGAACTTAACATAACATGAAGGCTTGCATATAGAAATTAACAATGTTTTTATTTCACTCCAACATGGGACAAATTGAATGAAAATTTTTTTCTAAAATCTCATTAAAATGTCCAATCAAACAAAACATCTTAACCATTCAGCACTTAACTGTTCAGACATCTTAATCATTCAGACCTTAAAAATCACTACATGTTCTCTCTCATTCTATTTAAATAATAATAATATCTGTATTCATTTATCATTACAATTTATCTTTTCTTTACTCGCAACCACTTTAAAAAAAATTAAAACAGTATATGTAATGAACAATACCACTTTCAAAATTTATCGCTCTTTCAGTCACAACATCTCACACCCACCCTAAAACACAAAACCTAAACTCACATACATTTGATTCCCCGTCTTTTAGAATCCTCTTGGTTGTATAGACAGTGAGGACACAATCAACACCATTCCACTCTCATGTATATATATATAAACGTATATATATATATATATATATATATATATATATATATAGGGGAAGGTTCATTTGAGAAGAGCATATATTGCGAGAAGAAAAAGAAATTGCTAAATTCATCATTTTTTCAACCAAAAACATTTTTAACTTACAAAACAATGATAGAAATGCAACATTTATTCATTAACTTTGATATTCAATAAATAAAATTTAATAAATTTCGTTTATTTGTTAAACCTACACATGTGGAAGTCATGTGTATGTTAGGTTACTTACACATAACCTACACGTGTGTAGGTAAATTTAAAACGCTAAATATACATACGTAAAAAATATTTTAATGATTTTTTTTAGTTTATACCTTACACATTTGTATGTAGGAAGTGAATTTATTTAAAAAAATTAAACAAATGAAAAGTTTTTTTAGTGATTTAGGTTTCTTCTTTTTCTTCTCGCAATATATGAGTCTTCTTAAATGAACCTCCACCTATATATATATATATATATATATATATATATATATATATATATATATATATATATATATATATATATATATATACATAAACATGATATATAAATGTAACATGTTATATAAATGTATATATATATATTCTCTCTCTCCTCTTTCTCTCATTGCATCAGCTGTCAATTGTTACAACAAAGCCATAAACTCACCCCACCCCTCACTTCTGATGTACAGCAAATAATAGTTTGCAACTGTCGGGTTTTTCTCTCTCTCTCTCTATCCACCACTCTTTTTCTACGTTTTTTTATTCATCAAACACCATAAACATTATTCATCTTAATCTTCTTCCTCATTTTCATCAACTTAAGTTGACACAAAACCACACCATCATCATCATCATCATCAGCACATTATCATCATGCATTTTTATTCTGCATGATCAACATACATCCATCCATCACTCAATGGCTTATCAACATTATCGATCTCCATTTGGTGACACAACTTTAACCAAAGTCTTTGTTGGTGGCCTTGCTTGGGAGACACAAACTGATGAAATGCGTGCATATTTTCAACAGTTTGGTGACATACTTGAAGCTGTTATCATCACTGATAAAATCACCGGCAAGTCTAAGGGTTATGGATTTGTAAGTTTTTATTTTTTTTTTTCTTATTCTTGTTCTTATTCTTATTATCGTATATATATGAAAAATGGGACTGTCATCTGAAGACAGAGACGAAAACGGAGACGCTGAGGGATTCTATAACCAAAGGTCTTGTCACGAGCTGGAGTCGAACCAGAAAATAAATTGATATTCTTTTTTTTTTAAAAGAAATGATACCAAATATATATAATCTTCTTTTGTGATTAATGGATAATTTCCCAAATAATACATTTCAACTACTAACCTTCTATGACAACTGTCATGCATGTTTTCATATATGTTAGCATCTTAAATATCTATCTACAAAGTTATGACTATTACCATTATGTCATTTATTGGTTACATTTATAACCTATAGCTCTTATATCAAATTAGATGTACCTTCGGATATATTTATATATGTGTATAGTATATGTATTTTTTTTAATATGTTTATTTTATGAGTAGGATATTATTGGATATATATAATTGGTTTTATTGTCATAAAAAATGAATTTATATTATTTTATTTTTTAATATTATCAGGTAACTTATCGTGATCCTGAGTCTGCTAAACGGGCTTGTGAGGACCCGAACCCGATGATAGATGGGAGAAGAGCTAATTGTAATATTGCGTCTCTTGGACGACCTCGACCATCACCTCAAGGTTTTTTTTTCTTTATAATCTTTTATTATTTTTATATATTTTAATATATTTTTTTCATTATTGACTTGTGTTCCATTTAACAAAACAAGATTTATGAACCCCATAAATAAATTAATTAGTAAATATTTAGTAAATAATATCATGTTTTTAATTGAAACCCTAGGGAGGAACCAAGGTGGCAATATTGCATTTCAAGGGCAAAATACAATGGGCCAAGGTGCATCATCATCTTATAGTGGAGTGGCACAACCACCACAACTAGGTCCTCCTCCGCCACCTCCGCCACCGCCATCCGTCATGTACCCACCATATGGGTTAGTTTTTACTTTTTTTATACATTTATTTGTGAAATTAGGTAAAAAAAGTGAAGTAAAAAACATTTATAAATTCAATGACAGTTGGTCTTGACAGAAGAGATGTGGGTGTGGGGCATATAAATGAGTTGGCAACATAAAAGTTTTGCAGCGCGTAAATGACATCAAGTGTTGACTTTAATAATTAAAAATATTCAATATGTGTTTATAAATTATTATTAAAATGATTAAGTTAAATTAGTTAGCATCTATTATAACATGTCATGATACCCTCTTATATTCTTAAAACTCATGTCATCAATCTTTTTTTAGTTTTAGAATGATAATGGATATATCATATATGATTGTGTTATTTTTTTATACATATTTTGTTGAGCTCTTGTAAGTGCTAAAATCCTAAAACTTTAATCATGAAACTAAAATATATTAAATTTTATAACACAAAGATAACAAAGTTTTTTTTAATATTTACAAGGAAAAGTGAAACTTTATTACCAAGTTGGCTGCCATTGCAGGCATACATAAAACTCCAGACAACCTTCAGCTTTTACAGATTTTAAATGGTCCCATATATTTTTTATTTTAATTATTAAAATATTCAAATATGTGACACTAATTTAAGAAAAAAATATGCACAAGTTTGTTTCACAAAATCATAAAAAGTGATTAACAATGTCCTAACAAGTATGTTCCTTTTAATGAGATCACATTAACATGTTACAACTATTAATATTGACATAAACAAATAAATCTAGCATAATACACATTATGATTATGAAATTTGGTTTATAAGTTCTTAGATTTTTTTTTGTTGATTAATATCTTAGAACATGTTATGAACAATAGTGAACTTTGTCGATGCAGATACCCGACGTATGCACCCGATTATGCTTACCAACAAGTAAGTCTCTTAGCATTGTTGTTCGTTAAATAGTAATTATGCACTTTTTAAGCAATAAGTAAGTTATGTTTGTTTTTGGAACAAGGACTTCATTTAAGTGAGTGTAATTATCATTGTACTCTCTTTGACTACATTATAGTACTACGGTCTACGGTCATGTAAATAACTTGAAACACATGCATTTTAATTCTTCTTTTAATACAAAGAAAAAAATTAATTTGAATTTTCTTTTTTACAAAAGTAATATAGTCTATCACTTTCCTAAATTTGATCTTCTTGATATTTATTTGAATAATTAATCATTGATCATTAACTATTTTTTCGTTTCAATACCAAAAGTACATTCATAAATCTTCGATTAATTTTTCTTTTTAATAGCAACACATTGATTTTAAAGGAGAAATACATCTCAGTCTGTTTACAACATGACTAAAATCTCTGACCTAGTCCTCCTAACACAAATGTGTTACCAATGGACAACTAACCCCATTGGCAAATCTTAGATTAATAATGTGCCCTTTTTAAATAACAAAACTAAGTTTTCTAAAAACTAAGTTAATAAAAGCATGGAGTTATAACATGATTTACATAATAAAATGTGTCCTTAACTCTTTTTAAATAGCAAAACTCATGCTCAGTTATATTTTATCAACTGGGTCATGAGATCATTACAGAATTAAATCTTATTGCGAGAACAAAAAAATAACTGATTTACACTGATCTAAATCAATTCTTGTGATATTTAGCTTGTTTTTCATATTTGTATATTTAACATAACTAAAAATTGTTGTATTTCTATAGTCAAAATACTTATGTCTGGTTTACACATATATAAAACATGCTTAATATCGTTAACCTTAGTATACATATATGTAAATTAATCGTTCTATAGTCATGTAACTAAAATGGTTCCGTAATAATTATAACTCTTCTATCAACTAAAGTATAAATAGTTAGTTAAATGAATATTTTACATGTGTATATTCATGTGTATGGTATTAAAGCGGTACAAAGTAGTTTACAAGTAAGGCTGCATAAAGTACAAGTATTAACAGCATGAAGTTGGGTGTGAGTGTTGTTTAGCAGGCAATGTACAATCCAGCACTTCAGCAGCCATACTATCATCATCAATTTTATGGGGCAACAGGTCCAACAGTCTCCACACCATATTATTATGCTCCAACACCCAGAGGAACATTTGCTGCACCACAGGCGCAACGTATCCAAGGACCGTCTTATCTTTACTATCCTACGCCTCAAATGGACCCATCAACATTCCCTGGCTATCTTACACCACCTTTGTTACTCCCCACAAGGCATCCTTTTCCTTCTCCCTCTCCCACGGGTAAGTATTTTTTATATTTATTTATTATTATATTAATTTAAAAAAAATAATGTTAATAATTATGTGATTTAATTTAATTTAATTTAATTTAACATATCATATTGTTTTATATGAATGTATAGTTTGTTGTTAGGTATTATTATTATGTTAATAATAATGTAGCAAATTGATCATGTGAAGATATCATAGGAATTGATGTACATAAAATATATATATAAACATATACATGTGTGTGTAGTATAAGTGTGTGTGGTAGTGGTGGGGCCCATTAGAACCATGTGAGATGAGCTGTAAGGGGTGATGGTCATAGGCCCATGATGGGGTCAATGGGAAAATGATGCCAGATGTACAAAATGAGAAAACCAAAAACAGTCAAACAGTTGAGTACATGTGAAGACAAGGTTCATTTGTTTGTGTAAGGTGTGTTTAGGAGGTTAGATTTGTCTTCTTTGACTTGGTTACATATTAGTTGAGGTTTTGACATGTAATGAATCAATTAAGGAATTAGAGGACATTACTTCACATCATGGTTGTTAAAATGTCTAATGCCATCCTATGATACTAATAAGTTGATTAGATCTTTTCAGTTGTAAGATATTTACATACCTTTTCTAGCTTTTTTTAGATAATTCGGTTTTAAAAATTCATAATGTGTTTTACAAGTCGATAATAGTGCATGCTTAGAGTTTGACAAATGACACTACAAACTATTACTTTTGTTGACAAAGGCAAATGTGTGATATAGTCGTTGTAGATTTACACTTTTATACTTGATTTCACTCACACCAGTAATTGTGAATAGAATGAAAAAACTTTCAAACGAAACCGAGTTTAATTATATAGTGGTTTTGCTACTTCGCTCATCGTTAACAAGTTAAGAATGTTGTTAGTCAAATTGCAAACATGCATTATTATCGGCAATGAGTTGAGAGTTTTATTATTAAAACTACCGTTTTTTTAGAAAATAAGTTAGCAAAGTTAGGGGCTGTTTGTTTCAACTTTTTAGTGGTTCAGATGTCTGAATGGTTCAGCATTTAATGATTCAGACTGTTTGTTTCAAGAGCAGAAGTCTATCTGAATGGTTCAGACATTTGCATCTGAATAGTTAAGTATTATATATAGTCTGAATAATTAAAGTCTCTTAATTAATTAGAGTTAGAAAATATTAAGAGCCAACCATCTATTTGAATCATAAAAGTGTAGATCCTTCATAACTTAATTTACTTATTCAATTGTCAAGAACTAGTATTGGATTTATTCTTGTCACATTGGATGAATTTGGCACATATTTAGGGTTGATATGAATTAGCATAACCTTGGTTCACAAAACTACAAGATCTATATTTCAAAAACTAAATTCCTATTGTACCCTTTATTTTACTTATAAAACATGCATGTAACATATACATACAAATAAAATAATATATGTTTGTATATATGCATGTTACCCACTAGTTAACCAATTAGAGTGACTGACCACTTCCCAAGAATTGGTTTGTCCCATGCATTATTGAGTTGTACATTATGTTTGAACATGAGTACTATATTGTAACACAAAGATGAATCTTTGACCACATCTATACGTGTTATTACTTTCAGGTTCCCAAACTCCACAAAATACAACAAGTGAAACAGAAGGTGGTGCAGTAACGACAGAGAGTCCAAACACCTAAAAAAGATGAAAAACATACACATGCATGTTGGCTAAAATCCAAACAAAATACACTATTGACAAATATTCATCAATGGCCCTTCAACTTGATCGATCTCTGTATTCTTCAATTTTTCTGAAAGAATCATAAATAATTTCTCATTTGGTCACAAAGATGGACCGCTCCCTCGCTATGCGACTTCTCGTCATGCTGATGATAATTCTTTTTCCTCACGATTCTTTTACCCTCTTTTTTTTTATTTTTCGTTAATTATTGTAACTTTTACCTAAACTAAACTAAGATGTCTCGGCCAGAAAACCTATTTTTATTTTGAAGCATCGCCTCGTTTATTACATGAAATGGTTTTTTTAACCATTGAATTCGCTTTGTTTTAAGAAAGAAAAGATGACATTCAACTGTTAAAATTGTTTTCTAGTGATTCTTATGTCGTAAAATAGTTCATGAATATATCTTTTATCTCTTAGTTACTTTAATTATAATTTTCCCATGGGGTAAGTTAAGTTAATTAGTAACTAGAGTGAAAAATCTCAAAAGTAAATGAGGCACTTATTGGTTTGGTGTTGGCCTTGGCCTAAGAGTGGAGGATTTCTAGAATCACAAGAGGCAATTAAGAACTAAAATAAAAAAATAAATCTTCATTATCTAATAGAGTGATCATGATTTGGGACTTGAGTTCCCTTCATATTGAGTTGTGTATATATTATTACAATAGAATAGTCTAGCACCCGGCACTTAGGACCATTAATTGTTTTGGAGGCCCGAAGCAAAAACGAAATTTAGGACCCTTTTCAAACATCATGGCTTATAAATATAATTTATTAGGGCATGTGACGACACTAAACCTTGAATACATACGTCTTTGCAATAAGTGTTGACAGTATGGGAACTAACAAAGCTAACTTAAGAGAAAGCGTGATCATTGACACCAAAATAAAAACTAAACAACTAACGCTATTAACTCTGTCAAGTCTCAAGCAAACTAATCAATTACCAACATAAAAAATCAAGTGAACTAACAAATTAATCAAATCTCTAAGTAGTGAACCAAAGTGCCAAACAAGAATCACATAGACACAAATCACAAAATAGTTGAGAACTAAACATGAAATCAGATAATTGGTTAAAGAGAGGATAACTAAGAAAACTAATCAAAATAAAAAAAATGCAAACGCAAAATTGATTGACACGTTAGGAGAAAACAATGGAAAAATAAATAAATAAAAATTTGGAAATGTGAGAACAAGATCCCAAATATTATAAAAAGAGAGTAAAAATAATTTCTAAGCTTGAGAATTGCAATGGACACTATGATAACTAACAAAGTTAACTAATGAGTATTGAATTGATAGCGGTGTTAAAGAGAGTATTGAACGGATAAGCCTAATTTCTAGAAAATATGGGCCTTTTTTATGTGGGGCCTCAAGCAGCCACTTCACTCATCAATTTAATAAAGACAACCTATACAATGTAAATGTATAACATATATATCTAGTTTAATATACTCCTTAGTCTATGGAGGCGGATCACCTATGCTTAGACCGGATCGGAAATCAGTAAATAGATATCAAGGCCGACCTTTGGTAAAAGTATCCGCTAAATGATAAGGAGACGTGACATTGTATCATAGATTTCATCATCATGTAATCATTGACTTTCTTTGATTCATCACATATGTAGATCGTATCCTTGTATGAAACAATACGACCAACATAACTACAACGTTTATTTCACTCTCATTTGTAAAATATCATCTTCACGTAGACCAAGAATACTCCCCCTAAGATGATACTTTATAACCCGTGGTTGCTCGAGTATCACAAGCATTGATCAACCTTCAATCCACCAATTCATGTGTTTTGTTAAGCACTATCTTCAATTTCTTCCAACAATACTCCCCCTAAGATGTTGCTTGACAAAACGTTGATTTCTTTGTTATTCTATGATTATTTGAACGAAAACACGAGCATCAAGGTTTTGATAAACCTTTAAGAATTTAGTTTTGGTAAGCTTCATCTTCAACTATTTCCAACAATACTCCCCTTAAGATGATGTTTCTAAAACACTGACTTGACGAGCAATCTACAATCTTCTCCCCCTTTTTGGAAGCATCATTTTCTGATGATCGAAGATAGACAAAGAAGATAGATTCACAAGAATCTAATTCAGCAAAGGGTGTTTCCATTTCTTCGAAGTAGAATAAGAAAACTCCTTGACTTACAAAACTCCCCCTTAACTTTTGCTTTCTAGGGCGACGAGTGAGCCTTATGAGATATCGAGAGGAGGATTCTAAATTCTCAGCAAACTGACTTGAACATCTTTGTTCATGAAATTGGAGTCAGGAACAAATTCAATTCTTGACTTGAAGATCTTTGTTCAGGAATTGGAGTCAGGATTCACAAATCTCAGCAAACTGACTTGAACTCTTTAAAAAAAAACCAATGTAGTTTGTTTTTCCAAATGCTGAAAATCAATAAACTCTGGCAATAAAGTGCAAGTATCATCTGTAAAAGACTAAGTCCCCTTTTGAATGAGGTATTGCATGGATTTTCACTCATACATCAATAACACTTGTTAAACTGTCAAAACATACGAAAAATGAGAAAATTGACAATCTTTTTAATAATTTGAATTTTTCAATATTTTTTGTTCTTTTTGTTTTTTGATATTTACATCAGTGAATTTAACACGTGCAATGGGATCATACTAGAAAATAATCTTTACACAAAATAAAAGAAAGTTTTGAATATGCATAGACATGATATAGATGGATGGTATGCATGTAATTCAAACCTACTTAATTTTTCAAACACTTTGCAACATTTATCATGTTTTAGTTATTTTTAGTTTGTGAAGTATGTTATCCATATTTAGAAACATTAAGAGCTCTACCCTCATCAAGTCATACAAAGAAGCACTTTAATATCTTTAATACCAAATCATTTACAGTATAACCAGGGAAGCTTATTGGGTTTTTAAGACATTCATGAATGGAAGTGTTAGGCGATGTTCCTCTTAGGAATCTTGTTAATTCACTTTTTGAGTTTTATTGGCTATGTATCATTGGAAATATTTTATGCATCTTGTTAAGAAATCCAAGTCTGTATATACTACAACAAATGATTCTTGGGTGTGAACTTTAAGTTTGTGGATACCACTATTGGAATTTATTTTTAATATTATGTGAAAATTAATAATTAATAAAAAATGTGCGAGTTGGTTGTTTTAAATTTGAATAAATTCTTCCAATATTGAAATTAAATGTAGATGTTACAACTTTGGGTGTTTCATCTTGAATTCAATTGTGAAGAAAAGTTCAACTTTGAATTCAATTCTTTAGTAATGACTTGAATATGTTTCAAGTCTTTTGATCACTATAAATACTAGGGTGAACCTAGTTATGTGACACACACTTGAACTCACTAAAAATCTTTACTTAATCTCTCTCATTCTTCAAAAATTCTATAATTTATCTCTTGTTCTCAAGATGCATTTTCGGGTGCTAGAGTCCATCCCAGCAGTACATACTGCTTCGGCTGTTGTATCCTGGGAAATAAACGAGTTCTCTTGGGAGACTTGGAATTTGTTTTAAGGGACCCGTGTTGAACACGAATCCTCAGCCACGATTATGCTTCTGCTACTACTCATTTCTTGTATTTCTAATTTTTCAATGTAATCATATTGTAGTCTACTTGTTTTCTTTATTTTCTTTGTATTGTAAATGAATTTATAGAAGAATTTTGTGTTTTTGTACGAACGATTCCAACAATCTTAAAACAATTTTTTTTTTTTAATTATCGTTCGTATTTAGAAAAAGTCATTGTTTGTCTCTTAAAGTTGGACTTAGAGAACTTACACTTGACTTCTTTTTAGAACCGGATTTTATTTACAAAGAAAGTGGTTCATTTTTACCATTCGTTGGTTTTAATTGAGTGTAATTTTTGTTAATGTATAAAAGCTTTTCTAGTTTTTAATAAAACATGACTCAATTACTTTGAGAGTTTAAAACTCTCATGAGTTTTCTTAGCATTCAAAAGTGATTTTATTTTCATTAAAATATTTGTTGAATGTTTCAAGGTGTTAAAACAAAAAGGTTGAAGATCCAACTTTGTTTTAAATCAAAGATTTCAAACCTTGTGTGGTTTGAAGATCAAAATTTAATTTAAGCTTTTGTAGGTTTCAAGATTAGTTTTCATATGCGTGTTAAGAATGGTTATGCTTGTGCACGCATCTTATGAAAACCGTTATTTCTTATTTGCGTGTAAGAAATCTTTCATATGTGAAACTTGTGTTTTAACATGTGTGTTAAAACCTAATGTTATTCTAATTAAGTATTAGAAGAGATTCTTTATAATATAATCAATTTTGTATGGATTTAGTATTAATATTTTAAATTTAAAATCGTTTTTTTTTTTGTTAGAAACAAATGATGAAATCGATATTCATTCGAAAACGTTGACAATCATAATTATTAATTTACAAATGATCATTTTATAAAACTATTTACAATTTTGGGTATTGATTTCCGTAATCAAAACATAAAATTAAAATAGTTTATTTCGAAACTGCTAAGTGCATGTTTTGGCAAAACTAAGATTTGGTTTAGAATGAAATAAACCAAAAGTTTAGATAAAGTGTTAACATAGTTTGTTACTCTTGTGAAAGTAACATGTCATAAAGGAATAATAGATTCAAGTTGACTATTTGATGGAAAGATAAATCTTTGTTGCTATGAACATATATAATTGTTCAAATACTAATACATGTGAACAATTTACCATATAAACAACATGATGTTTTATATCAATTTTGTGATTGTTCAAAGTGAGAGTACCACTATGTGAGATGAATTTGTGATTCTTCAAAGTCCATATGAGTCAATGATGAAACCTTTTGAGAAAAAGAAAAAAAAAAGTTTATGATCCTAGATTGAATGACGGTCTATGTACGTTTATGTAACATACATATTAGACATTCCTAAATATTGAGATTTTAGGATGTTGAACAGCTCTCATTGTTTGTTTAAACTATGAGATGAATGTTTTGAACGCATATTGAGATATTCCTTAAAAGCTGTGAAGAATCAGAATGATGCATCTTCTATTCACATGCTAGAGTATTGTAGTCTAAAGCATGCTAGACTAGTACTTGTTAATTATGGCGCTCTGAGGAGACTATTAATGTGAAACATTCAACTCATATACAATATAAAAGTGTTGTGTATAAGACAATGTGAATGACGGTTGTCATCCAATCTAAGAAAAGTCATATAACTTATGGAGAACTCAATTTCTAGATTTAATCTAGATGATAACTTAAAAGTATTTAAGTTTGAGATGGTTGATAACAACTTATGACAAAGCATGTGTTGCTTTAGTCGGCAAACAAGCATTGGCGACATCATTGATAAAGACGTTGATCTTGTTCAAATCATGGATGTCTAATCGTATATTTAAACATTTTCTATCTAAGTGCAAGAAATGTGGGGGGACGCCATTTGTTAAATGGTTTTCTCAAACCCGTATCAAAATAGAACCTTTTGTTGAGCCAAATATATAATGCAAATATGTGACCGAATCTACTAGTTAGACTCGAAGGTCAATTGGTTATATTTAATATCCAATTACTAATGTCATGGATATGTAAGCCTTGAAATGTATTTTTAAAGACAAAATGTGCCTCCATTCAGGTTGATACATGGGGTATAGTCTTAAAAATGTAAAAAGACAAGATTAACTTGTGAGTTAATAACACATCATAACAACTCATCTCAACTGTAATTATCTGTATTGACTTGACAAAGTCATAGATAATGGTTTTGGATCCAACAACCGTGGGTTGATGAGAGACGGAGTTGTGAAATGAGACTAAAGCCCATGAAATATGGTATATGAAGGAAAACCTAACTTAGTTGACTGGAGATCCCAAGATCTAAGTTCAATATGACAACCTACTCATATATCTAAGGGTGGTCACTGTGGGAGCATAGTTAATATATCAGTTGATATATAAGCTAACATATATGTATAAATGTTTATATATTTCCTCCTAAATTATAAAGGGAGCTTAAATACTTCCTAGTTCATTCCTATAACAACAGTGACACGTTGTGAGGCTAAGCATACCGTATGGTTAATGATTTGTGTAATCATAGTAACCTTAATGCTTTTAATGGTTTTTTAGATAAATCACCTATGTGAAAAAGAAGTGGGGTCGCTTCGAATGAAATTGTGGGATGCGCAATTCCTAGAGCTTTCACAGAACCAGGCTAGTGTTCCATGACCATAACGGACACGACAATGAGGGGTTGACCAGACCAGGAATAGTATTGTGTAATGTGTACCGTCGTCTACATTAATTTTGTTTGGTTCAAAGACATCGCGTCTACCAAACCACTAGGAGACTAAGTATACATCACAACGGAAGGTTCAAAGTTAACCACTACCTATCCGGCAATATTAAACCGCTGAAAATGTATCTTGACATTGAGAGAGTATGGATCAAGATCCATACTTGTGGAGAATTTGTTGGAAGATATGTGAAAATGAGTTTTCGCATAAGGATAACGAGATTTTATTTATTTGCACATGTGGGGGATTGTTGGAATTTATTTTTAATATTATGTGAAAATAAATAATTAATAAAAAATGTGTGAGTTGGTTGTTTTAAATTTGAATAAATTCTTCCAATATTGAAATTAAATGTAGATGTTACAACTTTGGGTGTTTCATCTTGAATTCAATTGTAAAGAAAAGTTCAACTTTGAATTCAATTCTTTAGTAATGACTTGAATATGTTTCAAGTCTTTTGATCACTATAAATACTAGGGTGAACCTAGTTATGTGACACACACTTGAACTCACTAAAAATCTTTACTTAATCTCTCTCATTCTTCAAAAATTCTATAATTTATCTCTTGTTCTCAAGATGCATTTTCGGGTGCTAGAGTCCATCCCGGCAGTACATACTGCTTCGTCTGTTGTACCCTGGGAAACAAACGAGTTCTCTTGGGAGACTCAGAATTTGTTTTAAGGGACCCGTGTTGAACACGAATCCTCAGCCCCGATTATGCTTCTGCTACTACTCATTTCTTGTATTTCTAATTTTTCAATTGTAATCATATTGTAGTCTACTTGTTTTCTTTATTTTCTTTGTATTGTAAATGAATTTAAAGAAGAATTTTGTGATTTTGTACGAACGGTTCCAACAACCACAACAAAGAAGTCACAAATGCTAGCTTCACACTACTTATAAAGCCTCATTCCCTAGTGCCACAAGCAATCTATCATAAAAGCGAATATTTTACAAGTGCACTAAGATGGAACTTAACAAATCTAGCATAAAATATTTAGTTAATAACCATAGTGTCTACTTTTCAGATTTACTGTTGTATCTACCCACACATCACATAATGATCAGTCAGTCTTTATTTCTTTTTGTAAACATGTGTTAAAGACACAAACTAGTGTAATATCTATTCTCATGTACGTGCAAGTAGATTCAAAACTATTTACATGAATGTAATTTGTTTGTATTTTTCTTGATTTTTTAATCAATTAAATTGCAGTTTTGTTATCAATGTATACAATGAATGTAATATTATCAAACCCATGCCATATGTAGCAATCTACTCAATCTAAGAAGATGAAATAAAACATAAAAGAGTTTCTTGCATTACCATCATTTTTTGTTTTAATGTTTTATTTCCTGCAATGAATCCTTTTAGTTTCCAACCCCATTTGCATTAGCTACATCATAAAATATCATGCACAACTACCATGATAATAGATCAGCCAGTGTCTTTTTTTTTACACACCTCCATAACTGTCCCTAACACACTAACAAACTAGTTAGTGGTAAAGGCCCAACCCATTTTGGTTTTGGGTTGTCCAAATTCATCATAACAATTAATATTTTCATAAGTGTAGGGAATACCTTCAGGTGTTGGTGTGGGGAATACCTTCCGGTGTTGGTGTTGGTGATATGGCATGTTGTGTATCTTTATCTATTTTCATGGATTTTCTGTAATGTGAGCTATTATAGTCTTTTTCAACCAAATAGTTATTAATTGCTTTTAGAAATTCGTTTTGTTAACTATATTTCTTATTTATAGATTGATTCTTTAGTGGGATCAACTTATCATTAAAATCATAATAGCTCGTTTTGTTTTGACAGACCTTGGTGCCTATGAAATTTCTTAATTTGCATTAAATGAATGTCTATGTTGAGATTATTTGAAACTAGAAGAATACTTGGAAGTATATGTACATGATAAATTTCTTTGGACATACTGATATGTAGAAAAATATACATATTTTTTCTTCACATTTAACCCAAAAAAGGTTATTAATCGGTTGTAAATTCATTAGTATAAGTATTTATTTGTGGTTTTTGTGATTTTACAGCCAATATAACCTACCGATGAAAAGAATGAAGAAAAAACGAGTTTCGGTGCAAAAATTGACCGTAGCGCCCGTCTTTCGACAAGCACCACAGTTGGCATTCATAAGCATAAAAACAACCATATATTAAATAAAATTTCAAGAGCAGCGGAATAATTGTTTAAAACATCATTACATTATCCTTAAATTGTCTTAGAAACTACTTAAAGCATTACAAACATATAAATTTGATTCCAAATGTGTTTTCTTCAATGCCAGTCTTCAACATGCCTCTAGCCCTCGCCAAGCAGCTCCCTAAACCTCCTAACCTACACATCAATCTAACATGCATACAAAAGTCAGCCACGCTGAGTGAGTTCTAGTTTTAAAACATCTTTAGGAACTTTCCATATCATTCATGTAATACACATAAATAGCATCATCATATTGTACGTCACATTCGTATAACACATAACATAATATCTTTTGTCTGTTAGTAAGTCATCATCATGTCCTCTTTGGTCATAAGAGACCCATTCTGAGGTTCTTAACTGGTTTTATGAGATCCACAGTAGGATTCTTAGCTGGTTTTATAAGATCCCCAGTAGGATTCTTGTCTGGTTTTATAAGATCCCCAGTAGGATTCTTGTCTGGTTTTATAAGATCACTAGTAGGATTCTTTGTCTTCCGTTAAGGCATACATTCGTATATATATATATATATATATATAAATATTAAGTTAATTGTTCTTACACCTTCACCATACTTCACGTAATAAAGTCCAACAGTCTAGGAAACATCTCGGTATGCACGTTAGCCTCAAAATTGTATTTGAAACGGAAGTGAGGTCTAGAACTCACCTGATTCTTAAGTGATCCTGCTTATTTGGACAAGGTTGAGGTAGTGGTATCGGTGCTCGATCTGCATTTAAGTTATTATGAAAAATCGTCATTTCTTTCTTAGTTTTGCAAGTAGTGTCGCAGATAGTGTCGAATGTAGTGTCGCGAGTAGTTTCGCATTGGCGAACCACAGTGTCGCATGCTGCTTCAGCAGCACCTCCACTTGCAGTTTCGCGAGACTCTTGCCCAACTTTCGTAAAGGTTATTAGCACATCCACTTAATTTTCAATAATTTCACGAGTAAAATGAGTTTTGAAAATTTCAAGTTGATTCAAACACATTTACAAGTGATTATTAACATTTTAGCATCAAAATCTGCTTTTAAATTAATCAATTTTATGATCTGCGGACAATAGTACATGATATGCGTGCAACAGTAACACTTGTTTTGTACTGTTGTTCGCACATCCTTCAAAATTCCTTAAATGTTTCAAAGATTTACATATTTAGATATAAATCACTTTTATGATTAATGATTTATCTCCAAATCTTGACATCTTTGATTTTGGAACAGAATAGGTTCCAAAAATGCTAATAGGTTCCAAAATGCTAATAATAACAATTCTAATTGGAACAGAAACTCAAATTTTAACAATAACTCTAATTGGCTTTCTTCAGGTGTCCCACCTGGTTATCAATCTAATTATAACAATAATCATAATCAGGGGGTGGGTAGTTCGTTTGGTGGAAATAGTCAGGGATAGGCTAGTGTGCAGGGATCAAGTGTTAGCAATGATAGGATTGAACAGTTGTTGATGCAGTTGATAGCTAAGGATAATTAAGGTCACTTAGGAAACCCTAGCTAAACGTGACCTCATGTTGAAAAACAGGGCCTTGCACTGCAAAATTAGCAATCCATCATCCTAGACATCCAGAGAACTGTTCGTGAGTTAGTAAATCAGTCGCCTAGTCATAGGTTGCAAGGTCAGTTCTCGGGTTCCACCCAACCGAACCCATCGGCTCAGTTGAATGCAATCTGTACTCATAGTGGTAGGATCTTAGAGTCTTTAAAGGTATTTAGTGAGGATGAGGAAGAAGTGGATGAAGATTAGTGTTAGAGGGACCGGGTAGTGAACAGGCTGAGTCTAGTAATCCTAAACCCATGAGTGATCCTGAGTTAGAGATAAGTGTGGGGAAGAATCCGATGGATGTAAGGCATTCCCCTTTGATTGATCATGCTCGCATCCCATACCCCGCTCGCCTGAAGCAGCAAAAACATACGCGGGAGTATGTGCATTTCCTAGATCTATTTAAGCAGCTCAAGATCAATCTTTCATTTATAGAGATTCTCCAGCATATGCCTAAATATGCTAAGTTCTTGAAGGACATCCTCAAGAACAAATGCAAGCTGGGAGAAGTCTCTTCTGTTCCTTTAAGTGGTGAGTGCTCTGCTGTTGTCACGAATACACCACCCGAAAAGTTTTCTGACCTAGGAGTTTTCACGATTCCTTTCTTATTCGGCAGTAACACTAAGAGCCAAGCGTTAACAGGCCTAGGTTCTAGTATCAATTTGATGCCCTATTCTTTATATGAGAAGCTAGACCTAGGTGAATTAACTCCCACTCGGATGTCGTTGTCCTTAGCCGACAATTCGGTTAAGTATCCACAGGGGATAGTGGTAAACCTTTTAGTGAAAGTGGATAAGTTTACTTTCCCCGTGGATTTTGTAGTGCTTGTTATGGAGGCTGATGCCCAAGTCCCCATTATCCTTGGTCGTCCTTTCTTGTGTACTGCTCATGCTAATATAGATGTCTTTAAGGGACAGATTACTTTGCAAGTAGGCGATGACATTGCTGTGTTTAAGATTCCTGAATCAATAAAAGAAGTTAAGCGTTGGGATAGTAGGGTTCAGGTAATAGATGTGACACCTGCCCCAAACCCGAACCCGAACCCGAATCCATCTATCTTATATATGATCGTATTTAATTTCTTGAAATATAACGCCTCGTTATTATTAATATATATCTATAATTATGTCGAGCTTTTTGTTATTACACGTGTTTAATATAACGATTGAATTATGATCTAATGTTTACTAATTAATTACTAAATGCAATAATTAAGGCTCAAAAGTATATAAATTATGTTGGATAAAAGTAATTTTATATATATTATTAAAGATAAATGCAATTAAGTCTCAAAGTACCCATTAAACGTCCACAACAACATAAGCATTCATAAACGTCAATGTTATAAATGTTACGGGTTAACGAGGTTAAGTTAGTTAGTTAAAATAAAGTTTAAATTAACTTTGGGTTAAAAATTGTCAAGTTCTAAACTTGTATTAAAACTTATAAAAAACATGTATTAAAACTTATAATAAAAATCTAATAACAAAAAAATCTTGAGGGGTTGTTTGTAAATTGTTAAACCCAATTCCCCCCTTCCAATTCATTCCTGTATTTCCGATTGGGAAATTCCAGCCACTTGGCCGGAAAATTGCGTAGCTCCGGCGAGATAAATTTTAGGCATTTTAACCATTTTAATCAGAAACAAACCTATATAAAATGTTCATAGCCATGTTTCGAACCCAATACCATGTTCTAATCGTTGTATAATATCTCGAATCCATGTTTTAATACAATTCTAAAAACGTAATAATAAAACCCAAAAACCCAATCGACTCAAAACGCTTCCAATCAATAAATTGACTCAACTACAACGACTATAGCGACTATTAGAAGCTGCCTATGTAACTTAATTTCAATTAAAACACCCAATTAATCGTTAAATCAATCCAATTAAACTGTTCTCAAACTCGAACGTGTTCATACATTTTCAAACCGGATTAATCCAAATGAAATGTGGTAAAACAATCCAAATAGATTACTCTAACTCATTGATATCTCAATTTCAAACAAAAACATCAAAATCTGGGCGCTTGATTCTTTCTTTGCTCGAAACCTGCAACTCCTCATATCGCCACCAAATTGTAACTTTTTCTGAAATTGGCAAAAGAACATCAATTCTCATCTTACATATATGAAATATGGAAGAGAAATTGGTTTTTAATGCACTCAATTATTTGATTTGTATCTTGAAGCCGTCGTTTGTTCTTCGTCCCCATCAGTTCAAATCTTCTTCAATCTGGTACGTTTAATACGTTAAAATACTCCTTATCATGTCTAGATTCAAAATCTGCAATCAATTTCATGTTTCATTTGATCAATTGGATTTAATTTAGGTTTTTAGGGTTTATTTTCTTGTGGAATTGGGGATTTTTGTTTAAAAAGTGTTAAAAGTATTTTGTATTGATAATTTAACACTAATTTCATCTAGTCCACTTGTTTGTATCGCTTGTTTGAACCTGAAGGTCGAAGGTTCAAATCCTGGGTGCATCATGTATTTTTATCATTAAACATATAATTATCTACTTTTTCTTCAAATGTCCTAATCTAATACCACTAGTATGCTATATATTTGATAAAATACTAAAATCTTATAAAGTGTACCAAAGCCATGATTTTATATAAACTTAATTTTATAAATTTAATTATTACAAATACTATCAAAATACTATAAAAATGTATGTTAAATATTCATAAGATACATATAAGTTTTATAAATAATAGGATTTACAAATAAGACGTGTATATGTATTTTTTTGTATCCCTTAGAATTGTGCAAATGTTTTAAAGTATTTCTAATAAATATAACATATTGAGACAAAATAAAATTGTTAAAAATATATTATTAAAGCTTCTATTGTTTATCAAAATAATTATTATTACTATTGCTTCAGTTACTGTAACACCCCGATTTTTATGGTAGGACTTATTTACATGTCTATGCTTATATGAATGTGCATTTAAATGATTATGATTATAATGATGCGTGAAGTTTACGAAATACGATATGCTAATGATGTAATTATGGGCCGTTAAGGGTGAAAGAATGAAATTAGGCCCAAAATGGTAAGTGGATTAGTTAAGCAATTTACCAAAAATAGCCTAAACACCTAATTAAAGCCCAAGCCCACCTAAAAACCCTACCCAATATGGAAAACCCTACTATTTAAACCACCATCTTCCAGCCACCATCACACTTCACCATCTTCACCACACACACTCAAAACCCTAATCTCCATTTTTGAAAGAAAAGGCAAGAAAGAAGAGTAATCTAGACTTTTGATAAATCCAAGTGTTAATCTGAAGAAAAAGGTGTTAAACTACTGGTAATCAAGGTAAGAATCATCCCCTAAAACATGTTTTCATAACACAAAACGAATCTGGCCATTAATGGAGTTTTTAAGTTTTCAAAAAAAGTTTCAAGAAAAATCAATAAAGGTTGCATTTTTATGGATAAAAACATGAAAAATGCTTAGATTTAGTCATATGAATGATAAACCAAGGTTTTGGACGTAAAAAGTTTGAGATTTGGATGAAAAACAAGGATTTTGGGTTGAAAAACGAGCTGATACAGCGTTCTGCGACACTAGTGTTCATCCTGCGACACTAGTGTTCATCTTGCGACACTAAGGGTAAAAACTTGTCTCCTGGGCGAGTGTCGGGTGTGCTTGCGACAGTAGTTTAAGTCCCAACGAAAGTTGGGCAAGAGCCTTGCGACACTGCAAGTGAAGGTGCTGCTTATGCAGCATGCGACACTGTGGTTCGTCTATGCGAGACTACCTGCGACACTGTCCGCGACACTGCGTGCGACACTAAGAAAGAAATGACGATTTTTCATAATAACTTAAATGCAGATCGTGCACCATTACCACTACCATAACCTTGTCCAAACAAGCAAGATTACCTAAGAATCAGGTGAGTTCTAGACCTCACTTCCGTTTCAAACACATTTTTGAGGCTAACATGCATACCGAGATGTTTCCTGGACTGTTGGACTTTATTATGTGATGTATGATGATAATGTAGAAAACAAGTAATTAAATACTTGTATATATAAATATATAATTATATAAACGAATGTATGCCTTAACGGAAGACAAGCATCCTACTGGGGATCATATAAAACCAGTCAAGCATCCTACTGGGGATCATATAAAACCAGTCAAGCATCCTACTGGGGATCATATAAAACCAGTCAAGCATCCTACTGGGGATCATATAAAACCAGTCAAGCATCCTACTGGGGATCATATAAAACCAGTCAAGAATCCTACTGGGGATCATATAAAACCAGTTAAGACTGCAGAATGGGTCTCTTATGACCAAAGAGGATACGATGATGACTTACTAACAAATAAAGATATTATGATTGTGTGTCATACGAATGTGACGTATGGTATGATGATGCAATTTACGTGTATTACATGAATGATAATGGAATGTTTCTAAAGATGTTATAAAACTAGAACTCACTCAGCGTAGCTGACTTTTGTATGCATGTTAGATTGATGTGCAGGTTTGGTGATTAAAGGAGCTGCTTGGCGAGAGCTAGGGGTTTACTGAAGACTGGCATTAAAGAAAATTCATTTAAGATTAAACTTATGTTTTGTAATGATTGAATGATGCATTAAGACAATTATGACGATGTAATGATATTTTTAAACAAGTATTCCGCTGCATTTATGATTTTATTTAAACTATGGTTGTTTTATGCTTATGAATGCCAACTGTGGTGTTTGCCGAAAGGCGGGCGTTACAGTTACGGACAAATGAGTTTATAGATTTTAGTTGTTTAACGAGAAACCCCCCCAAATCCCAATTCAAAACCCTAGAATTCCAATTTTCTTAGGTTCCTATTGTTACTATTCTAGTTTTCTATACAATATGTTTTACTAAGTTAGGATTGTCATTTAATTAGGTGATTCTAATATTTGGACGATCCTCGGTTCAAATTCAAACTATTTACTTTTTTTTCGAGCCCGAGTTTCAAGGTGAGTAAATTCACTCCCTTTTTACTTTTACGTTTTGGGGCCGAAATATGTGTTTTATTACAATGCAACGTTTTCTAATTTCTTTCAATTTTCAAAAGAGATCATACAAATGTGTTAGTCTTGCTGCAGTATGATGCAGTCTTATGTGGTAGTTTAAAGTAGTATTATTACTTGGTAATCCCAGCGGTACAATGTTAGCGCTAATGGTTTGACAAACCCACCTACATGTACAACAACGATAGGTGATTTAAACCCGCTCATTCTATTACAATGTTACAATTACAATTACAATGTTACAAGTTGCTATACGATGATACAAGTTACTATTGCTCTGCCATGTCCCTAAGTTGCTAAATAATTATTGATAACTTAAATATCGAGACGGTTACGTGACGGTTGTTGGAAAAGTTATCTTTAATTAATACATGAGTTGGTTATGATGATAAATGGCTACAAGTTATATTAAAATGATGGTTTTCAATGAGTGTGGAAGGGGTCATGGTTGAGAATAGTATGAAATAGTTATACATGTAAGAGTGCGCAACATATTTATGATGATCTCGGATTTCTATACTACTATTTATCAACTGTGGTTTACTCACTAGCTTTAATTAGCTAACTTTATTTTTCACATATTTCAGGTGGTGTTTGAAGTTGACTTATTGCTATTTAACAAGACATAGGATTGCCTTGGACCTAGTTAAAATAATGAACACTATTGCATTTACTATTTTGGTTTTATTACTTCTGTCGTTTATATTTAAGTCTCATGTTCCAAATTTATGATTGCATTATTAGACTTTAATAAATAAATACTATGTGCTTTGTTTACTATGTATATCTAATTTCTATGACAATCCGGTGTTTTCGCCACCGGGTGGGGTGTCACAATAGATGTCGAGGATGGGTGGGTAGAGGGGAACGAGAGTGATAGTATATTCTTTAGTGAGTATTGGGCTGAGGTTTAGAGGATGGTAAGAGCTAAGTGTGGGGATCCTAGTAGGTATGAGGATACCCCAAATGATGTAGCTTGAGCTATTTTGGGTCGGAAGTTAGTTTTGTAGAGTTTTGTTTAAGTTTAATTTTTATATTATGTTTGATTTTATTATTATTTTTATTCTTGTTTTATTTTTTTTAGTTGTGTCGAGTCAGTTTTATGCTCGGGTATTCTTGTTTTTGTTTTTTCAGGTTTATAATATTGTCACACAAACTCAATCTCCATTCGGGTGAGTTTGCATTTGTGAAGATGAGCTCAAGAGTGTCGGTGTGAAGCTCGATCGCGACCGAAATGTTATACGATCGAAACCATAGATTGGAATGAAGACTTGGAGCTTACGCATTCTGCAAATTATCAGCTAAGTATTTTCCAATTCACATTTCTATCTTTTATTTATGCATTTTAGCTTTATTTTTAGATGTTTTCCATTTCTATATTAGGGACAATGTAGAACATAAGTGTGGGGATGGGAAATGTTATTTCTGTGTTTTCGTGTTTGTTTTGAGTCAATATAAAGTCTTAAAAAAATTGAAAAAAATTGAAAAATGTCTTTCTTTAAGTTGTGCATTTTAAATGGAAAATGATAGTAAATTAATTTTGGCTTTCAAATTGGTTGATGTTTTTAAACAAGGATGAGCCAATGGTTAAACATTTGGTAACCCAATTAGATAAGATAGAATTCCTAAGTGTTATTAATTGAATCTTAATTGTCATGAATCTCGTGGGGTGTCATCGTAGGAGAAATAGGAAGGCCTTACACTAAATAATATTAGGCACCAGTTTAGACTTTAGAACTTAAATAGGTTAAGGGGTAGTGCCATAGTAGGAATAATAGCACGCTTCTTGTGAGAAAAGTGGCGCTCCGAATCAATGTCAACAGGTTGTAGATTGAAAGTACTCAAAGTACCAGCTTAAATAAAAGAGCTCAATGTAATCAAATCAAATGAAAAAAAATGATGAAAAAAAAAATAAAGCAAGTGATCCAAGACCTCATGAGCGACTGTTAGCCGACACCCCTGGGTGAGGTGATCTTGTTTTAGAAAAAAAAAAGAATAAACAATTTATACCCGTAAGTTTCATCCATCCAATATCCACCCTGATATGGCACTAGTTCTTTATTAGTTAAGTTCTTTAGGTTAATCTGGTATGAATATGATTTATCTTGTGCCTCGTCAAGCAATAATTTAATCGGGCTGACTTATTATTCGTATGTGTGAGACCTTATAGATGATTAATTCTAATTAAACTAACTTAAACAAGAGGGGAGACTTGATTATTTAATGTTAGGGAGTTTAATTAAATGCACCATTGTGATTCTATGTGCATTCTTTTTCAGAGACGAAAAAGGTTAAGTGTGGCGATATTTGATACAGTGCAAATTATACATCTATCCCGTGTATAGTTTTTATTCGTTTTTTAGTTGTTTGAGTCGGTTTTTATTAGATTTTAATCACTACTGATCCATTATTGTTTCGTAGGTCCCATGTTGATGAGTTAATGAAAGCAGCGAAAAACGGGACGCGAAACGAAGTTACGAGCGAACTGGAACGTGAAAACGAAGAAACCGAAGCACGAAACGAGTCGGGGGAACCTCACCACATCACGCGGCCATCATGGAGCCTCAACACTACGTGACGCGACGTCCAAGGGTGCTGGTGGCGTGCTGATGTCAGCCCACGCGGCCACAAGTTGGTTGTATCGCCGCGTGACGCGACGAGGCCTTTTTGACAGATTGTTTTTGCGTTTTTTGGCCATGTTTACTATATAAACTCTTCACCACTTAAAAGCTAGCCTCATGCACGAGTAGAAGTCAAAAAGAGGCTAAAAGAAGTGGTTTTTGGAATTAGAGTGAAGCCCAGAAGCTCAAACGAAAGCACGTAACGAAGACGTGTCATCTAACGATTTCAGGTTCTTCAATTCCTTTGTTTTTAGTTTCTTCTATCATGTTTTGTTACTTTAATTTTGTCTTTGTCTTTGTTTTTGTTCTAAACATACTTGGCTAAGCTTTTAAAGCCACCTAGACTTAAGATGAGTCTATGTTAACGTTTGAACATGGATTTGGAATGTTTTCTGTTATGGATTGTTTATGTGTAAGTAAAAAGTTTGATTTTTATTCATTTGATGCCTATATGTATATTTGATTTGGGTTGTTTGATATTAATGTTTCCATTGAATGCTTCATGATGGTATATGTCATATAATAGGATCAATTCACGTCGTTAACTGTGTGTTATGAAAAGTGTTATGGTGAATGCATGCTTAAAAACCATAGGAAATTGCAACATAAAGGAGTCGGGTCTAGTTGGTTCATTTTAATCAACTCTTTTCAACCTTTATCTTCGTGTCACTAGTTTATTTTATGCAATTTAGTATTTTTGGTAACAAAAAAACCCTTCAAATAATCTTTTTTATTTAAAGTTCGTTTCTTGATAGTGAGTCTTGTTTAATTAATTTAATTGCAATATATAGAGTCTGTAGGTCGACACCCGGACTTACTTTAGCTATATTACATTCGACCGGTCCACTTCCGGTTGTCTGTGAAATAGTCGGTTTGTCTAGGTCTTTATAAATTTAAAACTAGGTGTTTTTATTAGTTAATTTATATATAGTATTCCACGCATAGTATTCCACGCATCAGTACCTAAAGTTGTTATTTTGGGTTATGTAATTAACTCTAGAAAATGTAATGATAATTGTTTAAAATTTAGGATGGAGTTATTCTACAAAGTGTTAAAATTATACAAAAAGTGAGAATGACACAATGGTATAGAAAAGAAACAATATAAGTTTAAAAATTCATAACTTACAATTTAAATCAAATTTCAAAAAAGTGTTTCAGAGACCTTTTCTCCACGTTGTCCTCCTTCAATAAAAAAAGAAAAATAAGTTAAAAACATTATCTTTTTTTCATTGTATTTTGTAAAAAAACCGCAATATAAACGGTAGTTTTTTTAGTTTTCAATTTTTTAAGATGACGATGAGGGAAACAATGTCTCCAAATCAGTTTTCTAAAATTTGATTTATATTGTGAACTATAATTTTTTTGAAAGTGCCACATTGTGTTTTTACTATTATATCATTCTCTCACATTTTGTATAAAAAATGACTTTGTATTGAAATATTTCTCTAAAAAATTATTTTTTAATTGAAAAACAGAGAGAAAAGTGATTTTTAGTTTTTATATAATTATGAGGATGAGATGCAGATGCTACTATGATTTAATGCTCTAAAAGACACTAAATTAAAATCACTATCACCGTCGGAGATCGACCAGAATTCGTTTAACCGTGTTCTCAGAACTTTATAGATCTGAAATCTTTTTAGTATAACATCATTCTAATTCTACTTTTTTTCTATCATTGATGTATCGTTTTTTACGTCTTATCCCTTATCTTTTGGTTTGAGCTCGGGAGCATCATATTGCTAGTTAGGCCATCAGATACACACTAACGCCCCATCACGCTCCCTGCCACATCACTCATTCACGCTCGTCACACTACGTCAGGTGGGGCGTGAAAAGGGGCTCTGTGGTTTGGTTCACACCTGAAGAGAGGCTTGCAGTGTATTTTTTTTCTTTCTATTTGTTTGTTTTTAAATACTAACCTATTTAATACAACACACCACGTACAAACATTCTCACAACTACACACAATCTTATTTTATAAAACACACCACAAAACAACACAAAATTGTTCAATCCAGTTCGGATGATAATGTATATCAATGCAACAACCATCGTCTTCAACCGCGAAACCGAATCGAAAACATAGAAAGAAGACGACGACCACAATCGACGCAAGCCGAAGCTGAGGCGGTCAATACTCGGTGTTTTTTAGTATGTCTTTTACGTTTTTATTTTATTTTATTATGAAATGGTAAGTTAATTTATGTTTTGAATTTATTAAAATGTTTAATTAAATAAAATGGTGATATGGAAGATGGTGAAGGAGGGTAAAACTATTTCCACCGTTAAAAAGTGAAGTAAAAGAATGATGTGGAGGTGATATGACCAATAGATTGAGTGGGAGAAGGTAGAGTACATCCCTAACCTTAAAGACAACATTGAATCCGTTTAGTTGGATGATTGCGGTGAAAATGAACATTTTATATGATGATTATTTCGTTCAATAATACACTTTAAATGCTACAATAGTTTTTTACGGATAAAAGTATGGTTACTGAGATAGTTAGAATGAAAAAATTGAAAATCGTTTAATTGTTTGAACAATAATTTGACTCTTCTAACTAATTGCTAGTTTTCTTTCTTAATAAAAATTTATAATAATAATAACGTGAACAACACTTAATTCATGGAATATCGTCTACTTCCCCATCTTCTATTCTACTTCTATGTCTTCATTCTTTTTCTAGGCATATCTTTGTTTTAGTTTTTACACTTGATTTTTAATCCAAATTTTTATGTGATATAATTACCAAATTTAAAGTGAACAAGCTTTTACATACTCAGTCTTCTTCTATGAGTCGGTGTGTGATATATTATCCAAACTTTGCTCTGAAAGTCGAGCATAAGGAAGGTTTATGTGTGTTTTGTTTTCTACCTAAAGTAAACTAAATAACTTTGTACAAAAGACATAAAATGATATGTAATATGGTTTAAGAGAGAAAACTATAAATAATTATTAATAGAGTAAATTTAACTTTTGGTCTTTAAGATAATACGAAATTTCACATTTCGTCTTTTAACTAACGAAATAACAGAACATGTGTTTTATATTTACAGTTGGTTGATGTTACGTTCTTACCACTAACGTTCCTTACTTTTTTTGGTTAAATCAAGTTGTGTGCCTATCATATAAGGGTAAATATGTTATTTTTCATATTTCTCATCATTTTCTCCCCTTTAATACACATATTTCTCACCCTTATATATTCTCGTCACCCCTACAATCTCAAATTAGAGTTTCGAATTAGACCTCAAACTTAGCAGAAAAATACGGGTATTATAAGATGGAAAAGGATAAGAAAGAGGTAAAAAGACATTCTTACCCTCGTGTGATAGGTACACGGTTTGATTTAACCAAAAAAGTTAACGATCGTTAGTGGTAAGGACGTAACATATAATGATACAACCAAGTGTGAACATAAATGACATTTTTGTATTTCGTTTGTTAAATGATGAAATATGAAATTTTGTGTATTCTTAAAGGACGAAAAATGTAACTCACTATGGATAATATATTTATACGTATATAAATCTTAAGAAGCTCGGTGATACCGACTATCCTTTTCTCATGTGACACCCCACACTTTAGGTATTTTTTACACATTCAACCTTCAATTTTTGGTAAGTTACACATTGACACCTAAGTTTTAAAAATTGACAAACTCGACACCGCCACATACTAGACATTATATTTGTTTTATCTATGACTTACCACGTTAACGCCAAAATAACTTTTAAGACTTTACAATGTAACACCCGAGACATGTAACTTTACAGCGCAACATGTAACAAAAACGAACATAACATGTGTAATCAAGTAAAAAAACATGTCATGTCAAGCATGTAAACCACACGATGATGTCATCCTCGTAAAACATATAAAAAGTCACAAACATGAACTTATCATCTCAATGTGCGACACAACACGTTATATCATCAACGTATAACACGTAACGAGTCAGAAACGCGCCCCACTTAGGGCTGGCAATTTTGTACACGGACACGAATACACGACACGTACCTACACGGTCTTAACAGGTGACAGGTAAGGGGTTAACAGGTAACAGGTACTAAACAGGTAGACACGAGTCTACCTGTTAATTTTCGTGTAATTAACAGGTAATTACCTGTTTACCTGGTAGTACATGTTAGTACCTGTTATGATTTTTTAAAAATTAAAAGTATAATTTAATTATTAATATATCATAATTATTTACCATTTTACCCTTAATCCCTTAATCAATCCCTTATACGGTTTTCTACCCTAGATTGTTTTCTAAACCCTAATAACACTTTCAGGTTCCAGCCGCAGTCGCCTACTTCCCACTAAACGAACTGCTCTGTTTCATCGATTGCTACTTGTTCAACCCCTAATCGCTACTTACTCATCGTTAATTCCTTCATGTTCATCGCGAATCGCTGCCAGTCATCGTTAATCGGTATGTATTCGTTCTTTTGGTACTTAATTGGTATGTATTTGACTCGTTAAAGAAAGATAACTTGACAAAATCAGATTATACATACTTAATAGGGATTCTTAAGTTCGTATTGTACATACTTAATCACATTGTAGATACTTAATTCAGATTTTCGTGTAACTTCAGATTATGAGTGACTCACTAATGAAGAAGATGGGGAGGAACAACGATAAGAAGGCAAAAACATCGGTATGTTTATTGACTCAAGTGTAAAATCAGCATTGTTAATCTGTTATAGATGGGGAAGAACAATGGTATTGTTTTTTGGAACTTTATGTATATTTTTCTGTATTGTAGATGGAAACTGCTACTGGTTCTATTAGAATTGATTTAGAAAATGACAGTTCAATGAATATGGATGTGGATTATGATGAGGTTCACTCGGTGGAGGTAGAAAATATAAATGATAGTGGTGATAACAAATCGGGGTCAAAGAGACAACGAAAAGAAAGATCTATTGTTTGGCAATACTTTACTAAATTTCCAAAGAAAGCAATAGGTGGAAAGGTTCTAACCAAGTGCAAAAAATGTACTCATGAGATGATGTATGATAGTAACCAAGGTACGGGTAATCATACTAAACACATAAAAAGTTGCTATGGTTCTACTTTCAAAGATGTTAGTCAAATGATTTTAAATAGTGACATGAAGTTAAAGTCGTCTATTTTTTCTCAAAATATATTCCGTGAGATGCTTGTAGCTGCTATTGTGATGCATGAATTATCTTTGTCATTTGTTGATTATAAGGCATTTATAGATTTGTTTAAGTACTTGCAACCTGATGTGAGTATCATCTCTAGAAATACTATAAATTCGATTTACTGAAAATGTATAAGAGAGAAAAAGAAAAGGTCAAAGTCATGCTTATGGAATCACCTGGGAGGTTATGTTTAACTGGAGATTATGGACTTCTATTTGTACTGATGGGTATTTAGCAGTTACAGTTCATTTTATTGATAAAAATTGGGTTTTGCAAAAGAGAGTTTTGTCATTTTCCTTCATGCCACCACCGCATACTGGCGTTGCTTTATATGAAAAGGTGTTTTCTATTCTAGTAGAGTGGGGTATAGAAAAAAATATTCTCTGTGACTTTGGATAATGCGTCTTCTAATGACACTTTCGTTGGGCTTTTGAGAGAACAATTGAATGCAAAATCACCGCTTGTTAGTCAAGGTGCTTTTTTTCACTTGAGATGTTGTGCTCATATTTTGAATTTGATTGTGCAAGACGGGCTAAAGGAAATTGATGATTGTGTTTACAAAGTAAGAGAGAGTATCAAGTATGTGAAAGGTTCAGAAGGAAGGAAAGACAAGTTTTTGGAATGTGTTGAGTTGCTTTCTATTAAAAAGAAAAAGGAGTTAAGGCAAGACATTATTACTAGGTGGAATTCTACCTCTTTAATGCTTGAGAGTGCCCTTTATTATCGACGTGCCTTTTGCCATCTAGAGTTGAGTGATTCTAACTATAAGCAATGTCCAAATGCATTAGAGTGGGAGAAAATCAGAAAGATATGTTCTTTTCTTGGAGTATTTTTTGATGTGACAAACATTTTTTCAGGCACCAAATATCCGACTTCAAACTTGTACTTTCCGCATGTTTTTGTGGCTTATGTGACTTTGTATGATGCTATGAATTCAAAAGATGAGTATATCAAAAAATGGCAACCTTGATGATGGGGAAGTTTCAAAAATATTGGTCTGATTTTAGTCTTACATTAGTTATAGCTGTGGTATTGGATCCAAGATACAAGTTGCATTTTATTGATTGGAGTTATTCACAAATATATGGAAAGGAAAGTAATGAATATACAAATGTTGACTAGTTTTTGCACTCTACTTTTAATGAATATGCCATGTTAAATGTGGGTGAGAATTCAAGGGATGATGAAATAGGTGCTTCAAAGCAAAGGGGTTAAGGATACAAGTGATGATTCAACATATGCGTATGGAGTAAGTGCAAGACTTAAGGTATGTTAGGCTAAATTCAACATATATGTAATTTCTTATTTTTGAAACTTGGATCATATTAATTTTTAATTATTTGTTTTTAGGATTTTGATGTATTTCAGAGTATAGATTTTTCAATTAACAAAAAGTCTGAATTGCAACTGTACTTAGAGGAGTCAAGAGTTGATAGGAACTCAGAATTTGATGTGTTGGCTTTTTGGAAAGCCAATGAGTTTAGATATCCAATACTTGCGAGGATGGCAAGAGACTTTTTGACAATTCCGGTATCTACCGTGGCATCGGAGTCTACATTTAGGGGCTGTTTGTTTTTTGCAAAAAGCTCTTCTGGAGCTCTTCTGTCTGCACGGGGCAGACCACGCACAGACCTTTTACTCTACAGACCGTTTGTTTTTCTGAAGACATTTCACTTAAATACGTCTGCCCGCCCTCTTCTTGGGGCAGACTTTCATATGCCTCTTCTCAACCTCTTCTCTCTTCATTCTTCAACAACCAGCCTCCATCTTCATTCTTCTGAACCCTAGCACTCCCCCTACGCCGTCGCACCTCCTCCGCCGTCGCACACTCTCCGCCGTCGCACACTCTCCTCTGCCGCCACACACTCTCCTCTGCCGTCGCACACTCTCCTTTGCCTTCGCACACTCTCCTCTGCCGTCGCACACTCTCCTCTGCCGTCGCCTCTCTCCTTCCACATCAATCGGTATGTTTCGTTTTCTTTTCTTGGATTATAACTTGCAAATGGTGTTTGTATATTGTTTGTTGATGTGATTAAGCTCGGTTTCTTGCTGAAAATGGTGTTTCTATAACTTGAAAAGTGGAGGCTGGTTCATTTTTGCTGAAAATGGTGTTTCTATAACTGAAAATGTGTTAACAAACAATATAACTTGTTTAAGCCTGTTCATTTTTGCTGAAAACAGGCTTCTTGTTCAGCAACTAGCCTGTTCATTTTTGCTGAAAACAGGCTTCTTGGACTGAAAATGTGTTAACAAACAATATAACTGAAAATGTGTTAACAAACAAAGAAATATAACTTGTTTGTTAATAAGTATATGCATATGTAAGTGAATCAGATTATTAACTTGTTAAATTGCTTTGAATTGCTTTGTAAAATGTCAAATTGATGTTATTGGTTATGCTTAGTTGGTTAGGTGTTTACTTTGTTAGACTATACTAAACTGTGTACATTCCAAGGCTTTAATAGGCATTTACTTTGTTAAATTGGTTATGCATATGTTTGTTAACTGTTTACTTTGTAAGTGAATCTGATTTGGACCCTTAACATAAAACATAACCAAGGCTGTTAAATTGATGAATATTGAAACATACTTTAGAAGAAAAATGTTTCTTTTGATGTTCAAAAGTCAAATGGCATACCATGACTTATATGGGTTATATTTATAACGGGTCAAATGGGTTGTATGAATCGGAATATCACTTGTTTAAAATATATATTTGCTCTCTTATTTGTGTGATTAATAGAAATGGGAGAGAAACATCAATGGTCAAGCGAGCATCTAAAATGCTTGTTAGAGACTTGCATTGAAGAGGTTAACACGGTGGGTAAAAAAGGATTGAGTTTGCATAAAGAGTCGTGGAATAAGTTAGGAAAAGTTCTTAAGGAAAAGTTTGGCATTGATTTGACCCAGAAACAGATGAAAAATGCTTATGACAATCTTAAAGCCAAATATATAGGATGGCTGTATTTGAAAAACAAAACTGGCAACTTATACAATGCTTCAACAAATACTTTTACCTTAACGAACGAGGAATGGGAAGAGTTTAAGAAGGTATGTTTGTATGCCTAACTTTTTAACTTCTATCAATAAACAAAAACTTATAACATTTATATACTTTGGGTTTAGGGGCATCCGAAGGCTGGATCATTAAAATTAGCTCCGTTGCCTTTTCCAGAACTTTGTGCAGAATTGTTTGATGGTAATACTGCCACTGGGAATTGCAAGTGGACCCCAACCCAAACAACATCAGGGGTTGGATCTTCTTGTCAACGTGTCAAATCACTTATGATTATGGACACCGTTTATCATGACACACAAGATGATGCCGGCACTTCTATTCCTACTCCTGAGCCTACTTCTGAGCCTACTTCTGAGCCTACTTCCGAGCCTACCCCTGAGCATACCCCAAAGCCAAATCCAAAGAAAAGGACAAAAACCTCAAAATCATCATCTATCAACCATGATGATTTGGCACTTGACATGCAAAAGGCTCTAAGGCATTTGATTGAAGGCAAAAAAGGGCCAACCGTTATTGAATGTTCTGAGAAGTTAAAGTTGGTTGGCTTAGACCCGATAGATCCTTTATTCTTAGCTGCTTTTCATATTTTTGGAGTGTCATCAGACATGAGAGAGGCATGGATGGCATTGCCAGAAATTCCCGAGGTCTTACGAGGGTGGATCTCAATGACAGCTACAACTTTAGGACTAATAAAGTAGCGGAGAACATTGATTTTGTTGAAAACTTTGATTGTTTTTGGTTATGTTGAAAACTTTGGTTGCACTTTGGTCTATGTTTATGTTGTATGCTTAGGTTTATGTTGAAAACATTGGGTGCTTTAAGTTTATGTTGAAAACATTGTATGCTTTTGGTTTATGCTTAATGGTTGTTTATAATAGTTGTTTATGTTTTTATTATCACAGGATCATAATGGATAATAATAAGAAATTACTCCTTGTAATTCTTATGTACTTGTATGTTCGTTTTTTTTGGAGGAGAGGTATGAAACGAATGCGAGACAATGATTCAGCTATGACGGGACATAAATACACGTTAGAGTTATTACAAGGAAATCCTAAACAATGCACTGAATTGCTACGTATGTCTCGTGAATCCTTTGTCCGACTATGTGCACATTTTAGAATAAATTATTCGCTAAAGGATAGTAAACATGTATCTGTTGAGGAGAAGATGGCTATGTTTTTTATGATAATCGGTCATAACCAACGTTACGTGGTTATCAAGCGTAGATTTCAACACTCAAAGCAAACAATTCATAAATTTTTTTATGAAGTCTTGGATAAAATGATGCTTTTCGCCAAAGATATGACAGTACCAACTTCTTTCAATCCAAATCCAAACATTCCGGGACGTAGCAAGAGGCTACGACGGATTTTTAAAGGAGCGGTTGGTGCATTAGATGGAACCTTGATACATGCGGTTGTCCCTACTAAGGAACAAGATTTATATAGAGGAAGGGGAAAAGGAGATTGTTATCAAAACGTCTTAGCAATTTGTGACTTCAACATGATTTTTACGTTCATTGTGGCTGGATGGGAAGGGGTAGCACATGATGCTAGAATATTATCAGAGGCATTATCAGATTCAGATGCACCATTTCCATTTCCACCACAAGGTATGTTTATTGTTTGTTAAATATTTATATCTTTGTCTTTTTTTCAAATTAAAATGTATATCTTTACAGAGAAATAGTATCTTTGTGATCTTTACAGATAAATATTATCTTTGTGATGCCGCGTATGCACACATACGAGGATTTATGGCTCCATATCGTAATGTGAGGTATTGGCTTGGAGATTTTCGTCGAAGACGTGCATTGACCAATAAAGAAAAATTTAACCATTCACATGCAAAACTTCGGAACGTCATTGAGCGTGCTTTTGGTGTCTTGAAAGCACGATTCCCTATATTGAAGAGGATGGCACCATTTCCGTTTGTTACACAAAGGAACATTACCATTGCATGTTTCGCGTTACATAACTTTATAAGGAAAGAGGGTTTGAGTGATGAGTTCTTTACACAATACGATCAACCCGATGTGACGGTACAAGATACTAATGTGAACGTTGATGCTGTTGAAGACGATGTAGAAGCACATGGTACTACATCAGATCGGGAATATATGAGCAAGTTACGAGATGAAATTGCCGAGCAATTAATGCAACTTGTGGAATAGATTATTTAGAAAATGTTTGTGCTTTTATGAATATTATTTCAGTGTTTTTGTGGTTTTATAATTATTATTTTAGTGTTATTTTGCTTTTACAATTATTATTTAAGTTTAATAATTCAGCTATATAACTTCATTCTATTTCAGCAGACTGCAGACATTAAAAAAAACAAACAGTCTTCTTCTTGCAGACTGCAGATGTTTGGTCCACCTCTTCTCCTGCAGATGTCTGCAGATGTGGTCCGCAGACTGCAGACATTTTCCTGCAGAAAAAACAAACAGCACCTTAGTGCAAGTGGAAGAGTACTTAATGATCATCGAAGTTCACTTAGTAAAATTACCGTTGAGGCTCTAATATGCACAAAAGATTGGTTATATGGAGATATTTGTGATGTCATTTCCCTTTGATTTTTGTAAGTTTTTTACATACTATAATATTAATGCTTTAATGGTATATGTTTGTACTTTGTAGGTTCTAATCAAGTTAGTGTAGATGAGCTAACTGAAGATATAATATCACTTGATATTAGTGGTGAATCAAATGCTTCAAACACAGTGAACAATCCTAAGGCACCAACTTCAAATGCTTCAAGTAGCGTTGCTTGCTCAAAACAGTGAACAATCTTAAAGTACCCCACTTTAGATCTTTCTAGTAAATTGCTTGATATAACTATATGAATAGGTTCAATTGTCCATGCTTAATATGATTAATTGGCTATATTTATTTTGTGTGTAGGTTTGATGGTTTGGTCTTGGAAGATTTGAGAAGTAAAGACCAATTGGAATTTTGGAACTTTTAAGTTTTTTGTAATAGATGGTTTGATTAGACTTTTATGGATTTATGGCTTAATTTGTTAAGGATTATGCGTGTGTGCTTAATGTAAGACTTTTGCAAACTATCGACAATTTTTATTTCACATTACATGTTTTTAAATACTTGTTTTTAAGCAAATCTTATCGTGTATACCTGTTATAAACAGGTACAGGTACAAGTAATGGAAACAGGTACACGATAACTTATCGTGTCGTGTACAAGTAAAGGGGTTTCGTATTCGTGTCTTAACATGTTCGTGTCTTAACAAGTACAGGTATATACGATTTGCCAGCCTTAGCTCCACCCGCTTGCTCTTGTTTATTGTGCGATAGGGTAGGATAAGCAGTTTGGATCCGATTCTTATCTAAAAAACACGCAGTTTGCAACTTCCAATGTGGTGTAGTGGTAAGAGGCTTGGATTCTCCAAAAGAGACCCAAGTTCTAGTCCCACTACCACCACTTTGGAAGGGGCAAATGGGGGCAATGAAGGGAGACTTGTGGCCAACGTAAGTTCGATCTCTGAGCCAAACGGGTTTTACCGCTAGCTTGTTGTCGTGCCTACGGGCGGACGGGCTAGTGGGTTTCCCCCGAATTGGAGTTGGTTTAATAAGTGGGCTTCGGCTACCCAGCGCTGTCTGTGTTCGCAGAGCGTTTGGGGTCGCCTTTCGCCATTGGGTTACCCCGGGTAGCCGGGCTTTATTCGTTTCGCTGTAAAAAAAAAAAAAAAAAATCTAAAAAACACGCGGGTTGTAATAACCGTCACAACCCGATTATCGAATATGGACCCTATTTAAACTCTAGAACCTTCCAGAAGAATCATTCTTCATCTCTCAACATGGCGTATGAGTGAAATTAGGGTTTTTGTCGTACAATCAGCAGCGCAATTTCTTCGTTTGTTTGTTCAATCTTCGCTCAATTGTTAGGGTTTTTTCATCTTGAATCACATCGTTACAGGTTACTTTCATCAATTTGTTCATCTGTTTCAGTTGTCACGAATTTCGCTTCATTTTGTTTACGCATTTTGCTCAAAAAATCACGCGTTATCAGTTCTGTTAACAGTTTATCTACACTAATCGGATTTAGAGCTTCATAACCAACAATGAATCAAGTGCCAACGTAAGCTCTGCTTTGATCCGTCCATATTCATACTTCAGTTTTTATCTAATTTGATTCATACTTACTTTTTTTGTTTCAGGAGTGTGTTGTTCATCCTGTTTATGCATAGAGCTAACTTTATGGGAGCATTAAATCTTATTCGAACAAAGATGGTTGAAGAACAACAGTCTGCATTCGACATCAATGGAAACGGAGTGTTTTTGATCGGTTCGGTTGTCGTGTTACTTGCTATTGAGATCATTTCTGTGATACTGTTTCGTGCCAAGCAAGTTGATATAAAGTCTAAAACTTACAAAGTTTTAGTGTTTAGTGATATTTTCTTAGCCTTCGTTAACCCGTATCTGCTTTTGATGGTTTTAGAGGATTATCAGAATCGCGGGTGGGGTTGTCATTTGGTCTTCTATGCTATCGCAGCTCTAGTGGTTGGATATGTGAGTTATAGTAGTGATGAAAATGTGAACAATTATTCATTTGCTGTTGGTTGCACTTACCTTGGACTTTTTCTTGTATCACTCTCGTTTGTACTCGTGATATCAGTCCCTATTATCCACAACTGGGTTGTGTATCTAACGTTGTACTCGTACATGGTGATGGAAGTGATTAACATCGGTATCGTGGCAGTCAAGTTTTTCACACACGAATCGGATGCCACCCAACAATACAAGAAGTCGATTAACACTGTAAGTTAGGTGTCTATGATTGATAATTTATAGACTATCTTTGGCTCTTATGTGCTCATTTCGTGTTGTGATAAAAGATGTTAAGTCTTGCTTATATGCAATGCTTAGCTTTGTTCAGTATGACGTTAGTATTCGTAAGCTTTTGTTGTTTTTGTACCTTGCTTTATACTTTAAGTTAGATGTATAGGATTGGTAATTTATAGACCATTTGTAGCTGTTATAACGGTGGAAATGTCTGCTCTTATGCGTCTATTATGTTTAGCGATGAAAATATTGTTTCTTGCTTATATGCCATGCTTGGCTTTGGTAATAATGAATGCTATCATACTGTTGTAGAAATTAGAAATAAATCTATAGGATAGCAACTTAAGCATAAAGACCATGAGATGATGAGAATATGTTGCTTATTTTCTGTTTTGTGTTTTGTATTTTGTTTAGTGAAGGACTAATTACTTAGTGTTTAAGTTTGCTTGACTTATTTGATCACTTGGGTGTTAATCTGTCTACTGTGCTGTTTATAAGTATTTTTATTTAATTCTAATTTGTGCTGTTTTTTTGGGCTGTTTTTTCGCAGGTTAATGGTAAAGGTTTCAACTCTTAGATGAGGAGGTTTTGGGTTCAATCTTGACATGAAAGTTAGTTTGAAAGACTGATAGAGTATGGTAGATTAGTGACACGAAAATTAGTTAGGAATATTGTTAAGAGTATGATAGATTGTCGTTGAGATGTTTTAGACTATGATAGCTTTAGTTAATCATAGTCCACGTATTTGGTTCCGTTAACTCTTACGTAATTTTGGTTTTATTAATACGTTTCTATTATTTTTAGTTGCTATGGAAGTTCGTTTAAAGGCTTAAAAGTGTTATATTGCTACATTAAAACCGCCTAGAGGTGTACAAATTGGGTTGAAATATGGTTTTAAATTTGATTCAAGTTGGGTCAATAAAAGTCAAAGCTAGTTTTTTGAGCCGATTGAAGTGTGAGTACCTTAAATCAGGTTTAAAAGTGTTCGCTTTGGATTTAACCGGGCTGAAACCAGTTTTAAACCGGTAATGAATATTCAGTTTAGATTGGTCATCGAATCCGAGTATTCACTATTCGAAGTCGTAATTTGATGAAGAAGTCTTGTGGTATTATATAAATGTTATTAAAAAAAATATTTTCTTTAGAGCCCTTTTCAGTTGATTTATTGACCAAACGAAAATATTAATAAATAATAAATTGTATGAACTTAGATCAATCAAATCAATTTCTATACAACGATTCGGTCCAATCAATTTATCCATTGATTATCTTATCAATTTAGATTAAGGTTAATAACTGATTTCAAGAGTTCATATGCATTACATTAGCCTAAAAATAATGTAATAATGTGACGTGTAATGCTATTCACACACCCCATATCCTATTCACACACCCCATGTTTTTATTTCCCACATCCTCAGGCGCCGCACATAAACCTCGACATCGCGCCTGGGTTACTTCTTATCCCAGACACATCCTCGAACGTAGTCAATCACGCTTCAACACCCTTATGCGCCGCACATGGCCCTCGGCGTGGCGTCTGGGTCATATATGTGGCCAACAACATCATCGGCGCCTAGGTCATATATGCGGCGCATATGTCCAAGTTTGACAGAATTCCACCTCGTTTACGACATTCCTCGGTTGACGTTGACAGAAAAGTGACTCAGTCGCCGCATCAAGGCCTATCCGTGACGCCTGGTTTTAAAACAGTTGTGTGGATAGAATTTTAGGGTGTGTAAATAGACAAGGCCTATTAATAAATAATAAATTGTATGAACTTAGATCAATCAAATCAATTTCTATACAACGATTCGGTCCAATCAATTTATCCATTGATTATCTTATCAATTTAGATTAAGGTTAATAACTGATTTCAAGAGTTCATATGCATTACATTAGCCTAAAAATAATGTAATAATGTGACGTGTAATGCTAGTAAGTATGAAACATACAAGAAATATGTGCATTACAAGAATTTGAAGCATAACTTTCAAAGAACGAAGTTTAAGTAAGTTATAGGGAAAATGCCATAGAAACATAACCAAGTTTCAGTTTTGTTCTAATTAGGTCACTCAAGCATATTTTACTTGAATTGGATGACTAAACCTTCAAATCGAGCAATTGTTGGATTTTGTTTTTGTCAAGAAAGGAATTAGGGATAGAATGTGGGGGTCGGAATATTTAATATATGTAATTATATTAAAAAATTTAAAAATATGTTAATTATAATAAAAAAATAAAAAAATAAATCTACAATTCACGTTACCGCTTCACATTAGCATAAAAAAATGTGAAAAATAATTCCTAACTGAAACGTAAAGAAAAACATGTGAAAACAACATGTTAAAACCTCTAATTTGAATAAAATATGAAGGTGAGTGACCTAATTGGAACAATTTTTAAACTTGAGTGACTTAATTAGAACAAAATTGAAACTTGGTTATGTTTTTACAAAGTTACCCCTAAGTTATAACGAGAATTTTCACATATTGACAAACATTTTCTTTTTCAGGCCCATGTCCAAAAAGCATTAGTCAAGATGAAAAATGTAAAAAATTTTCTAATGCTCTTGGGTAGAGTCGGGTATGGGTACAATTTAGTTCCGGGTACAAATCGGTTATTAGTTATTTTTTATTTTTTTGTGTACAATATAAGTAACTAATAAATATGAATTTTATAAATTATAAGAGTTAACTAAATATAAGATATTAAAGTTATAATATAAAAAGCTACTATTTTTAATTAGTGCAATATATATTTTTACTGAAATATCTTCTTCTTCGTCTTTAATGTCTTCGTAGTGTATTGTTTGCGAGTTCTTAATCGTATACTCTTGAGGATAGTTCCTCTTTAATCTCTTCTTCATGTATTTTTTGATCTAGTTCGATTCGTCTTCTAAGGTCATTCGTTCTTGTTTGCGATCCACTGCGTCCAAGTGATCCTTAAGACAAATGTACATCTCCACCACCTATAGAGAAAGTAGGGTCCTCCTTAAAGATATTACTCTGTCACAAGTATATTACGTAGATTTTGAAGCTAGTATAGAAGCTTGAGGGTTAGTAAATCACAGGCTATGACGGAAAGAGCCAGGCATTCCACCTCTTTCCTTTCCACAAAGCCAATATATCAAAAGTGTCATACTCCTGGAGATCACTACTCGGGCCGCTACCCTTTTGTTTTTTTCTCGTACTTACCCAAACGACATTCAAAAGGTTATTCTTTCGATCCTTCATCGGCTTACCACTACTTGAGCTAGCACCCAACGAAAAAGTGGTATTTGTTGGCCTGTATCTTAAATGATAAACATAAAAAATTCTTTGTAAATCGTGATTAAGATTTTCTTTTGCTTCAGTAGCATGATTTGGGTTTTCCATTTCAACATCCAAATTGTCTAGAATTTCTTTATTAAACATTTAAGTCCCGTAATATTAAAAATCAGTTTAAAAAGACAGCACAAGTAAAAACCGAATGGAGTTCTAAATTTTTTTTAAAACTTTTTCTTTTATCAGATGTATGATTTGTCTATACACTTAATTTTTATTTTCAAAACTTTTAATAGTTAAAAGAGTAAACTGCAGTTTTGGTCCATATGTTATGATATCATTAACAATTTCAGTCTTACCTTAACAGTTTTGGTCCTTGTGTTTTTATTTTCTAACAAGTATAGTCCCTAACTCCAACTCCATCTAATTTTCTGTTAAGTCTCATTCACATTCTTTTTGACATGGTCCTGAACCAGGTAGGAAGTAGTGTATCTAACACTCTTTTTTACATGCGTCTGAATAAAAATATTAACATACATGTTGATCGGGATATAAAAATGTGGAAGAAATGACATTTTTACCCCTCATATGCGTGTTGCGTTAGAGAGAATTAACGAAAAGTTGGATATAGTTAGTGTTTGGAACCATTTCTATTAGAAATAACCATCGCAATAACTTAAACATTTAAACTGTTAAGATGTTAACATACATGTTGACCTAGATATACAAAGGTGGGAGTAATGACATTTTTACCCCTCATAAACGTGTCGCGTTAGAAAGAATTAACCATTAGTTAGATGTAGTTAATATTGGAACTATTTCTGTTAAAAATAACAGTCACAAGAACATAAGTTTTAAACTGTTAAAACAAAACTGAAAATGTTAACAATATTAGAGCATAAGAAAAGCAAAACTACATAAGTGCATATCAAATTCTCTTGGACTATTTATTTCACAAAACAAAAACAAAGGTTAACGTCTTCAACATTTTGGAGTTAACCTCCCTTACTATAAAAAGGTAATTACAATTTACACATAAAAATAAATTACTATTCCACGACCGACCATTACTAATTCGTAAATAGCTAACCATGTACTCAATAACTACCTTATCATCGATGATAATTTTGATACGTGACCAAATATTTATTACATTAAAAATATTTATGGCATTACTAGCATCAAACATTAAGAATTAATCCGATTCAATAACTTCTTAAATCTTCCTTTCAAAATTAACATATATTCTTGTAAACCATACTTTCTTTCAATTTCAAATAATATTTTTTTTCAAACGATACTTAACACAACGAAAATACCATTGTACTCATATAAAATAGAATGACCCGGTCCGGGCCGGACCCGATTTATGCATGTCTTTTTTTTTAACAATAACACATTGATTTTCAAATAGATTTACACCACAACATGCTGGCAGGACTAGGGGTGTTCAAAAAGCTCACGGATCGAGGCTTGCTCGAAACTCGCTCGAGAAAAGCTCGGCTCGAAAAAAGCTCGGTTGTAAATTAACGAGTTAGCTCGGCTCGACTCGAATTGATTCAAGCCGAGATCGAGCTAGGCCTGGCTCGACTCGTGAGCTCGCGAGCCAGCTCAAGATATACTTTTTATATATAAATTAGTTTTAGTAAAATGTATTAAGTTTAAAAAATAGGTAGGAGATGGTTAAAATGTTAAAACTTTTAAATTAATTAATTCACAACATATAAAAATATGAAACAAAAACATAAATTATACATATAAGTATGTTAATTGTTTATGTTTTATTGATTATTAAAAAATAAAAAATTAAGAAATTAAAAAAAAAGGTAACGAGCCAGCTCGATTGGGCTCGAGCTTTTAACGAGCCGAGCTTGAGCTCGACTTTTCAGCTTGATAAGAAAAACGAGCCGAGCCGAGCTGGCTCGTTTAATATCGAGCTCGAGCCCAGCCTAGCTCGGCTCGGCTCGGCTCGATAACAGCCCTAGACAGGACTAAAACCCCTGACCTAATGCTCCAAACACAAGTGTGTTACTAATAAGCCATTAACCCATTGACTTGGGCATGTCTATGTGATATAAGAAGAGGTAAAAACCAAATATTTTGTATATATAGTCCTTTTAATCATGAATGTAATTGACAGAACAACATGTACACATACGTGTTCTACGAATATTATGAATATGTATAGTTGATTATTACCTTGGAATCATATTTTCTAGATCCTAAGACAACTTGAGAAAATATATACAAGAAAGTGACAGTTGTATTTAGACGAAAACACACATCATAAATACCCAATTTTGTGGCATTGCAAAATACATGAAATAGCAATTCTTGCCAAAGAGTTTGAGCCCTTCTACACCAAAATTGTTCCAAATTTAGTTACAAATAGGGACCATGGAATTTAAGGTATTTACTTTTCATACCTAAAAATATATCACGTTTACAAAAGTAGACCAAACTAATTACATCCATTTCTATCAATTAATAACCTCATTCTCTCAAGCTAGATATTATCCCTTCTCTAATCTTGTGTGCTCTCATTCTTTAACAAAACATGGATCTCTTTCGTTCTTCATGTACACCAAACGTCGCACTTTACCAGCCCTTCGATTGGTTGAAGCGCAAAGATGAAGATGAGCCTTTGAAAACCATACCCTTTTTTAGCTTTCTTCCTCAAGAACCATGCAAACTCGCGAGTGGTTCAAGATCAAGCAGTAAACATGCAAATGGTGAAGACGAGATTGTGGCATTGCATATCGGGCTTTCTAGCAACACCTACAAGACTAATGTTGATGATGACAATCGTAACAACAACAAAACAATGGAAACTATGTCAGCCAGTGATGGATATTGGATACCTAGCCGTGCACAAATACTTGCTGGATTTACACACTTCGCTTGTCACATCTGCCATAAATCGTTCACTCGTTATAACAATCTTCAGGTAATGCACACTTATATTTGAATAATCATGAATGTATTTGTTTTTATAAAAGTGTGTATATTGATATAAGGTTTCTAACATGTTTGTAGATGCACATGTGGGGACATGGATCACAATATAGAAAAGGAGCCGAATCTCTTCGAGGAACGCAACCACGAGTAATGATAGGGGTGCCATGTTATTGTTGTGAAGACGAATGCAAGAACAATATTAACCATCCGCGGTCTAAGCCACTCAAAGATTTCAGGACACTTCAAACACATTACAAAAGGAAGCATGGGGCCAAGTGTTTTTCATGTAGAAAGTGCGAAAAGTGTTTTGCAGTTAAAGGGGATTGGAGAACACATGAGAAGAATTGCGGCAAACGTTGGTTGTGTGTTTGTGGCTCGGATTTTAAGCACAAAAGATCACTTAAAGATCACATTATGTCTTTTGGTCTTAGCCATTCTCCAGCACCACCGGCGTTTGTAGATCTTCGATCAGGACACAAATAAGTGAACCAGTTCATATGGTTAAATTCATTAAATCTGGTTTATGTGTTTTCAATTCTAGTTGGAGTTGGTTTTGGGCTTGTACTTATTGATTAAACCATAAAAATTCTATCAAAGTAAGTTGATTGGTTTGAATTTGATTGACTTAGATCCATTAACCGGTTAAATCAAGAGGATCAAAATTTTAAGATGTACGTAACAATTGTCATAAAAGCTAAACTACGAGTTAGAACTTTGAATCTTAATTAATAAAGAGTCACGAATTGAATATATTGATATAGCATGTGGAAATATGCATGCAACAATAAACACATGATATAACAGCCATCTTAAATTAACTTAAAATGTTTATTTTCATGTTATAATATGATCAAGAAATGTTATTTCTGGCAATCGGAGATTTGGAGAGTTGATGTTCGTGTTATTTGTCTCATAAACGCAATGTTTTAAAGCTGGTTTTTTAATCATACTGAATTGGGCTTAGAAATGGTTCAACCGGTTAGACCGGATTATATCGGATAGTTTAATCGGAGTAATTATTTACCTTATAGTTCTTTAAAAATACAACATCTATTCAAAAAAATAAAAGAAAATACATGATTCAATAATAAAAATAATCCAAAAGTTAACTCACAATAAAAAATAATCTCAAAAAAATTTCAAAACTACTTGATTTCCCAACAAAGTTTTTTAAATAAAACGGTTCAACTAGTTTATTTCATGTATAATAGTTGCAAATACGATGTTCGGAGAAAAATAAAAAAAAAATTACTTCAATTGATAAACTTTTTATGGGAAAACTAGAACATTAATCGAGTAAAAACTGAAACCAACAAATACGATCTTGGATGCTCAAATTAATCGATGGTTGGTCACGTACCAAAGAAACAAGTTGATTGGTGATTGACGAACTATGCTATTCTTGCAAATACTAGGTACTTTTTTTTAATACTAGGTACTTTTTTTTATAAAAATTGGATAAGTGAAAACCGGTTTAATGGTTCAACCGGTTTAACCGGAAAATTTCGATGGTATGATATACATGCCGATTACCTAAAATACCGCCCTATATTGTACCGGTAAAATGTCCAAACACTGGTTCAACCGGTTTAACCGGCCGGTTTGAACCGGTTTTTAAAACATTGCATAAACGTTTCTTCTTCTCGGTTTCTCTCTCTAGCTCTGACCTCTTTTCGTTGCGACTTTTCTCTTGATTTGTAATTTCAGGAGAATTGACGCGAGTACACTAAATATTACGATAACAAAAATAATTAAATAACTTTTTCATTTTTTTCGACTAAAAACTTATTTAACATTTCTTCATCAAATTCAAAAAACAAAACTGTATAAATTCATTTATTTGGAAAACCTACAAATGTGAAACTCACGTGTATATTATGTTACCTACATATAATCTATGCATGGTCATTGTTAAACATTGAAATTACTTAATAAAAAGTATTTTAATGACTTTTTTTTACGTTCCATACACTTTTGTGTGTAAGAAGTGAAGTTTTGTAAAAGGTAAATCATTAATAAGTTTTTCTAAAGATGTATGTTTATTCTTTTTCTTCTTGTAATATATGATTGTACTCAAATGAACTTAATCTTTGTAACTTATAACTCTTTTATTGAACAACAACACCTTTATTTTCAAGGAGAAATACATCATAACCTCCTGATAGAAGGACTCGAACCCCTGACCTAGTGCTACTAACACAAGTGTGTTACCAATAGGTCACTAACCTCATAGGCTTGTAACTTTTAACTAAGTAGCTAATTATGATACATGGTGAGAAATAGTTCTTGTTTCTTGTAAATGAGTAAATCTATTTTGATTCTGTTGGCGAGGTCATCTTACGGATGGCCGAACCACAACACAAATGGTGCTTCATCCTCCTCCTTCATCTTACACGATGCTTCATCGTACGTGTGGCCGAACCACAACACATGGACAACATAAGATGCTTCATCCTTTTCTTCATCTTAAAGGCGCTTCATCCTTTATCCTATGACACATGACAATTGAATGCACATAAAAGATGTGGCCGTACAACCAATCTAATATCCTCAGATAATATACCAGAATAAAAAAAAACTTATGTAACATCTTTTCAAAGCTTTTAGCTTATGTGATATTATTTAAGAGTTTATCTCAAAATAATGATTTTTTTATATAAAATATGTATATAAAATATATTATAATAAAAATAATTATATTTTTGGTCCCCTAATATTTTGGAGAATTCTGAAACATTTAAGAGTATTTATATTTTTAACCCTCTACTACAAGGGATGTACATGAGTTGGTTTATATTTGATAGAGTTTAAAAATGAAACTTATGTATAAAGTTAATAATAACATACAATTAAATATATCAGTGTTTTATAAATATACATAACATTTTTATACGATTTTTCTTAAAAAATAAACTACACCATAAAATTAAACACTTTATTTTCTTTAGTTTGAGTATAATATTACTATACTAAAAATCTAATTTTTAAAAATATATCATGTGTTCCGGTTTACCACGGTTTTGTCTTAAATCTGAATGGAACATTCATGAACATCCTTAAAAGCATCACTTGAATGTTGTGTTTCCGAGCGTAACGCGGACACTAAACTAGTTATACATATGTCATGACGTGTAACAACTAAACTAACACTATATATATATATATATATATATATATATATATATATATATATATATATATATATATATATATATATATATATATATATATATATATATATATAGAGTGAGGTTCACCTACATAGTGTTATAAATCTAAGAAGGCTAAGAAACAATAAGAGATTGACATGTGACATCTAGGAAAATTAAGAGAGGGAGTATTTTAGTCATGCCCACTTTTTTAAATATTCTTTCTCCACATGCAAGTCACATGTCAATTCCCCCACTTTTTTAAAACGTTTATAACTTTTACATACGACATTATTTTTTAAACAAATTACACCATAAAAACGAGAATTTTTTTCTCTTTAAAACGCGTATAATATTGATATATAAAAAACGAACTTTTTTTCACAATTTTTCAGCTCATTGTGTCTAACGTCAGGTCATTGTGTCTTCCGTCAGGTCATTGTGTCTTTCATCAGGTCATTGTGTGATTGTGTCATCCGTAAGGTTGTTGTGTCATTCATCGGGTCATTGTGTAATCTTATTTGACAAGTATTACACAATGATCTAATAATAATTACACAATAACACAAAAAGTATTTCAAAGATCTTGCTCTCACATCATCCTCCTTAAAAAATAAATAAACAAAACTTAAAAAAACTACTATTTTCCCATTGTGTCTTTTTTCATTGTGTCTAATTTAAAAAATAAAAAAACGGTAATTTTTTAATTTTTTTTAATTTTTCGTTTATTTATTTTCTGAAAGAGGAATACATGGGGAACAAGGTCTCCGAACCACTTTTTTCAAATTTGATTTATATTGTGAGTTATAATTTTTTTAAAAGTGTCATTGTGTCTTTGTTTACCATTCTCTCTTTGTTTACCATTGTGTCATTCTCACACTTTGTAACAAAAAATGACGTTGTCTTTGAACATTTCTCAAACACATATTAACAATTTGTGACACGGTGATAATTTCTAAACACATAATATGACAACAAATATTTATAATAAGATGATATTATATAATGACTTAAGAATGAACCGATAAAAGTGATATTTCACTAGTTATAATATAACACAATCACATGATATTACACAAGGACTAGACAAGTGCCGAAATTTTTTTTTAGTTTTTATATATCAATATTATACGCGTTTTAAAGATAACAAAACGCTTGTTTTTTTGGTGTAATTTTTTTAAAAAAATAATATCGTATCCAAAAGTTATGAAAGTTTTAAAAAAAGTGGGGGAATTGGCATGTGCCTTGCATGTGGAGAGAGAAAGTCAACAAAAGTGGCTATGACTAATGTACCCTTCCACCAATTTCTTTTCCTACAAATTGATCTCAACCATTAAAAAAGAGATCTAAAGGTCATATATATATATATATATATATCCTATATAGTGTTGGAAATCTAAGAAGGCTAAGAGGGATTTATGACCTTTAGATCTCTCTTTTAATGGTTGAGATCAATTTGTAGGAAAAGAAATTTGTGAAAGAGTACATTAGTCATAACCACTTTTGTTGACTTTCTCTCTCCACATGCAAAGCACATGTCAACTCCTCCACTTTTTTTAAAACGTTCATAACTTTTGGATACAATATTATTTTTTAAAAAAAATTACACCAAAAAAACAAGCGTTTTGTTATCTTTAAAACGCGTATAATATTGATATATAAAAAATAAAAAAAAATTTCGGCACTTGTCTATTCCTTGTGTAATATCATGTGATTGTGTTATATTATAACTAGTGAAATATCACTTTTATCGGTTCATTCTTAAGTCATTATATAATATCATCTTATTATAAATATTTGTTGTGTCATATTATGTGTTTAGAAATTATCACTGTGTCACAAATTGTTAATATGTGTTTGAGAAATGTTCAAAGACAACGTCATTTTTTGTTACAAAGTGTGAGAATGACACAATGGTAAACAAAGAGACAATTGTAAACAAAGACACAATGACACTTTTAAAAAAATTATAACTCACAATATAAATCAAATTTGAAAAAAGTGGTTCGGAGACCTTGTTCCCCATGTATTCCTCTTTCAGAAAATAAATAAACGAAAAATTAAAAAAAATTAAAAAAATTACAGTTTTTTTTATTTTTTAAATTAGACACAATGAAAAAAGACACAATGAGAAAATAGTAGTTTTTTTAAGTTTTGTTTATTTATTCTTTAAGGAGGATGATGTGAGAGCAAGATCTTTGAAATACTTTTTGTGTTATTGTGTAATTATTATTAGATCATTGTGTAATACTTATCAAATAAGATTACACATTGACCCGATGAATGACACAATAACCTTACGGATGACACAATCACACAATGACCTGATAAAAGACACAATGACCTGACGGAAGACACAATGACCTGACGTTAGACACAATGAGCTGAAAAATTGTGAAAAAAAAGTTTCTTTTTTATATATCAATATTATACGCGTTTTAAAGAGAAAAAAATTCTCGTTTTTATGGTGTAATTTGTTTAAAAAAATAATGTCGTATGTAAAAGTTATAAACGTTTTAAAAAAGTGGGGAATTGACATGTGACTTGCATATGGAGAGAGAATATTTAAAAAAGTAGGCATGACTAAAATACCCTCTCTCTTAATTTTCCTAGATGCCACATGTCAATCTCTTATTGTTTCTTAGCCTTCTTAGATTTATAACACTATGTAGGTGAACCTCACTCTATATATATATATATACATATATATATATATATATATATATATATATATATATATATATATATATATATATATATATATATATATATATATATATATATATATATATATATATATGCCATACCTTGTCCCCTAACTTTGCTTAATGATTAAGTTTGGCTCTCCTATAAAATGAGAGATCATTCCCTAAAAACGATCACCTGATCTACACATCATATTTACACACTATAATATATACTCTCTCTTTATATCATCATATGCATCAAGCTATGGCCGGACCACACACATATATAAGAAGGCGTAAACATTCATCCTAATGAAGAACCTTCCAACACTCCTCTACCATATATGACAGGTTACCCTCATTCTCATCGAACCTTACCTATGAACACACATGCATGATGCATGTACATAAGAAAAAACGAAAAGTATGTTTACTTCCATGCTTTCTATAAAATAAAATAAATAAAACTAAATATACAACACAATGTCATTTATATTTTATTATACAACTAGATATGAGCTTCCAGCCACCGCATCTCCGAGTCATCTCTATGTTATATGAGGATGCCAGTATATGATAAATTGCCTCAGAGGGTGTAAAACAAATAAGGGACCATGGCTGCAATATAGATGTCACGCCAAGAAAAACATTCACCGAGTCATCATCAGCTAATTCCAAAGGGTCACGTATAAGAACACAACAAGCATAGTCCAATCAAAAAGCTTAAACCATAACAAACAACAACATTCCGTGAAGCATTATGTGAACATATATGTGAACACATAGAAACACATCAACCATAGTCCACCTAAAAACCATAGCCCACAACAAACAACAACATTAGCATAGTCCACTCAAAATCCATAAACTTTAACAAACATCAGCATTTTACGAACACATAGAAAAGCCATAACCCATACACATAAAAAAACATGCACAACCATCAACATTCACATGATAACCATCGGTTGATCCAAAAGTGTCACAAACACCAAATTCCCCCACCACCAACGTTACTAAATAGAAATAAACATCAACTCAAACACAACAAACCTCTTGTGTTTGTCAAGGCTACAAATTGGCTGCTACCAAGCAACAATCACGATTGGCACACCATAAAATACCCAAAGTTCCCCTAAATCAATATTATCATAACCAAAAACAAATCACTCAGTTGTAGATTAGTTTCTATCAAGCAACACATTGCTAAATAGAAATTATATAAAGACTCACTCACATCAGACATCAGCTCAGACGGAACAAACCTCATGTGTCTGTCAAGGCTGCAAAGCGGTTGCATCCAAGCTATAATGACAATTGCCACACCTCAACAGACCCAAAGTTCATCTAGAATAATGTCATCACAGCTTAATCACGGACCATGAAAACTTGTTACATCTATGCTTATAAATCAGTTGCTATCAAGCAACACAAACTGCCATTTTATAACTCCAATGACAAAAACCAAATCACTAAAATACCACTAAAACGTGAAATGCCCAGATTACACCACCTACCGAGTATTACCACCTTAAGTAGATCAACACAACAAATGTCAGTAGCAACAAACATCAGAAACATCGTTTATCACCGGAAAAAATGCATGAAACCCTCGGATGAAAACATCATCATCATCAGAAACCAAACAAAAACCCCAAAAACTAAAAAATAAGCCTAACCTCATCCTCGGATGAGATTATCTCACCTTCATCGGTATCAAATAAAAAGCCCCAAATTAGGGTTACAAACAAACACAAGGCAAAGCTAAACTAACCATTGAATGAGATCGGTAAGAAAAAACGTAAAATACCACACACAAGGTGAGCATAGATGAGGCATCACTGGTGATGTCACAGTGGGAAACGCTGCAAATGACAACACCTCTTTAACATACGTATGTCACCTCGTGTGACAAGAAACAGGAAACCCAATGAAGAACAACATAGCCTACCTACAACGGCCAACACAATCAACATTAATAAACATCGTACGTCGGCGCAACGGTGTAAACAATTGAAGAAGAAACAGGCGCACATCAAAGATTATGATAGGGTAGAGAGAGATAGAGAACCGTTTATATAACCAAAACAAAACAGATATTTATGAAACTACCCTACAATGTGAAAAGTCAATACTACCCCTACTGACTTTGCTAAATAGTATTAAGGGATATTATGAGAAACATGATTATAGTAGTAACTAGTCATTTTTCCTAACACCCACTATCCTAGTATCTCTATATTAATCATATATATATATATATATATATATATATATATATATATATATATATATATATATATATATATATATATTACCTGATTTTTTTATTTATGGGTTGTTTTTGATAGTTTGTGGATAAATGAGGTTAATTTTTTAAAGGTGTGTCAAGGAGGGTAGTCGCCACTCACACTAGCAAATTCTGGGTTTAAAAAAAAGATTCCCTGCTGGCTGAGAAGTCGCCATTCCCACTGGCGACTTCTACATTCTTTTCCAACTTTTTGAGGGAATAATACATATGATGTTGATGTTTACAGTCTCGTGAAATGGTAGGTGAACCTTTAAATCTTTTAAAAGAATATAATCATTTTACCAACTTCAACCACAAACCAACACAACATATACCTTCATCCACTACACAATATTAATCCCCTAACAACTTACTTTGAATATTCAAATTTCACACAACAATTTTCAATCACAAACCAACATCTTACAAAATGAGTTAGTGAGTTACACCCGGTCCGATAAACAACGAGTTGGTATTTTTGGCTAGTGATCATAGAGCTGCTCACTACTTTCAAAATCCACAAAGTGATGCTGATATTTGCTACCAAGGTTAGCAGGTTTTGGTGGTGTTATTGACTGTAATAACCGAAAACTTGACGGTGCTCTTATTACTGCTTTGGTGGAGAGATGGCGTCCAGAGACGCACACATTTCACCTGCCGGTTGGAGAATGTGCGGTAAGCCTTCAAGATGTTCAAGTTTTATGGGGTTTGCCGATTGACGGTGGTATAATTTCTGGCACTGATCTAAATATGAGTAAAAGAGAAATAAAAGAGATATTCTTGCAACTCACTGGTTTATCACTTCAACCAGAGTCTATAAAGGGAAACAAAATAAAATTGGTTGTTATGTTGAATGAAATAAAAGAAAGGTTCCCGGATGATGCCACTAGTGATCAATGCATCCGCCGTGCAAAGTTAATAGTTATTTACTTGATTGGTGCAACTCTATTTCTTGATTATGATAGCAACTAGTTGCATATGAATTTTTTAACTCATGTAAAGATTTATATTCTTGTGGTCAACTGAGCTGGGGGAATGCAACTTTGGCATGGTTGTATTGACAACTATGCAAGGCTACAAGTATAACAACCATTGAAGTTGGTGGCCCATTATATTTGTTACAATTATGGGCATGGGAGAGATTGCCTATCTTGGCTCCAATTAATACCGGTGGTGTTAATGTTAGCTTTCCCTATGGTGCAAGGGAATCTTTGCATTTGCCACTTACCACAAATGCAGGTTCTATCATTGATTTCGACAATATAAACATTTCGACCAGCTCATTTATTTGTAGTCGTGATAAAACCATGTATCTTGCCTCTCTGTAATCAAACTCTGTTATGATATGTTGTTGCGCAGTAAGATCACGAGAGTTAAACAAACGCCATAAGCTAGGGGGTAAAGTTGTGTTGCAAATTGTTGCAATCTCATTGTGCTTTCTAAATTGCTCAACTGTTTTTTCAAACATGCATTTAGTAATAGCTTTTATTGGAAGGTCCCTGTCACACCCCCAAAATCCACTAACGGAGTTTTACCGTTAAGTGTGTGACAAACCAGGATCTCAGTCATTAGTTACACCAAACGACACTATATGAATTTAAAATATACGTGTCTCATTAAATGAGAAAATTCAATACAGAGTTAACGTTTAATAATTTGCGGAAGCGTAATCGAAATGTAATGTCAATAATATTAAATGGAACTAAATGCGCAAACACGCGCCCAACATAAGAAACATAGTTTAAATATTTGTTAAAACCAAACATAGTTTTTAAATGCAAGAAAGTGTTTAAATGCAAGGTTGTGACCCCATGCCATGTCCTAGGTGCGTTGAACCTCAGTGACCTGTAAAAGTGAAAGGCTAACAAGTGTCAACACGACGGTTGGTGAGTTCACAAAGTAAATATGAAATCAAGCAGTTCAGTTGCAAGCAGAAATATAAATTAAGTATGTCATTGTAGGTAGCTAGTCTACAACACATGTCCTTAGAGGCGTATGTATCTGACCGAAGCTGACGTGTGTACACATTAAGTGCATTTTGCCCATTCGTACATCCCAGCAGGATGCACTTTAAGTATATTAGGTCATTCAACACCCGTTCGACAGGTCCTTCTGTCGTGCTAGCGCGACTAGCCCGGGTGGGGTTTGTCAAACCCAGTAGTACTACTCAAAATTTCCTCGCTATTTCACAAATACTAATGGTCAACTAGGTATCCATGGGGTCTTTCATGAACAAAATAAAAGTTGCTCTAATCCAGACATGCGACATACAGAATTTGTAAATCCATAAAAGTATTCGTCCGAGTTCCAGCCCAAAAAGGGTAGAATAGTAAATAGTTTAGTTCAGTGAACTCACCTTAGGTTGCGCAGCAGTCCAGTTTCTAAAAGCACACAGTAATACAGCAACCTAAATAACAGTAGGTCTATTAATGTGTGTTCATGTAGGGTCATAGTACCCTATGCATCCAAATGGTCATACAGTTTGTGCGAGTTTGGATTAATTTGACCTTTTGACTACATTTGACTTTTTGTCCAAGTTTGACCAAGTTTGAATTTTTGGTCCAAGTTTGACTTTTAGTTGACCCGAGTTGACCCATGACCCGTTGGTGATTTGTTAGGTGTAAATATGTTGCATTCGGTGTATTTGACCATATTATATTCACATACCACATCATACGTCACACATTCACAAATCGTATTTCAAGTTCCATAAAAGTTTTCTTTATGGGAAAGTCGGATCTTTAACGTATATTTGCATAATTCAACATTCCTAAGCATGTCAACTATTACACACATACCATAGCATGTCACACAAGTCAACAACACTTATTAACACTTCATAGTTCTCATTGTAAAACATACTAGCATGCGTGGTCATTTTTAGGCACAACAAATTGTTCACATGTTTTGTTTCAGTTAATGTAGTGACATTTCCATCATGGCATCCTAGTTACTAGTACACACCATTTATACTTTAAACAAAGCCATTTCAAGCAATCGGTCTACTAATCGACTAGTACCTATAAAGGTCATTGCATGATCAAAGCACATTTACCAAGCACCACATGTCTATAATCATTCATATGCAATCCCAAATCATGTTTGTATGTCCAAAATCACTAAACATGCATCCTACTCAATTTCCTTGACAAAAAGTTTCTACATTTAGTAAGTATTCCAAACCAAGTCGGATTCGCACATTCAAATACTCAAAATTCGTCTAATACATCATCCTAACGTACTAGTGATCTCAAAACCATTCCTAGGCACCAACAATACGCAATTTCATACAATCTCTAGAGAAAAAGTTACTATTTTAAGCAAGGTAGTATAAACATCATGAAATTTCACAACCCAATAACCAATCTTCACCCAATTCACCATCTAAGTACATAATCAATCACATTTCATACTAATCATGCATGTATCATCAAGTTTCCCTAACTTTCTATCAAACCCTAATTCCATATACACATTTTTTTGTATCTATTTTATCATTTAACCATCCAAATAACAATTTACACATGACTAATATCCCAATTCCACAACACAATCATCAATTTGGCCAATTTGGATGAACTAGGGTTTTCCAAAACATGTGATTTTCGAAAATATAATAACAATTAACACAAACACTTACTAGTATTGCGTTTACTACTTCAATCAACACCCGAAATCACCAAAAATCGAATCAATTAGCAACAAAATGATCTTGTATGTGTGCTATGTTGTGCGTCGGCTTCAAAGAAGGAGAAAGAGGCTACAAAACCGATTTTTTTTAACAAATTAGGTTTAGGTTTTGTTAAGTTTTGTTAATCATTGTTATATGTTAAGTTGGGTTGGGCCTTGGGCCATCCATGGGTCACATGGATGATCCACGGGCCCCGTTTTGTTTCGGTTTTTCAATCACACTGAAAATCTTTCTCAAATATTCATTTTTGTTTCATAAGGGTTACCGAAATCCGCAAACGGTCAAAACCGGTAAAATACGCGGTTACACGAAAGTTCCACAATTAAACACACATAACAGTTACAATGTATTATTATTGTATTCGTATTCATTTAAGATCACCAACGCCCGGGTATTAACTCGTGTGGTCGTTTCGTGTGAATATTTATATAACAGTTTGCACATTTAATTCATCAAATTAAATGAAAAGTATAATTGCGTTAACGTGACTAACAGAGTTTAACTAACGAAGTTAACCTGAATTTGTCGGGTGTCACAGTCCCTACACCTCGCAAAGTGTTGTTAAAACTTTCTGAAATATTTATTGTCAAGTTACCCCACCGACGCTGATTCTTATAATGTATGAGCAATCATTTTCTTTCTTTGATAGCTTTTAAATACTCCCATGCTTCTAGATTGACACTTTGCATTTTATCTACAAAGTAATCATACTTTCTTTGATATCTTTACCCTACTCTTAAAGAGTAAAGAGTAAGGTCGGTTGATGTTCATGTGTTTCTCACGTGTGTTTTTCACGTTTCTTTCACTTGATTTCTTCCTGGTTTTATTTAGTTTCTCCCTGCCTTTTATTTGTTAGGCGTTTCCGGTGTTCTTCTTGATGTGCTTCTGCCGATGTTCAAGTTGACCGCCGACCATTTGTTCGTTTTGTTTCTTCGTTCTCTAAGTGTTTGTTTGCTCTTTCCCCCTTTTGACTCTACATGCGTTGTTTGCTGCTTTCTTATAGTAGTTCTTTTCTTTTATTGCTTTTTCGGACGATCATCGATGGTGTAATCATAGGCATCGTGGTGGCTGTTGCAGGTTATGGAACATCTTCTCATGATCTGATCCGTCATGCAGTAGTGGTATTTATACCTGTTGTTTGTCAAGAGTTTCGCCTGCCGTCCGCGGATTAGAAGTTGCAGTTGATGTTGAAAGGGTGTTTCGCATGCCATATTATGTTTTCTCTCAAGTAAGTTGTTGATATTCTCTTTGGTCTTTGTAGTTAATTTGTATTTTTGTTTGGTTCTAGATATTGTTGTTGTTGCTACGTTTGTAGTTTCTTTTGGTATTATTATGTTGTTGTTTTAATGGCGGTGTTCTTTAATATTTTGGCATTGAAACCGTAGATCTATTTAAATATGATTGTTTGGTGATTGTTGATATAAGGCTGATTTTTTTTGTTTGCATTGTAGCATCTGACCAACTTTGTTTCATGGTATAATACACTCATTTAGTTGCTCTTAAATAAAATTGTTTGTGTCTCCTGAATGTCTAGAGTTGATTGATTACTTTTGTTTTATTATTTATTGCCATGTCTATGGTAAGGAAACATAGTAGAAGCACTGCCTTCGACTCTACTTCGTCCTCAACAGCTCCCTTTGGACACGGGCATGTGTATGTCGCACTATCGAGAGCAACATCTCCACACGCTTTAAGATTAGTTATAGTACCATCCATCAACGAAACTACAAATGTCGCGAAGAATGTAGTATATATCGACTTCGTGACTGAAATCAACAACACGTGTACTCGGGCATAGTACTTACACAACTCCATGTACGCCCGACCTCAATTGTTAGCTATCAGTTGTTCAACTCATTGTACTCGATCGTTTTATTTATTGTTATATACTGAGATTTATGGATACTAGCATATATCTATCTACATGTGTATACAATACAATATCACATTTTTTTGCTTTCTGCATTTGTTGATTAATTGGATCCCATGTAGTTTTGATTTATGCATATAGTACAATAAAACACCAAATATTTTTGCATAGCTCTTGTTAGCTAGCAAATGCTTATTCATTGCACACATATTAACTTATTTGCGTATATGGTGTGCTATCATACAATGAAGAACTAACACTACTCATGTTTTCTTCTTTATGACACAGATTGATAATCTAAAGATGTCTATAAAACATGCCTTTGATAGTAAACTAGAAGACTACCCTAAGCCTAATGAGATAAGAGTTATCTAGAGATCGAAGTCGTATGCTTCCAGCGAGCAAAAAAAAGCATGGTATCTCTTTGTTGGCGTACATGATAATTGAAATACCTACATGCTAACCAAACGTGGTAACAAATATTCTGTTACAAAAAGTTTCGTAGCAGATGCAATGTTATTGTTAACGAGGTTCGTCTTCTCCTCCCAGAGTGTTATTTCCATAGGATCTTACCTGGCCACTTCAAGACAAACTACACTATACCACCAACAAAGTCAAAAGGCTAAAACTCAGCAAACCTGCAACAATTGACAATCAATGTGCAGATGCAACTTAGAACACGCGGTTGATTTGCATCCGGTGAACAAGTGTCCCGGCAGCCACAATGTGCTGCCCCTGCATAAAATCTAGTATATACTAATATGCAAGGTCGGTTAGGACCTTGCATATTGTTCCTTCATTTTTCAAATTTACAAATTGACCCTCCAACTTCAATTTGACGTAATTACAATTTTAATTCTCTGATTTTTTTACTTATTACAACTTTGGTCCTTGTGAACTTAACTGATTTACAACTTTGACCTCTTTTTTGACTTTGACATATTTACGACTTGAGTCCTCCGGTTTTGAATTGGTTATCGATTTGACGTGAAACTTTTGATATTTTTTCATCTTTTAATATATGACACATTACGACTTTGTACATGACGTATGAGCCATGAAACTTTTTCTTATCAACGTATTTTACGAAGTAATACATGAGACCAGAACGCATGGTCTGGTTTTAAATTTAGTACTTACTAATTGACAAGGTCGGTGCAAAAGCACCGGCCAGTCACACGACGCCATGTGGCGCTTCAATTTTTTTACTTTAACGTATTTACGGTTTTAATCCCCGACTTTTACTAAGTATCACTTTAGTCCTTGATGAGTTTTCGACATTGATCTCTTACTCTACTTTAGCATATAGTACGACTTGAATATTGTTATCGTCTTGACCTCTAACTTTTGATATTTCATCACTTTTTAATATGTGACACGTTACGGTTTTGCGCCGCGACGTACATGACATAAAACGTTTTTTTATCAACGCATGTGACAAAGTCACATACACAAGACCCAACTGCGTGACCCACCCGCTACAACGTGCGGCCCAATCTTAAATCTAGTTAAAAGGAATTAAGAAGCATAATACAGGTGTCTGATTTAACTACTAATGACTTATCCTTCAAGTCCTTAATTACAAAAAGAAAGGTTGATAAATGCTTCAACTTATGGTTCTCAAAGTCAACCCGCAAAGGACTACGTACCGGTCTGTTTCAAGCAAGGCAATTTTTGTCATCACAAAAACCTTTATCCGTATCAGCGAGTTAACGGCTTATGGTTATCGTAGTCAAGATCCTAACACAACCTTCCCTGTTATCAATACTAGTCACAACGTAGCAGATGTTTTCCTCAAACATTCTTTTTACCGCATATGAAACAAAAAATCGTCATCAAACAATTCTACCATTTCGGAGCCCTGGTTCTCCTTTGTTTTTCCCTCGTTTACATGGATATGGTAAAACTTGTTCGTGCGATGTTTTTTTCACGGATTAGAACTCTTGCCACTATAGGTATTAGTGGCCAAGCCAACAATTATAGGTGAATTGAAGAGACACTCTTGAGTATAGACTTTTTATGGCAGTTTAATTAGATTGTTTAGTATCTAATTAAGTTGCTAATTAAATGAAACTTTTCAGTCATCCTCATTATGTGTCTTATTAGATATAGAAGAAGAAAACCATTTGATTGATTATGAAATAAGATATGACTTCATAGATATTAGCTCTCTTTATGTTATTTGGCACACCGCGACTAATCATAGTTGATGATACTAAAATGATTAAACTTATATTATATACAAGTTTCATCTTTACAAGCATAGAATTCAACAATTAAACGGTCCAAGATAAATAATAATTCATTACTAATATAAGTCCAACATTTCCTAAATGAAGCATCTTGATAAATCGGCTAAACTGCATTTCCTGAAAAAAGTGAAATGTATTTGTTCAGCTAACAAATTCGTTGGTGAGTAAACACATGTCAAAATACATATAGATAATGATTAAAAGGATCAAAAGAGTCAAAATGATTAAAAGAGTTCAATTCTTATGTTATGTCAAAACCTAAAAATGCAAATGTGTAACATACAAGACAAACGCATAATCAACCATTGATAAAAAAAATAGTCACGTAATCACACGGATTAAGCTGTTGATGAATAAAGACAAGAATCACATGTTGATATAGTCAAATTTAATCACCCAAGAATCAGAGGGTGGGTTTTTAGGCCAATACATCTATCATTAAATAACTATTGGTTTAAATAAATTAAAGATTATGCAAGAATCAATGTTAGTCGAGCTATGCACACATAATTGCAAGAATCTACGTTTAACACATAATTGTGGTAGATTTCCTATCAATATTATCACTATAAAAGTTTCTTTTAGGAGAAACAAACAAATTAATCGGAGAATCTCTGGGATACCAAAGTCTATTCAAAGGTTTGGCTTTGAGATATCTTATAATTCTCTTAACAGCAATCAAATGAGAAAGTTTTGGTGTAGATTGATATTTGGCACACATGCAAACAGCAAACATGATATCAGCTGCTAGCAGTCAAGTGCATAAGTGATCTAATGGTTGAACGATAATAAGTTTCATTCACATCATCCCTATCTGGATTAGAATCCAAGAGTGGTCGCTCAACCATTGGTGTCTCTGCAGGTTTGCAATCAGTAAATCCAAATTTTTCAAAAACATCATCCACATATTTTCCTTGATGAATCAGAATTCCTTCAATTTCTTGCTTGACCTGTAAACCCAAAAAGAATGTCAATTTCCCTATCGAGCTACTCTCAAACTTCTTAATCATTACTTCCTTAAATTCTCGACACAATTCATCACTGGTAGACCAAAAATAATATCATCAACATAGATCTAGGCCGGTATTTGATGATCTCCCACTCTTTTAAAAAACAATGTTTGATCAATGACCCCACGTGTATATCCATGAGCCAGCAAATGTTTAGTAAGAGTAGCATACCAAGAACGTGGAGCTTGATGTAGACTATAAAGTGCTTTATCTAACTTAAAAACATGTTGTGCGTTTGTCGAATCCTCAAACCTAGAAGGTTGGGTAACATATATTTCTTCTTTGACATCATCATACGTAAACGTGGTCTTAACGTCCATCTGATAAATTATAAATCGCATGTATGAAGAGTATGCCAAGAATAATCGAATTGATTCAATTCTAGCAACAAGAGCATATACCTCATCATAGTCCAACCCCTCAATCTCACGAAAACCGTGACCCACAAGCTTGGCCTTATTACGAACAATGACCCCACTGTTATCTCTTTTATTCATGTAGACTAATCGAGTTCCCAAAGCTTTCTTTCCAGGAGGTAACTCAACTAATTCTCAAACTTTCAGCTTAGCAAAGCTTTTAATCTTCTTGTATTGTATCAATCCAACTTGGCTCCCCCATAGCAATTGAAATAGTGTTTGGTTCAATCTGCGAGATAAAACAAAAAAACATTCATTAATGTCACATGTTTTACTTCGAGTCAAAACCCTTGACCCAATAGGTCCAATGATTTGAGTAAATGAATGATTTCTTTGAACTGACATAAGAATTTGAGGTACTGGAACATTTATTGCAGTAGGCAGATTTGTCAGATTTTCTGGAACATCCTTTGATAGATTATTCTGAGAAACTAAGTTTTCTTGTTAAAGAGCAGAAATGCCACTAGTTGAATCCTTATAAAAAGAAGAACCCATAATATCAAGAATTAGGGTTTTAGTGTTCACTCGACTTTGAATGCATTCCCTCTGAAGATTTCGCAATTGACCTTTATTCTTCTATTACATCATCTTCTTATGACCTACTAGGTACAACAACTAGAATTTCATCAATAATGCGAAACGATTTAAACACTGATGAATAGTCATAAATCTAGTCAGGGCCTTTCCCAATATCAGTTACATTTTCTTCCTGCCATACCACATTGAAGGACTCGATAATATCCTTAGTAGTCTTATTGTAACTCTTTAAGAGTTTTTCTTATAATATCCAACCATATAGCATTCATCACCACAGACATCAAACTTGCTTGGTACATCAGAGTATAACAATGTACAAGAAAATTCGAAAATAATTTAGTAATGAATTTTATCTTACAGTATTTTAAACGGAGTATTCATTTGAGCTTTGTTGACCAACACCCGATTTTGAGTGTAATAAGGATTGTTCACAGCTTCAGCCTAAAGAATGTTGGCAGCTTAGAATCGCACAACATAGTACGTGCTGCTTTAATCAAGGTCTATTCCTTTGTTCAACAACTCCATTTTGTTTAAGAGTTCTTGGAGCACTATATTGTCGAGCAATTGCCTTTTCAGCATAAAATTGATCCATCGTTGCATTTTTAAATTCATTGTCATTTTCACTCCTCATGCTTTGGCTCTTTGATTAGTTTAGTTTTCCATGATCAATATAAATCACTTAAATAGTTGTGCAGTCTTACTTTTGTTAGATAAGAAGAAACCCAAGTAAAATGTGAGTAATCATAAAAATAACCAAACAGTAAGACTTGTGATTAATGCTTAAAACATTAACTAGGCTGCAGGCATCCATATGAAGTAATTATATAACCTGATTTATAGAGTTGACTTGCTTTGAAAAATGAGGCCTTTTGTGTTGCTTTCCTTTAGCACAAGCAATAGTTTTTCACTTATTAAGAAATCTTTAACAGGAAGATTTCTAACTAAATTTCCTTTAGCAATGCGATTTAGATTTTTGATATTACAGTGACCTAAACGCCTATGCCACAACATGGATTCGTGTTCTAATTTTTTTTTAAAAAGACAAGTAACTTCTACAGGGGGCTTTATGTTCATGTCAATGACATATGAGTTTCCCCAGCGTTCAGCTTTTAACAAAATCCAGTCATCAGGAATAACGATTCCTGGTTTCAAGATAAGACAATCTTTTCTGGTAAATAAGTGGAAAAATCATTGTCACAGATTTGAGACAGGATTGACAAACTATGCTTTAACTCAGGGACAACATTAACATCTTTGAAATTCAAACCACCATGGTTATCTGCACCTTTAAGGATGATCTTACCTGCATCACCCCCTGCAAATGAGACATATCCACGTTGAAATTTTATATGTTAGTCAACTGTGAGATATCTCCCGTCATGTGCCTAGAACAACCACTCAACATAATAGTTTGATGATATTCCTCCGTAGTTGTTCCTACACATTTTGTAGATTCAGTTAGATTTCGGAACCCATGCCATCTTTAATCTGGGTTAAATAGAGTTCATCACTTCCTTTACTAAATTGATTTTAGAACTCATAGATTTTATTTTTTTTTCAAACTTAGAAATTGATTGATTTGATTTTTGAAAAAACAATTGAATTTTTTGAAAACACCTTTGACTTGACAAAAGCTTTGTTTTGAAAAATGTGTTGTGTGAACTTTTGCTTGTTTCTGAGTTTGGTTGAATTACAATTTCCATCAAAAGGCTTAGCCTTTAATTATGTTTGTTTAATTGATTTTTTAGGATCAATCTGAAACTGTTTCGGAACAAATTTAACAGGCATGGCTTTCTGATGCTACTGATGATAACTATGCCTTAGAGGAGTATGCTTGCAATTTCATGCTATGTGTCCAGGAATACCACAAGTATAACATGTTTGACGTGTCATATATATGGTTTTGTCTGACATAGCAAATCCCTTTGGATTTCATGCTACATTAGGGCGCACAAATCTGTTGTTTCATATGTTTTGTGTGTCTTGTTCAACTTTAAACTTGTATGATGACAACTTGAACACTTTACATTGTGAATGGGTTTATGATCAAAGGATCTGCTCCTTTATGTTACTTGAAAAACACATGTGGTTTTTTCAAATTTGGAAAACAAAGATAAGAAACAGGCTTTTCAAAAGGCATAGCATTTTTATTTAAACCACTTTTGTTTAAGATTTGTTTTTCACAACCATTTTTAGCATGCATAACTAAGAAATCAACATCATTCAAACATTGTTCCTTGCTCTTTAAAATAGAACACAAACCATGCAAACTTGAAACAAAATCGAAAACAGATTTAAAAACATATCAGAAGTTTTAACAAGTTTAAATTCCTCAGCCAAAACATTCATCATGAGAGATTAAATCCTCAATTACTATTTATTTGCACAAGAATCAAATAAATTAGACTTATTCACATTTACATAATTTTTTGATTCATCTTTAACAAATTCTAAATTAGTTTTATTTTCACTAACACAATCAGATATGTTGGATGAACTAACATACTTTATAGATTATGAAAATTTTTTATAAAGCATTTGTTTGAAATCATCAAGGGATTTTTAAGAAAATTTAGGAGCATCACTCAAGGAAACAACACACTTTTGTTTTATGTTTATTGATGTCTCAACAAAACCATTCCCATATATCATATTTCCTTCCCTTTGTATCACCTCATTAGTTAAAGGTAACAATGTATAATTTTGAATACATAGAGGAGACACTTCTTTGAATCCCAGTCCAATACTCTTGTTTTTCTATTGTATTTCAGTTAGGTTTAAATCATTTGCTCGAGTTTCTTACTTGAACCCTCCTTGCTCAAGTTTCTTACTTGAACCCTCAAACTTTTTAAAATTATAATCTGCATTAGCAAATTTTGATTTTAACATGTTTAGCTCATTGCTCAGTTAATCATAATTTTGCTTATGATACAAACTTACAAAGATCTTGTTTAAGTTGTTTAATATCTTTCTCCATTGACACCAATTTTTCTTTATAAGTTTTACCTTGAGTTGCCAAAGATATTACTTTACCATGAGCCTAATTCCTGACATGAGGGGTGCATAAAATAGAAAGTACCTCAGTTGGAGAACTTATAAAACCGATGCTAGCCATGAAAGCATGCATATCATCAACTAAAGCCAAGTGAGTAGTTTGTGTTCCAACCTTAGTGAACTTCAATGCATCAATCTGATCAGCCCAATCAAACTCACTAGTCTAAGCCACCATCACTTGACTGGGAGTAGTCCCTTTTGCAGCATCATAAGTGCCCTAAACCGATACCAGGCTCTTTTCAGCATTGCTTTGTTCCAACTAAGGTTCCTGGCATTCCCTAGCAAAGTGACCATTATGATGATAGTTGACACACCTAAGATTTCCCTTATTGAAGCCAATGCTCTGTCCTCTTGACCTTTCCTAATTATTTATGCCAATTTTCTTAACAAAGTTTTTGGCCTGGAAGACTTCCATTGCCATTTGCCATGTAACGTGTATCTCCTCAACATCATCAGGAAGGATCTGCTCTAAATTAGAACTCATCACTGTTGGATGAACCAAGTTTCCACCAATAAAAGCTTTATTACATATCATAAAACCTGCCATTAGCATGTTGTGGTGTAGAAGCACTTGAGGTAATTGAAAATTTCGTGTCATTTTGGGAGGATAAGCAGAGGATAAGGGAATTGCTGGAGGCAAATGACTAGTTTGAGAGATCAAAGTTGTTGATGAGCTTGTGATAGCAGCATGATTGTAGGTACTTGAAATATTTATTTCTCTTTGTACATCGTCCATTTCACATGCTCTAATGTCAGCAATCAGCTCTTGTAAAGTCATTCGACTGAGATCCTTAGTCTTCTTGATCAGGCCAACATTCATATCCCGATATCTAGGAGTGGATTCATTAGCTTCTTGTTAACCTCAACATTATCCAGAATTATGTCAGTGGTCTTCATCTGAGTGATTAAAGTTACAAACCTATTTATCTAAGCATCCAAGGTTTCATGTAGAATAGGATTAAACAGCTCTAAAAATTGATCTCCACAGCTTTGGATCTCTACCCTTAATGTGCTGGATATATATGTATTTCCACTCAGAAAAAGATTCACCAGCATGTAACCTAGGAACCATGGTGTGAGTACCAATTGTATTATCCATTTCCAGCTGAGTTTGATTCGCCAACAGTTGCTTCTGAACATCCATGACTTTGACTATTACCCTTTTCAAGACTCAAAATTTCGCAAACCTCAAGAAATTTCTGAGAACCCTAACTGCTTTTCCAAGAAACTTGAATCCTTTCCAAGAACCTAGTACGAACAGCTTAGAAAACCTTTAAATCCGAGAACTTGCTTTTCGAATGAAACTAATCCGAGAACCCACTTCTGAACTTCCTTCCCGAAAATAGAGAGATCGAGAAGATAATCTCAAAAATTAAAAGATTTGATCAGATCTTTTAATTTTTCAAACTTTCCTAAGAAACACTCTAACAACTTCTCAACTGATCGCGATTTAATCCAACAGCACCAGCAACACCTTGATCTTCAAATCTTTTCGACGAATAGCTTGAAAATTGGTATTCAATCGAGCCAAGAATGACTTCTATGGCTCTGATACCAATTGTAAGTCCCAAAACTTAGACGATCCTTGAATATCAATCTAATCACAATCAAAGTGCAGAATCCAATGATTGTGACTATTCAAGAACTTGACCAACACACGAACTAGAACGTTCGTCTGGTATTGGTGTCACCCGAAGATCAAAGAGACACGAATTAATGCTTGAGAATTATGAATTATGGCAAAAACTTGTTTATTCCATTAACATAAACGAATATATATATATATATATATATATATTCTTAGGCTAAGATGGGCCGAAACACATCTAAGCCCTAGTCCATTACAATCCGGAAACCAATCTATTCGAGAACTACAATCATTTTCTCGAGAACTATCATATACGAAGATAATAACTAGGAATCTCTAAACAATCATAATATAGATCTAATAGGAATGTGATTTCCCATAGCGGATTGAGGTTGACTGTGCCAAAGTACAAGTCATTTCTACTCTTTTGCCACCTGTCAATGTCACGGGTGTTAGTCTATTAGATCTTTTTAGGACATGCCGGTTTTTACCGCTGGTTCATTAAAGACTTTAATGCATTTTTGAAACCTTTATGCAATCTTTTACTCAAAGATGCTCCTTTTGTCTTTGATGAAGCATGTCTTAAACCTTTTGAAATGATTAAACAACATTTAATTGCATCCCCCATATTGCAATCTCTTGATTGGTCGATTCCTATTGAAATAATGTGTGATGCAAGTGATCATGCAATTGGGGTTGTTCTTGGTCAACGGATGAATAAAAATCATGTTGCTATTTATTATGCAAGCAAAAATTTATCAGATGCTCAACTTAATTATACAACAACTGAGAAAGAGTTGCTTGAAATTGTGTATGCACTTGACAAGTTTTGATCTTACATATGGGAAAGTAAAATGTTATTTATTCTGATCATAAAGCAGTGAGATATTTGATGAAAAGAAGGATGCTAAACCAGGGTTGATTTTGTGGATACTCTTGATGCAAGAGTTTGATTTTGAAGTACAAGATAAAAAAAGGTTGTGATAATGTAGTAGCGGATCACTTATCACAAATCCCAGTGCTTAAGGAAGACAAGAAGGAAATCAAAGAGACATTTCTTGACGAGTGTTTGTATTCTATCTCTACTTTACCTTTTTATGCGTACATTATCTTGCAATAGGTAAGCTTTCTAATTTTTGGACAAGTAGAAAAAAACTATAGTTTCTGTCCCAAGCAAAGCAATATATGGGATGATCCGGATGTGTTCAAGGTGGGAGCAAATCAAATAATCAGAAGATGCATACCTGAGGATGAAGTTCAAGACATACTTGTACACGCACATTCATATGCATGTGGAGGTCATTTTAGTGGACAGAAAACATGGCACAAATTGTTATCATGTTGTTTCTTTTGGCCTACAATGTTCAAAGATACTTTTGAAATTGTTAAACATTGTGTAAAGTGTTAACAAATTGGAAATATTTCAAAACGTGATAAAATGGCTATGAAACCCATCTTTGTGGTGGAGATTTCAGTGTATAGGGAATCGACTTCATGGTTCCATTCCCCAACTCTCATGGAAAATACTTTGTTTTGGTGACTGTTTAGTATGTCTCTAAATGGATTGAAACCATAGCCACTAGAACAAATGACCATTCCGTTGTATGTAGTTCAAACCAATATTTTTTCACGTCTTGGGATTCCTCGTGCAGTTATAAGTGGAGGATCCCATTTCAAATGTTTTAAGTTGGCAAGTTATTAAAATGATATGGGGTTCATCACCATGTAGCCACTCCTTATCACCCACAAACTAATGGGCAAGTTGAGGTTTTAAACAGGCAAATAAAAGGCATTCTCCAAAAACTGGTAAGACTTGACCATAAGGATTGGTTCTTAAGGTTAAATGATGCTTTATTGGCTTATAGTACAACTTTCAAAACGCCAATTGGAACAACACCTTGCCGATTAATTTATGGGAAGATATGCCATTTACCCGTTGAGATTGTTCACCGGCCTTATGGGAAATTAAATTTGTAAATCCGGATTAAGATGCTGCAGGAAATGGGAGGAAATTGCATCTTTGTGAACTTGAAGAATTAAGGAACGAGGTGTATAAATGCTCATCTACATACAAGGCAAGGATGAAAGTTATACATGATGCAAAATTGAGGAAGAAAGAGTTTGAGATTGGGCAAAAAGTATGGCTTTACAATTCAAAATTCCAGTTCTTTCCTAGAAAGCTCAGAAGCAAATGACTTGGTGCATTCCATATCACAAGATTTGGAAAGCTTGGTGACATAGAAATTGAGAATACAGATGGAAATCAACAAATGGTGAATGGTCATCGCTTGAAACCATATACTGGATGTTTTTGACCTTCATGATCCATCACCAGGACTGCACTGATCGCATTACCTGATATGGCTAGATATAGGATCAAGGATTCTCCCTTGATTGGTTTCATCAGAGTTGGTGTTGAGGATATATAATCCTTAAGAGCTTTAAGTGCAGCTTCATGTTTCTGTTGGTCCATAAAGATCGTGATTTCAGTGCTATGTTGACTTGTTTAACAACAAAATACCCAAGATTTGAACAATAAAGTGTGTAATATCCAAACAAACCCAATAACAAGATTAAACAACACAAATGAGGTATATAAGCTACAAAGATAAGTAGAATATGCTCCTAGCACCTCAGATTGAACGATTACACAACACAATCAGTGAATAATAGCTTTGGTAAAAGATGTGCAAAAGTTGTATTCAAATGAGGATAAGGTTACAATATATAGCAGTGTTAGGTTCGCTGATAGATTCGCTGTAGCGAATCTATCTAGCGAACCAACACAGGTTCGCTGGGCACATAGGTTCGCCCAGTAGACACCTTAATACAAAAGACAACATAAACTGCGGGCGAATCTATAGATTCGCCCGTAGGTTCGCTAGAACAATTACAAATACAAGTCATACAAATACTAACAAAAGTAACACCGACAAGCCGGTGAGTCCAACCTATACATAGTGACTATCAATACTCCCCCTAGGTTGGACCTCACCTGGGGAAGTCTTCTAATTTAGCTCCGTCTTGATGGCTTCAAAGATGTTCGATAAACGCTCCTGCCCTTCCTTTAATTCCGGCCATTGGGTTTGTAATGTCTTCAGATCCGGCCTCATCTTCACTTAAATTCAGCATCGAGTCTACGAACTCAGCATCAGCGACATCAGCATCAGGCATTTGTTGGACAGTAGTTTCCGCCTGAGTTTCTACAGTTTGCACCTCGCCAATTACCTCCAAGTCTATAACCTGCACCGGTTTCTCAAACCTTTGCTTAATTGATTGATCCAGCTGTCTAGATAGGTCGTCCATGTCCATACGCTGATCATCCGACCTCCTCAATCTCTCATTCACCGCCTTTAGTTCAGCACGAATCCCCCGGGCTTTGTTTGCGACCTTCACAAACAGGTTCGCTTCAGTAGTAGTATCATCTCCAGCCCCGTGCTTTATCCTATTTTCACACAACACCTTCAGATCCTCGTCACAGAAGGAGAAGACCTCCATTGGATCGAATAATCGGATTTCTGGACGGTCATCTCCTTGTAATCTGATAATAGCTTCACCCGTGCTGTTATCGTAGAACCATTTAAAGAAATCCTGCAGCCTGGGTGGCTGAGTGTCAGGAACTTTAACCCTTGTCATTACCTTTGGTGCAGCAATCTTCAACACAATCTTGCCCTTCCATGAGATCCAATGCCTATCTCTCTTCTGCCTCATTCTCCTAGGCTTTTGGTACCCAAATTCAACAAAATTAGACTTTGCAGCCTCCCTGATCGTAGCTTCAAACGCACAAGCCCTTCCGCTTTCTTCTTTCCCCAACAGTGGTAGCTCTGCCAGCCTACGCAAGTCCCAACGAGGAAAGGTGGCGAAGTGCTTTCTGTTCTTGACATAACTGATGTCCCCACCCCTTCGTTTAATCATGTAAGCATCAACCGTACTGTTATACTTCCATGCTATTACCTGCCTATCCAGTTGTTTGGTATTGGGTTCATCCAAATGTTGATATATCGGTACCTCGGGAACCACTTCTTCTTCCTTTCTAAACCACTCAGACTTGTCTAAATCAACATGCTCGAACTGATAGCTCATCCCCTTTTCTTCAACCTGATATGTTTCCGGCTCATCTTCCAGATCCTCTTCACTATCAGCATCGACATCAATCTCCGGTTCGTCAATCAGAGTGTAATCCATACCAGATCCTCCTACCACTTCTTCCCCTTCGGTGGCATGGATGTTCTCAAGAAGATAGTTGAAGATCAGCTTCGCGAGATTGGCTTTTTGCCCCCGGCAAAACAGCACCATAGCCCGTGCCCAATCCAGATTCAGTCCGTCGGTTCCCCCTTTCCTATGATCCAGGCACATGATAAACACGTGTGCAATGTACCTCCAGTCCTGGATCAAATAGGACTTCACAAATTCCATTTTCTTCTCGCCGGGCATCGGACCCTCATACCCAGCAGTCCTGAATGCACCGTACACTTCCTCAGCAGTCATACTCACCTCCTCTCCTACATCCTCTTCTAACCTCAGGATTCTAGCCAGATCGGCTTCAGTAAACTCCAAGTCATAGCCACTGACTTTGGCACAGATACGTGACGGCTGTACCGACACGTTCATTACTGCAGTTCGCCAGAAATCCCGAACGTGCAGCTCATATATGGTGGGTGAGTGAGATATGGCGTAATGTATGTGAGAAGATTTCAGCCATTTGATAGAATCTCTATAGCTCCCGGCCTTTTCATGATTTTCGTCAAGTAAAGCACACATGTTGTGCTTTCTTTCGAAGAATAAAGTCGACATTGTGCCTGAAAAATAAACGGAGATTGATCAGAAACGAAGATTTGAAAAACAGTTAATAGATTCGCTGGAAATTAGGTTCGCTGGTATAGCGAACCTGAGATTTTGGCACCAGAACCTATAGATTCGCTGACATGAAAAATCTGTCATCTTGGTCGAGCGAATGTATAGGTTCGCTAGCAACAGTCGGGCGAATCTATGTTGTTGCGCGGGCAGCATAACGACATAGGTTCGCTCGAGGTTATGAACTTTCGTTCAGATTCGCCAGACGAACACATAGGTTCGCTGGAAACCCTAGCTTTTGAAAAACAGCCAAAATCACAGACGATACACCATAAACAAGCATACAAAGCAACAGACAAGTAATATATACATTAAACGAGGCTAATATGAACTAAAATCCTAACAAAAACACACCAAAATAGTCATTGATTTACAGATAATCACAGGTCGACAGATTAATCATGTTTATAGTGCGATTAAGGGTTTAAAACAGAGATTAGGATGTAGGCGATGACATACCAGACCAAAAGAAGTGTTAATAGTGTGAAAAACCGGTGAAATAGTGAGAATCGAACGTGCGGCGGTTTGTTTTTTTTTGAAAAACGTGCTACAGTGGTGACAGCGAATGTTTTGAAAAACTTCGCTGTCACAGCCTATATATACAAACATAGGTTCGCTGACAGACAGTCCAGCGAACTTAATACAGGCCAGCGAACTTTTTGTACAGCGAACTTTAGATTCGCTAGAAGACCAAACATCAACACGGCCTGCGGCGGTGGTGCAAAAAGGTTGCGGGCGAACCTGAGGTTCGCGCGAACACAAATTAAAATATTTTTGGGTTTTTCTCAAATTTTAAAATCTTTGTAAATCCGTGAAAACGTCCCACGATATCAATGCTCCAAAAATAACATATACACATATAATCCTAAAAATACTAAACATAACAAGATAGGAGTTAGAAAAATAATAAAAAAATAAAATAAAATAACAAAAAGGAATTTTAAACGCTAAAAAGGATATATATTTTTCATGATGTTTTGAGCAGAATCCGGAGAATCATCGATTGGCGGGATTGCAGATATGTTTGTCCATTTAAACCCATGCCTTAGTCCTTTCAACAAGAGATCAGCAGCTTCTTTTTATCATGTTTTGGTTTGATTGAAGAAGCTCAGACAACTCGGTCCCCACAGACATCTAGGTAAAAAGAACAAGTTCTGTCATCAGGGTATATCTGAGCAATACTATTGACTTTGCTTGAATTTCAATGATCAACTTTTGAATGTTGACCGATGCATTAGCTTCTTTTGACACTTGTGCAATTTTTGCATCTTTTCTTTGTGAGTGGAGCTTGTCAGCAATTGATTCTTTTGAATACAATGCGACTTATTATTTGGGAAACTCAAATAGTCTAGAGCTCCAGGTCTATACTGACGTATAACAGAGGAGATAAACATTTGAGCATGCTCGGTGAATCTTCAGGTCAATACTTCCGTATAGCAGAGAAGATCCACCAACTCCAGGTCAATACTTCCGTATAGCAGAGGAGTTAAGCACTTTGACTCAATACGTTCTGAGGAGTTAACGAGTAACTCACTCAGAGGCTTTTCCGAAGAGCATCACTAGCAGCTTTTTATTTTATTTGTTTTGCATACTAGAAACTCGATTCGGGGATAGGGCGAGGGTGATTTGGGATGTTTAGAGAAATCAAGGCAAAGATTTGACGCTCTCAACCCATTTTTGACAGAACCCTTATCTTTGTGCAATCCAATCATGTCAAGGAGATAATCCTTGTTGTCGAGATCTTGAGCGTTATGTTTGGCTGCACAATCACTGTTTACTTTGTGTTCGGGCTGAGCCTATCTGACATATCCCAAACGCAATGCTTCTGACCTCCTTCAACGACTCTTCAACATCAATCAAAACGGAGATCCTGAAATAGCAAAATTTGAAAAACTATAAATAGTTAATCTTTTATATCTCCCCCAAAATTTCTATATAATAGCCGTCTAAAAGAAATTTTTGTTTTTCAGATTTTCTTAATATATATATACAGAGTTGAAAGAAAAATAAAAGGAAAATAAAATGAGATAAAATAAAGTAACGGAGCTATGAATCGAGTGACCCACGGATATTGCAAAGAAGAAAAAGAAAGGATTATTTACATAATTACAAAAGGATTCTCACAGAAAAAGGTTTTCAAAAAGATATAAGTCCCAGCATGGAGATCAGTTCATAAAAACGTGGTTTTTCAAAAGTTTTTGTGAAAAGATCAGCTTTTTGCTTTCGAGTTTCGATAGGAATAATATCAATAAACCCCTTTTCCTGTGCATCCCTGATTGCATGAATTCTTGTTTCAATGTGCTTGGTGCGAGTGTGATGAATGGGATTCTTGGCAATTCCAACAGCGGCTTCATTATCACAAAAGAGTGGTGTATGAAGAAAGTTGATGCCATAATCCATCATCTGATGTTGAATCCACAGCACTTGGCAACAGCAACTTGAAGCAGCAATGTATTCTGCTTCTCCTGTGGACAGAGAGACGGTTGTTTGCTTCTTGCTTTGCCAGGAAACAAGACATTCTCCAAGGTATTGACATCCGCCAGTGACTGATTTCCTGTTAATCCTGCAACCAGCATGATCACTATCAGAAAAAGCATGTAAATCAAAGTTCCCACCTTTTGGGTACCAAAGTCCCAAACGAGAGGAACCCTTAAGGTAGCGAAAAATGCGTTTAACAGCTTTTTTCATGTGATTCTTTTGGGTTGGCTTGAAAACGCGCACAGTAACACACGGCAAATGTAATATCTGGACGACTTGCAGTCAGATACATGAGAGATCCGATCATCGAGCGGTACCGATGAGCATCCACAGGATTCCCATTATCATCGGAAGTAAGGCATGTTTGAGCTGTAAAAGGAATCAATTCAGGAGAAGAATCATCCATGCCAAACTTCGTGAGGATTTCTTTGATATATTTCTCTTGGTGGATCAGAATTCCATCAGGCTTTTGTTCCACTTGCAGCCCCAAGAAGAAACACATCTCCCCCATTATTGTCATCTCAAAGCGATCCATCATCACCTTCTCAAATTCTCTACACAGCCCTTCATTAGTCGAACCAAAAATGATATCATCAACATACACTTGAACGATCAGCAGCTCGCCATCCACCTCCTTCTTGAACAATGTCATATCTATACTCCCACGGGAGAAACCTTTGCTGAGGAGATACTGTGTCAGAGTTTCATACCAGATCCGTGGAGCTTGATGCAACCCATACAAGGATTTATCAAGCTTGTAAACCTTCGACGGGAAATCTGGATCCTCGAAACCTGGTGGTTGACATACGTAGATCTCCTCATCGATGTCTCCATATAGAAATGCACATTTCACATCCATCTGATAAACTTTAAAGTTTTTGTTCGCGGCATGAGCAAGAAAGATTCTGATGGCTTCCAGGCGAGCGACTGGAGCAAAAACTTCGGTGTAGTCAATCCCCTCCTCTTGAGCAAACCCTTGAACAACCAGTCTCGCCTTGTTTCTGATTACAACACCACGATCATCTGGCTTGTTTCGGAAAACCCATTTAGTGCCGATTGGACACTTGTTAGGAGGAAGATCAACCAGTTCCCAAACTTTAAGCTTCCTGAATTGCTGCAGTTCCATTTGCATGGCATCCACCCAACTTGGATCTTCAAGTGCTTGTTTATAATTCTTTGGAACAACTTGAGACAGAAAGGCAGCATAAAGACATTCATTAATCAAACCACTCTGACTCCGAGTTCGCACACCATCAGTAATAGATCCAATGATATAATCGTGAGGATGGTTTTTCAGGGTTTTGAAGTCAGTGTTGAGTAGTAAAGGATTTGGGTCGGTTGAGGGTGTTTGATTAGATGGTTGTGGAGGTGTAGGTGATGGGATGGTAGTAGATGTGGATGGAATATCTGATGGAGGAGGTTGAACAGTTTGAGGTGGTGGAGGTGATGGAATGTCAAATGAAGTGGGAGGTAGTTGTGTAGCAGATGTGGAAGGTTGTGGTTGTGATGGTGTAGGTGAATGATTGAAAATAGAAACTGATGTGTGTGGAATGATGTCGTCATTGTCAGAGTCAGGAAGATTAAATGATTTGAAAATGGTGGTGGAATCATAAAACCAAGCTGGTTCACTACCAATACTGGTAGTGTTTGACTCTTGCCAGTCAACATAGTAGGACTCTTGCACAATCCGCGTTCGCTTGTTGTAAACACGATACGCCTTTTGTGTGTTCGAGTATCCCACAAAGAAGCATTCATCAGAGACAGCACCAAACTTCGTCTTCTGATCTTGAGTATTCAAAAGAGTGCAAGAACATCCAAAGGGGCGCAGAAAATCAATCAGCGGCTTAATCCCTCGAAACAGTTGGTATGAAGTCTTCATCTTTTCCTTGACAATCAGTATACCCTGTTAAGAACATAAGCTGCACAATTAACTGCTTCTGCCCAGAAAATAATTGGAAGTTTTGACTCGATCAGCATAGTTCTAGCGGCCTCCACAAGGGTTCGATTCTTCCTTTCAGCAACACCATTTTGTTGTGGTGTTCGGGCGGCGCTAAACTGTCTGAGAATACCCCGTTGTTCACAGAAGGAGTTGAAGATATGGTTTCTGAATTCAGTTCCGTTATCGCTTCTGATGGCTTGAACCTTTTTCTTTCCAAGAACCTCGATTAACGGAATCAGCTTCATCAACTCTTCGGCAGTTTCACTCTTGTTTGCCATGAATCTCACCCAGGTGTACCTAGAGTAATCATCTGTGACAACCAAGCAATAAGACTTTTTAGCAATGGATTTGACACTTATTGGACCAAATAAATCAGTATGTAACAATTCGAGGGGTTCTGAGATAGTATTTGTAATTTTAAGTTTATGTGGCTTTTTGTGCTGTTTTCCTTTAGCACAAGCCATGCATTTCTCAACCACTGAAAAATCTTTGAGTGGTAAACCCCTAACCAAATTGTTCTTAACCAATTTATTCAGAATTTAAAATTAATGTGCCCTAAACGTTTATGCCACAAAAATGATTCAAAAGATGAAGCTTTAGACAGAAGACATGTCACGGTGGAGTTTGATTCTTTTGATCCCATATTTAGCATATAGGTGTCATTTCGTCTCGGAGCTCGCATGATCACCATATCTTCAGGAATAGTAAATTCTGGCTTCAAGAACAAGCATTCATTTGGAAGAAACATCACAGGAATATTCTTATCACAGATTTGTGATACACTCAGAAGATTGAATGCCAGTTCAGGAACATAGTTGACGTCTTCCAGAGTAAGTGAGCCATTTGAGACTTCTCCTTGACCAATCATCTTCCCACCTTTCTTGTCTCCCGCAAAAGCAACATAACCGCCATTTATGATCCTATAGTTAGTCAGAAGATCCTTCAATCCTGTCATATGTCTGGAACATCCGCTGTCAATATGCCAATGAGTATTTACAACGGCATTGGAATGTTCCTGACATTTATTAAAAGAAATGAAAAGTTAGACCTTTGAAATGGGCACCCAAGCCTTTGTGTACTTGGGTGGTGAAACAGATGAAGAATTACAAAAGAAATTATTTACAAATGTGTTTAATCTTTTTCCGAAAGATTTTTGCTTTGAGCTATTTTGGATTAACTTAGGGCATTGCTTAACAGTGTGACCAGTATTCCCACATTTAAAACAATGAGATTTCAAACCAGTTTTGGAAACTCTGTTAACAGGAATTTTATCCATTTCAATTTCCTCATCACATTCAGACAGTTGAGAGTTGCAGTCACTGTAAGAGTCATAGAGTTCTTTTGACTTGACTGTTGTGACTTTAACTTTATCAGATTCAGGTTTGGGTTTAAGAATGTATGAAAAAGTTGATTCCTTGTCTTTTGGTTTTGAAATTCTCACAGGTGTGAAAGATGGGATTTGATGAGTGAAGAACCTTTGAAAACAGTTTTTGTTTTGACTTTCAGAGACATGACCTGAAAGTTTGTCTTTGTCATTTACACACACTTTTTCAATCAAACCATCATTCAACACATTAGGGTTTGAAGTAGAGCACCCTAGATTACTATTAAACATGGAATTGTCTGAATATGACACATTACTACAAACAGAATTAATTAAACTAATGTCTTCAAAAGACTTCTTGGAATCAGAACTACTGCAATCACTACTGCTAGAACAACCGAGCCCAACACTCCCACCATATGCGTAATCCTCTCTAACTTCCTTAAGATTTACTTCACTTAAACCTGCAATGGAACTGTCAGTATCATTCTGTATAATCTCTTGAATTAGCTCATTTGAGGGATGAGGAATAGGTGTAGGAGAGTAACAGAAAGTACTCGGTGGAGGATATGCATATGTTTCATTATTGCTAAGACCCAAACCTGTCTTAACTCTGGCCCCCCTTTGTTACTTGCAGAGTTCCTCCCTTTTCATACCAGATATTGTCCACTGCTGCAATTTGTTTTTAAGTTTTCTTGCTTCAAATTCAGCAAGTGTAACTTGCTCAGTCAAGTAGTTTATTTCACAGTTCTTTTCCAAAAGAGTTCTTTTTAAGTGTTCATTTTCTTTTAAAGCCTCTCTTAACTTGACAAAATATTTTGATTCATTTAATTTAAGCTCTTTGTTGGTCCTTTTTAATTCGTTTTCGTTTGACATTAACAATTTATTAGCTTTGTATATGCCAATTAAACGAATTTTGCAAGCAGATGAACACATATCTTCAATAACATCGTAAGGAAGACCAATTACCAGTTTTTCGGTGGCCAGAGCACGATCACACTGGCAGTAGGGAGTGCTTCTTTTGAATTCATCAACTGCGTCCAGCCTTGCCTTCTCAATCATTTCTTCCAAGCTAAGCTTTGACTTCTCCTCATGCTTCACTTCATTAACAGCAGCTTCACAAACCAACCCTGAATGATTCAGATGTCCTTGAACAATAACATCTGATTGATCTTTATCAACATTTTCCACCTTCTCTTCCTCATCACTTCCATAAAATTCTTTGAACGGATCAAAGCAATTTATATCGTTATCATCAATCTCAGCAATCTCAGCAACAAGAGCATGATTAATCTCCTCCTTGGTTTCTTCAATTTCTGCACTCCAATCAAAGTTGGTGAGCAGTGCAGTTTCATTCTTTGACTTTGCTTCCTCAACCCTTTCTTGATTTGGAGCAGATCTTGGATTTGCAGAGTTTACTGGCTCAGTAACAATTGGTAAAGGGCATTCCCTTTTGAAATGGCCCAATTGTTTGCAGTTATAGCATCTTAACTTTCCCTTGTCATACCCCAGCTTACTATTCTGTCCCTGATTTCCAAAGTTTCTTCTACCAGTTCTTTCCATGAATCGTCTGGCACGAAGAGTGAGCATAGCCATCTGCCACTGGATGTCTGTTTCCTCCAGATCATCAGGATCCACCTGATACAATTCTTCTACAGTCATACCCTTCCCTTTCAACTCACCTGCAACAAGAGCTTCATAACTGTGAACAAACATTCCAAATAAAGCCATAGTATCTGACGGAATCTGAGTGGTGACAGATGCATTTGAGCTTGAACCAGCGTTTGTAGATGCACCAACAGATTTAGCAGACACATGACTTGATGATCCTCTAGATGCAGCACTGTAGATATAAGAGTTTGCAGCGGATGAGATAAGTGCAGCATTTTGAGAAGGAATGTTTGGAGCCATCATTGACTGATTATATTCACGTCTCTTCACATCAAGGTCGAAGGACTTCAGCTTATTTATAACATCCATCAGTTTGTAGTCAGGAAAATTTCTCTCTTGTTTCAGCAGCTTGATTTGAAGACTCCATTGAGGAGGAAGAGAGTCCAACAGTTTTGTGACTTGTTCATGATTGCCCAACTTATCATCATACTTCTTCAGATTACTTGACACAGATAGGAATCGATTTGTAATATCTGTCAAGTTCTCTTGTGAGTACCCCACGAAAGAGTTGAATTCCTTTTCAGCTTGAGCTTTTCTATCAAGTTTCAGATCCTCATTGCCATCATAAAATTCACACAAAGCATCATACAGGCTTTTTGCTGTTGTGTGTTCGGCAAACCTGTTGAAGATATCCTGATGTAAGCAGAGTATTAATGCCCCGAGTGCCTTCTTGTCTCGATCTAGTAATTTGATATCTGCTTCAGTGAAAGTGCTTGGATTTGTGTTTGTTGAAGTAACAGTTCCTTCAACAGTTGTTGGCACGTGCGGACCATTTACGATAGATTCCCATTGATTGTAGTCTGTGTAATAGAAAAAGGCTTTCAAACATCTTTTCCAATCTTCAAAGTTTTCACCACTAACAAGCCTCGGTGGCCTGTTAGGTTGAACGCTATCCATATCATTCATATTCAGTGTTGATGAAGTCATAATTTTGAACAGATTATAGATTCGCTGAAAACAAATAGGTTCGCTGACTAGATTCGCTCAAAGAACACAGCAGATTCGCTGACAGATTCGCTGGAGACAGATTCGCTAGACAAACAAACAGTTTCGCTGACAAGCAAGCACAGATTCGCTGGCCTGATTTTGGCAGCAGTTTCGCTTGCACAGTCAGCCAAACAAGTGAACTTTCGTTCAATGATATGTCAGATTCGCTGGCCACACCACAAACCAACAGAGCAAAAATTTGAATTAGGTTCGCTGGATGAACACTTAGATTCGCTGGAAGAACAGATAGTTTCGCTGGATAACAAACCAGCCTGTAACAGTACGGAAACAACCCGAAAACCTTCAAAACTTGACCATTTGTAGACACGTTTGTTTTAAAAGCTTCCTATGACCAAATAACACAATACTTGAGCAAATTACAACTACAAAACACCAAAACAAGTCCAGAACAGAATCAAATAGTGTTTTGACCCAAAAACTCCAAAATCAACACAAAAATCACTAGAATCAAACAATCAAGAGCACTAAGTCTCTGATACCATATTGTTGGTCCATAAAGATCGTGATTTCAGTGCTATGTTGACTTGTTTAACAACAAAATACCCAAGATTTGAACAATAAAGTGTGTAATATCCAAACAAACCCAATAACAAGATTAAACAACACAAATGAGGTATATAAGCTACAAAGATAAGTAGAATATGCTCCTAGCACCTCAGATTGAACGATTACACAACACAATCAGTGAATAATAGCTTTGGTAAAAGATGTGCAAAAGTTGTATTCAAATGAGGATAAGGTTACAATATATAGCAGTGTTAGGTTCGCTGATAGATTCGCTGTAGCGAATCTATCTAGCGAACCAACACAGGTTCGCTGGGCACATAGGTTCGCCCAGTCGACACCTTAATACAAAAGACAACATAAACTGCGGGCGAATCTATAGATTCGCCCGTAGGTTCGCTAGAACAATTACAAATACAAGTCATACAAATACTAACAAAAGTAACACCGACAAGCCGGTGAGTCCAACCTATACATAGTGACTATCAGTTTCTCTGTCCACTTAAATTTTTTGTTCTTTTTGAGTATATCATAGAGATCTTTTCACTTTTCTGATGATTTTGATATGAATCTGTTTAAGGCTGCAATCCTTCCGATTAGCCTTTGAACATCTTTTACATTCGTTGGCAACTTCAAGTTGATGATAGCTTTGATTTGCTCCTAGTTAGCTTCTATTCCTCTTTTTGTCACCACATATCCTAGAAATTTTCTAGCTTTCACACCGAAGTGGTATTTTGAAGGATTAAGCTTTATGTTGTATTTATCTAGGATGTTGAAAGATACTTTGTGATCCTTCAGATGGTCTTCACTTTTTTTTATGATTTTTCCACCATATCATCTATAGATACTTCCATAGAGTCACCAAGCTATTCTCTAAACATCATATTGACAAGCCTTTGGTAGGTAGCACCTGCCTTTAAGAGTCTGTCCACTTCTTGAATAATTATGTTTCTTTCCGGTGCAAATTTCTTTCTGAAAGTCACATGTATAGGTTGGACTCACCGGTATGTCGGTGTTATATTTTGTATGTATTTTGTATGTATTAGTTCTAGCGAACCGACGGGCGAATCTATACGGGCGAATCTATAGATTCGCCCGTAGCTCAGATTAGCTTTTGATTTGGTGTCGACTGGGCGAACCTGTTTGTGCCCAGCGAACCTATGTGGTTCGCTAGATAGATTCGCTGCAGCGAATCTATCAGCGAACCTATGACTGATATATATTGTAACCTTATCTTCAAGAAATACAACTTTTGCACAACTTTGACAAAAACCATATCTTACTGATTGTGTCGTGTAATTGTTCTCTGGAGGTGCTAGGAGCATATATTACTCATCTTTGTAGCTTGTTTACCTCCGGTTGTGTGGTTTTATCTCATTATTGGGTGTTTTGTTATATTACACTTTGTTTGTTCAAGTCAAGCGTGTTTGTTGTTAAACAAGTCATTATAGCACTGAAATCACGATCATTATGGACCAACAATATGGTATCAGAGCCTTAGTGCTCTTGATTGTTTGATTCTAGTGATTTTTGTGTTGATTTTGGGGTTTTTGTGTCAAAACACTATTTGATTCTTCTCTGGACTGATTTTGGTGTTTTGGTGTTGTATTTTGCTCAAGTATTGTCATATTTGGTCATAGGAAGCTTTTGAAACAAACGTGTCTACCAATGGTCAAGTTTTGAAGCTGTCCGGGTTGTTTTCGTACTGTTACAGGTCTGTTCGTAACCCAGCGAACCTATCTGTTCTTCCAGCGAATCTAGGTGTTCATCCAGCGAACCTAGTTCAAATTTTTGTGTTCTGTTGGTTTGTGTTGTGGCTAGCGAATCTGACATTTTATCGAACGAAAGTTCACTTGTTTGGCTCATTGTGCAAGCGAAACTGCTGCCAAAATCTGTTGAGCGAATCTGTTTGTCTGTCTAGCGAATCTGTCTTCAGCGAATCTGCCAACGAATCTGTTTGTTCATTGGGCGAATCTACTCCAGCGAATCTATTTGTCTTCAGCGAATCTACAATCTGTTTGAAATTATGACTACATCAACCCTGAATATGAATGATTTGGATAGCGTTCAACCTAACAGGCCACCGAGGCTTGTTAGTGGTGAAAATTTTGAAGACTGGAAAAGATGTTTGAAAGCCTTTTTCTACTACACTGACTATAACCAATGGGAATCAATTGTAAATGGTCCGCACGTGCCAAAGACAGTTGAAGGAACTGTCACTTCAATAAACACAGATCCAAGTACTTTTACTGAAGCAGATACCAAGTTACTTGATCGTGACAAAAAGGCACTCGGGGCATTGATACTTTGTTTGCATCAGGATATCTTCAACAGGTTTGCTGAACACACAACTGCAAAAAGCTTGTATGATGCATTGTGCGAGTTCTATGATGGTAATGAGGATTTGAAACTGGATAGAAAAGCTCAAGCTGAAAAAGAGTTTAACTCATTCGTGGGGTATTCGCAAGAGAACCTGACTGATATTACAAATCGATTCCTATCTGTATCAAGTAATCTGAAGAAGTATGATGATAAGCTGGGCAATCATGAACAAGTCACAAAACTGTTAGATTCTCTTCCCCCTCAGTGGAGTCTTCAAATCAAGCTGTTGAAGCAAGAAAGAAACTTTCCTGACTACAAGCTGATGGATGTTATAAACAAGCTGAAGTCATTCGATCTTGATGTGAAGAGAAGAGAATACAATCAGTCTATGATGGTTCCAAATATTCCTTCTCAGAATGCTGCACTTATTTCATCCGCTGCAAACTCTTATATCTACAGTGCTGCACCTGGAGGATCATCAAATCTGTTGGTGCATCTACAAATGTTGGTTCAAGCTCAAATGCATCTGTCACCACTCAGATTCCATCTGACACTATGGCTTTATTTGGAATGTTTGTTCATAGCTATGAAGCTCTTGTTGCAGGTGAGTTAAAGGGAAAGGGTATGACTGTAGAAGATATGTATCAGGTGGATCCTGATGATCTGGAAGAAACCGACATCCAATGGCAGATGGCCATGCTTACTCTTCGTGCCAGAGGATTTATGGAAAGAACCGGTAGAAGAAACTTTGGGAATCAGGGACAAAATAGCAAACTGTGGTATGACAAAGGAAAGCTAAGATGTTATAACTGCAAACAATTGGGTCACTTCAAAAGAGAATGTCCTTTACCAATTGTTACTGAACCAGTGAATTCTGGAAATCCAAGAACTGTTCCTAATCAAGAAAGGCTTGAGGAAGCGAAATCAAAGAATGAAACTACACTACTCACCAACTTTGATTGGAGTGCAGAAATTGAAGAGACAAAGGAGGAAATTAATCATGCCCTAGTTGCTGAGATTGTCGAGAATGATGATAACTATATAAATTGCTTTGATCCTTTCAAAGAATTTTATGGTGAAGATGAGGAAGGGAAGGTGGAGAAAGTTAATGAAGTCCAATCAAATGCTATTGTTCAAGGGCATCTGAATCACTCGGGATTGGTCTGTGAAGCTGCTGTAAATGAAATGAAGAATGAGGAGGAGTCAAAGCTTAACTTGGAAGCCATGATTGAGAAGGCGAGGCTTGATGCTGTTGATGAATTCAAGAGGAACACTCCCTACTGCCAGTGCGATCGTGCCCTTGCTGCCGAAAAACTGGTAATTGGTCTTCCCTATGATGTTATTGAAGATATGTGTTCATCTGCTTGCAAAATTCGTTTAATTGGCATATACAAAGCTAATAAATTGTTAATGTCAAACGAAAAAGATTTAAAGAGAACTAACAAAGAGCTTAAATTGAGTGAGTCAAAATATTTTGTCAAATTAAGAGAAGCCTTGAAAGAAAATGAACATTTAAAAAGAACTCTTTTGGAAAAGAACTGTGAAATAAACTACTTAACCGAGCAAGTCACCCTTGCTGAATTTGAAACAAGAAAACTCAAATATAAACTGCAGCAGTGGACAATATCTAGTATGAAAAGGGAGGAACTCTGCAAGAAACAACGGAGGGCCAGAGTTAAGACAGGTTTGGGTCTTAACAACAATGAAACATATGCATATCCTCCACCTAGTACCTTCTGTTACTCTCCAACACCTATTCCTCATCCCTCAAATGAGTTGATACAAGAGATTATACAGAATGATACTAACAGTTCTATTGCAGGTTTAAGTGGAGTAAATCTTAAAGAGGTTAGAGAGGATTACGCCTATGGTGGGAGTACGGGGCTTGGTTGTTCTAGCAGTAGTGAATGTTCTATTTCTGATTCCAAGAAGTCTTTTGAAGACATTAGTTTAATTAATTCTGTTTCTAGTAATGTGTTATATTCAGACAATTCCATGTTTAATAGTAATTTAGGGTGCACTACTTCAAACCCTAATGTGTTGAATGATGATTTGATTGAAAATGCGTGTGTGAATGACAAAGACAAACTTTCAGGTCATGTCTCTGAAAGTCAAACCAAAACAAACTGTTTTCAAAAGTTCTTCACTCATCAAATTCCATCTTTCACACCAGTGAGAATTTCAAAACCTAAATCTGAATCTGAAAAAGTAAAAGTCACAACAGGTAAGTCAAAAGAACCTTATTACTCTTACAGTGACTGCAACTCTCAATTGTCTGAATGTGATGAGGAAATTGTCATGGATAAAATTCCCGTTAACAAAGTTTCCAAAATGGGTTTGAAGTCTCATTGCTTTAAATGTGGAAATACTGGTCATACTTGTTAAGCAATGCCCCAAGTTAATCCAAAACAATTCAAAGCAAAAGTCTTTTGGAAAAAGATTAAATACATTTGTAAATAATTTCTTTTGTAATTCTTCAACTGCTCCACCACCCAAGTACACAAAGGCTTGGGTGCCAATTTCGAAGGTCTAACTTTTTAATTTTTTTAATAATTGTCAGGAACATTCAAATGCCGTTGTAAATAGTCATTGGCATATTGACAGCGGATGTTCCAGACATATGACAGGGTTGAAGGACCTTCTGACTAACTATAGGATTATCAATGGCGGATATGTTGCTTTTGCGGGAGACAAGAAAGGTGGTAAGATGATCGGTCAAGGAGAAGTCTCAAATGGTTCACTAACTTTGGAAGACGTCAACTATGTTCTTGAACTTGCATTCAATCTTCTCAGTGTATCACAAATCTGTGATAAGAATATCCCAGTGATGTTTCTTCCAAATGAATGTTTGTTCTTGAAGCCAGAGTTTTCTATTCCTGAAGAATTGGTGATCATGCGAGCTCCGAGACGAAATGATACATATATGCTGAATATGGGATCAAAAGAATCAACTTCTACCGTGACCTGTCTCCTATCTAAAGCTTCATCTTTTGAATTGTTTCAGTGGCATAGACGTTTAGGGCACATTAATTTTAAAATTCTGAATAAATTGGTTAAGAACAATTTGGTTAGGGGTTTACCACTCAAATATTTTTCAGTGGTTGAGAAATGCATGGCTTGTGCTAAAGGAAAACAGCACAAAAAGCCACATAAACTTAAAATTACAAATACTATCTCAGAACCCCTCGAATTGTTACATACTGATTTATTTGGTCCAATAAGTGTTAAATATATTGCTAAGAAATCTTATTGCTTGGTTGTCACAGATGATTACTCTAGGTACACTTGGGTGAGATTCATGGCATACAAGAGTGAGACTGCTGAAGAGTTGATGAAGCTGATTCCTCAAATCGAGGTTCTTGGAAAGAGAAAGGTTCAAGCCATCAGAAGCGATAACGGAACTGAATTCAGAAACCATATCTTCAACTCTTTCTGTGAACAACGGGGTATTCTCAGACAGTTTAGCGCCGCACGAACACCACAACAAAATGGTGTTGCTGAAAGGAAGAATCGAACCCTTGTGGAGGCTGCTAGAACTATGCTGATTGAGTCAAAGCTTCCAATTATTTTCTGGGCGGAGGCAGTTAATTGTGCAGCTTATGTTCTGAACAGGGTACTGATTGTCAAAGAAAAGATGAAGACTTCATACCAGCTGTTTCGAGGGATTAAGCCGCTGATTGATTTTCTGCGCCCCTTTGGATGTTCTTGTACTCTTTTGAATACTCAAGATCAGAAGACGAAGTTTGGTGCTGTTTCGGATGAATGCTTCTTTGTAGGATACTCGAACACACAAAAGGCGTATCGTGTTTACAACAAGCGAACGCGGATTGTGCAAGAGTCCTACTATGTTGACTAGCAAGAGTCAAACACAACAAGTATTGGCAGTGAACCGGCATGGTTTTATGATTCCACTACTATTTTCAAATCATTTAATCTTCCCGACTCTGACGATGATGACATCATTCCACACACATCAGTTTCTATCTTTAACCATCCACCTACTCAATCACAACCACCACCTTTAACTATACAATTACCTCCCACTTCATTTGACATTCCACCACCTCCACCACCTCAATCTGTTCCAACTTCTCCATCAGATATTCCATCCTCATCCACTACCATTCAAACATCTACCACTAATACAATTCCTCCAACATCACATACACCTTCACAACCATCCAATCAAACACCCTCAACCGAAACCAATCCTTTGCTCCTCAACACTGACTTCAAAACCTTGAAAAATCATCCTCATGATTATATATAGGATCAATTACTGATGGTGTGCGAACTCGGAGTCAGAGTGGTTTGATTAATGAATGTCTCTATGCTGCCTTTCTGTCTCAAGTTGTTCCGAAGAATTATAAACAAGCACTTGAAGATCCAAGTTGGGTGGATGCCATGCAAATGGAACTGCAGCAATTCAGGAAGCTTAAAGTTTGGGAATTGGTTGATCTTCCTCCTAATAAGTGTCCAATCGGCACTAAATGGGTTTTCCGAAACAAGCCAGATGATCGCGGTGTTGTAATCAGAAACAAGGCGAGACTGGTTGTTCAAGGATTTGCTCAAGAGGAGGGGATTGACTACACTGAAGTTTTTGCTCTAGTCGCTCACCTTGAAGCCATCAGAATCTTTCTTGCTCATGCTGCGAATAAAAACTTTAAAGTTTATCAGATGGATGTGAAATGTGCATTTCTATATGGAGATATCAATGAGGAGATCTACGTATGTCAACCACCGGGTTTCGAGGATCCAGATTTTCCTTCAAAGGTGTACAAGCTTGATAAATCCTTGTATGGGTTGCATCAAGCTCCACGTATCTGGTATGAAACTCTGACACAGTATCTTCTCAGCAAAGGTTTCTCTCGTGGGACTATAGATAAGACATTGTTCAAGAAGGAGGTGAATGGGGAGCTGCTGATCGTTCAAGTGTATGTTGATGATATAATCTTCGGTTCGACAAATGAGGGGCTATGTAGAGAGTTTGAAAAGGTGATGATGGATCGCTTTGAAATGACAATAATGGGGGAGATGTGTTTCTTCTTGGGGCTGTAAGTGGAGCAAAAGTCAGATGGAATTCTTATCCACCAAGAGAAATATATCAAAGAAATCCTCACGAAGTTTGGCATGGATAACTCGACTCCTGAATTGATTCCTTTCACCGCTCAAACATGCCTTACTTCCGATGATAATGGGAATCCTGTGGATGCTCATCGGTATCGCTCGATGATCGGATCTCTCATGTATCTGACTGCAAGCCGACCGGACATTACATTCGCTGTGTGTTACTGTGCTCGTTTCCAGGCCAATCCAAAAGAATCACATGAGAAAGCTGTTAAACGCATTTTTCGTTACCTTAAGGGTTCCTCTCGTTTGGGACTTTGGTACCCAAAAGGTGGGAACTTTGATTTACATGCTTTTTCTGATAGTGATCATGCTGGTTGCAGGATTAACAGAAAATCAGTCACTGGCGGATGTCAATACCTTGGAGACTGTCTTGTTTCATGGCAAAGCAAGAAGCAAACAACCGTCTCTCTGTCCACAGGAGAAGCTGAATACATTGCTGCTTCAAGTTGCTGTTGCCAAGTGCTCTGGATTCAGCATCAGATGATGGATTATGGCATCAACTTTCTTCATACGCCACTTTTTTGTGATAATGAAGCTGCTGTTGGAATTGCCAAGAATCCTATTCATCACACTCGCACCAAGCACATTGAAACAAAAATTCATGCCATCAGAGATGCACAGGAAAAGGGGTTCATTGATATTATTCCTATTGAAACTCGAAAGCAAAAAGCTGATCTTTTCACAAAAACTTTTGACAAACCACGTTTTTATGAACTGATCTCCATGCTGGGACTTATATCTTTTTGAAAACCTTTTCTGTGAGAATCAATTTGTAAATTTGTATATATGCAAATATTTTTTTCTTTTTCTTCTTTGAAAATTTCCGTGGGTCACTCAATTCTTCGCTCCTTTTTATTTTATTTTATTTCCTTTTTTTTCTTTCTCTTTTATTCTGTATATATATATTAAGAAAATCTGAAAAACAAAAAATTCTTATAAGATAGCTATAATATAAAAATTTTGGGGGAGATATTAAAAGATTAACTATTTATAGTTTTTCAAATTTTGCTATTTCAGGATCTCCGTTTTGATTGATGATGAAGAGACATTGAAGGAGGTCAGAAGCATTGTGTTTGGGATATGTCAGATAGGCTCAGCCCGAAAACAAAGTAAACAGTTATTGTGCAGCCAAACATAACGCTCAAGATCTCGGCAACAAGGATCATCCCCTTGACATGATTGGATTGCACAAAGATAAGGGTTCTGTCAAAAATGGGTTGAGAGCGTCAAATCTTTGTCTTGATTTCCCCAAACATCCCAAATCACCCTCGCCCTATCCCCGAATCGAGTTTCTAGTATGCAAAACAAATAAAATAAAAAGCTGCTAGTGATGCTCTTCGGAAAAACCTCTGAGTGAGTTACTTGTTAACTCCTCAGAACGTATTGAGTCAAGTGCTTAACTCCTCTGCTATACGGAAGTATTGACCTGGAGTTGGTGAATCTTCTCTGCTATACGGAAGTATTGACCTGAAGATTCACCGAGCATGCTCAAATGTTTATCTCCTCTGTTATACGTCGGTATAGACCTGGAGCTCTGAACTATTTGAGTTTCCCAAATAATAAGTCGCATTGTGTTCAAAAGAATCAATTGCTGACAAGCTCCACTCACAAAAAGATGCAAAAATTGCACAGTGTCAAAAGAAGCTTATGCATCGATCAATATTCAAGATTTGATCCATGAAATTCAAGCAAAGTCAATCGTATTGCTCAGATATATCCTGATGACAGAACTTGTTCTTTTTACCTAGATGTCTGTGGGGACCGAGTTGTTTGAGCTTCTTCAATCAAACCAAAAACATGATAAAAGAAGCTGCTGATCTCCTGTTGAAAGGACTAAGGCATGGGTTTAAATGGACAAACATATCTGCAATCCCGCCAATCGATGATTCTCCGGATTCTGCTCAAAACATCATGAAAAACACATATATCCTTCTTTAGCTTTTACTTCTTGTTTTTTCTTTCATTTTATTTTTTATTTATCATTATCTTGTTATTATTATTATTTTTAGGCTAATGAGTTTATTTTTGGAGCGTTGAAATCGTGGGACGGTTTCGTGGATTTACAAAGAATTTAAAATTGAGAAAAACCAAAAATATTTTATTTTTGTGTGCTAGCGAACCTACTTGCGAACCTACAGGTTCGCCAGGAACCTCTTTGCATCGCCGCCGTGGTTCACTTGACTTTTGGTCTTCTGGCGAATCTGAAGTTCGCTAGTGTGTCTGCCAGCGAACCTGTGTCAGTATATATATGTAGTGACAACGAAATATTTCACAATTTCGCTGTCACTATTACTGTAGCGGGCTTTTCAAAAACCAACTGACGTACGTTCGATTCTCACTTTTCAACCGGTTTTTCACACTTAAACATCTCTAATTTGGTCTGGTATGTCATCGCCTCCATCTTAATCTCTGTTTTAAACCATTAATCGCACTTTTAAACCCTTAAATCTGTCGATCTGTGATGATTGTGTAAATCGAATGACTGATTTGGTGTTTTTAGTTAGGATTATGCTTCATAATATCCTCGTTTGATGTTTATACTACCTGATTGATGCTTTGTTTGCTTATCTATGGTGTATTGACTGTGATTTCGGCCGTTTTTCAAAAACTAGGGTTTCCAGCGAACCTATGTGTTCGTCTGGCGAATCTGAACGAAAGTTCAAAACTTCGAGCGAACCTATGTCGTTATGCCGCCCGTGCATCAACATAGATTCGCCCGACTGTTTCTAGCGAACCTATACATTCGCTAAACCAAATGACTAACTTTTCATGTCAGCGAATCTATAGGTTCTGATGCCAAATCTCAGGTTCGCTCTTTAAGCGAACCTAATTTCCAGCGAATCTATTAACTGTTTTTCAAAATCTTCGTTTCTGATCAATCTCCGTTTATTTTTCAGGCACGATGTCTACACTATTCTTCGAAAGAAAGCACAACATGTGTGCTTTGCTTGACGAAAATCACGAAAAAGCTGGTGGCTATAGAGACTGCATCAGATGGCTGAAGTTGTCTCACATTCATCACGCCATTTCTTATGCACCAACCATATACGAGCTGCATGTTCGAGATTTCTGGAGAACTGCAGTGATGAATGTATCCATACAGCCATCGCGTATATGTGCCAAAGTCAGTGGATTTGATTTGGAGTTTACTGAAGCCGATCTGGCTAGAATCTTGAGGTTAGAAGAGGATGCGGGTGAAGAGGTTAGTATGACTGCTGTAGAGGTATATGGGGCATTTCGGACTGCGGGTTATCAGGGTCCAATGCCTGGTGAAAAAAAGATGGAGTTCGTAAAATCTTATCTGATCCAAGAATGGAGATACATTGCACACGTCTTCATTATGTGCTTGGATCATAGGAAAGGGGGCACAGATGGATTGAATTTGGACTGGGCTCGGGCCATGATGCTGTTTTATCGGGGGCAAAGGCCAATCTTGCAAAGCTTATCTACAATTACATTCTAGAGAACATCCATGCAACTAAAGCCGCTAAATGGTTGATGTACCCCAGATTCATTCAGATGGTTCTGAATGACAAGTTACCAAATCTGTCGGTGGTTGGTGAAGAACTAAAAATCTGGGAGATGCACTCGAGGATATTCCGAGACTGCAAGTCGGTAAAGTCTGATTGCGTGGGTAGGACTTCGTTTTTGTGGGAAAACATGTACCCGGCTGATAGATGGGTACAGATACAGAGGATAATGGAGTCTGAAAGAAAACGTGGTGGTGAGAATATTGAGGAGGTTGAGAAAAGGATAAAGAAGAGAAAGCCATACGCAAAGGAAAATGATTATTCTTTTGATCGAGAAGTCGATGAGATACAAGCTGAGATTGATGCTGGTAGGGAAAAGCGAACAAAGAGGAAATCTGATACACCAACTGAAGCGTCAAAGAAGGCAAAGCACGACACTGCGGGTACATCTGCTGAATCTGTTAGTGGGCTGAAAGGTGAGATTGATAGTCTGAAGGCTGAGTTGGGGGAACTGAGAAGTAAGTATGAAGAATTGGAGACTCAGGATGCTGAAAAGTCGACTGTTATATATGAAATGGGGAGAATGATGAAGGATCAACAATGTCTGATGGTTAGGATATTCAAGGAACTGAACAGCCTGAAGGAAAAGGAGGGGACAGAGCCTGCTATGTCTGAAGCTGAATTGAAATCCTTAACGGATGCTGCAAGGTATCCGTTAATGGACGTTGTATTTGGAGATCAAAACAAAGGGAAGGGTAAAGCTGCTGAGGAGTCATTTGATGAAGAAGTGGGTATAGATTTGGATGTTTTTGAAGGGGCTGAAGTTGTCGGAGGATCTAGCGTGAATTTCAGTTTGATAGATGAACCAGAGGTCGACGTAAATGCTGATAGTGAGGAGGATTTAGATGATGAGCCGGAGATGTACAAGGTTGAGGAGAAAGGGATTAGTTATCAGTTCGAGCATATCGACTTAGACAAATCAGAGTGGTTTAGGAAGGAAGAAGAAGTGGTTCCCGAGGTGCCCATATTTCAGCATATTGATGAGCCAAACACCTCCCAGTTGGATAGACAGGTGATTGCATGGAAATACAATTCCCTTGTGGATGCGTATATGATCAAAAGGAGGGGAGGTGATATCAGTTACATCAAGAATAGGAAGCATTTCGCCACCTTGCCGAGGTGGGACTTGCGAAGGTTGGCGGAACTTCCTCTGTTAGGAAAAGAAGAGAGTGGAAGGGCATGTGCGTTCGAAGTGACAATCAGAGAGGCTGCTAAGTCAAACTTTGTGGATTTTGGGTACCAAAAGCCGAGAAGGATGAGGCAGAAGAAAGACAGGCACTGGGTGTCGTGGAAGGGTAAGATAGTTTTGAAGATTGAAGCACCAAGGTTATGACTAGAGTTAGGGTTCCGGACACACAGCCACCCAGATTATAGGATTTTCACAAATGGTTCTACGACAATGGTACGGTTGAAGCTGTTGTCAGACTTAAAGGGGAAGACCGTCCAGAGATTCGTTTGTTTGAACCAATGGAGGTTTTCTCTTTTTGTGACGAGGATTTGAGAGTTTTATGTGAGAACCGGATTAAGCACGGGGCTGGAGATGATACCAGAACTGAAGCGAACTTGTTTGTGAAGGTCGCAAACAAAGCCCGGGGTATTCGTGCTGAACTCAGGAAGGTAAATGAGAGACTGAGGATGACTGATGATCAGCAAATGGACATGGATGACTTATCTAAACAGCTGGATCAAACGATTGAGAAGAGGTTCGAGAAACCAGTGGAGGTTGTAGATTTGGACGTAACTGGCGAGGAGGATACAGCAGAAATTCAGGCGGAAACGATTGTTCTACAAATGCCTGATACTGATGTCGCTGATGCTGAGTTTGTAGATTCGATGCTGGTTTTTAGTGAAGATGAGGCCGGATCAGAAGATGTTACAAATCCGTTGGCCGGAATTGAAGGAAGGGCAGGAGCTTTCATTGAACATCTTTGAAGCCAAAAGAAGACGGAGCTAAACAGAAGACTTCCCCAGGTGAGGTCCAACCTAGGGGGAGTATTGATAGTCACATGTATAGGTTGGACTCACCGGTATGTCGGTGTTATATTTTGTATGTATTTTGTATGTATTAGTTCTAGCGAACCTACGGGCGAATCTATAGATTCGCCCGTAGCTCAGATTAGCTTTTGATTTGATGTCGACTGGGCGAACCTGTTTGTGCCCAGCGAACCTATGTGGTTCGCTAGATAGATTCGCTGCAGCGAATCTATCAGCGAACCTATGACTGATATATATTGTAACCTTATCTTCAAGAAATACAACTTTTGCACAACTTTGACAAAAACCTTATCTTACTGATTGTGTCGTGTAATTGTTCTCTGGAGGTGCTAGGAGCATATATTACTCATCTTTGTAGCTTGTTTACCTCCGGTTGTCTGGTTTTATCTCATTATTGGGTGTTTTGTTATATTACACTTTGTTTGTTCAAGTCAAGCGTGTTTGTTGTTAAACAAGTCATTATAGCACTGAAATCACGATCATTATGGACCAACACTTTCTCTTATGATATATAGGCCTGAAAGAAGGATCAACACCCAATTTATGAGTAATAACATTTTTAGATATATTTGTCATGTTTTCATGTTTCCAAGAACATGTGGACTTTCTTCGTTTGAGGAAGGCTATAAGTTCCTGCTCAATATTTGCCGGGATCCCGGATCCTATAAATATTTTGGATTCAGGATCCTCAATGTCAAACGATACTTCTTTTACATCCCGTTCTTCTGATCTTTCAACCTCCTTAGGCAGTTTCTGTAATTGCTATAATGTTGTCGGCTTAGATGCTGGTTTCATAGAAGATGTATAACAATTTTTTGCCTCTTGTTGATCACTATTGATTTTTACCACACCCCAAGGAGTTGGCAGTTTTACACATTGATGATCCGTTGAGGGGACTGATTTCATCTCATGTATCCATGGCCTGCCAAGAATAATATTGCAACTTTATAAACAGTCAATAACACAAAATTTTTGCATAGTACTTTCTCCCTCGATATATATTGGCAGCTTGATGTCTCCTAGAGTATTCTTGGTTTCACTGCTAAATCCTACTAAAACTTAGGATCTTGGTACCATCTCTGACTATGGTATATTCATCTTCTTATGGACATCGTATTGTATGATGTTCACAGAACTCCCTCCATTTATCAGAATACTGCGAACATAATGGTTAGCGATAAACAACATAATAACCATACTATAATGGTGAGGATCTTGGATGTGAACTCGTTCCTCTTCCTCAAATGAGATGAACTTCTGATTGGTTGTTGTGAATGTTATGATTGGTCTTTCACCATTTCCAATTTACTCTCTTTAGCATTTCTTTTCGCAGAAGTATATGAAGTGCCACAAATATCAGACCCTCCAGAAATTAAATTGATCACCCGAGCATCAGGAGGCGGTTGAGCAGATTTTTCAGAAGTTTTTTCAGGATCCTAGATCCTTTGCTTTTTTCTACCGAATAGATCTTTAAAGTGGCCTTTTTCTAAGAAGATAACATATTTCTCTCCTCAAGGCTATGCATTCATCGGTAATATGATCAAAATCTTCGTGATAAGCATATCATTTGGATTTATCTTTGTAGCCAATTACTTTATCATTTTTTCTTGGCCATCTTGCCTTTTCACCTAAATCCTGCATAGCAAGTAATACACCACCAATATCAACAGAAAAACAATATTCAGAAATCTTAGGATATTCTTCTTCGTCCTCATCATAGTCTACAACATGAACGTTGTGATTGTCATGCTTAGAATATGGTTTGCTCCTGTTATTTTTGAATAAGGATCATTGTTTCTTATCCTGATGTTCCTGTTTTATTGTCGAGCCAGTTTTGTCTTGGATCTTTCTGTCATCCTCTAGCCTTATGAATCTTAAGGTTCTGGTTCTCACTTCATCTAAATTCCTTCGTGGGGTCATCACAAGATCATCATAGAAAAGAGAGTCTTATTTCAATCCCATCTTAAATGCTATAACAACCGTAGCTACATCAAGATTAGGGATTTCTAAGACTTCCTAGCCAAATTTAGTTACATAATCTCTATGTGATTCATTATTAGATTGAGTAACTCTATATAAATCACTAGTTATTCTTTCAAAAGTTCTACTGTAGTAAATTTGATGTTAAAGAGATTAACTAGGTGAGAAAATGAAGTAATAGAATAAGGAGGCAGACTTAGCAACCATTTTAGAGCGGAACTAATATGTGTGGATCCAAAACCCTTGCATAAACAGGCATCCTTTAATTTTTCTGGAATGGGATTGATTTCCATCCTTTCCCTATATTGAGCCACATGCTCCTCAGGATCATATGATCCATTATATAGTTCATGTTTGGAGTTTGAAAACGTTTTGGGATCTCAGCATCACAGATTAGTGGAGCAAATCTCGAAATCCTATGACTTCCCACGAGAATTTCAGGAATAGGTCTGACTACTCTTGGAACGCTAGATATCATATCCTTGAATTTTTGCAATTCCCTAGACATTACTGCATTGATACATATATCTGCATCGAGCCAAAGTTAGTGTTTAAGGGTTGATTATTGAAATTGTAACCTCCTAGTTGAGAATACACCATCCCATTATAGTATTTTGAACGAGGCATCTCGGTGGTGACAGATGGTGCAGTGGTAGAGTTGGTCTGCATAGGTATGATATCTCCATCATGGACTTCAGTAACTCTTGGCCACTACATGCTTAAGGATCCTTGATTCTGAATAAGGGAAGGGCCCAAAGGATATTGCATTCAAGATCCTGCTTGATGAGGATCCTAGAGGCATAGAGGATCCTGGAAAGATTAAGCATCCTGGTTGACTGAAGGATCATTGATGATTTTGGATCAAGGATCCTTGCTGAAATGTTGTAGATGCAGGATGAAATATGGATCCCATTGTTTGCTGCATTAAGGATCCTGGAGTGTTGAAATCAAGTGCTTTTGGCATATAGGGACTAGTCTCCTCCACATGCTTCTTGGTCTTCTTGATATCTTCAAATTCACGAAGGATCCTTTGATTGGTCATGTTTTGCTGCTCCATATAGGCTTTCATCTGCAAACACAACATAGAAACATCATTGTTAGAATTTGTAGTAGAGGTCGCAGCAAGAGGTTTTGATCCTTGGAAGACAGCAGTTGGCTTCTTATTAATAACATCTTTTATCTTCACCGGCCCCAAAGATGAACTGGTCATTGGCATAGAAAATGATGAAGAAGGCATGCTTGATGCAACAGCTTTGGATTGAGAAGTCATTGAAATGTAGAAAATGAATGAAGACGAATTGAATGGAAAAGAGATGAATGAGATGAAATGAAGGGCGATTAAAACATCACTTGCCCACGGTGGGTGCCTAATTGTTTTGGTCGAAAATTGATAAAACCAAAATAGTAAAGTGGCGTAGTGCGTTTTAATGTAATAATGAATTAATTGTAGAATCGTAAAATGAACACAAGGATTTATACGAGGAAAAACCTTGATCAATTAAGGATCGCCGGCATAAAAACTTCGGGTGATGACAATCGTATATCACCAATTTATTAATGATAAAAATTGAAGTACAATTCGAAAGCTATGGCAACTTGTACAATGGTGAGTGTTAAATAGCAAAAAGAATTCAGCCGAGAGAGAATAGAGAGTGTGTTATTGTTCTTGTGTGTGTTAGCTTAGCCATAGCCTCATTTATATATTATAAAGGAAATGAATCCATCTCCTAACTTTTAGCCTTGAGCCGTTGAGGGTTGTTGACCACATTTCCAGCTTATTTCGCAACTCCCTTGATCGAGATTTACGGCAGACTTGGTCATATGGCCGTCACCTGCATTGATACATATAAAACATGCGGAGAACAAATGTTAGTTAATCGTCAATTATAAGCATCAAGGATCCTCAATCCCCCGAACACTAAGGATACTTGATCCAATGTGTTAAGGATATTGTATCCATGATAGCTAAAATTTGTGCCCTTACATCTGATTAAGTCGCCTAGTGGGTTTTGGCTAAAATAGGTATTCCTCATGCAAAATTGCGGGCGATATTCTTTGCAAGATTAGCCATTATTATATGGCACTGCTTGAATATATTTTATGGTTTTCGGCTTTCAACAATCTATTGAGTTCTAAATCCTTTATTTTATACATGTTTTTACTATTTGGAGGAAATATTCATACTTAACGATTTGGACTTTAACACAAAGATCTAATATGACTGCACACTTAATTTTAAAAGAGATTTGTAAGACCTTTATACTTTACAAATAAAGACTTAGACATGTTTTGATCACATATTTTCATGAGAAGAAAGAGACTTAGAAAATATTAAACGCTTTATATATATTTTTACCAAAATATAAGATGATAAACATGATGGCGTTATGTGTTACCTTATGAGAATTGTCACAAATAAGTTGTTTGGATTACATAAATGTATTTAGTTTAAGTGTTAATGAAATTTATGTGGTAGATACATTTTATATCTTGAAATGGGCAGAATTATATTATGTAAAACTTAAAAATGATAAATGATAGAGGAACTAAAAAAACATTTTATTGAGGCCATTAAGAGTACCTATATGTATAATGTATGGCTCATCTAAAGGGTTCATTTAAAGAGAAAAGTCATGCAAACCAAGAGAAAATTGCATTTGTTGTATTCTACCCGTAACACTTTCACTTTTTCTAACTAAAATGACGTCATCTAGAGGAACCATTGGTACTAGGGGGTCAATGAGATCCGACATGTCTTATACTGGTTAAGGCCACCTAAAGGATCCAATAATGTCAATGGGTCAACTATCAAGGGTCTAACTAGCCATGAAGAAACTCAATTAATTGCAAATTATGAGAAAAGATATTTGGGGACTATGAATTACCAAATAAAAGAAGATAAATATTAGAGGTACCTTGTGTGTTGTCATCAAGATGTTTCAAGAGAAAAGATGAGAAATGAGTAGAATAATAGGAAGAGATATACATTATAATAGGTTTTGATATAATATACTTACATGAGATACTTGACGTATGAGATTTAACAAAAAGATATATAACAAAGCTGACTTTCATATGCATGTTAGTTTGACATGTAAAAAGAAAAAGTTAAAGATCAGTATGGATGCAAAAGCTACCTGATATATCAAGACTATATCTTAGTAATAACCTTAAATAGATTATAATTTGAAAGACTTTACACCTTATGTATGTAACTATATCATAATTTTTTAAGACAATGTTTATAATGAAAAGTTCTTATTTCTGATGCAACGTTTTTAATTAATTAATGACTTTCCATGAAAACAAGTTTTACTATACTATAAATTGTCAAATTATCAGGCTTCTAGATATGAGCCTTAAAGCCTCACACTCTAGAGGGTGATGTTGAACGTATGACACCCCCAAGGGTGGTGTTCAACTCCTCACGCCATTGTCACCTCACCCACAACCCCTTTCACGACACCAATTACATGTTGTGTTATCCACAATAACTCATTATTATTAACTATAAAACATGCTATCTAAAACTTAACAAAAAAAGCCACCATCCATTTCAAAATGACTATCTAAATACATTCGGCTAGGCCTATAAACGAACCAAACGAACATGAACATCAGTATGTTCGTGTTTGTTCGTTAATTTTAACCGACACAAACACGAACACATAATCAAACACGGATTTCGTGTTCGTGTTCATGTTCATGTTCATTCATTAAGAAATTTAAAATGTTTTTGTTCGTTTTTGTTCATTCATTAAAAAGCTAAACAAACAATTCTTGAACATAAGAGAACAAAAATAAATAAACATAACTGAGCAAAAATTAACAAATATAAAATACCTAAATGATCATTAATGAGCACAAACGAATAAGTCCAATACATCACATTTCATTCAAAAGTACATGTAATTTTGTTATTCAAATGTACATAAATCATCAAAAATTTTAGCTTTATCAAAAAATCCATATAGTTCATCGAAAAGTCATGAAGCTAAATGAACTCTTAAAATTTTATATATACATGAAACTTTATTTATATGTTTAAACGAATGAACATCAACGCACATAAATAATAGAACTTTCATGAACATAAATGAACGAACATAACATGTGTTCATGTTTGTACGTTTAACTAAACAAAGACAATTTTTTTGTCCATGTTCGATCTTCTAGTTAAATGAACGACTATAAACGAACTTTCCGCCAAACAGTTCATGATATTTCAAGAACATTTGGTTCATTTACAGACCTAGTTTCGACCAACAATTCTAGAGGCCCATCACTGACAATAGGGCCTAAATGTTTTAATAATACACCATCTATGGACTTATAATTTAATTTGTTAGATAGCCTAGTAATGAGTTAACGACGTCCAATTGGGCCAAGAACATTCTGCCATAGTGCCATGTATTAAAAAAGGGCCCTTAAATTTAAATTCCGCTACTGGAATAGCCCGTTGCACTATTGGACTTGGTCTTAAATATCGAAAAATAGGTAATATAGCACGGTTATAGTATGTTTAAAAGTATGAAAAATAAGGTAAAATATAAAATTAAAAGCTAAGAAATACGAAAACAAAATTTAAAAATTGTTCAACCAAAATATGAAACCGTGTAAGACCGTTACCTACACAAATTTACTCATAAATGTTTTTTTTTAACAAAAAAGCCTCTAAAAGAAGAAAAAATAACTTAAATAAAGTGCAAGCGTGTAAATAGAAGTTATTGTGGTTGGAATTAAAAAACAAAAAGGTCAGAAAAAAGAGAGGAGAGACTAGAACCATAGGGGTCTTAGAGGGGTGTGCAGCATGAGCGACCGCACAGGGCACTCGTTTGACAGGGGCACCAAATTTTTAAAAAAATTATTATATAAATTTTTTATAAAACTTATATTTAGTCAATAGTCATGCAACAAATAATTAAAGATTTAACGTCCACACCTAAAGGCTAAAGTCTACTACAACTAATTAACTAAATATCTAAAAGTCCACACAATCAAATGGATTATGGATTAATGAAGGCTGTAAGCCCACTGCTGCCAAAAACGTAATTCACTAATTTGAATACTTTGATTTTCTTATGTTTATGTATCAAACGTTTGTTTTTGGTTAAAAATTTAGTTTATATAGTTTTTAGCGTTGGTGCTTCGGGTTAAGGGGGCGGGGGGCCTTTTTTTCTCGTCTCGCACAGGGCACCCAAATCCTCAGGACCGGCCCTGACTAGAACTAAAAATTAATAAAGGGTCATTGCAAATTCTCCTCCTAACTATTATTAATCGCATCCTTATATAATAAAGAAAAATAGATTTTGCTTAGTTGACATCATTAGAAGGAATACTTGCTTATTTGGCATCATAAGAGTGTTTTTCTCACAATAATATTTTTATATTTGAAATATGTATATATCTATAATAATAATAATAATATATTATAATAACCTTAATTACATTTTAGTTCCCTAATATTTAGGAGAATCTTCAAAAACTTAATAATATTTACATTTTAAATCTCTCTTACTAGGGGTGTAAACAAGTCATCTTATATTTGATAATGTATAATAATGAAACTTAAGAATAAAATTATTAATAATCTACAATTAAATAACTCAATATTTTTTTAACATACATAAATTTTTTATACGACATTATTTTTAAAAACTACACCATAAAACCGAGTATTTAAATCTATTTAAATTAAGTATAACATTATATATTAAAAAAACTAACCCGAGAATAGCACGGGCTCTAAACTAGTATTTACTAAACCAAAATATTCAATTGCATCTTTTTTTTTTGTAAATCCACCTTATTGCATATTTACGCAACTCAAAAAATGTATTTCATATTATCCCATTCAAACATTCTTAAATGCAAATTTACCCATTTTGATTTATTTTATGAAATCAATTGCATAAGTCCCCCTTCTTAATTGTGTATTTAGTCGTTTAACAAGTTTTATGATGTGTTTTTATTCGTTTTCTTGTGTTTTTCTTTTGTAAGCTTTTTTTGTGATTGTTATTACTCGAAATACATGTGAAAGTTGAAAAAATAATGAATAAACATAAAAATTTATCCTATTATAAATCCGAAAAACATAGAAAAAAACTAGTTAGCAAAAAAACACTCAAAATGAGTAAACTTCAAATCAAAGTTTTAGTAAAAGTATGGGTAAATTAACCATTATATAAACTATTTTTATCCAAATAACTTAAAATGTGTAAATTTACAAATTAAGGAGGAGTGGGTAATTAAATAACTTAAAATATGTAAATTTTCAAATTAACGAGGTTTGGAGAGTGAAATATGTAATTGAGTTTTTTGATAGGGTAAATGTAATTGAGATTTTTATTGGGTAAATATACAATTAAGTTGTGTTTAGAGGGAAAATATGGAATTAAACTTTTACGTTGGATAAATATACAATTATGGTGAGATTTAAGAGAAAATGTGCCATTAATCCATTAAAAAAAAGTTATGATCAATCTATGAATTAACAAAGCATTGCACAACAAACACCTTTGCAATAAGAGAGACAGAGTAACTGTTGACCGGATATTGTCTTGGCAATTAGGAAAAAGCCCGTTACAAGATGCCACAAGGCTAAATTCTCATAGAACACACCAATTGTTAAAGTCATTGTAGTAAAAGTATATAAGATGAAAATTTCGTTGGTTTGGATTGATTTTCCAAATAGGATTTACTACAGGATGACATGTTAATAGTCAATAAGTTGCGTCATAACCTTTTAGAGCATTAACATGAACACATCTCGTTCCCTATGTTATATGTGAGTGAGCACTTCAGAATTTAAAGAATGATTGTGAGTGGTGGTGAGTGGGGAAGAGAAAATATTTGAAGATCTAGTTGCCGATGGTTTGTTGGTGAATGATATAAAATATATAGAGAGAAATCTAATATTTTTTAATGTAATATAGAGAAGAAGACGAGCATAATATGTGAATGCTCTTGGACTCTTGGTAATGTCTAGTTATTTTAAGTTTCATATTTTTTAACGTTATAGCTTTTATACGACATTATTTTTTTTAAATTACACTATAAAAACGAGCATTTCTTATCTTTAAAACAATTTTTTTTCATGTTTTTCAGCTAACTGTGTTATTTCGTCAGGTCATTGTGTAATCTTCTGAACTCATGATGATTACACAAGAAACTGATACAGATTACATACTGACCTGATAAAGATTACATAATGACATAATGTAATGATAGTTTCAAAAGTAAGCATGTATCACAGTCATTAAACATTGACAAAATGCGAAAGAGTGAAACAATAGATAGAACAAAAGTAAACACATATAATACAATAACTCATAGTACAACATTAATATAATGATAGTTCACAAGTAAACTATAACATAATGTACATGAGTATTGGAACCTTTCTATTTAAACATATCATTGTGTAATTTTATGTTATGTCATATCCTTATATAATATAGCAAAACAAAAAAATCCAATGTGGCATCTTTTCATAGCTTTTAGCTTATGTAGCATTATTTGAGAGATTATCTCACAATAATGATTTTTTTATTTAAAATATGTATATAAAATTTATTATAATAAAACTAATTACATTTTTTGTCCCCTAATATTTTGGAGAATTCTGAAAAATTTAAGAGTATTTATATTTTTAACCCTTAACTACAAGGGGTGTACGTGAGTCGTTTTATATTTGATAGGGTTTAAAAATGAAACTTATGGATAAATTTAATAATAGATTACAATTAAAGACCTCAGTGTTTTATAAAAATACATAACATTTTTATATGATTTTTTTAAAAAAATATAACTACACCATAAAACTAAGCACTTTATTCTCTTTAGTGTGAGTATAATATTATTATACTAAAAATCTAATTTTAAAAAAATATCATTGTTTCGTTTTACCACGGTTTTGTCTCAAAACTGAATGGAACATTCATAAACATCCTTAAAAGCATCACTTAAATTGTGTTCCAGAGCGTAGCGCGACCACTAAACTAGTAACTATATTAACAATGAAAACAAATTATATTATGTATATGTTTTAGTTTATATTCAAAACTAAGTTATGAAACATTTAAAAAGATTGTGAAAATTGAAAAGAGAATAAATACTAAAATATCGTTAACCATTTAAATTTCAAATTAGTTACCATTATATCAGCTTGTGTTTATAGTCCTTTAACTTATATTGAATCTTTTATTTAATGGTTTGAATGTCTTTTTATAGAAACTCCACCACGCTAAATATGTTGTTATAGTCATGTTATATAATTTATTATTTTTAATTTGATAAAACTTAAAGGAAAATGATTTATTAATATATGGGCGTTTAAATATAATTTATACATGTAAATTAATTGGTCAACTCCATGCCCATACATGGACACAATCATTTATGCTTAGTTGCTTACCCATAGATTCTATGTATTTGTTAGTCTCCTCATGTATATCGGTCAAAGGCATGATGTGATGATGTACAAAAATAAAAGCATTGATATTTTATATAAATATCGATTATTTTATTACAATTGATAAAATTATTGATGTTTTATAATAGTTTTTATTTTAATAGAACACAAAAATAAGGGGAACAGAAGGAATATAGAGAAGCTAAAATAAATAACAAGTCTCAAGGCAAGAGACAGGCTGCATGCTTACTTCTAACCCAACATTGCTTGCTGGAACGCTATCCACAAGAACCATTCTCTTACAAACACGTTTTTATATTTAGGGTGAAGTTATGTTGAAAATTTTAAAATGGTATAAAAGGTAAGAAGAACATAATGGTATAAAAAAAATATATAATGCTGGTTTAAAAAATTTATAATCATAGTTTAAATCGAATTTTAAAAAAGTGTTTTGAAGACTTTGTTCCCCAAGTCATCTTTCATAAAAAATTAAAACGAAAAAAATAAATAAAAAAAATATTGTTTTTTTCATTGTGTCTTTTGTAAATGAAAATTTTAGAAAAACACAATGAAAAAATGGTAACTTTTTTATTTTTTAAAAGGATGACGTGGGGAACGAGGTGTCCGAAACACTTTTTTGAAATTTGATTTATATTGTGAGTTGTAATTTTCTAAAAGTGTCATTGTGTTTTCTTTTGCCATATGATCACCTTCTCATACTTTGTACCAAAAAATAACTGTGTATGGAATCTCTCTCTCTCTCTTATATTTAATCCTTCAAATACTAATGCTAAACCAATGTTCCTAACGGATTTGTCTATGTTAACAAGATGGGTCATTACTTCATCACTTAAAAGTTAAAATTAGGTCGATCTGCAACCACAAGAGAATTGTTTGAAATAAGTCTCTCAGGAATGACTATCGACGCTTAAGGAGAGAAAAGAAAGGAAATGAAAGGAAAGAAAACTATAATTGTAAGAAAGAAAATGAAAGGAAATGAAAAAGAGTTGTGTTCCCAAGTTTCATTAAAGGAACTAAAATGAAAAAAGAAGAAAGACAATTGAAGGAAAAAAGGAATGGAAATTGTTTCGGAAATGAAAGGAAAAGAGAAAAAAGTAGAGAAGAGAAGAACAGAAAAGAAAAGAAATGCTTTCTTTCCTTTTTTTTCCATCGTTAAATGAACTCTGAAACACAGTGTTAAAGTTAGGTCTTAGTAGAATAAATAAGTTCGGTTATCAGAACGGAGAGTTGAGAAAAAGAGCTTAAACGAAGGAACTATATTTTCTGTATAAAGGCTGGAGTGGATTTAAATCAATGGGTTAGTTTTGTTATGTTCAAGCCAGAAAATAAGCTATAAGACCATGATAGTCTACTATGTATAGGTTGGACCCACCGGCTTGTCGGTGCTACTTTTGTATGTAATTGTTTGTATTGTAATTGTTTTAGTTCTAGCGAACCTACGGGCGAATCTATAGATTCGCCCGCAGGCCAACATGTCTTTTGGTTTAGGTATCGACTGGGCGAACCTATGTGCCCAGCGAACCTGTGTTGGTTCGCTGGATAGATTCGCTAGAGCGAATCTATCAGCGAACCTAACAACACTATATATTGTAACCTTATCTACAACTTTATACAACTTTTGCACATCTTTTACTCAGACGAATTCTTACCATTTTGTGTTGTGTAATCGTTCAATTGAGGTGCTAGGAGCTTATATCTTTCATCATTGTAGCTTATTAACCTCGATTATGTGTTAGATCTTGATATTGGGTTATTTGGACTTTATTCACTTTGTTCTTCAAGTATTTGACATATTGGTGTTAAACAAGTCAACAAAGCACTGAAATCACGATCATTATGGACCAACAATATGGTATCAGAGCATTAGTGCTCTTGATTGTTTGATTCAAGTGATTTTTGTGTTGATTTTTGAAGTTTTTGGGTCAAAACTCTTTCGATTCTGTTTGAAGCTTGTTTCTTGTGTTTTGGAGTCGTATTTTGCTCTGGTTTTGTGCTATTTGGTAGTAGAAAGCTTTTAAAACAAACCTGAAGGCAAATGGTCAAGTTTTGAGGGTTTTCTTGCTGTTTCCGTACTATTTCAGAGTGGTTGAGCTACCAGCGAAACTGTGTGTTCAACCAGCGAATCTGCTGTTCTTCCAGCGAATCTAAACTCAAATTTTGTCCTGTTTGGGTTGTGTTGTGGCGAGCGAATCTAACATATCATCGAACGAAAGTTCATCTATTTGACTGACTGTGCAAGCGAAACTGCTGCCAAAATCAGGCCAGCGAATCTGTGCTTGCTCGTCAGCGAATCTGTTTGACTGTCTAGCGAATCTGTCACCAGCGAATCTGCCAGCGAATCTGCTGTGTTCTTCTAGCGAAACTAGCCAGCGAATCTGTCATTTTTCAGCGAATCTGTAATCTGTTCAAAGTCATGACTTCTTCAACACTTAATATGAATGATCTAGACAGCGTTCAACCTAACAGGCCACCGAGGCTTGTTAGTGGGGAGAACTTTGAAGATTGGAAAAGGTGTTTGAAAGCGTTCTTCTACTACACGGACTACAACCAATGGGAATCTATAGTGAATGGTCCGCATGTGCCCACAACAGTTGAAGGAACCGTCACTTCAGTAAACACAGATCCAACCACTTTTACTGAAACTGATATCAAGTTACTGGATCGTGACAAGAAAGCATTAGGGGCACTGATACTTTGCTTACACCAAGACATCTTCAACCGGTTTGCAGAACATACAACTGCAAAAAGCCTGTATGATGCATTGTGTGAATTTTATGATGGGAATGAGGATCTGAAACTGGATAGAAAAGCTCAGGCTGAAAAGGAATTTAACTCTTTTGTGGGATATTCACAAGAGAACTTGACTGATATTACAAATAGATTCCTGTCTGTGTCAAGCAATTTGAAGAAATATGATGAAAAGCTGGGCAATCACGAACAAGTTGCAAAATTGTTAGATTCACTTCCTCCCCAATGGAGCCTTCAAATCAAGCTACTGAAACAAGAGAGGAATTTCCCTGATTACAAACTGATGGACGTCATCAACAAGCTGAAGTCTTTCGACCTTGATGTCAAAAGAAGAGAGTATAATCAGTCGATGATGGTTCCAAACATTCCCTCTCAAAATGCTGCACTTATTTCATCCGCTGCAAGCTCTTATGCTTACAGTGCAGCATCTAGAGGATCATCTGGTCATTTATCTGCTAAGTCTGCTGGTGCATCTTCAAATGCTGGTTCAAGCTCAAGTGCATCCGTCACCACACAGATTCCGTCAGATACTATGGCCTTATTCGGAATGTTTGTTCACAGTTATGAAGCTCTTGTTGCAGGTGAGTTGAAAGGAAAGGGTATGACAGTTGAAGACATGTATCAGGTGGACCCTGACGATCTGGAGGAAACAGATATTCAATGGCAGATGGCTATGCTCACTCTTCGTGCCAGACGATTCATGGAAAGGACTGGTAGAAGAAACTTTGGAAATCAAGGACAGAATGCTAAGCTGGGTTATGACAAGGGAAAGTTACGATGCTATAACTGCAAGCAACTGGGCCACTTCAAGAGAGAATGCCCATTACCAATCGTTACTGAGCCAGTTAACTCTGCAACTCCAAGACCTGCTCAAATTCAAGAAAAGGTTGAAGAAGCTAAGTCAAAGAATGAAACTGCACTGCTTACCAACTTTGACTGGAGCGCAGAAATTGAAGAAACCAAGGAAGAGATCAATCATGCCCTTGTTGCTGAAATCACTGAGTTTGATGACAATGATATAAATCTCTTTGATCCATTCAAAGAGTTTTATGGAAAAGAAGAGGAGGAGAAAGTGGAGAATGCTGATAAAGTTCAACCAGATGTTATTGCTCAAGGACATCTAAATCATTCTGGGTTGGTTTGTGAAGCAGCTGTTAATGAAGTTAAACATGAGGAAGAGTCAAAGGTCAGCCTGGAAGAAGTGATCGAGAAGGCAAGGCTAGATGCAGTGGACGAATTCAAAAGGAGCACTCCCTACTGTCAATGTGATCGTGCTCTGGCCGCCGAAAAACTGGTAATCGGTCTTCCTTACGATGTTATTGAAGATATGTGTTCATCTGCCTGCAAAATTCGTTTAATTGGCATTTACAAAGCAAATAAACTGTTAATGTCAAACGAAAACGAATTAAAAAGAACCATAAAAGAGCTTAAATTAAGTGAGTCAAAATATTTTGTTAAGTTAAGAGAAGCCTTAAAAGAAAATGAACACTTAAAAAGAACTCTTTTAGAAAAGAACTGTGAGATTAATTACTTGACTGAGCAAGTTACACTTGCTGAGTTTGAAGCAAGAAAACTTAAAAACAAATTGCAGCAGTGGACCATATCTGGTATGAAAAGGGAGGAACTGTGCAAGAATCAAAGGGGGGCCAGGGTCAAGACAGGTTTGGGTTTTAGTAAAAATGAAACATATGCATATCCTCCACCCAGTACTTTCTGTTATTCTCCTACACCTATTCCTCATCCCTCAAATGAGTTAATTCAAGAGATTATGCAGAAAGATACTGACAGTTCCATTGCAGGTTTAAGTGAAGTAAACCTTAAGGAAGTTAGAGAGGAGTACGCATATGGTGCGAGTGTTGGGCTCGGGTGTTCTGGCAGTAGTGATTGCAGTAGTTCTGATTCCAAGAAGTCTTTTGAAGACATTTGTTTAGATAATTCTGTTTGTAGTAATGTGACATATTCAGACAATTCCATGTTCAATAGTAATTTAGGGTGTTCCACTTCAAGCCCTAATGTGTTTAATGATGCTGTTTTGACTGAAAATGTGTGTGTGAATGACAAATACAAACTTTCAGGTCAAGTCTCTGAAAGTCAAACTAAAACAAACTGTTTTCAAAAGTTCTTCACTCACCAAATTCCATCTTTCACACCTGTGAGAATTTCAAAACCAAAAGAGAAGGAATCATCTTTTTCATACATTCTTAAACCAAAACCTGAATCTGATACAGGTAAAGTCACAACAAGTAAGTTAAAAGAACTCTATGACACTTACAGTGACTGTGACTCACAACTGTCTGAATGTGATGAGGAAATTGTAATAGATAAAATTCCTGTCAACAGAATTCCTAAAACCGGTTTGAAGTCTCACTGTTTTAAATGTGGAAACACTGGTCACACTGTCAAGCAATGCCCTAAATTAATCCAAAAGAGCACAAAGCAAAAATCTTTGGGAAAAAGGCTAAACACTTTTGTAAATAGTTTCTTTTGCAATACTTCATCTGTTTCATCACCCAGGTTCACAAAGACTTGGGTGCCTATTGCAAAGGTCTAACTTTTCTTTTTGTTTAATAAATGTCAGGAACATTCAAATGCCGTTGTAAATAGTCATTGGCATATTGACAGCGGATGTTCCAGACATATGACTGGATTGAAGGATCTTCTTACTAACTATAGGATCATAAATGGAGGCTATGTTGCTTTTGCGGGAGATAAGAAAGGCGGGAAGATGATAGGTCAAGGAGAAGTCTCAAATGGCTCACTTACTTTGGAAGATGTCAACTATGTTCCTGAACTGGCGTTCAACCTTCTGAGTGTATCACAAATCTGTGATAAGAATATTCCTGTGCTGTTCCTTCAAAATGAATGCCTGTTCTTGAAGCCAGAGCTTACTATTCCAGAAAATATGGTGATCATGCGTGCTCCGAGACGAAATGACACCTATATGTTGAATATGGGTTCACAGGAATCAAATTCCACCGTGACATGTCTCCTGTCTAAAGCATCATCCTTTGAATCATTTTTGTGGCATAAACGTTTAGGACACATCAATTTTAAAATTCTGAATAAATTGGTTAAGAACAATTTGGTCAGGGGTTTACCACAAAAAGATTTTTCTGTGGTCGAGAAATGCATGGCTTGTGCTAGAGGAAAACAGCACAAAAAGCCACATAAACTCAAAATTACAAACACTATCTCAGAACCCCTTGAATTGTTACATACTGATTTATTCGGACCAATAAGTGTCAAATCAATTGCTAAAAAGTCTTATTGCTTGGTTGTCACAGATGATTACTCTAGGTACACCTGGGTAAGATTCATGGCGAACAAGAGTGAAACCGCTGAAGAATTGATGAAGCTGATACCTCTAATAGAGGTTCTTGGAAAGAAGAAGGTTCAAGCCATCAGAAGCGATAACGGAACTGAATTCAGAAACCACATCTTCAACTCCTTCTGTGAACAAAGGGGTATTCTCAGACAGTTTAGCGCTGCCCGAACACCACAACAAAATGGTGTTGCTGAAAGAAAGAACCGAACCCTTGTGGAGGCCGCTAGAACTATGCTGATCGAGTCAAAACTTCCAATTATTTTCTGGGCTGAAGCAGTTAATTGTGCAGCTTATGTTCTTAACAGGGTGCTGATAGTCAAAGAAAAGATGAAGACTTCATACCAACTGTTTCGAGGAATTAAGCCGCTGATTGATTTTCTGCGCCCATTTGGATGTTCCTGCACTCTTTTGAATACCCAAGATCAGAAGACGAAGTTTGGGGCTGTCTCTGATGAATGCTTCTTTGTGGGTTACTCAACTACACAAAAGGCGTATCGTGTTTACAACAAACGTACGCGGATTGTGCAAGAGTCCTACTACGTTGACTGGCAAGAATCTAACACTACCAGTATTGGTAGTGAACCAGCTTGGTTTTATGATGCCACCACCATTTTCAAATCATTTAATCTTCCTGACTCTGACGATGACGACATCATTCCACACACATCGGTTTCTATTTTCAATCATACACCTACACCACCACAATCACAACCTTCCACATCAGCTACACAACTACCTCCCACCTCATTTGACATCCCATCACCCCCACCAAATACTCCATTACCTCAAACTGTTCAAACTTCCACATCAGACATTCCATCCACATCCAACACCATTCCATCACCTACACCTACACCTCCACAACCATCAAATCAAACACCCACAACCGACCAAAATCCCCTACTACTCAACACTGACTTCAAAACCCTGAAAAACCACCCTCACGATTATATCATTGGATCTATTACCGATGGTGTGCGAACCCGGAGTCAGAGCGGTTTGATTAATGAATGTCTTTATGCTGCCTTTCTGTCTCAAGTCGTTCCAAAGAATTATAAACAGGCACTTGAAGATCCGAGTTGGGTGGATGCCATGCAGATGGAACTGCAACAATTCAGGAAGCTCAAAGTTTGGGAACTGGTTGATCTTCCTCCTAACAAGTGTCCAATCGGCACTAAATGGGTTTTTCGGAACAAGCCAGACGATCGTGGTGTTGTAATTAGAAATAAAGCGAGACTGGTTGTTCAGGGATTTGCTCAGGAGGAGGGAATTGACTATACCGAAGTTTTTGCTCCAGTCGCTCGCCTGGAAGCCATCAGAATCTTTCTTGCACATGCTGCGAACAAAAACTTTAAGGTTTATCAGATGGATGTGAAATGTGCATTTCTATACGGAGACATCGATGAGGAGATCTACGTATGTCAACCTCCAGGGTTCGAGGATCCTGATTTCCCGTCAAAGGTTTACAAGCTTGACAAATCCTTGTATGGGTTGCATCAAGCTCCAAGAATCTGGTATGAAACTTTGACACAGTATCTCCTCAGTAAAGGTTTCTCACGTGGGGCTATAGATATGACATTATTCAAGAAGGAGGTGGATGGCGAGCTGCTGATCGTTCAAGTGTACGTTGATGACATCATTTTTGGTTCGACTAATGAAGGGTTGTGTAGAGAATTTGAGAAGGTGATGTTGGATCGTTTTGAGATGACCATAATGGGGGAGATGTGTTTCTTCTTGGGGCTGCAAGTGGAGCAAAAGCCGGATGGAATTTTAATCCACCAAGAGAAATACATTAAAGAAATCCTCACGAAGTTTGGCATGGACGACTCTTCTCCAGAATTAATTCCTTTTACTGCTCAAACATGCCTTACTTCCGATGATAATGGGAATCCTGTGGATGCTCATCGGTACCGTTCGATGATCGGATCTCTCATGTATCTGACAGCAAGTCGTCCAGATATTACATTTGCCGTGTGTTACTGTGCCCGTTTTCAAGCCAATCCAAAAGAATCGCATGAAAAAGCTGTTAAACGAATTTTCCGTTACCTTAAGGGTTCCTCTCGTTTGGGACTTTGGTACCCAAAAGGTGGGAACTTTGATTTACATGCTTTTTCTGATAGTGATCATGCTGGTTGCAGGATTAACAGGAAATCGGTCACCGGTGGATGTCAATACCTTGGAGAATGTCTTGTTTCATGGCAAAGCAAGAAGCAAACAACCGTCTCCCTGTCCACAGGAGAAGCAGAATACATAGCTGCGTCAAGTTGCTGTTGCCAAGTGCTGTGGATTCAACATCAGATGATGGATTATGGCATCAACTTTCTTCACACGCCACTCTTTTGTGACAATGAAGCTGCCGTTGGAATCGCCAAGAATCCCATTCATCACACTCGAACCAAGCACATAGAAACAAGAATTCATGCAATCCGGGATGCACAGGAGAAAGGGTTTATAGATATTATTCCTATCGAAACCAGAAAGCAAAAAGCTGATCTTTTCACGAAAACTTTTGATAAACCACGTTTTTATGAATTGATCTCCATGCTTGGACTTATATCTTTTTGAAAAACCTTTTTCTGTGAGAATCCTTTTGTAAATATGTAAATAATCTGTTCTTCGTAAATAATCGGGTCTTTATCTTCTTTGAAAAATCCGTGGGTCACTCGATTCTTTGCTCCGTTTCTTTATTTTATTTCATCTTCTTTTCTTTTTCTTTTAAATTCTGTATATATATATATTTAGAAAATCTGAAAAACAAAAATTTCTTAATTAGACGGCTATTATATAGAAATTTTGGGGGAGATATATAAAAGATAAACTATTTATAGTTTTTCAAATTTTGCTATTTCAGGATCTCCGTTTTGATTGATGTTGAAAAGTCGTTGAAGGAGGTCAGAAGCATTGCGTTTGGGATATGTCAGATAGGCTCAGCCCGAAAACGAAGTAAACTAGTGATTATGCAGCCAAACATAACGCTCAAGATCTCGACAGCAAGGATTATCTCCTTGACGTGATTGGATTGCACAAAGATTATGGTTCTGTCAAAAATGGGTTGAGAGCGTCAAATCTTTGCCTTGATTTCCCCAAACATCCCAAATCACCCTCGCCCTATCCCCGAATCGAGTTTCTAGTATGCAAAACAAATAAAAATAAAAAGCTGCTAGGGATGCTCTTCGGAAAAGCCTCTGAGTGAGTTACTCGTTAACTCCTCAGAACGTTTTGAGTCAAGTGCTTAACTCCTCTGCTATACGAAAGTATTGACCTGGAGTTGGTGGATCTTCTCTGCTATACGGAAGTATTGACCTGAAGATTCACCGAGCATGCTCAAATGTTTATCTCCTCTGTTATACGTCAGTATAGACCTGGAGCTCTAGACTATTTGAGTTTCCCAAATAATAAGTCGCATTGTATTCAAAATGAATCAATTGCTGACAAAGCTCCACTCACAAAAGAAAAGATGCAAAAATTGCACATGTGTCAAAAGACAACATTCAAAAGTTGTTCTATGAAACTCAAGCAAAGTAAATCGTATTGCTCAGATATACCCTGATGACAGAACTTGTTCTTTTTACCTAGACGTTTGTGGGGACCGAGTTGTCTGAGTTTCTTCAATCAAACCCAAAACATGATAAAAGAAGCTGCTGATCTCTTGTTGAAAGGACTAAGGCATGGGTTTACTGCAATCCCGCCAATCGATGATTCTCCGGATTCTACTCAAAACATCATGAAAAATAAATATCCTTTCTAGCGTTTAAAACCGTCTCCTGTTATACTTATTTTATTTTATTTTAATTTTAAATTTTAAATTTTAATTTTTAGGATTATATGTATATATGTTTATTTTTGGGGCGTTGATATCGTGGGACGTTTTCACGGATTTACAAAGATTTTAAAATTTTAAGAAAATCCAAAAATATTTTTTTGTCTAGCGAACCTATGGCGAATCTACAGGTTCGCTCGGCGCCCAAGGTTCGCCCGGAACCTTTTTTGTTTCGCTGACATGAAACATCGTTGTTTATGTGTCAGCGAACCTGCTGGCGAACCAGTTGTGTGCCTTGTTTTTTGGTCTTCCGGCGAACCTATGGTTCGCTGGTTTGTCTGCCAGCGAACCTATGGGTGTATATATATACTGTGACAGCGAATATTTTATATATTCGCTGTTCAAACCACTGTAGCACGCTTTTTCAATTTCAACCGACCAACGTTCGATTCCTGCTTTTTCCGGCCTTTTTCATACATTAAACACCATTTAAGCGTTCGGTATGTGTTCGATTTCATCTTAATCAATGTTTTGACTCCTTAATCGCATCATAAACCTGCTTAAATCTGTTATTGTGTGATTGTGTGTCAATCCAAGACTGTTTTGATGTTAAATGTTAGGGACTTTCTTCTTAGTAGCCTCGTTTACTGTTTATTTTGATCTGTTGTTGCTTTATTTGCTTGTTAATGGTTGATTGATTGAGATTTCGGCCGTTTTTCAAAAGCTAGGGTTTCCAGCGAACCTAAGTGTTCGTCTGGCGAATCTGAACGAAAGTTCAAGACTTCGAGCGAACCTATGTCGTTATGCTGCCCGCGCAACATCATAGATTCGCCCGACAGTTTCTAGCGAACCTATACATTCGCTCGACAACAATGACTGATTTTTTCATGTCAGCGAATCTATAGGTTCAGGTGCCAAAATCTCAGGTTCGCTATACCAGCGAACCTATTATCCAGCGAATCTATTTTCTGTTCTTCAAATCTTCATTTCTGATCAATCTTCGTTTAATTTTCAGGCTCTATGTCGACATTATTCTTCGAAAAGAAGCACAACATGTGTGCTTTACTCGACGAAAATTTTGAGAAGGCCGTGAGCTATAGAGATGCAATCAAATGGCTGAAATCGTCTCATATACATTATGCCATCTCTCACTCACCAACTATATATGAGACGTACGTTCGGGATTTTTGGGGATCCGCTGTTATGAACGTGTCGGTACAACCGTCACGCATTTGTGCCCAAGTCGGTGGGTATAACCTGGAGTTCACAGAGGCTGATCTAGCCAGGATCCTTAGACTGGAAGAGGATGTAGGAGATGAAGTAAATATGACCGCAGAGGAAGTGTACGGGGCACTTCGGACTGCCGGGTATGAGGGGCCGATGCCTGGCGAAAAGAAGATGGAGTTTGTCAAGTCGTACCTGATCCAGGAATGGAGGTATATAGCACATGTGTTTATTATGTGCCTGGATCACAGAAAGGGTGGTACGGACGGGCTGAACCTTGACTGGGCAAGGGCTATGGTGCTATTCTGCCGGGGGCAGAAAGCAAACCTTGCAAAACTCATCTACAATTATATGCTAGAGAACATCCATGCTTCCAAAGGGGCAAAATGGCTGATGTATCCAAGATTCATTCAGATGGTGCTGAATGACAAATTGCCCGATCTGCCGATAGTTGGAGCTGAGTTGAAAATCTGGGATATGCATTCCAGAATCTTCAAAGATTGTAAATCGGTTAGGTCAGACTGTGTGGGTAGGACTACTTATCTTTGGGAAAATATGTACCCGGCTGAGAGATGGACATATATTCAGAGGTTGATTGAGTCGGAGAAGAAACGGGGGGGTGAAAACATTGAGGAGGTTGAGAAGAAGATTCGAAAGAGAAAGGCTTATGCGAAGGATAAAGATTATTCATTTGATAGAGAGGTGGATGAGATCCAGGCCGAGATTGATGCTGGCAGAGAACTGAGGACAAAGAAAAGGGCTGATACACATGCTGAGGGATCAAAGAAGGCTAAGCATGATGTCGGGGGTACATATACTGGGTCTGGGAATGTGTTGAAGGATGAGGTTGAGAAGTTAAAGGCTGATCTGGCTGAGCTGACAGGTAAACATGAAGAACTGGAGAAACAGGATGCTGAAAAATCTACTGTGATATATGAGATGGGACGAATGATGAAAGACCAGCAATGTCTGATAGTAAGAATCTTCAAAGAGCTGAATGATTTGAAGGAGAATGCTGGAACTGAACCAGCTATGACTGAGGCCGAACTGAACTCCTTGACGGATGTTACAAAATATCCGTTAATGGATATTGATTTTGATAATAAAGGAAAGGGAAAAGCCGTAGAGGAAGAGTTTGATGAGGAGATGGGGATTAATTTGGATGTGTTTGAGGGAGAGGAAGTAGTAGGTGGATCAGGGGTGGATTATACATTGGTTGATGAACCTGAAGTTGATTTTGATGCTGAAAGTGAGGAGGACATTGAGGATGAGCCTGAGGTATACAAAGTGGAGGAAAAAGGGATGAGCTACCAGTTTGAACACGCTGAGCTCGATAAATCAGAATGGTTCAGGAAAGAGGAAGCTGTGGTGCCTGAGGTACCAATATTCCAAAACTTAGACGAACCCACCACCAAACAACAAGACAGACAGATCATTGCATGGAAATACAATTGTTTGGTGGAAGCATACATGATAAAAAGGAGGGGTGGCGACATCACGTACGTCAAGAACCGAAAGCATTTCGCCACCTTTCCTAGATGGGATCTGAGGAGACTGGCAGAGCTACCTCTACTGGGAAAGGAGGATAGCGGCAGGGCATGTGCGTTTGAAGCTGCAATTCAGGAGGCCGCTAAGTCAAATTTTGTTGAGTTCGGATACCAAAAGCCTAGAAGGATGAGGCAGAAAAGGGATAAACATTGGGTATCATGGAAGGGCAAGATCGTGCTGAAAATAGCTGCTCCAAAAGTGATGACGAGGGTCAGGGTCCCAGATACTCAGCCACCCAGATTGCAAAATTTCAGCAAATGGTTTTACGACAATAGCACTGGGGAGGCAATTATCAGACTGAGTGGAGATGATCGTCCAGAAATACGACTGTTTGATCCGATGGAGGTCTTCTCCTTTTGTGATGAGGACTTGAAGGTGCTATGTGAGCACAGAATTAAGCACGGGGCTGGTGATGACACTGCTGCTGAAGCAAACCTGTTTGTGAAGGTTGCTAACAAAGCCCGAGGGATTCGTGCAGAACTGAAGGCAGTGAATGAGAGGTTGAGAAGGTCAGATGATCTGCAACTGGAAATGGACGATCTAACTCGACAGCTAGATCGATCAATTGAGCAGAGGTTTGAGAAACCTGTTGAAGTTGTAGACTTGGAAGTTGCAAGCGAGGAGCCAACAGCTGAAATACAGGCGGAAACGACAGTTCATCCTGAGCCTGATACAGAGGTCGCAGAAACAGAGTTTGTGGATTCTATGTTAAATCTGAGTGAAGATGAGGCCGGAATTGAAGACTATACAAATCCAAAGGCCGGGATCAAAGAACGGGCAGGAGCTTTTATTGAACAACTTTGAAGCCAACAAGACAGGAGCTAATCTGAAGACTTCCCCAGGTGAGGTCCAACCTAGGGGGAGTATTGATAGTCTACTATGTATAGGTTGGACCCACCGGCTTGTCGGTGCTACTTTTGTATGTAATTGTTTGTATTGTAATTGTTTTAGTTCTAGCGAACCTACGGGCGAATCTATAGATTCGCCCGCAGGCCAACATGTCTTTTGGTTTAGGTATCGACTGGGCGAACCTATGTGCCCAGCGAACCTGTGTTGGTTCGCTGGATAGATTCGCTAGAGCGAATCTATCAGCGAACCTAACAACACTATATATTGTAACCTTATCTACAACTTTATACAACTTTTGCACATCTTTTACTCAGACGAATTCTTACCATTTTGTGTTGTGTAATCGTTCAATTGAGGTGCTAGGAGCTTATATCTTTCATCATTGTAGCTTATTAACCTCGATTATGTGTTAGATCTTGATATTGGGTTATTTGGACTTTATTCACTTTGTTCTTCAAGTATTTGACATATTGGTGTTAAACAAGTCAACAAAGCACTGAAATCACGATCATTATGGACCAACAGACCATATGTAGTGATGAGACACAAAGAGCCTAAAAAAGCCTCACTTTTATCTCCACATCAGCATTTGGCAGCAGATTTTTTTCAATGGGCGCTTTGTACAAAGTGTCAAGCACGATTTTAACGATGAAAATGCCCATATGTAGTGATTTGGGGGCGTTTTCGGGGCGTTTTGGGTTGGGTAAAGTGCCCCATTACACATAGTCTAATAGATTTAACACTTCATCTTCAATAAGTAGATACAATATCAATTAGGTTAATGGTGTGTAAGGAGATTATATCGTCTTGCTATAATGATTGTTAAATTCAGTTAATTAACCCTGCAATTAAAAAGCATATTAGAGTATCTAAAAATACGTAAACGCATATAATAAAGTAAAACTCACACTCTACCCACATACTATAAATGAGATCGGTATCAGTACCGAATTTGAGAAAAAGTGGGTAACGCGTACCATCCTGAATTTATCGGTACGGTAGTAGTAAAACTAAGGTATCGATACCGGTATTTCAATACTAGTACTACCTTGGTACGGATTTCATGTTTCATATTTTTGTTACAAAAAATTTTTCGGTCATTGCAGAGTAATTTTATACTTATAAATATAACTATACATGGATGATTATATGAATCAATATAATATACTTGAAAATAAGAAAAAAGAGATGAAAGATTGTATAAATTAATTAAAAATCATATCAAATTTATTCGATTTAGAAATTGATAATCTCAAAAACATTACAAAATGACTCAAAGTAGTAAAGAAAATAATTTCTAACATTAAACATCCAATACAAAACATCTCTAACATCCTAAATTATTTCAAATAAATGAAAAAAACTAATTTTTTGGGTAATGGGTACCATAAGGTACTAACCGGTAAAGTATCAGTATCGATACCGCCTAGTACTGATCCTGAATTTTGATAATATCAGGTATTGCTACCTATTTTTACGGTCGGTACGGTACCGGTACTCGATACCAACAGCTCATCCCTACCGCATACTCCTCTCTCTTTCTTCTCTAAGTAAGAGCTTTGTGAATGGGATGAACCCATAATCACTATCATCTGTAACATACATTAGGTTTCTCTAATCTTTATCATCATTTTCATTGTCAACATCGCCCCACTTAATCAGAACTACCTTAAAGAAAACTGATCACACACGTACAGCTTCAGGCTAGCTTATTCTATGTGCATAGACTAGTAACTACAAATTTGAATCGAGTAACACTAACCGTATGCTCTTCGTGGATATTATGCCTTACTTATCTTAGCTACATATGTTGATTAGGTTTTTGACTGAGCTTGACAACATGTCTATCAAAATGGCGTTGTGGTCAGGGACTGAACCCAGGTCACCTGCATGACAGGCATGAATAATTACCACTTTACTAAGACCCGGGTTCGATCCCTGGCGACCTAAGTCACATACTTCAGGTTAGGGTCAGTCAAAAACCTAATTAACCTAAGTAGCTAGGGTAAGTCATGTATCGTATCCACGAAGAACATGTGGTTATTTAACTAATTACTAAAACTATTATTTCTAGAGTGTGAAATTGGTTTGAAAATTTTGTTAAAGAAAATAAGACAAAATTTAAATTGAGATTGTAAACGATAAAAAAAACTGATCACACATGGGTTCATGTTAGTTTGTTCGATATGCATACACTAGTTACTACTAAGTTGAATCCACACAGACATGGACATAGAAAAGGTTAGTTGTAACGCAAGTAGAGGACTATACTTCTAGGTATGTTAAAATGTTAATCGCCTATTTACCAATTTCCCTAATCATAATCAATCATTAAGACAATGAGACATTGACATAAGAAAACCAATGGTTTGTAATTAAATACCTAAATCAAATTGTTTTAGTTACACACAATCAAGCTCGGTCAATATTCCTAACCGAATGATTGCACAATCAATGTTACCTTATACTCTTAAACATATAATCAAGTAATGTCATTAAACAATAAAATGTCATATTTAAACACTTAAATCACATGTAAATACCCTTGTTATCAACCCCTTAATCAGAACTACGATTCTTCAACCCCACTTCCATAATGTCGGTGATTACCACTTTAGAGAACAAATGAAGGTTCGCACCATGCCAACCTCCGAGAATATCAAATTAGATTCAAGCCAAGATGATTTCGCTCATGAATTTGTCACGTACTTTCTTGTTTATTAAGTGTTCAGTGTGCCAACACCACACTTTATGATACAAGCCACCATACTAGTAAAATCGATGCCAAAATTAGTCGTGTTCCCTAGCATAACACTCGTAAGAAACACCAATGAGTCACTAACGAAGATTCCTAATATATGTAAAAGTTAACATATATTTTAATAAAATCATATCCATTTTATTGGAATTATGGTAATTAATGTTGAATAAAGCCCATAATGAGGTTTCTTCTTATCCCTTGACCAATCCATTACTTCATCAAACTTGTACCCTGTTAAGTCAAGATATTCCTCCAACATTAGGTTTTCTTCTTCCTCACTTACAGCTGATTAAGGTCTTGAGCTTGAGACAATTTAGCAGCTGAAATTTCAGCAGATACTGAGATTTCAGCAGGTACAATTTGTTGCTGATCTTTTGGAGATGAGTAGTTTTTAGTTTCACCTGACTTACCTTCCTCAATAATTGCCTTCCTCCTAGCATTCCTATTATTTTTCTTTGAGTCATTATGGGTAAAGACATCAGCCTTGGTTTGTGAAATTTCTGTTTCATACACTTCCTCTCTAAATGTCATGGTTAGTCTCTATATCCCATTAGGCCCTTCTTCCATTAGTCTAGTTACACACATCATTCTTCTTCTCATCTTAAGATTTGAATGGAACTCTTCATTAGTAGTCATGTGCTGCTTCTATATTTCCATATTCACGTGTAGTGGACTTCATCATCTAAGAAAGAATATGGAATAATGATCAAGGGCCATACTTGACCATGAAAAGCTACCTCAGCCTCATTAGGCATTTCTGGGCCATTAACAGCTGCATCCACATCGGACATAACCTCTATTTCAACAGCAACCTTAAGTTAGCCAGATTCATCCTCAGCCAGTTATTTGAGCTTATCATGTTTTCCCTGAATGAATTGTTGTGTTTACCTTGTGACTAGAATGATAGATCTTAAGTTGGCTTCTGCTGAATGAGATGATTATGCAGATGAATCAGTTGGAGTTGCCTTTGCTAATCACTAGATTAATGGGGTCTTTAGAGCAACCTTAAGACCTAAAACCACTGCTCTTCTTGAAGAAAATTCTTTTTCTCTCTTCCTCTTTAAGAATTTGAGAATGTTCTTCTTTTGGATTGTTTTTTTAGCTTGTTGAGAGTGTGAAGAATGCCTTCTTCAACATCACTATCATATTCATCCTTTTTATCATTCTTCTATATTCACTTCTCTTTTCCTTTTAATCATTATACACTATTGTATCAAGAGCTTCACTTATTCTTACATCCATAGTTTATTCTTGGTTGTATGACTCCCAAAACTGATTCAAGTTGAATTCAATTTTAGGAGGAATGTTGTTTATAGCTTATTAACAATGAATAGAAGATCAACAGAGACATCAACAGCAAGAGCATCGGCTTCTTTGGGCTTACTTCCCCCTTTTTGGAAACATGATATGAGATTCCGGATGACACTAGTTGAAGAGAGGAGGAAGGTAGATCCAAAGGTTCCTATGGAGCTGATGGAGAGGATTGTTGTTGCAAGGTTAGGAGTTTAGCTTCTTGAATATTGGATTGAAATTAAAAAGTGACAAATTCTTCTTCTAAGATTGCCACCCTATCTGCTGAAATTTTTCGCAGTCTATTCTCTTCTTCAAGAACAGTTGCTTTTCCTGCCTTATCTTTCTATATAGTGTTCTCATTTTCAAGATAAATTATTGAGCTGTTCAGATTTTAACTGTCTATCGTCAATTCCAAGAGAATCTGTTGCATACTACCCTCATCCACATTAGTGGAATCTTTGGGTCCATATGAGGTATTAAGCATAACCTCTACACCTTCACCACCAGTTGTGGTTTCTTGGCACTATGGATTCCACTCTTCAAACATAGTATCCATGGATACTTCTATGAAAGGGATTTGTCATGGTTGGCAACCTGGATTCCTCTCTTCAAAGATAGTATCCATGGTCCAAGTTATGTTACCACTATCTTGCTGAAAATTTGACGTTTCAACAATAGCAGTAGCAGTACCAAATTGATCTTTTCCACATTAAGATCAACCTCATGTGTAGGATATGGGATAGGTACATCCACATAAATATCATTCACTGTCTCGTGAAGGTGATTTAAGGAGAGAGATGGGTTATTTTGACTTTCAGCAGATGCACCCTAATCCTAGGTGAGAGATGGTTCTTTATAGAGTTCAATGTCTAATGGAGCGGATACTAACTAGTTCCTAATGGGATACCTGTGACATCTGCTATCGGGTGGGGTGTTTCAATATCTTCCTAAGAAGTTATCTTAATGATGTTGGTATCCCTTTTGATATTCCCATCAGAGTGTTGAGACTCATGATGGGGACAATAGTATTGGTTACGGTATGCTCATCAAAGGAAGCAATGGTCCTCTGAGTTGAGCGCACAAGAGGTGTGTCTTTCACCTTTGGCTTCGCTGATCCCCTTTTTTCCAGCCTTGCTGTTTGGGGATCTGGGAACCTGCACAACCTCAATAGGTTGAGCAGGCGTTCTTTTTATTTTGGATTTTGAAATTTTTGGCTTTGAAATGGAGGGTGTTGGATCATTAGCAGTGGGGATTTCAGTTTCGTCACCATGAGGCTTAGTAAGCTCAAGCATGAAGCTAAAAAGTTTTGTTGTGGTGGCATTTGCTTTTAGAGAAGCACCTTTCTATTTAGCAAAAAGTAAAGTTGTAAAGGGCCTCAAGTTATAAACTCCCCTTCTAACTTCAGTTTGTTACCAAGTTCTTGTTCCTATAAATGTGTTGTAAGAACCTTGGGTATAAAAGACATTTGAATTTTTATGAGGCTATGGTGTTTTTTGCATAGAGCCTTAAAAATAAAACTTGAAAAATCAAATAAATTTCATTTAATCAAAACATGAGACATTTCCTTGAAGAGATGCATCTTTTAGATTTAGCATGTACCTATTATCTCTTCTAGGTGCTTTTAGCAAAATCATATCTTTGAAATGATAAATTTAGGTTTTAGCACAATGCATTCAGGCTTAGTAAAAACAACATACTTTTTGGTCATAAAGTTAGGAAACACTAACAATTTATGGTGTAATTCCTTAACATAATGTACCTTATCAAAGTGTATGTTTCCATTACTGATAGTTCCTCCTCCGTTAATGTATCACCTCTTGGGACTTAGGTCACTCCCAAATGCAAAAGATCCTCCATCAAATGGTTGCAGGTTTGTGAGGCTGGATTTGTTACCGGTCATATGGCATGGGCACCTACTATCCACAATCCATAAGCTATCTTTGGTACGTGGGTGCCCATGCCATCAAAGAAAAAAGATTACTTTTAGATTGCGACCTAATCCAAATTTATCTTGGATCTGCTAGAAATATATTGAAAAATATTTTCTTTCTTTTGGGTTGGCTTTAAGATTTGGGGTTCAAGATCTGGTAGTTGATTTACTTAATCAACTCTTGGATCCTTTCTTTGTCTTATATCAACCTTGATCTTTCTCCTTTGTTGTTGATTCTGCTTTCTTCTTGTATATATTGAAAGTCCATTTTTAGCATATACAACATGAATAGTTGATTCAGCGGGTGTAGTTTTTGATGCCCCTACTGAATAGGATGATATAGACCTTCGTTTACCTTGGTTAAGATGTCTTATTTCTTCTTCTTCTATAAGGTCTGACCATTTGAGAGTGTTAGGCTTAATGCCTTGGTTTGAGTTTCTCACTGCTGAAGTGTGAACTGATTGAACAACTATTGCAGTTTGTCTTACCAATTTAGCTTTGACATAGACTTCATCGTCTTGCTTTACATGAGTTGACGTACCCTTTGGCCTTCTTTTAAGTTGTGAAGCTGATTTTCTTACACCTGCTGAGTAATCCTTCCTTTTCGGACTTTCAGAATTGTAGTTTCTTACATCTGGTGATCTCATATACTTTTGGGATTTGCAGCAGTGCAATTTAAATGGATGATCTCATATACTTCTTTCTTCCCTATGACCTTTTTATTCATGTTTATGGGATTGTATAAACAATCTTTGTCTAGGTGGATCATCATCCCCACATATAAGGTAGTGTAAACTCTTTGCTTGAACTCTTTTCTCTTCTTCAAACTTCTTCACTTCTATTTCTAAATCCCTTTCCTTTTTCCCTGTTGCATCTCATGAGTAAAAAAATCACCTAGATCAATCTTACTTCTTGGTTGATTTACCTGTTGAAATCTCTTTGATTTCGTGAGAACCACTCATGACCCCTAGAATAGAATAGAACATCACCACTTAGGAACGCACAATAATTCTTTTAGCCAGTTATCATGAGAACCACCCATTTATCAGTTAAAGATAACTTTTTAGGTAACTTAGTGACATGGCATAGCAACAAGCATCATAGTATAGCAACAAGCATCATAGCATAGCAACATAGTAAACATGGAATTAGAATGACCTGGTTTAAATCACATATTGATGTTGTATAAGTAGGTGTGTTTATCAAAATCATTAGCGCTAACATTGTACCGGCGAGATTACCATGGAATAAAACTACTTTAAACTAACACATAAGGTTGCATCAAGCTGGGAACTAGATTAACACATTTGTTTGATCTCTTTTTAAAAATAGAAAAAAAAATAGAAAACGTAATAGGGTAAAAGTACACATATTTCGGCCCTAAAAAGTAAAAGTGAAAAGGGGATTGAGTTTACTCACCTTGAATCACGAGCACGAAATAAAATAGCAAATAACTTAACCGAGGATTGCCCAAATACTAGAATCAACTAAGTAAATAACAATTCTAACTTAGTAAAACATACAGTATAAAAAACTATAATAGGAACAATAGGAATCTAGGATAATTTGGAATTCTAGGGTTTCAAATTGAGATTTGTTGGTTTTCAGTAAACGATTAAAAATATAAAAATTATTTTAATCACAATGTCGGAAAATAGTAATAATAGTAATAACAATATTTTTGCTAATCGATAGAAATTCAAATAATATATTTTTTAACAATAAATTATTTATCATTAAAAAATATATAATATACCTTAGAAATACTTTAAAATATTTACCACATTTTTTTAAGTATTTAGAAACCTTATAAAAATTCTTTATTTATAACTATTATTTATAAAACTTGTATATATTTTAGAAGTATTAAAATAATTTTTATAGTATTTTAAAAGTATTAAAAATGTTTGTAAAGGTTAAATTTATAAAACTAGATTTATATAAAATCATGGTTTTATATATTTTATAAGATTTTTGGCTTTCTTCAATATTATTGTTATAGAGATTAGTTTTTAGTTTATGGAACTTAATTAAAATGGATAAAAGTTATGCTTAAAAAAATTAATATAAAAGAAGTAATTCCTTGGTTTCGAGCCCGGGACCTTACAATCACAACTAACAACTTAATTAACCAACTAGGCTATGCTGCTATTTGTTATCTAGTTTCGCTTTTAAAGGGTTTAAACTTGTTTCAGAAAACACCCCCAATTTCATATAAACCCTAGAATACAAATCCACACAACAGACCTCGAATTCATATCCAAACAACACTCAATTATAGGGCTGTTAATATGGACATGATAACGAGTATTTTAGCATGAAGAACTTACTTTATTGCGAACGAATTGGGTCGATGAGATGAAGAACAAAAATCGATTTGCTTGCAAATCATATAGATATCTTAGAGTTACTAAAATTCAAATGGATACCCAGATTTTCTCCTGATAAGATGTGAATAAAATCTCCACTTCAATTTCAGAGTAACAACATGAATCGATGATGATTAGAAATGATACAGTTTCGACTAAAAGGAGAATCACTTACTGAGTTTTTGAGTTATACACTTAAAGTTGATTAAACAGAGAGTGAACTTGAAGCCAGAGGAGTGTTTTTGTCGATTGAATTGGTTTAATTTTGTTTGTAAACCGATGAATATATACAATAGAGATGATTTGCGAGTGAAAGACAATAAATTGGTGATCAATTGAATATGTTAAACTCAATTAAACCTCACCACCAGTTTCTAATCAACTAAAGGACGGGTTTGGTTAATTCAATTTATTACTTGAAGCATTTTGAGTAGATTTAGATGAAATGGGTTTATGGCTATGGTTTTGGAACCGATTGGAACATTAATTCGATTGAGTATACGATGTTTAGAAGATGGTGCAGGGTTCAAAACATGACTAGTAACATTTTAAAGTGCTTCAATCGAATTAAAGTGCAAAAAATTGGGTTTCTGAACGTTGTCAGAATTTTAGCATTGCGCCGGCAAGGGGGGCCGGAAAAACGGGGCTCGCAGATAGGTGTTAGGTTTGAATTAAATTTACAGTTATTGTCCTTTAAGTTTTAATGTGATACGTTTTTAACTAAAACTTTAATATAAGTTTTATAGTTAACATATTTGGCCCAAAGTTGAATGAATATATATTTTAACCAGCTAACTTAACCGAGTTATCTCGTAACATTTATAAAATTGATGCTTATTTATATTTACTTCATTTTTTACGTTGAATGTTTATTTTTAAACGTAATAGTATTAACTTTGATAATACTGATAAAATCTCTTTTATAAATCACAATATATATATTTTGAGATTTAATTATTGCAAGTAGTATTAAATAGTAAACTTAGGCAATAACTCATAATAACTTCGGTCGTTTTATTAAAGACAAGAATAACGTAGAATCCAGCATATTCATTCATATTATTAACGAAACATTACATTTTAGAGAAAACAAATACAAATAAATAAAAGCTAGACGGATTCTGGTTCGAGTCAGGCATTCAGGTTTGGGTTTGGGGCAAATGTCACACAGTAGATAGATTGACTTTTTCATTCTTGACTGATCTTTTATTGAAACAACAATCACTGGAGTTATGATGATCCTTTTAAATACAACAGATAGTGTTGATATAAATCTCCGAATCAGCTCCGTCTTCATATTGTGGTATGGGTTTTTGTTGTGAGGTGCTTGCACAATAAGTTATGTCATGCATTTTTTTGTTGTAGTTAAAAAGAAGTTTGATTTTGAGAAATAGGTTTTGAAGGGTAAGTGTTAGACTCTTTAGAGGATGAACTTTTTGAATTTTTCATGATTTCTTCACAAATGTGACGGGGTTTGAAAGTGGGGTTGAACGTGAGAGATGTTTGTTGATTGACATTCTAACTGCTAATTTTTTTTACCGTTGAATCATCAATAGTGTGGACGCCATCACCAGTTATGATATGATATTCAGCAACTACCTTCTTCTCACGTTGAATGGTGTTTTCAACATTAAATTATTCCATTTAAACAATCTCTTCTTTCTTTTAAGGAATGAACACTACTTTCAGTAGATCTTGGCTCAAGACTGCACTTTCGGGTATGAATTGGATTGTATACAAGTAATGGTTCAACACTCGAGTATATACTAGAAATTTCAGGGTTTAAACCCCAAGACTAACGTAGTTTGATAAATATTCTATTTGCATTTTTAGTAAAGGCAACCAATTTGTCAAACTTTTCTTGCTGAACAATGTATCTGTCAGCATAGGATGAAGCTATCAAAAGATGATCCTATGCTGCATTCAGCTTTCTTAAGAGATCATCAATTTGCGTTTCAAGATTTTATTGCTCACGTTTTAAAGACGAAACAAGTTTTCAAGTTATTTTATCTTTTTTCCTTTTGAGATTGATCTATATTTTCTAAATAAAATTTAAGAATTTTTATTGTTTAAATTACTTGTAAAAATTCCTAAATTTGGTTTTTGAAAATGTTTACTTTTTGCTATGAATTCAGGTGTACAACATGGTTCAGTAGATACCTGACTGGTTGATTCTGAATCTGAGCAGCTAACCATGAGTACATTCTACACTAGTGTACCATTTTCAACTTGAAAGCTCCAATCAATGTTGTTCTCTTCAAAAATAATAGTATGCCTTGAAGTATGTTGGCATGGGCTATTGAAGCTGGTGCAGGTGCTCGATTTACTTTAGGTACTCTACATTATCTGGCAAAGTGACCTAGCTGGTTGCTGTTGTAACAAGTGCGTTAGTTTTTATCAAAACCAAAACCTCCTCTTCTTTGATTTTGGAATTGTCGTCCAGTTCTTTGCTAAAATTGCTTTGCCCTGAAGTTATATCATAGTTATTTAATAGTTGATATCCATTTCTTCAAGATAATCAGGGTGGATGCATTTAAAGTCTTCTTCATACAGTTGGAAGAAACTTGCTTGGTCAACAGATACAAGCATAAAAGTTTAATTGTGAAGATGAGCTAGAGCATGATGCAAGAGAATTTCTTATGCTGAATGTAGTATTTGATGTTTTAGCAGTTGGAGATTCAAGATAGGTCATCAGAGGCATGTGAGGCTAAAACTAGGTGATTGATAGCTTGGTTCTTGAGCAAAAAGAGCAAGAGATATAATTGGATTAGATCTGCTCACTAATATGTGTGCTAATTCTTGTTATCATATATTTCCATCTGGTATGCATTAAGCATTCCATAGTGTTCTTCAAATTTTCAAATCTTCGCTTGAGAACATATCTTTTGATCTCTTTGAGCTCTTCATTTCCTTCATATCTAGCCTTAAATGCATCCCAAAGACCTTTGGTAGACTTGTAAGTCTTGAAGCCAGAGATATTGGTGTTTAGGATACTTATTCTCAGAAACCATGGAGCTTTTGAATCGGTCTCTACTTTTCCGATATCTTCTTCAGAATACTTTGACACATCTTTAGGTACCATTATGCATGCTTCACCAATAGCAGTCGTTGTAGCAATGTACAGACCTTGCTCATTCCAAAGTTTTCTGTCTTGATTTCTCAAGAAATCTTTCATTCTAATATTCCTTGTCTCATAGCCGACTGGTGAGAACATGGGTGGCTTAGTTTGAGTGTCATCTTACAAATCATGTTTGGAAACAGCAAGATCTGCAGTTGTAGCGGCATAAGAACTATCCATGAAAAGATTTTTAGAATGATAGAGATGTGAGATATTTGATTCATAAAAAACAGTATAGTTTGTTTATGAGAATCAAGCAAGCTAAGAGCCAAAGCTCTAATACCATTTGTTAGATCGTGATATTTGATTTTTAGAATGATAGAGATGTGAGATATTTGATGCATATAAAACAGTATATTTGATTCATCTGCTTTCATTTTCATTCTAAAGGAGTGAATCTAATCACGAAGACGAGACGCTTTAGCAGGTGGGAAGAACTTGTTGAGAAATGCTAAACGAAGTGACGCCCACGTCATGAACGTTCCCTCAGCTTACAAGTCGAACCAAATGATAGCTCGATCCACAAGCATGGAAACAGATGTAAGTAGATCGCATCATCAAACGCACCTTGAAGTTTGAAAATGCTCACAATGCACGTGAGACGCGACACGTGAGTAGTGCGTCTTCATCATCCCACCCAAGGAATTGACTATTGGCTAGGGCGGTCATGATGTATGCCGGGATCTGCCACGAATTAGGATTCGTGATCTCAGGCGTTAAGATAGACAAATGGTTTCTGGTGAAACCACCGAACGCTGGTTCGTGTGCTGTTCGGTTATCGGCCATTGGGAACCTTGGACTCCTAGGTGTGGAGCTGGGTGGTGACTGGTGCGGTGACGGGTGCGGTGTAAAATTAAACGATTAAGGTTTGTTTTCTAGACTAGGAAATGAAGAGTCAAAAGAAATACCAACCTGATCCTCCGCAAACGAGTCAGCAATAACTTTGGGACTCGAGTCAACAACTTCGCCAATACTCTTGAGTGGTCCGTGCAAGCGCGGATGTGGCATACACTACACGAAACCAAACAAACGGAACAAATAGAAAGAAATGGAAAACATACACGAAAAAATAGAAATAAAGACAATTAATGACTCCTATGACTCGAACAAACTAACAAGACAAAGCACGCATATAGAAATTAAGATCTCAAAAAGTAAAATTAACGCAATTACCAAGTGTCCCCGGCAACGGCACTAAAAACTTGATGCGTGCTAATATATATACGTATATATATATATACGTATATATATATATATATATATGATTAAGTTCATTTGAGAAGACTCATATATTGCGAGAAGAAAAAGAGGAAATCTAAATCACTAAAAAAACTTGGTAATGGTTTAATTTTGTTTAAAATCATTTTCCTACACACAAATGAGAAAGGTATAAACTAAAAAAAAGCATTAAATTTTTATTTTCTTATGTATTTTTAGTGTTTTAAGTTTACCTACACATATGTAAGTTATGTGTAAGTAACATAACCTACATATGATTTCAACATGTGTAAGTTTAACAAATAAACGAAATTTATCAAATTTTATTTTTCGAATATCAAATTGATGAATAAATATTGCAATTTAATCATTTTTGTACATGTTAAAAAAGTTTTTTTATTGAAAAAATGAAGAATTTAGTAATTTCTTACACTTCTCGCAATATTTACTCTTCTCGCATGAACCTTCCCCTATGTATATATATATATATATATAAATTAACTAAAAAAACCTAAGTTGTAATATTTATAAAACCTAGACTCGATCACTATTTCACACACAACCAGTATTGGACCGGTCAATTGGAATATAGCGTACGTAAGATCGGGTGTCGACCCACAGACTCTATATATTACGTCTAAAATAACTTTAAAGGATTTACTTACTAGACACGACAATTAAAATAAAGATTATTTGAAAGTGGGAATTTATTAATAACTAGCTTGCATAAAAGTAAAGATAACACCCAAGACGAATTAAACAGATGAGGAGTAAAAAAACCACCTAGACCCGACTCCCTAGTTGCTTGAGTTATTAGTTTGTTAGAAAAAGTTTTGACATTGGACTGAGATCTTAAAATAATCAATGACCCAAACACCGATATGACCCTCAACCCTTTTGGAGAACACACCTATAGGTTTCTATCAAACTATTAAATAAACCAGTTTAATAATTAGACTTCCTCACAGTCGTCGAAGGTTTTACGATTTAGTACCTATTTTGGTCAAAAATCGATAGAACCAAATTAGTAAAGTGAGGTTGTGTGTTTTAATGAAAATGATGATAAATATGCAAAAATGTAAGACGAACACAAGGATTTATAGGAGGAAAGCCCTTGATCAAGATGTGATCTCCAGCACAAAAACCTCGGGTGCTGATAATCGTCTATCACCGATTTATTGATATATAAATTATGAATACAACTCGAGAACTATGATGGTTGTTACAAGTAATTATGTGTGAGCAGAGAAATCAATCGAGAGAGAAGAAGATCAGAATATGTTTGTGTTTCAGCCATCTAGCCTCCTTTTTATAATATAAAAGAAGAATAATGTCCTAAATAATCTCCTAAGTTTATGCCACTATCCGTTACTTGGCGTTGACCACGATTTCAGCTGATTTCGCAACCTCCTTGACAGAGATATTAGGTAGACATAGTCTTCTAGCCGTTGCCTGCATTAATACTCATATATAAAACACGTGGAGAATAAGCATCAAGGATCCTTAATCCTGCAAACGCTAAGGATACTTGATTTAGCGTGTTCAGGATACTATATTCACGACGTCTAAAATCTGACCCTAACAATTGCCCCCAATATGGCAGTTGTGGATGTTGAACAGTTGCCATATTGCACACTAAATTTGAACTAGTCGTTATTTGCAGTGAACGACTTTGCTGGATTTGTTGAGATTCTGGATACGAACAAGTTTGTTGATGCATTCTTGTCTTTAGACCAAAGTGTTCGATCCTTCAAGTCCAAGATTATTTATTCCGAAGAAATTGAATGTTCTAATTCCTTCACAATGTCAAGTAAGTAATTAAGAGATAAGTAGGATATATTAGTAATAAAAATGCCATATGTTTGGTCGTGTGATAGGTGCTCATAAATCTTTTGTGAAGTCTACCAGGTTTGTTCTTGATGATATCGACAGTCACCTTACTTCCAACGCCATTAAGAAAGAAACTCCAGCCAGTCACATGATTCCCTAGTTTGTCACGACTCGTTTTAAGTATGTTGCCCATAAAAGAAAGAAATCTTCCAAGCCTGAAGACGATTTCGATAGCACAGAAAAGCATCTCCAAAAGACCATTGTTGAGGTAAGGATCCTTGATTCTGCATATGAGATATAAATAGAATATTGATTTTAAGGATTAGGTATGATCCTTCAGACAATATGAAGGGTATCGAAGGTGGATGGATCCTTTGTTTGTAAGGATGAAGCCTTTAGTATCCTTCTTTTATTCTTCTGCATGTTAGCATTAGCATTGACAAATAATTATAGCCCGGGTGAATGATCCAAATATTGCTGATGAAACCCGGTTTAAATCTTTTGGTAAGACTAATATATGACCTTAATCTTTCAGCTATATGTTGCATAAAATTATGTTTCTCATGTTATTTATAGAAAATGTTTTTTATGTAACAAATTAGATTTATATAATGTTTCACAATCTTTTGAAAATAAGATTTCGATGAAGTAAATAAACAAGTAGAAATCCTACCAGAGAATCCTAATTAGGATTAGGTTACTTATGCTCCCTGTAGAGAAATAAAATATGATCAACTGAATTTAAAGATTCTAGATCCTTAAATGTGAGTATAAACTTGTGAATATATCTTGGGATTAAACCAAATAAACTGGGGACAAACCCAAATATCACTGGAAACAAGCCTAAATAACACTAGGGACAAGCCCATAGAACCTTAGAAACAAGTCCAAACTTTTAGTGACATGATAATGTCAAAACCTTAGTTAGAACTTAATCTCATTGCTTGCATAGAACTGAAAATTTAAAACAGTAAATCTGCATATTTTAGGATCCTGGATCCTTATAAATAGCTGGTTGTAAAGCTGCAAATATATCTTGTGATTTACATAAATAGATTGGCAAGACATTTTAATTGGCAACAAGGACTTTTATTTTACTAGCGACAAGGCCTTTTATTTAACTGGCGACAAGGCCCTTAATTAACTGGAGACAAGGCCCTTTGTTTAACTAGCGACAAGGCCCTTTGTTTAACTAGCGACAATGCCCTTTGTTTAACTGACGACAATGCCCTTAAGATAAACAGGGATTTACGCCCGTCCCGGGTCTGCCCAATCGTAAGTGACACTGAAAAATGCCAAAACTTAACTAACATGAAAACGTAGAAGCCTTAGGATAACGCAAGTATGGTACGTCTACCATAAACTTTAGGATCCAACATATGACCAACAACAATGAAATTGTCAGCCACATATAGTATACTGGTCCCATTGCCTTGAAACATACGTGGATAACATTCGCTACTAACGATCTTAGAAAAGGTGAAAACCTTTTAAACTTTATAAGGTATTGGATACCTTAAACTTAGGAGAGAGGTGGCCAACCTCTATAATTTCCACAAAAGTGACTTAGCTTTCTACAAAACTTTGAAATTTAATGAGATTGGATGTTCAATGCATTAACATCATCGTTTATTAAGAAGGTTTAATACGGTGAATTAAAAAAGTATTAGATGATACCAATCGTAGGATCCTTGACCTCTGGAGGATCCTACATCCTTGTTATATGAAGTAGTTTTTAAGATGTATTGCATTCCATGCTCTTGGTAGGGGAACTCCTTCCATTGTATGCAATCGATAAGCTCCTTTTTACAGCTTCAGCTTCAATTAAATATGACCCTTCCCATTTTGGAGCCAATTTACCATCTGCCGGATTAGTCGTATCCGGAAAAGCTTTCCTTAATACATATCACCTTCTTGGAATCTTCTTATTCTGATATTCTTATTGTATGGCCCAGCTACCCTTTGTTGATAAGCAGCAATTCTGAGTTTAGCCAAATCTCTAAGTTCATCAACAGCTTCCAAATCTTGGATAAGGGATTCTTTATTTAATTGAGGATCCGGAATGCTTGTTCTGGCTGTAGGAACCACCATTTCTATAGGAATAACAGCCTCTGCTTCAAATACCAAAGAAAATGGTGTTTGACCCGTAGCACTCTTTGGAGTAGTCCTCTCAGCCCATAAGACATAAGGTAACTCTACACCCCACTTCCCTTTCTTGGATCCTAGTTTTTTCTTTAAGTTGTTGATGATGATCTTTTTAGTGGATCTTGCTTGTCCATTGGCTTGAGGATGAACTGGAGTGGATGTGATCTTATTTATACCCCGGCTGTCATAAAAGTTACTGGTTCTTTTCCCAATAAATTGGGAACCATTGTCACATAAAATTTCTGAAGGAATACCAAATATAGTAATAATGTTTCTTTTAATGAAAGATATTACCTACCTTTCTTTGACTTGAGCAAAGGATTCAACTTCTATCCATTTAGAAAAGTAATCCGTCATTGCAAGTATGAATACTTTTCCTCCTGTTGCTTTTGGTAATTTACCTACTATGTCCATGCCCCATTTCATGAACGGCCATGAAGATATAAAAGGATATAAAGGTTCTGCAGGTTGATGAATGATGTTACTATGTCTTTTGCATGCATCACACTTTTTTGAATAGTTCATAGCATCCTTTTTCACCGTAGTCCAGAAGTATCATGCTCTAAGAATCCTTGAGAATAATGATCTGCCCCCAGTGTGATTCCGTAATCTCCTTGATGGAAATCTTTTAAGACTTCTTGGATTTCAGGGTCCTCGATGCATCTTAGATATGGACCTACAAGAAACTTTCTATATAATATGCTGTTTAATATAATAAATAGAGATACCTTGATTCTGAAGGCTTTAGGATTTTCTCATATTGGGATTTCTCCAATTTCGGTGAATTCAATGATCGGTTGAATCCAGGATCCTTGGATGTCTGAGAGGATGAAGGATCCTAAAGTTAGTTTTCTGTATCAATCTCCATTATCCTTCCTACATCGATAGCCGAGTAAAGGATATGAATGATAGGAATTTTCAAATCCTCTGGAATCTTCAATGATGATGCTAGATTTGCTAAGGCATCTGCCCCTGCATTTTCCTCTCTTGGTACTTGTACGATACTAAAAGAATCGAAATTCTCTTCAAAAGCCTTAACTATCTCAAGATATTTAATTAATTTTTCACTTTTAGCTATTTAAGAACCATTAAAATGATTAGTTACCAACAATGAATCAACATATACTTGAAGATACCGGATCCTCATGTGTTTGTCTAATGCAAACCTGCTATTAAAGCTTCATATTCAGCTTTATTATTAGTGGCTTGAATTTCACAAGCTATGGATTGAGGTATTATGTCCCCTCTGTGGCGATTTTAGTAGGACACCAAAACCTGGTCCCTAATGTTTGATGCTACATTAGTGAAGAGTATCCAAGGATCCTTGTCTCTTCTAATTGTTAAACTTCCAAATCTGCTTCTTCTTGCAAGTCACTAGTAAAATCCATAACAAAGTCTGCTAGTGCTTGTGATTTGATGGAATTCTTTGGTTCATACCTAATATCATATCTACTGAGCTTCACAACCCATTTAGCCATCCTACCTGACATCTCTGGTTTTCTAAGAACATTCTTAATAGGATAGTTAGTCTTAACAATAATAGGATGAGTTTTAAAATAATGCCTTAACTTAGTAAAAGCCATGATTAAAGCAAGTATCAATTTTTCAAGATGAGAGTACTTGGCTTTAGCATCAAGAAGGATTTTACTTATACCGGATGTTGTTGACCTTCATAATCTTTTACCAAGACCACGGTTACTACATTACCTGATATAGCTAAATACAAGATCAAGGATTCTCCCTTGATTGGTTTCATCAGAGTTGGTGCTGAGGACATGTAATCCTTAATAATCTTTTACCAAGACCACGGTTACTACATTACCTGATATAGCTAAATACAAGATCAAGGATTCTCCCTTGATTGGTTTCATCAGAGTTGGTGCTGAGGTTATGTAATCCTTAAGAGCTTTGAGCGTAGCTTCATGCTTCTCTGCCCATTCAAACTTTTTTGTTCTTTCTGAGTATATCATAGAAGCCTTTGCATTTCTCTGATGATCTTGATATGAATCTGTTCAAGGCTGCAATTCTTCCGGTTAGCCTTTGAACGTCTTTTACATTTTTTGGCGACTTCAAGTTAATACGAGCTTTAATTTGCTCAGGGATAGCTTCTATTCATCTCTTTATCGCCACAAATCCTAGAAACTTTCTAGCTTTTACACCGAAGTGGCACTTTGAAGGATTGAGTTTCATGTTGTATTTATCTAGAATGTTGAAAGCTACTTCGAGCACTTTGAGATGGTCTTCACTTTTTTCTGATTTGACCACCACATCATCTATATATACTTCCATTGTGTCACCAAGCTGGTCTTTAAACATCATGTTGACCAGCCTTTGGTAGGTAGCACATACATTTCTTAATCCAAAAGGCATAGCAATATAGCAATATATGATGGTAGGAGTCATGAATGTTGTATCTTCTTGATCAGATTGTTCCATCTGAATTTGTTGAAATCCAGACGAGGCATCAATAAAAGTTAACAACTCATGTCCTGCCACAACATCCACCATGGATTCAGTGTGTGGTAAGGGGAAAGGATCCTTAGGATATGCTTTGTTTAAATCAGTAAAATGGACACATACCATCCACTTTCCATTTTTCTTTTGAGCGACCACAACATTGGCTAACCATCGAGGATACTTAACTTCCTTAATCATACCTGCCTTTAAGAGTCTGTACACCTCTTCTTGAATGATTATGTTTCTTTCTAGTGCAAATTTCCTTCTCTTTTGATGTATAGGCCGAAAATAAGGATCAACACCCAATTTATGAGTAATAATGTCTTTAGATATACCTGTCATGCCTTCATGTTTACAAGCAAATATGGAATTTCTTCGTTTGAGGAAGGCTATAAGTTCCTCAATATTTGCCTTTGGATTCAGGATCTTCAGGATCAAGCGATACTTCTTTCACATCCTGCTCTTCTGATCTTTTAACCTCCTTAGTCGGTTTCTATAATTGCTATAATGTTGTTGGCCTTGAGGCTGACTTATTGGAAGATGTATGATAGTTTTTTGCTTCTTGCTGATCGTTGTTGATTTTTACCACACCCCAAGGGGTTGAAAATTTTACACATTGATGGTATGTTGAGGGGAATGCTTTCATTTCATGTATTCGATTGAGTAATCTATAAGTGATTCATTATTAGATTGAGTAACTCTATATAGATCACTAGTTAATCTTTCAAAGGTTCTACTACAAGAAAATGGATTGTTAAAGAGATTAACTAGGTGAGAAAATGAAGTAATATAGTAAGGAGGAAGACTTAGCAGCCATTTTAAAGCGGAACTAGTGAGCGTAGATCCAAAACCCTTGCACAAACAGGTTTCTTTAATTTTTCTAAAATGGGAATGATCTCCACCTTTCCCCTTTACTAAGCCATATGTTCCTTAGGATCAGATGATTCATCATATAGTTTCATATTTGGAGTTTGAAATCGTTTAGGGATCTCAGCATCACAGATTGGTGGAGCAAATCTCGAAATTCTTTGACTTCCCACGGGAATTTCAAGAATAGGTATGACTCCTCCTGGAACGCTGGATATCATATCCTTGAGTTTTCGCATTTCCCGACCATTGTTGCACTGATACATGTATCCTGCATCGAGCCAAAGTTAGTGTTTAAGGATTGATTATTGAAATTGTTACCTCCTGGTTGAGAATACTCTGTTCCATTATAGTATTCTGAACAAGGCATCTCGGTGGTGACAGATGGTACAGTAGTAGAGTTGGTCTGCATAGGTATAATATTTCCATCATGGACTTCAGTAACTCTTGGCCACTACATGCTTAAGGATCCTTGATTCTGGAAGGAGGATCCTTGATTCTGATTGAGGGGAGGACCTAGAGGATATTGTATTGAGGATCCTGCTTGATGGAAGGATCCTTGAGAGATAGAGGATCCTGGAAAGACTGAGCATCCTGGTGGACTAAAGAATCCTTGATGATTTTGGATTGAAGATCCTTGCTGAAACGTTATAGATGAAGGTTGAACCATAGATCCTATAGTTTGTTGCGCTAAGGACCCCGAGGTGTTGAAATCAAGTGCTTTTGGCATAAAGGGACTGGCTTCTTGGCCCTCTTGATATCTTCAATTTTCTGAATTTGTCATGTTTTGCTGCTCCATATATGCTTTCATCTACAAACACAACATAGAAATATCATTGTTAGAAGTTACCGTAGAGGTTGCAGCAGGAGGTTTTGATCCTTGGAAGATAGCAGTTGGCTTTTTATTTGTAACATCGTTGATCTTCACTAGTCCCAAAGATGAACTCGACAGTGGCACAAAAGATGATGATGAAGGCATGCTTGATGAAAAAACTTTTGATTGAGAATCCATTGAAATGCAGAAAAAGAAAAAAGACGAATTGAATGGAAAATTGAGATGAATGAAATAAAGAGAATGGTGATTAAAACAACACTCACCACCAAATTGTTTTGGTCAAAAATCGATAGAACCAAATTAGTAAAGTGAGGTTGTGTGTTTTAATGAAAATGATGATCAATATGCAAAAATGTAAGATGAACCCAAGGATTTATACGAGGAAAAGCCGTTGATCAAGATGTGATAACCGACATAAAACCTCGGCTGATGACAATCGTCTATCACCGATTTATTGATATAGAAATAATGAATAAAACTCGAGAACTATGATGGCTGTTACAAGTAATTGTGTGTGAGCAAAGAAATTAGTCAAGAGAGAAGAAGAAGATCTGAATATGTTTGTGTTTCAACCATCTAGCCTCATTTATATACTATAAAAGAATTAAAATCGTCCTAATTAATCTCCTAAGTTTATGCCAATATCCGTTAGTTGGCTTTGACCACGATTTCAGCTGATTTCGCAGTCTCCTTGACCGAGATATCAAGTAGACTTGGTCTTCTAGCCGTTGCCTGCATTAATACTCATAAAACACACTGAGAATAAGCATCAAGGATCCTCAATCCTTCAAACACTAAGGATTCTTGATCCAGCGTGTTCATGATACTATATTCACAATGGCTAAAATCTTAGCCCTAACAGTTTCTATATCGTTTACCTACCTCATAGTATGACAACCTAAGGTAATTTCCCTTATTTAATTGACACTAGTAAACACCGTAGTTTAACTGAACCTAGACCACTCTTCATATAAATGAACCTAGTTATTCAACTACTTAGACCTACTAGTTAAACTATCACCTCACGAGTACTAGCTTAGCTACACATTCTTATTAGTTTAATCCAATTTATCATTCTTATTGTTTTAGTGCACCTAAACCATAAACTAGTCACTAACACAAAGTCTGCGACCTAACCCAACTCTATTGCATGAAAGACATTCATCAAGAACTAAGTGGAATAAATAAACCAACTCAAACCAAATCAAATATGTAATAGTGCATCAATCAATCAAAAGTAATAATTTACTAAATCGTAAAATAAACCAACGTTTAAGAATCATCCAACAAAACAGGAAAACAAAGCAACTAGTCATCTTTGGCATAGGCGGTTCAAAGAATCTAGCCAACGATTATGTGTAATAATAAAAACACAAGTTCAATAGAAGTAAACATAATGGAAAACACGAGAATGAAGAAACAATGAAAACCTAGAGGTCCAAGAAGCAATCCTTGATCCCCCGAACTTCAAATGCTTAGATTTCATCTTTCTAGCCTCAAAAACACTTCACTTTTGCTCCAATTCGTACTCCAAACGTTCATCGAGGCTAGGCTAAACATATAGGATAAATATATAATGCAAAGGGGCAAAAACGTCGAAAACTCTGGAAAAACAACTTCATCGCGTCACGCGACGAGGATTTAGTTGTTGCCGCATGTATCCTCGTGCAAAACCACCACCACAAGCCCCTAGGGGCACCGCGTCGCACGGCCAGACCCCCTAGGCTGGTCGCGCAGCATGGTGACCTCTTTGGTGTGTTTTGTTCCTTTGTTTTCGCGTTACGATTTGCTCGTAACTTCGTTTTGCGTCCCGTTTTAGCCTACGATCTTATTTTATCAAGATCTTTTCATCATTTCATCAACATGGGACCTACAAAACATGTTTGGATCAGTAGTAACAAAAACTTAAAGAAAAACTAATTAAAACGACTCAAAACGGAAACAAACTCTACACCTAATTCGTGGAAACCAAATCCAAACCACAAACCACTTTCTAATTCGGATTGGTTTTCGGATTGAACCGCGTTCTATTTCAAGGATAGAAAGAATCAGTTTGCGATATCAACATCATAAAGTTATATCCAAGGTAAAGTTAATGATTTATAATCCATATATGGCATTGGTTATTGAGATAAATGAATTGACAAACTATAAAATATAGATTATAATAGTGTATCACCTAATTCGGTTTATTCAATTCAAACCAAATTCAAAATCTTGAAACCTAAACCAAACCACAAACCAAATTACATATTCAGTTTTCAGTTTGAACCAAACCAAAAACCAAAAATATAATTCGATTTGGTTTTAAATGATTCGGTTTTGGTTTGGTATTTGGTTTAATCGGTTTGGAACCAAATATTGAACTCCCTACCCTAGATATTGAATTGGAAGTAGGCAAGCAGAATACCAGTGTCATATCTATTCCTTGGTTTTGCATGAAGGATAGAATATAAGGGACAAAGGAGGACAAAAACTCCATGTGTGAATCGTATATGCCATATGAGACGTCACACCACGATACTGGCCAAACAATTCAGGAAAAGCGGAAATGTCATGTCAAGCACCAGAATACTATAAACAGTGTCGGGATGATTAACTTCTACACTACTTGAATGGTATCAAGTTAGGACCATGAAATTTTAAGTATTAGTAGGATGGCAATTGAAATGGTATATAACACTTCAAAGCTCGTACGCCTCACACGTACGAGATAATACGTCTTTTAAGATTTTGGCATATGTTCAAACAAGACACATGCTCACATATAATGTATTGTAGCTTGAATAACCTTCAGCATATGTCATCATAAATAGACATTAGAACTTTGTCCAAATATACTGTATGAATATGTTTGTGCTACGTGGTTGGCATAACATGGCGACCCGGTCACATCTTCTTCATACAAATTGTGACGCCATCCTTCGGCCATAGTTATTGAACACTTGGACAAAACAGATCAAAAGTAAAGAAAGTATGGGTTGTAGTTCAACGATCACTTATATCCATATACCCATGAACACACATACATATTTGGTAATAATGTTCTACGACAACTATCACGAAACTAATATATTTTCTCTATTTGGACAGTTTATTATCCAATTAAAAAATCATTTACCTTTAATGCCTAAAACCTCAAATCTCATTTAGAAACTCTAGTTTCTAATCCTCATTAGAGCTTTAAGTTCATTACACATATTTAAGACACTGTTCTTTAGGTTGAGTTTTAAGAAGACCATTCAGTGCCTTATTCCTCATGTTATCTAATTTCATCACATGGTTGTTTTTATCAAGTGTGGATTATGCACTTGGTTTACCTTGTATAATACATGCTTGTATTATAAGTTTTGATAAAAACATGAGAATTGAATCCTTTTATTCATTTTAATCCTTATCTATATGTATGCAAACCTATGTTTACTCACAAGTTAATTCGTTAGTTGAATAATATTTTTTCACGTGTTTTTAGGAAATGTTGTTATGTGGCATATCTATATGTTTCATCTATGACATGTTGGACTTAGATTAATAATGTATCATTTATTATGGTGTATTGTCAGGTTGTTTGTCTACATTTTAAATCAATGCAATTTAAATTTAATATTATTTTAGTTATTATAGTACCATGAGCTATGAGCAGTCGATTCACTTTCGTTTGCCCCGTGGTTTCCTCCATCAGTCGAGGTGTGAAAACTATGACTTCGTACGAGATTATCTCTACGTCAATCATATGATACCATGAGAACCCTTTTTTGAAACTCTTATCCATATACACTTCGACAAGTCATTTTATGAATGATGTGCAGGAGTTCATGAGATGGAATAATTTCATCTTCTCTTTGAAAATACCACTGATGTTAGGGTGATAAAATGGATGTTTAAAGGAATAAATGATAGAGTTTATATGTGTTTGTATGTGTTTTTCAAGTGGTTTTTATGAATAAGATAACTATGCATAAATGTGTGAATTGCAGGTAAAATGGTGCTTTTGGACCATGCATTAAGAGGTATAGAAGGGGGACGTTGATTACACGAATGTTGGAGGCTAAAGACAAGGCAAATGAAGGTTTTATTAAGGCCTTTGGCGTAACCTACGCTAGCTCGCGTAGGCTACGCCAGCCCAAAATAAGAATCAACAGAATGGCCTCTGGCGTAGCCTACTTTAGCTCGCGTAGGATACGCCAGCCAATTTTAAAAGTGGACAGAAAGGTTGCTGGCGTAGGCTACGCCAGCCTATTTTAGGAAATGTGTTTTTAGGTCGGATTTTGACCTATTTAAACACCCTATCAACCCCATTCGAACTCACTCGAGTTTTTGACGATTTTTTGGAGTTCAACTAAGGTCTTGGCATCATTTCGTCACTCCCAAACATCATTCCATCATCTACAATGCTTAGTTCATCAACTTTTGAAGAATCAATCAAGAACATGAGCGGCTAAACCACCCGTGTTCATCTCCGGGTGGATGGTTAGTGTTAGTTAATGTCTAATTAGGGTTTTATGTGCTAGACACAAGTTAAATGTTTGGTTTTGTTTAAATATTATAATTTGTCTATGAATTTGATATTTGGATGCAATTGAATGTTTGGTAGTCTTGTGAGTTTGTGATCAATAGTTTAATTAATGGTTATAGCATTTTTTTTAAAAACTTGTATGTCATTCACTAGCCAAGCTAACTAGTAATCAACATTCGAGCCGTTTTCCTACATGGTTATAACTTGTACTTCTAAACAAAACCACTAGGTCCGGCATTGGTTTGGATCCGGCCAACACAATGAAAATTGGTCGTCAAGTCATCTAATTTAACTACCCGTGAGTCTAGTTATTAGCACGCTTTAACCTATGATCACAACTATCTATGTCTATGTAGATTCTAGCATGTTAAACCTAATTGCATATCTTTCCGAAACCTAAACCCGGAGGTGATCCATTTTCCATTATAATCACAATCAATTTAATTATTTGCAATTGTTTTCTTTATAAGTTTTTAGTTTTATAAACAAAATCACTTTTCACAGCCAAGTGGCAATAGCATAATCTAGTTTAATTATTTATTTGTTTTCTCAATCAAGCTAAAATACATCATCCACTAATTTCATGTGGCTCGACATTCCTGCTTGCCCTAACTAATCTTTGATCGTCACTTTGACACCGATTAAGCTAAAATACATCATCCACTAATTCCAGGTGACTAAGACACTTTTTACACTTATCTTTGATCGTCACTTCGACACCGATCAAATTTTGGTGCCGTTGCTGGGGAATCGGTGCGCTTGGTGTTAAATTAGTTTGATTTTTATTGTCTCTATTTTTGTGTTATACAGGTTGTGTTTTCATATGCAGGTGACTGTTGCATGCATACTCGTCATTCGGGTAAGAGATCACCACTTTTGTTTGACCCGGAAATTGAGAAATCCACGAGGGAGAACCGTCTTCTTCAACGGACAAGTTTGCTTGTGAAGCCGATTTCACAAGGAAGCAACACAACCACCCAAAGTTAAAGTTCTAGTTCCTCTAATTCCAAAGAAATGGACAACAAACCACCCACCAACCAACAACAAAACACACAACCAGCACCACAAAACCAATCTCCCCAATTCACAACCGACGATCTCGGTTTCTAATACCCCATTCCACCACAAACCGTACAACCCACAAGCTCAAATCAAAACCCACCTCAACCACGAAACTCACCTCCAATACTAAACCAAAACCATTACTAAGCCAAAGAAGAACCTAGAACACGTCCTTTCACCCAACATGTTGATGACCAATACTTCACTCGCAATCCGGGTAAGACTCCTACGGGGTATGAGGAAGATGAAAGCATGAGGGAACATGTGGATGGTAGTGATGATTATCAAAGGCAAGGTTTTGGTGCCTATGGCTATGAAGGTGAAGGTGAGGGATATGAAGAGGAAGATGGCTCATATGATGAAGTTTATAACTACAATCAAAGACCACCACATAGGAGACAAGGCATGATGGGTCATGAGCAACAACTGAAAAGGGGATTGAACAATAGAAGAAACCCACCACCACAAGGAAGGGCAAATGTGTATGGTGGAGGTTACGGTGGAGGTAGAAGAGGTGAAAATAGAAATGGGGGAGGGTATGATGAGTTTGATGAAGAAAGTGTGAATAGCCATTACAGACCGGCGGTGAATGATAATCCGGGACCGATTGTAATGCCAAACCGACGGGAGAGGCAATTTGAGATTAGACCCAATTACTTGGCAATCTTACCTAAATTCTAGGGCAATGCAACTGAAGAACCGTATTTCCACTAGGATGAATATCATGCTATTTGTAGCACGATTGGTGGACCACATGTCAATCAAGAGGAGGTCAAACTTATACTATTTAAGTTCTCTTTGACAGATAAGGCCAAACAATGGTATCACATGCTGCCTAGCAATAGTATTCATACATGGCATGAGTTGCAATAGGAGTTCCTAGATGAGTTTTATCCTATGGCAAAACAAGTGATGCAATCGAGAATATAAGGCTTTTCCAAGTGAGCCTCTCCATGAGGCGTGGGCTAGATTCAAGGAGCTTGTTAGGTTGGTACCCCACCATGAGATGAAGAAGTGTGAATTAATCAGGACATTCTGTGATGGATTGACAGATGAAGAGATCAAGTATGTGAGATCTACAAGTGGGGGTAAGTTTTTGACAAGGAATCCGGATTTTGAATGGAATTTCTTAGAAGACATGGCAAAAGATTCAAAGACTCAAGCATCGGCTAGGAGAAAGAGTAAGGGTCAATATTCAAGGTACTCAAGGAGTGATGTTGAGCTTAAGGAAAGGATGAAAACACTAGAGAAACAGGTATCCAAGATGGGACGACCCGGTGGGCGAGAAGTCAAGTCGATTGGTTATGAGGTGTGTGAAGTGTGCCAAGAAATAGGGCACAATGGTAGTGATTGTCCATCAAGTATTGGAAGTGGTGAAGAGGAGATAAATCAAGTGTATTCATCTAATCAAAAACCATATGATATGAATTCCAATACATATCATCCAGGTTTGAGAAATCATCCCAATTTTTCATATGTTAACCCATCTAACCAATTGAATCCTAATTTTCAGGTACCCAATCAAGGAGCTCAAACGCAACAACAAGGAGGGTACCAAAGGCAATTCAATCAAGGTGGGCAACAAGGTGGTTGAAACACCCAGTTTTTTTTTTTATATATATATAAAAATCTCGCAATTCATATCAGAGTAGGTCCCAAGTATACGTCCAAAATTTGTCACTCACGTGACTATTTTCACTATAAATTATAGTTTTACAAAAGAGTCATTACAACGAATATTACACAACTTTTATTTAAACAAAGATAACTTCCACTGGTCGATCCGATGCCGGTCTTTAGTCCTCTTCCACTTTCTTCCCTGAAAGTATACATGAATATCACATTAGCCATAGCTAAGTAAGTACACGTCGCCACTTTAATTTCTGAGACCACATGTCTGTAATTTATTTTTGAGACCACCGTCTCTATTTTTATTCACTGAGACCACCGTCTCTATTTATTCACCGAGACCACCGTCTCTATTTATTCACCGAGACCACCGTCTCTATTTTTTTATTCACCGAGACCACCGTCTCTATTTTTTATTCACCGAGACCACCGTCTCTATTTTTATTCACCGAGACCACCGTCTCTATTTATTCATCGAGACCACCGTCTCTATTTATTCACCGAGACCACCGTCTCTATTTATTCACCGAGACCACCGTCTCTATTTTTTATTCACCGAGACCACCGTCTCTATTTTTTATTCATCGAGACCACCGTCTCTATTTATTTATCATATATTTCAACAAGATATATATATACTACTCAAATTTTCAACAGTAATAATCACATAAATATTTAAGACCCATCGGTCTATATATGTTCCAAATTAATATATATCAAACACATAATGATATTATTAATCATATTGAAACATAACAATAATCATGTATACTTTTAAGAGTTTGTATACTTACTTTTGATATTAATAACTCGTGTATGAAAGATAACTTATTTTTGCTTGTTGCAGTAGAACACGTATCCAAAAGAAATTACTCGTATTTTATCTTGCTCGCTTTATACTCCTCAACCTACTCATATAAAGTTTGGTTTCTTTCTCTTTCTTATACTCCCAATTCAAACAACTAGAGTTGTATATATATACCCACTGTAAACAGTCGTTAAATTTTATATTGTTTCACCAATGATGACAACTTTGATAGATGTCACATAAAAACTCTTTTTAACTGCCACGTATCAAATATGAGGAATATGTGTACATATCAATTTGAATATCTATCCAATTATATCAGCAGCCATACACTATCCTTAAAACATTGTTAAATATTATTTTGATAATGTTAGTTTTAATTTTCTTTTGCAAACAATAATAATTTACGCATGTTAAGACATGCATATATTAATTATCACAAATTTTAATTTGCTCTAATAATGTGACGATGTTTAAAATTAAAACTTGTTTATAGATATTGAAAATATACGACTCACATTTTTATTTTATTTTAAAAAAACGGGATGTTACAAACTCTCCCCCTTATTTAGGTTTCGTCCTCGAAACCTTATTATATAAATAACTCAGGGTAATATTTTCTCATCTCATCCTCGGCTTCCCATGTGGTATCAGAACCACGTCGATGTTTCCACTGTACTTTCACTTGATTTATTACTTTATTTCGAAGTTGCTTAACTTTGCGATCAAGAATCGCTATCGGCTTTTCCACATAGTTAAGCCTTTCATCTACTTCAATGTCATTTAACGGCACGCATGCCGTTTCATCGGCCAAGCATTTTCGCAGATACGAAACGTGAAATGTGTTATGGATACCATTTAGTTCTTCTGGTAATTCTAAACGATATGCCACCTTCCCCACACGAGCAATGATTTTAAACGGACCAATAAACCGTGGACTTAACTTTCCACGTTTTCGGAAACGAATCACACCTTTCCATGGGGAAACTTTTAACATTACAAAATCCCTCACTTGGAATTCAATCGGACGTCTCCGCTTATCAGCATATGACTTCTGTCGATCTTGTGCTGCTTTCAAATGCTCCTTAATTTGATCGATCTTTTCATTTGTTATATTTATCACTTCTTTATTTTCAAGTTCTCTTTCTCCGATTTCTCCCCAGCACACAGGAGTGCGACATTTTCTACCATAAAGCATTTCAAATGGGGCACTCTTAATGCTCGAATGGTAACTATTATTGTAGGAGAACTCTACAAGGGGCAAATACTTGTCCCAACTGCCACCAAAATCAATAATGCAAGCACGCAACATATCTTCAAGAGTTTGAATCGTTCTCTCGCTTTGCCCATCTGTCTGTGGGTGATACGCCGTACTAATTAATAATTTAGTACCCATTTCTTCTTGAAACTTTCTCCAAAATCTTGAGGTAAAACGAGTGTCTCTATCAGATACAATAGATACTGGCACTCCATGACTTGACACTATCTCACTAACATACACTTCCGCCATTCGCTCTGACGAATAACTTTCACGAATGGGTATAAAGTGAGCACTTTTTGTCAAACGATCGACAACTACCCATATTGCATCATAACCTTTGGCCGTTTTAGGCAGCTTCGTCACTAGATCCATTGTAATATGCTCCCATTTCCATAATGGAATTTCAAGTGGTTGCATCTTCCCATATGGCTTTTGGTGTTCAGCTTTGACCTGTAAACAAGTCAAACACCTCTCCACATATTTAACAATGTCTCTTTTCATACCAGGCCACCAATATTCCTTCTTCAAATCATTATACATCTTGGTCGCACCTGGATGGATTGAATAGTTAGATTTATGTGCCTCATCCAAAATTATTGTTTTAATCTTACAAGTCCAAGGAATCCAAATTCGTCCAAAACGAACTTTAATTCCTTTATCATTTTCTTCAAGATGATGGACTTGACCGACGATTCTCTCGCGTTTCAAATTCTCCTCTTTTAGAGCCTCCACTTGTGCAAGTTTAATTTGATCAAACAAGTCTGAACTCACAATCAGTTTATATGATTTTACTTTAATTGGAGCAATAGTCTCCTTTCGACTTAGGGCATCAGCCACAACGTTGGCTTTACCCGGATGGTAAAGTATTTCACAATCATAATCTTTGACCAATTCTAACCACCGTCGTTGTCTCATATTTAATTCCTTTTTATCAAAGAAATACTTCAAACTTTTATGATCGGTATAGATTGTGCACTTTGTACCATATAAATAATGTCTCCAAATCTTTAGTGCAAATACTACTGCCGCCAATTCAAGATCATGGGTTGGATAACCCGCTTCCGTTGGCTTCAACTTCCGTGACGCATATGCTATTACTTTTCCTCTTTGCATAAGAACACAACCCAGTCCAACATGCGAGGCATCAGAATAAACAACAAAATCTTCTGTTCCTTCAGGTAAAGCTAGAACGGGAGCTTTAGTTAACTTTTCTTTCAAAAGTTGAAATGCTTCCTCTTGTTCTGGCTTCCATTCGAATTTAGAGTTCTTTCGAGTTAGCTTTGTCAACGGGGTTGCTATTTTTGAGAAATCCTGAATGAAACGTCGATAATAACCCGCTAAACCCAGAAAACTTCTAACTTCAGTTGGGGTCTTCGGAGGTAACCATTGCATAATAGTCTCTATTTTAGCAGGGTCTACTAGAATACCTTCTGCATTTACCACATGGCCCAAGAACTGAACTTCTCGAAGCCAAAATGCACACTTTGAAAACTTTGCGTATAGCTTCTCGTTTCTTAGCGTAGTGAGAATTTCCCTAAGATGTTGAGCATGATCTTTTTCTGTTCGAGAATAGATAAGGATATCATCGATAAAAACGATAACAAAACGATCAAGCATAGGTTTACATACTCGATTCATGAGATCCATGAAAACTGCCGGGGCATTCGTTAAACCAAATGGCATCACAACGAATTCATAATGCCCATAACGAGTACGAAAAGCCGACTTTGGTACATCTTCTTCTCTTACCTTTACTTGATGATATCCTGACCTTAGATCAATCTTAGAGAACCAGCTAGCACCTTGCAATTGATCAAAAAGATCATCAATCCTAGGTAAAGGATACCTATTCTTAATGGTCAATTTATTTAACTCACGGTAATCAATGCACATTCGCATGCTACCGTCTTTCTTTTTAACAAACAAAATCGGCGCACCCCAAGGTGAAACACTTGGACGAATAAAACCTTTATCCAATAGATCTTGGAGTTGTGACATCAATTCCTTCATTTCACTTGGTGCCAGTCGGTATGGCGATTTAGCCACAGGATTAGCTCCGGGAACTAGATCAATTTTGAATTCGACTTCTCTTTCCGGCGGAACACCCGATAACTCATCAGGGAAGACGTCAGAGAATTCGTTAACTACAGGGATTTGATCAAGTTCCTTTCCTTTTGTTTCCTTATCCGTCACATAGGCCAAAAATGCTTGATGCCCATGCTTTAAATAATTCCTGGCCTTTGCCATTGAGCACACAGTAATGTTGCTCTTTCTTTCTCCATAGATACACACTTGTTCTCCAATTGGTGACATGAATTGGACGATCTTTTGATTGCAAACTATCGACGCATGATGTTGGGATAGCCAGTCCATCCCAATGATTACGTCAAACTCCAGAAGCTCAATAGGAATTAAGTCGATGAAATATTCTTCCTCTTGAATATTTAGTTTACAGTTTTGACATACTTCGGATACGACAAAACTCTTATTACTAGCAACCTCGACTTCTAAGGCATTTAATAGCTTACTTCTAACAAAGGAGTTATGGCAAGCAAAATTTATGGATATGAAGGATCTACTTGCTCCAGAATCAAACAAAATGTATGCAGGTACAGAATTGATTAGAAAGGTACCTGTGACGACATCAGGTACAACTTTTGCTTCTTCTGCAGTGATTTGAAAAGCCCTGCCTCGTGGCTTCGAAACTTCAAATCTCTTGACATTTCCTGCCGTCTTGGATCCTTCAGCAACCTTGACTTCCCTTGTTTTAAGTTCCGGGCAATCGCCCCTCATGTGGCCCGGCTTGTAACAATTGAAACATAGATTGACCGGACTAGTGCATCGGGATGCTGTATGCCCAATTTTTCCACATCTATAACAACTTAAATTTTTGTAAAGACATTCCCCTGAATGTCCTCGACCGCATATGTAACAATTACGTTGTTCATTCTTTGGTCTCATCCTTGTCAAGTTTCCTGACGTTTTCAGCTTCTTTGAAGGTGTGGCAACTACTGGGATTCCAGCCTTTCTTTTCTCACCGTTCTCAATCTGCCTTTTTATCTCCATTTCTCTTTCACGAGCCCAGTTAATAAGCTCTGACAACTTCTCACACTTTGAAGGGGACACAAATTCCCTTATTTCTGCCTTTAAAATCAAATGGTAGCGATTTAACCACATACGTTCTGTAGCTACCAATGAAGGACAAAACTTAGCTTTATCGAAAAATTCTGCCGTGATTTCATCTACAGACTGGTGTGTTTGATGCAAGTGGAGGAATTCTTCAGCAATTCTATCCACCGCCGCTTGTGGACTGAAATGTTCTAAGAATATCACCTTGAATTCACTCCACGTCATTTTTCGTATGGTTTCTTTACCCTTTTCCACTTTGATCATATCCCACCAGTCTTTTGCCCTCTCACGTAATTGGCTCGTAGCAAAGATTACCTCGTCACTTGTATCACAATGACTTCTATCAAATATACTTTCCATTTCAGTAATCCATCTATGACTTATCAAGGGGTCAATCTCGCCTTTGAATTCTAAAGGCTTACACGCCATAAAGTCTTTATAAGCACACCGACTTTTCTCCTTTTCTTTATTTGATTCTTCCTGATTATTCACTTTATCAGGACTAAACTGCTCGTGGGGATTCTTAAACTTTGATAGCTCGTCATGAATTAAGTTTCTCACAGAACTTTGCACTTCTGCAAGAAGAAATTGGATGTTTGCTTGAAAAGCCTTTCCCACTTCTGTTGATATTTGATTCCTTATCCTTTCGGATAAAGGATTTTCATCACGTTCTCGTCTTGGAGAGTACACCGTTCTCTCCTCGTTACTATCAAACTTTTCATCACCAGAGTGACGACTTTGCTCTTCATGGTTTGTCATAACTCGTACTGAAATATTAGTACTAATTAGTGTACGTTTTACCCTACGACATTCGCAGGTTTATATTTTTATCATACGTACACTTATATGCATTCTTATTCCTATATATACACGTATAGGTCAATGCATATTTTACACATTCCCTCCACTCCTTGTTATTGTTAAATACAAACTTGATCCTTCCAAGAACACACTAGTACCATGATAGGTTCAGTTGGATCGTTAATATCACTCACAATGATCAGAATAATTCGCACACACAAACAGTTCAATCACAAACACAATTCATACTGATAATTCTCTTTGTATATTGATGATCAAAGCAAATTTGTAGTACAAGTGCAGGAGAAAATAAATCACACACAGTTAACTCTCTCTCTAACGTGTAATAGTGATCTAGCCTCTCTCCTCACACTCTCTCACTACATGCTTAAAGCAACAAAATACAAGTTCAAGGAATATAACAAAATAGACCCTAAACTATATACAAACATATAAACAAAATACAAAGTAAATCTTAACTAGGAAATAACCCTAACAATATATATAACATTACATTGGCCAGATGTAATCTTATACATATTATACCCATGTTTTCTTACAATTATCATATCGTATTTTAAATAACAACTTTCAGTTTATCACAGTTTTCACAACCTTTCAACTTATAAATATAGACCCGTAATTCACAAAAATTTTCCACACAATTATACTAATTTACAATATACAATACGTATAACATATAATCAACAAGATTTAATTACGGGTCAGTGTACTTACTTGGATAGGCTTCAGACCGTCTTCGGATCGAAGTTCACCTTTGTTTATCCAGAGCACTCGTAGTTTGAGTCTAAGTATCCATATCGAATACTTAAATCCCTCAAACTAGTGCTCTGATACCAACTTGAAACACCCAGTTTTTTTTTTATATATATAAAAATCTCGCAATTCATATCAGAGTAGGTCCCAAGTATACGTCCAAAATTTGTCACTCACGTGACTATTTTCACTATAAATTATAGTTTTACAAAAGAGTCATTACAACGAATATTACACAACTTTTATTTAAACAAAGATAACTTCCACTGGTCGATCCGATGCCGGTCTTTAGTCCTCTTCCACTTTCTTCCCTGAAAGTATACATGAATATCACATTATCCATAGCTAAGTAAGTACACACTACACGTCGCCACTTTAATTTCTGAGACCACATGTCTGTAATTTATTTTTGAGACCACCGTCTCTATTTTTATTCACTGAGACCACCGTCTCTATTTATTCACCGAGACCACCGTCTCTATTTATTCACCGAGACCACCGTCTCTATTTTTTTATTCACCGAGACCACCGTCTCTATTTTTTATTCACCGAGACCACCGTCTCTGTTTTTATTCACCGAGACCACCGTCTCTATTTATTCACCGAGACCACCGTCTCTATTTATTCACCGAGACCACCGTCTCTATTTATTCACCGAGACCACCGTCTCTATTTTTTATTCACCGAGACCACCGTCTCTATTTTTTATTCATCGAGACCACCGTCTCTATTTATTTATCATATATTTCAACAAGATATATATATACTACTCAAATTTTTAACAGTAATAATCACATAAATATTTAAGACCCATCGGTCTATATATGTTCCAAATTAATATATATCAAACACATAATGATATTATTAATCATATTGAAACATAACAATAATCATGTATACTTTTAAGAGTTTGTATACTTACTTTTGATATTAATAACTCGTGTATGAAAGATAACTTATTTTTGCTTGTTGCAGTAGAACACGTATCCAAAAGAAGTTACTCGTATTTTATCTTGCTCGCTTTATACTCCTCAACCTACTCATATAAAGTTTGGTTTCTTTCTCTTTCTTATACTCCCAATTCAAACAACTAGAGTTGTATATATATACCCACTGTAAACAGTCGTTAAATTTTATATTGTTTCACCAATGATGACAACTTTGATAGATGTCACATAAAAACTCTTTTTAACTGCCACGTATCAAATATGAGGAATATGTGTACATATCAATTTGAATATCTATCCAATTATAACAGCAGCCATACACTATCCTTAAAACATTGTTAAATATTATTTTGATAATGTTAGTTTTAATTTTCTTTTGCAAACAATAATAATTTACACATGTTAAGACATGCATATATTAATTATCACAAATTTTAATTTGCTCTAATAATGTGACGATGTTTAAAATTAAAACTTGTTTATAGATATTGAAAATATACGACTCACATTTTTATTTTATTTTAAAAAAACGGGATGTTACAGTGGTTATCAAAGAAGATATAACCAAGCTCAAGAGAACCCAGAAGCATATGTTGCCAACAACAAGCCTCCTAGTGATATGGCAACAATATTGAGCATGATGAGGAAGGCGGAAGAGAAGCAAGAGAAGAGAGACGACGAAGCTAGATTGAGGGAAGAAATCCATGACAAAGCTACAGAGGCGAATACCCGACAAATCGGGCAAATGGCAGGGGACATCTCCTTACTCATGAGTGAAAGGAAAGCCGGAATGTTACCTAGTGACACAAAGGTTAATCCTGCACATCAAAGTGAAAATCCAAAGAACGTCAGAAACGTGAACATTAATTTGGCTAGTATCCTTCCTAACTCTAAAAACATTGATGATAATCTTACTGCTTTTCCTAGAGTTATTGCAGGTATAGGAGGGAAAGTTGATGAAATAAAAGATAGTGACCCAAGAGCACCCATCATTCCAATCAAAGTGGGTAAACTCAAGATAAAAAGTGCACTCTTGGATTATGGAGCTAGTATGATCATCTTGCCAGGTATGTTATATGATCTGTATGAGTTCGGTCCCTTAGAGGAAGTTGAAGCCACCGTGGTGCTAGCTGATTTGACTCAAAAACGCCCTCGTGGCATGGTAAAGGATGTGATGATAAAGTTAGGGGATTTCCACTATCCGGTGGACTTTTTGGTTCTTGACTATGCACCGGTGATGACAACGAGCAATCTCAAGTCATAGTTGGTTGACCATTTTTGGCAACTGCCGATGCTCAAATCAACTGTCAAGATGGAACAATCGACATGACCTATGAAAATCATAAGTTATGTTTTAATGTATTCTCAAAGTCAATAACTTATGTTGTTTATAATGAGTTTAGTCCAACATATGCTACTAATGAGCGTGTTCCTCCTTAATTTTCACATGTAACTGATGACACCCTTTTTAAGAATGATTTTGAGTATGACATTTTTAAGAAACTGGAATTGAAGGAAGCGATAGATAAGAAAGAAATGAAAGACTCGGTAAATAAGGGGAATGTGAAAGGTAGCACCGACTCAAAGAAGAAACCATCAAGATTCACGGATAAACCAAAGAAACCACCCGATCATGATAGGAGTGAGTTCTCAAAAGTGAGAAGTCAAGAGGAGTTGGCTAGATTGGAAGCTATAAGAAGTCGGGGGTGGAAATGGAAGGACAACAATCATCCTAGTGAAGAGCCATTTGGAGAAAATTATGGGTCCAGACCACCATGAGTGGTGACAAGTATGGTCTGTCTGAAGCCAAATTTGGGAGGCAACCAAATTTGTTACCTTCTTTTATTTTGTTTTGAGAACTTTGTGGGTGTGTTCCCCAGAAACCCTCACAAGACTTCACTTGTCCACTCGGGTCTACCGAGAGGTTTAAAAGGCTTGTTGCATATGCTAAATGCAATCGTGATTCCTACGAAAGTGTGTTTTAGTATTTTTCTTCTATTTTTCGTCTTCTTTGTTTCCTTTTGTTTATTTTGCAGTTCTATCCATCAGATACTGTGACTCAAGTGTGGGGATGCACATGGATATCCTACTGGAGAAGCAATCTTTGATTGTCTGCAATCAGGTCTATGTAGTATTTCTTTATCTTATTGTTTTACTTATTTGGTTGTGAAATAGTGTTATGTGTTGGGATTGAGTTGTGTTTATGGTTGGGTCGGTTTGGATAAAAATCATTCATGAGGTTGGTTTCATTGGAAAGTTGGAGAAACTTGCACTTAAACTAAAAACCCGTACATTGAGGACAATGTATCCCAAGTGTGGGGATGTGGGAAATTAAGAAAATCAAAAGTTTTTGAAAAGTAAGCAGCCTAATCAACACAAAAACAACGTGAAAGCATACCTTATGATTCCAACTTAATAAGTGGAGTGGTATTTGGTCATGGTCTAATTCCCAAGTGAGCAAAAGAAATGTGTGAAGCAAGGTTTTTAAATTTTCTTTTTAGAAATACCTAACTAGAGGTAACATGCTATTGGTAATAACTTTCATGCACGCATCGGCAACCTAAATTCCCAAAGTTTTGTGAGATTTGCTTTCAAGCCTATATTAGATAGTAGTTCACCCCCAAATGAGCTATTTGTTGAGTGTAGACCATATGATTGTCTATTTTAGAACTTGTATGATTTGATGCATGCCAAGATAGCGGACTAGATTTTTGCACATAAAGGATAAAGGCAACTGATAGTCATGTATAGGTCGGACTCACCGGTATGTCGGTGTTATATCTTTTGTATGTATTTTGTATGTATTAGTGCTAGCGAACCTACGGGCGAATCTATAGATTCTCCCGTAGCACAGTTTAGTGTTTGAGTTGGTATCGACCGGGCGAACCCGATTGTGCCCGGCGAACCTATGTGGTTCGCTAGATATATTCGCTGTAGCGAATCTATCAGCGAACCTATGTCTGATATATATTGTAACCTTATCTTCAAGAAATACAACTTTTGCACAACTTTGACAAAAACCTTATCTTACTGATTGTGTCGTGTGTTTGTTTACTGGAGGTGCTAGGAGCATATCTTATTCATCTTTGTAGCGTATCTACCTCCGGTTGTGTGGATTTTATCTCATTATTGGGTGTTTGGTTATAATACACTTTGTTTGTTTGAGTCAAGTGTGTTTTGTTGTTAAACAAGTCATTATAGCACTGAAATCACGATCATTATGGATCAACAATATGGTATCAGAGCCTAGGTGCTCTTGATTGTTTGATTCTAGTGATTTTTGTGTTGATTTTGGGGTTTTTGTGTCAAAACACTATTTGATTCTTTTCTGGACTGGTTTGGGTGTTTTGGTGTTGTATTTTGCTTAAGGGTTGTCATATTTAGTCATAGGAAGCTTCTGAAACAAACGGGTCTACAAATGGTCAAGTTTTGAAGCTGTCCTGGTTGTTTTCGTACTGTAACAGGTTTGTTCGTAACCCAGCGAACCTATCTGTTCTTCCAGCGAATCTAGTGTTCATCCAGCGAACCTAGTCAACTCTTGTGTTCTGTAATTTTGTGTTTGTGGCTAGCGAATCTGACATTTCATCGAACGAAAGTTCACTTGTTTGGCTCATTGTGCAAGCGAAACTGCTGCCAAAATCTGTCGAGCGAATGTATGCTTGATTGACAGCGAATCTGTTTGTTTGTCAAGCGAATCTGTTTGTTCTTTGAGCGAATCTAATCCAGCGAATCTATTTTTCTTCAGCGAATCTATAATCTGTTCAAAATTATGGCTACATCAACACTGAATATGAATGATCTGGATAGTGTTCAACCTAATAGGCCACCGAGGCTTGTTAGTGGTGAAAATTTTGAAGATTGGAAGAGGTGTTTGAAAGCTTTCTTCTACTACACTGACTATAACCAATGGGAATCAATTGTAAATGGTCCGCACGTGCCAAAGACAGTTGAAGGAACTGTCACTTCAATAAACACAGATCCAAGTACTTTTACTGAAGCAGAACACCAAGTTACTTGATCGTGACAAAAAGGCACTGGGAGCATTGATACTTTGTTTGCATCAAGATATTTTCAACAGGTTTGCTGAACACACAACTGCAAAAAGCTTGTATGATGCGCTGTGCGAGTTCTATGATGGTAATGAGGATTTGAAGCTGGATAGAAAAGCTCAAGCTGAGAAAGAGTTTAACTCTTTTGTGGGGTATTCGCAAGAAAATCTGACTGATATTACCAATCGATTTCTGTCTGTGTCAAGTAATCTGAAGAAGTATGATGATAAGCTGGGAAATCATGAACAAGTCACAAAGCTGTTAGATTCTCTTCCCCCTCAGTGGAGTTTACAAATCAAGCTGTTGAAACAAGAAAGAAACTTTCATGACTATAAGCTGATGGATGTTATAAACAAGTTGAAGTCCTTTGATCTTGATGTGAAGAGAAGAGAATACAATCAGTCTATGATGGTTCCAAATATTCCTTCTCAGAACGCTGCACTTATTTCATCCGCTGCAAACTCTCATATCTACAGTGCTGCACCTGGAGGATCATCAAGTCATGTGTCTGTTAAATCTGTTGGTGCATCTACAAATGTTGGTTCAAGCTCAAATGCATCTGTCACCACTCAGATTCCATCTGACACTATGGCTTTGTTTGGAATGTTTGTTCATAGCTTTGAAGCTCTTGTTGCTGGTGAGTTAAAGGGAAAGGGGATGACTGTTGAAGATATGTATCAGGTGGATCCTGATGATCTTGAAGAAACCGACATCCAATGGCAAATGGCCATGCTTACTCTTCGTGCTAGACGGTTTATGGAAAGAACAGGTAGAAGAAGTTTTGGGAATCAGGGACAGAATAACAAGCTGGGGTATGATAAAGGGAAGCTGAGATGTTATAACTGCAAACAATTGGGTCACTTCAAAAGGGAATGTCCTTTACCAATTGTTACTGAACCAGTGAATTCTGGAAATCCAAGATCTGTTCCAAATCAAGAAAGGCTTGAGGAAGCGAAATCAAAGAACGAAACTGCACTGCTCACCAACTTTGATTGGAGTGCAGAAATTGAAGAAACAAAGGAGGAAATTAATCATGCCCTAGTTGCTGAAATTGTTGAGGTAGATGATAACTACATAAATTGCTTTGATCCTTTCAAAGAATTTTATGGTGAAGATGAGGAAGAGAAACTGGAGAAAGTTGACAAAGATCAATCAGATGCTATTGTTCAAGGGCATCTGAATCACTCGGGATTGGTTTGTGAAGCTGCGGTAAATGAAATGAAGAATGATAAAGAGTCAAAGCTTAACTTGGAAGCAATGATTGAGAAGGCGAGGCTTGATGCTGTTGATGAATTCAAGAGGAACACTCCCTACTGCCAGTGTGATCGTGCCCTTGCTGCCGAAAAACTGGTAATTGGTTTTCCTTATGACGTTATTGAAGATATGTGTTCATATGCTTGCAAAATTCGTTTAATTGGCATATACAAAGCTAATAAATTGTTAATGTCAAACGAAAATGAATTAAAGAGAACTAACAAAGAGCTTAAATTGAATGAATCAAAGTATTTTGTCAAATTAAGAGAAGCTTTGAAAGAAAATGAACATTTAAAAAGAACTCTTTTGGAAAAGAATTGTGAAATAAACTATTTGACTGAGCAAGTAACTCTTGCTGAATTTGAAACAAGGAAACTCAAAAATAAACTGCAGCAATGGACAATATCTAGTATGAAAAGGGAGGAACTCTGCAAGAAACAACGGGGGGCCAGAGTTAAAACAGGTTTGGGTCTTAACAATGAAACATATGCATATCCTCCACCTAGTACCTTCTATTACTCTCCAACACCTATTCCTCATCCATCAAATGAGCTGATACAAGAGATTATCCTGAATGATACTAACAGCTCTATTACGGGTTTAAGTGGAGTAAATCTTAAAGAGGTTAGAGAGGATTACGCTTATGGTGGGAGTACTGGGCTTGGTTGTTCTAGCAGTAGTGAATGTTCTAGTTCTGATTCCAAGAAGTCTGTTGAAGACATTAGTTTAATTAATTCTGTTTCTAGTAATGTGTTATGTTCAGACAATTCTATGTTTAATAGTAATTTAGGGTGCACTACTTCAAGCTCTAATGTGTTGAATGATGATCTGATTGAAAATAAGTGTGTGAATGACAAGGATGAACTTTCAGGTCATGTCTCTGAAAGTCAAACCAAAACAAATTGTTTTCAAAAGTTCTTTACTCATCAAATCCCGTCTTTCACACCTATAAGGATTTCAAAACCTAAATCTGAATCTAAAAAGGTAAATGTCACAGCAGGGAAATCAAAAGAGCTTTATGACTCTTACAGTGACTGCAATTCTCAACTGTCTGAATGTGACGAGGAAATTGAAATGGAGAAAATTCCTGTAAATAAAGTTTCCAAAGTGGGTTTGAAATCTCATTGCTTCAAATGTGAAAATATTGATCATACTGTTAAGCAATGCCCTTAGTTAACCAAAAACAGTTCAAAGCAAAAATCATTTGGAAAAAGATTAAACACGTTTGTAAATAATTTCTTTTGTAATCCTTCATCTGTTTCACCACCAAGTACACAAAAGCTTGGGTGCCAATTTCGAAGGTCTAACTTTTTAATTTTTTTTAATAAATGTCAGGAACATTCAAATGCCGTTGTAAATAGTCATTGGCATATTGACAGCGGATGTTCCAGACATATGACAGGGTTGAAGGACCTTCTGACTAACTATCGGATTATCAATGGCAGATATGTTGCTTTTGCGGGAGTCAGAGTGGTTTGATAAATGAATGTCTCTATGTTGCCTTTCTATCCCAAGTTGTTCCGAAAAATTATAAACAAGCTCTTGAAGATCCTAGTTGGGTGGATGCCATGCATATGGAACTGCAGCAATTTAGGAAGCTTAAAGTTTGGGAACTGGTTGATCTTCCTCCTAACAAGTGTCCCATCGGCACTAAATGGGTTTTCCGAAACAAGCCAGATGATCGCGGTGTTGTCATCAGAAACAAGGCGAGATTGGTTGTTCAAGGATTTGCTCAAGAGGAGGGGATTGACTACACTGAAGTTTTTGCTCCAGTCGCTCGCCTTGAAGCCATCAGAATCTTTCTTGCTCATGCTGCGAACAAAAACTTTAAAGTTTATCAGATGGATGTGAAATGTGCATTTCTATATGGAGATATCGATGAGGAGATCTACGTATGTCAACCACCGGGTTTCGAGGATCCAGATTTTCCTTCAAAGGTGTACAAGCTTGATAAATCCTTGTATGGGTTGCATCAAGCTCCACGTATCTGGTATGAAACTCTGACACAGTATCTTCACAGTATCTTACTCTCTGATAGAAAACTCGAGATATGAAATAGTAGACGCTTGAGAAACTGAGGAATTATATCGGTATGCATGTACTATAAGTAAGGAATGATATGAACTAACAAGTGACTGGTATGGATGCAATGTCTTAAAATTTTACCCTGAGAGGGTGCACCTAGGAGATAAAAAGGTTAGTGACTATAAATGGACATATAACTTTCGAGTTAAATTGAATGTATGGGAATAAGGAAGTGACTTTGTTATGATAATAATGCCCACAAATAAATTCTTGTGATATGCAGACGATCATAGTCTAACGGATATGTGCTAAGAAAGTAACTAGAAAGAACGTGTAATAATGGATCTAAGTGGTAGGCTCATGACGAGCATTATAGTGGCTTATGCAAGATGAGAGAATCAAGTGTTGGTTATAATGTGGAAGGTGATATCGGTTAGTGCGTCATGTTGATAACCTCTTAAAGTCTTATGTTATTATAAGAACATTAGAACAAATATATAATTATGTTTTACCATGAATAAAGTCGCGTATATGTTGTTAAGTGGGATCGTGTTTTGCCATGAAATATTGAAAGAAAAGATTGAATTAATAAATATTGACAATGTTTTCGAGGGATTAGCATTATCCAAGTACTTGAGATTTGATAGGTGAGAATGATTGCCCGGCGAACAATACTGTCCATGGGCTCGAGATGCGTAACGTATACTTATGGTAAGCAGTGGCACACGACATAACTAGGTATGTGTTTTCATATGTCGATAGCATGAAAAAAAATGGAGGTTTATAATAGACTTGGTTTGTAAAGAATCAAAGAGGTTTCAGGGACGAAACCTTCTTTAAGGGGGGTAGACTTGTAACGCCCAAAAACATGAATTTTTAAATTTTTAGCATGTTTGGTTGTGTTATGACATGAGATTATAAAATAACTAAGTTATATAGCAAAGTTATCTAACTTAGTTAGAATATAAGTTAATAGTAAGGAAATTAGTTTATTTAAACCAAAAGAGGTAAATAAGAAACTTGAAGGGCTGAATGTGACAAAATAAAAGAAAGATTAAATATCTAGTTGTGGGGAGGGCTAAAATGGAGTTGTGTGTGTGTGTGTCGACATTCTGGAGAGGAAAACCCTCTCAAGAACAAAATGTGCAATTCAGCCAAATCAAGATCAAATTGGGTGTTGAAACCTTGCATGATTAAGGAGTTCTCATGATCTAATCATAATCAACCTAAGGTAAGTTGTAGAATGTCATTTGGTGGTGGTTTTTATGCTAGAGAATTGTTGAATAATGAAAGTATTGCATGAGTTTTAACAATTCAACATGAATTGATGTGGTATGTGTTTATGTAATCACTAGTTAGCAAGTATGTGTGTGTGATTTGAGTAATCGATACGTTTGAATGAATGTTCAAGTATGGTGTGAAATGGGTTTCCAACATGGGGATGAACCCATGATTAACTTTAGTTAACTTGGTGTATTAGCTTAAATATTTTGAATTTTTGCTAACTAGATGTTAATGGCTCCATTGATTAGTAAGAAAAATGGTGATTGATGTTATGAGCTAGAAAGGTAAGCATGAATTACTTGTATATTATGCCTTAAATATTGTCTGCACACCAAGTGTTTGATGAAATGTCTAGATGACAATAATAGGTGAAATTGTACGCAAGTAATGGATGAACATGAATGAAATATGATAATAAATGTAATTGATTGTGTGCACCTATACGGATGTGTTAGAAGTGTCTAAGATACTTGCAAATGGGTTGTACAAGTATTTACATAAACGGGTCAAACGAGTTGGAATGTGATTATGTGAATGATTATTTATATTGAATCTCGAACGTTGCACCATGAAGTGTGGGATTAAATGTGTGTTTCTATGTACCTAGGTGGACATAAGGTTGTATGTGTACTACAACATGTAAATGTAATACATATAGTGTAACAATATACTAGTGTATTGGACATATTTTCCTAAGTTGTAGTTTTTAAACTTGACAACGGAGGTGAGAATAACATGGTTAGATTTCCTAACATGATAGTATTATAAGAGAGATCATGTGATATATGTTAGATTGTTTATGTCGCATCATATATATGTGATGACAAGTTGAATGACTTGAATTATAAACAAGTGATTGTAAGTTTATGTCTTATGCATGTTAGTGATTAAACAATGAAAGTCAACATGACATAGAAGTTGGAAATAATTGTTATGAAGGGGCATGTATGCTAATAATCTTGTGAATTAGATGGCATGAAAGGATAGGAGTCATGTCAACATGAACTCAAGCTTGAAATGGGCTATCGGGTCAAAGATGTGGCAAGTAAACAAGCAAGAACATGGAGAACTCAAGGTAAGTGACTCATGAACTAAACTCTTGGTTTGTTAATGCTATGTTTATGTATAAATGTAGAATGAGAACTAGACAAATGTATAATGATGGAAACCAAGGTACAACCTTGAGTTGTTCATTGTGAGGCATGAGGTGATCCTTATGCATTTATGATATGTGAAATTAGTATGGAATGGATATAATTGTATGAAAATGAAGAAGGAAATACTAATATGTAAGGGTTAGAAGTATGAAGGATACAGATAAAGTTGTATGAAAACGAATAAGATAATACTACTATGTAAGGATTAGAAGTAGGATTGATTTGGATAAACTTGTATGAAAATGAAGAAGGAATTAGTAATATGTAAATATTAGAAGTATGAATGATATGAAGTTAGATAGAGATCCAATTCTTCATGTGTATTATAATATTGTATAGTTTATATGTAAATAAGTATACATATTAATAATATGTATTATTCGGATGGTAACTTAATTGCGATTTATTTGGGTTTTTATAGTTTCGGTTGGTCACTAGATGACTTTGTTGAAAAACATAAGAATTAAGTAAAGTTTCATGATGTTTTGCCTCTGACATGGCCATGTCTGGTAGCAACATGGCCGTGTAGCACCTGATGAATAATATGAGAGTCTTACAAGTTGGTATCAGAGCCCTGGTTTGAGTGAAACCAAGTACAATAAGGGTAGTACTTGAACTCAAACTTGTGTGCTCTTGAGATTAGTGACCCGTACAATCCTAGTCTCAATTAAGATCCGAAGGTAGAAGTGAATGTGCGCTTGCAAGTGTGTTGAAACTAACTTTGATGCTTATATCAGCGTAACCTTCAGTGGATGATGAGGATGTCTTGAGAACGAAATCAATGGCATATTTTAAAACGTGTGGATAAGACAGACTAATCACAGGTACACGATTTTATCATATATTGGTACCGGTGGGAGAAACCTCTTGAAGGGCAGTAAATTTTAAAGGGAAGTCAACAACGTTGTCTAGAGAATGAATTTGAAAGAATTACATGAAACTGAAACCCGCTCTCTAGGCGTAAGATAATGATTACATGAAAGCACATGGCTAGTATGTGGAATGCGCACCTGGCCAGTGCACAAGAAACATATAATACATGTGAGGTCATAAGAATCATTATAGGTATGCCTGGTATATTGGGAAGTAAGTGGTCATGTGGGTAAAAGGGTGAAACAAACCTGAAAGAGTTAGATGTGAAGCGGTTTAATAAGAATGTTTAAAAAAAACAATTAAATAAATTTGAAAGCGTCTAAACATGCTTTTGTAGAAAACCTCATAGTTTTTATAAAGTAACCGTGATAATATATAAGAAAGTAATTTAATGATGTTTTTGGATTAAATGCAAGGCTCCCAAATAATTGGGAGCATTCTATATTGGATGAAAGCTTTGAGTCCATAAGTAAGTATGGATCAAACATGTATGGAATGAAAAGTTTTGTTTCCGTAGGTAAGTACGGATAGACATGTATGAATGAAAGTTCGAATCCATAAGTAAGTATGGATCAAACATGTATGGAATAGAAAATTTGTTTTCGTAGGTAAGTACGGATAGACATGTATGAATGAAAGTTCGAATCCATAAGTAAGTATGGATCAAACATGTATGGAATAGAAAGTTTTGTTTCTGTAGGTAAGTACGGATAGACATGTATGAATGAAAGTTCAAGTCCATAAACTTGTATAGAATGGAAAGTTTCAAGCGTGTAGAGTATATAAGTAGGAATGAACATATAGGAATGAATGTGTATGAATGAAAGTACGTGTCCATATACAATTATAGATTGGGCGGGATGAAGGAGAAAGACGTTTCCTCTTCAACTAAGATAAGCATGGATGTTATAAGTACATGGTGTTAACAAATTAGTTAGGACACACATGTTGTATCACTAACAAAATGCTTATATACATATCATATGAATGAATACGGATAAAGTTAGGGTGTAGCTGGTTGTGGAAGATATTTATGGAAAATCTACTCAAGAATATGTTGATGGTTTGACCTCTCCGAAAGGTCAAAGGGATAAATTGGTAGGTATAAGGCGAGTATTAATAGACTACATGATGTATTTTTTGTATGAAATGAGCATAACTATTTGGTATTGTAGTTGTGGCATAAAATTTAATTGAAGGAAAATGTATTGAATGAAATTACACATTTGGAATATTAGTAATCACTTTATGAGAATGAGGACTCTAAGGGCTAAGACTAGAACAAATGACTTAATAACTTTACAAGGAAAGAAAAGTATAATGCGTACTTCGGTCTATGATTAGTATGAATGAAATGGATTGATGACCAAAGATGATAATTTAGTAATTGTGGCAGTTTGAATTTGAAAAGTCAAATTGCAGGAAATTTTGCAATATAATAAATGAAATGTGTGATATGGTTTGACATGTAACCAAGAATTATATGAAAGAATGGAAGATAGTTAGACACGAACCATGAGTGGACTTTTGAATGTCTAACATTATGGAATGCAAGTATATGTTTAACTTTTGGTTTTGTAGATACAAATAGTTGAATCCCTGATGTGATGGAAACAATGAAATTGGTGAAAGGATGACTATGAGTTGGAACTAGTCACGTGGACAATTATAACTAAGTTAGGTATGGCATGGATTCGAAGTGAAACAGACCAATTCGGTGCATGGATTGTTGGTTAAGGCCATGAGAGTAAGTATAATCGCTTTGTATATAATTGTTAACTAGGAATTGGTAGATGGAGTAGTGCCCTCCATATGAGTGAATAGTGGCTTACGTATGACCTAATATAGCATGTTTGACTTCTAAAATCATTTGAAAAAAAAATTGCTTAAAATTGTTATCATGAAAAGTAATCTTACTCTCTGATAGAAAACTCGAGATATGAAATAGTAGACGCTTGAGAAACTGAGGAATTATATCGGTATGCATGTACTATAAGTAAGGAATGATATGAACTAACAAGTGACTGGTATGGATGCAATGTCTTAAAATTTTACCCTGAGAGGGTGCACCTAGGAGATAAAAAGGTTAGTGACTATAAATGGACATATAACTTTCGAGTTAAATTGAATGTATGGGAATAAGGAAGTGACTTTGTTATGATAATAATGCCCACAAATAAATTCTTGTGATATGCAGACGATCATAGTCTAACGGATATGTGCTAGGAAAGTAATTAGAAAGAACGTGTAATAATGGATCTAAGTGGTAGGCTCATGACGAGCATTATAGTGGCTTATGCAAGATGAGAGAATCAAGTGTTGGTTATAATGTGGAAGGTGATATCGGTTAGTGCGTCATGTTGATAACCTCTTAAAGTCTTATGTTATTATAAGAACATTAGAACAAATATATAATTATGTTTTACCATGAATAAAGTCGCGTATATGTTGTTAAGTGGGATTGTGTTTTGCCATGAAATATTGAAAGAAAAGATTGAATTAATAAATAATGACAATGTTTTCGAGGGATTAGCATTATCCAAGTACTTGAGATTTGATAGGTGAGAATGATTGCCCGGCGAACAATACTGTCCATGGGCTCGAGATGCGTAACGTATACTTATGGTAAGCAGTGGCACACGACGTAACTAGGTATGTGTTTTCATATGTCGATAGCATGAAAAAAAATGGAGGTTTATAATAGACTTGGTTTGTAAAGAATCAAAGAGGTTTCAGGGACGAAACCTTCTTTAAGGGGGGTAGACTTGTAACGCCCAAAAACATGAATTTTTAAATTTTTAGCATGTTTGGTTGTGTTATGACATGAGATTATAAAATAACTAAGTTATATAGCAAAGTTATCTAACTTAGTTAGAATATAAGTTAATAGTAAGGAAATTAGTTTATTTAAACCAAAAGAGGTAAATAAGAAACTTGAAGGGCTGAATGTGACAAAATAAAAGAAAGATTAAATATCTAGTTGTGGGGAGGGCTAAAATGGAGTTGTGTGTGTGTGTGTCGACATTCTGGAGAGGAAAACCCTCTCAAGAACAAAATGTGCAATTCAGCCAAATCAAGATCAAATTGGGTGTTGAAACCTTGCATGATTAAGGAGTTCTCATGATCTAATCATAATCAACCTAAGGTAAGTTGTAGAATGTCATTTGGTGGTGGTTTTTATGCTAGAGAATTGTTGAATAATGAAAGTATTGCATGAGATATATGTTAGATTGTTTATGTCGCATCATATATATGTGATGACAAGTTGAATGACTTGAATTATAAACAAGTGATTGTAAGTTTATGTCTTATGCATGTTAGTGATTAAACAATGAAAGTCAACATGACATAGAAGTTGGAAATAATTGTTATGAAGGGGCATGTATGCTAATAATCTTGTGAATTAGATGGCATGAAAGGATAGGAGTCATGTCAACATGAACTCAAGCTTGAAATGGGCTATCGGGTCAAAGATGTGGCAAGTAAACAAGCAAGAACATGGAGAACTCAAGGTAAGTGACTCATGAACTAAACTCTTGGTTTGTTAATGCTATGTTTATGTATAAATGTAGAATGAGAACTAGACAAATGTATAATGATGGAAACCAAGGTACAACCTTGAGTTGTTCATTGTGAGGCATGAGGTGATCCTTATGCATTTATGATATGTGAAATTAGTATGGAATGGATAAAATTGTATGAAAATGAAGAAGGAAATACTAATATGTAAGGGTTAGAAGTATGAAGGATACGGATAAAGTTGTATGAAAACGAATAAGATAATACTACTATGTAAGGATTAGAAGTAGGATTGATTTGGATAAACTTGTATGAAAATGAAGAAGGAATTAGTAATATGTAAATATTAGAAGTATGAATGATATGAAGTTAGATAGAGATCCAATTCTTCATGTGTATTATAATATTGTATAGTTTATATGTAAATAAGTATACATATTAATAATATGTATTATTCGGATGGTAACTTAATTGCGATTTATTTGGGTTTTTATAGTTTCGGTTGGTCACTAGATGACTTTGTTGAAAAACATAAGAATTAAGTAAAGTTTCATGATGTTTTGCCTCTGACATGGCCATGTCTGGTAGCAACATGGCCGTGTAGCACCTGATGAATAATATGAGGGTCTTACAATCAACTTTCTTCATACGCCACTCTTTTGTGATAATGAAGCTGCTGTTGGAATTGCCAAAAATCCTATTCATCACACTCGCACCAAGCACATTGAAACAAGAATTCATGCCATCAGAGATGCACAGCAAGAAAGCAAAAAGCTGATCTTTTCACAAAAACTTTTGACAAACCACGTTTTTTATGAACTGATCTCTATGCTGGGACTTATATCTTTTTGAAAACCTTTTTCTATGTGAATCAAAATTTGTAGATATGTAAATAACTTTTTCTTTTTCTTCTTTGAAAATTTCGTGGGTCACTCATTTCTTCGCTCCTTTATTTTATTTTATTTTATTTCCTTTTATTTGTTCTTTTATTCTGTATATATATATTAAGAAAATCTGAAAAACAAAAATTTCTTATTAGATAGCTATAATATAGAAATTTTGGGGGAGATATTAAAGATTAACTATTTATAGTTTTTCAAATTTTGCTATTTCAGGATCTCCGTTTTGATTGATGTTGAAGAGACGTTGAAGGAGGTCAAAGTATTGTATTTGGGATATGTCAGATAGGCTCAGCCCGAAAACAAAGTAAACAGTGAGTGTGCAGCCAAACATAACGTTCAAGATCTTGGCAACAAGGATTATCCCCTTGACATGATTGGATTGCACAAAGATAAGGGTTCTGTCAAAAATGGGTTGAGAGCGTCAAATCTTTGCCTTGATTTCCCTAAACATCCCAAATCACCCTCGCCCTATCCCCGAATCGAGTTTCTAGTGTGCAAAACAAATAAAATAAAAAGCTGCTAGTGATGCTCTTCGGAAAAACCTCTGAGTGAGTTACTTGTTAACTCCTCAGAAAGTATTGAGTCAAAGTGCTTAACTCCTCTGCTATACGGAAGTATTGACCTGGAGTTGGTGGATCTTCTCTGCTATACGGAAGTATTGACCTGAAGATTCACCGAGCATGCTCAAATGTTTATCTCCTCTGTTATACGTCGGTATAGACCTGGAGCTCTGAACTATTTGAGTTTCCCAAATAATAAATCGCAATGTGTTCAAAAGAATCATTATTGACAAGCTCCACTCACAAAAAGATGCAAAAATTGCACAAGTGTCAAAAGAAGCTAATGCATCGATCAATATTCAAAATTTGATCCTCGAAATTCAAGCAAAGTCAATAGTATTGCTCAGATATATCCTGATGACAGAACTTGTTCTTTTTACCTAGATGTCTGTGGGGACCGAGTCGTCTGAGCTTCTTCAATCAAACCAAAAACATGATAAAAGAAGCTGCTGATCTCTTGTTGAAAGGACTAAGGCATGGGTTTAAATGGACAAACATATCTGCAATCCCGCCAATCCATGATTCTCCGGATTCTGCTCAAAACATCATGAAAAATATATATATATCCTTCTTTAGCTTTTAAAAAATTCTTGCCTTTTCTTTCATTTTATTTTTCTTATTTTTCCTTGTTATTATTATTAACTAAGTTAATGTGTTTATTTTTGGAGCGTTGATATTGTGGGACGTTTTTCGTGGTTTTACAAAGAATTTAAAACTTGAGAAAAACCAAAAATATTTTATTTTTTGTGTGCCAGCGAATCTACTAGCGAACCAACAGGTTCGCCAGAACCTCAGGTTCGCCCGGAACCTCTTTGCATCGCCGCCGTGGTTTACTTAACTTTTGATCTTCTGGCGAATCTAAAGTTCGTTAGTGTGTCTGCCAGCGAACCTGTTTCAGTATATATATGTAGTGACAGCGAAATATTTCACAATTTCGCTGTCACTATTACTGTAGCTGGGTTTTTCAAATTCTATCTGACGAACGTTCGATTCTCACTATTCAACCGGTCTTTCACACTTAAACACCTTTATTTTGGTCTGGTATGTCATCGTCTCCATTTTAATCTATGTTTTCAAACCATCAATCGCACTTTTACCCCCCTTAAATCCGTCGATCTGTGACATTGTGTAAATCAAATGACTGATTTGGTGTTTTTAGTTAGGAATTTACTTCATAATATCCTCGTTTGATGTTTATATTACCTGATTGTTGCTTTGTTTGCTTGATAATGGTGTATTGTCTGTGATTTTGGCCATTTTTCAAAAAACTAGGGTTTCCAGCGAACCTAAGTGTTCGACTAGCGAATCTGAACGAAAGTTCAAAACTTCGAGCGAACCTATGCCGTTATGCCGCCCGTGGATCAACATAGATTCGCCCGACTGTTTCTAGCGAACCTATACATTCGCTCGACCAAATGACTGATTTTTCATGTCAGCGAATCTATAGGTTCTGGTGCCAAATCTCAGGTTCGCCACGTTAGCGAACCTATCTATCCAGCGAATCTATTTACTTTTTCAAAATCTTCGTTTCTGATCAATCTCCGTTTATTTTTCAGGCACGATGTCTACATTATTCTTCGAAAGAAAGCACAATATGTGTGTTTTGCTTGACGAGAATCACGAAAAAGCCGGTGGGTATAGAGATTGCATCAAATGGCTGAAGTCGTCTCACATTCATCACGCCATTTCTCATTCACCCACTATATACGAGCTGCATGTTCGAGATTTCTGGAGAACTGCAGTGATGAATGTGTCTGTACAGCCATCTCGTATATGTGCCAAAGTTAGTGGTTTTGATCTGGAGTTTACTGAAGCCGATCTGGCCAGAATCTTGAGGTTAGAGGAGGATGTCGGTGAGGAGGTCAGTATGACGGCTGAGGAGGTATATGGGGCATTCAGGACTGCGGGTTATGAGGGTCCTATGCCAGGTGAAAAGAAGATGGAGTTTGTGAAGTCCTATCTGATCCAAGAATGGAGATATATTGCACACGTATTCATTATGTGCTTGGATCATAGGAAAGGGGGTACTGACGGATTGAATTTGGACTGGGCTCGGGCCATGATGCTGTTTTGTCGGGGGCAAAAGGCTAATTTAGCAAAACTCATCTACAACTACATGCTAGAGAACATCCATGCAACTAAGGCGGGCAAATGGCTGATGTATCCCAGATTTATTCAGATGATTCTGAATGACAAGTTGCCAAATCTGCCGGTAGTTGGTGATGTTTTGAAGATATGGGAGATGCATTCCAGAATTTTTGGGGACTGTAAATCGGTGAGGTCGGACTGTGCTGGTCGGACGTCATATTTGTGGGAAAACATGTACCCGGCTGATAGATGGGTACAAATACAGAGGATAATGGAGTCTGAAAGGAAACGGGGTGGCGAGAACATTGAAGTGATTGAGAAGAAGGTGAGAAAAAGGAAGCAGTACGCCAAAGACAAAGATTATTCACTGGAACGAGAGATTGATGAGGTTCAGGCTGAGATAGATCAGGGGAGAGAGAAAAGGACCAAAAGGAAATCGGATCCTCAAACTGAAGCGTCCAAGAAAGCAAAGCATGATACTGCGGGTACATCTACAGAATCCGTTAGTGTATTGAAGGATGAGATTGACAGTTTAAAGACAGAATTGGGGGAACTGAAGAGTAAATATGAGGAATTGGAGACCCAGGATGCTGAAAAATCAACGGTTATATATGAAATGGGGAGGATGATGAAGGATCAACAGTGCCTGATGGTTAGGATATTCAAGGAGCTAAATAGCCTGAAAGAAAAAGATGGGACAGAACCTGCTATGTCTGAAGCTGAACTGAAATCCTTAACGGATGCTGCAAGGTATCCGTTAATGGACGTTGTGTTTGGGGATCAGGACAAAGGCAAAGGTAAAGCTGCTGAGGAGCCGTTCGACGAGGATATGGGTATAGATTTGGATGTGTTTGAGGGGGCAGAGGTGGTTGGAGGATCAAGCGTGAACTTTAGTTTGATAAATGAACCAGAGGTTGACATAAATGCTGACAGTGAAGATGACATAGAGGATGAGCCAGAGAAGTATAAGGTTGAAGAAAAGGGGGTTAGTTATCAGTTCGAGCACATTGACTTAGACAAATCAGAGTGGTTTAGGAAGGACGAAGAGGTTGTTCCTGAGGTGCCCATCTTCCAACATCTTGACGAACCAAACACCTCCCAACTGGACAGACAAGTGATCGCATGGAAATACAACTCTGCTGTGGATGCTTATATGATCAAACGAAGGGGTGGGGATATCAGTTATATAAAGAACAGGAAGCATTTCGCCACTTTGCCAAGATGGGACTTGCGAAGGTTGGCTGATCTACCTCTGTTAGGAAAAGAAGACAGTGGAAGGGCTTGTGCATTTGAGGTGACGATCAGAGAGGCTGCTAAGACAAACTTCGTTGATTTTGGGTACCAAAAGCCGAGGAGGATGAGGCAGAAGAAAGACAGGCACTGGGTTTCGTGGAAAGGAAAGATAGTATTGAAGATCGAAGCCCCGAAGGTTATGACTAGGGTTAGGGTTCCGGACACACAGCCACCCAGATTACAGGATTTTCACAAATGGTTCTACGACAATGGTACGGGTGAAGCTGTTATCAGACTGAAAGGGGAAGATCGTCCAGAAATCCGATTGTTTGACCCAATGGAGATCTTTTCCTTTTGCGATGAAGATTTGAAAGTACCGTGTGAGAACCGGATTAAGCACGGGGCTGGAGATGATACTAGAATTGAAGGAAACCTGTTTGTGAAGGTTGCAAACAAAGCCCGGGGTATTCGTGCTGAACTGAGGAAGGTCAATGAAAGGTTAAGAGCGACAGATGAACAAAGAATGGATGTTGATGACCTGTCAAAGCAGCTTGATGAAACGATCGAGAAAAGGTTCGAGAAGCCGATAGAGGTGGTTGATTTGGATGTAACTGGCGAGGAGCATACAGAAGAAATTCAGGCGGAAACAATTGTTCTGGATGTGCCTGATACTGAGGTCGCCGAAGCAGAGTTTGTGGAATCAATGCTGGTATTTAGTGAAGACGATGAGGCCGGATCTGAAGACGTTACTAATCCAATGGCCGGAATTAAAGGAAGGGCAGGAGCTTTCATTGAGCATCTTTGAAGCCAACAGAAGACGGAGCTTAAACAGAAGACTTCCCCAGGTGAGGTCCAACCTAGGGGGAGTATTGATAGTCATGTATAGGTCGGACTCACCGGTATGTCGGTGTTATATCTTTTGTATGTATTTTGTATGTATTAGTGCTAGCGAACCTACGGGCGAATCTATAGATTCGCCCGTAGCACAGTTTAGTGTTTGAGTTGGTATCGACCGGGCGAACCTGATTGTGCCCGGCGAACCTATGTGGTTCGCTAGATAGATTCGCTGCAGCGAATCTATCAGCGAACCTATGTCTGATATATATTGTAACCTTATCTTCAAGAAATACAACTTTTGCACAACTTTGACAAAAACCTTATCTTACTGATTGTGTCGTGTGTTTGTTTACTGGAGGTGCTAGGAGCATATCTTATTCATCTTTGTAGCGTATCTACCTCCGGTTGTGTGGATTTTATCTCATTATTGGGTGTTTGGTTATAATACACTTTGTTTGTTTGAGTCAAGTGTGTTTTGTTGTTAAACAAGTCATTATAGCACTGAAATCACGATCATTATGGACTAACAGCAACCTTAGGACTTCCCTTTCGCTTAGAACACTATCTTTGTGTTCATGAATTTTCTTGTTTTTCCCTAGTATTCCATGTTGAGCCTTTCAAGTTTCATCTTTTGTTTGAATAATCATCATTTAACCCAAACCAACCCACAATTCATATACCACTATTGATGACATTCTAGTAGTAGTGTTTTGTTTTGTTTATTGTAAATGAGTTAAAAAAATGAAAAAAAAAAGAAAATGAGAAAAAAAAAACAAAATCCAAAGTGAAGAAAAATGAAAAATCAAAAGAAGTTTCAAATTATAGTTGTGGGTTAGTTGTGTACCCGATTTTGGTACTTAATGCTTGAAGTTTGTAGTTAATAAATAAAGAATGTCAACAGTTGGTTTTTACATTTTTTTAGCCACTTTCACAGCCGAACATTCCTACCCTAGCCTATACCCAAAACCCGTAAGTCCTTTTGATGTGTGCAATGTCTATGTGTTACTATGGAGGTTTGATTGTCATCCAGGCTTATGATAATAGATTCTTGTATTTGGTCATGTTGAGTGATATATTTGTACATCTTTTACCAATCCAGAAATAAGCCGAGAGGAGTGAATATTGTGAGGGGTGTGTTGCATGAAATATAAAAACTAGAGGCTTGTTAGGTTTAGTTAGGTGTGTTCTTCCTTTAAATTGCATTGCAATATCACTTACTTGCTTGTAAAACATGTTTATTGTGAACCAAGAATGGGGTATGACTTTGGACCATAACAAAGATTTTGAAGGGGCATTTGGTTTTGTTTGTTGTTTAGTGTTTGAATGGGTTTTCTTGAGGGCAAGCAAAATTTAAGTGTGGGGATGTGATGTTAGGGTGATGAAATGGATGCTTAAAGGGATAGATGATAGAGTTTATATGTGTTTGTATGTGTTTTTCATGTGGTTTTTATGAATAAGATAACTATGCATAAATGTGTGAATTGCAGGTAAAATGGTGCTTTTGGACCATGCATTAAGAGGTATAGAAGGGGGACGTTGATTACACGAATGTTGGAGGCTAAAGACAAAGCAAATGAAGGTTTTAGTAAGGCCTCTGGCGTAGCCTACGCCAGCTCGCGTAGGCTACGCCAGCCTAAAATAAGAATCAACATAATGGCCTCTGGCGTAGCCTACTCCAGCTCGCGTAGGCTACGCCAGCCAATTTTAAAAGTGGACAGAAAGGTTGCTGGCGTAGGCTACGCCAGCCTATTTTAGGAAATGTGTTTTTAGGTCGGATTTTGACCTATTTAAACACCCTATCAACCCCATTCGAACTCACTTGAGTTTTTGACGATTTTTTGGAGTTCAACTAAGGGCTTGGCATCATTTCATCACTCCAGAACATCATTTCATCATCTACAATGCTTAGTTCATCAACTTTTGAAGAATCAATCAAGAACATGAGCGGCTAAACCACCTGTGTTCATCTCCGGGTGGATGGTTAGTGTTAGTTAATGTCTTATTAGGGTTTTAATGCGCTAAACACAAGTTAAATGTTTAGTTTTGTTTGAATATTATAATTTGTCTATGAATTTGATATTTGGATGCAATTGAATGTTTGGTAGACTTGTGAGTTTGTGATCAATAGTTTAATTAATGGTTATAGCATTTTGTTTGAGAAACTTTGTATGTCATTCACTAGCCAAGCTAACTAGTAATCAACATTCGAGTCGTTTTTCTACATGGTTATAACTTGTACTTCTAAACGAAACCACTAGGGCCGACATTGGTTTGGATCCGGCCAACACAATGAAAATTGGTCGTGAAATCATCTAATTTAACTACCCGTGAGTCTAGTTATTAGCACGCTTTAACCTATGATCACAACTATCTTTGTCTATGTAGATTCTAGCATGTTAAACCTAATTGCATATCTTTCCGTAATCTAAACCCGAAGGTGATCCATTTTTCCATTATAATCACAATCAATTTAATTACTTGAAATTGTTTTCTTTATAAGTTTTTAGTTTTATAAACAAAATCACTTTTCACAGCCAAGAGGCAATAGCATAATCTAGTTTAATTATTTATTTGTTTTCTCAATCAAGCTAAAATACATCATCCACTAATTCCACGTGGTTCGACATCCCTGCTTGCCCTAACTAATCTTAAGGTGACTAGGACACTTTTTACACTTATCTTTGATCGTCACTTCGACACCGATCAACCACTGACGATGAAATCTTATATTAAGAAGATGAGGAGAAGACATAATGGAAGAGAAACTGTACTCGATGACAATGGACTATGCTAACCCATCAAGATAGGACAAGGTTGGGAAAGAGTTGCTAAACATATCACTAATAGATGTGAAAGGAGGACGGTTGAATCTGGTTGGTGACCTTAACGAATCAAAATTTAAGAACCTAACCGTAGGAGAGGCCACACCTAGATATTGATGCGGAAGTAGGCAAGCAGAATACCAATGTCAAATCTATTCCTTGGTTTTGCATGAAGGATAGAATATAAGGGACAAAGGATGGCAAAAACTCCATGTGTTAATCAATGCCACATAAGATGTCACACCACGATATTGGCCAAACAATTCAGGTGGAATGGAAATTTCCTGTCAAGCACCACAATACTATAAAATATTATTGGGACGATTACCTTCTACACTACTTGGGTGGTATCAAGTTTGGAGCATGAAAGTTTAAGTATTAGTGTGATGACAATTGAAATGCTATATAACACTTCAAAGCTTGTATGCCTCGCAAGTATGAGATAATACGTCTTTTAAGCTTTTGGAATATGTTAAAATAAGACACATGCTCACATATATTGTATTGTAGCTTGAAGAACCTTTAGTATATGTCATCACAAAAGAGATAAATACATTCTGACTTGATCCAAATATACTGCATGAATATGTTTGTTCTATGTGGTTAGCATAACATGGTGACCCGATCACAACTTCTTCATACAAATTGTGACACCATCCTTCGGCCATAGTTATTGAACACTAGGACAAAATAGATCAAAAGTAAAGAAATTATGGGTCGTAGTTCAACTGTCACTTATATCCATATACCCATGAACACACACATACATATTTTGGTAATAAAGTTCAACGACAACTATCACAAAGCTAATACAGCTCCACGACAACCGTCATTTCCATTCAGCTCATTTGCTTATTATTAGTCGTCGACGTTTTCAAGATAGGTGGTTAAAACTACTCTTCCTTGTTACAATAGGAAGAATGAATAGCCTAAAACCTCATCTCTATCGGTCATGTTGAAGGATAGTCCAACTACTTTCTTTCATTTTGTTAAAAGGGTAGTCCAATTACTTTCCATCACTCTGAGTTACTTTCACTTTCCAACATCCACTAAGCATAAGAAAAGGGATATGCTTAAACACTACATCATTTAATCACGCTAAAGAAGCCCGAAGAACAAATACGTCATGCTAAATAAATACAATGGAAAGATTGCTAAACAAAAAATGAGAGCTTTGAACAACACAATATCAATGCCTAGAATGAAAGAGTCGCTGACCGATTACTTGCCTTTAGGCTCTTTTATAGTACAAGAACTTGCGGTTCAAGGTCTATGGAATAAAGTTGATTGCCATAAATGATAGTAAATTTTCACTTGCCTTCCCCAAGCGGTGGACAATCCCACATACTAGCCGATCATATCGCAATAAAATTTTTACTCGCCTCACCAACGAATACGAAAGATAATCCGCACTTGCCTTACCTTCCCATATCACATAAGATCCTTACTAGCCTTGTCCGATTATGTCTCAAAAAATTGTTAGTTGCATTTCATGGTCATACAATAGCAAATCCCTATCCGAGCCTGCCCAACTACATGGCAGGAAATTGTTTTGCCTTAGCTTATGGTAATAAGCTTGCATGTCTTGTCTATTGAAGCATAAATGGTAAAAAAACTAATATGACGGTACAACATAAAACTCTTACATGCCTTGATTGGCCATATTATAGGAAAGAGATACTTCTTCCATAACCCAGCGTAAGAACAAACTTACCTAACGACATGTTAGGAAAATCGTGTTTCTATTTCCTCCCAAATTACTGTAAGATTATTCAAAGGAAAGATCTAGACAACCACAACTTTATCGTATTAGGAAAACAGTTTTTCGTTCCAGGTCCCTTATATAGTTAGCCAAGTACATCCCTTAGCTGATAGCTTCATGCCTAAATCCCATGGCATCCTTACAATAGGTATCATCACGGTGCATAACCTCTTAACTAAGCACCTAGTTATTGCCAAAACCATCATTGGCACCCATATTCAAGACCTCAAGTAAAAGACGTCGTCTAACCTCACAAAGGCTAACTTCACTCTAAAATGAATATGAACACCAACCTTTGTATCATGTTAGCTTATCTAGCTCTCATTAAACAATGTCAAGAAGAGCTTGTCCAGCTACATGACGTAAGAAACTTACCTGGTAACAGGCCAAAAGAACCTCGCTTGGCTAAAGGTTGGAGGCAAACTACCTCTGACATGTCAAGGCTATCATATGTGAATGCATGGTTACTTTACCTATCTTGTATCCTAAAAAGTCGCAAGGTAATAGTGTATGGATTTTGCATATAACACGAAAACATCACAAAAGGTCAAATATTATGCTCAATAGAAGAATAATAGTTCACAAATGCCCAGGAAAGAAAATATCATTGCCACATCCGGAACGTACAGGCAAGGAAAAGGATCTTGTCCTTAAGAAGAGTAAACTTATAAACTCAAAAAAGATTAAAGCATGGGAAATGAAGAATAACGTACAAGGAATAAGTCTAAGGCTCGAAAATATCTCGAATAAAACCTCTTCACCTTTAAACACTTCAAGTGAAAGTGAATATAGAAAGCAGGGAGCATGCTTGACATAGTGAAAAGTTACTGACTATGAACAATACCCTAAGACAGCATGTTGCACAATTTGGGAAACATCCCTGCATCCGAAAAAGGTATCCAAGAAAGTGAAAAAATGCCCACCCATAAAGGGAAGGAGCTGTTGCTCAACCATGCGATCTCCACGACTATATAAATGACCATATGTATCAGGTTTGCACACTCCATTCTCTTTATTCCTTACTCTAGTTCTTACATTACACTAATACACTTTTAATTTCACGCTAGAGGTGGATTGTTGGTCTCCTCTTGCGGTGAGCTCACGATTGTTCTTGTCTAAGCAAATCTTAGGCAAGGAATATCATGTTCTTGGCGATATTAGAACCACAACTAACAGGGCTTAATCCTGACTCCTGGACTTTTGTAGCAATACCTCCAATGTTATCTCAAGGCATTATTTCCATTCGTAGCAACGTTGCTTAACCATAAAACAGGAAAATATTGAAAATTGCTGGATTATATTGTCTTTAAATATTGAATTAATATAAAACAAAATAAAAAATACAAAGCATTCAACAAAAACCTAGAAAAAGATTTCTTTAGTATTTAGATGTTTGTCAATGACAGTATTAACGGTATTGTTAATAAAAGCCCAACAAAGTTTGAATATATTATTGTCGTGGACAGAAATTCAAGCAATTAAAAATTTAAAAGATAATAATATATATTTGAAATAAAAATATACTGATTAACAATACAAAATAAACCACTATCTACGGATTACGAAACAATGGAACTCTAATTTAAGCAATGCTTTAAACAGGAGTTATTTATTTTATGTCGAGTTTAAGTTGGCAGGCAACTTGGCATATATAAAAACCCAATTAGTTAAATTATTGTTTAATTTTCAAATTTAGTTTGGATTTGAATCATTTGATAGTTGTGCTTATCCTCGAGATAGTTAAAAACGGTTACTTAGCGTGTGCAAATATTCGAATACCAAACCGAAACCGAAGCATCTGAAAATTCAAATATCCAAATTTTCAGATTAAAATAGTGATTTTTAAAATTCATTAATAATTGAAATTTTACAATTGTATTAATTTTTATACATAAAAATATAGTGTCTAAAAACTTATATTAAAACATTACATTAGGAATACCAAAACACCACATACCATCTGTAACCCTAAATTCTCCTCACACAACCGTAAGCCCAATCTCTCCATTCTACCTTGTCACCTCCGCTAGTTCGTTTAACTACGTTCCCAAAAACTGACAACCTCCAAGATGCCGTTGCATCCTCCTTGTCTCTTATCTCCAACAAAAGCATCGAAAAACATGACCTAATCGCAAAGAATCCATAAAGGTGGTTGGATCCGTGAGTTCTTAATTGCATTTTTGTTTCATTGATGTTTAAAAATTGTTGCTTAAGTTAATAGGACTATAGCATTGAATAGGTGTGAAGAATCCAAGAGTAGCCTGTGATACCGCTTAACTTTCTTTGGGGAAATTTTCACCAGTTTAAATATTAGGATACTTTATTTTTTACCCTATGCCACTAAACAAAATACATGATACCTTTGATCGAAAATTTACTTTTATGATACCTATGAAATTTTGTTCTAGATCCGCTTCTGAACTATAGTTTTCCTTGGATTAGAGTATATTTCGATTTTAATTATAAGGTTTTGTACACAAATGCAGGGGGGTTTGTATGTTTTTTTTTCTTTTAAGGGTGGGGGAATCCATCTCATACCAATCATAGTTGTTACTTGTTTTCTCCTTATCCCACATTCATCCCAAAACCCACCCAAATCTTTTATTTATGTATTTTTAAAACTAAACCTATTTATTAATAAAATTAAACCAACAAAAATACCAAACAAAATACAAAATATTAAATTAAAACACATTAATAAAGGAGTCAACATTCTTTTAGAGTGTGAGGTTGTTTGATAGTATGATTGTGAAGAGAGTGTGATAAAGGACAGAACATGTGTTTATATTTGAAGGTAAATAAAAAAAAATTTAGCCATGGGTAGGGGGATCCGCATCCCAACGGTAAAAAAAACTCAAAACGTGGTGAAAATTTGCCAAAACACACCCCAAATTGTGACCCTTGTATGGGGTGGGGTGTTGGTCTCGTTGGGGCCGGACCGGGTCGCCATCACCCCCACATCGTCTCCTTCCGGCCTAAGGTTTTCTACACATATAATTTGAGAGTGAATGTATTGGTTTTTGACTGAATTTTTGGTATTTGCATTAATCGGACATCCATTTAACTATTTGAGTCCAAAATTTCAGATAGAGAGTATCTGTTTAACTATATATTATCCGAAACTTTTGGATATTCGAAAATCCAGATATTCAACTTTGAACACCCCTAATTTAAACTTGTCATGCTTCTTTTTCTTATACCTGACTCACCACCACAGATATCCTCAATATTCGTATGCCTCCCATTCGGCACCAGATAGATCAAGGTCCAAATCAATTCCAATTATATCATGCCAAAAAGAAACCCAATTACTTCCAATGGAAGAAAACCTAATAGGGTTTGGTTTAAACCTCAGACTTTTTGTAGTCTCAAACCCTAACATTCATCTCCATGTCATAGCACCAGAGGAACAACCACACTAGTCATGCATATAACGACATCCACACATGAAAATAAATTTGTGAACAATTAATAATGTATAATTCGGGTTATTCATATCATCTCATGTTATGTCTTTTTTGTTAACAACTGTGTTTTTTAATAGTGGCCAAACAAAAAATAAGCCCAAAAAACTATAAACATGAAATCCGGTATTAAGCCACCGAGTCTTAGAAATAAGACATTTACGGTTCCATTAGCGTACCACATGAACGAATAATGCAAAACAATATTTATGGCATTATCCAGTTGATAAATCGTTTAGAGAGCCTTTTCAAGACAACTTTTACATCAATCAACTCGTATTATCCTTCCGATCAAAACGCCTAAAACATCGGTCTTGAATTTGAAAAAAACTTAACGGCGTTAAAAAAATTAACGACGGACCATTAGTTGGCAAAGTGATAAAAGTTGGGACCGTTGACAACCAATTCAATAGTTGGGACCGGTGGAAGACAAAAGGTGATAGTTAAGACCAGTAAAAACCAATATACCTTATTAAAATAAAAGGTATAACTACAAAAAGTGATTTGAAAATGAAAGAATTATATATACTCGTCTTTATTAATCTGTAAAATATATATAAAAAACGGGGTTAAGCACCTCGTGAGTGCAAGTTATTTTAAATGGCAGATAACATAAACCAAGATTTTTGTGGCTCGTGATTTAAGGTTCATGGTAAGCTGACAATGCCTTTCGGTTCAGACGTACCAAATAATTATTCTTTTACTAATTTTACTGGATTTTGCAAGCAACCCAAATGATTATGGGGAAGTGTCCACTAATAGTAAATAATTATAAATTTATAACATATTAGTATTTTCCAACTTTCACCTTTTGATTTCTAACGGTTTCAACTATTAAATTGGTTGGTAACGGTCCTAACTTTTATCACTTTGACACCCAATACACTGTCGTTAAAAAATTTAACACCGTTAAGTTTTTTTTGAATTCAAGACTGATGTGTTAGGGCTTTTGATCGGAAGAAAATACAAGTCGACTGATGTAAAAGTTATCTCGAAATGACGTTCCAAACAATAAAAAAAATTTACATCCGATTAAAGCACCGTAAGGTTTAAACACCCGAGTGAAGCATAATTTCGTCGTTCGGAGCACCGTTACGAGATAACTTTAACATTAATCGACTCGTATTCTCCTTCCAATCAAAAGCTCAAAAACATGGGTATTAAATTCGAAAAAAAACTTAATGGCGTTTAAAAAAATTAACGCTTTCCTGTTAGTTGCCCAAATGATAAAAGTTAGGACAGTTACTAGCCAATTCGATAAAGGTGAAAGTTTGGAATATTTAAAACAAATATACCAAAAAAAACTAAAGTAGAACGTTAAAACTCAAAGTTTATATATTTTTTAACAGATATGACAATTCGAATTTAGCGGTATATTTCTTCAATTCTTCATTTTCTAGGTATGTCCACACTACAAACGGGACCGTTGATCATTAGTTTGACGCTCGAGAATTGTGTCAACTCGTTCAAAAACTAAACTGGCTAGCTTGTAAAACCCCCTAACTTGCATATGACTGGAGAGCGTAATGACTGTAGGATTTTGTCTCTAGTAAGATTTAAACTTGTGACCTTAGGGTAACATAGTTTTTCGCCACTCGAGCAAATTCTAGTAAACCAAATGGCCACTTAGAAATGTGTCAGTTGTGTCAGGTTGACAGGTTAGGGAGTTGAAGGGTTGCGGGTTGAAGGGTTGACGAGTTGAATTATACAACTCTAACCCAACCCATATTCATATTCGTGTCAAAAATTTCAACCTTAACCGGGTATCATTATTCGGGTCAACCCAAATATGACCCGTTTAACCCATTTATAAAAAGAACCAAATAATTTATGAGTTGTAAGCTAGGTACATTGGATTTTAATTGTTGGATTTTAGTTGAAAAACATATTCTAATTAACCATATAATTACTTAAACTAAAATCATAAAACACTTTATTTTAATCAAGTTCATTTATAGCAAACAAAAAATAATCAAATAGTTAAGTGGTAAATGAATTTTTTTATTGTGAGTACTAATAATAAAGATAAAAGTAATTTAACACTTATTTTTAGAAAAAAATAGAATTATTTTTTAAACATAAACGGGTTGGTGAATCAACCCGTTTTATAAATGGTTCAACCCGAAAGTGACCCGTTTTTATACGGGTCAACCTTAACATTAACTGTTTTTTATCAATGCATATGACGAAGTCACATACGTGAGACCCGACTGCGTGACGCACACGCTGGATTGCGTGGCCCGGTCTTAAATCTAGTTAACAAGAAAAACTAACAAAGTAAAGAAGATTACATATGAGGTTTAAATAAAAAGTTTTAATTTTATAGAAAGTCTAAAACTATATGATATGATGATATGTAACATTCCCTTAAAATTAAAAGGAATTGCAATATTCATCATGTCTACAAATTTCAAGTTCCACCATTTTTTAAATGTTCATAACTTTTACATACGACATTATTTTTTAAAAAAAATTGCACCATAAAAACAAGGATTTTCTTATCTTTTAGAACGCGTATAATGTTGATATATAAAACTACAAACTTTTTTTCATGATTTTCAACTTATTATGTTATTTCGGTAGATCGTTGTATGATGTTCAAAACTAACGAGGATTACACAATAAACTGATAAAGGTTACACAGTGTTATGATACTTTCAAAAATAAGCATGTATAAAACAATCATTGTTTAGTGACACAATGCATAAGGTTGAAACAATAGATAGAACAAAAATTTACATATATAACACAATGAAATTAACACAATGACTCAACGTACAACATTAATACAATGATAGTTCACGAGTAAAATATAACAGAATGACACAATGTACATGAGTATTAGAACATTTCTCTTTGAACATATATAACACAATGAAACTGACACAATTCAAACTACAGCACTAATACAATAATAATTCACGGGCAAAATATAACACAATACAATGTACATGAGTAAAACAAGTAGAAGTATGCATATTTGACACAATGAAATTATGTATTGTGTTATACTAATGAAGGGGTTTTCGGATATTTAAGGAACAACTCAATATAACAAAAAGATCTCCTAAGATACACATTAACAGTTTTCATTAACATCAACTAGTTAAACACATAATGCCACTTTCACACAATAATCCCCACTGAACCATACAGTATAACACAATGATCTCATAAGATACACATTAACAATTTGCATATCTAAACAAACAATACAACGTTCACACAATTATCCATCATGTATTCATACACACAATACAACTTTAACACGATTATCGTAAGTGAAACATGTAGTATAACACATTGATCTCCTAAGATGCATATTCAAACATGCGATACAATTTAACAAGGTGATACTTTCTTAACACACTTTGTTAACAAACAAAACAAGTAATAGATTTGAGATGTTATGTTATGACATATAATTATGTCAACAATAAAACAAGTTATAAGATTTGACATAGTGTGTTATTATGTATGTTTTAGTTTGTATTCAAAAACAAGTTCTAATAACATAATTACATAATATGACATAATGATATGACTAAATAACACAATGACCTAACTAAATAGCATAATGACCTGATGAAATAACTCCATGAGCTGAAACGTGAAAAAAAAGTTTGTTTTTTACATCAACACTATATGCGTTTATGCGTTTTGAAGATTAAAAATGCTCGCTTTTTGGTGTAATTTTTATTAGAATATAATGTTGTATGTAAAAGTTATGAACGTTTAAAGAATATGATGAACTTGAAAATGGGGTGAAGATTAAAATACTATTAGTAGAAGATCTAACGATTCAGATGGTTCTTAGGTTTTCTAATAAATTCGGTATTTCTAGTATAACTTCACTATACTATTAGACTACATGTTATTGTAATGTGGATGTCATGTCAAATGAGGCATTACGGCACATAAAGGGTGTAATGAACTCTAATGGTTAATGCCCCTTATAATTCCTCTTAATCATTACTCAATCATACTTTAATCATTTAATTAAATATTTATTTAATAAAAAAAGTAAGAAAATACAAATATAAAAACACACAAGTAAGAAACCGAAAATAAAACTAGCCATCACGTTGTATCCTAAGATTTAACTAACAATGCTTGACCAAATCCATCGTTAGAGCAATATGCACCTCTTTGTTACACATGAAGTTGGAATTCTCTATCATTTCTTCCATGATTATTCGTTCACGTTCTGGTTCGACATATCCTAGTGTGTATTCCCAACAATAGGCTCTGCCTTGATCCTCCAAAACCATATTATGTAAGATGAGGCAAGCACATATAATGTCGTCATTTTTTCCTTATGACGCTAGCTATAATATTTGCCCTGTTCCATACTCAATCCAAATTCAAACACGAACCCAATCAGATATCAATGAAATTTTGTCGTCGTATCATAAAATAAAAGTAATTCTATCATATTGATTTATTTAAGTTATTACATTAAATTATATAATTAAATCATTACTTCAGTTGATCAAACAATTTGGAGGCTTCGTGAACACAATTAACTCTCTTATCCCGACCTTCTTATCATCCGAGATTCATTATATAATCCTTAGGACATTGTGTTTTGGAAAACATAGATGTAAAGGATAACAAGTAAGAAGCTCTATATGTTGGATTCTTAGTTTTGGCATAAGGCGATTTTCGGGTGATTTTTTTTGCCAATCTTTCTCCATTCTTGGGATATCACTTTGGATCATTCAAAGCTCTTAGACATACTTGGTATTCTAGGGAGTAAGTAGGTTCAGTCGACGAATCAAACCGAGCCTAAACAAAAGTTTAAGAACGTAACTCTTGACCCGCACCAAGATCCAATATTTAAACTCCATTTTCGACACTATGAATATTGGATTACTTTATTTCATATGATAGTACTCTGAAAATTATGAATGTAGGTGAAAACTGCACGGAAAACAGAGTTATAAGAAGCGGGAATCGCAAAAACAAGTTCGGTGTTTGTTGTTAAATTGCAAGACACGATTTCCTACCTTGAAACCGTCCCACATCGCCCCAAAGCTAACTTTTTGCTCATTTTCACACCTATAAATACACTTGCTTGGTTCCTTAAAGCTTACAACTCCTAGTTTGAGTCTAAACAGCTAGAATAGTCGAATTTTGGTAGTTCTGCAAGTGAAATACCTTTTTAGGCATTGTGCGTGGTTTTTTTATTCTTTAGATGAAGAAGTGTTGCCCTACGAACTCGTCTTGTTTGTAAAGCTTCTTTGAGGTAATCTTCATCTGTTTATTTCGTTAATCATTCATTTATCGTTTTCTTAGTTTTATTAGTTTAATTTAGGTTGTTAGTTAAGGAGAATTGCCTTTAGGCTTGGTGTAGTGTTTTAGAGGTTCAACGAGCACAACCTATCATGTCCGTTTATTTAGCTATGCCTTAAAACTTTTACCCATCTTTGTTGTCTTCGTTTGACTAAGTTGAGTCACGCTTGTATTCAAATCATATACATATTCATTTGAGTTGTTGTCTGATCACATACATTCAAATCCCAAAGCATCCAACGTGATACGACTGTTCATCTTGATTCTTCTCCATCATACATTAGTTTGCTTGAGCACCATTGATGTGAGTATTCATAGCCTCTTTTTTATTATTTTATGATTTAGGGTGAAATCATGTGACATTTTAAATCATGTTTTATCATTTTATTGATTTTATTCATTTGATTCATTATATTCAATTCAATTCATGTTTTTGTTATTACTTGCAATTATGTGTTTCATAGGTTGATAAAGATTTATTCTAGCACAATCATTTATATATCGAAACCAACGGTTATCAATAATAGAACTATTTAGCCTGACAAGCCCATCCATTTACATACACGCGTGGTGATTGTAACCGACATATCCTTTTGCTCATTACGGCTTAATCTGTGTGATTAAGTGGCTGCAGTCATTTAGGTTTGATTGTGCACTCACTTTCTCTAATGTGATACACTTTTGCATGATAGGTATTAATATAACATGGAATTGAATCATTTTATTCTTTTTACTCATTTTAATCATTTCAATCATTTTATTCATTTTAATCATTATCTATATGTTTGCAAACATGTGTTTACTCACCAGCTAATTCGTTAGCTGAACAAATATTATTTTCATTTTTTCAGGAATTGCATCTTAGTAGTATTTCAAGATGCGTCACATCTAGGATATGTTTGGACCTAGTTTAAAAATAAACTATTTATCATTGTTGTATTGTCTTATTTGAATCATTGTACCTTATGTGTAATTAATGAAATTTGGATCTTTAATATTATTTTAATCATTTTAGTACCATGAGCTACGAACAATCTATTCACTTGCTTCCGCCTCGAAGTTTCTGCCATCGATCGAGGTGTGACACTAGCTGACACGGGTTGTTCACAAAATGTAAATATACATCACATTCTGGTTCGACATATCCGAGTGCATATTCGTAACAATAGGCTCTGCCTTAATCCTCCAAAATCATATTATGTAAGATGAGGCAAGCACACATAACATACGTCATTTTTTTCTTATGACGCTAGCCGACACGAGTTGTTCACAAAATGTCAACGTACGTCACGTTCTGGTGCAACATATCCCAGTGTGTATTCCTAACAATAGGCTCTGCCTTGATCCTCCAAAATCATATTATGTAAGATGAGGCAAGCACACATAACGTACGTCATTTTTTCCTTATGACTCTAGCCGACACGGGTTGCTCACAAAATGCCAACGTTCCTTGAGAACTCCAAAAAGACGTTCGATATCATATCTTGACGATTCTTGAACTTTTTTAAAATAAGCACTTTTTTGTCAATTGGGTCTCTAAACGTCATTATGATCATCGGGAGCTCCGGATATATTCCATCACCCAAATAATATCCAAACAGGTAACTACTTCCATTAACAAAAAAAGAGACCTCATGTGCGTTATCGGCTATGTGATCCTCTATGATATATATATATGCAAGGCTTCAAGATCATTGATGTCATTTTGTGATCTAGCAGAACAAAAATAAGCATTTCAAATCCAAAAGTCATATGAAGCAACCACTTAAAGAATAACCGATGGCCCTTTTTGGTCACCCCGTGTAAACTAACCACGCCAAATGTTTGGATAGTTAGTTCACGCCCAGTGCGTGCAATCTATGTGATATGTATAAAATTATACATATTTGTTCTTCGCATTTAATTCAAATTTAATTGTAAATCGGTTGAAATTTCATTAGTTTAAGTACTTAATTATGGTATTTTGTGATTTTACAGCTAAGACAACCCACCGAAGAAAAAAACAAACAAAAGACGCATTTTCATGAGAAATTGACAAAGTGCAGGTCAGAGCACGATCGTGCTCAGACCAAGCACAATTGTGCTTAGGTCACTTACTCGGAAGCACATGCAGTGCAACAAGGGCGTGCCGCAAAGGTTGGTCAAAGCACGACCGTGCGCAAGTCAAGCACGACCGTGCGCAAGTCAAGCACGACCGTGCTCAGACCATTTCCAACATCGTCAGAAGACAGTGCGTTCAATTCTTGGTCGTGACGGGAACCTTGACTCAAGCACGATCGTAATTAGTCTAAGCAAGGTCGTGCTCTTGCACCTCAAGACGGGAATCAAGAATTTGATTAAAAAAAAGATACTGCGAAATGCCTGAGCGAGAAAGAAAACACTGTAGCTACCAACACTACCTTGAGCACGACCGTGCTCCAGGTAGTGCACATCTGCAGATTGCTATAAAAAGCCTTATTTTCATCCATCTCGGGTTGTTGAGTTTTGAGAGCATTTTTACACTTAAAAACACTGATTTAGAGCCCTTGGAAGCCATTGGGAGACATTGAAGACTCAAGAAACATCAACCAATCATCCTACCGTCTCCTTGCTTGTTTTTGGTTTGAATTTCTAGTTAGTATAATCATGTTTTTAGCTAGTTTAATTATGTCTCTTGTAGTTGGTGTAAGCCTTACGGGCTAAATACTCATATTATCTAGATTAGGATGATACTTATGCTTTGATGATGAATGAAACATGAACATTTGGTGATGTTTTTATGTTAAGAACCATGATGAAGTTCTGGTAATTTTCCAAAGATGTTGTATACTTGTCTAAATTTGATTGTCATGTGATGTTGATAAATGTTAGAAATTTGACATGTTGAAAAACCCATCTTCTTGACATTTGTTTGTAAATCTTATAAATGAATGTTTGTATGATTTATGCCATGAGATTAGAAATGATAAATGGAAGATTAGATGACATGAATATTGGACAAGTATGCTTTCTTTTAAAAGATGTTTGAAAAGATATTTGTGATGTTATAATTTCTTGAACATATTAGAATTGTAGGTTTGGGATTGTGGCCACAATCTCTAGATTTGCATGACCTAGTTTAAGAATTATAAGTTGGAATATTTCATAACTTTGTATACTTTATGTAATTCTTGGTGATTAGGATGTGTTTATCGTTCTAGTTTTCTTTTAATTATGAAACTATGACATTTTAGCGGATGACTAGTTTATCTTTAGTTCTTGACATAAGACATCAATTGAGCTTAATCGCATGATTTTAGGTGATTAAGATGTGGTTATCGTTCTAGTTTTCCAAATAATCATTTTAGTTAGATATCTTTAATTGGAGTCTACTTATATTTATAAGATAATTGACTTCACCATTTGTATTTTTCATCATCAAAGTTAAGTGGATTCTTAGTCTAGATAATAACTCATTTTCATACTTTTATTCCATTAGTTAGCAATTCTCTTAGTTTAATATTTCTGTTACTTGCTAGTTTAATTCAAAGAAAACCCCAATTTGACTACTTGATCGGACAAACATTAACAAACGTTTAGTATCGAGAGCTACCGTGTCCACGGATTGTGTGACACCCCGCCCAGCGGCGGAAACACCGGGTTGTCAAGTGAATTGGATATCAATAGTACAAAGCACATGACACACTAAAAGCATATTTTAGTATTATTAAAGCATAAATGTTATGACATAAATGAGGGATAAATAGTCTTAAAAACAGTAATAAAAGCCGACAATTAATAACGTTCATTGCCATTTATTGTTGACCACATGTAGGGTGGTACTTCACCATGTCGTTATTCGTATTTTGTTTATCTTGTAATAGATTAGTCGTATCTCGTTTCCGCTGTAATAGTTGGGTTAGTCTATGTTTTAGTTACTTTGTTAGTTGTTTATGTGACACTGCATGCGACACTATAGTGTTGCATGCAGCTTGTCTTAACTTTGCGAGCAGGCAGTGTCACCTATGCGACACTACCTGCGACACTAGCTACTGTATATATAGTTGTTTTAGGGTATTTTGTACACAACTGTTGGATCATGTTGAATACACTTTACACCTTTTGTTAGTGAGTTAGAATATGGTTGTTCATAACAAGGAATTGATAAATTTATATCTTTGTTGCTTCAATCCTATTCTACTTCATCTAATTACCTTCTAATTAATCATTTGTTAATGGCTTATAATGGTTTGTGTGAGTTTTGGTCACAAATCACAATCAATTGTTGCTAGATCTAGTGGTATCAATTGATTGTGATCTGATCTATATCATATATAGCACGGATTAACGATCTACTGGACCAACAATATGGTATCAGAGCCATTGTGCTCATGATTTATGGTTTTTGAGTGTTTTAGTTCATATTCACTTTTTCTCAAAGTTTGGATCTGATTTGTAGTGAATTGGTGTGGAATTGGATTGAGATTTGTGTGGTTTTAGTATTAGAATCAATCTAAATCATCAGATCTATCAATCTCATATAGATCTGAGATCTAGTGGTGATTTTGGGTTTTTCTCCATAAGCTTGGACAAAAGTATTTTCAATCAAATTGGATCTTATTTGTTGTTATTATGGACTGAATTTGGATTGGGATTTCTCTATTTTGCATTGTGAATCAATCGGAATCATCAGATCATCAATTGGATCTGATTGGAGTTTTCTGTGGTGATTTGTATGTGTTTTTCGTGAAGAAGAGGATGTTTCTGTTCATCTTGCGACACTAGCTTGGTTTGAGACACTATCTTTTTACTGTTGTTGATCTTTGGTTGTAACTGGCTTGCGACATTGCTTGAACGAAAGTTCTTTTTGTATGCTTGATCTTGCGAAACTAAATGCTTGATTGTGCCCGACACTATTGCCAACATTATCTAGCTGCTTGCTTTCCGACACTACATCCGACACTACCCTTGTATGAAAGTTCAAAGTTGTGTTCTGCAAAAGTGTTTGTAATCTTGCATGCGACACTACATTGCGACACAAGCAAGTTTGCGACACTAAAGATTTTTTCTACGACATTTGGTGCGACATTGTGACCAAAATCTAAAACTTTTAAATCTTAACAATGTCAACTTCACTAACCCTTGCTGTTCTGGAAAACGTTGCAACAAGTAGCCCACCAAAACTGATAGACAATGATAATTTTGATGAGTGGAAGAAGAGACAGAAGGATTTTTACTTAATTACGGATCATACTCAGTGGGATTCTATTGTTTTAGGTCCACATACACCAATTAGAATCATAGGAGACAATACAATTCGAAAGACCGACCCAAGTTCATATACCGATAAAGATAAAAGGTTGATGGATCGTGATAACAGAGCTTATGTAGCTCTAAATTTGTGCTTAACTAGGGAAAGTCGCAGAAAATTCGCTGAACACTCGGATGCAAAATCCTTGTATGATGCTCTGTGTAAATTTCAAGATGAACAAGAAAAACGGGAGACGGACAAAGGAGTGCTTGCTGAAAAGGATTTTATTGCTTTTGTCGGTAATAAAAGGGAGAAACTGTCGGATTTGATCAACCGCTTTTTGAATGTGACTGAAAATCTGAAGAAATATGATCCATATCTTACCAACTATGATCAGATTCATCGACTTCTGGATTCACTTCCAATCGAGTGGAGCGATTATGTTAAAGTTCTGAAGAAAGAAAGAAGTTTCCCAGACTACAAACTCATGGATATAGTTGACAAGTTGAAAAATTATGAGCTGGAAATGAAAAGGAAAGAGTTCTTCCAAGAAGTATTACCACAACAAACCAACACTTTAAACGTTGATCTAATCTCATATGTGTCAAGCGTACTCGATTACAAAATCGAACTGAATGACAAATATAAAGTGATAGTATCTGATTCAGAGAAAATTGTTGAAACTTCGGAGAATATTCGAGAAACTTATGAGGTATTGACATATGATAATGAAAGAGAATCTGACAGTGAGATACTCGATGAAGACAAACATGTGGAAGATGAGGAAGCATAAAATGACATCGGAAAAGAAGAAATGTTGGAAGACAGGGAAGTGAAACATAAAGGAGACACAAGAGTGTGCAACTGTGAGAAGGCTTTAGCAGCTGAAAGGATCATCATGGACCTACCTTATGAAACTGTTCAGGATTTGTGTTCTCCTGAGTGTAAACAACGATTATTTGGTGTTTATAAAGCAAACAGACTAATCTTGCAAAACCAAAGTGAGATCATGGCAATGAATGATGAACTAAAGAAAAATGAAGTCTGTTATTCTGTAAAACTTAATGAAGCCTTGGCCGAAGTTGAATTGCTGAAAAGAAATCTCTATGAGATGAATGTAGAGATAAATCTTTTGAATGAAAGGCTTCTGTTAGCTCAATATGAATCCACGAAACTGCAAAGCAAACTTGATAAGTGGACAGTATCACAAATGAAACTAAATGAGCTTCTGGTCAACCAAAGGGGAGCTCGGATAAAAGATAGGGTCGGATACAAACCTAATGTTCAAACAGTTTTTCCGCCACCATCGACTTTGTGTTACTCTCCTTTACCCAAACCACATCCAAAGAATGATTTGTTTGAACAAAATATTAGAGTGGAGGGAGTTAGTACTTCAGAGGTGAGGGATGAATACGAATCTTCAGTCGGTATTGGATATAACAAAACACCTGATGATAATCAAGACAATGAATGTCATGCTTCCGCTACGCCGAAATTCATATCCACTACCTTCACCAACCTGCATGAGAAATTCAAAGCTGGTGATATTCCGATCTTCGAGCCAATCAACAGGGAATGAGAATATGCTCAAAGTTCGTCCACATCACATCAATCAAGTCAGGACAGTCAAGGTTCACAGGGAACAGGAACTATGTCTGAAAAATTTACAAGTTCAGAAGAGGACCCAGAGCAAAAGAGAAACAGGGTTGACTCCAAGACCAAGATGTCATCTAAAGCAGTCAAAGTTCAAAAGTTTTCAAAATTTGAACCAACAAGTAGAATTCTGACTCCATCTTCAGATCATTCTCTCAAATCACAAAAAGGGAAATGTTCATCTAAGTTCTGCAGCCCTCAAAATCTCAAAAGAACTGAGAAAAGGCAGAACAATTGTCAACAATCCAAGTCAAGGTCCTTAAAGTCTCATTACAGTAAATCACCTGCTCACTCAAGAGTATCAACCGGCAAATCCAAGGAATTATACGTCTTTTACAGCGATTCAGACTCTCACATGTCTAGCTGTTATGAAGAAATTTTTATGGATCATGTGCCCATCTTCAAGATCAAAAGGACTGGTTTGAAATCAAATTGTTTCAAATGTGGTAAAACAGATCATATGGTAAAACAGTGTCCTGATCTTGGTCGAAGCAGCATAAATAATAAATCTTTTGAAAACAGAATTAAACAGTTTGTAAATCATCATTTTTGCACTAATTCTTTCTTTCAAAAGCCCAGGTTCGTTAAAGCTTGGGTTCCTGTTTCTAACTGATTTTCTTTTGCCTAAGTACAGTTCATTCGGGAATGGTTATGGATGTTCTGTACATCTCGTTTTGCTTTCTTTTTTATATATAAAAAAATTAATAATAAAAAAAGGGATATGTGGGGAATTGAAGAGGGAAAAATCATTTTTGCTACTTATATTTAAATGATTAATTCATGTCCATCCTTGAGTGTTTTCCTTACAATTATTGAAAATTTCAGTTTGTCTTACAATCTGAAATTTTGGGGGAGAAATATGATAATCTTTGGATTCAATTGATGTAAATATTTTTTTTGTTTCTTGCAGGTTTTAGATAAATGTGGAAAGCATTTGAAGGAGGACAATGTTTCGTATCTCGATGTGTCAATAGGCTCAGCTAGATTACAATTAGACAGCAAATATGTGATCAAACTAAAATCAAAAGAACCAGATGACAAGGAGAATTTTCACAGATTTTTGGCCTGCACAAAGTAATAAGTTTTGACAAAAATGGGCTGAGAGTATTTGATTCGTGCTTGATTTTTCCCAAATAACCCTTAGCCGCAGCCTTGAATGACGCTTCTCGTTAGCTCTTCAGAATTTTTTGTTCTCGTGTTAATCTCCTCTGCTATGCGGAAGCATTGACCTGGAGTGATGATCTTCTTTGTTATATGTAAATATAGACCTGAAGCTCTCATCAGCACGTACAGATAATCATCTCCTCTGTTATACGTCAGTATAGACCTGGAGCACTGATCATTTGTAAAACCCATTTAAAGATTTACTCAAAATGCTTATACATCAAATCATTCACTGTTTGATACTTCATTCATTAAATCCAAACCCCATTTCACCTCCCAAAAACACTTACCTTGATCACTTGATCACGGTTTATATCCCTTCAAAATTACAAAATCTTGTTGAATTATCTAAACTCAATAAGCCCTAAAGTCAAAACAAGTTACTTTGCTGAATATCTGTGGAAACCAAGTCATCTGTGCTTCTTCAAATCGAACCAAAAACATGATAAAATTCCATCATAGGTTTGTTTCGTAGAACGAAACAAGGCATGAGTTTAAATGGACAATAATATTGACAATCCGTTTCGAATCTTTGTTTTCTCCTGATAAATGTTTGAAACACGTTATCTGAATCTCGTGAGATTCATAATATTTTTCATCTCATTTTTTTCTCAAAACGTGTGCTTCAAACGTCTTTATGTATTGAAAATATTTCAAAAGGATGGATATGGATTCATTATTTAAATATTTGTATTAAATATGATTTGACTTCAAAGTTCCTTAAAATATTATTTTTATAAATTAGGGTTTTTGCGACACTACAGTGTCGCATCTTGCGACACTATAATGGTCATAGATTAACTAATGTGGGTCGTTCTGGTTCATATCTCAGATTTTTAAAAACCACGACATTACACCCGACTTTAAACCCTAAACACACACTAACATCATTCATTGATCTTTGAGTGTTTTTGCTAGATTTCAACCGGTAAGATTTGTTCTTTTATATGTTTCGAACCTACGTTTGCTTTGTATTGAATTTTGGGTTTGATCCGATATGGTTTTGATTCAACTGACTGTTGGGTTTTTCACGTTTTTGCGACACTAACTGTTCTTGTTGCGACATTGAACGAAAGTTCAAACTCAACTTGCGACACTACCAAGGTTATGATGATCATGCTTTGTTGGTAGTGTCGGAGGCTTGTGATGCTGCGACAATGTAGTGTCGATGCCTATGTCTTGCTGTTGCGACACAACAGTGTCGATGAATATGCGACACTGCTGCGACACTACTGTGTCGCATCTCTGCGACACTATGCTTTTCTATTTTATTTTATTTTTTATTCTATTTTCTTTTGTTTTATTTTATTTGTTTTTCTTTCTTTATAACTAACAAATTTCCGGTTCGTTTTTCAGGTTATTAGATGGATCCGAAGCCTTCTCAGCCGATGAAGTTCGACAAAAGGTCGAACGTGGTCGCTTATCTGAATGATAAGGACCCGAAGTCTGATGGTTATCGTGACGCAATATCTTGGATGAAGGCGTCCCCAATCTTTTATGCGGTCACGAAAGATTTGATTATTGATCAGCAGCATGTCAGAGATTTCTGGGAAACGGCCACATACAACCTTAATGCAGATCCGGCAGAGATCAGGGCAATCGTGATGGGGGAGGAGATTGCTATTACTGTTGAGTCCATTGCTTGGATGCTGAGAATGGAACATGACGTCGGGTCTCCAGTTTTGCTGAGTCTGGAAGACGTTCACGAAGGTTTCCTTGAGATGGGATATGAGGGGACGGATCTTCTTGGATCGTCGGGAGATCAAGAAATCGTTCCTGACAAAGGAATGGAGGTTCATCGCTCACGTGGTGATCATATGTTTAGATCATCGCAAGGGAGGAACAGATGTGCTAAATTTTGAGTGGGCCCGAGCGATGCTGAACCTATGCAGAGGAGATAAAGCGAATATCCCGCAAATGATATTCGAATATATGATCGAGAATATTTCCTCTACAAAGAAAGATAAATGGCTGCTATATCCACGATTTATCCATATTTTTATTGATGAATTAAAGCCTGATTTACAGAAGTTGGGAGATCCTTTGATTTTGACGAAGATGAATGTGAGGATCTTTGCTGACTGCTCCGCACCACGACACAATATTTCGGGAAAGACAACATATCTTTTCCGAAATATGTATACAGATGAAAGGTGGGAGTACATCAAAAAGCTGAAAATATCGGAGGATAAACGTTTTGGTGAGTTACGGGAGAAGATCAAAGAGGACATTAGGAAAAGGAAGAAGTTTGTTGGGAAGAAGTCAGTACCGTTTGAGGAGGAGCTTGATGAGATTGAGGCAGAGATTGCTAAATCGAAGGGAAAGAAGAAGCGAAAGGCTGTTGATAAATCCCATAACGATTCTGATACTGATGTCAGAATCAAAAAGGCGAAAGGGAAGCAGCCTGAAGTGTCAGAGTTTGTGCCTAAAACGTTCATAAAGAAGCCAGAGAAAAAGGGGTTTGCAGGTTTGGACGAGGACGTGATTCGTGGGCTGAATACGTCGCTCGCGAATGAATTGAGCATGGTAAAGACGAAGTTGATGAATGTAGAAGAATGTAAGAGGCACCATTAATCAGAAATGGAGGATCTGAGGCGTATTGTGCTGGATCAACAAGTGCTGATTAAGAAGTTGCTGGTGGAATTAAATGAAGTGAAGAAAGAGGTGAAAGTAGGGATTCCGGATACTGAAACCGAGATAAATGAGTTGGTAAACGTCGGAAAGTATCCAACTCTGAAAGAGATGATTCAAATCGGGAAAAGTAGAAGAGAATTTGTTGGATTCAGTGGTGCTGGTGGAAGCAAATCCGGAAAAGAAGCAGAAATTACTGATGACTTCTGCTTCGATATTGATACTGATCTGGGCGGTGAGGAGGTGGTTGCTGATAAGGAGAAGGGAGCTGAAATGAAATTGATTGACGAAGAGATTGAAGATGAATAGTTGATTGATTACGATTCGGAGCCAGAATTTTAAGAAGTTGATGCTAAATAGATGGTGTATGTTGCCCAAAGGAGCGGAATGGAGGGTGACGTGTTTGAGCTTGATAAATCTGATTGGTTCAAGAAGGTAGAAGAACCAGAAAGCGTCACGCCTCTGTTCCAGAACTTGGATGCCCCGACCTCCAAAGATACAGACAACAAAATATTTAGTTGGAAATACAGTCCGGAGCTACAAAAGTTTATGATAAAGATGAGCTGGGGCGGGATCAGCTATGTTAGTAATCGCAAACACTTCAAGACTTTCCCTAAATGGGACTTGAGGCGTTTGGCGGTTCTTCCATTGATAACCCCAGATTAGAATGATCGTGTGAAATTACTAGAGGAGGAGATGCAAGCAGGCTTAAAAGATAATTTTGTGAGTTTTGGGTACAATAAACTGGAACGTAAACGATCGAAGAAAGATTTAGATTGGATGACCGGAAAAGGGAAAATTGTTTTAAAGACGAAGCCAATCAAGACTGTTTTGAGGTTGAGAGTTCCAGACCCTAGCCCGTCGAGATTACAAGAGTTCGAGAAATTGTTTACGATAACCAGACGGGGGAGGCGGTCGTGCATGTCAAAGATGGAACGGAATGGAGATTGTTCGATCCAATGGAGGCGGTTTTCGGGTTTTCGGGTTTTCGGATGATGATTTGAAACTTCTTTGCGAAAACCCAATCAGATTAGGAGCCGGAGCTGAAACGAAAAGAGAAGCTGCTCTGTTTGAGAGAGTGGCTAACCGGGCTCGCGGAATTAGATCGGAAGTGAAGCAACTCGCTGAGAGTGTGCAGAAACAAGCAGATCTACGTGAAGATGTTAGAGAATTAACATAAATGTTTGGCACAGCAAAAGCAGGAGCTGAAGAAGGAGATCCGACAGGTGAAGTACCTCCCTAGGGGGAGTATTGTTGACCACATATAGGGTGGTACTTCACCATGTCGTTACGTATTTTGTTTATCTTGTAATAGATTAGTCATATTTCATTTCCGCTGTAATAGTTAGGTTAGTCTATGTTTTAGTTACTTTGTTAGTTGTTTATGCGACACTGCATGCGACACTATAGTGTCGCATGCAGCTTGTCTTAGCTTTGCGAGCAGGCAGTGTCGCCTATGCGACACTACCTGCGACACTAGCTACTGTATATATAGTTGTTTTAGGGTATTTTGTACACAACTCTTGGATCATATTGAATACACTTTACACCTTTTGTTTGTGAGTTCAAATTTGGTTGTTTATAGCAAGGAATTGATTAATTTATATCTTTGTTGCTTCAATCATATTCTACTTCATCTAATTACCTTCTAATTAATCATTTGTTAATGGGTTATAATGGTTTGTGTGAGTTTTGGTCACAAATCACAATCAATTGTGGCTAGATCTAGTGGTATTAATTGATTGTGATCTGATCTATATCATATATAGCATGGATTAACGATCTATTGGACCAACATTTATTCTATGTCCAAAAGCATCCTAATTGTCTCGAAAGCATAAACGTCTCAAACACCACCTGAAATATGAGTAAAATAAGTTAGCTAAAGAATTAGCTAGTGAGTAAAAACACAGTTAATAGTACATAATATGAAATCCGAGATCATTATAAATATGTTTCGCAAGCTTATGTGAATACCAATTTCATCAAATTACTCAACCATGATCATAGAAACGTACATAGAATCCAAGAACCATAAACCCTGTAGGGTAAACTGTAGCAACAAGTCATAAGAATCACTCATGTTACAAGTAATGATAACAGTCGTTTAACCGTCATTTAACCTTCTCGAAGTACAAGTTATCAATAATTGTTTAAGCATCTAAGGGACATAGCAACATAGCAACAAGCATCTCATTTAGTAACTAGTAACCAACATATAGAATAACCAAAGAATCGCCGGGTTAAAATCACCTATTTTGAAATACACGTAGGTGGGTTTGTCAAACGATTAGTGCTAACATCGTACCGGTGGAAATTACAAAATAATACAACTACTATTGACTACCACATAAGATTGCATCATGCTACAGACAAGACTAACACATTTAGTGATCTCATTTGAAATAGAAACAAAAAGCAAGGAAATTACCGTAGTATAGTATCGAAACACATATTTCAGCCCCAAAAGCAAAATAGTAAAAAGAGAGTGAGTTTACTCACCTTGAAAAGTAAATATAATAGTAATGCTAGAAACGTAGCTATAGAGAACCGAGGGTTGCCCAAATATTAGTACCACCTAATTAATTGGGAAAAATCTTAACTTAGAAACAAAACGATAGTAACAAGAATCAAAAATCCGAGATCTAGGGTTTCGGATTTGGGATTTAGGGTTTGAGATTATAAATTGGGAATTAGGGTTTTGAAATACAAATTGGGAATTAGGGTTTTAAAGTACGAAATGGGATTTAGGTATGAAACGTAATTGTATGTTCGTTTTATATATAATTTATACGAATCCATTTTTTTTAAATAATATTTGTAATATATATTCATAAACTTAAAGCATTATTATTTGTATAAATGTATTTGAAATTGTAAGTTTTTATGCTTTTAAAAATATATTTAACTTAAGTATGTTATTTAGGTTATTAGAAAAGTATAATTAAATGTTTAAGATGATTAAAATGTGAAAATTAAAGAAAGAGTGACAGTGGGACTCAAACCCTGGGCAACACACACACACACAAACAAGTGACTTAACCACTGAACCAATGCATTTTTTGTTATCTGAATCAATTTTTAATTCTTTTATCTTCTTATTATCAACAAAATCTATTTCAATACAAGCTCTAGATTCAAATATCCATCCAATTCATTTTCAGTCTGTTAATCCAATCCAAACAATCATAGGGATTTTATCTACATGAACTCACGATCATTTTGATATAATATACTTGCTTGATTAAGACGATTTGATACGGATTTGAATAGGAACAAGAACTCGACTAATTTGGTCAATTTGCGTGAAATCTGGAATGAAAGGGACAAAGTTGATGGATTAGAGAGCTGTAGATGATCAAGAGGATTCGAAAGAATATAAAAATTACCAGGAAATATGCCCGGAAGGTAGAAAATGATGAGGTCGCCGGAATTTGGGTTTTGAAGCTTTGTTTTGGTAATTGCAGTGAAGAACTTAAGTGTTTTGGTGAAAGATTTAAGTTAGTTGAGTGATTAAAAGTATAATGGAAAGGTTTAATTCGTTGATTGCGGGTTATTTACGAAAGTGATGATTTTTGATTTTGAATTGAAAACAATTCCCGCTAATTGTGCAGTTAAAACGCGTTATAAGGTGAGAAAAAGGTTTGAAACTGCATAAGGAAAGTTTTGGGACAATTTTCGGTTGATTTGGAATGGTATTTACGCGACAAAAGGTCTCACCGGAGATGGGATGGCTGGCTAGAATTGCGCCGGCGAGACGCCGGATTTGCGGGCAAGTAGCACAGGGGGAGGGGGTTTGGGTTTTAAAAAGTTACAAGTTCAGTCCCTAAAGTTCTTGTGATGGTTTAATTGATTAATTGACTTTCTATTCAAGTTTCAAAAGTTACAACTTTTACCCAACGTTAGTTTTAAACATTAAATTAACTAATTAACTTGTAACGTTATAAGATTGACGTTTTTATATTTTTAGTTCGTTTATGACGTTAAGAACTATTGTTATATATATATATATATATATATATATATATATATATATATATATATGAGAGATTTATTGTTACAATAGTAATTATTTAGTCCACGTAGTTATTTCGCGACATAAATACGGTCGATTAGTTAAGATAAGAATAGCGTACGATCCAGTGTATTCATTAACAATAATAACAAACGTTACATTTAAAGAAATAGATACGAATACAAATAAGAGATAATTCATCTCGGGCTCAAGTCGGGCGTTCGGGTTCGGGTTTTAGAGCAGATGTCACAGATTGATCCGGTTCTTACCTTTTACTATATTACTAGCCGATAGGTACACTTTCCTTTTTTATGTGTGATTTAGTAACATTAGGTGAAAATCCTTTTTAAAACTAAATTTGTGTGAAAAATCTTTATTAAAAATATATATACTTTCATGCACTTCACTATGCTACCAACCATAACTGGTAAACCATGCACTTCTTCGTGTATGTCGTATAATATTTGAAGATCTAACCATAATGGTTTTCTCAAATAACGTTTGCCATAAAAGTATATAATGCATTTACAATAGTTTTACATACTATCTCTTGTTTTCTCTCCCATTTTTAGATACTCGTCATATGTCGGTTGCATTGACGTATCCAAGGATGCGTAAAGCCGAAGTATACTTTTGTATGGCCGTAAATCATATCCTTCATCTTGCATCACTTTTTGTTGAAAATAAGGTTTATCTTGTTCAAAATCTTGAGCTATACGTAAGAATAACATTAAACTCATCAGTAACCGACGTCTAAAATGAGCTTCATTGTATTGTGGGTTTGAATCGAAATAATCTTTCATGAACCAGTCATTCACCACGTGCTTTTTTGAAAAGACAAGATGCCAACCGTAAGCATAAAAGTATTGTATGTGCTTTTTTGAAAAGACGGGATGTCAACCATCCATACTGATTTTGACACTCTAGATCGACTCAGTCAGGAACATTATAAAAAAACTCACCACTATGATAAAACTTACTTGAGTGAGGATTAAAACTTAAAACCTTTAATATTTTAAGCTTTTACCATCATCACTATGTCATTGTACCATAAGGGCCAACTATAGTTTTTTTTATCAGAGTAATTGCAATTTTCTTCTTTATGTTGTGAGGGCTTAACAGTTTTAGTCTAAATTTAAAAATTTAAATCCTGGGTTTATATTTATTAACACTTTATATCTTTTCATCAAAATTTCATCCAAAATTATCTTCAACCCAATACTTAAAAGTTTTCTAGATCTTCTGATAAAAAAAACAAGTAAAAATATTTGCCCAAGAGCCAAAATGAATGAAAATTTGGATGGAATTTAAACATACGGACCTAAACTGTTAATAAGTATAAAGTTAGAGACGTAAATCGTTAAACTTGAACTGAAATTGTTAAAACCCAATAACAAAATGAAAATTGCAAAGATTGTTTTATACTCTAGTTTTATTATATGATTGTGTGTTTCCACTAGATGAACTGGTCCCAACTATAAAGGCATAGAATTAATGAATTAAAAAGAAAAGAAAAGAAAAGGCATCTGGTCATTTAATTACAGTTTCAAAAGGAGTTAAAAAGAGCATAGAATTACGTGATTCTCGGTGCTGTAAAAAAAAAGAAGCCAAATACAATGGATAAGCACGCACTTTTATGTTACCATTTTTTAGTCTGACTTCAAAATAATTTTTAAATATTTTTAAACTATATTTTCTCTTTTTATGTATTTGTTTACGTATTATATTTATACTAGATTTTATATCGTCTCTCGCGCGTTGCGCGAGAGTTGTTGTAGCGGCTTGTAACATAAAAAAGTTACCTCGTAGCATTACAAAGGTTTAGTTGCAGTAGAATACAAATTATTCGACTACTGGCTAATTTTTAGCATACATACAAAATATACCAGCTATGCTGACAACTTACCGGTTGGTTCTATATCTGAAATATTGCATTATAGTTACAAAAAGATGATGTAGAAACTCACAATGTAAAAAATGCCCAAAATGCAAAACTCACAAAAACAATGGGGGCCAAAATGAAAACCCACAAAAAAACATTATTATGAAGTTTTGGTGGTTAAAATGCAAAACCCAAAAAAATAATTTTGGTGACCAAAATGCAAAACCCAACAAAACAATGGTGTTTAAAATGCAAAACCCACAAAATAATTAGCAACCAATATGCAAAATCCAACAAAACAATTGTGGCTAGAATGTAAAACCATAAAATTCACTATTCATGAAGTTTCTAAATTATTAGTATATAACTAGCAGACTGTCTTACAGTGCTCAGTAGGTATTGTTATGTCTTATTACATAGTATTTTTGTAATTTAAACAAACGTGAAATCATTTCTGATAAATTAGTTAACAAAATTTAAATAATGATCAACTGTTTTATTATTATTATTATTATTATTATTATTATTATTATTATTATTATTATTATTATTATTATTATTATTATTATATAATAAATCTTTCTATTTTAATAATTAGTTAACTCTTCCGAATGCATGTGAACATCCTAACTACTACACATACGATTTTGCTTATATGTCACGTTCTAATTTAGTTTGATGGAGGATTTCATAACGGGCCATGGTATGCTCAGTATTCGAAATAACTCGATATGTTCAAATAAGAAGTTCACCACTTAGGCACTTATCATGAATTATCTTTTAACCGGTAAGTTTATGTAAAATATTTACCAATTATTACAGATCATCTCCTTTATTTTAGTATATGATTTTTGCTATGAAAATATTTGTACATATCAAAACTGATTTAGCAGGAGATATGTTAAAAATGAATTTGATAACTAATTTTATTTAAAATCTATAAAACTAAAATCTCATGAGTACACAGATACTAATCTAATAAAATATAAATAAATAAATAAATATATAAGAAATGTTTTACTAATTTTAAAATGATGAACAAGTTAAAGTTTAAAACCAGAATTGTGTAAAATACATTTACACCATGAGTACAGTTGGCTTGCCTAATCATCACCAGCTAGACAACTAGTGTCACGAGGATAGAGTGCTTCATATTAATTCGGGTCATCCTATCTAGCATCCACCCGACCCGTTTTTCTATGTTCATTTATGTATTTAGGAGGTTGAACAATTAGCTTGTAGTGGTTGTATATACGTTAAACTTATAAAATATATATGCTTAATTAGTACTCTAATTTTAAACAATTGATCATCAAATGTAAATGTGAGTCAATGAGATTGGTCGTTCATCGGTAACAAGCTTATGTACAAAGCATTATTTTAGGTTTATATATGATCGGTAAGAATTATCGTGTTATTTATGTGATGTAACTAGAAATAATATGTATATGCTGTTAAAAAAATCAAATTTAACATGTGTCATCAGTTCAACTCGAAGATAATATTCCTTGGTAAAGTTAAATAGATCAATCCTAATTCAATAAACATGTTAAGCGAATCAACACGAAAATCATATGTATTAAATAGTGTAATATGGTTATTTGAGTTTTTTTTACCGGTTGTTTAATAATCGCACCTGATTTTAAATTTTTTATTGTTTCTACTTCAAAATCTCAAATTTAATGAATTTAGAATTTCTTTTTAAATATTTTACTTATTTAAGTTTTGATATTTTGTTGAAGTTAGAAATCTACAACCTAAACATATGGTATTTTCATATTTTTATTTAAAAATAATGCACATTAACAATTTAAACTTTTCTACTGTTTAAGACATAATCTTGTTCGTTAATCTGGTATGACCTATCCGAGTATCCGGCCAGGAAAAGCTTTTCTACGTTGCATAAAACTAACAATTTTGACTATTAACAATAGACGATTGTAGTCGATTGTTAACACTCATATACTTTTTAAAGATCACTCGTGTTAAAAAATAATTAAAAATAATTTATAAAGATAAAAACACTAAACTATTTAAATGTGAGCATTGTTTTTTGTGTACTCAAGAATTAATTGATAGAAAGTTAGCCGTTTTGGTTACAAGTAATTTATTTTTTATTTAAATTTTTAGTGTAGGCAGTGGTGTCCCATGGCTATATGAGGTGGAATTAATTAATAGTTTCTAAATAAAGTGGTGATGAGTGTATAAGAGGTGTAATATATATTGTTGTTTAGCTGAATAAATGGAAGCTCCTTCACGCTCTCTTTATCATGCCCGCGCCCCCACCTCTATTTTCATTTCCAATTGTACCATTTCATAAACTCCAAAATGTACTATTTATAATCACATCTCAAACAATTAACATTTCCTTTTTTTTTTTATTTAGTTACAAATTAAGGGTGAGGGGTGAGCTCTTTTAAACCCTCTATACCATAACATTACATCAGTTAAAAAATATCAACGAACTACAATTTAATCAACTGTTGTTCTGTATCTTAAAACTCTAACCATTCAAGGAGACGCATTCATTTCATTCCTAAAAACTTATTTTATTTTAAGTAAAAAATTTAGAAAACCCATATTTCAAATAAAAATAAAAATAACATGAAAATATAAAAATCTAGATTAAAACTAGAAATTACTAAAAACCTACAATTAAAACTATAAATTACTAAGGGGCTGTTTGGCAACATCTGAATCATTAAGTGCTGAATGGTTAAGAAATCTGAACCATTAAGAGGCTCTATCAATGGAAGGGGTATTGATGTAAAACTTCAGGTGATGGTAAGTTTGATATATATTCTATTCAGCATCTTTCAATCTCTTAACCATTCAGCCCTTAACTGAACCATTCAGATGCTATTTTTTTATAAAACAAACGCTCTGAATGCTGAATTTGAATAATTAAGCACTAAACTGAATCATTAAGAGGTGAAACAAACAGCCCCTAAAACACTTCTAAAGCCCCTATAATAAAAGTTACTAAAAATTACAAGCCCGTCCATTTTTGGCTGTGATTTTTCGTTCCTGAGCAAGCATAACTTCCAAGAGCAACCCGGTCAAGTGTTCATGCACTTCGAAAAACTTTGCGACATCAGGGTCTAGTTGACTGTATCGCATCTTGTTCAACGCATAATTTGTTTCTTTGCAAGTTTAGCATTGATTATCTTTTGAGTTTTGACACTCTTTTTTCTTCTCCTCCTTTTCACTCGTCATCATATCTTTGTATGGTTTGGTGACATCTAGTAATGAATCGAGCGGTTTTTTGCTTGAACTATCGGCCAGTTGTTTTTCCTTTGATGGACGGGTCTTGAGATGGGGCGTTGAGCCTTTATTCAAGTCAGGAATGCTTAGAACACTACTAGAGCTCGTGTAGTGTCCTGCCTCGGATGTTTTGGTTCTCTTTCCACTTGGACCAACGCTTAAATTAACACCCCTCTGTGTTTGTTCTTGTCATTTTGGATGTTTCTCAACTAGTTCCCAATATGCATGTTCATGCTTATATTCAAAGTTTTTGCCAATTTCACCAAACCCTCGTGGATAACTCCACTAATTTGTTGATCAACCTTTAAACAATGATAAAAAAACAACAATAAAAAATATATATCAACTTAAGGTAGATACCATTGAAAAAAGTGCATTTGGCGTTTTAAGTCTTTCCACTTAGGATTGAGTTGGCGGACGTTCGATTGGTGCCGCCTACTAAATTTTCAAAATTATTCAAAACCCTTTTCCAAAACGAAATTTCAGACTTTTTTTATCTTCGGATTGAGTTACAGGGTATACATTAGCCATTTAAAGTAAACCAGATATTTACCGGGCCGCGCGATGCAGCAGTTATGTCAATTAAGCTTTGATAAAAAAAATTCACGACTTGTGTGTTATAGTGTAAATTCGTTATACGTTACATGTTAAAAGGCAAAGATATGTCCGCACGTCGATGTCAAAGTGATAACCAAGTCAAAGCTTCGGGGTTAAAATCGTAAATATGTTAAAGTTGCTTTGAGTGCATTGGTCATTCTATCATAGGTCGTTGTACCAACCGATGCTCTAAAAAAAAATATCCCATCATAAGTCAACAAAAATAGCTGCCAAAAAGAAAAGATCCATAGATTCAATCACTTAGATCAATAAATTCACAACCCACCAAAACCAACCAAGCTACACTACACAATGCAACAAAAATCAAATAAACCACTATATGTACAACAAAGAAGTCACCCACAACAAAAAAAAAAAATATAGCCAACCATAACTTGTCATACATGCAACTTTCAATAACACTATTAAATAACTTTTGTTTGTTAATAAGATAAAGAATGTGATATTAGGTGTGATTTTTACTAATCCCGCTCAATTTTTTGTTTTATAGGCTTGACATAATATACTCATCTGTTCAAATATTAACACATAATACCTTTAATATAGTATATTTAAATATGTAAATAAACGAGTCAATCTGCTATCTTGACCAGACCCGAAAGAAAACATGTAAGATTAAACCAAATCTACAAAAACTATTTTCGGTCCGTGTCTTATTAAAAATTTAAGCCCCTACGTTTTAATCCTATTTAATAGAGTTAAGTGCAAAATGCAGCCCTGTGGTTTACATCCAATAGCACTTTGCAACCCCGCTTGAATATTTAGACCTTTTGCAACCCTAGACTTTTTAAAGTGAATCATTTGCATCCCCCGGTTAGTTTGATTGTTAATTGATCGTTATTTGTAAAGGTAAAATAGACCATTTACCTAAAAATAAACATATTTATAACTTATGAGATCTAAAAAATATTTAATGAAGTGTATACGTCGTCGGTGCCGAAGATTGTCCAACAGTGGGTTGTTATGATTATGTTTTTTTAGCGTCTCTGGGTATCATGGGCGAAGCTTTTTAGAGACGGGGGAGGGTCACCGCCCCCCCACTTTTTTCCGTCCGAAGTGTTGGTTTGTTAGTCGGTAGTTGATTTTATATATATATATATTGGGTTTGGCCTCCCCGAAACAAAGCGATTTAAGATTTTGACCCCCCGAAACAAAACGTTTTAAGATTTGGCCCCCCTTGACTCTAAATACTAGCTTCGCCACTGCTGGGTATGATTTTTTGTATTTTTAATGCATTTCACTCAAAAATATATATTTTTTAGATCTTATAAATTGTTATTTTTTTCTTTTTTATATAAATAGTCTATTTTACCGTTTTACTGTTAAAAATAACGATCAACTAACAATCAAAATAACTGGGGGATGCAAATGACTCACTTTAAAAAGTCTAAGGTTGCAAAAGATCTAAATATTCAAATGAAGTTACAAAATACTATTAAGTATAAACTACAGGGGTGCATTTTTTGCTAACACTCTATTTAATAAATACTTGATATCTTTTTTCTTCGTAACTTTTCTTGACTTCATAATTATCAACCATATAATGATTTAATTTAAGTTGACATTTATCTTGTAGTTCAATTCATTTGAAAAACAACAGCTGTCGTTACATTCATTACAACGCGGCCTCGTAAGGTTTATATGGGCAAGCCACTTCACCCCATAAATCACCCATCCATCATTTTATCTTTATTATTATATTCATTTTCAATAAAAAAACAAACAATAAATATAATAATAAATTAATCCAAATCTATCCCCTATAAATACCTCATTTCCCCACACCACTTTTCATCACAAAAACCTCAAAATGTCTTCAATTAAGTTTTTCTCACAACTCTTTCTTTTTGTCTCTATTTTTCACTTCTCACTTGCAACAAGACGACTCACTAAGTCGTTTCTCGACACGTCAAACCAATTACACTACCACAACGGTGCACTCACTAAGTCGTTTCTCGACACGTCAAACCAATTACACTACCACAACGGTGCACTTTTAACCGGGGACATTTCGGTCAATATTATTTGGTACGGAAACTTCAAACCGTCACAAAAAGCCATCATAACCGATTTTATCACCTCCATTTCCTCCACGTCATCCAAATCCCATATCCAACCATCAGTCGCCACGTGGTGGAAAACCACTGACAAATACTTTTCCAAAACGAAAAAACCGGTTCTCCGACTCGGTAAACAAATACCCGACCCGGATTGTTCACTCGGCAAATCATTAACAAACAAACAACTCATCCAACTTGCTTCCAAGGGCGAAAAAACTAACGCCGTTAACGTTGTTTTAACGGCAAGTGACGTGGCAGTTGAGGGTTTTTGCTCTAGCAAATGTGGGACACATGGATCGGCTTCTAGTACTAGTTCCAATATTGTTAAAGGAAAAAAGTCAAAAAACTACAAATTTGCGTATATTTGGGTTGGTAACTCGGAAACTCAGTGTCCGGGTCAATGCGCGTGGCCGTTTCACCAGCCCGCGTATGGACCACAAGACACACCACTCATCGCACCCAACAATGACGTGGGTGTCGATGGGATGGTGATTAATTTAGCTAGTCTTATAGCTGGTACGGCTACAAATCCTTTTGGGAATGGGTATTATCAGGGAGATGCAGGTGCACCTTTGGAAGCTGCATCTGCATGTCCTGGAGTGTATGGGAAAGGGGCGTATCCGGGCTACGCTGGGGATCTGTTGGTGGACCCGACTACGGGTGCAAGTTATAATGCGCATGGTACAAGTGGGAGGAAGTACTTGGTTCCGGCTTTATTTGACCCGTCTACTTCTTCATGTTCGACTTTAGTGTAGCAAAGATAAGTATGGAAAAATGGTAAAAATGAAAAAAAAAAAAAAGATTGTATAATATAAAAAAAAATAAGGAAAATGGTTTTGGTGTATTAAGTAGGATGGGTTAGTACTATGTAAGAGATGTATTCGTTAATTCAATTTTAATTTATTTAATTTATGTTTGAAGTTTGTGCTATTTATATATTTGTAATCCTGAGATGAGATGCACCACAAATGAAAATATCACTGTTGTTAATTTGGCCGGTCTTACCGGTCAAACTGCTGTTGGAACTTTTTTTTAATAATCCTGATTCAATTAGACACGGTTTGATTGATGTTTCTGAACCACTTCGAACCGTACAAACTGGTTTGATCGGACTGAAACTGGACCGCTATTGAACCGTCATTGACCGGGTCAGTCATAAAATATATATTTTATGTTTTGATTTTTATTGATTTTATGTTTACATCTATTTATATTCGTGTTCTTAGTAATGAAAGTCAATATGTTGATTTTTTAAGTAATGAAAATTATGAGCTTGTTTTTTTTTACGTTAAAACTTGTTTAATTATGATTTTTTGGTGATTATTGGCGTTAGAACTTGTTTGGATTATTACTTATATGGTATAACTCAATATTATTGAACTTATGTTATGTTTAAATTGGAAATCTTATGGTATTACTTTGATAAATATATAGTTATCCTATCCCGGTCCAACCCCGGTCCGACCGCGGTCCGATCATTAAAATTAAAATAACGGTTTAGTGTCCGGTTCGGTTTTCAAAACATTGGAAAATATCATTATTTAAACTTAAGATCTAATGCTTCTAACATAAATATGTTATCAATTGAATATTAACCCAGTCGACATAGCCCGACAAGTACAAGAATTAATGTGATGGTAGAATAAATCAAATGCAAAAAATTTAAAAGTGAGACAAAATATGATTACGTACGATCTCACTTAAGTAGCTTGTAACATGTTATACAATGATATTTTATGAGAAGCATTCTCTTGTACACATTTTTTTATAAATGGCGGTTGGTATAACGGCGTATGATCGAAGCACTTAGAGGTGTAAGAACAAAGATCGAAACTCCACTTCTAATACCAATAAGTGTTTTTCGTCGGCATTGAGGCTCCCCCATTACTGCGTATGATGAAACTCATAAACCAGACATTCAATCGTTACCAGTTTTCTTAATGATGTTCAAGTCCTTCATGGACCATGCTTGTCGGGTCGTGATGTTGTGCACCAAATAAGAATTTGAATACAACCCGTGAGTAGAACAAATGAGTGTTTTTTTTTTCAGCAAAACAAATGAGTAGAAGAACAAACAAGCGTTTGCTTTCATCAAAACTTGGACATTTCCCACACATCAAACTTTCAATCGGAACTCCACTCTTTTGTAACTGTCTTTTGTAGCAATTCTATTGATGCTTAGTGTCACACCCCGATGGCGGAAACACCGGGGCGCGGCGATCGTATCTCACAACCCTTGGTATTTAAGAGAATACTAAAAATGAATTTCATTAAAAAGAGTCGTGACATACGTTCGACACGGATATATCTCGCGAGTCCGATCCATAGTGTCAAAGATTCAAACTTGAAAACAAAAATCCAAACAAAGGACAAAACAAGTCCACCAATTAAATAAAACATGTCTAATGCAAATAAAGTCTAACTGAATTCCATGGTCTTCACTAATGCGTACGAACTATAGATTCCAAGCTTACTCAGTTATTGCCACATGAGAAACATGCTAAAAACGGTCAATTATAAAGTTGGTGAGATTCACAGGTTTTAGACTCAATAATAAAGTGTATGTGTGTATAGCAAAATATATAACGAGCAAGTATAGCAAATGAAGTAATTAACATGAGTCCACAACTAAACCTACTGACAAGAATCATTTGCCCCAACGAATACCCCGTCTCAAGGGCATTCTAAGTTTATCATTGACTTTGAATATTTTCACCCAGTTAGTCGCATCGTGACTGTGGTTGGCACGACCAACCCTGAATGGGGGTGTCAACCCGAATAGTACTATCCAAACATATCCACCGGCTTAAAACTAAAGTTAACTAGTTGTGTAGCTTAAAAGGGGACTTAAGAGTATGAGACAAGTATAGTTTAAAACCCATGAGAATAACAACAAATCGACTACAAGCATCACAAACATAAGTGCGTATAAATTCCAAGAATAAATAAAATATAAGTTTACGTGTAAGCATGTTTCTCACCCCAAAGATTAAAAAGTAAAAATATGGGCTGTGAACTCACCTTGAATGCAGATTCCTAGCAATAAGATATTTCACAAAGAGCCTACAATTCATAAGTGTATGCTATAAGTCTAAATAGGACGACTAGATAGTTCACATTGATAAATTTTGGCGTTGTGGGTCAACTTTTATATTTAAGTTAGTTTTGGTTTTTTAGAGTGGTCATGTTAACATAGTTTTATATTAATTACCTTAATTCACTTCTTCGTTCGCATTTGTGGTAATTGTATGTACTATTATTATCAAATACCATTTTGAGATGTTACCTTTGTTCATCTATTTAATATGACACCAATCACTAAAGAAGTTCATACGAATCGTTAATAAGTTTTTAAACATCTAACTTAATCAAAGACTAATTTACAAAAAAAAATGGTAAAAGTTAATCATTGTTTCATATTCTCTTTGCATGCAAAATACCATAACTTGAGATATTTAACTTATTAAACCCAATGTCCAGCAATGTTGGGTAAACTCTACATTCACGAACCTGAATAGCACAGTGAGTTTTAACAGGAAGGAACAAGGTTCTTTGACCAAACGTATCTACAACTCGTTTAATATCTCATAATTTAAAGATCAAAACTTGATAACAATAACTTTAATAATGAAAACCCAAAATCTTTGCCATTCATCGTTTGACACGGTGGTAATCGTTAAACATCTTAGGGGAATATATAATATGAATTTTAACTAATTCGATATTTTTAACGCGTTACTATTCGATTTAACCGAGTTGCTTAACCGTAAATCCGTTTAAGGTGTTTTCTTTTGCAAAACTCACGACTTCCGATATAGTTCCTGTAAAAATAGCTTTGGACATACTTTTGAATCTGATTAAAAGTTTGGTTTAACGCATTCATTGTTTCCCCCGGCTTAATGCGTATTAGTGTTTTCTTATTGACAAAGCACGTTTTCATGTAGTGGGTTATGAATCCAACCATATATATTACCTTCATAAAAAAACAATGGATGAATGGTGTAGTTATCTTATGTTTATTGACATGTAGTGGGTTATTGACAAAGCACGCATTCATTATTATTATTATTTTTTTATCAAAATTTCAATTGGTGTAGTTATCTTATGTTTATTGTACAACTAAGTTGAATATTGAGATATTCTATATATATATATATATAATAGGTATCGTAATCATTTGTATTTTAATAAGTAACTTAACTTTGATTTATTAATGTATTTTGGTTGAATTAGATCTTGTCTATTGCATGTTTTGAAGATGGGTCGAGTCTCAAGGTTTAACTCGACTCGTTATTCTAGTATTTTAATGGGTCTTAACACATAAAAATGTGAGCCTAAAAATGAGGTTGTCACAGTCTTCCCTCCATATAAAAATTTCGTCCTCGAAATTTTAGTACTACTAGTGTCTAAGACTAAATTTTTAGTGTAAAGCATGCATCACTTCAAAGCTTCCGATTTCGGATGGTACAAGGTCTATACTAAATAGGTGGTCATTCAAGTGTAGTGTACAACCCTTAATTATGCTATGAGCCTCAAGCACTTTACCATTTGCTAGTTCAACTGTGTATTTATCTTCTAAACTAGTAGGGGATATATCAAGTAATGGTGTAAATCAAGTTGAAACAAAACAAGTATCGGCTCCTGAGTCAAATAATACCGTCACGAAGTGATGATTTAAAAGAAACGTACCCATAACGACCGTTGGGTCTTGACGAGCATCATTCGTCCCCAAGACAAATGCCCTCCCGCGAGCATTGTTTTCCTGACCTTGATTCCCTTGCGCTTGGTTTGCCCTCACATTGTTTCCTTCGTTCGCCCTTCCCTGGTTTGCATTGTTACTCCGGGCGTTGTCCAGGCGCGGGCATGTGTTACGAAAATGCTCGGTACTACCACATTCATAGCAGGCTCTCTGATTAGGTTGTTGATTCGGTGCATTCCTTGGTCCCTGATTGTTGTTCTGACGACAATACTTAGCAATATGACCAACTCGGTTGCAATTTGTACAAGTAGCACATGCACCTTGGTGGTGGTAGTTACACCTATTGCACTTTGGGTGTGGTACACTGTATTGAGTTCTCTCCTGAGTTGTAGTAGCATAATTCCTCATGAACTTTGCCTTCTTACCCGACCCGTTATCATCCTTCGTTTCTGAGCTCTCAGCATTCTTCCTCTTCTCATCTGAACCAGCTTTCACTAACTCTCCAGTCCTAACTTTCTCACCGGTCATCGTCCATGCTGCTAGTATAGCTGCCTGCATGGTTGTAGGGTTACTAGAACGAACGTTTCCCCTAATCTCTAGAGCCAAACCCCAGATCTAACGGTCAATCCTTTTCGACTCCGGAGTGACAAGATGTGGCACTAGCTTTGTCAGATCATGGAACCGATCAGTATAAGCAGCATGATCAGCTCCAACCATCGAGTGGTTCCAGAATTCATTCTCCAACTTTTGCATTTCGTTCTTTGGGCAATACTCCGCTGTCATTAGCGTCTTGAAGGCATCCCAAGTCATTCGTGTAGCCGCCTCTCGTCCTCTTGCTCAAACCTCACCATTCCACCAGGTTAGCGCTGTGACACCCGACAAATTCAGGTTAACTTCGTTAGTTAAACTCTGTTAGTCACGTTAATGCATTTATATTCTTCATTTAATTTGACAAATTAAATGTACAAACTGTTACCCAAATATACATACGAAACGACCACACGAGTTAATACCCGGGCGATGGAGTTAATACCCGGGCGTTGGTGATCTTAAATGAATACAAATATAATAATAATATATTTTAACCATTATGTGTGTTTAATTGATTGGACTTTCGTGTAACCGCATAATTTTCCGGTTTTAACCGTTTGCGGATTTCGGTAACCATTATGAAACAAAAACGGATATTTGAGAAAGATTTTCATTGTGATTGTAAAACCGAAACAAAACGGGGCACGTGGATCATCCATGTGACCCATGGATGGCCCAAGGCCCAACCCAACTCAACATTTAACAATGATTAACAAAAGTTAGCAAAAACCCTTAACCTAATTTACAAAAAAATTCGGCCTAAGCCTCTTTTAACCCTCCTTGAGCCGTCGCACACCCTTCACCCACATATCAAGTGATTTTTGCTAGTTTGATTCGATTATTGTTGATTTCGGTTGTTAATTGAGGTCTTGAGAGCAATACTAGTAAGTGTTTATCTTAAATTTTGATATATGTTACGAAAATTTCAAGCCTTGAGAACCCTAGATCATCCAAAATGGCCAAATTGATATCATGTTGTGGAATTGGTTTATTGTTTGTGTGTTAATGGTTAGTTTGGTGATTAGATGATGAAATTGGTACAAAAAGTGTGTTTATAAAACTAGGGTTTGATATGGAATCATTGAAACTTGTTGTTGCATGATAAATATTGATGAAATAGGATTGATTATGTGATTAGATGATATATTGCATGAAGATTTGTTACTTGGTTTTGCAAGTTCATGATGTTATGCTAGATTATTAAAAATAGTAACTTTTGTACTCGTGATCATGTGAGATTGCATGTTATGAACGTCTAGTGATTAGCATGGACTTACTAACATGTTTAGAAGAGGTGTTAGACGAATCTTGGTTACTAGAACGTATGAATTCGATTTGGCTTGGGACACTTGCTAAATGTAGAAACTTTTTGACATGAAAATTGACTAGGAAGCATGTTTAGTAATTTTGAATGTATAAACATGATTTGGACTTGCATAGAATGTTTGTAGTTATGTGGTGCTTAGAAAACATGCCCTGGTCATGAAAGGACATTGATAGGTGCTAGTTGGTTAGTAGAACGATTTCTTGAAATTGCTTTTGTGAAGTCTAAATGGTGTGTGCTACTAACTAGGTTGCCATGATGAAAGTGGCTATGTTGCTAATTGCACAAAGCATGTAAATACTATATTATGCATAGAAATGACCATGCTTGCCAATGTGTTATATATTAGGAACTACAAAGTAATGGTAAGTGTTGATGACTTGTATAACATGATATAGTATTTGTATAATAGTTGACATGCTTAGGATGTTGAATTATACACGCATGCTTTAAAGGTTCGACTTTCCTATAATGGAAACTTTTGTGAAATTGAAACTTCTATTTGTTGAATACGTGAAGTGTGATGTGGTATGCGAATATGATTTAGTCAAATACACCAAATGTAACGTGTTTACACTTAACAAATCACAAACGAGTCGTGGGTCAACTCGGGTCAACTGAAAGTCAAACTTGGACCTAAAAGTCAAACTTGGACCAAAAGTCAACTGAAAGTCAAACTTGGTCAAAAAGTGAAACTAAACCACACTCGCATAAACTGTTGACCATTTGGATGCAAAGGGTACTATGGCCCTACATAAACACACATTAATAGACCTACTGTTATTAGGTTGCTGTATTGCTGTGTGCTTTTAGAAACTGAATTGCTGCGCAACCTAAGGTGAGTTCACTGAACCGTACTTTTACTATATCACCCTTGTATGGGCTGAGAAAGCGAACGATTACTTTTACGGATTTACAAATTCTGTATGTCGCATGTTTGGATTAGAGCAACTTTTATTTTGTTCATGAAAGACCTCATGGATACCTAGTTGACCATTAGTATTTGTGAAATAGCGGGGAAATTTTGAGTAGTACTACTGGGTTTGACAAACCCCACCTGGGCTAGTCGCGCTAGCACGACAGAAGGACCTGTCGAACGAGTGTTGAATGACCTAACATACTTACAGTGCATCCTGCTGGGATGTACGAACGGGCAAAATGCACTTAATGTGTACATACGTCAGCTTCGGTCAGATACATACGCCTCTAAGGACATGTGCTGTAGACTAGCTACCTACAATGACATACTTAATTTATATTTCTGCTTGCAACTGAACTTACTTGATTTTATACTTACTATGTGAACTCACCAACCGTCGTGTTGACACTTGTTAGACTTTCACTTTTAAAGGTCACTGAGGTACTACGCACTTAGGACATGGCATGGAGTCACGGCTTTTCATTTAAACATTTTCATGCATTACAAACCATGTTTTGAGTTTAATGTCTATTTAGACTTTGTATCTTGTATTGAGCGCGTGTACTACGCATTTAGTTTCCATTTAATACTTTGACATTACATTTCGATTACGCTTCCGCAAACTTTTAAACGTTAACTCTGTAATAAATTTTCTCATTTAATGAGACACGTATGTTTTAAATTCATATAGTGTCGTTTGGTGTAACTAATGACTGAGATCCTGGTTTGTCACACATTTAACAGTAAAACTCCGTTAGTGGATTTTGGGGTGTGACAAGCGCTTTATCCTTAAACGTACCAGCGGCAAACTTCACCCTTGAGTTGTTGGGACAGTCACTAAGGTCAAATATCGACTCCATTTTCTCAATCCACCTCATGGCTCCAACTGCCCCTTCAGTCCCCATAAATTCTGGTGGCTTACACGACAAGAAGTCTTTGTGGGCGCGCCTATTCCCACTAGTAGTTCCGCCAGATCCACCTGGGTTGTTACGGATGGTTTCACTGACTTGGGTCACGATTTGTGGAATAACGGCTGTAAGTTGTTGGGCAATTAAAGCAGCAATATCGGGGTGGTGGGGTCTCTTCGAACATGCATATTCTAGACATAAAATAGGTGCTATGAGTACTATAGAATTTTTTGAAAGCAACTAATGTTTAGTACAGGAATCACATTACTATAAAATAGTATGCACACCATAAAGAATCAAAACCGCAATCTCATTCAACCACTTAAACCAAATATCCAAAATAGCGAAACAAAAGAAAATATGAATCCAAACCCAACAATAATAAACGGTCTACGCAAATAGAAAAAAAAAATTCACCTTGTGTCGTAGGAATAAAAATAATAAAACGGAATAAAACAGTACGAAAATAAGACTTCAATATGGAGGATAACGACGCATTGGGTGCAACTCCTCTGATCGACGCCATAAAGCTCTCACATATCATCCTTAAATCCTGAAGTTGAGCTCGAGCTTCATCTCTCTCAGCCACCACCTTATTATAGTTTCATAGAGAAGCCATTCTCTGTTTATATACGGATCATGCAGAGGAAGACTTGTTGGTTTACTTGATGACTAAGGGTCACGTATACGAGAAGGTCCTGAAATATGTTGTCGCCCTCCAGATAGGTTATAATGCGCAACACGAGTCGGTTGGCTATATGGATGATAAGGCGTATAATATCCTTGAGGCACGCGATGATGCACTCTTGGACATTTTTCTCGAACTCTTGATGTTGTTCCTTGAGTCGGTGATGACATCGGCCTTGAAGGGCCTGCTTCATCTCGAGGAGTAAAAGTTTTCCATCCTTCGGGAAACAAGACGGTCGGTCGTACTAACATGCGAGCAGTTTGCCTTTTTGGGGTAGTATCGGCCTCCATAATTCCTTTCCTGTGAGGCTTGACACGCCTCGGTTCAGATGAAGTTTTATTAGTCGAGGATGAGTCACTTTCATCCATGGTCAGTTTCGTCTCTTCGGAACTCCCTTTTTCAGGTAAAGGTACAAATCGGCTCGCGCCAAACTCCGAGGCATTAGAGGGAGAAACCGGAGTAGAGGGCGGTAGCTCTCCCCTCGTAGGTGATTCGTCGATCGGAATAGCATCTTGTTTGCTTTGTCCTCTAGCCATGTCTATATAGCAAGCCGACAATAAGACGAAAAATGGATATAAAAGGCTGAAATTAAAACTTAATCCTATCATGCCTATATGAGGGGTACTAGGTTATAGTCTTGGTCGGTGATCTCCTAGTTCTCTATAACCGTTGGCTCTGATACCAATCTGTCACACCCCGGTTGCGGAAACACCGGGGCGCGGTGATCGTATCTCACAACCCTTGGTATTTAAGAGAATACTAAAAATGAATTTCATTAAAAAGAGTCGTGACATACGTTCGACACGGATATGTCTCGCGAGTCCGATCCATAGTGTCAAAGATTCAAACTTGAAAACAAAAATTCAAACAAAGAGGACAAAACTAGTCCACCAATTAAATAAAACATGTCTAATGCAAATAAAGTCTAACTGAATTCCATGGTCTTCACTAATGCGTACGAACTATAGATTCCAAGCTTACTCAGTTATTGCCACCTGAGAAACATGCTAAAAACGGTCAACTATAAAGTTGGTGAGATTCACAGGTTTTAGACTCAATAATAAAGTGTATGTGTGTATAGCAAAATATATAACGAGCAAGTATAGCAAATGAAGTAATCAACATGAGTCCACAACTAAACCTACTGACAAGAATCATTTGCCCCAACGAATACCCCGTCTCAAGGGCATTCTAAGTTTATCATTGACTTTGAATATTTTCACCCAGTTAGTCGCATCGTGACTGTGGTTGGCACGACCAACCTTGAATGGGGGTGTCAACCCGAATAGTACTATCCAAACATATCCACCGGCTTAAAACTAAAGTTAACTAGTTGTGTAGCTTAAAAGGGGACTTAAGAGTATGAGACAAGTATAGTTTAAAACCCATGAGAATAACAACAAATCGACTACAAGCATCACAAACATAAGAGCGTATAAATTCCAAGAATAAATAAAATATAAGTTTACGTGTAAGCATGTTTCTCACCCCAAAGATTAAAAAGTAAAAATACGGGCTGTGAACTCACCTTGAATGCAGATTCCTAGCAATAAGATATTTCACAAAGAGCCTACAATTCACAAGTGTATGCTATAAGTCTAAGTAGGACGACTAGATAGTTCACATTGATAAATTTTGGCGTTGTGGGTCAACTTTTATATTTAAGTTAGTTTTGGTTTTTAAGAGTGGTCATGTTAACATAGTTTTATATTAATTACCTTAATTCACTTCTTCGTTCGCATTTGTGGTAATTGTATGTACTATTATTATCAAATACCATTTTGAGATGTTACCTTTGTTCATCTATTTAATATGACACCAATCACTAAAGAAGTTCATACGAATCGTTAATAAGTTTTTAAACATCTAACTTAATCAAAGACTAGTTTACAAAAAAATGGTAAAAGTTAATCATTGTTTCATATTCTCTTTGCATGCAAAATACCATAACTTGAGATATTTAACTTATTAAACCCAATGTCCAGCAATGCTGGGTAAACTCTACATTCACGAACCTGAATAGCACAGTGAGTTTTAACAGGAAGGAACAAGGTTCTTTGACCAAACGTATCTACAACTCGTTTAATATCTCATAATTTAAAGATCAAAACTTGATAACAATAACTTTAATAATGAAAACCCAAAATCTTTGCCATTAATCGTTTGACACGGTGGTAATCGTTAAACATCTTAGGGGAATATATAATATGAATTTTAACTAATTCGATATTTTTAACGCGTTACTATTCGATTTAACCGAGTTGCTTAATCGTAAATCCGTTTAAGGTGTTTTCTTTTGCAAAACTCACGACTTCCGATATAGTTCCTGTAAAAATAGCTTTGGACATACTTTTGAATCTGATTACATGATTAAAGTTTGGTTTAACGCATACATTGTTTCCCCCGGCTTAATGCGTATTAGTGTTTTCTTATTGACAAAGCACGTTTTCATGTAGTGGGTTATGAATCCAACCATATATATTACCTTCATAAAAAAACAATGGATGAATGGTACTTACCGTTGAGTTGCAGCGACACGCACGAGCACTCTGATCCTAGATTTTGTGCTTATTGAAAACAAAATTTCTTTTTGTTGTGTGAGGGGGATGCTTCGACAGTATTGGGGGTAGGGTATGGGTTCTTTGGTGAGTATGTATTTATTCTTGAAGGGAATATAAGTTCATATAGCAATCTTGCTGCAGAAATCTAGGATATTTAGTTATGTTATTTGGTGATATTATTGGTGTAGTTATCTTATGTTTATTGTACAACTAAGTTGAATATTGAGATATTCTTTATATATATATATATATATATAATAGGTATCGTAATCATTTGTATTTTAATAAGTAACTTAACTTTGATTTATAATGTATTTTGGTTGAATTAGATCTTGTCTATTGCATGTTTTGAAGATGGGTCGAGTCTCAAGGTTTAACTCGACTCGTTATTCTAGTATTTTAATGGGTCTTAACACATAAAAATGTGAGCCTAAAAATGAGGTTGTCACAGTCTTCCCTCCATATAAAAATTTCGTCCTCGAAATTTTAGTACTACTAGTGTCTAAGACTAAATTTTTAGTGTAAAGCATGCATCACTTCAAAGCTTCCGATTTCGGATGGTACAAGGTCTATACTAAATAGGTGGTCATTCAAGTGTAGTGTACAACCCTTAATTATGCTATGAGCCTCAAGCACTTTACCATTTGCTAGTTCAACTGTGTATTTATCTTCTAAACTAGTAGGGGATATATCAAGTAATGGTGTAAATCAAGTTGAAACAAAACAAGTATCGGCTCCTGAGTCAAATAATACCGTCACGAAGTGATGATTTAAAAGAAACGTACCCATAACGACCGTTGGGTCTTGACGAGCATCATTCGTCCCCAAGACAAATGCCCTCCCGCGAGCATTGTTTTCCTGACCTTGATTCCCTTGCGCTTGGTTTGCCCTCACATTGTTTCCTTCGTTCGCCCTTCCCTGGTTTGCATTGTTACTCCGGGCGTTGTCCAGGCGCGGGCATGTGTTACGAAAATGCTCGGTACTACCACATTCATAGCAGGCTCTCTGATTAGGTTGTTGATTCGGTGCATTCCTTGGTCCTTGATTGTTGTTCTGACGACAATACTTAGCAATATGACCAACTCGGTTGCAATTTGTACAAGTAGCACATGCACCTTGGTGGTGGTAGTTACACCTATTGCACTTTGGGTGTGGTACACTGTATTGAGTTCTCTCCTGAGTTGTAGTAGCATAATTCCTCATGAACTTTGCCTTCTTACCCGACCCGTTATCATCCTTCGTTTCTGAGCTCTCAGCATTCTTCCTCTTCTCATCTGAACCAGCTTTCACTAACTCTCCAGTCCTAACTTTCTCATCAGTCATCGTCCATGCTGCCAGTATAGCTTCCTGCATGGTTGTAGGGTTACTAGAACGAACGTTTCCCCTAATCTCCGGAGCCAAACCCCAGATCTAACGGTCAATCCTTTTCGACTCCGGAGTGACAAGATGTGGCACTAGCTTTGTCAGATCATGGAACCGATCAGTATAAGCAACATGATCAGCTCCAACCATCGAGTGGTTCCAGAATTCATTCTCCAACTTTTGCATTTCGTTCTTTGGGCAATACTCCGCTGTCATTAGCGTCTTGAAGGCATCCCAAGTCATTCGTGTAGCCGCCTCTCGTCCTCTTGCTCAAACCTCACCATTCCACCAGGTTAGCGTTGTGACACCCGACAAATTCAGGTTAACTTCGTTAGTTAAACTCTGTTAGTCACGTTAATGCAATTATATTCTTCATTTAATTTGACAAATTAAATGTACAAACTGTTACGCAAATATACATACGAAACGACCACACGAGTTAATAACTGGGCGTTGGAGTTAATACCCGGGCGTTGGTGATCTTAAATGAATACAAATATAATAATAATATATTTTAACCATTATGTGTGTTTAATTGATTGGACTTTCGTGTAACCGCATAATTTTCCGGTTTTAACCGTTTGCGGATTTCGGTAACCATTATGAAACAAAAACGAATATTTGAGAAAGATTTTCATTGTGATTGTAAAACCGAAACAAAACGGGGCACGTGGATCATCCATGTGACCCATGGATGGCCCAAGGCCCAACCCAACTCTACATTTAACAATGATTAACAAAAGTTAGCAAAAACCCTAAACCTAATTTACAAAAAAATTCGGCCTAAGCCTCTTCTAACCCTCCTTGAGCCGTCGCACACCCATCACCCACATATCAAGTGATTTTTGCTAGTTTGATTTGATTATTGTTGATTTCAGTTGTTAATTGAGGTGTTGAGAGCAATACTAGTAAGTGTTTATCTTAAATTTTGATATATGTTACGAAAATTTCAAGCCTTGAGAACCCTAGATCATCCAAAATGGCCAAATTGATATCATGTTGTGGAATTGGTTTATTGTTTGTGTGTTAATGGTTAGTTTGGAGATTAGATGATGAAATTGGTACAAAAAGTGTGTTTATAAAACTAGGGTTTGATATGGAATCATTGAAACTTGTTGTTGCATGATAAATATTGATGAAATAGGACTAATTATGTGATTAGATGATATATTGCATGAAGATTTGTTACTTGGTTTTGCAAGTTCATGATGTTATACTAGATTACTAAAAATAGTAACTTTTGTACTCGTGATCATGTGAGATTGTATGTTATGAACGTCTAGTGATTAGTATGGACTTACTAACATGTTTAGAAGAGGTGTTAGACGAATTTTGGTTACTAGAACGTATGAATTCGATTTGGCTTGGGACACTTGCTAAATGTAGAAACTTTTTGACATGAAAATTGACTAGGAAGCATGTTTAGTAATTTTGAATGTATAAACATGATTTGGACTTGCATATGAATGTTTGTAGTTATGTGGTGCTTAGAAAACGTGCCCTGGTCATGAAAGGACATTGATAGGTGCTAGTTGGTTAGTAGAACGATTTCTTGAAATTGCTTTTGTGAAGTCTAAATGGTGTGTGCTACTAACTAGGTTGCCATGATGAAAGTGGCTATGTTGCTAATTGCACAAAGCATGTAAATACTATATTATGCATAGAAATGACCATGCTTCCCAATGTGTTATATATTAGGAACTACAAAGTAAGGTAAGTGTTGATGACTTGTATAACGTGCTATAGTATTTGTATAATAGTTGACATGCTTAGGATGTTGAATTATACACGCATGCTTTAAAGGTTCGACTTTCCTATAATGGAAACTTTTGTGAAATTGAAACTTCTATTTGTTGAATACGTGAAGTGTGATGTGGTATGCGAATATGATTTAGTCAAATACACCAAATGTAACGTGTTTACACTTAACAAATCACCAACGGGTCGTGGGTCAACTCGGGTCAACTGAAAGTCAAACTTGGACCTAAAAATCAAACTTGGACCAAAAGTCAACTGAAAGTCAAACTTGGTTAAAAAGTGAAACTAAACCACACTCGCATAAACTGTTGACCATTTGGATGCATAGGGTACTTTGGCCCTACATGAACACATATTAATAGACCTACTGTTATTAGGTTGCTGTATTACTGTGTGCTTTTAGAAACTGAATTGCTGCGCAACCTAAGGTGAGTTCACTGAACCGTACTTTTACTATTTCACCCTTGTATGGGCTGAGAAAGCGAACGATTACTTTTACGGATTTACAAATCTGTATGTCGCATGTTTGGATTAGAGCAACTTTTATTTTGTTCATGAAAGACCTCATGGATACCTAGTTGACCGTTAGTATTTGTGAAATAGCGAGGAAATTTTGAGTAGTACTACTGGGTTTGACAAACCCCACCCGGGCTAGTCGCGCTAGCACGACAGAAGGACCTGCCGAACGGGTGTTGAATGACCTAACATACTTACAGTGCATCCTGCTGGGATGTACGAACGGGCAAAATGCACTTAATGTGTACATACGTCAGCTTCGGTCAGATACATACGCCTCTAAGGACATGTGCTGTAGACTAGCTACCTACAATGACATACTTAATTTATATTTCTGCTTGCAACTGAACTTACTTGATTTTATACTTACTATGTGAACTCACCAACCGTCGTGTTGACACTTGTTAGACTTTCACTTTTACAGGTCACTGAGGTACTACGTACTTAGGACATGGCATGGAGTCACGGCTTTTCATTTAAACATTTTCATGCATTACAAACCATGTTTTGAGTTTAATTTCTATTTAGACTTTGTATCTTGTATTGAGCGCGTGTACTGCGCATTTAGTTTCCATTTAATACTTTGACATTATATTTCGATTAAGCTTCCGCAAACTTTTAAACGTTAACTCTGTAATAAATTTTCTCATTTAATGAGACGCGTATGTTTTAAATTCATATAGTGTCGTTTGGTGTAACTAATGACTGAGATCCTGGTTTGTCACACATTTAACGGTAAAACCCCGTTAGTGGATTTTGGGGTGTGACAGATTGGTATCAGAGCCATTGGTTATAGCGAACTAGGTTTGCATTGCATTGCATTGCATTCTAGACTATAACTGTACACTACATTAGTTGCACCGAGTGAATTATTTATGAACTTAGTATTGGTTAGTGACTTGTACACACTTGATTCAGAAATGACATTAGTTGCGCTTGTGAAAATTAATTTATGACCCACATACAGGTGATTTACACATATACACGCCTACACTAGCATTACATGAAGTGACTAGTTTGTAATATGTAACACTTTAGGGCAAAAAAATTTTTTAGTGACTTGCTCTGCTAGTGAAGCTTAAACTAGGTATGTATCTGCTAGTTTTTGAATTGTTCACTGAAGTATGCATGAGGAATGTTTGACAATGACCTTGTTCAAAAGTATCCCACTTTTTAGGCCAAATTTTTTTTAGGGGCTTTAGTTGAGAAATGTTTACATTTCATTATAACTTGAAACTTACATGACTGTGGCAACAAACTGGTTTCGTATGAAGCCTAGACAATTCAGTTTTGAATTACCTACCTCATTATGGCAACCAACCGGCAGAGACCAGTGCCTAAGATAGGGGTACATGAACAACAGTAATGGATTTTTGTCCAAAAACTCATTCCTAGTAAGGTCTTGACTTAATACATATGTGACCTACTACGTGCTATTACAGATCACTAATTATATGCCACATTCGTGTGCTATAACATGTTGCTTAATATGAGACATATCAATGGTTGTAACAAATCACTTATGGTGTGATCCACTACATGTTATCTGCTTGATTTGATATTACCACTGCTTATACACATCGTACACTCAGATTTTGCTTAGACTAGCAGTCTTACGCTTAGTATGAACTTAAACCATACCTGATACATGCGACCCATTGATACATCACACTGATAGTCTGTTAGTGTCCTATACATCTAGTATAGTTGTCTCCTACTTATAGTATTATCATACACTTATACACATTCAATACTTGACATGGGATAGCATTATCATACGGATAAATGTAAATCCAAGAGCATAACTAAACGTAAGATTAATGTACCCGGTGGGAGACGAACTTAGGTTATTGTGTAAGGTAAATTGACGATTACGGGTGCACAACGTAATGGTGAATTTACATGTACACGATGATCCTGGAAAAGTCTGCCATGTCGGTAGTACCCAAGAAGACACACAACAGTAATGAACCAATCAGTACAAATTCATCTGAAACAAACATCTATCTCTAAATAACGCACTGGTACCATGTTTATGCTTGACTGAACCTATAAAACCCACCTATGGATGGTAGACAGTTACAATACAACCTTTGATGGCATATCACCGGTTATCTTAAAACTACATACACATTACGATTATGCAACTAAATCACCGATAATTAAATTATTGCCCTGATAACACACAAATAAGAACAAAGATCTATATTGACAAACCTCATAATGTTTAATTACTACTATATTTGACCCCTAATGATGATTACTCATCCTTCATACAAACAATCTGAATTCTCCAGTTAAAACATTCGCCTTACTTAACTCCAAAAAAAAATTATAAATTCCAATCTACGGACTACAATCTTTTAGCACACCAGTAATATCTTAACATCATTGTATCTGCAAGTGATTGTTAAACAAAACTCTATAATTGTTAAGACTCCATGGAGGAGCTTTATAAAGCCAACAACTTATTTAAAAATAACCTCCTGTTGATATGACGAACCAACAGCATAATATTTCCCATTCAAAATCACTTCTTGTGAAGTAAATCTGTATCACATAAACCTTCATGTGAATACCTCGGAACAAACCAGGCTCGCTCAAGAAGTACCTCACCTAATCGTACCCTATTCTCAATTCTACAAGTTAAACAGAAGCTAAAGTTATTTCTGATAATAAGTTACCTAGAAATAATTCCGGCTCATGATGTTTCAATTGTTAACGATGCACTGGCGAACCACACATGTGGTATGTATATGGTTCGATCTAGTTGGATGACTTGTCTCGGTCCAGGACTCTTGTAAACGTTAACTAATACACCCAATCTACATCTCCATTATCGTAAAACATGTATTAGATTTAATTTATTTTATTATTATTATTATTATCAATAATAATATTATTATCTTTAAAGAACCTATATTTAATTCGAAAACCTTATCTACATTCTGTACATCTTGATACATATTCAAACTCCGTTACCTGTTGGTAGAGCAGAATCCAAGCTAAGCATTCTTAAAGTCTCAAGTTTGTGATTATTCGCATTTGAACCACATAAAATTCTAATACATAACCGATGTTACAGTATATATTATAACGTTACTTTTTCATTTAACATAGGTTCCTTCACCTCAACCCTTTGAGTGACTTGGTAATGTAGGCAAGAATGTTAGTAGGTGACAGGTACACCTTCAAGGTGTTGGTGGTGTGGTGGGTTAGCTGCGGTACACCCTATATATAAACATCAACAGTACGTTGGAAGTGGGACTTGAAACCAAACCAATAATTAACCTGGGAAACTCTATTATAGAAACTCGTAATTTTTTTTTTATTTTTTTATGTTGTCCGATCTATCACTTATAGAGTAACCCACTATGTACTCAGATAATTATAACTTCCATACATCTTTTACTCACAGAAACAACAAAAACCAAATGTTCCATAACTGACTCACGCATATAAGTTATGATCTTGAATACATTTCACGACTCCAAGGGTTCACGTGATAAATATCATCGACAACAATGAACCACTAATGCCAACTAATGTTTTGAAAAAGCTTTACTCATTATGTTCTGGGATAACCACTTTCTATTTTGTTTCATTCCTGGTACACCTTTGTAATTGTCAAGAAACATAATATTGATACTCTGATTATCCGTTGGCACTTTGGACGCCTGACGTCCCTTCGTAGAAGCTCTATTAACCAGCAATTTCCATATTAAACTTAATTAGCTTCCTTAAAAAAAAGTGTTTAGCCGCCATGTAAGAAACCTTAACCTAGCTATTCTAACCTGTGAAGGTCCTAGTAGAGGAAACCATTTAAGCTATGATGATACTGAAGCCACCCGACACATGTAATGATATAACATGAGATCCTTTCTAATCCGTTAATGAACTTGGAACCCTAGACTTTAAATCAGACTGTTATACCTCATCGTCTTCTATATTCTCAAATGGTGAATCTAAACACTACCATATGATGAATCCTGTTATAAAAATCACAGCTAGAATATTACTATTTGATACTGGAACCCTTACCTAGTATGTTAGGGAGCTAAAACCACAAATGATGAACTGGACTAAAACTATATCTCCATAAAGAATATCCGAATCAATTCCCCATCTAATGTCGGCTTACGAATCTCATGGAACCTGCCCCTATGAGAAAATGGTTTGTTTATCGTATACTCCCTCACACCCTCGTAAACAATACCCTGGAGTTCAATAAAAACATGCGGCCTTTAGAACACTTGTTTTCGGCTAGTGTTATAGGAATTAAAATCTAAAGATACCACGGAAATCACGTAACAACAAGAGCTTGATAATACAGTAACACAACCATAAAACTATCTAGGTTGAAACACTAAACAACAAATTAAGAACTTGGTAATGTGATGACCAGCATGAAACTGTGATCATACGCAGGAAGTGGAACGAAATAATGAGGTACTGTAATTGTAACAACTATGGAAACAAATGTGTGGCGAAGTCTAACATAACATTCTTGAAAACCTTCTTAGTGAGAAATGCTTGGCGTATCATATGCCCCCAGGCACACTTCTAACCGTAACACTCAGATTTCATCAAAGAGAAAATCGATTGTAGTCCAAAGGATTAGGAATACCTCATGCAACGTAGACACTTTCATTTTAATACTACTTTAGTAAGCAAACATAAATAACACTTTACCCTACGTCATCCAACCACTTTTTCTATTGACCACAACGAATCATGAATACTTATTAAGTTCCGTGATCATTCTAGCTTAATTCACGTACGTCCGAACATATAGATAGTATAAAAATTCATTCCTCATCTATTTTTAGAAGGTCCATGACATCCTTTAGACCGAGTTTTGGCAACGTTCCTTTAATGAAGTCAAGTACCTACACACGGTTTACTTTGTACACAAGTTGTCTGAGTTTATCAATCTATACCAATAAATGAACCATTCCGTTAGTACTCGGTCCGCGGGTAGCTAATAACAGCGTGGAACTCATTAACCTAAATCCCCGAAATATACGTTATAGAAATCACTATTTGTAAATCTCATCCAAAAAACTTTGGAATTCCATCAAAACCATGATACATTAGACCATTTAAAACCCTAGGGTATTGGCCTTCTAGATCATTCACTGGATCAGTTTTAAAAGACAAACATGGTACACAACATTTCTGATGTCTTCAACCTAATCAAGCTCTTACGTAATGGAACACTAGTCGCCACAATCAATGAACAACAACGTTTCACGGAAAATCAGTTGAAATAACAGGCAAAGAATTCAGAATACTCAAACACTGTAAGATCACTATAGTCGAGGTGGCTAGAATTTAGAAGCGTGGACCAGAGTTACGTAGTAGTGTGAAAAATCAAATAATGCACAATATCTGTAATTATTTCAAATGACAACATCAAATACTAATACTATTGGTTAAATTTTCGGGACGAAAATTCTTTCAACAAGGGGATGATGTAACACCCGAGAATTTCATATTAACCCCGTTAACAAAATATCGTTACTTTTATTAATGAAATTATACTCCACATTTAATTAGTTGAGTTAAACGTGCTACATATTACACAAACAGTTACATGTAACGACAACCCAAGGAATTACCAAATCGCGTGAGTTAATACACGGATGTTGGCGAGTTAATAAAATAATAATTCCGAACAACTAAATAAATATAAATTTAGTGAACTTATATGTTATGTGACTGAAAGGTTTTTGGGAACATTGTGTGAGAACTCGAAACCTATTTTAACGACCGTATCCAATTTTCGGGACGGAATTCCTTCAACAAGGGGATGATGTGACACCCGACAAATTCAGGTTAACTTCGTTAATTAAACTCTGTTAGTCACGTTAATGCAATTATATTCTTCATTTAATTTGACAAATTAAATGTACAAACTGTTACGCAAATATACATACGAAACGACCACACGAGTTAATACCCGGGCGTTGGAGTTAATACCCGGGCGTTGGTGATCTTAAATGAATACAAATATAATAATATATTTTAACCATTATGTGTGTTTAATTGATTGGACTTTCGTGTAACCGCATAATTTTCCGGTTTTAACCGTTTGCGGATTTCGGTAACCATTATGAAACAAAAACGAATATTTGAGAAAGATTTTCATTGTGATTGTAAAACCGAAACAAAACGAAGCCCGTGGATCATCCATGTGACCCATGGATGGCCCAAGGCCCAACCCAACTCAACATTTAACAATGATTAACAAAAGTTAGCAAAAACCCTAAACCTAATTTACAAAAAAATTCGGCCTAAGCCTCTTCTAACCCTCCTTGAGCCGTCGCACACCCATCACCCACATATCAAGTGTTTTTTGCTAGTTTGATTTGATTATTGTTGATTTCGGTTGTTAATTGAGGTGTTGAGAGCAATACTAGTAAGTGTTTATCTTAAATTTTGATAATGTTACGAAAATTTTAAGCCTTGAGAACCCTAGATCATCCAAAATGTCCAAATTGATATCATGTTGTGGAATTGGTTTATTGTTTGTGTGTTAATGGTTAGTTTGGTGATTAGATAATGAAATTGGTACAAAAAGTGTGTTTATAAAACTAGGGTTTGATATGGAATCATTGAAACTTGTTGTTGCATGATAAATATTGATGAAATAGGATTGATTATGTGATTAGATGATATATTGCATGAAGATTTGTTACTTGGTTTTGCAAGTTCATGATGTTATACTAGATTACTAAAAATAGTAACTTTTGTACTCGTGATCATGTGAGATTGCATGTTATGAACGTCTAGTGATTAGTATGGACTTACTAACATGTTTAGAAGAGGTGTTAGACGAATTTTGGTTACTAGAACGTATGAATTCGATTTGGCTTGGGACACTTGCTAAATGTAGAAACTTTTTGACATGAAAATTGACTAGGAAGCATGTTTAGTAATTTTGAATGTATAAACATGATTTGGACTTGCATATGAATGTTTGTAGTTATGTGGTGCTTAGAAAACGTGCCCTGGTCATGAAAGGACATTGATAGGTGCTAGTTGGTTAGTAGAACGATTTCTTGAAATTGCTTTTGTGAAGTCTAAATGGTGTGTGCTACTAACTAGGTTGCCATGATGAAAGTGGCTATGTTGCTAATTGCACAAAGCATGTAAATACTATATTATGCATAGAAATGACCATGCTTGCCAATGTGTTATATATTAGGAACTACAAAGTAATGGTAAGTGTTGATGACTTGTATAACGTGCTATAGTATTTGTATAATAGTTGACATGCTTAGGATGTTGAATTATACACGCATGCTTTAAAGGTTCGACTTTCCTATAATGGAACTTTTGTGAAATTGAAACTTCTATTTGTTGAATACGTGAAGTGTGATGTGGTATGCGAATATGATTTAGTCAAATACACCAAATGTAACGTGTTTACACTTAACAAATCACCAACGAGTCGTGGGTCAACTCGGGTCAACTGAAAGTCAAACTTGGACCTAAAAGTCTAACTTGGTCCAAAAGTCAACTGAAAGTCAAACTTGGTCAAAAGTAAAACTAAACCACACTCGCATAAACTGTTGACCATTTGGATGCATAGGGTACTATGGCCCTACATAAACACACATTAATAGACCTACTGTTATTAGATTGATGTATTACTGTGTGCTTTTAGAAACTGAATTGCTGCGCAACCTAAGGTGAGTTCACTGAACCGTACTTTTACTATATCACCCTTGTATGGGCTGAGAAAGCGAACGATTACTTTTACGGATTTACAAATTCTGTATGTCGCATGTTTGGATTAGAGCAACTTTTATTTTGTTCATGAAAGACCTCATGGATACATAGTTGACCGTTAGTATTTGTGAAATAGCGGGGAAATTTTGAGTAGTACTACTGGGTTTGACAAACCCCACCTGGGTTTGACAAATGGATATAAAAGGCTGAAATTAACACTTAATCCTATCATGCCTATATGAGGGGTACTAGGTTATAGTCTTGGTCGGTGATCTCCTAGTTCTCTATAACCGTTGGCTCTGATACCAATCTGTCACACCCCGGTTGCGGAAACACCGGGGCGCGGCGATCGTATATCACAACCCTTGGTATTTAAGAGAATACTAAAAATGAATTTCATTAAAAAGAGTCGTGACATACGTTCGACACAGATATGTCTCGCGAGTCCGATCCATAGTGTCAAAGATTCAAACTTGAAAACAAATATCCAAACAAAGAGGACAAAACAAGTCCACCAATTAAATAAAACATGGCTAATGCAAATAAAGTCTAACTGAATTCCATGGTCTTCACTAATGCGTACGAACTATAGATTCCAAGCTTACTCAGTTATTGCCACCTGAGAAACATGCTAAAAACGGTCAACTATAAAGTTGGTGAGATTCACAGGTTTTAGACTCAATAATAAAGTGTATGTGTGTATAGCAAAATATATAACGAGCAAGTATAGCAAATGAAGTAATTAACATGAGTCCACAACTAAACCTACTGACAAGAATCATTTGCCCCAACGAATACCCCGTCTCAATGGCATTCTAAGTTTATCATTGACTTTGAATATTTTCACTCAGTTAGTCGCATCGTGACTGTGGTTGGCACGACCAACCCTGAATGGGGGTGTCAACCCGAATAGTACTATCCAAACATATCCACAGGCTTAAAACTAAAGTTAACTAGTTGTGTAGCTTAAAAGGGGACTTAAGAGTATGAGACAAGTATAGTTTAAAACCCATGAGAATAACAACAAATCGACTACAAGCATCACAAACATAAGTGCGTATAAATTCCAAGAATAAATAAAATATAAGTTTACGTGTAAGCATGTTTCTCACCCCAAAGATTAAAAAGTAAAAATAGGGGCTGTGAACTCACCTTGAATGCAGATTCCTAGCAATAAGATATTTCACAAAGAGCCTACAATTCATAAGTGTATGCTATAAGTCTAAGTAGGACGACTAGATAGTTCACATTGATAAATTTTGGCGTTGTGGGTCAACTTTTATATTTAAGTTAGTTTTGGTTTTTAAGAGTGGTCATGTTAACATAGTTTTATATTAATTACCTTAATTCACTTCTTCGTTCGCATTTGTGGTAATTGTATGTACTATTATTATCAAATACCATTTTGAGATGTTACCTTTGTTCATCTATTTAATATGACACCAATCACTAAAGAAGTTCATACGAATCGTTAATAAGTTTTTAAACATCTAACTTAATCAAAGACTAGTTTACAAAAAAAAATGGTAAAAGTTAATCATTGTTTCATATTCTCTTTGCATGCAAAATACCATAACTTGAGATATTTAACTTATTAAACCCAATGTCCAGCAATGTTGGGTAAACTCTACATTCACGAACCTGAATAGCACAGTGAGTTTTAACAGGAAGGAACAAGGTTCTTTGACCAAACGTATCTACAACTCGTTTAATATCTCATAATTTAAAGATCAAAACTTGATAACAATAACTTTAATAATGAAAACCCAAAATCTTTGCCATTCATCGTTTGACACGGTGGTAATCGTTAAACATCTTAGGGGAATATATAATATGAATTTTAACTAATTCGATATTTTTAACGCGTTACTATTCGATTTAACCGAGTTGCTTAACCGTAAATCCGTTTAAGGTGTTTTCTTTTGCAAAACTCACGACTTCCGATATAGTTCCTGTAAAAATAGCTTTGGACATACTTTTGAATCTGATTACATGATTAAAGTTTGGTTTAACGCATTCATTGTTTCCCCCGGCTTAATGCGTATTAGTGTTTTCTTATTGACAAAGCACGTTTTCATGTAGTGGGTTATGAATCCAACCATATATATTACCTTCATAAAAAAACAATGGATGAATGGTACTTACCGTTGAGTTGCAGCGACACGCACGACCACTCTGATCCTAGATTTTGTGCTTATTGAAAACAAAATTTCTTTTTGTTGTGTGAGGGGGATGCTTCGACAGTATTGGGGGTAGGGTATGGGTTCTTTGGTGAGTATGTATTTATTCTTGAAGGGAATATAAGTTCATATAGCAATCTTGTAGCAGAAATCTAGGATATTTAGTTATGTTATTTGGTGATATTATTTGATTCAAATATAATACTTTTACTCACATCCTAAACTAACGATTTCTCAATGGATTTAGTAAAGGATTACTATTATTATTTTTTTTATGAAAATTTCAATTGGTGTAGTTATCTTATGTTTATTGTACAACTAAGTTGAATATTGAGATATTCTTTATATATATATATATATATATATATATATATATATATATATATATATAATAGGTATCGTAATCATTTGTATTTTAATAAGTAACTTAACTTTGATTTATTAATGTATTTTGGTTGAATTAGATCTTGTCTATTGCATGTTTTGAAGATGGGCCGAGTCTCAAGATTTAACTCGACTCGTTATTCAAGTATTTTAATGGGTCTTAAAACATAAAAATGTGAGCCTAAAAATGAGGTTGTCACACTTGGGCCAATCGGTGCGGTCAAATACCCCTCCTCATGCCACATTGGACGTTGACGCCTGACACACCACGTCGAGGGCATGTAAGGGGCTTTGTTAACTCCTTCATGAAAAGGCTGGGAATTAAAAAAAATATTGTTTCTACCGTTGGGATTCTAGCCTTTGCGTTATTTTATTTGTTATATTTTTTGTTTATATACCAACAAACTATTTTATACAACACACCACAAACAAACATTCTTATTATTACACACAATTTTATTTTATACAACACACCACAAAACAAACAAAATGGATCCTTTTGGTTGGGATGATAACGTATATCACCCGTTTCGCGATCCCGCCTAGTGGGATTTTGACGAACAATTGCTTGATACGTGGGTTCCACAAACCCAACAAATGCAACAACCACAACAAACCCAACAACCCTCGCAACAACCATCGTCTTCAACGGCACGCAAAACCGAAACGAAAACATAGAAAGATGACATCCACAAGACAACAACCAACGCAAACCCTCCGACACAAACCGAAGCGGAGGCGGTCAATAATCGGTGGACCTTTGAGTAGCAAACCGCTTTAGCTATTTCGTGGATATATCTTCGTATCCGAGGGCACAACTAGTAACAATATTATTTAAAAATATTAACTTTGTGTATTATCTTTTATAAAAAAAATACTCTGTTTTCTTTTTTAGGAAACGCTCAAACTGACAATTCCTTATTGCGTCATGTTCAACTCTTATTCACGAGAAACTTCGACGTGAAAAACAAGAACAAAAAAGAAAAAATATTTTATATCTCTCCCAATCGACCGAGAATCTTACAGGTATCGAACGACAATTAGCTGAAGCCTACAAACAAGAATTTTGGAAGAAATACGGTCATAGTTTTATTTAATGTTTTTTTAACTATGTACTTTTTTTTAACTTTATCTTGTGTTTTTTTTATTTTTATATTATTATGTATTTTTAAGTTTTTAATGAATGCTAATTTAATTTAGGGATTTTTACATATATCACCTTTCTAACCTTCTTAATTACATATATATCCAACTCTTAGTTTTTATTACATATTTCTCTTTCCATTAAAAGGTGACACAATTACCCTTTTCTATCAATTCTCATAAATAAATATATAGGTGGGATTAAGCCAAACATAAAGTTATATCGTGACGAGCTTTAATAAACAAATGAATTGTAACGTCGTTTAAAAATTAAAATAATCTATAAAATTTGTAAACATAATGGTCTAATATAATCGATTTGAGATAAATATGAAATTGATGCTTTTAAGAATTTGATATATATATATATATAAATAATCATTTGATTAGTTCATTAAGAGCAAAATAGTAATTCAATTAGTTAATTTTAATGAAATGAGTAAATGTGTAATATATGTGTTTTAGGAAGGAGAAATATGTAATTAATTTTTAGAGCCGGGTAAATATGTAATAAAAAAACTTAGGAAGGGGATATATGTAAATGTCCCTTTAATTTATATATTAAATTTATTTATTTAAATGTTTAATTAAATAAATTAATGATGTGTAGTTGAAGAGGTGAAATCATTTCCACCTTTACGAGTAAAATTAAAAGGGAAAAAGTTAGGTGAGTACGGCTATTTTGGATCTCTAGTCGAATCATGAAGTGTGAATTTTTTTCCTTCTTGTTCATCCCATATCCATGTAAATAGGTTGTGAACAATAAAAAACAAGAGTAGCAAGATCATTTAAGGGATATTCTACACATATTTTACACAATTTTTTTGTGGATTTGGAGATTAAGAAACAAAAGATTCTTGAAAATTGCGTGAGGTGTCATTAAAGTACACAATCCAAGTAAGTAAAAAAAATAAGGTATGTTTGGATCAACAATAGGGTGAAAGTGGTAGAGACCGATTGAGAATCCTAAGTGCTTTCTCTGTACATATGTAACTAGTTACGTAATGGAGTCACGTGACACGACAAGTCGACAACAAGGTCTTAGGGGCTGTGTTTGACAATTTCTTAATAGATAAGTGCTGAATCAATAAGAGATTAAGAGGTTTGAATCATTAAGTGCTGAATCAGTAAGAGGTTTGAACTATTAAGACCTTGTATATTTTTAAATATTCAAAGACAAATGTCTGACCAATTCAGATAATACTCCCCCCGTCCCTTTTTAAGTGTCTATCTTTCCTATTTTGGTTCTCCCAATTTAAATGTACATTCCAAAAATTAAAGTATAATTTCCAATTTTAGCCTTAATTATTTAACTCAAAAAAACTACTTCATGACTAAAAAATAAAATAGTTTAATGACATTGTTGTCATTTTATAGGTTGAAAATATATAATAATCCACTTTTTCTTAAACTTTGTATTGTGGTCTCATCATGACACTTAAAATGGGACAGAGGAGTAGCTCTTAACCATTCAGACTTAGGGCTGTTTGGCAGCATCTGAATTGATAAGTGTTGAATCAATAAGAGGTCTGAATCATTAAGTGTTGAATCAGTAAGAGGTCTGAACCATTAAGAGCTAGTATGTTGCTTAACTATTTAAAGGCAAATGTCTGACCAATTGAGATAATAACTTTTAATCATTCAGACTCTGTATAATGTTTAACCATTTAGAAACAAATGTCTCAACCTTTCAGACATCTGCTCGCGAAACAAACAGTCTGAACCATTAAGTGCTGAACCATTCAAACATATATCTGAACCATTAAGAGGCTGAAACAAACAACCCTTAGTATAATGCTTAACCATTCAGAGGCAAATGTCTGAACCATTCAGACATCTGCTCGTGAAAGCGTTGTGGCGAGGTGTCGCGTTTGCGACTTAGCCACACACGTTCATCAGAAAAGGTTTTTTTTTCTAAAGTGTAAACATCAAAAGTTAAGGGTCAAAATGATAATTAAGTCAAATTTAAAACCAAAACAAAGTTGAGAGAAAGTTATGAACCTTGAAAACCAACTATTAGAAAAAGTAGAAAATATAGGAGGGCACCAACCCTTTATTAGTATTCAGGGAAATATGTATTTGTTAGTCTAGCATCTTTGGTCTTTGTAAATTGTTTTGTTTCCATTTTGTTTCGCTACCCTCATGGCTGGCGACGACGACGGTAAAAAAAATATGTTAAAAGAATTGTTTTTTTATCGTGTTAAGCGACGAGAGTTTAATGGTAATTAGTTTTACCCATTAGAAACTATAGAAAAAGCAATTGACTTGGAGTTCTACAAAACAGGCTCATGACAAACATCCTCAATCCATAACCAAGCTTGGGACCGACTATAACCACAAAGAATAACTATGTAAGAGGGCCCAGGGGTTTAGCTCCTAGAGCACTCTGACGCTCGATCAAGACAATAATTTGGTTTCTTATAAAGCAAGTTGGTTTGTCTTGAGCTTTGTCAGTGAAAGACAACTTAACTCAAGACTCTCATAGAGCAAGTTAACACTAGTCCATGACCATATATAATTGGCTTGGCACTTGAGCTAGACAATAACTTTGTTTTTGACAAGGGAATGCAACTTGAGCTTTGGGCTCTTACCAAACAAGGTGATATGGGTACCGGAACTATGCAATATGATTTAATCTCCTAGCCACGTGAAAACGAATTGAAGTAGGGTTTTGGTTACACTAGTTGACTTGTCATGTAGAATTGACTTAGGCTTTTGGTTACACTAGTTGACTTGTGGAATCAACTTAGGATTTTGGTTACACTAGTTGACATGTTTTGTAGTTATGGCATGAGAAAGTGACTTAGGCCTTGGTTTTATTCTCTGGCCACACAGGGTAACTTAGGCCCGGCAAGGTGACCTAAGCTACGACAAGGTGACCTAAGCTACGACAAGGTGACAACTACTAAGTATTTTGATCAAAGTTTCTTGATTAGAAGAAAATAAACAAAATGGACGTGCCTTATCGTAGCATGGTATAACATTTGTTGGCAACATTTAAAGGGTGTGAAGTGAGCTTTCGCTTGTGGTGCTATGTGACCACTTTTTCTTTTTGTTTACTGACACATGTGACACTGTTAACACGTGGGCATCAGACATTAAGCCATCACTGTAATCCGTACAACGAATTCACAAAAACGCAGCCTCGCGCACAGGGTGACGTTTTAATGTTCTCAATGTGACGCGTGTAACAAAGCCGTACTTGAATACTGTAACTTGTGAAATAATATACTCTTTTTATCTACATCCAACACGTAACGTGTAACAAAATCACAAAAATATCATGTCGTGTGCAGACATCATATGTTGATGTTACCACCATAATGTCTGTAATGAAATCACAAAAGCATCATTGCAACCGCAACACGGTTATACTTTTTCATTAATTACTATTATTTATGCATGTTACTCGTTTACATGCACTCCATACTATATAGCAAGTGCATTTATATTTTGTTTAGTTAAGCGACCTTATCCACCCCATCAACATTGAAACGTTATGGTCCATAATAACAATGCATACATCATGAATTAATAGGCAGGTCCTTCGGTTCGATCCAACACCGACTCGAAAATGTATTAATGTTTATTCAATTTCTATTATATTTTAAGTAAAATAAACTTTCTAAGATACCCTAAGTCACAATTCAATATATAACGTATATTTAATTATGTGTCGTTGTCGAGTAACATAAAATGTACGTTATAAAACCGGCCATGCACATATAATAAAATGTGAATAAACGACATTGGTTGACTTTAATATTGTAATTTTAAGAGCATAAACCATGCATGATTGAACATACTTTTCTCAACTTTCAAGCATTGTTTCCTATTACTTATAGTTATCTACTTTTGTATTTACTTAGTATGACAAATAAAATCTGTTAAAGTTTGAGCAAATAATTTTTATATAAACCTAAAAATCAATTTTTATAAGAAACTGTTTAAACATTGTGTTTAAATATGTAGATTAGCTCCTAACCACCTTGAAATGATCGCTACTTCTTTAACTTTGATCTTGGACAGCCCGGGCCTGCAAAACGAACAACCGTGAGCTCACCACAGGAGGAGGGGGCCTCCTGTGATCCACCTCCGGCGTGAGAATCAGTCGAGATGATATCGGAAAATATATAGGTGAGTGAAGAGTGTAGAGAGCAAAGTGTGAGATGATGAACCCCTTTTATAGCCGGATGGACCCTTTCTTGGAGATCCCGGGGATAACACGTTTTGCCGAGTCTAATGACCCTGACATCGTTATCCCGGGCTGGACTTTTGTGATAACGACATGTTTACCTTTTTGGTATAAGTTTCTCATTTTGTACTTTGACTTGCGTCATACTGTAAACGTTTTGTCTTTTGTTACATTGCCTTTTTGGTGATAAGAGGGGCCAAGCCCTCTTCTCTAAGAAAAGCTTGTTCCACTGCATGCTTCCTAATATGTTTGTCCTTATTCAAAAATGTTCTAGATATGGAATCTTTTCATGAACTTCTTTATTTATGAACTGCCTTGTTCGCCCGGGCTTTATTAATACGTGATTAACTGTAATATTTATGTGTTACGTCATCGGAAACTTAACATGATTTAGCTGTTACCTTTCCATTAAATTTCTTTCATAAAAAGTACTTATACAAGAGATGTAAACCAAGAGCGTTATTTAAAGCCTGAAAGTTGGTTCACGAGTTTCAACTCCAAACAACTTGACCCGTAAGGAGGGTTGTGGTGAGCCTCTACTGCGTACGCAGTAATGAGGGAGCCTCAATGCCGACGAAAAACACCTATTGGTGTTATAGACGAGGTTTCGATCTCAGTCCTTGTACCTCTGAGTGCTTCTGTCATAAGCTGTTGCATCAACCGTCGTTCTAAAAAAATATGACCGATGCTGGTTTATATATAGGAAATTTGTTTTGAAATGATATTATTGTGGGAATAAGGAATAATTAAACCTTCTATGAAGGGAATGGGCGTATTGGCATGTTTGAACGATACAAATAAATCATGTTTTAATAAAGGAAAACAACAAATAGTAAGACAAAACGATATACTTTAAAAGCATTTAGAAAAATTAAACCATAAACAACTAGTAACAGCTGGATCTCACATAAACCTTCTCCAAACAATCCTATTTGCTCAACTAAACCATCAACCCCAAAGCTAGGCTAACACCAGCTTGTACATTTAATATACCCATTACCCAACCTAAAAAATTCAAACGATGTTTCCTACAACAAAACTTAAAACAATAAAAGATTTAACTTAAATGTATTTAAAATAATAAAAGATTTAACTTAATGTACTGATCTGATTAATTAATCGCATCGTATTCGAATTGAATTATACGTTCTCATTTTCAAATCGACTTAAACCAGCATTTAAGATTGACTCGAATATGAGACGTCAAAACTAGGATCGTAAACGAACCAAACATGACTCTGATCATTTTCGCTTGTTAAGTTATTAGCGAACTAACAAACAGTTCACGAACACATAACCAAACGGAAGTTTATGAATGTGTTTGTTTGTTAAGAAATTTAAGATGTTCATGTTTGTAGGGGTGTTCATCGGATCGGATGTCGGATTATTCGGGTTGTTCGGATCGGGTTATTCGGATTTGAAAATTTTGAAACCTCATCCATATCCGATCCGATCCGAGTAAGAAAATATCCGATCCGATCCGAATCCAATTCGGATTGGATTCGGATGGATCCGAATAATCCGAATCTATCCAAATAATCCGAATAAAACCGAACAACAACTTTTTTTAAATTCTTATTCGTATTTATTTTTTTCAACTCTTTATTCTAACGTGTACTAGTTTAAACCCACAATGGTAAACCATACAAACTGGAAAATAATTAAGATAAAAACATAACTCATTATTCATAGATAAAGTAATCCGCCATAAAGAAATACGTCATAAAGATTAATACGTCTCTAGATTCCTAGCAATCACACCAATATGCCACTAACTTTTCATCAACAGCATTCAGGGTTAATATAGTGAATATTGGGCTGATATATGTTGAGCCACTATGGGTATGGCTAAAATCCTAAAAATATTATGGGTTCTTATTCGGTTTATTTGGATATCCGAATAAACCGAATAATCCGAATTAAAAAATAACGTCATCCGAAATCCGATCCGAAATCCAAATAAGGAATTCGGATCCAATCCGAATCCGATCCGAAATCCGAATAAGGATTTCGGTTCGGTTTTTTTGGATTCGGATGCGGTTCGGATTTCGGTTTTATTTGGATTTCGGATTTTTTGAACACCCCTACATGTTTGTTAAATTTGTAAATGAGCCTCAAATGAACACAAACAAACTTATATTTGCTTAAAAATACAAAAATATCACCGTTAAAACAAAAAATAAGATATAATTAATGCTAAAGTACGTAGTAAGTTAGCACAACAAATTAACAATAGCTATCAAAATATAAACGAACATCTACAAATACAAATGAACAAACGCGGACACAAACGAATTTCCCGCAGAACAGTTCACCGAACGTTTGGTTCATTTACAACCCTACCCGTCAAAACTCAAAACCAATCAATTTTACCATCATAAAAGAAAGAAAGAAAATTGGTATCTACTACATAACCAACCAATTTGACCATTCTAATAAAACCCATATCTAAAAAACAACCAACTTGACTATTTTAAAAGAAACCCATATCTACAAAGTCAAAACTCTTCTAAACAACGCGGATAAAACATGGAACCCACTCAGTCCTCATCATATATATAAATGCTCCCTCCAACATTTCTTTCAACATCCATCTTCAAACACAAACCACAATGACTACACAATCGGTTTCAATCTTTACAATCTTAACCTCATTCATCATATTCTTCTCCACTATAATCAACCCATGCGCCGCTACGATTCCCCGCAGGCTTGCCGTCATTCAAACACCAACAACCGTCCTCACTTACCACAAAGGATCCGTCCTCTACGGTAACATCACTGTCAACCTACTCTGGTATGGCAAGTTTTCACCGTCTCAAAAGGCAACCATCATCGACTTCCTAAATTCCCTCAACAACAATCTCCTGCCACCACCCTCCGCCGCTTCCTGGTGGCAGACCACCAGACAATACAAAGGTGGCTTGCGAAGCATACACGTTGGGAAACAAAGCGTTGATGAAAAATGCTCGCTCGGGAAATCGCTTAAAGATTCTGATCTTATTACTTTGGCTTCTAGAGGTAAAGGCATTAATGTCATAAGCGTAGTGCTGACGTCAGCAGACGTCAGTGTGTCAGGATTCTGCATGAACCGTTGCGGAACCCACGGGTCGACCCGAGTTAACAAGGGCCATAATTTCGCGTACGCATGGGTGGGTAACTCGGCAACTCAATGTCCGGGCCAATGTGCTTGGCCTTTTGCCCAACCCATGTACGGGCCAAAAATACCGTCCTTGGTGGCACCTAACGGTGACATTGGTGTTGACGGAATCATCATCAACCTGGCAGCAGTCCTAGCAGGGACTGTAACTAACCCATTTGATGGTGGGTATTTTCAAGGTCCGGCTACTGCTCCATTGGAGGCGGTTACTGCTTGCACCGGGATATCCGGATCAGGTGCTTTTCCTGGGTACCCCGGAAATGTTTTAACGGATAAAAAGACTAAGGTTAACTACAATGCGCAGGGTGTGAACAAACGTAAGTACTTGTTGCCAGCAATGTGGGATCCCAAGACTTCTACATGCAAGACATTGGTGTGATCAAACATCAGGATATAAGGATGACGTGTCATCATCATATGACACGTTAGACGAATACGTGTAATTGAAATACTCTTAATTTGTTTTGTTTATAACTTGGTTTCATTATACAAACAAATATACTTCTATTTAATTTTTAGATTTGTAAAATATATGAAGTGAAAAATGCAATTCTGGGGCAATAGATGATCTCCAATTTCTTGTTTATCCAATATACATAACCAAAATTAACTAGAAAAATTAACTTAATTTATGATGTTCTAATTTGATTTAGGAGAAATTACCTGAATGCCACCCATGAAAGGCCTTAATGGTTCAGGAATAACCACAGATCCATTTTCTTGCTGATAATTCTCAAGCAAACACACAATCATGCGAGGAACTGCACACGCGGTTGCATTTAGTGTGTGTACAAACTCTGGCGGGCTTTGATTCCGTCCTTTATTTTTCTTCGTATTTGTCGTGGGGCTTGTTGAACTTTCAGGCCGGTATCTTATTCCCAATCTTCGACTCTGGTAATCAGTACAATTTGATGCACTTGATATCTGCAAAATCTCAAGTTGGAACAAATCTACGTTCAGAACTTTAGTACTTTTACAATTAATTCCTTAGCAGATTATATCAAGTGTACCTCGCCATATCTTCCTAAACCCGGCATCCAGGCTTCAATATCATATTTACGGTAAGCAGGTGCACCTAAATCCCCAGTTGCCATATCCAAAGTTCTGTCAAGAAATGCCAAATATGTCACTGTTAATATTCAAAATTCCATTAATTCTTATAATAATCAAATGTAAAATCATACTTGAAATGAAGTCCCAATTTTGAAAAAAGTTCCTCTTCAATTTCTATTAATTCTTCATGGTAAGCATTGCTTTCTTCAGGTCGGCATAATATAAACATTTCCACCTTGCTAAACTGGTGCACTCGGTATAGTCCCCTGTTCCAAAAAATGAAAGAAACAAAATAAACCCTTATGAATCAAACATGAAATAGGAAATTTTAACAATATGATTGACCAGTTAATACCTAGTAGCAGCACCAGCAGCCCCAGCTTCGGTGCGAAAGCAATGAGAAAACGCTACATATTTCAAAGGTAATGATGAGTCAGCAAGAATAGAGTCCATGTGCATGCCGCCAACAGGGATCTCTGCTGTCCCAATAAGACATTGATCACTTCCCTCAATAGAATAAACCTGAGTGTTATCTCCACGTGGTTGGAAACCGCATTTTTCGACCACTAAAGATCTAGCAATTTCCGGGGTTGTAAGAGGAGTAAATCCCCTTTTCATAACTTCCGATAGGGTCCAGTTTATAAGACCCATTTCGAGCAGGACTGCTTCATTCTTAAGGTAATAGAACTTTGACCCACTAACCTGAAGAACCAAATGTAAGATTAACCTATATACTAAATGAAACAAAATAAAACCAGTCAAATATTAGGTCACAACTATAAAAAACAATACTAAGCATCCAACACCATTCAAGCTTTTAAATGTCCATAAATGGTTGCAGATAGAAAATGAAAGGGAAAAAAAGTTAAGCCTTTTCATAGTTCAAATACACACATTGTGAATTAAAAAATAATACCTCTGCAGCTGCATCAAAATCAAAAAGATCTAACTCTTTCCCAATTTGTAAATGGTCTTTGATAGGAAAGGTAAAATCACGGGGTGTGCCCACCTACAAAATCATGTAGCCAGAGGTTAACACTTTAACTAAGAGATAAAGCAGGATTAAAGAAATAACAAAATAAAAGAATAGATACCATTTTCCTAATTGTTGAACTATCTTCCCCTCCAATTGGAACATCTGGATGCGTCATATTCGGGATAGATTGTGCTTCTCGTTGAAGTGCATCCGTAAGGTTAATAAGATCTTCTTCCAGTGTAACCAATTTTTCCTTTAAATTCTTTCCTGTAGATCTTAATATAAGAGGAAGTTGGGAACCAAACAGAGATAATACAAAAAAACAAAACAAATATATACCATCTTCTATGAGTCTTTGACGCTCTAATGGTTCCACTTTTCCCTTCATCTTGTTTGCAACTGTATTTCTTTCATAACGGAGATCTTCAACTTCCTGCTATCTGCGAGCAACAATTAGCTACAACACAATAAACCAATAGTTCGGCATAAATGTGAACTCACAACTATTCAACCTATGTTGCAGACAAACTACTATTGCCCCTGTGGAGTCGTAGATAATTACTACTTAGAGAATGCATCTTCATTAACAAACATGTAATATGAAAATACCGAGTCAAGTAAAACTGATGAGAAAGATTTGTACAAGAGTAGCTCCTGTTATTTCGCTGATCTTATCAGTATGCAAAATCAACATAGTTGTAATAAGTGATCCGATGCTAGCCTTTTTCACGAAAAGAGGAAAATTTTGATTGTAATCCATTCATGTAAATCCTCTAATAACAAGTCTTGCACCCCTATTTCCCTTAAACTTTACCTTATAAACCCACACACTTTGAGCTAAAAGCCTTTTTATCCCCTTCAGGGAGGTTAATAACATGCTAAAAGGCTTCAAAGTCTTTGGACATTAGCTCTTTCTTGTCACATTGATCGAACAGCTGTCTCGTCATAGCTTAAACTTTAAAGTTCTATTGATTTTTATATCGTTAATAACTGCTGACAAGATACCATAACAAAGATGATGAAAAAATGACATTGGCATTTAAGCATGCAAAAGAGGCAATACAATGATAATCTTGAAGGTATGCAATAGGACTGAACGACTGGTATATCTTCTTAAGTAAGGATCATGTGTTGGTGGAATTTATGAACAGTTAATAGATGGTGACGCAAAACAAGGGTATTTGACAAGACGGTGAAATTGGTAGCAGAGAAAACTTGACTAGAAGTCAGACTCAGAAGCGTTGACAGTAGCACCTTTCTCAAACATTTGAGACCTGTTCAACAACTGACACGTAGTGGTGAGTTGTGAGACCATGAAAATGAATTATGGCCAAGTGAAATCTTTTCAGGTGAAAGTGCTGCAAATACTATTAACTTGTCACACTTTGACTTGAAAAAATAACCTTGATGAATCATGTCGTTACATCGATGCCAGTTGTTGAACCAGTAGATGTAGATGCAGGCTTTTTCACTTTGCCAATAACATATCCATATTTAATCTTGGCAGAAAAGGCAACTGCGCCATAGCTTTCTTCGAGAATCCAAACATATTCCCACCAAATGATTTTAATACCATTATTTGCATAGCTGGAAGATAATATGCATGCAGATAAAGACTAAAGAAAACTGAAAGAATCAACCGAGCACTCTTTAAACAGCCAAGAAGGACTTGGCATGATTGATGATCATGAAGTAAAAAGAAGCAGTTCATGATCCATTGAACAGTTAGTTAAATAAGAAACTCGAACTTAAAGAACAAGATCTTAATTCATCAATGAACTTGGATAATAACTAACAATGAAACTGGGATTGAAACTGAAGGTGAAATGTTGACCAATCTTATTCAACCGCTCTACTACTATGTCGGTTTCAGATAAATCTACAGAGAGGAATTTTCAATTTTCATCATCTATGAGACACATGATCAAAACTTTCAACTCACTTACTCATTGTTGATTTCATCATTCAAACTTAGCCTTAACCTTACCACGCAGACGATTCATCAACAATATATCCCAAAAATTTCAAATATAACAAAAGAAACTTCAACTTACTAACTGCATTCTTTTCACAAAGTTCAAATATCACTACTACGCAACTTTCAATATACGAATTGATAGAAGTATAGAACCCTAACCTTTTGAAGTTCCAATAACTTCTGATAAAGCTCAATAACCAGCTCCAAGTTAGCCCCAGAGCTTCTGTTCTTTAGGTTTTCAGCCACTGCAGATTTGTTCTCTAGAATTGACTTAAAATCAATAGCTGCTTTCCACTGAGGCTTTACACCTGCTGCATTTCATCAACAAAAACTTATTCAGCAACATAACTCAAAAATTGAAATATGCAAAAACACCTACACATCAAATTGAAATGAACATGAAGACAATTAGCCTGTAAACATTACACATGCTTAATTGATTTACCTTGATCGACTGAAGAAGTAGCGGTGGAAACAACAATCTCCGGCAGTGAGGAGAGTGATTTGATGAGGAAGGGAAATCGGTGTGCGGAGGCGCGTGAGAGAGTTGAACGAGTGCAAATGGCAAAGGGAGACGATGATGATGAAGATGATGATAAATGAATTGTGGATGGAAGTGATGCGAGTTTTAGGGTTTGAATGGTGGTTAAAGAGATGTGCAGAGCCATGGTATGTGTCTGGTGAAGAAGAAGATGAAATGAAACTATCTCAGAGATGCAAATGCATCATCCTATCCTCTTTTTTATCATTTATATTTAAAAAATAACGTATAAAACTTTTTTATGTTAACTTTTTGTACAATTATTAAGGCTGGTAAATCATGTATATCTGTACATGTTAAGACACGAACCCATTAAGACACGAACATAAAACCTATTACCTGTACACGACACGATAAGCTATCATGTACATGTGACCATTACATGTACCTGTACCTGTTTATAACAGGTATACACAATAAGACACGATAAAAGTTGTTTAAAAACAAGTATTCGAGAACTTGTTTAGTGAAATAAAAATTGTCTATAAGTATAAGGGTAAAAAGGGTAAATAAGGTAAATATGTTATATTAAATTATATTTTTAATTTTTAAAAAATCATAACAGGTACTAACAGGTAAACAGGTAAATTCCTGTTAAATACACGAAAATTAACAGGTAAATTTGTGTCTACATGTTTAGTACCTGTTACATGTTAAGACCTTACCTATTACCTGTTAAGACCGTGCAAGTTCGTATCATGTATTCGTGTCCGTGTATAAAATTGTCAACCCTAACAATTATAGTATTTTAGATTAAGTGTCGGTAATTTTTTCTGTTAAATCACAGACAATTTAGTTTTTTAACAAAATATATCATCTAAATTAAACAGCAAATGCTTCTCGTTTGTAGAAAGAGAATTTTATCTTCAAACTCTTATTTCAGTTAGAATGTAACTAAAAAAAAGTTTCTTTAAGATTAACTTTGAATTATTGCTAGAAGAATCATAACTTTTTTTTTACTATTTGTTGTAATTAGTATTTAACTAGATTTAACATCAGGTCGCGCGTTGCAGCGGCCGGGTCACACAGTCGAGTCTTTTGTATTTGACTTTGTCACATGTGTTGAAAAAAAGTCTCATGCCCCGTACGTCACGACGAAAAAACGTAATGTGTCACATGTTAAAAACGATGAAAGTCGTACTATATGTCAAAGTAGAGTAAAAGAGTAAAGTCGAAAACTTATCAAGGGCTAAAATAACAATTAGTAAAAGTCGTATTATGTGTCAAAGTGTAGTAAGAGATCAAAGTCAAAAACTCATCAGGAACTCAAATGACAATTAGTAAAAGTCGGGAACTAAAACCGTCAATGCGTTAAAAGTCGTGGATTAAAACCGTTAATACGTTAAAGTACGAAAAAGTTGAAATGCGATGTGGCGGGACGGGAGAGGCTGGTGCAAAGCACCGACCTTCCCTATTAGTAGGTATATAAATATAAATAATAATATGTATCTTCTAGTTTGTACCATTTATTTAAATTAAATGGTAAACATAAAACTTCTATAGTATATCAATAATTCAAGTTTAATCTTAGTGAAACATTTTTTTTATTAAATACTAATTGGAATGAGAATTTAAAGATACAAAATTCAATTTATAAACGAGAAGCCTTTGTTGTCTAACTAGATTAGTACCCGTATATTATACGGATTTTAGTTTTATAGGTTTTAACTAAGTTTAGATATCAAACTTATTTTTAACATATCTCTTATTAAATCGATTTGAATATTTACAAATATATTCATATAAAAAATCATATGTTACAATAAAGGATATGATTTATAATAGTTAATAAATTTTTATATGAACATATCGGATTAGGAGATAATTCATGATAATTTTTAATTTTTTTTATTTGAACATATCGAGTTAGGAGATAATTAATGTTAATTGGTAAAACTTTAATTTGAACATATCGGGTTAGGATAGATCATAATAATTGATAAGTTTTTTATTTGAACATATCAGGTTAGGAGATAATTCATGATAATTGGTACATATCGGGTTAAGATATAGATCATGATAATTGGTAAATTTTGTATTTGAACATATCGGGTTAGGAGATAATTGATGATTATTTGTGAATTTTTAATTTAAACATATCGGGTTATTTTCAATATGGAGCATACCATGACCCGTCTAAAAATTCTCCATCAATTAATTTAGAATATGACACCTAAGCAAAATCCTATGTGGAGTAATTAAAATGGTGACATGTGGATGAGTTACTCAATTATTAGAATAGGTAGATTTAGAGGATACATTTTGTTAAATATCAATCCGTATATTAATTTAATTTATATCAATCCGTATATTAATTTAATTTCATATATAAAAGTGTAATAAATTAAATTTATCTAATAAATTTAAGTTGTAGTGGGCCACAAAACCCCATGTGTGAACTTTGTTTACTACAAGAAGCTTCGAAAACAAGTCAATCTCATGCACATCAGAAAAACAAATTGATGATATCGTTTGCAGAAGTCCGATTGTTTGCTGATTCGATTAAAATCTTTGATTTTGATTTCAAGTCCCGATTTCTTGGTACGATTGAAACTACAATCTTTTGATTCTTTTTTTTATTTCAAGACAAGCTTTAGTATTTTTCTAGTAAATGATTTCTATATGTGTTGAACATAGTTTCAGATTTTAGATTTATTTAGATTTTATACTAATCTCAATTTTGTAAACCTAATTTATGTTTTTTTGTAATTTCATGTTGTGTTCCTCATTCTGGTTAAAGAGGATATTGTTTTCATTTGTGAGCTTAAATTCAATTGAAACACGTGTTAGAACTATTCAATTGAAACATGGGAGTCTTATAATTGATTTAGTTGTTACTCTAGGAATATGTTAGGATAAAAGGGAAATAGATTTTACATTATCTTTTGACATATTTTATTATTAACGTAGTGCTGATGTAAAATTTTAATTACTTGAGACTTTTTGTGACATGTTTATTCATGTTTACATTAGCGGTTGATGTTTCCTTGAGACTAAGGGTGATTTTTAGGTATTAAATCGACTGCTAACCCATGATGATGACAATTCCTTCTATTAACTATTCTTTTGGGTAATTGACTGAAGTTTTCATAATCTTTAGAGTAATGGTTTTCAAACGATGTGTACCATATTAGTAACTATTGGTTTTGCTCGTTTGGTTGCTACTCATTCGTCTAAGTTAAGAAGCCGTACAACATATATGTTCATTTATTGTGAGGGGGTGAATTTCTTGAAAGCATTTACTATTTTAGTTTTTTCACATAGGAGCCAACATGGGATTCAACTTAAGAAATGTAGCATTTAGGACATGTTTACTACTTAGGTGTTGTTTGTTTTTTCAGAAAAGGTTTGCGCAGCCTCTTATGTCTGCGTCGCGCAGACCACGTGCATACATTATCATCTGCAGACTGTTTGTTTTTTTGAAGACGTTTCATTAAAAAAGGTCTGCGCGACCTCTTCTTGGTGCAGACTTGGACCAACCACTTCTGAGATCTTCTAAGGTCTGCAGAGGAGAGTTAAACATCTTCACCTAGTACCACCACCCACTGTCCATCACCACCATCACCGTCTACCACACCACCACCACCACCACCCACCATTGTGCACCACAACCACCACCACCACCCACCATTGTCCACCACACCACCATCCACCACAACCACTACCACCACCCACCATTGTCCACCACCACCACTCATCATTGTCCACCATCACCCACTCGTCCCCCACCACCACCACCCACTATCCAACACCATCCCACCCACCACCATCCAGTACCACCACCACCATCCAATGTTCACCACTGTCCCACACCCACCACCATCTAGTACCACCATCAGTGTCCCCCACCACCATCACCACCACTAGTTTATTTCAGCGAACTGCAGAAGTTAAAAAAACAAACAGTCTTCTTGTTGCAGACTGCAGATGTTTAGTCCAACTCTTATTCTACAGATGTCTGCAGATGTGGTCCGCAGACTGCAGACATTTTCGTGTAGAAAAAACAAACAACACCTTATTGTTTGCATGTCCTTTTCTTCATACATTGAGTAGGTGAAGGGTTCAAAAATTAAATATTTACAAATCCATAAATATAATAGTTATAACTTTTTTAAATAAATGTTATTTTACTCGTGCGTACACATGGGCATTAAATATAGTTAAATAATATATATTGTATTTTATAGAAAAATTAAATGTTTATATATGTGTGTGTTTATATATATATTAAAGAGTAAATTACATTTTTTGGCCTTTATAATAAGCCAAATTACGGATCGTGACCTTTATTTTAAATTTTTGCACTGGTTGGCTTTTATATAAATTTTTCTCACGGTTTTGGGCCTTTAAGTTAACGAAAGTTAAGTTTTCCCGTTAAATCAAGGGTATTTTGGTCATGGGCCATTTTTGTCAATATTAAAACTCTTATTAATTACTTTAAAACAAAAAATGACAAACATATAAACTTGAGGGGCTGAAAATATAAATAAATTAAAAACACATCTCCTTACCCTACGTACCCACCCACGTTTTTCCGGCATAAACAATTCCTGCAACTTCTGGTATACCTCCGGCGATATCTGCGCCGAATAGAAGAGATTGAAGCCTCTTAAAGTTTGTATCTAACTCTTTTTGCCAACAACATCACCATAACCCATCTCCCTCCCTTTCAACATACGTCCGGTACACCATCTTTTCCACCACTAGCCAACAACCCCACAACCACCACCACCACTACAACATCACTATAAACCTGCAATCGGCGAATGCAATTCTGTATATAAGCTGACACAAAACCAACCACTAACCTAGCCAAAAATGTTGAAAGATAATGGATAAAAGTTTCCAACCTAAATTGTAAGTATTAGAGCTATCAAAGTTTCCACCCAACGAGTGACTTATTTCTTGTTTCATTTCCTGTTCAAAGTAGCATCAAATCAATTTCAGAAAGTGGGTTTTAACCAAAATAGTTGCAATACAACCACTACTCAAACTCAATTATACGATCCCAATTGTGTGAGCTAAGAAATTGACGATTCTTACCTGGATAGCCAAACACAGATACCGATGTGTATGTTCAAGAAATCAAATTAACGACCTTTCACTAGTTTCCTTCGGTTTGATCTTTGTTGGTCAGTGGTCGTCGTTTAATCCACCTCCAACTGCTTGAGGACTTCAACTTTGTGTGAATTAGGGGTTTATTAACAATATTTGATTTGATGGAGAGGAGATGAAAACGGTTGATGATGGTGGTGAATATTGATGTTGGTGGATAATGATAATGGTGGTGATGGTGGATGATCTACAGGTTAATTAGATGAAGATGATATATGTTTGGTGTTTGTTTTTTTAAATAGCTTGAATAAGTTACAAAAATGGTCCCTTAACTAATAAATCATATTAACAACTATTTCATTATTCTCCTTTAGATGTAAAAAGACCAAAATACCCTCATGTGCAATGCACATGAGAGGTTTTAACGGAAAAACTTAATTTTCGTTAACTTAAAGACCCAAAACCGTGAGAAAAATTTATATAAAGGCCAACCAGTGCAAAAAATTTAAATAAATGCCAGGAACCATAATTTGACTTATTATAAAGGCCCAAAAATGTAATTTACTCTATATTAAATCTATTAAACATATAAGGAAACTATATTATTATTAATATAGGATCAAATTGTAGAAAAGGTCCTTTATGTTTGAAGTTGCATAAATGGTCCTTTAAAAAAATTAAATTTTCTTTGACTTAACTGGAAAAGTTAATAGTAATCAGAGTAAATTACAATTTTTGACCTTTATAATAACGCAAATTACGGATCGTGGCCTTTATTTTAAATTTTTGCATTGGTTGGCCTTTATATAAATTTTTGTCACGGTTTTAGGCCTTTAAGTTAACAGCCGTTAAGTTTTATGGTTAAAGGAGCAAATTTGTTACAAAAAGTTAACATAAAGAATGTTTTACATGATTTTTGAAAATAAAGGATGAAACCTGTAATTTCTTAAACATATAACGGGCGCGTTTTTGTAATTTTGCCTAATAATAAATTCAAGCATTTACAAAGTTTTCTCGGATCACTTCGGCTAGCATAATCATTCCCCTAATTTCCCCCTAAACCTTGATTATTAGATAGATAAGAGTAAATTTGTTACAAAAAATTAACATAAAGGATGCTTTACATGATTTTTGAAAATAAAGGATGAAGCCAGTAATTACTAAAACATATAACGGGCGCTTTTTTGTAATTTTGCCTAATAATAAGTTCAAGCATTTACAAAGTTTTCTCGGATCACTTCGGCTAACATAATCATTCCCCTAATTTTCCCCTAAACCTTGATTATTAGATAGATAAGAGTAAATTGCCAAAAAGGTCCATGAGTTTGTACCATTTCGACCACTTTCGTTCCTTTGTTTGTCATTTTTGTGTTTGCTTTTGTAAAAAATTGTCATTCTCGCCCTTCCTTCAACGATTTCCGTAAAATTCCCCTAGGTGCAAAAAAGGTGAGGGTATTTTCATCCTTTTATTGTTTTATATGTTTAAAACCCTAACTCGTACTTTTTGAAACATAAACACCCCCGATCATCATCATTTCTTTGTTTCACTTCATCATCTATTCAGTTACTCTATTCACTTCAATCCTTTTGCTTCAATGTCATTGTTTCATGTTACACAGTGGGAGGTGCGTGGTAAAACTCGACATGATTGATTAGATTTATATAACTTTTACTGTAGGTATATGCAATCCACTCAAACTCAGGTTTAGTTTTTTTATTTATTAAATTGAATTGTATTTCTCTTATATGTTATTGTTAGTACAAGACCTTACCAGGTTAACCATACAATTGCTCCAGGGAGGGCAATTTTGCAATTTGGGTTGCCCTGATGTTAAATATGTTAATGGTAAAGTGAATTACATTGATTTGGTTGATGTTGTTAGGTTCTTTATGAATGCTTTAGGCCAAATGTTTAGAACTCTTGGTTATTCTGATGATGAGTTAGTTTAGTATTTGTATAAGACCCTTGGATTACACTTAGATGGTGATTTTAGGCATATTTTGAGTGACAATTACATTAGTACACTTTGTGGGTATGTAGAAAGTGTTAAACTTAGGGGCTGTTTGTTTACCTCTTAATGGTTCAGTTCAGTGCTTAATCATTCAGCATTCAACATTCAGAGCGTTTGTTTCAGAAAAAAAGAGCCTCTGAATGGTTCAGTTAAGTGCTGAATGGTTAAGAGACTGAGAGATGCTGAATGGAACTGAATGTGGTATATGCTAACTTTATACTCATTTGAAGTTCTACCCCAATATCTCTCTTATTGATGGAACCTCTTAATGCTTCAGACCTCTTAACCATTCAGCACTTAATGATTCAGATATTGCCAAACAGCCCCTTATAGAGATATGTGCATCATATGGGAGGAAACTTGGAATTTGTTGATAAATAAAACCCTGTTGAAGAAGTGGTTGTTGAAATGGGTAAGAATAGAAGATCTTCTTCTAATAATGAGCAACAAGTAGAAGAAGATGCTGAAAGTGAAGATTTTGATGGTTTTGAGGTTGATCTAGATAGGTTTGTGTAACATCCCGAAAACGTATTCGGTAATTAAACCGAATTAACGACGAGTTAGTAAATAAATTACCATTAGTGGTAGGATTAATAAGTTAAACATTTGGATGTAAATAAACCCCATGTTAAGTTATAATAATGAATAAATACCTTATGGAAGGTAATGCTAGAAAAGGCTCGGGAAATGGGACTGAAACTAACAACCGGTTTTCGGCCTAACTTAAGTTATCGGCTTGGCCCATATAAGTTTAAGATAAGTACCGATGATGAAACCCGTCATATTAAATACCCGGATACGCGTAAGAATATATTTGTGCAATAAGAGTATTACTATAAGTTAGATAGCAATTTCCCCACTAGCACTTTAATCACTACCAATTATAAAAGTGTCCAAATAAATTACAACTACAACTTATGTTGGATAACAAAATAATAAAGTACCAATCCATAAATCAAATGACATTTATACACCCATATATATCTTCTATATAATATAGGTAAATGATTTTTGCTTATGTGTCAACCATTTAAGGTTGATTTGCTTACTTGGCATTATTTGAGAGTTTATCTCATAATAATAGTTTTATAATTAAAATATATATATATAATCTATAATAATATATTATAATAAAACGAATTACATTTTGAATTCCTAATATTTTGGAGATCCTATAAAAACTTAAGAATAGTTACATTTTCAACCCTTTTTTACTAGGGTGTGCATGGTTCGGTTTATATTTAATAATGTATATAAATGAAACTTAAGAATAAATTAGTAATATGTTATAAATAAATACCTTAATATCTTTTAACCATCCATAAATTTTTATACTATATTATTCTTTTTAAAAAACTTTGCACCATAAAACTGACCTTTTAATTCTCTTTGATTTGAGTATAATATTGCTATATTAAAATAAAGTTTTTAAATAATTCTTATGTTCCGGTTTTATAACGGGTTTGTCTAAAAATTGATTGGAACCTTCCATGCCCCATGAATATCATTAAAATTAATCATCTGGATATTAGGTTCCCGAGCATAGCGCAGGTAATAAAACTAATTACATTTTTGGTCCTCGAATATTTTGGAGAATTCTGAAAAATTTAAGAGTATTTATATTTTTAAACCTCTACTACAAGAGGTGTACATGAGTCGGTTTATATTTGATAGGGTTTAAAAATAAAACTTATGGATAAAGTTAATAATAACATACATTTAAAGACCTCAGTGTTTTATAAATATACATAACATTTTTATACGATTTTTAAAAAAATATAAACTACACCATGAAACTGAGCATTTATGGTGTAGTAAATTTAAGTATAATATTGTTATACTAAAAGTCTACTTTTTAAAAGTATATCCTGTGTTCCGGTTTACCACGGTTTTGTCTCAAAACTGATTGTAACATTCATGAATATCCTTAAAAGCATCGCTTGAATTTTGTGTTCCCGAGCGTAGCCCGGGCACTAAACTAGTATATATATATATATATATATATATATATATATATATATACATACAATCACACATACAAGTAACATACAATATTTATCACCATACAACCATTATTATTTACACTACATAATAAACACTCAAATATATATATATATATATATATATATATATTTATATATATTTATATGTATATACATTCATACACACATACACACACACACATATATATATATATATAATTATATAAAACCTAACTACTATTTATAAATTTAACACAATTATATACAAACTAATTAATTAAAATACAAAATCTAAAACAAATAAAAATAATACTTCTACTACCTACACTATTTGTCTCCTTATCTACCCAACATCACCACCCCATACAACCAATGCACACCTTTACCTTCTAATCCAACTAATCCACAAATCTAACCAAAATCCCACAACCTTTAACACAAGACTTGATATCTCTCCTCTTCCCTTCCCTCTCTTTTTCGGCCGAGAAGCAACACACACACCCCTCCATTTCATTTTTACAACAAAATCTCACACTCACAAACAAACTCTCTCTAGCATTTCTCTTAACACTAAAGCAACTCTTCACCTCAAGAAATCAACAACTCAGCCTCAACAAGCTTCAAAGGTCGATGAACAACACCAATCAAGAACCAAGAGGAGCCCACGAGTCTAAGGAAGCCAACACCCGAGCAACCGAAGCACGAACCATTTATCCCGTAAAGGAACACGTCAAGACCAGCCCCTTCCAGTCGAGTTCTAGTATCCCTCGTGACCTTCTTACCACCTCAAGTGCACCCACACTCAATCTCATTCTCAAGATAACATGATAACACCTGAAAATGCACTACGCATGCACAAAACATCCATTTTCGCACACAAATACCAACACTTCACATATCATTTGAATACCTCCAAACACTCATTTTTCAGTAATAAATTATTAAAAACCATAAAACCATTTTCAAAAAGAAAATATGCAAGTTTGACTAAAACTAGTCAAACGAGGCACTAGAGTTTAGGGTCCTTTCTAAAAGCGAGATTCAGAGACAGATTCTAGCTCCAAACTTTTTACAATGTTGGAGGATACTTCCATATAGTGGTCATGGGTCCGTGATAATTGCCATGGCTTCCAACCTCTGTTTTGAGAAAAATAACAACACTCAACCAACAACATTGAAAACATGATTTTATATTTTATGGAGCATATTTATAGTAAAATATGATTACAAATTAAATTTCATGATTTTTGGAGTTGTACATTATTTTCTATGCATTATATCAAAAATAGATATTTAAAAAGTGTGGGAAGTATATAAACACAAAAATAAGTTATGCTACTGTTATATATATCTAAAATAGGTACATATTGATTGTTGATGGGTGAACATAAGAATCGAACAATAACCGAAGCAAAAACGTACGAAACAACGAAAATCCCAAAAACGTAAAAATACCAAGTTTTTATAAACTCAGTAGTTTAAATATGTTAAAAATAAGTTAGAAAATAAATTTCATTATTTTCCTTAAATAAATGTAATTACTATAAATTTTTGAATGTTTAATAGGATTAAAATACAAAATTCATATAAAATAATTAGGGACCCTTAGGACCAAACTTACAGAACCTAAACTCAAATACGGATATAATACAACTATGGAAAAGCCTAAAATAGTACCAAGGACCCTTTAAGAATAAAACGTAATCTTAACCGAACCAAACGCGTTAAAAACCGGAAACTTAACAAAACAAGAAAAACCCGAGATTTTATAAGTTCAGAGGCTTTCGTCTATAAAAATTAAGTATCCCACCAAGTTTCATAATTTTTAGAATAAAGTGCAATTTGAGTACCTGAGCTATACTTCAACTTGCATTATGAGTAGCTATGTTTTAATTTTAGCCAATTGAGTACCTAACCTTTCCGAATTTTGGAATTTGAGTACCTAAAACTAACAAATGTTAGTTAAGTGTTAACTCATAAGGTTATTCTGGTCAATTCTTATACAATGTTAAGGTTCAATTAGTAATTTTAGTTTTTGTTGTCTCACTAACAATAATAAAATAGAACAAAGTTTTCTAAACCCTAAAATATACGTTACACATGCTTCGAAAATCAGATAGAAGCTGATTTTGTTCTAAGCTTCTATTTGATGTTCGAGCGTGTAAAAGATAGATTTTCAGGTATAAAAGACGTCGCTCTACTTGTTTATTGTTAGTGAGACTTTTAAAAATAAAATTATTAATTTAACCCTAACATTAGATAGGAAATGACCAAATGAGCCCTATGAGTTAACACTTAACTAACATTTGTTAGTCATAGGTACTGAAATTGCGAAAATCAGAAAGGTTAGGTACTCAATTGGCTAAAATTAAAACTTAGGTACTCATAGTGCAAGTTGAAGTATAGCTCAGGTACTCAAATTGCACTTTATTCTAATTTTTATAAACTTAACCCATTTATTATGAATTTTTGAATATAAAAGACTAAGCAAATGATAAAAAGCACAAAAGTTAGAAATATACATTTAAATTAAAAGACCACTTTTATATAGTAGGATATGACCTAAAAAGGCATTTTAAGAAATAAAAATAGTTAAAAGAATATTCTGTAAATAAATCGTTCAAACGTCGGTTACACACGCGCTAAAATACGAAAACAACCAACGGACCATTAATCTCAATTTCTGAACTACAAAGGACTTAGTTACTTGTTAAATAATCCATAACCAAACAACTTAGGAAGCACCAATTATTTTATACAAATTATTTAAGATTAAAAACCTGTAAACCGACAACTATTAAAATAATTTGTAGATAATAATTGAAACATATAAGAACCATAAGAAATCATGCACTACAGTAAGATAAGCCCCCTTAATCCAAATATAGAAGCCCGAAATCAAATAACCTCAAATACCTAAATCATAACTCGACACGTAGCGGTTACCGCAACCGTCAAACTCAAATTTACCTCAAACTTAATAAACACCCTAAGACCAGTAGGTTAATCTTAAAATATGTGTGAAACCAATACACATCACTAAGACTCCTATAGATGGGAAGTTATAACCAAAAACCTAACTTTTGGACTAAAAACGTCAATATAACAAAGTTGAGGGACCAAAAGTGACAACACTCAAACTTTCTGATTCTTATGAGAAGTAAAGTAAATCCCTACTTAAGTAAACCTGGAAAAACATGAATTTAAATATGAGATAGAAGACAAACCAACGAGAACACTAAAACGACTATACAACCGAAAGACAAACACACACGAAGTACGACGTACATAGACCCACATAAATTAGAATCTAACTTTAATAAACTAAATGTAGGAAGTCCGCTAGGAGGTAGGACTCTCACGCCAAACATTATGTAGGAAATTCTTGAGCAAGGCTTCAGGTGAGTTCATGAACCCCTTTTTAACATAATACTTTTGGGGCGAATACATACCTACTAAGTTTTATTTATTTAAAACTTTTTTACGTTATATTGTGGTGTAACATATCTGCTACTTGTCCCCGAACACTGGTAAATACTCTTGGTAACCAATAATTCTTGCAGGAGCCCTTTGATATGTGAATAGTACTATTTAGGAATCCCCTGCATACAGTGGCATACCCCCACTGAGGTTGAAAACCATTACGACACATGTTCCATGATACGTTGGTGCTTAGCAGAGCACGTTAGCGCACTTTGGGTTAGGGGATGGTTATATATATTATTCGGGTTGGGTATAATCCGAACATGTTTGGCTATTTATATTGTCGACGGTACACCATAAAATAAAATATTATAGTGTCATAAAGTTTTATTAAACCATGAGCTCACCAACTTTATGTTGACGTATTTTCGGTATGTATTTCAGGTAATGGACAAGAGAATTAGTAGCATGTCGGTAGAGATTACGACATGGTACGTATTGGGGATAGCTAACTAGTCATTATGTTATGTTTCTAAGACAGATATTCACGCACTAGACAATTTAAATCTTTATGTACTTTGTTTAAAACTATTAATGGGGATGAGATATGCCCCCGTGGACAACCTTTATTTTAATATAATGAATATGTAGGTTATTATTTCCGCTGCTTAATTATGATATCAGTCCGTCATGAACCGGCCCATTTAGCCCGGGTGTGACAGATTGGTCCATGTTGAGAATGTAATGACAACGTGATAAAAATATGATTTCGAAGGTTAATGCGTTAAAAACCTTAGAGATTCGGTTAATTCCGTTAAAGCGATTAATCGAGTAAAATTCTAAAGAAATAAGGCTATTTATAAAAACTAGCTTACATTAATAAACATTTGTTAGTTTAAAATATACTTAAGTTGTTAAGAAATTAGGTAAAAAAAACTCAATTTGGGGTTAAGTGTTGAAAGAGACTAAAGAGACTAAAGTTGGGGGATTGTTTTTGAAAATTGGTGGGGAATTAAAATTGGGGAAGAAACCCCATATGAAGTGTACGACATTCAGTTCCAAATTACAAAATTTCTCGACAAAAATCCCCAAATTGAAGATGGATTTTATGAAATTGAAGGTAGAGATGGTGAAAGAAAGCATATAAGAGGTCCAACTTCATGAATTGTGTCTTGTATTGGGTTTTGGTTAAAATGGGTAGAATTCATGTGATTCATTGATTATAGATGCCACTATGATCATATCTATGTTGTAGTGATTAGTTCATACTTGAAATTGTTAGATTTCATAAGATGAAGAATATGGGTTTTTGTTAGTAACCTTGATGCTACTTGGTTACTTGAAATTACATGTTATCGGCTAGGTGATAGTTTTACCCTATGTGTCTTGCATGATGCTTGATTTCTAAATTTGATTGCAACTTGGGTTGAATTGAGTTTTTGATAACCTATTTAATGGTTAATGAATATATTGGTATGGGTTGTAATAAGATAGGCATGCATGGATTAATGCACTCAAAGTGTTTGATAAAATGCCTACATGAAACTTGAATTTGGCTAGATAGTGAAATTTGATGCTGCTAGGTTATCTATCTAATAAATCAAGATTTTAGGGGCAACTTTTGGGGGGAATTTTTTTTAATCCATAATAAGAAGTTTGAGAGAGAAATATTAAGTGTCATGCAATGAGGTGATAGAGCAATATTTTTAAATATTAAATATACAAATTACAAATCTTTAAACATAATGATTATAATTTTTTTATAAATATTATTATTTAACCCGTGTGTAACACCCGGGTGTTAAACCTAGTTTTGTATAAATTAGTGTAAAAATCTGTCACTTTTGGCATATTTGTATAAACATCTTGCAAAGGCTGTATCTCACTTGTTATTGGGAGTTAGGTGACGAGTTGGAAAGCTTGTTGAGTCATATACTATTCATATTTGAACATAGAGGGCTAAAAAGAATTGGTATTCGAACGTAACATTATACCAAAATGGCTAGTGAGAATATAAAGCATGTTGATGGGAATCATTTTAAGCTTATGTCCTGTTTTTGTCAAACTCAAATAAAACATAGAAAAATTTGATAAATGTGTAAGATATATGGATGGAAAGATCTATGAGTCTACTACAATCCATATTTAAATATCAAAGGCTAAATAAGATTGTAAGTTAGCCAAAAGAGTTAATTAGTGTAGCTGCGCAGAAAAGTGCTGCAAAAAAAACAAGCTTTTAAATATAAGTAAAGGTGGATGTTTGACTATATATGATTTAAACATGAATGGTTGAATCTTTTTTTTGAACGACACTTTATAAACAAAATCGGGGCATTAGCAAGATGCTAGGACCTGAAGAAAACTACAACAAACCCAACCACCACATGCTTAAAAAACAAACAAAGAACAACTATTGTGATAAACTCGCCTCCTACACCATTGGGTTCGAAGCCCAGTTTTGCCAAACCACATCCAACCGATTTGTGCGGTATTTGATCCAAAGGAAAGAGTTCAACTTCGATCTTATCAACCACATCATCCATAGAGAGAGGCCTAGACTTAAATATAAACTCGTTCCTCGCGATTCATATAAACCAAGTGGTTACCATTAAAATCATCGTTGCCCTTTCTTTCTATCTCTATGAGCCATTTAGATGGCAGTATTCATCAATTCTATCTCTGATCGTAGAAGCCCTCGAATCGATCCATGTGACATCTGCCCCAAACCCGAACCCGAATGCCCGACTCGAACCCGAATCCATTGTTTGTTTCTATTTATCAATATTTAATCTCTTAAAGTTGTAACGTTGGTTATTAATATGAATGAACATTTCGGATTCCACGTTTTCCTTCTTTAATGCAACAATAAAAAATTATTACGAGTCAATGTCTAAGTGTATTATATAATTGCTAATTATAATAAATAAATCTCCAAAAAATATATAACTTGTATTTTATAAAAGACTTTTTTAAATATTATCAAAGTTAATTATTTCTAGCTCTAAAACTAACAATTTAACGTCAAAAGCGAAGTAAATATATAAAAATGTTACAAGTTAACTTGGTTAAGTTAGTTGGTTAAATTAAAACTTAAATTGACTTTGGGTTAAATTTGTCAAGTTTAAAACTTATACTAAAGTTTTAGAATCTTAAAAAACTCATCAAACTTGGAGGGGCTAAAATGTAACATTCAAATTAAATGACCCTGCCCATTTTCCTCCCGTGTTTCCGGTTTCAATTTCGGCGACATCGCCGGATTCCAGCGACTCTCCGACAACCCCATCTTCATCAGTTTTGGGCACTTTTAATTCAATCAATCGATGGTAAAATGTTCCTGGTGCAAAACTCGAAGCCCTACACACTTCTAATTCAAGTAGAATACGATTTTAAGCGAATTTAATCCGGTTTTACGAAGTGTTCGGCTCCTACTAACACCCATTAATGTCAATCGACTAAAAAAACGCTTAATTCAGTAAATTGGATTAACTAAAACGAACCTCTCAACGATTAGAATCTGTTTGTGGAAATTAATTGAAATTAAAACACCAAATAAAACCCCAAATTAATCACTTTAACTCGTAATCAAGCTTGAACCCGCACGACTAGCTTCTGATTAAACTAATTTAATTCATTCGAGTATCTCACTCCTTTGCTTGTATTTGCTCCCTGAATCTTCAATTTCAAACTGCAATCTTCAAAGCGTAGTAAGTGATTCTCACTTTGTTCGAACCTGTTCTTCGTCAATCAATCATCTAAACATTGTTTTCATCTGCTAATATCATAGGGCTTTTCTTCTACACATCCTAAGGAGCAAATCTGGAAGTGCAATTGAATTCTAACAACCTCTAAGTACCATTTTGATATTAAACCTGTGAAGTTCTAGTTCTTCATTGTTCTTGATGCAATTCGTTGCCAATCACGTAAGTTATGCTATATAAAATGCTCTTTATCATACCCTGATCAAAAGTCCTAAGTCTAATTATCATAATCCTGTCGATTTCATGCTCAATTTAGTGGTTTTAGGTTCTAGGGTTTATGCGATTTAGGGGTAGTTATCAAATATGAGATAAAATCATTTTAAATCTGATTTTAAACAAAAACAGAAGCTAGCTTGGCTGGTTGGTTTGTTGGCTGTGACTAGAGAAGTCCCTAGTTCGAAACCAGGGACATGTATATATTTGTTTTTTTATCTATTTTTATACTACACCATTAAGTATATTTACTAAACTAAAACTAATACAATACTATCTATCTTGTAAAATACTAAAATCTTACAATATATACCAAAACCATAACTTTACACAAAATTAGTTTTGCAAATGTGACCATTACCAATACTTTAAATCCTTTAAAAATACTCTAAAAATATATTTTAATACTTATAAAATGCATAGAAAATTTTACGAATAATAGGTTATACAAATAAGACTTTTATATGGATTTTTGTATACTTAAATGAGGTTAAATGTTTTTAAAGTATTTCTAATAATTATCATTACTATTGCTATCGTTATGAATAAATGGGTTTATATATTTTTGGTCGTTTAACGAGAAACCCCCAAATCCCAATTCGAAACCTTAGAATTCCAATTTTCTTTGATTCCTATTATTCATATTCTAGTTTTATATACTATATGTTTACTAAGTTAGGATTCTCATTTACTTAGGTGATTCTAGTATTTGGGAAAGTCTCGTTTCAATTTAAACTATTTGCTATTTATTTCGAGCCGAGTTTCAATGTGAGTAAACTCACTCCCCTTTTTTACTTTTACGTTTTAGGGCCAAAATATGTGTTCTATTACAATGTTACAATTTCTATTTTTCTTACAATTTTCAAAAGAGATCATACAAATGTGTTAGTCTTGTCTGCAGCATGATGCAATCTTATGTGGTAGTTTAAAGTAGTATTGTTACTTGGTAATCCCACCGGTACAATGTTAGTGCTAATGATTTGATAAACCCACCTGCCTGAACAACATCGATGGGTGATTTAAACCCGACCATTCAGTTTCAATTTCAATTTCAATGTTACAAGTTGCTATACTATGTTGCTATGTCATGTCCCTAAGTTGCAAAATAATTATTGATAACTAATATATCGCGACAGTTAAGTGACGGTTGCTTGAAAAGTTATCTTTAATTAATACATGAGTTGGTTCCTCATGATAAATGGCTACAAGTTGCTATACAATGATGTTTTTCAATGTGTGTTCTAGGGGTTATGGTTGAGAATGATATGAAATAGCTATACATATAAGATTGTGCAACATATTTATGATGATCTCAGATTTTCTTTACTATTATTTATCAATTGTGGTTTACTTACTAGCTTTCATTAGCTGCTTTTACCAAGACATAGGATTGCTTTGGACCTAGTTAAAATAATAAAGACAATTACAATTATTGTTTCAGTTTTATTACTTTTGTCGTTCTATTTAAGTCTCATGTTCCAAAACTTATAATATCATTATTAGACTTTAATAAACAAATACCATGCGCTTTGTTTACTATTTGATATTCAATTTCTACGACAACTCGGTGTTTCTACTATCGGGTGGGGTGTCACAATCCAACCGCACCACCAAAGAATTTGGACCAAATCTTAGCTGCTAGAAGACGCTTTAACTACACGTGATCTGAGGTTTCTGGTTCTCCAAAGCACATTGAGCATTCATCCGAGCCTATATTCACCCCGCGAGCCACCAAAGATTTCTTGCATGGAATTTAATTTAGTCTCACCTTCCAATTAATTCTTCTCACTTTTAAGTCGACCGGGAGCCTATTTAGCTCAAGAATCCACCATAAGTTTTTTTGTCGTGAAACGACCATCATCGCTAGCTTCCCATGACCATTTATCTAGGGTAGGCGTAAAGGAGAAATCATGGGTCAACCGGAACAAAAGATGTAGCTGTTGAGTTTTCGAGCCAAGCATTGGTGATCGAACCGAATCCCACTGCTAATTATAAGCATTACCGGTAACCACTAGTTTTTCTCCTATCTTGCAACTTTTGTGCTTTTCAAGTTTGAACAAATCTATACATAAAGAAATTAGTGGGCCATCACCTACCCACCAATCCATCCAAAAAGATACAGTGTCACCCAACCCCTTTTTTGCTTTCATAATTTTAGATATGTTCATATTCTCTTTGAGGAGATCTGATTCCACTCCCACAATTGTGTTCCATGGACCTAATAAAATTTTTTTAGCAGAGAATTGTTTATGAACACGAGGTTGCCCATGGATGGCATATATGACCATAACCCATAACGTCTTTGGATTAGATTTGTACAGCCACTTCCATTTGCTTAACAAAGCTATATTAAGATCCAAAATCCTGCCCACTCCTAAACCGCCAGCCGCTTTAGGGGCTATCACACTATTCCACTTTACCCACGGAATGTCATTTTTTTCTTCAGCCCCACCCCATAAAAACGTTCTTCTAAGACCTTCCAGTTTATTGATCACAAGCTTTGGAATTTTAAATAGTGAAACGTAGTAGATAGGAAGGCTACCAAGCACACTTTTTACTAACGTTAGCTGCCCCTCAAAAGACAAACTGCTCGCTTTCCAAGTAAAGAGTGTCTGTTTAAACTTGTACACAACATGATTCCAACTACTAATCCTATTCATGTTCTTACCTACCAGAATACCAAGATGAGTAAATAGGGTTTTACCTTTCTTGCAGTGAAGTATATCAACAACCACGTCCTCTTCGAAGCCCGTAGTGCCAATCCTGATTATCCAACTCTTATTAAAATTCACTTTTAGTCCTGACGCTAGGTTGAAACACCTTAAATCCTGGCCATATTCTTTGCATTGAAGATAGACCAATCACCCTTGAAGATAGAATCATCTGCATATAAGTAGTTTGTGATGGTCGGTACCTTGTTTAGAAGACGCACGCCGTGGAAAAGACCACAAGAGCTGGCAGCCCGGAATGAAACACTAATTGTCTCCATCACCAAAGTAAAAAAGGAACGTGGACATTAGATCTCCTTGTCTCAGACCTCTTGTAGCTAGAAACTCACCAGTAGGGGACCCGTTTACCAATATATATGACCTAGCCGAGGAGATACAATTTTTAATCCATGCTCTCCATAAACCCAGAAAACCCATTTGATTCATCACCGAATCCAGAAACTCCCAGTTTACCATATCGTTGCTTTCTCAAGATCTACTTTAAAAACCAACATTTTGTTCTTTCTTTTTTTTGACCAAGAGACCAACTCGGTAGCCATCAATGGGCCTTCCAAAATGTTGCGTCCCACTATAAACGCTGATTGCTCTACTCCCACTACAAAAGAACTTACATTTGTCAGACAGTTAGCCAAAACCTTTGAAAAAATCTTGTATAGGCAACCAATAAGGCTTATTGGCCTATAATCTACTATAGAAATTGGATTAAAGACCTTTAGGATCAACACGATGAAATCCGCGCTGCATCCGATGCTAATATTGCCATCATCGTGATAAAACTCCAACACTTCTTTTATATCTTCTTTTAAGATCTTCCAGAACCTCTTAACAAAATTAAAATTGAAACCATCCGAGCCCGGCGATTCCCCCTTCCCCCCCCCCCCCCCACACACTCCCAAACCGCTAACTTAATCTCCTCAATCAAGAAAGGCAATATCCAACTCGCGGCCACTTGAGGAGGTAATTGCTTGAAAGAATTGCTACAAAATGAGGGTTTGTTATTTCCAATCTCCTCGCTAAAATGTGCTTTGAAATGATAAAAAAATCTTTGTTTCACCAGGACCAAGTCTGTTATCAATTCGTCATCTACTATCAATTCGTCATCTACTATGATAGTGTCATGATTGATAGATCAATGAAAAAACCAGAATTCTCGTCGCCATCCGTTAGCCATTTAATTTTGGCTTTTTCTCTCAAATCTCTCAACTTTGGCTTCTTCAAAATCCATTAAATCTTTTTTCCATTTAACTCTATTCTTTAATTCATCCTCTAACAGCAGTTGCCACTCCTCTACTAAGCTACAAGCACCTCAAGTTTCTCTTTAAGGTCCTTTGATTTCCTTTATTCCTCAATAATAATTTTTTTTTCTTTATTCTTCAAAATCCATGAATGGTTGAATCTAGTTAAGTATGTGCATCTATTTGGGTATGTTAGAAGTGTCTAAAGTACTTGGTAATGGGTTATACAAGTAATTACACCACTCTTTGTAATAGTTGGTGAATATACATATCTATTGGCAGTTTGACTTTTAAAAGTCAAACTGACCAAAACTAGTGTTTTGATAAATTGGTGTGGATAATCCCATCGGATTTTGTGGTCATGTTATATAATGACTAACCTAATAATCTTGTGGTTTTCACGTCTTGTTCATGATACGATTGTATTGGTTTTTTTCTAATATGTATAAATGATTTAATAATGTAAACACTAACCCTTAGTTGGCAATGAAAGGTAAGTGACATTGTTCACTTATAATTATAAAGTTGGAATATTTCGAAAATGGTAGCTTTGTTAATGTGACTAGTCAAATGGAATTATTGCCGAAATGACCAATTTGGTCATTTGGGTCAAATGGTGATGAAGTCATTTGAACCGAAAAACTTGATAACTTTCTTGTTAAGTTAATTACAGAGAATTAGCACGTGAAAGTGTATGTGGATAAACGGGTCCACGACCTCGACCCGCCAAGGTATTGGCAGTGGGTCATTATTTCAATAGGAGTAATGATTGTCGCTTTGGTTAAGAACAAATTCTTTATTTCGTTTCTTTAACCTCATATGCTTCCATTCTACATCCTTATTAAGCCACTAAGTAATCTAAAAATAAGAAGTGAATGAAACCAAACATATATCCAAACAAGACTATGTTGGAGGACTTGTGTTATGATATAAAACTGGTGATGTTGAGAACCTTGGTTCTACAACTAAACTTTCCACCATTCCTCAGTTGATTACTTAGCAAAGTAGTTAGTTTATTTATGTTTTCCTTTCTTGTTCTTATGATCATCTTAATCATCCACTATGTTGACGGTTTTGTGCAATGGTCAAACACTTGAGGTTATAATACCTATATACTGGACTATACATGAATATGCATACCAATATAAATAAATATATATAATACTATCTACTAACCATAATTTAACTCAATCTATGGTTAAATATTATGTGTCTTCTATGAGTTGTGGACTGAGCATCAAAGTGAGTTTTCAAGACTGGATTGTGGGTCAAGGGTTAAATTTTATGGGGGTCGATCGATAATTTAACATATAAAAACAAAAAAAAAAAATAGGCGGATGCTTGATATAATGTTAGGGATGGGTCCGTCTCTGCTTGATATAATGTTGGGTTCGTGATAGTTGTTGTAAAATACTATCTTGATATAGTGTTAGGATTATTTACTATCTTGACATAGTGAATGTGCTGAAAGTGTGAAAATCACTATCTTAAGATAGTGGAGTTGCAGAATGTGATCACTTCCTTGAAAGAGTGAGACGTTGTACCAGTGATCTCTACCGTTTACGAGAGAGGTTTTAGTGGTGCGAACTCTCGATTGAATATCAGGGAAATGACGTGGAAGGATTCGTTAACATCCTTTGAACCTATTTAAACAGGTTTTTGTCGTTTCTTCTCTTGAACTATTTACATTACTTGCACTATTATTATAACAACAAGTTTAATCCAAACTCTTTGATACTCTCTAAAAGAAAAAAGTCAAGAAAATTTTAAAGAAACTATTCACTCTCTCTATAGTTTCTTACAACTTGTGTAAATCATGGAAATCATGCTGTTTTTTTAATGATTTGTGGAAAATCACCAATATGAGAAAGGAGTGGGAGTGGGGTTGCTTCAATTGGAATTGTAGGGCGCACAAATCCAAGTTGTGTGAAATGTAACAACGTCTGCGTAAAAGAGGGTATGCTTAAGGCTATCACGTCTGCAAACCGCTAGGAGACAAATATACTTCACAAAGGAAGGTTTGTGAATTGTATTCAAGAAACTTGTATGTAACGATTGATCTTGATTCTTGAAAAATATGTGAAAATAGGTTTTTCACATGAGTAAGATAATATTTTGTTGAAATTTGTGCTAAAAAAACATTTTTTCCACATGTGAGGATTGTTGGAATTGCTGCTAAAAAACATTTGCCCTCATTTATTTTTGGTTTATTTCCATTTATCTTGATGGTTTAATTGTGTTCTAATCTATAATGGAGGTTCAAACTATGTATGACATATTGATTATATAGTGTATTTATCATAGAAAATCTAGAATAAATTACGTTTTAGTACCCACTGTTTGGTGAAAGGTATGGTATTAGTTAAAAAGTTTATTTATTACATAGAAAAGTCTAGTATAAATGAATATTTTTTATTAGTTTTGTAATCTATATTTATACGTTCTAATAAAAAAATGTTTAGGAAGACATTTGTCATTCATTGAAAACATTTAAAGAATATTTTTCCCGCTCAAATTTTTGATAGCATTCTTATTAGATGAGGATTTCCATTCTATAAGTAAATATATTTGAATTAATTCAAGTTTAGCAAGGTAATCAAATGATTTTTTTTCAAAAATATGTTACATTTTCAATACTTTTGTTTGAAAATATAAAAATCGTTTCAATTCTTTAGTTTGAAAATATAAAAATCATATTATCATTTGATTTCATTTTTTAATTCCTTAATTATTTTTTCTCCATAGTTTAATTTAAATAGAGAAATTTCACATAATAACCAAGTTTTAAAAGTGTTTTAATTAGGTTACCTATGCATGTTTTCTCAAATTAGATCACTTAACTTTTAAATCGAGTCATCATCAAAACTTTTGGTGTTAAGAAAAAAAATAAAAGATAATATGTGAGGGTCGGGATTTCCAATATATGTAATTGTATTTTAAAAAAATAAAGTGTGTTAACTAATTTAAAAAAAAATCTAAAGTTCACGTCAAAACTTCACTCCAGAAGAAAAAAAAAATGTTTTCTAATTGAAACATGAAAAATACGTTAAAAACATGTTAAACCTTTTAATTAAAAAAAATATGAAAGTGACCTAATAGAAATACTTATTAAACTTGAGTAACTTAGTTGGAACACTTTCAAAGTTTGATTATTATTCTATAAAGTTACCCTAAAAATTTCACAAAATAAACAAATTGCATTCAGTTGTTTAAAGGATATTCAACATTTCTAAATGTAAATGTTTTTTTCCTTATATATTGGAAATCATAATATTAACATACACAATTGTTCTCTTCTTGACAATAACAATATTATGGATTCAAAGACAATTACGTTTTTGAATGACTTTGATGTTTTTAGGGCTGGTTGTACCGTCAAAGTTAGGATCATGCGTCGTTGGACACCATCCAATTAAAAGGTTGCTAATAGCTACTATTTCATTGAGTTGAATATCATAGATGAGGAAGTAGGTCTAATTATATTCTAAACAGATATACAACTACATATTTATCTATTTTTGAAGAGTGCAAATTGTAGTGCACGGTTTTGAAGAGTTATAAAATTTAATTTGATCGGTTTTTGTAGGTAGATCCCATATGTCTACATTGCTAAGCCAAGTCTTGATGAGATCCGTGCCAAATATAAGCATGTCTATTGTCCACAAAAGATGATGTTAATTGTTGTATGTAGTTTGTTTTTAAGTTTTAACAAACTTTTATCTAACGTAATAATATGTAACTTATTTTCAAAAGTTTCTTTTCTAAACTATTTATGATTCTCTTTTTTTTGTCTCTACTCGTGTAACACAGGGGCATTAAACTAGTAAAAAATATAAGATTGAAATCATATTTTCACCAAACTAGATGGATGAAAATAATAATTTACTAAAATTCTAGTAATTAGTATTAAGAAGTCATATATTTACATTTTAAAAATACAGGGGTAAGAGAAAACCTAATTCACTCATCGTTTGTCAATGAACCCTAAATTAAATGGTTTAGGAGGAAACATTCTTGTAACACCCTAGCAAAGTCGCACATCGACCGAGAACATTAGAGACCATTGGTTCATAAGGAATGTTAAGTCTCAGATAACAGCAACACGTTTTAGGCGCATTGGCTGTGGATAAGAGAAGAACTTCACATTTAAACGTGATTGATTAAGAACAATCTTAAAGATGGGTAACCACTTGAGAAGTTTTCACATCAACAACCAAAAACAAATTCATGAGCTCTATCTAATGTGAAGGTCATGAAATCAACTTTCCATTATAGGTTTCCTATGGAACGATGGGCCGACTAAGTTATTAACACTTTGTGTACACCGGACGTGTGTGAATTCTCACCACTAGGCTTCCCTAGAGGCGGATTCTAAAAGAAAATTTTTACTCAAGTATATTCTTTTTTCGTCTAATGGTATTTCGATACTTAAAGGGCTATTTGTTTACCTCTTAATGGTTCAGTTCAGTGCTTAATCCTTCAGCATTTAACATTCAGAGCGTTTGTTTCAGAAAAAGAGCCTCTGAATGGTTCAATTAAGTGCTGGATGGTTAAGAGATAGAGAGATGCTGAATGAAACTGAATGGAGCATATACAAACTTTATATTCATCTGAAGTTCTACCCCAACATACCTCTCATTGATAGAACCTCTAAATTTTTTTTAAACAGCAACACCTTGATTTTCAAGGATAAATACACTACAACCTGCTGACAACAAGACTAGAACCGCCGACCTAGTGCTCCTAACACAAGTGTGTTACCAATGGTCCACTAACCCTATTGGAGATAGAACATCAGGGGCTGTTTGTTTCGCCTCTTAATGGTTCAGTTCAGTGCTTAATCATTCAGATTCAGCATTCAGAGCGTTTGTTTCATAAAAAAAAGAACCTCTGAATGGTTCAGTTAAGTGCTGAATGGTTAGGAAATTGAAAGATGCTGAATGAAACTGAATGTAGCATATACCAAACTTATCAACACCTGAAGTTCTACCTCAATATCACTCCCATTGATAGAGCCTCTTAATGATTCAGACCTCTTAACCATTCAGCACTTAATGATTCAGATTTTGCCAAACAACCCCTTAATGGTTCAGACCTTTTAACCATTCGTTCAACACTTAATGATTTAGATTTTGCCAAACGACTCTTTAAAATAGTAAAACACAATCTTAATACTTAAAACAGTAAAAAACCATACTAATACTTCAAACAGTAAACAAAACTCTTTATTCAAACGGATAAAAATTGCATTTTGCAACGGATGTTAAGGGTAGCCCGAACTACCACTAACCTCTACATAACTAATGGTGTAACGGCAACTTCCAATGTGGTGTAGTGGTAAGAGGCTTGGATTCTTCAAAAAGAGACCCAAAGTTTTAGTCCCACTACCACCACTTTGGAAGGGTCAAATAGGGGCAATGAAGGGACACTTGTGGCAACATAAGTTCGATCTCTGAGCCAAACAGGTTTTACTACTAGCTTGTCGTCGTGCCTACGGGCGGACGGGCTAGTGGGTTTCTCCCGAATTGAAGTCGGGTTAATAGGTGGATTTCGGCTAACCAGCGCTATCTGTGTTCACAGAGCGTTTGAGTTTGCCTTTCGCCATTAAGTTACCCCGGATAGCCGCACTTTATTTGTTTCGCTGTAAAAAAAAACTAATGGTGTAACGAAATAATAATCTAGAAAACCAACCAATGAAAAGAGAGTATTAGAGTTCTACGATCCGGCTAATGCACCCAGAAACAAATCTGAGCCGTCGAATCAATTCAATAAAACACAAAGATATCAAATATTATCGTCAGATCCATCAAATCACTCCACACGCACTATAAATACCCTCTCTGTTCGCAACATATCTTCAAACTCGACTTTGTCACCCATTTTCTTCCCCAATTTGCATATCAACTGCCGATAACAATTTCCGGTATGATCTCTAAACTTTACAATTCTCATATACATCTTCGTATTTGATCGATTAGTTTATCCCTAACAACCTTCATATGGTTTAATTTTTGTTTATTCTCAAAATCTCGTTGATTTCGTGCTTAGGGTTTGTTTGTATCGCAACTTTATTCTGTTTGATTTCAATTTCGCTGAATATGCAATTAGGCTTCGATTAAGAAATTGATCTTAATAGTGACAACGAGATTAGTGTTTTTGATTGTTTGATCAGCTTCAATTGATTTCGAGATGTTCATAAATTTATCCGTACCTAGGATGTAACTTGTATCATCCATATATGTTTCTGTTTGTGAATTTTATGTTTCAAATAAGATGAATAGTTAGGTTATGTTGAACACATTGTTTTAAGTTTCAATTTGAATTGTAGATGGCTCGTACGAAGCAAACGGCCCGTAAATCAACCGGAGGAAAAGCCCCAAGGAAGCAACTTGCCACCAAGGTATGATGATTTTTGTTAAATTTAGATACCATTATGTGTAGAAGACATTGTTATTTGTAGTGTTTTCAGGACCGGATCTGATAGAGAATTGGCCGTCTTAGTTGGATCGGTTTTGAACTTTATAAATAATAAATATGTTTTTTTAAAGTATTAGAACTTTAAATATAAGTCAGACTTATTAGACACATACATTTTAGGTTTTAAAACCATAACACAAACACATTAATCGTGTTAAACAAACATTCAAGTTTAAAGTTTAAACCTTAATCAAACATAATCCAAATTCAAACAAAATATCATGAGTTTAAAAAGATCGGCCCGTGTTTAAAAACATAACTAAATGGTTCAACTAGTTGTTCCGTTTGAACCTGCCGATTTTTTGTGCCGAAAGCGAACATATATGAATTGACCGGTTTGGTGCCTTCTCTGAATACTGATTCAACTGAACTGAGTATGAAAACATTGGTTATTTATAAATTGCATTATTTATTCATAAATTGAGGCTAAATTTGTTGATTATGATGTTTAATGACAGGCTGCTAGAAAGTCTGCACCAACCACAGGAGGTGTGAAGAAGCCTCACAGATACAGACCCGGAACAGTTGCTCTTCGGTTTGTCACGTTCTTCATACTTTGATTACAAGTTTTGTTCGTTATCTGTTTCATGTTTATGATATGATTTGGTTACGTGATGCAGTGAAATCCGTAAGTACCAGAAGAGCACTGAACTTTTGATCAGGAAGCTGCCTTTTCAGAGGCTTGTTCGTGAAATCGCCCAAGACTTTAAGGTTCACTTTCTCATTTCATATAACGGTTTTAGTTTTGTTCTTGGGATGGTTTTTAACATGTGGGTTGATAAATTTTGCAGACGGATCTGCGTTTTCAGAGCCACGCTGTGTTGGCGTTGCAAGAAGCAGCTGAGGCTTACTTGGTGGGATTGTTTGAGGATACCAATTTGTGTGCGATTCACGCGAAACGTGTGACAATTATGCCTAAGGATATCCAGTTGGCTCGGAGGATTAGGGGCGAGAGGGCTTGAGTGATGATTGTGGTTTCGGCGTCGATGGTTGATAGCTAAAAGATGTTTACTAGTATTAGTGTGTTTTGTTTGATGTTTTGACAATCTTGTTGACTTGATGGTGATACCTTGTAGTGTTTGAATTGTGACTGAAATTGAATTTCTTCATGATGTTTGGTTGCAAAATTATCTCAGCAGCACTATGCAAAAGTCATTTTATGAACATATAAGATTTGATAGGCTTAAAGTTAAATTTATTAATTGAAACCATAGTTACAACTTACAACACAATACTAATGGATGATTTAAAATGTTTTTCTTGTGAATATTTGTTTCCTGATTTAATTTGACAGTCTACTGGTTTGAGATTTATATAAACTTAACATATCTTTTTTACAAACTTGATCAGATGTATGGTTTTAAACTTGAAATCAGACATGTGTAATGTTACTATTTCTCTCCTTTTTCATCTTTTGCATATTGTTTTCTTACGTTTAACAGTGTAAATGAGTCAAGCCAGCTCGTAAATTACTCGAGATTGATTCGGTAAAAAGCTCGTTCGAGACGAGCTCGAGTCGAGTTCGAGCCGAGCCTTAACAAGCTTGAGCTTGAGTTCGAGCCTAGGATAATGTTCATTTTGTTAACGAGCTCGAGCTTTGCATACAAAACTCGACTAGGCTCGCGAGCCTTATCGAGCCTAGTAGGAAATTATTTTTTATTTAAAATATTTAATAATTATTTCACATTTCTTAAAAAATAACATAATAGGTCGTTGTTATCGAGCTGGTTGTCGAGCTTTTTATCAAGCTCGAGCCAAACATTGGTTTGTTTAATACAAAACAAGCTTTATCGAGCCGAGCTCGAGCTTTATTCTACTTTCACGAGTCGAGCTTGAAGTTCAAAGTTAGGTTCGAACCGAGCTCGAGCTCAAGCTTCTGGAAATTCTAACGAGCCAAGCTCGATAAGTGTCAAGCTCAGGCTCGGCTCGTTTACACTCCTACTTACGTCCAACAAACTTGTTGGATTAAAGATTCGGAGAAAGGCATGACACTGCGAAAAGTTAAAAACTTGTTGGATTAAAGATTTGAACCTGTGTCTATTAGAACCAGGTCACCCATCACAAGTACTTGAAAAAATACTTTAATTTGCTAGAACAGCATACAACTCAAAGCCAATGCAAAACAAACTCATCAAAAGCCAGTAAATTCTTATTAGACCTTTCACTTGTCACAAAAACATTCAGATTAAAACTCATAGCAACATGAACCAAAACATGAAACAATGCCACATGTTTCTAAGCTCGACTCTCTTCCAAACCTACAACTAAAAGTCTTATTAACTCACTGGTTCCGTTGCATACACGATGCACCAAAATTTGCCAGGTACCTTACTGTAAAAAGTTGGCCGTAACTCGTAACCAATTCTTTTATAAAGGTCCAGGAAAAGTTCCATTCTCCCTTTGCTCATTCCACCTGTCTACCTGCATAAGTCATATCAAAACATTTTAGTTAACTCACTACACATTCACATACGCTTTCGTAAGTTGTAGTAAGAAGAGAACATACCCATTCGCCTGGGCAAAGCGACCTGTAGTATTTTGCAAACCTATCACATTCAGGAGCACCATCTCCCTTTGCAGCAACACACCTAGTGTCAACATTTTACTTTGAACGAGTTAAGAAGATACATTTGCGAAAAACGATTCATAAAGAATAAGATTCACCTATGGTATTCAACATATCGAGAAAAACAATGCCTGCTTTGATTTGTAGTTGGGAATCGATAATCCGCTGGTGCTGTTTCAAGCTTTTACCAAACACATTCAATACGCGAGTCAGTAACTAACAACTTATACGTATAAACGAGTAGCTAGAATAACTATACCTTAATCTCTGGCGGTTCTTTTTCCGTGTTTTCTTGGTCAGTATTTTCCATGGTTTCCTTCGCTTTTTCGATCAAATTGGTTACATGGTTCTCATCCACCATTAGGAGATAATGCTGCATCAATATACTGCATATTAGGTGTGTTGCAGCAAAGGGCCACAAATGCATCTTCATATGCATGAATGTTTTAATCTTCATATGATTTATTAGGTTTTAATCTTCATAGTTTAAACTACAAATCTATAACCAAGTTGCTAAGGTGTTTGAATGAGTATATTAGTTATCAAAGCTAATTACGTTAAGAAACTATAGTTCTTTTAGGCCGTATAAAGCGAGTCTACGACACTGAATTCGAGAATAAATCCTTTGATTTTCATCTTGTCTTAGGCCTCTATAATGACTGAGCCGCCCCTTATATACAAATGTACCTATTATTATGAATATAGAACAAATGTTCTTGAGATCATGAATGGTTAATTTCCGGTTTCTAAGCTCCACACGGATTTAAATCGTTTACATAAAATGAAACGCTACAACACGAAAGAGATCAAATCATAACAAACGATTCAAATGTGAAAAATCTCATAACCAAACCATTACACGATATGAAAAATGACGGATATACATTGTAACGAAAAGGATGTAGAGCGTACCTCCGATAGGGATTTCGCTTGTGCGATACCAGATTCCGCCATTGATCGATTCAAATCGAGGTTTCGAGCTGCTAGAGATGAGCAACAGGAGAGAAATATATATGGTAGTTTTTTTTTTCTAATGCAAGTGTTTGGATACTACATGAAATAGAAAACAAAATAAACCAACTATTTCTAATGTTTATGTTTATTTTTGTTTAGATGGAACTATTTACTCGCTCCATGTGTGTAGGTCATATTGCACATCTAGTCTATACATTTTTTTACACCATAGTTTTTCTATTGGTTTATTTTTTTACCACAAATGCCTTAACAAGCTAAATTTAGGCTACTAGAGCGTAATGTTTTGTATGGGTTGGCGAATGTGTTGTATACGATTGGCTTTAATTAGATTGCTGCCCAGGGCCGGTTTCGGGGATTTTAGGGCCCTGAACGAGTCGGAAAAAATGTACACTTATCTTTCTCCTTTTTATTTTTGGGTTATTGGATTTTAATAATCCGAACTTTAGAGTATTGACCAATATTAATCCTAACTTAAAAAATTCCATGTGTCAGTCATAACTTGTAAATTATTTTCCTCCATCGAGCCTTTTATAAGTATGACATAAAAATGGTCGGGTAAGTTTTTAATGAGACACAAAAATGGTCTGGTAGGTTTTTTGAGTATCCGTTATAAAAGGCTCGGTGGAGGAAAATAAATTACAAGTTGGGACTTTTATAGGAAATTTTTAAACTTATGATTAATATCGGCCAATACATTAAAGTTTGGATTATTAAAATCCAATAACCCTCCATTTTTAATAAGTATAGCATATTTGTTTTGTCAAAAGGTTTTTAAATACAATGAGTTACTTGTTTTAACAATTGAAGTACTTGTTTTACAAAAATAAATTTATTGGGTTAAAGAAAATCACTTGAATATGCGGTCCGTAAAAAATCATTATATATATGCAGGCGATGAGATACTTGAGTATGTGTGTGTATGTAAGCTAATGTATGTGTATGTACTATGTAGCACTTTAAGGGATATGTGTATGTAGTATCAAGTGCAGATTTAACTAATATAGGTGTATGCATCTAAACTTACGTGTATGTGGACGTATGCAACCGTATAATAGATGTTTGTGATGCAAACAATACGCCAACCGATGCTATTTTGTTTGTATACAAACCTTTACTCGTCACCCACAAATGGGAACTTAGCATTAAATTCAAAGACAAATTTGTTTACAAAACGTTCCCTCGACAATGGTAGTTCCGTAAAAAAGTAGTTAGTTTCATTTAAGTTTATCTGACTATTAATCACGCCAGTAGAAAGCAACGCCCTTTCCACATGCAATAAGGAGGTGGTGATCAAGTGAAGACCTTCATGACCTTACTAGTTACTACCATGGTATCTCTGGAACATATTTTGGTTTCATCGCTAGGAGGCTTTAGGTAATGCAACGGCCTCAGTTAGAGACTTCGAACCATTTTAGGGGTGATTGGCAGTTTGGCACCATTGGTTATACTATAGTTCATTGATGCAAATCCTAATCCTATTCCATGATAGCTTAGAGTGTGATTGGAAATGAATAAGGCTAGAAATTCGGAACACTAGAAATCAAATGAGTTGACTAATTCCTCTACACTGTTTATTAGACTTATTTTCTTGCAACCAAGCCAAATGGGAGTCTTAGATTCCCTTCTCTTCCAAGTATTTTAGACATTGTGTTATGAAAGAGATTTCAAACGTTACATAGAGAAAATCAAGCCATCATTATTTTCTCCACTTTTTTTCTCATAGCTCAATCAACTCTTAACTATATCTTTTTCAAGTAATCAACAAAAACTTGGTAATATGACAAAAAAACAACAAAATGTTATAATAAAGTTACAAATGTGACCCTTATTATCATTTAAGTAAGTAACAAATTATCAAAGCATAATATATCTGTTAGAACAATTGTTACTTCAAAGACATAAGCATCATTGTTGTTCATTGATTGATTAGAATAAAGTGAAATAAAAGTGTAGAACAATTAAAATTTTGTGTGTGTTTTGTAAGGTGAAAAATTATCCAAGAGTTTACAACTAAGTTTCACTGTCTATTTATAGGTTTCTCCATATGGTTCGGTACTTTCTTTCTTCATCCCTTTCTTAGCTCCATATGCGTTCCGATCTTTGAAGGCACCGTTCCTCTTCAGCCTTCATACCTTTCCCTTTCCTTGAAAGCATCGCACCTCATCAAGACCCCCCAGTCTATTTGTATTGAAACTGTAGAAATACATATAGACTTTATCATTACCTTTTTTCTTGAAAACACTGCACCTCTTCATCTTCTGTAAGAACTCATATATAAGGTCTTTTGTTGCCTAAAAGCCCATTCTCCTTTCTGTATTTTTCCTTTTTAAACCTTTTGCCCTCCTTCCTTGCTCGTTTCCTTTCCTAAACCAAAACCTCAACATCCATTATTCCACAGTTTTTTCCTTTTTGAATCTGCAATTGATGCTCAAACGATTCCCTGTATAAAGATCACTCACCTCATTATGTCCATTTACGAAGGTAATTAATCATTTACACCCCGCCTGTTCTTATTTATTTTCATCTTGCTTATATTGTTTGTTCTTCAAATTATCTGTTAATTTTTATCGAAAATGTCTGATAAGGTTAAAAATAATATGCATCTATGCTATTCTAAGTTAACAGAAAATCAATTACAAAAATTAGTAAAAAAGTATGATATCCCGGCTGATCTTCACCCGACACTTCCTCCGGCACAGACTTCTGTTCAACCTCTTCCTTCTCGTCAGATAGCCTTATACACCCACCTTTTCAAAACTGCCAATTGTAGAGTTCCTTTTACCCGGTTTTTAATAAAAACCTTGCTATACTATGGCATTCATATCTCTCATTGTGCACCTCTTGGGATAGCCAAGATAATTCATTTTGAGATTTCTTGTGGAGCCATAGGAGAAGTACCAGATCTTATTGTTTTTAGGAAATTTTTCCATATTACTAAGGCCGGTGATTGGTATACTTTTGAACGTCGTCGATTGGTCGCGTTATCTTGTTTTACCCGTGCTTTGTCAGGGCTAAAAAATTGGAAAGATAACTTTTTTTATGTCGACGACCGATGTATCCCTCCGGAAATGTTATGGAGACCCAACAATGCCCCACCCATAAAAGACACTGAACCTTCCCCTCACCTGGTCAACCAAACCTTTTTTCTCAATCTGGCTAGCATTGCCTATCCTGTACGAAAATATCCGAACAATTGTTACTTCAAAGACATAAGCATCAGTGTTGTTCATTGATTGATCAGAATAAAGTGAAATAGAAGTGTAGAACAATTACAATTTTGTGTGTGTTTTGTAAGGTGAAAAATTATCCAAGAGTTTACAACTAAGTTTCACTGTCTATTTATAGGTTTCTCCATATGGTTCGGTACTTTCTTTCTTCATCCCTTTCTTAGCTCCATATGCGTTCCGATCCTTGAAGGCACCGTTCCTCTTCAGCCTTCATACCTTTCCCTTTCCTTGAAAGCACTGCACCTCATCAATATCCATAAATGTTAACGTACAATACTTGATAGGAGTAATTAGAATTATTGTTAATAGGGTTTCCTATGTGATTGCTATAAAATATAAATCTAGGGAGGCTAATACATGTTGGCTCACTTTTACTTAACATCACTTACATACTAACCTGCCCTCCCCTAATTCATTCGACTGCCCCTAACACCGAATACTCCATCCTAACGAGCATCCCAACAGGAACCGATCATGTCATCATCTAAGTCTTCAACTATCATGACTAGATTATCAGGTACGTATTACTTTAATCATGTTTTTCCCTTATGCACTAACTTGGACTATCGACTGCCCCTTACTTTAATCAACATGTGGTATCAGAGCGATATATATGTTACTCAATTAGATCCGTTAGTTTCCCTAAGATTTGGAACTAAAACTTGAAAAAACCGTATTATTTGATTTTAGGAATCAATTTTCGTGAAATTGAATCACTTTAGTTTTAACGCTCAATAATGAATATAAATATAAGAATTTTTTTACGAAATCAATTAGTCATTATAAAAGCTCCATGTGCAGGTCAAATCATTATTTTCTGTTAGTTATCTACGATCATACATGACATGTTACGGATAAGTATTAAACCATGCAACTACATAGTTTGCTTTTGAATTTTTATATATTGCGATATTCATTTAAACTTCTTGATGATATCACATATTTTACATATAATTTGGAGTTTAATCGTGTCCACCTAAAATCATGCAACTTTTTTTTTGGATCAAGTTATATCTTAATATTTTAAATTCGGATTCCTAAAATAAAATCTATTATGTTCATGATTTCGGAATCAAAATAACACTCACTGTATTTCAGGGAATAAAAAGATACTATAAAAATCATTATTTTTTAATTTAGAATTAAATGCAAAATGCACCGTTGTGTTTTATATTCAATAGCACTTTGCAACTCCACTTGAATATTTTGACCTTTTGCAACCCTAAATTTTTTAAAGTGAGTCATTTGCATCCCCGGTTAGTTTGACTGTTATTTGATCGTTATTTTTAACGGTAAAATAGACTATATACATAAAAAACAAACAAAAATTTATATGATGTCAAAAGTATTTAAGGAGGTGGATACGTTGTCAGCGCCGATGATTGTCTGACAATTAGTTGTTATGATTCTGTTTTTTATCGTCTCTAGGTATGACTTTTAATTTTTTTAATGCGTTTCACTCAAAAGTAAATACTTTTTAGATCTTATAAATTATTAATTCGTTCGTCTTTTATGTAAATAGTCTATTTTACCGTTAAAAATAACGGTCAATTGACACTCAAACTAACCGGGATGCAAATGACTCGCTTTAAAAAACCTAGGGTTGCAAAATGTCTAAATATTCAAACGGGGTCGCAAAATGCTATTGGATGTAAACCACAATGGTGATTTTGTACTTAACTCTTTAATTTATTTACAAACTTTTCAAGTATCCAAAAAGGCATTACTATTTTCGTAATATTAAGATCTGATTTTTATTATGTGGATTATATCTTCCTTTTATAGGAATTGTAATTGAATTAATTGCATCATGTTTACTTTGCACATGAATAAATTCTTCTCTAGTTATAGAATTGCATTAATTTTAGTTTTTGTATTATGATTCTCAAAGCTTAGTATCACTCGTGTTAATTATTGATAGTCACTATGTATAGGTTGGACTCACCGGCTTGTCGGTGTTACTTTTGTTTGTATTTGTTTAACTTGTATTTGTATTTGTACTAGCGAACCTACGGGCGAATCTATAGATTCGCCCGCAGGTCATGTTGTCTTTTGTATCAAGGTGTCGACTGGGCGAACCTATATGCCCAGCGAACCTGTGTTGGTTCGCTAGATAGATTCGCTAGAGCGAATCTATCAGCGAACCTAACACTGCTATATATTGTAACCTTATCTTCATTTGAATGCAACTTTTGCACATCTTTTACCAAAACTATTATTCACTGATTGTGTTGTGTAATCGTTCAATCTGAGGTGCTAGGAGCATATTCTACTTATCTTTGTAGCTTATATACCTCATTTGTGTGTGTAATCTTGTTATTGGGTTTATTTGGATATTATACACTTTGTTTGTTCAAGTCAAGACTATTTGTGTTAAACAAGTCAACATAGCACTGAAATCACGATCTTTATGGACCAACAATATGGTATCAGAGCCTTAGTGCTCTTGATTGTTTGATTCTAGTGATTTTTGTGTTGATTTTGGTGTTTTTGGGTTGAAACACTATTTGATTCTGTTCTAAGCTTGTTTTAGTGTTTTGGAGTTGTATTTTGCTCAAATATTGTGTTATTTGGTCATAGGAAGCTTTTAAAACAAACGTGTATGCAAATGGTCAAGTTTTGAAGGTTTTCGGGTTGTTTTCGTACTGTTACAGGCTGGTTTGTTATCCAGCGAATCTAAGTGTTCTTCCAGCGAATCTAAGTGTTCTTCCAGCGAACCTAATTCAAATTTTTGTTCTGTTGGTTTGTGTTGTGGCCAGCGAATCTGACATATCATCGAACGAAAGTTCACTTGTTTGACTGACTGTGCAAGCGAAACTGCTGCCAAAATCAGGCCAGCGAATCTGTGCTTGCTTGTCAGCGAAACTGTTTGCCTGTCTAGCGAATCTGTTTCCAGCGAATCTGCCAGCGAATCTGCTGTGTTCTTTGAGCGAATCTAGCCAGCGAATCTGCTTGTTTTCAGCGAATCTATAATCTGTTCAAAGTTATGACTTCATCAACACTGAATATGAATGATCTGGATAGCGTTCAACCTAACAGGCCACCGAGGCTTGTTAGTGGTGAAAACTTTGAAGATTGGAAAAGATGTTTGAAAGCATTCTTCTACTACACGGACTACAACCAATGGGAATCTATAGTAAATGGCCCGCACGTGCCAACAACTGTTGAAGGAACCGTCACCTCAGTAAACACAGATCCAACTACTTTTACTGAAACAGATATCAAGTTACTTGATCGTGACAAGAAGGCACTAGGGGCATTGATACTTTGCTTGCATCAGGACATCTTCAACAGGTTTGCTGAACACACAACTGCAAAGAGCCTGTATGATGCATTGTGTGAATTTTATGATGGGAATGAGGATCTGAAACTGGATAGAAAAGCACAAGCTGAAAAGGAATTCAACTCTTTCGTGGGATACTCACAAGAGAACTTGACTGATATTACAAATCGATTCCTATCTGTGTCAAGTAATCTGAAGAAATATGATGATAAGCTGGGCAATCATGAACAAGTTGCAAAACTGTTAGATTCTCTTCCTCCTCAATGGAGTCTTCAAATCAAGCTGTTGAAGCAAGAGAGAAACTTTCCTGACTACAAACTGATGGACGTCATCAACAAGCTGAAGTCTTTCGACCTTGATGTGAAGAGAAGAGAATATAATCAGTCAATGATGGTTCCAAACATTCCCTCTCAAAATGCTGCACTTATCTCATCCGCTGCAAACTCATATATGTACAGTGCTGCATCTAGAGGATCATCAAGTCATGTGCCTACTAAATCTGCTGGTGCACCTTCAAATGTTGGTTCAAGCTCGAATGCATCTGTCACCACTCAGATTCCGTCTGACACTATGGCTTTATTTGGAATGTTTGTTCACAGTTATGAAGCTCTTGTTGAAAAGTGAGGTTGAAAGATTGAAGGCTGAATGGGTTGAGTTGAAGGGGAAATATGATCAGTTGGAGACACAGGATGCTGAGAAGTCAACTGTTATATACGAGATGGGTCGAATGATGAAGGACCAGCAGTGTCTGATTGTGAGGATCTTCAAGGAGTTAAACGGTTTGAAAGAAAATGTAGGGACTGAACCGGCAATGACTGAAGCAGAACTGAACTCCTTAACAGATATTGCAAAATATCCGTTAATGGATGTCGATTTTGGAGACAGAGAAAAGGCAAAAGAAGCTGAGGAGGTGTTTGATGAGGAAATGGGCATTGATTTAGATGTGTTTGAAGGAGATGAAGTGGTCGGAGGATCTGGGGTGGATTTTACATTGATAGATGAACCAGAATTGGACGTCGATGCAGACAGTGAGGAAGATATTGATGATGAGCCGGAAACATATAAAGTGGAAGAAAAGGGGATGAGTTACCAGTTTGAACATGCTGAATTAGACAAATCTGAATGGTTCCGAAAAGAAGAAAAAGTTGACCCTGAGGTGCCAATATTTCAACACTTGGATGAACCCAACACCAAACAAATGGACAGACAAATCATTGCATGGAAGTACAACAGTTTAGTAGATGCTTATATGATTAAAAGAAGAGGCGGTGACATTTCATATATCAAGAACCGGAAGCATTTTGCCACCTTGCCTAGGTGGGATTTGCGGAGGTTGGCTGATCTTCCATTGCTTGGGAAAGAAGAAAGCGGAAGGGCGTGTGCGTTCGAAGCTACAATCCAGGAGGCTGCAAAGTCTGATTTTGTTGATTTTGGATACCAGAAGCCAAGAAGGACGAGGCAGAAGAAAGACAGACATTGGGTGTCGTGGAAGGGCAAGATTGTTTTGAAGATAGCTGCACCAAAGGTAATGACAAGGGTTAAAGTTCCGGACACTCAGCCACCCAGATTGCAGGATTTCTTCAAATGGTTCTATGATAACAGCACTGGGGAGGCAATTATCAGATTACAAGGAGATGACCGTCCAGAAATCCGACTATTCGATCCAATGGAGGTCTTCTCCTTCTGTGACGAGGATCTGAAGGTTTTGTGTGAAAATAGGATAAAGCACGGGGCTGGAGAGGATACTGCCACTGAAGCGAACCTGTTTGTCAAGGTCGCAAACAAAGCCCGGGGGATTCGTGCTGAGCTAAAGGCTGTAAATAAGAGATTGAGGAGGTCGGATGATCAACGCATGGACATGGACGACCTAACTAGACAGCTGGATCGATCAATAGAGCAGAGGTTTGAGAAACCGGTGCAGGTGATAGATTTGGAGGTAATAAGTGAGGAGCAAACTGCAGAGACTCAGGCGGAAACTACTGATCAACAAATGCCTGATGCTGATGTCGCTGAGGCTGAGTTCGTAGACTCGATGCTGAATTTAAGTGAAGATGAGGCCGGATCTGAAGACATTACAAACCCAATGGCCGGAATTAAAGAAAGGGCAGGATCGTTTATCGAACATCTTTGAAGCCATCAAGACGGAGCTAAATTAGAAGACTTCCCCAGGTGAGGTCCAACCTAGGGGGAGTATTGATAGTCACTATGTATAGGTTGGACTCACCGGCTTGTTGGTGTTACTTTTATTTGTATTTGTTTAACTTGTATTTGTATTTGTACTAGCGAACCTACGGGCGAATCTATAGATTCGCCCGCAGGTCATGTTGTCTTTTGTATCAAGGTGTCGACTGGGCGAACCTATATGCCCAGCGAACCTGTGTTGGTTCGCTAGATAGATTCGCTAGAGCGAATCTATCAGCGAACCTAACACTGCTATATATTGTAACCTTATCTTCATTTGAATGCAACTTTTGCACATCTTTTACCAAAAATAAAAATAAAAAAAAAAAAAAAATATTGTTGGTCCATAAAGATCGTGATTTCAGTGCTATGTTGACTTGTTTAACAAAAATAGTCTTAACTTGAACAAACAAAGTGTATAATATCCAAATAAACCCAATAACAAGATTACACACACAAATGAGGTATATAAGCTACAAAGATAAGTAGAATATGCTCCTAGCACCTCAGATTGAACGATTACACAACACAATCAGTGAATAATAGTTTTGGTAAAAGATGTGCAAAAGTTGCATTCAAATGAAGATAAGGTTACAATATATAGCAGTGTTAGGTTCGCTGATAGATTCGCTCTAGCGAATCTATCTAGCGAACCAACACAGGTTCGCTGGGCATATAGGTTCGCCCAGTCGACACCTTGATACAAAAGACAACATGACCTGCGGGCGAATCTATAGATTCGCCCGTAGGTTCGCTAGTACAAATACAAATACAAGTTAAACAAATACAAACAAAAGTAACACCGACAAGCCGGTGAGTCCAACCTATACATAGTGACTATCAATACTCCCCCTAGGTTGGACCTCACCTGGGGAAGTCTTCTAATTTTGCTCCGTCTTGATGGCTTCAAAGATGTTCGATAAACGATCCTGCCCTTTCTTTAATTCCGGCCATTGGGTTTGTAATGTCTTCAGATCCGGCCTCATCTTCACTTAAATTCAACATCGAGTCTACGAACTCAGCCTCAGCGACATCAGCATCAAGCATTTGTTGATCAGTAGTTTCCGCCTGAGTCTCTGCAGTTTGCTCCTCACTTATTACCTCCAAATCTATCACCTGCACCGGTTTCTCAAACCTCTGCTCTATTGATCGATCCAGCTGTCTAGTTAGGTCGTCCATGTCCATGCGTTGATCATCCGACCTCCTCAATCTCTTATTTACAGCCTTTAGCTCAGCACGAATCCCCCGGGCTTTGTTTGCGACCTTGACAAACAGGTTCGCTTCAGTGGCAGTATCCTCTCCAGCCCCGTGCTTTATCCTATTTTCACACAAAACCTTCAGATCCTCGTCACAGAAGGAGAAGACCTCCATTGGATCGAATAGTCGGATTTCTGGACGGTCATCTCCTTGTAATCTGATAATTGCCTCCCCAGTGCTGTTATCATAGAACCATTTGAAGAAATCCTGCAATCTGGGTGGCTGAGTGTCCGGAACTTTAACCCTTGTCATTACCTTTGGTGCAGCTATCTTCAAAACAATCTTGCCCTTCCACGACACCCAATGTCTGTCTTTCTTCTGCCTCATCCTTCTTGGCTTCTGGTATCCAAAATCAACAAAATCAGACTTTGCAGCCTCCTGGATTGTAGCTTCGAACGCACACGCCCTTCCGCTTTCTTCTTTCCCAAGCAATGGAAGATCAGCCAACCTCCGCAAATCCCACCTAGGCAAGGTGGCAAAATGCTTCCGGTTCTTGATATATGAAATGTCACCGCCTCTTCTTTTAATCATATAAGCATCTACTAAACTGTTGTACTTCCATGCAATGATTTGTCTGTCCATTTGTTTGGTGTTGGGTTCATCCAAGTGTTGAAATATTGGCACCTCAGGGTCAACTTTTTCTTCTTTTCGGAACCATTCAGATTTGTCTAATTCAGCATGTTCAAACTGGTAACTCATCCCCTTTTCTTCCACTTTATATGTTTCCGGCTCATCATCAATATCTTCCTCACTGTCTGCATCGACGTCCAATTCTGGTTCATCTATCAATGTAAAATCCACCCCAGATCCTCCGACCACTTCATCTCCTTCAAACACATCTAAATCAATGCCCATTTCCTCATCAAACACCTCCTCAGCTTCTTTTGCCTTTCCTCTGTCTCCAAAATCGACATCCATTAACGGATATTTTGCAATATCTGTTAAGGAGTTCATTTCTGCTTCAGTCATTGCCGGTTCAGTCCCTACATTTTCTTTCAAACCGTTTAACTCCTTGAAGATCCTCACAATCAGACACTGCTGGTCCTTCATCATTCGACCCATCTCGTATATAACAGTTGACTTCTCAGCATCCTGTGTCTCCAACTGATCATATTTCCCCTTCAACTCAACCCATTCAGCCTTCAATCTTTCAACCTCACTTTTCAACTCATTTACAGACTCAGCAGATGTACCCCCGGTATCATGCCTAGCTTTCTTTGACCCTTAAGCGTGTGCATCAGACCTTTTCTTTGTTCTCTGTTCCCTACCAGCATCTATCTCTGCCTGGATTTCATCCACTTCCCGATCAAACGAATAGTCTTTCTCCTTTGCATATGCCTTCCTCTTCTTTATCTTTTTCTCAACCACCTCTACATTCTCACCACCCCTTTTTCTTTCCGTCTCCATCAACCTCTGTATATAAACCCATCTTTCAGCAGTGTACATGTTCTCCCACAGATATGCAGTCCTTCCCACACAATCCGATCGCACCGCTTTACAATCTTTGAATATCCTGGAATGCATATCCCAGATTTTCAGTTCTGCACCCTCCACCGGCAGATTTGGCAATTTATCATTCAGAATCATCTGAATGAATCTGGGATACATTAACCATTTAGTCCCTTTCGTGGCATGGATGTTCTCGAGCATGTAATTGAAGATCAGCTTCGCCAGATTTGCCTTCTGCCCTCGGCAGAACAGCATCATAGCTCGAGCCCAGTCCAAGTTCAGCCCGTCCGTACCCCCTTTTCTGTGATCCAGGCACATAATGAACACATGTGCAATGTACCTCCACTCCTGGATCAAGTACGACTTTACAAACTCCATTTTCTTCTCTCCGGGCATCGGACCCTCATACCCAGCGTTCCGGAATGCCCCATACACCTCTTCCGCCGTCATACTAACTTCTTCTCCGACATCCTCCTCTAGCCTTAAAATCCTGGCTAGATCAGCCTCTGTGAACTCCAGGTCATATCCACCGACTTTAGCACAGATGCGTGACGGCTGTACCGACACGTTCATTACCGCAGTTCGCCAGAAATCCCGAACATGCAGTTCATATATAGTGGGTGAGTGAGATATGGCGTGATGTATATGTGATGACTTCAGCCACTTGATACAGTCTCTATACCCGCTGGCCTTTTCATAGTTTTCATTAAGCAAAGCACACATGTTGTGCTTTTTCTCAAAGAATAATGTCGACATTGTGCCTGAAAAATAAACGGAGATTGATCAGAAATGAAGATTTGAAAATCAGTTAATAGATTCGCTGGAAATTAGGTTCGCTGGTATAGCGAACCTGAGATTTTGGCACCAGAACCTATAGATTCGCTGACATGAAAAATCAGTCATTATGGTCGAGCGAATGTATAGGTTCGCTAGAAACAGTCGGGCGAATCTATGTTGTTGCGCGGGCAGCATAACGACATAGGTTCGCTCGAAATTTTGAACTTTCGTTCAGATTCGCCAGACGAACACATAGGTTCGCTGGAAACCCTAGTTTTTGAAAAACGGCCAGAATCACAATCAATCAACCATTATCAAGCATTTAAAGCAACAAACATGTAGTATAAACATCAAGGGGGACAATTATGAAGTAAAACCCTAACAACTAACACAAAAACAGTCATTTAAACAATACACAATCATAGGCCGACAGATTAAATGGGATTATGGTGCGATTAAGAGGTTAAAATAGAGATTAGGATGTGGACGATTACATACCAGACCAAAACTCAGTGTAAATAAGTGAAAAATCGGGAAATAGTGAGGATCGAACGAACGGCCGTTGGTATTTTTGAAAAACTTTGCTATAGTGGTGACAGCGAATGTTTTGAAAAACTTCGCTGTCACGGCCTATATATACATACATAGGTTCGCTGGCAGACAGTCCAGCGAACTTAATACAGGCCAGCGAACTTTATGTACAGCGAATTTTAGATTCGCTAGAAGACCAAACGTCAGCACGGCCTACGGCGGTGGTGCAAAAAGATTTGCGGGCGAACCTGAGATTTGGGCGAACCTGTAGGTTCGCTAGCAGGTTCGCTCGCACACAAATTAAAAATATTTTTGGTTTTTCTCAATTTTTTAAAGTTTTTGTAAATCCACGAAACCGTCCCACGATTTCATCGCTCCAAAAATAAGCATATAAACATATTATCCTAGAAGTTAAAAATCAAATAAAATAAAATAAAAAAGAATAACAAAAAGAGGTTTTAAACGCTAGTAAGGATATATATTTTTCATGATGTTTTGAGCAGAATCCGGAGAATCATCGATTGGCGGGATTGCAGATATGTTTGTCCATTTAAACCCATGCCTTAGACCTTTCAACAAGAGATCAGCAGCTTCTTTTATCATGTTTTTGGTTTGATTGAAGAAGCTCAGACAACTCGGTCCCCACAGACATCTAGGTAAAAAGAACAAGTTCTGTCATCAGGGTATATCTGAGCAATACGATTGACTTTGCTTGAATTTCAATGATCAACTTTTGAATGTTGACCGATGCATTAGCTTCTTTTGACACTTGTGCAATTTTTGCATCTTTTCTTTGTGAGTGGAGCTTGTCAGCAATTGATTCTTTTGAATACAATGCGACTTATTATTTGGGAAACTCAAATAGTCTAGAGCTCCAGGTCTATACTGACGTATAATAGAGGAGATAAACATTTGAGCATGCTCGGTGAATCTTCAGGTCAATACTTCCGTATAGCAGAGAAGATCCACCAACTCCAGGTCAATACTTTCGTATAGCAGAGGAGTTAAGCACTTGAATCAAAACGTTCTGAGGAGTTAACGAGTAACTCACTCAGAGGCTTTTCCGAAGAGCATCACTAGCAGCTTTTTATTTTATTTGTTTTGCATACTAGAAACTCGATTCGGGGATAGGGCGAGGGTGATTTGGGAGGTTTGGAGAAATCAAGGCAAAGATTTGACGCTCTCAACCCATTTTTGACAGAACCATTATCTTTGTGCAATCCAATCATGTCAAGGAGATAATCCTTGTTGTCGAGATCTTGAGTGTTATGTTTGGCTGCACAATCACTGTTTACTTTGTGTTCGGGCTGAGCCTATCTGACATATCCCAAACGCAATGCTTCTGACCTCCTTCAACGACTCTTCAACATCACTCAAAACGGAGATATATCTCCCCCAAAATTTCTATATAATAGCCGTCTAAAAGAAATTTTTGTTTTTCAGATTTTCTTAATATATATATACAGAGATGAAAGAAAAAATAAAAGGAAAATAAAATGAGATAAAATAAAATTGAATAAAATAAAATAACGGAGCTATGAATCGAGTGACCCACAGATTTTTTTTTAAAGAAGAAAAAAGAAAAGTTATTTACGTATTTACAAATGGATTTTCACAGAAAAAGGTTTTCAAAAAGACTTCCCCAGGTGAGGTCCAACCTAGGGGGAGTATTGATAGTCACTATGTATAGGTTGGACTCACCGGCTTGTCGGTGTTACTTTTGTTTGTATTTGTTTAACTTGTATTTGTATTTGTACTAGCGAACCTACGGGCGAATCTATAGATTCGCCCGCAGGTTATGTTGTCTTTTGTATCAAGGTGTCGACTGGGCGAACCTATATGCCCAGCGAACCTGTGTTGGTTCGCTAGATAGATTCGCTAGAGCGAATCTATCAGCGAACCTAACACTGCTATATATTGTAACCTTATCTTCATTTGAATGCAACTTTTGCACATCTTTTACCAAAACTATTATTCACTGATTGTGTTGTGTAATCGTTCAATCTGAGGTGCTAGGAGCATATTCTACTTATCTTTGTAGCTTATATACCTCATTTGTGTGTGTAATCTTGTTATTGGGTTTATTTGGATATTATACATTTTGTTTGTTCAAGTCAAGACTATTTGTGTTAAACAAGTCAACATAGCACTGAAATCACGATCTTTATGGACCAACAATTATTAACCATTATATTTGTTGCGTGTGACTAAGTTGGTTAATTATAGTGTTCTAACTAACCCTGCATGGGTGAACTAAAAACCATTAATTATCGAAATGATTTTTTTCTTTGCCTTAGTATTGATATACCTTAATTATTATGTTTTTGAAAACTAAACAAGGCAATAAATAACACTTCTGGCCATCGCTGATGTGTTACTCAAGTCAAATTGTTTAAGTGAAACCAAGCATTGTCAAAAATGTCTTTTAGTTGATAAGACATTTACATAACACCCGCCTAAAATAGATGAACTTCTCACTTCTGACCAAAGCTGATGTGAAATGATTATCCATTGCGAAACTAAACATGTGATCATAAGTGTCATACTTCTGTCCAACGCTAATGTCACAATTGAATCACATACTAAAAAATAATTTTCAATAATGCTTAAATGACTGCTAGTAACCAACGCAAAACCAGCCACTTAAGTAGGACTTACTTTTCTGTTGATTTAATGTTGCAATAGATAATTATCACAACTTCCTTATTATAACAGTCCTAATTTATGCTTGCCTTAGTTTAAGTACCCCTTAATCACTCTAACTTCTTCTTATGCACTTTATCCTAAATATTCCTTTCTAAATCCACCTACCAGCTTCCAACTTGGTGATCGAATCGTTGATTGGTGATAACTTCATTGCGTGGAAAGACTCTCTTATGTTTTATCTAAGTTGGATGGACTTTGATCACGCACTTGATGAGGCTGCTCCAGAAGAACTCACTGACGAAAGAATTGCTGAAGCTAAGGTAGCACATGAGAAATGGACCAGGAGCAACAACATGTGTCTCATGTTGATTAAAAACTCTTTAAGCATCTCAATCAGGGGAGTAATCCCTGAATCTGATAATGCTAAAACTTACCTGAATTCTATGGAGGAACACTTTAAAGGAACTTCTAAGGCGTATGCTAACACTTTGATTCTTAAGCTGGTGACTATGAAGTAAGACGGGATCGGCAGAGTTCGTGAACACATCATGAAGATGCTTAACATGGCCAATAAGTTTAAAGGCATTAAGATGTCAATCAGTGAAGGTTTTCTAGTGCACTTTATCGTGACTTCTCCACCTCATCAGTTTGATGCCTTCAAGATCAATTACAACACTCAGAAAGACAAATGGAAAATGAGTGAATTGATTGCAATGTGTGTTCAAGAAGAAGAGCGACTGAAACTAGACAAACCTGAACAACTTACTTCATAACTGTTGATGTCAAGCGGAAGGGAAAATTCCAAAGAAGGGAAGCCCCTAAGGTCCAACAGAAATCCTATTCAAGTACAACGTGTAGCTCTACGAACACCTCAAGGAAGCCATACTGCAAGTTCTGCCGAAAAGAAGGACATCGTCAGACGAACTGCCTATAATTGAAGGAGTGACTAGTTAATAAAGTTAATCATCTTAACGTGTTAACTTAGTCCTTTAATTTAAATGTTCCATCTAATACATGGTGGGTTTTCTCTGGTTCTACGGTTCATGTAACCAATTCTACACAGGGATTCCTTACAATCTAGATGCTGGAAAGAAACCAAAGAACACTTAAAGTAGGGGATGTGAGGAAAGTTGTTGTGAAGGCCGTGGGAACTTATCAATTAAAATTTATGATACGTTATATATTCCCAAGATTACTCGGAATCTTGTATCAGGACCAAAGTTAGGCATGAATGGTTTTGAATATTCCTATGGTCTTGGAAAACTTACTATTCCTTTTAATTCTCAAGTGTTTGGTTATGGTTTTCTGCATGATGGTTTGTATAGATGATGTGTTGTAAAACACATCTCGTTTTCATTTAGTTTTTAGTCGTTTTTGTTTGAGTCACTTTTAATTGTTTTTAGTTTAGTTTTGTTTAAATGTTTTTAGAACAAGCTTGACACTTAATTTTGAATGTTTTTCAGGTAAAAACACCGATGCGTGAAAGACGAATCGAGAATCGGAGAATCAACGAGCAAAGGAACAAACAAGGCAAACTTTCTGTTAAATGTGGTAGGTGGCGGTACCGCCACCTACTAGCCTCCAAGCCGCGGTACCACCACCTAGTGAAGTTACGGCTGTGGGCTGGTTTTGACCTAGTTCAACGAGTTTAAAAGGTAACGCGCAAGACGGCTTTTGAGAGATACGAATTGGGAAGCTGAAATGGACGATTTTGGAGCAAGGAAGTCGAAGTTTGAAGCTAGGAATCAAGTCTTGGAGGTTGTAATCGGGTAGTTTCATCCAACTCGTTTGTGGTTTGCATGCGCTTTCTTGATTCCTATTTGTTCATGCTTATGAATACATTAAACTTGAATGATTTTATGTTTCTAACTTTGATTATGAACTAAACTTATTTAGTTACCTAGGTTGTTTGCTATTGGTAATGTTTATTTGATTAAAGTTTAGTTCTTGGTTGTTTGATAAAACGAGTTTAGTAATTTTATAAAAGGTTTGATTTTTATATTCTATGGTGTGTTTTGAATGAATGAATGGATTGTGTTACTTGTTAAATTGCCTTACGTAGCTTTGCAAATGTCTTTTGTGTATGATTGCGTATCAAATTCATCAACTTTTGTTTTCGTGTTTTGAATGGTTTTCTAGACGTAGGAACCATAGGAGGTTAATTAGTAATTCAATAAGTTCGCTTGTCCTACTAAATCCAAGACCCGAGAAGTGAGGATTTGTCGGCGTGTCTTGTTTATCTAGTCGTTAGAAATAGGGTACGAGATGAACTTTTCTAATAACGAAGTAAACTTGTACGTTTGAGTCATAGAATTAATTATTGAACCACCCCTTGTATCTTAGGATATATTGGATTAGTGAAACCGAGAGGGGAGACGATCCGATCATAGGGTATATAATTACTGTTAAAGGAACCAAGATGCGATTTAACTAACTAGTGGGCTTAATCAACACTTCGGATAACCAAAAGGTCACACCCGGATAATTTGTAGGATCCTTAGGAAGTCCGTAGAGTTTGTCTTTTATAATCCTAGTTTCGTTCACCATTAGTAGCAACCTAGGTAACGTTTTTCTCAAATCTGAACAAGTCTTTTTACGCTTTCAATTCGTTAATTTTAATTAAAGTCTTTAAATTTAATTTTCATTTAATTTATTTATTTTCAAACAAAGTCTCAATCTTTTCAACCAAATTATTTACTTAGTTAATTTTGTTATTCATTTGTGTCTCTAGGGTTCGATACCTGGTCTACCATTAACCAAATTATTTAACTATATTATTTTACGTCAGGTATACTTGCCTAGAGTGTCTAGATTAGGTCTTATTTATTAATTTTTATAGACCGTTTTAGCAAATCAATAGATTATAACCAGATGATAATTTTTCCAAGTCTTTACTTTCATAGAATATTATCTAACTAAGACTAAAAGAAAACGACACTTAGAAGCTTCATCTATCTTGTGGCATCAACGTTTAGGCCACATCTTACAAGAACGTTTATCTCGACTCGTGAAAAATGAGGCCTTACCATCTCTCGATTTCACTGATTTTCGAACATGTGTCAAATGCCTAAAAGGCAAAATGACAACACGAAATAAGAAAGGTGCCACTAGGACCTCAAAACCTTTAGAACTCATTCATATTGATATTAGTAGCCCTTACCCTCCTAGAATAAGTGGACATACTTCATCTATAACATTTATTGATGATTATTCTCGCTATATGTAGTTACATAATTAAGGAAAAAGCTTAATCGCTTGCGAATTTTAAATCCTATAAAACTAGAGTTGAAAATCAACTAGATCAGATAGAGGTGGAGAGTATTAGGCAGACATACAGATGTTGGTCAGCCTCCTAGTCGATTCCATGAGTTTTGTAAGGACCAGGGCATCATTAACCAATATACCATGCTCGGTACCCTTCAGCAGAACTGTTTCGTTGAGAGGAGAAACAGGACCCTAATGGACATGGTACACAGTATGATGGCCAACTCGAATTTACCATTATTCTTGCGGACTAAGGCCTTAAAAACAACTGTTCATATACTCAATATAGTTCCCCTAACCCTTATGAAATCTGGATAGGAAGAAAACTGAGTCTAAATTATATGAAAGTATGGGGCTGTATTGTCGAGGCTAAGCTTTACAATCCTTTCATAAAGAAACTTGACATGAAAACTATCACTTGCTATTTTATTGGATATCCTGACTACTCTAAAGGGCACAAATTTTACTGTCCCTGTGACAACCCGCAATATCCCGGTTAACACCGTTAATTATCTTTCATCTAGTCTGTTAAATTACAATGTTTGGGTTCTTTTTGTAATTTACTAAACCTAGATTATTAACTTTAAAACCATGTTTAATAACCTACCATAGTTTAAGGGGGCAAAGTATAAAATTGTTAATAATTAACCCAACCCTAAATAACCCCCCTGTCGTCTTCTTGTTCTCGGCTGGAAAGTGACACACGCACAACACAACAATCCCTGTGCTCGATCTTCCATCTCCCTATCGACCGATCAGCAAGCCAAACCCCCTGGTTATCATCATCTTCTAGACGCACACGTACGACATCAGGCTCCCTATCTCCCTCTCGTCTCTCTGCCAAAGAAGTAGCAGCAGCCACTGCTGCATTTCCGGCGACCCGCAACAAAACTTCGACCACCGCAATCGTTTTCACCATCGCTATATTCTTCATCTCCATCATCGTAACATTAGGTACGTTCAGTTTGTTGTGTTATTGATTGGTTCAGTTTGGGTTTTGTTTCAGTTCGGGAATACGGTTGTTATGTGCTCAAATGTTTGTAATTGTGTTGATGATGATTATATTATAGGCGATGGCAATGAATATGTTGTGTACGGTGGTTCTAGTCGTAACAGCTTTGTTGTGTGGGATGGTAATGTTTATAGGTGTTGTATATAATGTATTGTATGTATGTATTACATGGTATGTGGTGTGTATGAATGTGTATATATGTATATATGAACATGAGGCCGAGCGTGTGAGGTATGTGCAGTAGCAGCAGCGTAGTAGATATACATGTATATCTCGTCGCGTGTGTGGATATATATATATATATATGTAATTGTGTGATACGCGTATATTGTATGGCTATGTGTAGTATGATTTGGCATGTTTAGAGATGTAAGAGTAGTTCACTCTTGTATGATTTCATAGTAACTATGTGGTGTGAAATACAACTATAAATATTACATGGGTCATGAAATGTTAATGTGAGTTGAATCAGAGTCAGTGATAGGATACATGATCTGTGTTGCATGGCTATGTGTGTATACGTGTATATGAAATTGTATAAGTAGCTAAAAGTTAGTATCTTATTAAGAAGGTCATAGGGCGGCCCAATCTCTACATTGTGTTGTTTTGATGTGCACTTCAAAGGTGAGTCTCTTTGCCCGCTTTTAAATCCTTTCGGAGAGAAAACATACAAACTATTTTATACGGCCTTGGGCTGCATTTTTATACCTTCGGGTAGGGCCTTCGGGCAAGATTCTATACGGCCTTGGGCTGCGTTTTATGCCTTCGGGCAACTGTTTTGATAAACTAATTTCTATTGTCTAATGGCTTATTTTACTTGAGCATAAACGTTCCAACAAAAGTCCTTTCCTTTAGTTGAGATTATTAATATACAGTGGGTATAACGGGGAAATTTGAGTAGTACTACCGGGTTCGGCAGACCCCATCAATCTGGTAGGGATCCATGTTGTGCAGATTGTCCTTGGAACTTTTGGTCATCTAGTTTGATGGCAGTAAGGCACAACACAACGTTCAGTTTAATCTCAACGTGCTCATGTAGTAAGCGAGGTGGTCTTGCAAACCAGCAATAGCAAATGAAATTTATCAGTTAAACTGTTTTGATATTTAAATACTTTTGTTAAATATCTCATTGAGCTCACCAACCATGTGTTGACCATTTTCAGTATGTTTTCTCAGGTGGCTAGGAGCTGTGCACGTAGGACATATCATGCATGAGTCGTTTTACTTTGTTTTGAACTTTTATTTACCTTGTGGTTTTATGAAAACAATTACCGGTTTTGTGCTAGACTATTGAGCACAGGTTTTAATGTGACACCCCGCCCGGCGGCGGAAAACACCGGGCGCGTCAAGTGAATTGGATATCAATAGTACAAAGCACATGGTACTAAATGCATATTTTAATATCATTAAGGTAATAATGTTGTGACATAAAAGAAGCAATAACTAGTCTTAAAATCGTAATAAAAGCCAACAAATAAATCATGTTTATTTATTCTAGGTCCAAAGCATCCTAAGTATCTTGAACCATAACCGTCTCAAACACCACCTGAAATACATGTAAAATAAGTTAGCTAAAGAATTAGCTAGTGAGTAAAACACAATAATAGTACGTAATACGAAATCCGAGATCATTATCAATATGTTCCCAATCTTATGTGTATAGCAATTTCATTATATATATCTCAACCGTGACAACGAAACACACAACGAATCCAAACAACCTTGAACCTCGTAAAGTAACCTTAGCAACAAGTCATGAGAACCACTCATGTTACAAATACTGATAACAATCGTTTAACCGTCATTTAACCGTCTCGATTTACATGTTATCAATAAATGTCTAAGCATCTAAAGGGGCATCGCAACATAGTAACAAGCATCACATATAGTACCAAGTAACAAACGAATCAACCAAAGAATCGCCGGGTCAAATCACCTATCAGGCCATTAATGTAGGTGGGCTTGTCAAGCCATTAGCGCTAATATAATACCGGTGGAAATTACAAGATAATATAAATACTATTGTCTAACACATAATTTCGCATCATGCGGCCAAACAATATTAACACATCTAATGATCTCATTTTGAAAAATAGAAACAAAATAAAAGAAACCGTAGTAATATAGGAACACGTATTTCAGCCCCAAAAACGTAAACAGTAAAAAGGGGAGTGAGTTTACTCACCTCGTAAAGCAAAAGTAATCGAAAAAGTAACGCAGCTACAACGAATTGAGAGTCTCTCAAATATTGGTACCACCTAATTAATTGGGGAAAACCCTACTTAGAAACGAAACAAAAAGTACTAGAAATCACAAATCCGAGATCTATGGTTTCGGATTTGGGATTTTAGGGTTTTAGATTGAAAGTTAGGAATTTGTACGAAACGTTTTAGTAATTTCGTATGTATATATTTTAACGAATTCGTTTTAGTAGTTTAAAAATAGTATTTGAAACCCGAACTTGTAACCATGTAAGATTGTTATTTGTATACCTTTTGAAATTTAAGTTTTAACACTTTAATGTATTTTACAAGGAGAATATAAATTAGTTTATTTTAATTATAATTTTTAATGTTAATAATATGTAAAAGAACCTGAAAATAAAAATATACAGAAACAAGTGCGAAGTGGGACTCGAACCCGGGCGCTCGCATCCACAGCCAAACATCTCAACCACTGAACCAATTTCTGTTTTTGTTAAACAAAACGATTTTAATTTTTTTTAATCTTTTTCAATTTACAACACCCATTTTCAACATTAGCCCTAGATCAAAGAATCACCAAATTTGTCTGATCCTGTTTATCAAATCCAAATCCAATATAGGGCTTTTGATCTACATTGTACCACGAGAATTTTGATATAAAATACTTACGGATTAATGAAGAATTGGTATGGATTCGAATAGGAGTAAAAGCCGACTGTTCTTGAGGGTTTTAACACGAAATCTGGAAAAGGAATAGTGAAATTGAAAAGTTTAGAAGTTAGAGGTGATTAAGAGGTTTAAAATGAACCCAAACTCACCTGAAATGGAGCCCGGAAAGTGGATAACACACGTCGCCGGAAAAACGAAGGTGGCCGGATTTTTGTTACCGGAAATGCGTGGAGAGGGAAGCGCAGGGGGGGGGGGGTTGGGTAAGTTTAAAAGTTACAGTTTTGGCCCTTGCAGTTTTAGAGATTAATTATTAGTGTTGTAAAGCTTTTTATTTAAGTTTTAATATTTACACTTTAGGCATAAAATTTAGATTATAAGTTATATTAATTAACTCACTTAACCAAGTTGAAACGTAACGATTGTACAAGTGACGTTTTTTATAGTTTTCGTTCGTTTAAGTCATTAAAAGACTATTTCGAGACTTAGAAGCGTTATTCGTTTGACGTTTTTATTTAACTTTCTTTTATAAGGCACTATATATATATATATATTTTTGGATTTAGGTAATATAAATAGTGATTATTTAGTATACTTTAAATATTTTGAGATATAATACGATTAATTAAATACGATAAGAATAACGTAAAGATTCGACATATTCATTCATAATCATAATAAACGTTACATTTCGAAGAATTACATACGAATTACAATTAAAAGATAAACAACTTCGGGTTTGAATCGGGCATGCGGATTCGGGTTCGGGGCAGATGTCACATTTAACTCGGTATTGTGCTAGACTATTGAGCACAAGTTTTATATTGGTATCGTGCTAGACTATTGTTAGGGTTAGTTCCTAGTTAAGATTTACTTTGTATTTTGTTTATATGTTTGTATAGTTTAGGGTTTATTGTGTATTTTCCTTAAACTTGTATTTTGTTGTTATAAGCATGTAGTGTGTGTGTGTGAGGAGAGAGGCTAGATCACTTTTACACTGTCAGAGAGAGAATTAACTGTGTGTGATTTTGTTTCTCCTGCACTGGTGCTACGAATTGCTTTGATCATCAATATACAAAGAGAATTATTAGTATGAATTGTGTTTGTGATTGAATCGTTTGTTTGTGCGTTTTATTCTGATCATTTGAGTGATATTAACGATCCAATTGAACCTATCAATTGGTATCGGAGCTTTGTTATCGTGTTCTTCGCTGTTCTTAAGCAAAAACACATCAAAATCGCTCAAAAACAATGATCTGAATGAATTGTTCGTGTTTTTAGGTGTGATTCATCATCATAATCACTCTAATACTCAACGATTGTGCAGATTTCACCAGATCATCATCAGATCTGAGAAATTGTGAAAACACTGTTCGATAGAATTTTTCACAAATTCATCAAAAAATCGGACATGTTTCAGATTGATTGATATAAGGGATTGTTAATCGGATTGATTCACGGCTTGTGTGTGAATTTTGGACAAATTGGACAAGTTTTAGACAAAACCCAGAAAAATCTCACGAAGAAGATGATGAACAGTTAAGACTTGGTTGAAGATTAACTTGCCGGGTGATTAATTTGACTTAGACAATTTCCTTGGACTTAGATTGGAGAACAAATTAGGTCCTGTATTGCCGTGTAAGGGAATTTGTGCTTGTCGGGTGAAGAATTTGACTTAGAAAAAGTGCTACTGTTCAGTCGGGTGATACACTGTTGTGCCGGGTAAAACACTGTTACGCCGGGTGATTAAGAAAATACAGCCGGGTAATCATCAACTGTGTTGCCGGGTAAACAACTCTGCCGTGTGATCGAGTACTGTTCAGCCGGACAAAGCCTTTTACCGTGTCAAGATTCTGCCGGGTCAAGACTATTGCCGTGTGAAGTTTTTCTTGTTGCCGGGTAACTGTTCATCCGGGTGAAGAACAAAATTATTACAACTGTTGAGCCGTGTAACTGTTTAGCCGTGTAAAGACTTTTTCCTGCCGGGTGAAGAACAAAGACACTGTTTAGCCGGTTGAAGAAGAATTTTTCACTGTTTTGCCGTGTGACTCACTTTAGTTGTTTTTAATACTTGTTTCTTATCTTGTCTTTAATTTCTTATCTTTATTTTAGTATTTTAATCACTTCTTTTCAAAAATTAACAAAAACCAAAAATATTTTTTCTTAAAAAATTGTTAAAATGGCTCCTAATGATGATTCTGATAACCGTGTTCCTAGACTTTTGAATCGTGCAGATTTCAAGAACTGGACTATCAGGTTGAGACATCACTTGTGTTCTATTGACAATGACTTATGGAAATCCATTGAGAAGGTCCTCACATTCCAACTCAGACAGCACCAGATAGCGCAAGTACCTATACTAAAGATTCTACTACACCTTATCCAGAGGATAATTTGTCAGCTGAAGATTTGAGGAAGGTAAAGAATGATAGCAAGGCATATTCTTTAATGTGCAAGGGGTTGCCACTCCAAGTTTTGTCTAGATTGGATGCATATCAGACTGGTTATACATGCTTCAAAGCATTGAAGTCTATATGTGAAGGAGGAGAGCAATTGAGAAGTTTGAAGAAATCAAAGCTGAAAAGGCAATTGGAACTTTTTGAACATATTAATGGAGAGACAGTACACCAGATGATGAACAGGTTTGTTCACTTAACTACTGAGATGACAAACCTCGGAGTTAAAACTGAACTTCAAGACTTGAATGATCGATTGTTATGTGCTTTACCATCATCTTGGAAGCAGACTGTTACTCTGTTAAAGCATACTGAGAAATTTCCAATGGAATTAGATTTGCGTATTGGAAAAATAGAAGAAGTTGAGATTGATGAAGGATCAAGAAATACTGATAGATCAAGCTCACAAACTCAGTATAAGTATGTGGTAAATCCTGCCAATACTGTGGATAATGCTTTTCTTGCACAAGATGCAACGAAATTTGAAGATGAGGGTGACTTATTTGTTGGTGCAAGTTTCTTTACTGATTCAACATACTTTCCAAATTCACCAACTTATTCTCAACCTCAATCTCCACCAAGAGCTCAAGTTCAAAGTCAAAGTCAGAATTTGAAGAACCAACCAGAAAGTCAAAATTCAAATGTTCAAGCTAAAGTGAAAGACGTTGTGAATATTCTGTTGCAAGATGACGAAACTAAAACTGCCTTTACTGCTTTTATGGCAAGTTTCCAGGCATACCAAGGAAGTCACTTAAGTCAAATGGACGTGGTCCTTCAAGACTTATTTGAAATGGATCCAGTTGATGTAGAAGAAATGGATCTTAACTGGCAAATGGTTATGGTTGCATATAGGACGCAAAAGCATGCATACGTTAACCGAAGTTACAAACCTCATGCAAACAAAACCGTTGGATTTGACAAATCAAAGGCCAGATGTTTTAATTGTAACCAGTATGGTCATTTCTCAAGAGAATGCAAAGCTCCTAAGAACTTCAATGATCAAGCTAGTTCAAGCAATCAAGGTCAAGGTCAAAGTTCTCAACAATCTTCGAGTTATCAAGGCAGAAATCAACGTTTCTTTCAGAAACCATACCAAAGTCTTCCTATGCCTGAATTGAAAGATGAAGGAAAGAAGCCAGAAGACCAAACAAAGGCATTGGTAGTAAGTGTTAAAGACGGTTATGATTGGAGCGCATATGCAGAACAATTTACGTCTGATCTTACATCAAGTCTGGCACTGGTATGTGAAATAGAAGAAGATTGGTCAGAAGAAGGGGATGGTAAGATGATTGAAGATGTGAGTGAAGATTCTGAAGATTATGACTGGAGTGCAAAATCTGATCCTGTTGAAGAATCTGAGTCTGAACTTGTGCTGATGGCTACTGCCAGTGAGTCTTCTTCATCTACCGAACAACCAAAGGTTAGTACTGACTTACCCCCTAACTATGTTCCATTACCTGCTGATGTCAAGGAAAGGTTGTGTTCTGATCAATGCATTCAACAAGTAGAACATTATCGAACTCATTCATTTAAAATCGGTGACAAATTAAGCAAACATGAGAAAATTCATGAACAACTTAAAATTGATCACAAAATTGCTGATGAGAAGATTTTGTCACTTAAAGAATCATGGAACAAAACTTTAAAAGAACTGGAACTTGTAACCAAACAACTTGAAGATATGACAAAGAATTTTGAACAAGAAAAAGTTGCTCATGCAGTCACGCAAGTTGAATTGACAAAAGTGAAAAGTTGCAAAACCATGGTAAAACAACTCGTAAGTGAAAGAGGTAACAAAACCAAAACCGGGTTGGGTTTTACTCATGAACCGATGCCAAATTCAATCACTCAAACCTTACCGGAAAACTTTAATGAATTTGATCATTCACCTGAAAATGAACGTAAATTCTTAGAAATTCAAAGAAGTAAATCCGAGTCCGAAGGATCTGAGGTGTTGATTGAAAGTTTGAGAGAAGAAGATGGTATGACAACTGAAGCTGATGATGAAGCAAGCAACAAATCTGAAAACAAATTGGAGCCTGTTCTTATCCAACTTGTTGAGTATCCAAAGCTTAATCCCGAACCAGAAAAACCGGTGAAGGAAGAAGGTGAATATTCAGGTTTCAACGATCCTGAGTACATCAAGTGGAAGAAAGAACAAAAGGCACAAGTTGCTGCTCAGTTGATCAAGAAGCAAGAAGTGAAAAAGACTGAAGTTTCGAATGCAAAGAAGCAGAAATCGAAAATAATGAACAATCAATCTGAAATGAAACAGTCAAAAGGCAAAAGTGTCTTAAAATCAAATGATAACAAAGTTCAAAGTGTTAAAACTGACAAACCTGTCAAGAAAGTGTCAAAAGGTAAGAAAATCAAGTTTGTGTCTGCAGGAACGTTTGATTTGAACGGATCTTATGGTAAACCAATTAATTCTCCAATCAAATCTAACTCTGGTCTGAAAACAGGTTCAGGTCCTAAGTCTTCCGCTGTCAATGATAAGAGAATTGAAAACAAAAAGGTAACCAAACAGAACAGTTTAAAATCGAACCAAAGTCCCATGCAATCAAAATCTCAAACCAAGTCTCCACAAAAGAATGTTAATCTAAAACCGAACAACCATGATAATGAATCACGTTTTGGTTCAACATCAAAAGTTAACAATCGGCTCTTTAGGATTAGCAAGAAATATTGTGAGAACTGTGATCGTTATAACCATACTACTGCTGAATGTTTCTTTAACAGGTACTGCAGTTTCTGTGACAAAAGAAACCATTCTTCAGAAGAATGTTATTATAACAAGTTTTGTGATATTTGTGAAAGAAGAAACCATGACACAAAGGATTGTTTCTTTCGATCAAACTCAACAAGAGAAATGACTCCGTTTTCAAATTTTAACAAAAATCATTCATTTGGTTTTCAAAATATGAGTCAAAGTCATTCTCCAGTTTTGAGAAATTTTAATCGAAACAATTCTGTTTCTAACTTTTCAAGAAATGTGCAGGTTAACAATTTTAAACCAAGAGCTTTAATGGTAAGAAATCAAAAGTTTGAAAATAACCTTGATCCTAAGCTAGAGGAAAGGTTTAGTGCTTTGAGGAGAAAGCAATTATTGAACGCCAATGGGCGAAACAACAGTTATCAGCATCAAAATCTTTTGAATGAAACAAATTTTCAAAATGTTCAATATCAACAAGTTACCATTGCTGATAGATTCGGAAAACCCAAGACCGTGTGGGCCTGGGTTGACCAAACTAACTAAGAAATTGTTGAAATGCAGGTACGCCCAAGAAGACCTATCAACTCGTGGTTCGTTGATAGTGGGTGTAGCCGGCATATGACAGGCAACCATGCCTTGCTTCAGGATTTCAAGCTGAAAAATGGTACACACGTTGCATTTGGAGGTGATGCGGGTGGTAAAATCACAGGAGAAGGAACCGTATCCAATGGGGTCATTAGTTTTGATAAAGTCAACTACTGTGCACAGTTGAACTTTAACTTACTAAGTGTATCTCAAATTTGTGATAAATCTTATTCAACTTTATTTGATGATTCTTTCTGTTATATTCTTAAACCAGGTTTCAAGATTGACAATGAGTGGGTAGTGGTGAAAGCTCCAAGAGATCGTGATGTATACAAGCTTGATATGTCGCAGATTGACGCTGAAACCGAAACTACTTGTCTCATTGCACATGCTTCAAATGATGAGAGTCAGCTTTGGCATAGACGGCTGGGCCATTCAAATTTCAGAAACATGAATCGTTTGGTGACTGGAAATCACGCTGTGGGAATCCCATCGAAGAAATTCTCTACAACTGATCTCTGTCCAGCATGTTTGAAAGGAAAACAACACCGAATGTCTTTTAAGTCCAAGCTAGAAAACTCCATTTCAAAACCTTTGCAGATGCTACATATGGATCTTTTCGGACCAACAAATGTGCAAAGCATCGGAAAGAAGTCTTATTGTTTTGTCATTATTGACGATTTCACTAGATTTTCTTGGGTTTATTTCTTGCATGCTAAATCTGAAACTGCTGAGTTATTAAAAGAATTTATCATCAAAGTTGAAAATCAGTTGGATTGTAAAGTGAAAGTTTTAAGAAGTGATAATGGAACTGAATTCAAAAACGCTAATGTTGATTTGTTTTGTGCAGAAAAAGGAATTGCGCGTCAGTATAGTGCTCCAAGAACGCCTCAACAGAATGGGGTTGCGGAACGGAAAAACCGGACACTGATTGAAGCAGCAAGATCCATGCTCGCAGATGCCAAAATCCCTATCACATTCTGGGATGAAGCTATTGCTACTGCGTGTTTTGTACAAAACAGGACATTATTAGTGCAAGATAAACAGAAAACATCTTATGAGTTGTTATTTGGAAGAAAGCCGAATATTTCTTATTTGAAAGCATTTGGTTGTCCCGTAACGGTTCTAAATTTAAATGATCATCTCGGGAAATTTGAGTCAAAATCTGACGATGGATTTTTCCTAGGATATTCGTCTGTTTCTAAAGCTTATCGGGTTTTTAATAGCAAAACAAATACTGTTATTGAAACTATTAACGTAAAGTTTTTAGAAAATTCGTTTCCGTCAGTGGCGCATGGTCCCGAATGGTTATTTGATTTAGATGCGTTATCAAAATCTTTCAATTCTAACTTATTTGATTTTTCAGGAAAAGCAAGGAAAGAATCAGGTGACTTAGGATGCTTTAGTGACGATTCTGATAATGACGAGGATGGAAATCTCAACTCTGAATATCCGTTCATGTCATTTCATAATCCTGATCATGTCAAATCCAGTCAAGCTCCGGGTCCTTCTGGTTCTCATGAAGATCAAGAATCGAACAATCTTGAAGAAAATGTGCATACGCAAATGTCTCCTAATGATGGTGGATCTGTTCAGAATCAACCATCATCAGATCCGAATGTTGAAGTTATTCCAGAATCATTTGATTACTTCATCAATTCACCAGATCAAGTCCCGAATTTCACACCGCATACTTCGACCATACTACAAGATCTACCAAATCTGAATACTTCTAATCTAGAGACTCAAGTGCAAGGAGGTGATATTCCTATTCATCGAATTCACAAGAAACATCCTGTCTCTCAGATTATTGGGCCGTTGAATCAGAGAACTACAAGAAGTCAGACTGAACAAGCAAATGTTTGTCTTTACTCGTGTTTTCTATCTCAAGTGGTGCCAAAGAACATTTCAGAGGCGTTGCAAGATAACAGTTGGATTGAAGCCATGCAAGAGGAATTACTTCAGTTTCGCAAACAAGAAGTTTGGAAACTTGTGGACTTACCTGAAGGAGAGAATGCAATAGGTACAAGATGGTTGTACAAAAACAAGCCAGACGAACGTGGCATTGTGGTAAGAAACAAAGCAAGACTGATTGCACAGGGATATACTCAGGAAGAAGGAATTGATTACGAAGAGGTGTTTGCTCCGGTCGCAAGACTTGAAGCCATACACGTTTTTCTTGCATATGCTTCCTTCATGAAGTTTAAAGTATTCCAAATGGACGTTAAAGGTGCTTTTCTGTACGGACCAATTACAGATGACGTATATGTCAGACAACCTCCGGGTTTTGAAGATCCTGACTATCCTCATCGTGTATACAAGTTGAGTAAAGCTCTTTACGGTCTACATCAAGCTCCTAGAATCTGGTTTATTGTGTATTTTCCTTAAACTTGTATTTTGTTGTTATAAGCATGTAGTGTGTGTGTGTGAGGAGAGAGGCTAGATCACTTTTACACTGTTAGAGAGAGAATTAACTGTGTGTGATTTTGTTTCTCCTGCACTAGTGCTACGAATTGCTTTGATCATCAATATACAAAGAGAATTATTAGTATGAATTGTGTTTGTGATTGAATCGTTTGTTTGTGCGTTTTATTCTGATCATTTGAGTGATATTAACGATCCAATTGAACCTATCAACTATTGAGCACAAGTTTTAGTGGTTTTGTACTAAACTGTTGAGTACAAGCTTATTTAAATAATGGGTTTGTTTGAAAGCTTCCGCTAAACTTTGAATACTTACATTTCTATACCCTGAGTTTTGGGTTAATGTCTAAGTTAAACTTTTATTTAAAACGTTGAGTCAGTGTTACTGTAACTAATGGCTTGAGATCCTGGTATGTCACACGCCTAACGGATACCCCGTTTGTGGAAAATTGAGGGTGTGACAGATTAGTATCAGAGCCATAAGTTATAGGGAACTAGCATTTCACTGCATATAGTCTATAACTAGGCATTGCATTAGTTACACTCACACTGCACATTAGTTACATTAGATTGGACTTATACGTGTTCTTATACGTGATACCTTATACATGATTCCTTAGGCAGATTTCCTTATACTATCTTAGTATGCCTTACCCGTAGACCTGATTTCGAATCTTGATTTTGATTCTCATTCCCATCTTATTACGGATTCATTTTCGGGATTCGAGAGCGTCGTTTGAAGTTTATCGCTACCCGATGGGCCATGATCAAACCGTCCTTATCTGAACAATCAAACTCTATATTCCTTGGGTGTTTAAAGAGTGATGAATCAAGGGAATATGCTACCCCCGGTTGCTCTGCTGGTGCTTAACCAGTTATTTAAACTTTTAAACCTTCTCCATATTGTCACGCTTACCTTATTTTGTCAATTCGGTGTTTTTGCACTCATGAAAACTATTGATTCGAAGTGGCATCTCGTGGAGATTGATACTGATGGTATTCTCGTTCTACACAAAGACTACGTTTGAATACTAACACAAACACAACCTACAGTTTGTAAATAAGCAAGTATTATATGAATACCATACCTCTCTTATACATCCTATATTTGGAATAATATAAATTATCTTTTAAATAATCACAAAACAATAAGCATGATAAAACTTAAGATTAAAGCCCATGATGGGAGACAAACTAGGGTAATTGTGTAAGGTAAATTGACGATTACGGGTGCGCAACGTAATGGTGAATTTACAGGTACACGATGATCCTGGCAAAACCTGTCATGTGGTTTACAACCAAAACCCATAAGTGAAGAACCAAACAACGCAGTTTCACCTGAAACAAAACTCCATCTCTAAGTAACATACTGGTATCAAGTTTATCATTGTGTAGTAAACAGTTGTAATACCACCTTCCAATATAAACATCTACCATACTAATGCCAGAAACTCATGATACAATGGAATGCCTTAAATTTTGGTCAGTATTTTATGACCTTTTACCCAACGCCGGTAACAACGTAATATCATGGTTTCCTCAATCTAGCATTAAACAAATCTTGTAATAGTAAGGGTTACTAGGAGGAGCCTATAAAACTACGGGTTATTTGGAAAACTCCTTCCTGTTAGAATTAACCAACCACATAATATCTCACATTCATGATCAGTCCTCGTGAATGTTATTGCTGTCACTGTTTGCATCTCCACTGTTGTAAACCATGCTTTGGATCTAAAACTTTATTTATCCATCAAGAGCATTTGAATTCATCAACATTATCTATATTCAGTACATTGGAAAATATATTCAAATTTCTCTACCAAGTAATTTGCGTAACAGTAACTCAACTTAAGTGTTATTAATGTGGCGAGTCTATAATCAATTATCTTCGAACTTCTTACAGGCGCGTGTTTCCTATGAACCAAGGATTTTCACTATAGATCTAGACACTTATAACTTTCAGATTTCCATTGTTCATAGTGTTAACAAAAACTAAGTGATTTTATAACTGACCCCCGGATATATAAAGTTGAATATTTTCCACGACCTAAAAAAAAAAAATTCACATGATGAATAAAACTGTCCACAATAAACAATTGATACCAACTAGTGTTATGCGTGAGCTTCATCTCATAAAGTTCAGAATAACAATCTCTTATTTCGTTCATCCCAATATACATTATATCTGCTGAGAAATATAATAATTGATGTTCTCATTGTCATTTGACACTTCAATCGTGCAACATCTTCCTTTCAAAGCTTATGTTAATTTAAGAGATCCACCTTGTATGTAATTAACGGCCTTGACCAAAACTATCTAAAGAGTGATGTAAACAATTGTTACCTAAGCGTTCCAAACCATGAAAATCTTAATAGAGGAAACTGTCTGTTTAAAGAAATTAGTTAAACTACACAATCCAAGTAATGAGATAACACGACGTCCTTATCTAACCCGTTAGCAAACCAGACTATTATCTCTCACTATCCCTTAAACACCCTAAATGGCGTATTTAAACGCTATCACTCAATGAAGCTTGATATCAGAATCCTTTATCCCATATTTTAAAAGGAATATTGTTAAAATCTCCTAAAAACACCTACACAATTGAATTAATCTCCTATTCGAATAGAAAAGATAAGATTCTAGAAATTCATATGTGAGAAAATGCTTAGCGTATCATATCATACCCCCCCTGCACACTTCTAACCGTAACACGCAGATTTTCATCAACGTGGAAAACCCATTCTACTCCAAATGATTTAAAACAACACATGTAACAACAATACTTTATTTTAACACCACTTCAGTTCGTGAACTGTAATAACATATTATCTTATGTCATATAACCACTTGTCCTCTCGATCATAACAAAAATCTCATAATCATCGAAGATAGAAATACTTGTAAAACTTCCTGAAAATTTTGCTGAAAACATGTACTTCCGAACACAAAAAAAAATAAAAAAATTCATTCTTCATCTGTTTTTAGAATGTCTATGACATCCTTGATGACCGCGATTTGATAACACTCCTTTATAAAGTAGAGTACCTACACACGGTTGGGTCAATTTAATGATCTCTAAACAACTTGAATAGCAACACCTCTTTAATATAGACTCTTTAGTTAAGTCTCGATCCTTAAAAATCTAAATAACAACTCGAAGCTCTGTGATCTAAAATTTTTGAAAAATTCTGCATACAAATCGTTGTTTATAAATCTTAAGAGTGGACTCCAAAGAAACTTTTGAATCTCTTCAAACCCGCGACACATTAGACCAGTTGAAATCTTCCAATTGGTTAATCTAGATGGTTTAAACCTAATGAAGTGGCCACCTAATGAAACACAAATACAATCATTCTTAGCTATTAAAGTAACAACGTCTAACACCGAAGGTACGATTTAATTTTCGGGACGAAAATTCTTTTAACAAGGGGATGATGTGACAAACCGAAATTTTCTTTTATTCTTTTGTTCATTCAGTTGCAGACTACTAATGACGGTGCGTAATTTTCGGGACGAAAATTCTTCTAACAAGGGGATGATGTGACAACCCGCAATATCCCGGTTAACACAGTTAATTATCTTTCATCTAGTCTGTTAAATTACAAAGTTTGGGTTCTTTTTGTAATTTACTAAACCTAGATTATTAACTTTAAAACCAAGTTTAATAACCTACCATAGTTTAAGGGGGCAAAGTATAAAATTGTTAATAATTAACCCAACCCTAAATAACCCCCCCTGTCGTCTTCTTGTTCTTGGCTGGAAAGAAACACACGCACAACACAACAATCCCTGTGCTCGATCTTCCATCTCCCTATCGACCGATCAGCAAGCCAAACCCCCTGGTTGTCATCGTCTTCTAGACGCACACGTACGACATCAGGCTCTCTATCTCCCTCTCGTCTCTCTGCCAAAGAAGTAGCAGCAGCCGTTGCTGCATTTCCGGCGACCCGCAACAAAACTCCGACCAACGCAATCGTTTTCACCATCGCTATATTCTTCATCTCCATCATCGTAACATTAGGTACGTTCAGTTTGTTGTGTTATTGATTGGTTCAGTTTGGGTTTTGTTTCAGTTCGGGAATACGGTTGTTATGTGCTCCAATGTTTGTAATTGTGTTGATGATGATTATATTATAGGCGATGGCAATGAATATGTTGTGTACGGTGGTTCTAGTCGTAACAGCTTTGTTGTGTGGGATGGTAATGTTTATAGGTGTTGTATATAATGTATTGTATGTATGTATTACATGGTATGTGGTGTGTATGAATGTGTATATATGTATATATGAACATGAGGCTGAGCGTGTGAGGTATGTGCAGTAGCAGCAGCGTAGTAGATATACATGTATATCTCGTCGCATGTGTGGATATATATATATATATATATATATATATATATATATGTAATTGTGTGATACACGTATATTGTATGGCTATGTGTAGTATGATTTGGCATGTTTAGAGATGTAAGAGTAGTTCACTCTTGTATGATTTCATAGTAACTATGTGGCGTGAAATACAACTATAAGTATTACATGGGTCATGAAATGTTAATGTGAGTCGAATCAGACTCAGTGATAGGATACATGATCTGGGTTGCATGGCTATGTGTGTATACGTGTATATGAAATTGTATAAGTAGCTAAAAGTTAGTATCTTATTAAGCAGGTCATAGGGCGGCTTAATCTCTACGTTGTGTTGTTTTGATGTGCACTTCAAAGGTGAGTCTCTTTGCCCGCTTTTAAATCCTTTCGGGGAGAAAACATACAAACTATTTTATACGGCCTTGGGCTGCATTTTTATACCTTCGGGTAGGGCCTTCGGGCAAGATTCTATACGGCCTTGGGCTGCGTTTTATGCCTTCGGGCAGGGCCTTCGGGCAACTAGTTTGATGGCAGTAAGGCACAACACAACGTTCAGTTTAATCTCAACGTGCTCATGTAGTAAGCGAGGTGGTCTTGCAAACCAGCAATAGCAAATAAAATTTATCAGTTAAACTGTTTTGATATTTAAATACTTTTGTTAAATATCTCATTGAGCTCACCAACCATGTGCTGACCATTTTCAGTATGTTTTCTCAGGTGGCTAGGAGCTGTGCACGTAGGACATATCATGCATGAGTCGTTTTACTTTGTTTTGAACTTTTATTTACCTTGTAGTTTTATGAAAACAATTACCGGTTTTGTGCTAGACTATTGAGCACAGGTTTTAGCTCGGTATTATGCTAGACTATTGAGCACAAGTTTTATATTGGTATCGTGCTAGACTATTGAGCACAAGTTTTAGTGGTTTTGTACTAAACTGTTGAGTACAAGTTTATTTAAATAATGGGTTTGTTTGAAAGCTTCCGCTAAACTTTGAATACTTACTGTTGGTCCATCTAGATCGAGATTTCAGTGCTATAATGATATGTAATACAATGAAACACACTTGATTCAACCAAACAAAGTCCAATATTACTCAACAACCAATAACAAGATCAAAACCACACAACAAGAGGTAAATAAGCTACAAAGATGAATAATGTAAGCTCCTAGCACCTCCAGATAACACACACACAATTTTTGGGTTTGGATAAGAAATTGCCCAAAAGTTGTCATTGCCATGAGAAAACATTACAATATATATCAGCTATAGGTTCGCTGATAGATTCGCTGTCAGTGAATCTATCAAGCGAACCAGATAGGTTCGCCGGGAACAATTAGGTTCGCCCGGTCGACAAAACAGAACAATAAACAGAAAACTATTCTATGCTACCGGCGAATCTGTAGATTCGCCCGTAGGTTCGCTATACCAAAAACTATAAAATATATAACAAAAGTTATAACACCGACATGCCTGTGAGTCCGACCTATACATGACTATCAATACTCCCCCTAGGTTGGACCTCACCCGGGGAAGTCTTCTGTTTTAGCTCCGCCTTTTTCGGCTTCAAAAATTTTCAATGTACGCTCCTGCCCTTGATTCAATCCCGGCCAAAGGATTTGTCATGTCTTCTGATCCGGCCTTATCATCTTCACTAAACACCAACAATGACTCCACAAACTCAGCTTCGGTATCGACAATATCAGGCACATCAAGATCAATAGTTTCCGCCTGAATGTTTTCTGTATGCTCCTCACCAATCACATCCTCAACAACCTCAACAGGTTTTTCAAACCTCTTCTCAATAGTTTGATCAAGCTGTTTGGACAAGTCATCAATATCCATTCGCTGTTCATCAACCATCCTCAGTCTTTCATTTACTTTCTTCAATTCAGCACGTACACCCTGGGCTTTGTTAGCGACTTTCACGAATAAATTTGCTTCAGCCCTCGTATCGACTCCAGCCCCGTGCTTAATACTGTTCTCACACAATACCTTTAAATCCTCATCGCAAAATGAGAAGACCTCCATTGGATCAAACAGACGTATTTCTGGACGGTCATCTCCTTTGAGTCTGATGATTGCCTCACCCGTAGTGTTATCATAGAACCATTTGTGAAAATCTTGTAATCTGGGTGGCTGCGAATCCGGAACCCTAACCCGCGTCATGATCTTTGGAGCTTCAATATTTAAAACAACTTTTCCTTTCCAAGAAACCCAATGCCTATCCTTCTTCTGCCTCATTCTCTTTGGTTTCTGATATCCGAAATCAACAAAGTTATTCTCCGCAGCCCTCCTGATTGTAACTTCAAATGCACACGCCCTTCCACTATCCTCCTTTCCCAACAGAGGTAGTTCAGCTAACCTACGTAGATCCCACCTTGGCAATGTGGCGAAATGCTTCCTGTTCTTGATATAACAGATATCACCACCCCTTCATTTAATCATATATGAATCGACAAGAGAGTTATACTTCCACGCAATCACTTGCCTATCCAGTTGTGAAGTGTTTGGCTCGTCAAGATGTTGAAAGATTGGCACTTCTGGAATGACCTCTTCATCCTTTCTAAACCACTCTGATTTATCTAAGTCAATGTGCTCAAACTGATAAGCCACATTCTTCTCTCCAACATTGTATTTCTCCGGCTCATCTTCCAAATCCTCCTCACTATCAATATCTGCCACAACCTCTGGCCCAGCAAATTCATCTAAGTCAATACCCATATCCTCATCGAACAATTCTTCAGCAGTTTTACTCTATCCTTATCCCCAAACTCAGATTGCATTAACGGATACTTTACAGCATCCGTTAAGCCATTTATTTCCTCCTCTGTCATTGCAGGATCCGATCCATCCTTCTCCTTCGGACTGTTCAGCTCCTTGAATATCCTTACCATCAAGCATTGTTGATCCCTTATCATTCGACCCATTTCAGAAATAACCGTTGATTTCTCTGCATCCTTCGTTTCCAGATCATCATATCTACTCTTCAGATCCACTATCTCAGACTTTAGACTCATTATTTCATCCTTCAACTCACTAACCGATTCAGCAGATGTACCCGGAACATCGTGTTTCGCTTTCTTTGCAGCTTTAGTGGGTGCATCTGATTTCCTCTTCGTCCTTTTCTCCCTAACCGTATCAATCTCAGCTTGTATCTCATCTATTTCCCGATCTAAGTCATAATCCTTGTCTTTAGCATACGACTTCGTTTTCTTTAACCTCTTCTCAACAACCTCTATATTTTCACCACCCCGTTTTCTCTCATTCTCCATTAATCTCTGAATATGTACCCATCTGTCAGCTGGGTACATATTTTCCCACAGATACGAAATTCTACCAACGCAATCTGAACGTGCCGATTTACAGTCCCCAAAAATCCTCGAATGCATATCCCATATCTTCAGCACATCACCAACAACGGGCAGATTTGGCAGTTTATCATTAAGAATCATCTGGATAAATCTGGGATACATCAACCATTTGTTCCCCTTCGTAGCATGAATGTTTTCGAGCATGTAGTTGTAGATGAGCTTTGCTAGATTTGCCTTCTGCCCTCGACAAAACAAAACCATGGCCCGAGCCCAGTCTAAATTCAACCCATCGGTTCCACCTTTCCTATGATCAAGGCACATAATAAAAACGTGTGCTATATATCTCCATTCCTTGATCAAATAGGATTTAACGAATTCCATCTTCTTCTCACCGGGCATTGGACCCTTATAACCAGCGGTCCGAAAAGCACCATATACTTCTTCTGCCGTCATTTTTACTTCATCACCAACATCATCCTCTAACCTCAAAACCCTTGCCACATCAGCTTCAGTAAACTCCAAATCAAATCCATTAACTTTGGCACAAATCCTTGATGGTTGCACATAAACATTCATCACCGCTGTTCTCCAGAAATCTCGAACATGTAGCTCGTATACAGTCGGTAAATGAGAAATGGCATGATGAATGTGAGAAGATTTCAGCCACCTGATACAATCTTTATAACCAACTGTCTTCTCATGATTTTCGTCCAACAAAGCACACATATTGTGCTTCCTTTCAAAGAATAAAGTGGACATCGTGCCTGAAATACAAACGGAAATTGATCAGAAACGTAAGTTTTGAAAACAGTTAATAGATTCGCTGGAATGAACAGGTTCGCTGCAGGGGTGAACCTGAGATTTGGCATCAGAACCTATAAATTCGCTGACATGAAACATCAGTCATTTGGTCGAGCGAATGTATAGGTTCGCTAGAAACAACCGGGCGAATCTATGCTGATGCACGGGCGGCATAACAGCATAGGTTCGCTCAAAGTTTTGAACTTTCGTTCAGATTCGCCAGACGAACACATAGGTTCGCTGAAACCCTAGTTTTTGAAAAACGGCCAAATAACAGTCTAAAAAACTATAATCATACAAACAAAGCAACAATCAAGCAATATAATCATGAAACAAGCACGTATTGATAGACTTTAAAGCACATAATCAGTTGTTTTTTTTTAAACATAATCACAGAATCAAAATGGGTCGATTGGATTATCAGCGATTAGGAACAGATTAATGGGTAAAAATGATGTTAAAAGTGGAAGTAATTCATACCAGTTGCAAACAAGACAATTTAATATGAAAAAGATCGGTCGTGAGTGAGAATCGAACGCTTGAAAAATTTGAAAGAGATACGGCTACAGTAATAGTGACAGCGAACTTGTGAAAGGTTTCGCTGACAACATATATATATATACAGTCACAGGTTCGCTGTCAGGATCACCAGCGAACTTTAGATTCGCCCGAGACCAAAGGTCAAAAGGAGACACGGCGACATGAAGAAGTTCCAGGCGAACCTGTAGATTCGCTAGTAGATTCGCTGGGACCCAAAACAAGAAAAAATAAAATAAAATAAAATATTTTTGGTTTTTCTCAAATTTAAAATCCTTTGCAAATCCATGAAAACGCCCCACGATTTCAACGTTCCTAAAAATAAAAGCATTAAATGAAATATAAGGATATAAAAAGAAAAATAAAAATAAAATAAAGTGAAAGAAAGAAAAAGCTAGAAAATAAAACTAAAGAAGGATATATATATTTTTCATGACGTTTTTCGAGTAGAATCCGGAAAATCATAGATTGGCGGGATTGCAGATATGTTTGTCCATTTAAATCCATGTCTTAGTTCTTTCAACAAGAGATCAGCAGCTTCTTTTATCATGTTTTTGGTTTGATTGAAGAAGCTCAGACAACTCGGTCCCCACAGACATCTAGGTAAAAAGAACAAGTTCTGTCATCAGGATATATCTGAGCAATATGATTGACTTTGCTTGAATTTCGAGGATCAAATCTTGAATATTGATCAAAGCATGAGCTTCTTTTGACACTTGTGCAATTTTGCATCTTTTTGTGAGTGGAGCTTGTCAGCAATGATTCTTTTGAACACATTGCGACTTATTATTTGGGAAACTCAAATAGTTTAGATCTCCAGGTCTATACCGACGTATAACAGAGGAGATAAACATTTGAGCATGCTCGGTTAGGGGTGTTCATTCGAATCGAATGCGAATTGGGCGAATTAGGCGAATCGAATTGGTCGAATTAGAACTTTTAAAAACTGTATTCGTATTCGATCCACATTCGAATAAAAATCTATGTATTCGATTCGATTAAGTTATTCGAATTCGAATCGAATTCGAATAGATTCGAATGTATTCGCTTTAAAAAAAATATAAATAAACAAACACATCAAGTAACAATACAAATGTAGCACCAACATAACATAAGTGTACAACATTACCCAAACAATGTGCAAAACATTACCCAAATAATATGCAAAATACTAACACATCAACAAGTCTAAAACATGTTAACAAAAGGTCTAAAACTGGATAATCAAACACAAAAAAGACTATAAACAAGTTTAAAACCTGTAGAAACAACAATTAAGCAGTTGCCATAACACAAAATCATGTTCACATGCAGAAACAACAATTAAGATTGGGTAATGGGTTGGATTTGGGTATTTTAAGTTTACTTTAAGCCCACTAAATCATATTCATATATAGATAATTAATTAGATATATTAAAAATATATATTAAAAAATATATAAATTTCTTATTCGAATTGGGCGAATCGAATGCGAATACAGAAAATCATATTCGTATTCGATCCACATTCGACAAAATTATTCGAATCGAATGCGAATCGAATTCGAATGACTGAAAGTCGATTTCGAATGGCCTTAATCGAATTCGATTCGAATCGAATTTCGAATAATTCGAATGGTATTCGAATAATGCACACCCCTATGCTCGGTGAATCTTCAGGTCAATACTTCCGTATAGCAGAGAAGATCCACCAACTCCAGGTCAATACTTCCGTATAGCAGAGGAGTTAAGCCCTTTGACTCAATACATTCTAAGGAGTTAGCAAGTAACTCACTCAGAGGTTTTTCTGAAGAGCAACACTAGCAGCTTTTTACTTGTTTTGCTAACTAGAAACTCAATTCAGGACTAGGGTGAGGGTGATTTGGGATGTTTAGGGAAATCAAAGCAAAGATTTGACGCTCTCAACCCATTTTTGACAGAACCTGTAACTTTGTGCAATCCAATCATGTCAAGGGGATAATCCTTGTTGCCTAGTTCTTGAACGTTATGTTTGGCTGCACAATCGCTGTTTACTTTGTTTTCGGGCTGAGCCTATCTAACGTATCCCAAACACAATACTTCTGACCTCCTTCAACGTCTCTTCAACATCAATCAAAACGGGGATCCTGAAATAACAAAATTTGAAAAACTATAAGTAGTTAATCTTTAATATCTCCCCCAAAATTTCTATATTATAGCTATCTAATAAGAAATTTTTGTTTTTCGGATTTTCTTAATATATATGTAAAATAAAGAAGAGAAAATAAAAAGAAATAAAATAAAATAAAATAAAAGTAAAGTAAAGGAGCGAAGAAATGAGTGACCCACGGATTTTCAAGGAAGAAAATGAGAAAGTTATTTACATGTTTACAAAGCCAATGCACATAGATAAAGGTTTTCAAAAAGATATCAGTCCCAACATAGAGATCAGTTCATAAAAACGTGGTTTGTCAAAGGTTTTTGTGAAAAGATCAGCTTTTTGCTTTCGAGTTTCAATAGGAATAATATCAATGAATCCCTTTTCCTGTGCGTCTCTGATGGCGTGAATTCTTGTTTCGATGTGCTTGGTGCGAGTGTGATGAATAGGATTCTTGGCAATTCCAACAGCAGCTTCATTATCACAAAAGAGTGGCGTATGAAGAAAGTTGATGCCATAATCCATCATCTGATGCTGGATCCAGAGCACTTGGCAACAGCAGCTTGAAGCAGCAATATATTCGGCTTCTCCTATGGACAGAGAGACGGTTGTTTGCTTCTTGCTTTGCATGGAAACAAGACATTCGCCAAGATATTGACATCCGCCAGTGACTGGTTTTCGGTTTATCCTGCAACCAGCATGATCACTATCAGAAAAAGCATGTAAATCAAAGTTCCCACCTTTTGGGTACCAAAGTCCCAAACGAGAGGAACCCTAAGGTAACGAAAAATGCGTTTAACAGCTTTCTCATGTGATTCTTTTGGATTGGCCTGGAAACGAGCACAGTAGCACACAGCAAATGTAATATCTGGTCGGCTGGCATTCAGATACACGAGAGATCCAATCATCGAGCGGTACCGATGAGCATCCACATGATTCCCATTATCATCAGAAGTAAGGCATGTTTGAGCGGTGAAGGGAGTCAGTTCCGGAGAAGAATCGTCCATGCCAAACTGTGTGAGGATCTCTTTGATATATTTCTCTTGGTGGATAAGAATTCCATCAGGCTTTTGTTCCACTTGCAGCCCCAAGAAGAAACACATCTCCCCCATAATTGTCATTTCAAAGCGATCCATCATCACTTTTTCAAACTCTCTACACAACCCCTCATTTGTCGAACCAAAGATTATATCATCAACATACACTTGAACAATCAGCAGCTCACCATTCACCTCCTTCTTGAACAATGTCATATCTATAGTCCCACGAGAGAAACCTTTGCTGAGAAGATACTGTGTCAGAGTTTCATACCAGATACGTGGAGCTTGATGCAACCCATACAACGATTTATCAAGCTTGTACACCTTTGAAGGAAAATCTGGATCCTCGAAACCCGGTGGTTGACATAAGTAGATCTCCTCATCGATATCTCCATATAGAAATGCACATTTTACGTCCATCTGATAGACTTTAAAGTATTTGTTAGCAGCATGAGCAAGAAAGATTCTAATGGCTTCAAGGCGAGCAACTGGAGCAAAAACTTCAGTGTAATCAATCCCCTCCTCTTGAGCAAATCCTTAGACAACCAATCTCGCCTTGTTTCTGATAACAACACCGCGATCATCTGGCTTGTTTCGGAAAACCCATTTAGTGCCGATGGGACACTTATTAGGAGGAAGATCGACAAGTTCCCAAACTTTAAGCTTCCTAAATTGTTGTAATTCCATTTGCATGGCATCAACCCAACTAGGATCTTCAAGTGCTTGTTTATAATTCTTCGGAACAACTTGAGATAAGAAGGCAGCATAGAGACACTCATTAATCAAGCCACTCTGACTCCGAGTTCGCACACCATCAGTAATCGATCCTATGATATAATCATGAGGATGATCTTTCAAAGTTTTGAAGTTTGTGTTGAGGAGCAAAGGGTTGGTTTGGGATGAGGATGTTTGATTAGATGGTTGTGAAGGTATATTTGAAGTTGGAGGAATTGTATTAGTGGTAGATGTTGGAATGGAAGTGGATGATGATGGAGTATCTAATGGAGAAATTGGAACGGTTTGAGGTGGTGGAGGTAGAGGAATGTCAAATGAAGTGGGAGGTAATTGTGTAGTTGAAGGTTGTGGTGGTGATTGTGGGGGTGGATGGTTAATAATAGAAACTGATGTGTGAGGAATGATGTCATCATCGTCAGAGTCAGAAAGATTGAATGATTTGAAAACAGTGGTGGAATCATAAAACCATGCAGGTTCACAGCCAATGCTTGTAGTATTTGACTCTTGCCAGTCAACATAATAGGACTCTTGCACAATCCGCGTTCGTTTGTTGTACACACAATACGCCTTTTGTGTGTCCGAATATCCTACAAAGAAGCATTCATCTGAGACAGCACCAAACTTCGTTTTCTGATCTTGAGTATTCAGAAGAGTACAAGAGCAACCAAAGGGGCGCAGAAAGTCAATCAACGGCTTAATCCCACGAAACAGCTGGTATGATGTCTTCATCTTGTCTTTGACAATCAGTACCCGATTCAGAACATAAGCTGCACAATTGACTGTCTTTGCCCAGAAAATAATCGGAAGCTTTGACACAATCAGCATAGTTCTAGCAGCCTCCACGAGAGTTCGATTCTTCCTTTCAGCAAGACCTTTTTGTTGTGGCGTTTGTGCGGCGCTAAACTGTCTGAGAATACCCCGTTGTTCACAAAAAGAATTGAAGATGTGGTTTCTGAATTCAGTTCCATTGTCGCTTCTAATGGCTTGAACCTTCCGCTTTCCAAGAACCTCCGATTTGAGGAATCAACTTCATTAGCTCTTCAGCAGTCTCACTCTTGTTTGCCAGGAATCTCACCCAGGTGTACCTAGAGTAATCATCTGTGACAACCAAGCAATAAGATTTCTTAGCAATAGATTTGACACTTATTGGACCAAATAAATCAGTATGTAACAATTCGAGGGGTTGTGAGATTGAATTTTCAATTTTAAGTTTATGTGGCTTTTTGTGCTGCTTTCCTTTAGCACAAGCCATGCATTTCTCAACCACAGAAAAATTTTTAAGTGGTAAACCCCTGACCAAATTGTTCTTAACCAATTTATTTAGAATTTTAAAATTAATGTGCCCTAAACGTCTATGCCATTGAAAAGATTCAAAAGATGAAGCTTTAGATAGGAGACATGTCACGGTGGAAGTTGATTCTTTTGATCCCATATTCAGCATATATGTATCATTTCGTCTTGGAGCTCGCATGATCACCAATTCTTCAGGAATAGAAAACTCTGGCTTCAAGAACAAACATTCATTTGGAAGAAACAACACTAGGATATTCTTATCACAGATTTGTGATACGCTGAGAAGATTGAATGCCAGTTCAGGAACATAGTTGACGTCTTCCAAAGTTAGGGAACCATTCGAGACTTCTCCTTGACCAATCATTTTACCACCTTTCTTGTCTCCCGCAAAAGCAACGTATCCACCATTGATAATCCGATAGTTAGTCAGCAGGTCCTTCAACCCAGTCATATGTCTGGAACATCCACTGTCAATATGCCAATGACTATTTACAACGGCACTTGAATGTTCCTGACATATATTTAAAGATAGAAGTTAGACCTTTGAAATTGGCACCCAAGCCTTTGTGTACTTGGGTCGTGGAACAGAAGAAGAATTACAAAAGAAATTATTTACAAACGTGTTTAATCTTTTTCCAAAAGATTTTTGCCTTGAACTGTTTGTGACTAACTCAGGGCATTGCTTAACAGTATGATCAATATTTCCACATTTAAAGCAATGAGATTTCAAACCCACTTTGGAAACTTTATCAACAAGAATTTATCCATTTCAATTTCCTCATCACATTCAGACAATTGAGAATTGCAATCACTGTAAGAGTCATAAGGCTCTTTTGATTTACCTGCTGTGACTTTTACCTTTTCAGATTCAGATTTAGGTTTATCAATGTGATTCATGGATGCGAAAGATGATTCCCTTTCTTTAGGTTTTGAAATCCTCACAGGTGTGAAAGATGGAATTTGATGAGTAAAGAACTTTTGAAAGCAATTTGTTTTGGTTTGACTTTCAGAGACATGACCTGAAAGTTCATCTTTGTCATTCACACACTCATTTTCAATCACATCATCATTCAACACATTAGGGTTTGAAGTAGTGCACCCTAAATTACTATTAAAAATAAAATTGTCTGAATGTAACACATTACTAGAAACAAAATTAATTAATCTAACGTCTTCAACAGACTTCTTGGAATCAGAATTAGAACAATCATTACTGCTAAAACAACCAAGCCCAGTACTCCCACCATAAGCATAATCCTCTCTAACCTCTTTAAGATTTACTCCACTTAAACCTGCAATAGAGCTGTTAGTATCATTCTGTATAATCTCTTGTATCAACTCATTCGAAGGATGAGGAATAGGTGTTGGAGAGTAACAGAAGGTACTAGGTGGGGGATATGCATATGCTTCATTGTTAAGACCCAAACCTGTCTTAACTTTAGCCCCCCGTTGTTTCTTGCAGAGTTCCTCCCTTTTCATACTAGATATTGTCCATTGTTCCAATTTGTTTTTAAGTTTTCTGGTCTCAAATTCAGCGAGAGTAACTTGCTCAGTTAAGTAGTTTATTTCACAATTCTTTTCCAAAAGAGATCTTTTTAAATGTTCATTTTCTTTCAAAGCTTCTCTTAGTTTGACAAAATATTTTGATTCACTCACTTTAAGCTCTTTGTTAGTTCTCTTTAATTCGTTTTCATTTGACATTAACAATTTATTAGCTTTGTATATGCCAATTAAACGAATTTTGCATGCAGATGAACACATATCTTCAATAACTTCATAAGGAAGACCAATTACCAGTTTTTCTGCAGCAAGGGCACGATCGCACTGGCAGTAAGGAGTGTTCCTCTTGAATTCATCCACAGCATCAAGCCTCGCCTTCTCAATTATGGCTTCCAAGTTAAGCTTTGACTCTTCATCATTCTTCATCTCATTTACCGCAGCTTCACATACCAATCCCGAGTGATTTAGATGCCCTTGAACAATAGCATATGACTGATCTTCATCAGCTTTCTCCACTTTCCCTTCTTCATCTTTATCTTCATCATCCTCACACTTTAACTCAGCAGCTTCATCATAATTTCCATCATTTTCACCATAAAATTCTTTGAAAGGGTCAAAGCAATTTATATAGTTATCATCATTCTCAACAATCTCAGCAACCAAGGCATGATTAATTTCTTCCTTTGTTTCTTCAATTTCCGCACTCCAATCAAAATTGGTGAGCAGTGCAGTTTCATTCCTTGGTTTCACTTCCTCAAGTCGTTCTTGAATAGGAGCGGTTCTTGAATTTCCAGAATTCACGGGTTCAGTAACAATTGGTAAAGGACATTCCCTTTTGAAGTGACCCAATTGTTTGCAGTTGTAACATCTCAGCTTTCCTTTGTCATACCCGAGCTTGTTGTTCTGTCCATGATTCCCAAAACTTCTTCTACCTGTTCTCTCCATAAACCGTCTAGCACAAAGGGTAAGCATGGCCATTTGCCATTGGATGTCGGTTTCTTCAAGATCATCAGGATCCACCTGATACATATCCTCAACAGTTATCCCCTTTCCCTTTAATTCACCAGCGACAAGAGCTTCATAGCTATGAACAAACATTCCAAACAAAGCCATAGTGTCAGATGGAATCTGAGTGGTGACAGATGCATTTGAGCTTGAACCAACACTTGTAGATGCACCAACAGATTTAACAGACATAAGACTTGATGATCCTCCAGGTGCAGCATTGTAGATATGAGAGTTTGCAGCGGATGTAATAAGTGCAGCATTCTGAGAAGGAATATTTGGAACCATCATAGACTGATTGTATTCTCTTCTCTTCACATCAAGATCAAATGACTTCAGCTTGTTTATAACATCCATCAGCTTAAAGTCATGAAAGTTTCTTTCTTGTTTCAACAATTTGATCTGAAGACTCCACTGAGGAGGAAGTGAATCTAACAGCTTTGTGACTTGTTCATGATTTCCCAGCTTCTCATCATACTTTTTCAGGTTACTTGATACAGACAGAAATCGATTGGTAATATCAGTCAAACTTTCTTGCGAATACCCCACAAATGAATTGAACTCTTTCTCAGCTTGAGCCTTTCTATCCAACTTCAAATCCTCATTACCATCATAGAACTCGCACAACGCATCATACAAGCTTTTTGCAGTTGTGTGTTCAGCAAACCTGTTGTAAATATCCTGATGCAAACAAAGTATCAATGCTCCGAGTGCCTTTTTGTCATGATCAAGCAACTTGATGTCTCCTTCAGTAAAAGTACTCGGATCAGTGTTTATTGAAGTAACAGTTCCTTCAACTGTCTTTGGCACATGCGGACCATTTACAATTGACTCCCATTGATTATAGTCAGTGTAGTAGAAAAAAGCTTTCAGACACCTCTTCCAATCCTCAAAATTTTCACCACTAACAAGCCTCGGTGGCCTGTTTGGTTGAACACTATCCAGATCATTAATATTCAGAGTTGATGTAGTCATAATTTTAAACAGATTGTAGTTTCGCCCAATACAAACAGATTCGCTGGATTAGATTCGCCCAAGGAGCAGACAGATTCGCTCGCAGATTCGCTCAACAAACAAACATATTCGCTGGACAGCAGGCACAGTTTTGCCCAACAGATTCGCTGTAAGAACCAGGATTTGAGCCCAAATGATTTTGGCAGCAGTTTCGCTTGCACAATGAGCCAAACAAGTGAACTTTCATTCAATAAAATGCCAGATTCGCTAAACAGAAACACTGAATCACAGAACACAAGATTGTATTAGATTCGCTGGATGAACACCCAGATTCGCTGGATGAACAAATAGGTTCGCTGGGTTACGAGCAAAACAGTTTCAGTTCAAAAACGATCAGAACAGCTTCAAAACATAACCAGTTGTAGATCCGTTTGTTTCTAAAGCTTCCTATGACCAAATATGACAAATCCCAAGCAAAATACAACACAGAAACACACAAACCAGTTCAGAAATGAATCAAATAGTGTTTTGACACAAAAACCCCAAAAACATCACAAAAATCTCTAGGATCAAACAATCAAGAGCTGGCTCTGATACCATATTGTTCGTCCATCTAGATTGAGATTTCAGTGCTATAATGATATGTAATACAATGAAACACACTTGATTCAACCAAACAAAGTCCAATATTACTCAACAACCAATAACAAGATCAAAACCACACAACAAGAGGTAAATAAGCTACAAAGATGGATAACGTAAGCTCCTAGCACCTCCAGATAACACACACAATTTTTGGGTTTGGATAAGAAATTGCCCAAAAGTTGTCATTGCCATGAGAAAACATTACAATATATATATCAGCTATAGGTTCGCTGATAGATTCGCTGTCAGCGAATCTATCAAGCGAACCAGATAGCTTCGCCGGGCACAATTAGGTTCGCCCGGTCGACAAAACAGAACAATAAACAGAAAACTATTCTATGCTACGGGCGAATCTAATCTATAGATTCGCCCGTAGGTTCGCTATACCAAAAACTATAAAATATATAACAAAAGATATAACACCGACATGCCGGTGAGTCCGACCTATACATGACTATCACTTACATTTTTATACCCTGAGTTTTGGGTTAATGACTAAGTTAAACTTTTATTTAAAACGTTGAGTCAGTGTTACTGTAACTAATGGCTTGAGATCCTTGTATGTCACACGCCTAACGGATACCCCGTTTGTGGAAAATTGAGGGTGTGACAGTCCCTCTCTTGTCACCAGAATAGTGGAAACAAAGCATGCAAATTTTCTTGAAGATTTTAAGAAGAGTGGGAGCAATGAAGAACCTTATCATGATTTGCAGGAAGTACAAGAAGCAGGGGAGAAACATTTGTCGCTTACTATACTTTCGGTTATTCCTCTTGTACACGACGCTGCACAACACATCCCTGTAAGTATTCTCGTTCAATCTAATCCCATCATTGTTCCACAACAAACTCAGAGTCAAAAAATCCAGCACCAACTCGATAATGAACCCGATAATCCACCCAGGAGGTCATCTAGGCAAAGAAAACCTACTAACTATGATGATTATGAAACCTACCTAGGTGAAGCTGTCACTGAAGAGCTTATTGATCCTACCTCTTATCACGAAGCCATTACTAGTTATCAGTCTTCTGATTGGGAAAAAGCTATGATTGATGAGTTTGACTCCACAAAGAAAAATGATGTTTGGGATCTAGTAGAACTACCCAAAGGGGTCAAGCCCATAGGGTGTCAATGGATTTTCAAAATCAAACTAGAACCGAACCGAAAACTTAATCGCTTTAAAGCGATATTGGTTGCAAAAGGCTACGCTAAAAAAGTGGGAATTGACTATCATGAGACCTTTTCTCCTGTTCGTGAAAAGATTCTTTAAGGATCGTCATGGCGTTAGTGGCTCATTTTGATTTAGAGCTGCATCAAATGGATGTCAAAACTGCTTTCTTAAATGGTGACCTAAATGAAACTTGTTCATGAAGCAACTTGAAGGCTTTATTCTTGAGGGTAAAGAACACCTAGTCTGCAAGCTAAAGAAATCGATATACGGGTTGAAACAAGCATCATGACAATGGTACCTTAAGTTTGATGAAGCAATGAAGAAACAAGGTTTCGTAAAGTATCAAGTGGGTTAATGCACCTATCCCAAGATCAGTGGGAGCAACTTTACAATACTTGTCCTATACGTAGATGACATTCTATTGGCAAGTGATAACTTAGATATGTTGCATGAGTCAAAGCACTCACTTTCGCTTAAGTTTGACATGAAAGATCTCGGAGAAGCCTCTTATGTCATCGGCATCGACATACACCGAGCTAGACCTAATGGGATCTTAGGGTTATCTCAGAAGGCTTACATTGAGTGTGTTCTCAGGCATTACAACACACATCATAGCTTTCCCTATGTGGCTCCAGTAGTTAAGGGGGTGTTTTTGGCTCATTCCAATGCCCGAAAACAAAATTTCAGAAGGAGCAAATGAGAATAATACCTTATGCATCAGTAGTTGGTAGCCTTATGTATGCTCAGGTTTGCACTCATCCAAATATTGCTTATGTCACCGGCACGCGGGGCCGTTACCAAACTAATCCTGGCCTTGATCATTGGAAAACAGCCATGAAAGTCCTTTGATATCTCCAAGGGACGAAAGACTACAATCTGACTTACAGAAGAATTGATAATTTAGAAGTTCTGGTTACTCTGATTTCGACTTTGCTAAGTGCAAAGACGATAAGAAATCCATTCCTGGGTACATCTTTATGTTATGTTAGCAGGTGGATCTATCTCTTGGAAGATTCATAAGCAGCATTTAACATCAACATCCACTATGATGGCTAAATACATTGAAGTTTATAATGCTACATGCCACAGTATGTTGCTCAGAAACCTCATCACTGGACTCAAGATTGTTGATTCCATTTCTAGACCATTGAAGCTTTATTGTGATAACTCAGCTGCCATTAACTTCTCGAACAGTAACAGTACGACCGGGGCTGGATTATAGCTTGACACAAAGTACTTGTTCGTACGTGAACGAGTTGACTTTTGTATGCATATTAGCTTGACAAAACTCACTCTGCGAAGCTGACTTTTGTATGCATATTAGCTTGACAAGTTGGATGATGGAGCAAAGTAGATGACATGGATTGCAAGCTACTCATTATGAGAAGACTGACATCCATTTTAAGAAGACTTTTAAGACTTATTTCTTTTAAAGACAATTGTTAAATGTGTAATGGTCTGCAATGACGTACTTATGTTTTAAAACTCTCTCCGCTACAATGTTTTAAGTTAATGGATGTTTTAAATCTATTAATTTACGTTGTGCATTACCATCTGTAAGGTCTCTTGTGAATAGGGTCTTATATGAAGTGAGGAGCAAATTCATGTGAACCCACAACATTTCAAATTTATAACCTTCCTAATAAGGAAGATCGGTTGTGGTGTGTCCACTCACGTGGTGACACGTGGTCCAACCACGTGTTGACCACGTGTTGTCACGTGTCGTCTTTTTTTTTGTTACTTTTTCGTATTTACGGTTGTAGCCCTTGACTTTTAATAATTGACATTTTAGCCCCTGATGAGTTTTCGACTTTGTTCTCTTACTCTACTTTGACTATAAAACTACTTCAACATTTCGAATTTGACTGGGCTATCGTGTTGACTTCTAATTTTTAAATTTCTTTACCTTTTATTGTGTGACATATTACGGCATGGTGTGACATACAGGACCTGATACTTTTTTATCAACGCAGTGATAAAGTCACTTATGCAAGACCCAAACGCCTGACCCGGCCGCTGTAACGCGCGGCCCGATCTAATATCTAGTTTTATCTATATTTCAACTGCTTTTTACATTTGGTGTGTATTTTGTGTGCTTATGACTTTAGTGACTTCACTAAAAAATAGTATTGTGGGTGGCAATTCTAGAACACCCTTCACTTGTAGCAGACATAGTTATCAAATATTTTTGAGTAAACTTCGTTTTGCCTCCCTGAGGTTTGATTCAAATAACGCTTTGCATACAAATGTTTTAAAATTGCTATTTGCCTCCTTCTACTTGACAATATGTCTCAGTTTGACTCCAACCCACTAACTCCGTTAGTTTTCTTGTTAAAAATAAATATATTTTGACTCACTTACATATAAGGACTAATTATGTAACTTACTCATTTTAAGAAAGGGGCGTTGTTGTTGTTGTTGTTGTTGTTGTTGTTGTTGTTGTTGTTGTTGTTGTTGTTGTTGTTGTTGTTGTTGTTGTTGTTGTTGTTGTTGTTGTTGTTGTTGTTGTTGTTGTTGTTGTTGTTGTTGTTGTTGTTGTTGTTGTTGTTGTTGTTGTTGTTGTTGTTGTTGTTGTTGTTGTTGTTGTTGTTGTTGTTGTTGTTGTTGTTGTTGTTGTTGTTGTTGTTGTTGTTGTTGTTGTTGTTGTTGTTGTTGTTGTTGTTGTTGTTGTTGTTGTTGTTGTTGTTGTTGTTGTTGTTGTTGTTGTTGTTGTTGTTGTTGTTGTTGTTGTTGTTGTTGTTGTTGTTGTTGTTGTTGTTGTTGTTGTTGTTGTTGTTGTTGTTGTTGTTGTTGTTGTTGTTGTTGTTGTTGTTGTTGTTGTTGTTGTTGTTGTTGTTGTTGTTGTTGTTGTTGTTGTTGTTGTTGTTGTTGTTGTTGTTGTTGTTGTTGTTGTTGTTGTTGTTGTTGTTGTTGTTGTTGTTGTTGTTGTTGTTGTTGTTGTTGTTGTTGTTGTTGTTGTTGTTGTTGTTGTTGTTGTTGTTGTTGTTGTTGTTGTTGTTGTTGTTGTTGTTGTTGTTGTTGTTGTTGTTGTTGTTGTTGTTGTTGTTGTTGTTGTTGTTGTTGTTGTTGTTGTTGTTGTTGTTGTTGTTGTTGTTGTTGTTGTTGTTGTTGTTGTTGTTGTTGTTGTTGTTGTTGTTGTTGTTGTTGTTGTTGTTGTTGTTGTTGTTGTTGTTGTTGTTGTTGTTGTTGTTGTTGTTGTTGTTGTTGTTGTTGTTGTTGTTGTTGTTGTTGTTGTTGTTGTTGTTGTTGTTGTTGTTGTTGTTGTTGTTGTTGTTGTTGTTGTTGTTGTTGTTGTTGTTGTTGTTGTTGTTGTTGTTGTTGTTGTTGTTGTTGTTGTTGTTGTTGTTGTTGTTGTTGTTGTTGTTGTTGTTGTTGTTGTTGTTGTTGTTGTTGTTGTTGTTGTTGTTGTTGTTGTTGTTGTTGTTGTTGTTGTTGTTGTTGTTGTTGTTGTTGTTGTTGTTGTTGTTGTTGTTGTTGTTGTTGTTGTTGTTGTTGTTGTTGTTGTTGTTGTTGTTGTTGTTGTTGTTGTTGTTGTTGTTGTTGTTGTTGTTGTTGTTGTTGTTGTTGTTGTTGTTGTTGTTGTTGTTGTTGTTGTTGTTGTTGTTGTTGTTGTTGTTGTTGTTGTTGTTGTTGTTGTTGTTGTTGTTGTTGTTGTTGTTGTTGTTGTTGTTGTTGTTGTTGTTGTTGTTGTTGTTGTTGTTGTTGTTGTTGTTGTTGTTGTTGTTGTTGTTGTTGTTGTTGTTGTTGTTGTTGTTGTTGTTGTTGTTGTTGTTGTTGTTGTTGTTGTTGTTGTTGTTGTTGTTGTTGTTGTTGTTGTTGTTGTTGTTGTTGTTGTTGTTGTTGTTGTTGTTGTTGTTGTTGTTGTTGTTGTTGTTGTTGTTGTTGTTGTTGTTGTTGTTGTTGTTGTTGTTGTTGTTGTTGTTGTTGTTGTTGTTGTTGTTGTTGTTGTTGTTGTTGTTGTTGTTGTTGTTGTTGTTGTTGTTGTTGTTGTTGTTGTTGTTGTTGTTGTTGTTGTTGTTGTTGTTGTTGTTGTTGTTGTTGTTGTTGTTGTTGTTGTTGTTGTTGTTGTTGTTGTTGTTGTTGTTGTTGTTGTTGTTGTTGTTGTTGTTGTTGTTGTTGTTGTTGTTGTTGTTGTTGTTGTTGTTGTTGTTGTTGTTGTTGTTGTTGTTGTTGTTGTTGTTGTTGTTGTTGTTGTTGTTGTTGTTGTTGTTGTTGTTGTTGTTGTTGTTGTTGTTGTTGTTGTTGTTGTTGTTGTTGTTGTTGTTGTTGTTGTTGTTGTTGTTGTTGTTGTTGTTGTTGTTGTTGTTGTTGTTGTTGTTGTTGTTGTTGTTGTTGTTGTTGTTGTTGTTGTTGTTGTTGTTGTTGTTGTTGTTGTTGTTGTTGTTGTTGTTGTTGTTGTTGTTGTTGTTGTTGTTGTTGTTGTTGTTGTTGTTGTTGTTGTTGTTGTTGTTGTTGTTGTTGTTGTTGTTGTTGTTGTTGTTGTTGTTGTTGTTGTTGTTGTTGTTGTTGTTGTTGTTGTTGTTGTTGTTGTTGTTGTTGTTGTTGTTGTTGTTGTTGTTGTTGTTGTTGTTGTTGTTGTTGTTGTTGTTGTTGTTGTTGTTGTTGTTGTTGTTGTTGTTGTTGTTGTTGCCTACTCACCGTTTTTATCCGGCCACCTATTTTGAACTAGACCAAGATCTTGACCATGAACATTAGACAAAGAAAAGGTGGTGTAATACCCGTGGTGTGGTTGTGATGGCGGTGGTGAAGGTGTGATAGTGACTTTTTTTATAATAATAATAATAATACGAATAATAAAAACGGTGATAATAATAGCAATAATAATAATAATACTTTAAAAAAATTGCATAACTAGTCCCTTTATTAAAATGAGTAAGTTACGTAATTAGCCCTTACATGAAAGTGAACCAAAATACACTTATTTTAACAAGAAAACTAACGGAGTTAGTGGGTTGAAGTCAAACTGAGACATATTGTCAAGTAGAAGGAGGCAAATAGCAATTTTAAAACATTTGTATGCAAAGCGTTATTTGTATCAAACCTCACGGAGGCAAAACGAAGTTTACTCAATATTTTTCTTGTAATGTCTTTCATTTTAAATCTATAACACATTTTACTAAGGTTGGTTTCAATTACAATTCACATTCAGTTGTTATCTTTTTGGTTGTGAACTGCCAAAGTTTAAAAAAATTCACAAATTCAAGTTTATACCAGGTAAACGTTCAATTTAAAGTTTGGTTCTTAGTTCTCGCTTATTAGATTTCTACATGTTAGCTCGAATTAAGTTCATGGAATTAAAGTTTGTTTGAGTATGACCCATCCCAATCCGAAAACTATGTAAATCAAGTGGATAGGTATTCGAAATTCAAAACTTAAGGAACCTAGTGAGGTTATAAGTTAGGGTCTGATTAAGATTATATGCTTAACTACTTAATGGCTGCTTTAAAATTTCAGAAACAAGAAGGGTTTTCATTCAAACCAAATCATCAACGGAGTTTATATGATTTGATTGTATTTTCTTCTTTTTTATTGTCAAGTCCAAAATATTCAATAGGCCTTGGGTAAAGAATAACAAATCGTCGGATCATTCTGGGAACGACATCAACTGCAGTTTCTCCTACAAAACAACAACCGTTACTCACTAAAGAGGACCCTGAGGATGTCTATTTGACCAACTTGGGCGTGAGAATCAGTATTTGTATGATTAAAATAGAATGAACAAGGTGATGAAGGTATTGAATGCTATATGAAGTAAATGAAAGAATTTAGTGTGTTCTTGAAGATGGAGAAGATGAGTGTTTGAGGAGTGTTGGTGATATGGAAGCTTTGTGAAAGTCGAGTGTCTCTCTCCTGAATAGATTGAGTTCCGATAAGGGAAACACTTTTTAATTACCTATAGAAACGCCCATGCATCATGACTCAGCTGATTTTTAGTCTCATAGCCAAAGAGTTATCCCTTGGTTTCTTGTATTGTTCAATGGATGTTGGAACGATCCTTTGGATCGAGAGTTATGTTGAGTGTTGAGATGCTTAGTGCATTAATGGTGAAATGTGTTGTAAACACGTCTTATTAAAGGCTTTCTACGTCCTTTTACTTGTGTTGTGACAAGTAATCACCTATCAACACGTTTGGGATCGATGCAAGACGATACCCGTTGGTTTCTTTTGTTGTCCAACGAATATTAAAACGATCCTCTGGATCAAAGGTTACGTTGATTGTCGCGATGTTAATGCATATAATAGTGAGCCCGCAGTGAGCACGTCTCATTAAATGCACTGTCACACCCTCAAAATCCACTAACGGAGTTTTACCGTTAAGTGTGTGACAAACCAGGATCTCAGTCATTAGTTACACCAAACGACGCTATATGAATTTAAAACATACGTGTCTCATTAAATGAGAAAATTTAATACAGAGTTAACGTTTAAAAGTTTGCGGAAGCGTAATCGAAATGTAATGCCAAAACATTAAATGGAAACTAAATGCGCAGTACACGCGCCCAATACAAGATACAGAGTCTAAATAGACATTAAACTCAAAACATGGTTTGTAATGCATGAAAATGTTTAAATGAAAAACGGTGACTCCATGCCATGTCCTAAGTGCGTTGTGCATCAATGACCTGAAAAAGTGAAAGGCTAACAAGTGTCAACACGACGGTTGGTGAGTTCACATAGTAAGTATAAAGTCCAGTAAGTTCAGTTGCAAGCAGAAATATAAATTAAGTATGTCATTGTAGGTAGCTAGTCTACAGCACATGTCCTTAGAGGCGTAATGTATCTGACCGAAGCTGACGTATGTACACATTAAGTGCAGTTTGCCCGTTCGTACATCCCAGCAGGATGCATTGTAAGTATGTTAGGTCATTCAACACCCGTTCGACAGGTCCTTCTGTCGTGCTAGCGCGACTAGCCCGGGTGGGGTTTGTCAAACCCAGTAGTACTACTCAAAATTTCCCCGCTATTTCACAAATACTAACGGTCAACTAGGTATCCATGAGGTCTTTCGTGAACAAAATAAAAGTTGCTCTAATCCAGACATGCGACATACAGAATTTGTAAATCCGTAAAAGTATTCGTCCGAGTTCCAGCCCAAAGAGGGTAGAATAGTAAATAGTTTAGTTCAGTGAACTCACCTTTGAAGCGTACAGCAAAATATCAGCAAAAATGCACACAAGAAACATAGATCGCCTTTTGACCTGCTTTAATAATTACATGCTAATCATTACTAAGGAACTTGAGCTCATATATATATTCGCTAAGGTCTCGTGTGTTCGGTTCGGTATTGTATGATAATAGTTCATAAACTAATATAACATATATATCATGTAACACATTTTCATACTCGTATTTATATACTTTTCACATGCAACAAAACTCTTGCACTTGTTATATAGATATCATATATACTTACCTATTCCATACAAGTTACATACATGCACACATGTCATTTCAACCTTAATCACTCAGCCATTTCAACTAACCGCATACACATTCTAACCATATACTTACTACTCGTATTGCTAACACCAACTCATATACATTATACAGTGTCCTTTGAATACGTACAATATACCACACATACACACATCATCACATAGATATAGATTGATACTTGGTTAATATATATATACACAATTTGTTTTGCATACCATGTTATACACATATACTTATACGTACATTTATCGGTTTGTATACCTATGTACACCCATTTTACTGCGGTTTCTGGTCTCCATCTACATACATATGCGTATGTAACTCACATGTAATTACATCCATTCACATTGGTACACAATTACTGCTGCACATTTACAAACTGATTTCACTTTTGTGATTGTTTAATATAAACATACATTCATAACTAACACTACTACTATTTACAAACTCATACACATACATGGTTTTACATACATACCATCGCATGCCTGCATTTCACTTTGCTGAAATTTTATACACATACGTACACGTTGATCATATATATGTTTACTCCCTGCTACTGTTGGTAGTTTCATGCATTCAAACATATAGATTTGTACATAATATACATATCTCCACCATTTCATATATATAGTTACACACAACGCCTACCTCATCTCATTTGCATATTGTTTAAATACACATGCTGATTTTATACGTGCATTCATTCGGCATACACAATACACATAACACCAATTTCATTGTTTATATATATACTACTATTTCACACTCCACATACATGTTGACCCATTCCGAGAACCCTATATGTACTTGCTGATCCGTACCCATGCTACGTACCTACAATTCTCACCAATACAGTTTATGTTTCAAATCGGCTTTTATATACACACGTTTTCAGGCGAGTCGACACATACACCGATATATACACGGCTGCTACTATTTTATGTTTTATACACACATATACATGATCGACATTCAACGTAATACACACACATCAAACACATCATGGCAGATATATATATACACACACATCTCATATCTTACTCGCACACCATGTATATCATCATATTATCAATCGCAAAAACCCGGATACAATTGCTATAACACATATTTACATGACACGCATAACCGAACCGAACCTCGGAACCCTACTGTTAATGTTTAAGATCACGAAACTCACCGGACTAGACGACGAAAGAGACGACCGGAAAACAGGCGAACACGGGGGGTGATGGTGGTTGCCGGCTCGAGTCTGTACACCTATATATATACATACAGAATCGTTACACACACAACCAGTTTATGTATGTATAGACATATACACCGAAAGTCGGTTCGCGAGACTTACCGGAGATCAACGGATCGAGAAACGATAAGAGACGGTTGCGTTCGATCCTCGTGGCTGCTGGATGAACGATGATGACGATGGCGGCTGGATGATGATGACGATGGCGGCTGCTAGGGTTGTTTTGTGGTGTGTGTGTGTGTCGCTAGGTAGAAGACAAGAGAGGGAGAGGCGACGGGTTTAGGGTGGGGGGTGGGTTTGTAATTTTTAAATTTGCACTTTTGGCCCTTGAAATTTAGTAAGTTATTTAGTTTGGTTTTAAAGTTTATAAAGAAGTTTAATTAATTACAAAACGAACCTTAAACTTATATAAAACTTAACAGAATAGTTACGAGGTAGTTAACGGTGTTAACTTGAACTTGCGGGTTGTCACATGCACCCACGTTTCTTGGAAAACGAGGTTTCATGTAGTAACAATCAGTATGTCTGGTGTTCTTCCGGAACAATACCTGCTGGATCGAACCATTGCCTAGCCTTAGCAGTTAAGCATATCTTCAGAAATACATGATATTTGTTGGTTTAAGTAGGCTTGTTCTTATGTTATGGGCTGATATACTTATCTGAGCCCATTATATATCATCTGGTCCATTGTTAGGTTCATTTGTATTGCTTTATGATGATCCAATAGTTGATGTATGACCCGTCTCATTTTGAGACGAATCCGATTCGGGAGATACCTCGTCATTTATGGTATCCGAATAGGGACACGAAAATGAATATTTCATGGGACGAGTAGATCAAAAACCATTTTCTAATGATATAATCTTGTTTTTTTTGCTTGTACCTTGCAATCTAGTGTTTTAATATAATCTGTCAACTATTATAAAAATACATGCATTTTGATATCGGCAGGGCCGGCTCTAGTGACTAATGAGGTAAAATTAGGGTTTGAGGCCCCCAACATAATAAGGCCCCATTTTCCTTAAAAAAACATAATATATAACAAATAAGTTTTTAGCTCAAATTGCTTCTTAGGTATTGGAATGTTATTGAAACCTAAAAGAAAATAAAAAAATATAAGAATTTAGAAACCTGCAACTTTAGTGATAAAATGAGGAAGAAGATGATGATGGATGTACAATTTAGGTGTTAAGAGGTAAAAGAGAGATTTATTTACTTCTTTACCCCCTATTCTTTATGATATTTTGCTTTTAAAATTTAAGTTAAACCAACATTTTAGACTAACAATTATAATTTTCTTTTTCTTAAACTAACAATCAATCTCTTCTTTTAACGGGCAACATCTTCTTTTTTAAGTACTTATTTATGTAGTTTTTTTGTAAATAATTAATACATACTAGATTAGCCTTTCTTTTATATTTATAATTATACATTTTTGTTAATATTAAAAAGATTACAAGAAGCTAAATGTATAAATATTTATAAATAACTCTTTTAAGCATATGTACGGTTTTCAAAATATAACACTAAGTGAAAAACAATATATAAATAAAGTTACTTTTTTATTGTTTCCGTTATATATATATATAATATTTTTTCGAAAAGCCCCTCAATTTTTATTTACGCTTGAGGTCTCCAAAAAGCTTGAGACGGCCCTGGATATCGGGTATATATAGTAGGTGAAACAAAAATATGAATAACAACTTAAACTGTTGATTAATTAAAAAGAGTATATGCCAATTACTTTAAGTGACAATAAAGGGCTAAATAATAGTTATGATAACAAGACTTATATATTACTTTTTCAATGGAAGAAACTCGATGAAGTGTGGGTTGACATCACTCGTTGGAAGGAAACATTTCTCGGTGTTGATCGGAAACAACTCCAAAGTTTCATGTCTTTGAGACGATACGAAAGTAGTAGGGATGCCACAGACTGGAGGAGACGACGTTGATGACATTAACGTGACAGCGAAGCTCTTCCGTCTTCGCTCCTCCTCCTCTTCTTCAACAGCTACCCATCCCTCATCTGCTGCTTTTCTTCTTATATCTCTTACCATGTTCTTCTATATATATTGCAACAAAAATAAAATAAGTTATTATTTCTATAACATATATACATGCACAAAGCTAGCCGACATGCACAAGAGGGAATGCATGCAATTATTATTTATTACCCATGGTAAGTTTTTTTTACTTGAATTTTATTTCAATCATATTGACATTATTACCCACCTACCTATACTCAACTCAAATAGGCGTATACGTACACATATATAATGTGTGTTTCAGAATTTATTTTCTGAAAGCAACACATAACATTGCTATTGTTATTGTTATACCTTCTGCTCTCCTCATTTCATTTTAAATATTTATTTTTTTTTAATTTAAATGTCAATTCTAAATATAACAATAAATAATTTTCAATTTTACCTCTAATTATTTAATACAAAATTTACTTTATGACTAAAAGATAAAATATTTTAATGGCATTATTATCATTTTATAGGTTTAAATAATATAATAATTCACTTTTTCTTAAACTTTGTGCTGTGGGTCTAATGACATTTAAATTGGGACGGAGGGAGTATTTGTTAAGGTCGGTTAGGATCCGACCTTTTACGTGGTGATACGTGTCCCAATTACGTGTTGTTATGTGTTACTTTACTTTTCTTATTTTTATATTTTTTACAATTTTAATCTTCGACTTTTACTAATTGTCATTTTAGCCTCTGATGACTTTCCGACTTTGGTCTCTTATTCTACTTTGAGATATACTTCGACTTCAATATTCCGGATTTGACTGAGTTTTCTTTTTGACTTCTAACTTTTAGTATTTCGTTGTCTTTCGATATGTGATACATTACGGCTTTGTGTCATGACGTACGGGATATAAAACATTTTTTTATCAACGAATGTGACGAAATCACATATGCAGAACACGATCACGCAACCCGACGGCTGCAACGTGCGACCCGTCTCATATCTAATTACATTGATAAATTAAGCTTCAACTATGTCCTTATGTTTGTAAAATAACAAAAACTATAGAACAAAACGGTAAATTTTGAAATGTATGAGTTAAGAGGCGAGTTCAAATGAAAACTCATTTTTAATTAAAAAACCCATAAAACACTAAAAAGAATTAAAAATACGTATACGCACAATGTACCACATATAATGAATTTTTAAAAAAGAAAACAAATATATATAGATATGTATACGTTTATATAGTGGTTTTTAGAGTTTTCAACTATAAACTTAGTTTTTTTCTTTGAACTTCCAAAAAATAATTACGAATCTAAATTTAGTAAGTAAATTAATTAAGCAAGTTTTTTAAATAGTACTCTCCAATATATGAGTATTTTTGTAATTTAAGACCATTGAAAAACTCTAGTTAAGTTCTAAATGTAAAATTTAATTATATATTATTGCTGTTATTGTAAAAGTTATTGTTATTTTTGTTTTCATTATTCTTTTTAATTTTAATGGCTAAAAGATTATAATGTTAAAAATAAAATGAAATATTTAATACCAGCCGACAGAAAGGTAGGAAGAAAGGAAATGTGTGTTTCCTCAAGAAAAAAAAAGGTAAAACAAACTTTTTTTCTACACTTTTTCTTTCTTGTTTTGTACTTCAGTTATATTTACGTGATACCTGATTTTGTCACAATTTTTAAAAGCTCCTAATTAAATTTTATAACCATCAATATGTAGTTATATTTTGCAATATTTAAAACTTCATTTTTTGATAGGGACAACACACTTTAGTGAGAGAATCTCCTCTTAAAGACCTGATTTTTCCATCAATTAAATTAATTTGTCTCACTTTTTTGAGATTTTCCAGGAAAAACCCCATTGGTTTTTTCGGTTGAACGCCTAGCCAAATTCTGATGTCAAGTGGGCCCGGTTAAGACAACATATTGACCGGAGTGGGGTGGTGGATTCCTCATTGCGGGGGATGCGACCAAATGGTTGCAAAAATTAAAAGTCGTCGTTAAAAAAAATAGGAATATTCAAGGGAGATAATAAAAAATGCTAAGGAGTTTTGTTAGTGAGAAATTATCAAAATGTTCATTTTGATAGCGGTTTCGGTTTCGTTTAAAATGCTATATTTTGACTTTTCATCTTTAAAATGTCACTTTAGAAAATGAGACAATGTAACTACAACAATTTTGAAGAGTCGGATGACTTCTTAAGTTTGTGATGCCTATACAATTTGGAAAAACGGACGCATATATTTTTTTTAAAAGTAAATTTATAAAGAAAATCTTGGACGTCCCTAAAATAGAGTCGGACGTCTATATATATTAATTTTTTGAAGAAAAAAGTTTGTGAAACCTTGTTTACGTATTTTTTATTAGTTGTGAGTATAGTCAGCGTCATAATTATGTAGACGTTGACGTAAGGAAAACATTTTAAAGATTAAAGTTTTAAACTGACATTGTACGAGAAATTACTAATTAAGTTCCTTTCAGGTTGTCATTCTAGGACATAAGTAATCTATCAATCTTTTCGTTCGATTGTAATACTAGGTTGGGTTTTTTTTTCAAGTTTGTCTATAGTTTTTACAGCTTCTCGTATATATAAAATTTCTGTTCAAAAAGAATTTTTAAAATTTGATTTCGTTATCAATCATCGTGAATCAAATAAGAACTTTTTAAGGTTAGAGTACGTGTAACGTTAAGTTTAACCCGACTCAACCTACATAAGGTTGAACACGAACTTCGTTGTGTTGTAAATACCGAAAAAATTGGAAAAATTTATAAAATATTATAAATCAACATATATATCAAAATCTAAAAATACGTAGTATTAATTATATATGTCTTCAAAAAATTATTAAAACAGCAAAGCAAGATATTAGAGAAAAATACAAAAAAATTATATTCTCTTCATGCCATTTTAAGTGTTCACCTTTTTAATTTTGGTTATTTAAAATTTAAATGTCCATTTCAAAAAATATAAGTGTAATTTTTAATTTTAACTCTAATTATTTGACATAAAAGATGACACTAATTTTAAGTTAAAAACATTATTGTCTATTTATAACTAACAAAGTATAATAATCTAATATTTCTTAACCCTCTTTTTTTTAGTCTCATAACAATTAATATAGGTAGGAAGGAGTAAAATATTATAACATATCCAGCCTCTTAGTTTATTTTTATGTATACCAAAACTACTACTACTATTATTATTATTATTATTATTATTATTAAAATAAAATTTTTTTAAGATTATAATGTTAAGACAAAACTAAAAGCTAGGGTTTGTTATTGAAACAACGAAAAGAGAGAGAAGACAAATGAAGAGTTGAAGCTATGTGGACCCGCCCAGGATCTAGATATTGACTATTGAGGCTTACTCCAAGTGCTGCTTTATTATGTAAATAATCATCCTATTAATGGAAATTAATTAAATTATGTTGTTAAGCTAAAATTTGTGTATCATAAACTAGTTATTAAGTCTGTCAATGAAAACGAAATTTAATGTTAAAGAGTGTTATTCACTTATTTGTTAAACTACTTATATAAATTACTATCATTTAATTAATAAGTAATAACTAAATGTATTTAAAATTAATTTGTTTGATATATAATAAAACTAATAACATATAATCCCTATTTGTGGCCGGTAGTAAGATTGATTTAGGTAGTCCGTACGAGACCCAAGTTTAATTCTTACTAGTGCCACTTTTGGTGTGTTATGGAGATGAAGCTCGTATTATATGACTATCACCGGCTTCATGCATGTCCTAGCCTAAATGTTTTACATGGCATGATTAAAGAAAGGTTCATGTCCGGTGTTCCCCTGAACTAGTTGATATATTGACGAGTTTCGACTCTGATAAACTTGGCCCGTAAGGAGCGTTATGGTTAGCCTCCACTGCGTTCCCAGTAATGAGGGAACCCAAATTCCGACGAAAAACACCTATTTGTGTTATATGAGGAGTATGAATCTCATTCCTTACACCTCTGAGTGTATTAGTCATAGGTCGTTACAACAACCATCGTTTAGAAAACATATAATATATTTGTTTTGTTAACAAAAGCAAATTATATATTATCATTTAACATACTTATGTCTAAATTATTTTTGTTGTCTAAAAACTTTTTGTTTGTGTAGACATATGCAGATGAGATCTTATGTACGTATATCATATGTCAAATCTGATATATATAGAGACTAAGTTCTGTCCAAGTCATTGACGTAATTAAAATATAATATAAAAATCAATTTAATGTAAAATAGTAAGTTGATAATTTAGCATAAAAATAGATAAAATGAAAAGAAAGGTAAGAGAAGGAAGAAGCAAGTGACAGACCTGTGAAAATGTAGGTATTGCCCAGTTTCTGGTCTCTTCAATCTCTGCAACCAAACACATATTCCAAGCCATTCATCATTTATCATTTTTCATAAAAACAAAACCAAAAACTCATGTTACTTTTTTAATTCTAAATGTTAATTGCTGCCACTCTTGTATTTCCCTCATACTCAGCAATTAAAACCTTCAAAACTAAATTCACTATTATTTTTACATAAAAAATAATAATAAACAGCAGTTTTGGTCACTGTATTTTGACATTATTAACAGTTTTAATATCACGTTAACAGTTTTGATTCTTATATTTTTTTCTAACCGAAATAGTTTCAAACACTAACTCCATCTAATTTTCTGTTAAATCTCTCTCATGAGCCTCACATATGAGGGGTAAAAATGTCATTTATCCCCCTTTTTTATTTAGGTTATGTAGGTTAACATTTTTATTCAATCCGCATGTTAAAAAGAGTGGGAAAAATCTCATTTTACTTCATATGTGAGAGAGAATTAACGAAAAATTAGATGAAGTTAGTGTTCGGGACCATTTCTATTAGAAAATAAAATCATAAGGACCAAAATTGTTAAGGTAAAACTGAAACTGTTAATGATATGAAAACATATGGACTAAAACTGGAGTTTACTCTAAAAAATATGTAACAAGTTGCGCTAATAACCATTTTAATAACAAACAAACCTAAGTGTTTTAAAAACTATAGACATCGGGATCATAACATTAAAAAAAATTACCTGATTCCTTGCGTTGATCAATTTCCTTCGGGGGATTATGAAGAAGCTGACGACGTCGTTTCTGTCGTTCGCGTGCCTTATGATTCTGAAACCAGTAGAAGACATTCTTCCCTTCAATCTTCCCATAGCGACGAAGATGAGCGGTGATATGTTGGATTTCATCGGCCGAGGGTGTTCGTGTCCCTCGTCGATATAACTCCTCTAGGGTTTGCAACTGCTCAGGTGTAGGGTTCCATCTTGAACTTACAACAACCATTTGTTCTCTCTTATTTTCATCAGAAACTAATTATCACCCACTTGTTAAAACCCATTACCATTTGTTTAAACTAATAAAAAGTTAAAAATTTACACAATATATATTAAAATAACGTACCAAGATAATGATGATGGTGAGTTGAAATAGGAAGAGGTGGCCTTGGAACAAGTGGCCTTAAGTGTTGTTGTTTCCGGTTGCCATTGTTGGGTGTTATGTTCATGTTTATGTTTAGGTTGTTGTTGTTGTTGTTGATGATGTTGATGTGATCTTCATTGTAACTCATCATAGTCACAACACATTAATTAGTTCAAAAATGAAAAGAAAGAGGGTATCTAGTATGGTGAAAATGTGAAATATTCAGATGAGAGTGATAGATATAGAATGTGTATTGCACTCTTTTTTTTTTCTCTCTCACTCACTCACTCACTCACTCAATTAATTAATCATGTCAAAATAAGACATGCATGCCATTGTTTTTTCTTATCTCATACCCGACAAAATAATTCGTTATATATGTAATTGGATCATTCACTTTTAAATGCAATTTTTCTTTTCTTTTTTGAATTTCATGTCAATGAATATATGGCCGGTAATATACTTTTTGAATTTTAAATAAAAGGTGTAAATAATATATCCTAGATTAATTTAAAGTCAACCTTTAAAATATTGATCTTTGGCTAGTGTGTTTAAGATATATACGTTTATCTAAGATTGAAGAATTATGACGTAATTAATGCAATTCGACCAAATCAACTTTTTAAGAGATATGATGGAGTGTACGTGCCTAAACTCTATATATAGGGTATTTGACAATCAAGAAATTTGTATGATTTTTAAGAAAATTTTAACAAAGAGAATGTCTGTGAAAATGATTCTATTGAATGTGTGTATGATTAGTTTACATCATGGCCAAATGTATAATTAGATAATGTGATCTCAACTTTATCTAATTAAAATATATATATACACTAATATTTTCGTGCAAGCTAATAGTAGGGAGCAATATGTAGTATTGAATGTGAGAACATGAATCTTTGAAACAGCATCATATTTGTGAAAGTTTATGCAATTTGATATTTTGTAGATATAAAAACACACGAGTTTATCCTTGCACAAACTTTTTTTCTTTGACAAATGAAAGTCAACGTCATAAACATGTTTGTTTTAGCATGAAAAATATGATTAGGTGCAACATAGGTTGACCCAATGTAACACCATAAAAGTAGGGTATGTAAGATTTAAAAGATGGGTTTAAGGTATGAGTTAATTTGAAAAAAAGAAGGATTTTAAGCTTAATCATATGTGTGGGCAGAAACATATGAAGGTTTAGCTGCCCATAATCAGTCGTAAGTAACCCTAATCCACCCTCTCTTCCTCATTTGCCTAACTAGATCGAGAGAAAGTTTGAGAGAGATAATAGTGAAATACAGTGAAGAAAAATGAAGATTTGAAGCTTGTTGTTGCAAAGGAATCACGGATACGGGTTCTTGTAGCTAAATATCAACAAAAGAGCAAGATTTGAGATAAGAAACAAGTCCAAAACATTCCTTTTAGATCCGGGTAAAACTTAGGGTTTGTGTTTTTGAGAAAAGTTAGGGTTTCACTAAAAGATGCCATTATTACATTTGATTTGTCTAAATAATCATAGTTATGGCTTTATGGAAGTGAAGCACAAGATTTGAACGTAAAAAGTTAAGACTTTGAGTAAGAAATGGACTTGTTTTACGTTGATATTCAACCGGCGAGACTAATGCCCCATCTGACGAGACTATATGGGATTAGCCCGTAACATGGCTTTGATCTCGAGAATTCCCAATGATTGGCGAGACTGCAATCTCGATGTGCATTCCAAGGATACTAAGAAGCGAGATTAGAAAGGTTTAAAGAAAGTTAGGCAAGATTGCTTGGCTAGAATATTGGCGAGATTCAGAGTAGTTTACCAATCCCGTGTTAATTTTTATTTTAAACCTTGTAGTAGTGTCTTAGCTTAGATAATCGACCAATGGAAGAGTAACTTTTACCATGTGAGTATTAGATTCACTGTTATTTGCATGTTTTTATAGTTTTGGGACTAATATGCATATTGTACGTACTGTTTATACCTTAAAATAAAGACTTGACACATTATTAACGCAGACTTTCCTTTTATAAAAGAGGTCTATGAACATTATTAACACAGACTTTCCTTTTATAAAAGAGGTCTATGAAATATTAAACATTTTATGGAACTAAACGCTTATATTGGATGTTAAAGATAAACATTTCTGGACGTGTTTCCTAATTTAAATTATGATGTTGATACTGATGTTGATGTTTGGACTTACATATGTGTAGTCTAAAAGTTATCAAAGAAGTAATGTGGTAAGATAAATGTTTTAGCTTGGTATGTGCTACATTATATTAGGTTTAACCTAGAAGATGTCAGTGAAACTAAATGAACATTAATTGGTTCAACCAAGAGAAAAGTTATGTAACCATTAAGATGGATCTTACACTTTTACCAACTAACGAAAATGACTCATGACTAACGGTAATGGGCCATTGTGCATAAGGGGGTCAAAGGTGACCATACACTTTTTTTCAGGCTAAAGTGAATGGGTCATAGTTAACGGGAATGCGCTATTGTGCATTAGTATGTCAATTATCAAGGGCCTAGATTGCCATGAAGAAATTCATTTGATAGGAAACAAGATTAAATGATTCTGGATATTTAGTAGACCTAAGAAGAGAAAATATAAAATAAGAATATAACAGCAAAAGATGAAGAGATATGTGTAATGATTGATGTCTAATTACAATATAAGGACAATTCCTGAATATCTTGTTCATTCATAATAAAATATTTTCTTTGTGTGTTGGTAAAAAATCATGCTTTTTGGAGGGAGAGATGCTATTTCAGCAATCGAGTCACATGTATCTAACATGTTTTTCTAGTCGATCCAATCTATTCGTTCGTAGAGCTATTTACTTGATAGCAAACATTTCTGGAACACCTCTAATAAGAGTATATGATGCATAAGATTAAAGATAAGACACGATACAAAAACGGGTGTACATAAAGCCCCTTAATCATTACTCAAAGAGAGAATTGAGAGAGAGAAGTAGGAAAGAAAGAGTGAGAGAGGTGGAGAGATATGCATAGCTTTTCATGGATTTTGATGGGGCAAAGGCGTTATACTTAAAACGGCAAAAAAGTTTGACGCATAATGTAAGATCCCACATCGGTGGGGAGGAGAACTAAGCACTGCTTTATAAGAGTGTGGTAACCTCCCCTACTATGACGCGTTTTAAAACCGTGAGGGGCGGCGCCTGAGGGCGTTCCGGCTGCCAAAGCGGACAATATCATGGTGCGACGGGCTGGGATGTTACAGATGGTATCAGAGCCAGTCGTCGGCCGATGTGCCAGCGAGGACGCTGGTCCTCCAAGGGGGGTGGATTGTAAGATCCCACATCGGTGGGGAGGAGAACTAAGCACTGCTTTATAAGAGTGTGGTAACCTCCCCTACTATGACGCGTTTTAAAACCGTGAGGGGCGGCGCCTGAGGGCGTTCCGGCTGCCAAAGCGGACAATATCATGGTGCGACGGGCTGGGATGTTACACATAACAGCCCCTAGTAAAGTAGTAATGGTGTTAGGGGAATTATATTAGGACATAACGCACATTACATGTAGTCTTAGAAATATTGTTACTTTTCATGAAAAGGTAAACATAGTTTTCATGACGAGTATACATGTCTTAAGTTCATGTTATTAATACTTATATTTGATTAAATCTTAAAATATAGGCTGAAACCATAAACCCAAATAATGTTTATTCAATCATTAACATAAAATCAATCACCAATATAATAAAAAAACTTACTTGTTGGAACTACGATCTTAGAGGTTAAAGATGAATGATTCCTCGTAAGGATGTTTGTTTGTGATCGGATGGAAATGAACAGAGTGAAAGAGGAGGTCAGTGGCTAGGTTTTAGGGTGTCAATGATCAATGGGAAACCTCTAGTTAACTCGCAGTTTATAATACCATACATCTATGTATCTAATTACAATATAAGTGTAATGATTGATGCCTAATTACAATATAAGGACAATTCCTGAATATCTTGTTCATTCGTAACAAAATATTTTCTTTGTGCGCTGGTAAAAAACTTGCATGCTTTTTAGAGGAGAGATGCTATTTAGCAATCGAGTCACATGTATTTAACATGTTTTTCTAGTCGATCCAATCCATTCGTTCGTAGAGCTATTTACTCGATAGCAAACATTTCTGGAACACCTCTAATAAGAGTATACGATGCATAAGATTAAATATAAGATACGATACAAAAATTGGTGTACATAAAGCCCCTTAATCATTACTCAAAGAGAGAATTGGGAGAGAGAAGTAGGAAATAAAGAGTGAGAGAGGTGGAGAGATATGCATAGCTTTTCATGGATTTTGGTGGGGCAAAGACGTTATACTTAAAACACCAAAAAAGTTTGACGCATAACACCCCCTAGTAAAGTAGTAATGGTTTTAGGCGCATTATAGTGGGGCATAACATTCATTACATGTAGTCTCAGAAATATTGTTACTTTTCATGAAAAGGTAAACATAGTTTTAATGACGCGTATACATGTCTTAAGTTCATGTTATTAATACGTATATTTGATTATATCTTGAAATATAGGCTAAAATAATAAACCCTAATAATGTTTATTCAATCATTAACATAAAATCAATCACCAATATAATAAAAAAAACTTACTTGTTTGAACTAAGATCTTAGAGGTTAAAGATAAATGATTCCTAGTAAGGATGTTTGTATGTGATCGGATGGAAATGAACAGAGTGAAGGAGGAGGTCAATGGCTAGGTTTTAGGGTGTCAATGATCAATGGAAAACCTCTAGTTAACTCTCAGTTTATAATACCATATATTTATGGGAAACCCTAATATGGCTAATACAAGTTAAGCCCCTCACTGATCCATATTAGTTAAACGATTAATTGCGGTCCATTAAATTTAGAACCATATATGTCATATCTTTTGGTTAATTAGGTAAATGGACAAATCCACATTAATATTTTCAACAGCTTAAGTATAAGTTAATATTATTAAAATCTTTTATAATCACGATATAACTTAGTGGTCGTTCATAGTTGTTATGGTACGTTAGGGGGTGTTCATTATTCAAATACCATTCGAATTATTCGAAATTCGATTCGAATCGAATTCGATTAAGGTCATTCGAAATTGACTTTCGGTCATTCGAATTCGATTCGCATTCGATTCGAATAATTTTGTCGAATGTGGATCGAATACGAATATGATTTTCAGTATTCGCATTCGATTCGCCCAATTCGAATAAGAAATATAAATATTTTTTAATATATATATATTTAATATATCTAATTAATTATCTATATATGAATATGATTTCATGGGTTTTAAGTAAGTTAAAAATACCCAAACCCAACGCATTACTCAATCTTAATTGGTGTTTCTGCATATGAACATGATTTGGTGTTGAGGCAGCTGCTTAATTGTTGTTTCTACATGTTTTAAACTTGTTTATAGTCTTTTCTTGTGTTTGATTATGCAGTTTTAGATCTTTTTTTAATATGTTTTAGACTTGTTGATTTGTTAGTATTTTGCATATTGTTTAGATGATGTTTTGCACATTGTTTAATTGATGTTTTAGACTTATGTTATGTTGGTGCTACATTTGTATTGTTACTTGATGTGTTTGTTTATTTATATTATTTTAAAGCGAATACATTCGAATCTATTCGAATTCGATTCGAATTCGAATAACTTAATCGAATCGAATACATAGATTTTTATTCGAATATGGATCGAATACGAATACAGTTTTTAAAAGTCCCAATTCGACCAATTCGATTCGCCTAATTCGCCCAATTCACATTCGATTCGAATGAACACCCCTATGGTATGTATTGTAATAAGTTGGACCTGTTTTTATCGACGTCAATTTATATAATACACTTTCATAGTTAACTAGTTTTAACATCGGGTCTTGGTGTGTGACTTCTTCACACATGCTGATAATAAAACGTACATTACTGTGTAAAACCGTAATTCGTCACATATTAAAAGACAAAGATATATATAAACCTAGAGGCCAAAATGATAAATAAATCAAAGTCAACATGTCAAAGTCGTAAATATGTTAAAGTTGTAAACTATGTAGGTCACCAAGGGTCAAAATGAAAATAAATCATAGTCAATATATGGGTCAAAATCATATATATGTCAAAGTTGAGTTTATAGTTTAAAAATAACAATTATAAAAATCGATCGGGAGAAAAGAAGGTGGTGACTTTTGCCACAAGCCACCGACCATCTCTTTGAAAAAGCTTAAGGATATTCTTTATGAATCATGCTTAGATGCAATAAAAGTATTTAATCCGATGTGTGTTGGTTATTTTGGTTCACCTTTATTAACATGAACTTACTAGTTATAAGTGAGTTAACACAATCATGTTTGGTGCAAACTGTAACACGTTTACAACAAAAAATAGATACCAAATAAGTTTACAAATTTGCGACAAAACAATAAAACCCAAATTTTCTATCACAAAAGTGTCGCAATATGTCTTCAAACCATTAAAGTTTTAATTCTGAACCGTTATATCTATTAGCAAAAAAGATTTGATACTTCTCTCTTTATAAAAGAATGATCTTTGGTATTTTTCTTACATATGTGTTAGATAAGATCGAGTTAACAGAAATTTGATACTCGCTATTCCACATCTTAGCTTTTAAAGAAGCCCACGGAGCGGTTCTATTGTTTGTATGTTTCAATTAAAATTTTAAAGTTTCACTAAATTAAAATTTCTCTCATTTATATACAATTGAAAACCTTATCCAAACATATGCATCCTACAACTTACATGCAATGTAGCCTCTTTGAAGCCAAGTGAAGGTATATATTTCAACCTGAAATTTTTTTTCATTTGTTTTTAGCGGCCAGGATATACCCAAAACACTGAAAACCGTGATTGACTCATATTGTGGTATCTTTTAAGTGTCTACCTACTACATACACATGTAGCGTACGTACGTACATATTTAAATACCTAACTTCATACGTGTACATAGTGACGATCTACGTACATGCATAGATATATATAAAATGTTATTTAAATCTTAATTACTTTTGTTAGGAAACTGATTCATGATTGAAATATTGTCGCTTCAAAACGATTAAAAGTTTCATTTCTTATACATAGCGAATAGTATCAAATACGATTACATGCAATAATTATTTTTTAGGTTAGTGTTCGTGTAACACACGAGTTTGAGTAAAAAACACTTTAAATTATACTTTTTTTATTAAAAAAGCACATTTAATATAAATATAACATGAAATTTGAATGCCACAAGTATTATAATTACTTTGTAATCTAGTGGTTAATATGGATGATGAAATATTTTAAAATTTAAATTAGAGATAAATTTAATTAGTTATAAATTAAGTAGATAAATACATAAAAAGCTAAATATTAATAGCACTTATATGATTAGTTAAAAACTGAGTTAATTACACAAATGGTGCCTGTGGTTTACCAAAAGTAACAAGTTTGGGTACTAAGGTTTTTTTGTTACAAGATTGAGTATTGGTCTTTTAATTTGTAACAAGTTTGGGTATTAACACTAACAAATGTTAGTTTTATAGTTAACTTCAAGGACATTTTAATCTTTTCACATTTGAAGGGCTATTAATGAAATTAATTTATGATTGATGAACTTGTTTTGTAACTTACATGAAATATTATACGATAAAATTTAAAACAAAACACTCATTTTTTTCTTTATTTTTTTTACGAACCATTAGTTAGCATCACCAACATATTCATAAGACATCGGTTAGCACCACCTTATATTTTTTCACAACTCTTTGACATAAGTAACTTAACTCGGCCATTAAGAGTTATATTATCTAGAGATCACTTCATCATCATCGTCAACCCGTATTATTTCCTTCACCACTCGGCACCCTCTAACCTTACCATCCACCTCGATTCACCAAACCACAGTCATCCATCACAAACACCAATTACTATCACCAACAGATTCACCAAGCTCCAATCTTAACTAACACTCATTCGCCACCGTTGAAACCCATCATCGTCCCAATTTCGCGACTTCTTCACCATTCATTACACCATCACACTCCGTGTTACCCTAATCGACGCCATCTAACTCTTACTAAATGGTTAGGTTGGTGCTACAAGGCTTATGAATAGGTTTTGTGGTGTTAGCTAATGATTCTTGAAAGAAAATATGGTAAGAAAATAATCGACAAGTAATAACATTATTGAAATGAGAAATTTCACGTGAGCTTCACTCTAGTATTCGAATTTGCTTGTTTTTTTTTGCTTTACTTAACACTTTAAATTTGCAAATGATTATGATCAATACTCAAACCTTTAAGGACAATTCATAACAATAATATGTGAAACCCACTTTGCGATCTCAAGTTTAGTTTGAAATACACCATTTTAGCTCATATTCTTTTCAGATCATTAAAATCCAAATATGAACTAATTACGAATAAATCCAATTAAAAGAAACCAAAAAACTATCAAAAGTATAGGAAATATTTATATATAGTCTAGATCATATCAGTGGTGCTAATTAGTGGACAATGAAAGAAAATATGGTAAGAAAATGAATATTTTATTTTTTATATTTTTATCTTATAATATTTTATGTAAATTACAAATACTAAATTTCATAAATAGCCCTTTTAATATGAAAATATTAAAAAACCCTTAAGTTAACAAAACAACTAACGCTTGTTAGTGTTAGTACCCAAACTCGTTACAATTTAAAAGATCAATACCCAAACTTGCAACAAAAAACCTTAGTACCCAGACTTGTTATTTTGAATAAACCATAGGACCCATTTATGTAATTAACTCTAAAAACTAAGTATATAGATATATAAAAAGATATATTTAATTATTAGAAAAAAATATATGAGTAATATTTGACCCGAATAAGATCCATGAGTCATATATCCTTAATGAAAGGAAAGTTTGCCACAATTTTTTCTATGTGGCACATCTAAAATGTTAACAAATAAATTAGTTACTCAATTATTAAAATAAGTAGATTAGAATTGAATATATTTTACTCAATTTGAATGACACCTTATATACAATATAAAAGGTTGTTAAAAGTAATTGGGCACACTCTCATTATGTTAGTATACCCGTGTATTACAAGAATTAAAGAATATATAAAAACTATATGTAATAAAAAAAGAATATAAAAAGCTAAAACTAAAATAACAGAAAATATAAATAAAAATAGAAAATATATGAATACATCTGTTTTTAATAATTTACAAAAATATCGGATCAAGTGGTTAAAACTTGTTAGGAACTTCAAGTGGTGTGTGATTTTCTTTTTTAGTAATAACTAGATTAGTACCCGTGTACTACACAGATTTTAGTTTTATAGACTCAATTTACATATCAAAATTAATTTTAACATATCTCTTATTAAATCGATTTGGATATTTATAAATATATTCATATAAAAAATCATATGTTACAATAAAGTATATGATTTATAATAGTTGGTAATTTTTATTGGAACATATCGGGTTAGGAGATAATTCATGATAATTGTTAATTTTTTATTTGAACATATCGAGTTATGAGATAATTAATGATAATTGGTAAAACTTTAATTTGAATATATCGGGTTAGGATAAATCATAATAATTGATAAGTTTTTTATTTGAACATATCAGGTTAGGAGATAATTCATGATACTTGGTACATATCGGGTTAAAATATAGATCATGATAATTGGTAAGTTTTGTATTTGAACATATCGGGTTAGGAAATAATTGATGATAATTTGTGAATTTTTAATTTAAACATATCTGGTTATTTCGAATATGGAACAACCATGATCCGTCTAAAAATTCTCCATTAAATTAATTTAGAACATGACATCTAAGCAAAATCCTATGTGGAGTATTTAAAATGATGACATGTGGATGTGTTACTCAATTATTAGAATAGGTAGAAGAGTTGATATTTCAATAGAAACTTAGGATGATTATTAATTGAATGTTAGACTAACACATAAGGAGATTTTATATGGCAATAATGTCTAATGCTTGAAAAATTGACATGTGATAAAAATTTTCTTAGCGTTTAATTTTCAATACAGCTCATACGTAGTATTACGATAAATATATGTAGCATTAAACTACTGCATATATGCTGTATTGGTGTAGTATGTACGTACTAATGCAAAATTATCTTTTACTTAAAATTCGAAGTTTATTTTGTTTTGTTATGATATTTATCATTTGTTTATTAATTTATTATTATCTTTAAGTTTAGATTTAATATATATTAGTTTTGTTTTCATTTGTTAATCATTTTTTGTTGTATATAAAGAACTTTGTTATTGGATCTTTGAGGTCGTATGAAGGCCGACGTTCAATAATCATCAGACTTTTGAGCCACTAGACCGCTTTCACAGTTACATCAAAAACCAGGATACTACATATATGTAGTATAAAAAAGTGATTTTTTAAATATAAAAATATTATATTCTACTTAAGGGTATTCAAATATTCTATAATTTTGATGCGATAATTTTAAAAGAATAATAACATATGAAAAAATTATGAACGTTTAAAGAAGATAATAAATGATTTCTCAAAGTCTCAATTTCGTTAAACATTACCATATATATATTGTTTAAACGACAAACTTTTTAGTAGTGCAACTTGAACCTAAAATCTTTTGCGTTTAAAGACTTCGTCTTTATCAGTAGAATCACCGACTTTAGTATTACCCTACATATATGATACAAAATAATATAGTTAAATTTGATGGTAGAAAAAATATTATAGAAAATAGTTTGGGAATTTAATGTTGAAAAGGAAGAGTGAAAGAAAGGGAATTCCACGTTGGGAAGGGATCAGAAAAGGAAATATCAACACAAAAGGACATGTTGGTTTCAATTCCTACAGATACCAACTTTGACCCCTCCCCTTCTCTCTCTCTTCTTTTTTATCTTTTTTTTAACTATAGAGACAATATGTGTGTATAAACATACATTATAAAATTTAAATTATAAATAAACAACATACCACTGGAAATAAAAGGATCCCTCACTATCAACATTTATGAATTTTGACATATATCGGTAATATTTTTATGTTTAAAACATCACGTTTGAAATTTTGTTCTCCCAAAGTGACATACGTGGTGTAATTTCGATGGTATAGTACAAGAGATTATAAGTTTGTCATTAAAAAAACTTATTAAAAAGAGCAAAATGCAGTTTTGGTTCGTGGATTTTGATACCATTAACAGTTTCAGTCTCAATTTAACAATTTTGGTCCTTGTGATTTTATTTTTTAACAGAAACAATCCCGAACATTAACTACATCCAATTTTCCGTTAAATCTCTCTAATCACTTTACTCTTTTAAAAATGCAAGGGGCTGTTTGGCAACATCTGAATGATTAAGTGTTAAACCAATAAGAGGTCTGAACCATTAAGAGCTAGTATATTGCCTAACTATTCAAATTTAAATGTTTGACCAATTCAGATAAGAGGCCTTAACCATCGAGACTCTGTATAATGCTTAACCATTCAGTAGTAAATGTCTAAACCATTCAAAACTCTGCTCGTAAAACAAACAGTATGAATCATTAAATGTTGAACCACTCAGACATTTAAACTATTAAGACGCTGAAACAAACCGCGCTTAACGTAAGAAAGTTCAAAATTTAGAAGTGATAATAAGATCATGGAGTGGTAGTGGGGTAAAAAAGTAGAGAGGGTAAATAGAAGGAAGGCATGGAATTCTGGTGTTATATTGGGATTCTAAATCCAACAATGACTTGACATTCCATGCAGGAGAGATTTATGGACACAAAGAAGTTGTCATTTATTTTATTATTCATGTCTTGTGTCTTTCACCCACACACTTCATCCAAACTGCCCCTCCCTCTCCCTCTCTCTCTATCCAGAATAATTTGTTTTATCTTATGTACGTAGTTAATCACCTCTAGGCCCAAACTCTAAATTTACCCACTAGTGTAATATAACTTTTATTAAATTTTACAACAAACAAAAAAGGTTAGGTCCCTTTCTATCTATCTAGCTTGTTGTGTATGCAGATGGAGGTGTGTCAAGAAATGGGCAACAACAAGGCCCTTCCTCTTCAATATACTTGTTGTCTTTATTTTGAGCCTTGAAGGTTTTTTATAAATGGTAAATATAATATTTAAAGGTTAAAATGATGTAGACAGCACTCTTCATTGCAGTGATAAGTGTGTTGACAAGTGCTGCAGTGAGAGAGAGTTACTTGAAGAAATAAAGGATATTTTGTTATTTGCTTTTATTGTTACTAGTTTTTGTTTGTTGTTTATATATTTTTGTGTTTTCCTTAAAACTTTTTAATGTAATCTTAAATTCTTTTTTTAACTTTCGAAATTTTAAATGTTTTTAGGTTTTATTCTTTGTTTAGATTTTTTCTTTTCAATAGTTTTTTTTAATTGTTTTTCGATCCATAAACTTTTTCAATTTAATCACTTAAGTAAATTTTATTTTTAGTCTTTGTGATTTGATAGTTTAACACTTTATTCTAAACTTTCAAAAACTCCTTTTTAGTCAATGTGGTGTATATTCTATATCAATCATGATTCGTATTGCTAATAGAGTTAGTTTTTTCAGTTAGTTTTTAACATAATGACTAAATTGTTCTTGTACTGAAAGTGTTAATATTTTGCTAGAGGGATCAAAAGTGCTAAACATTATTATTATTATTATTATTATTATTATTATTATTATTATTTAAATCGATAATTAGTAAACTTTTTTTAAATAGTTCATTTCTTAACCTCTTTCGTTTATTATTAAATTTTTTTTTTGTAAATCATTCATTTTAAAACGTCCATGTATTAAAATTCATTTTTAACAATTTGTTTGTTTGTTAAAATTCTTTTGATTAAACTAAAGGGTTCTAAAAAACTAAATATTTTTAAATCAAGGCATTTTTTAAAAGCCTTATTTTTCAAATCATTAAGTTTTTAAAGTGTTTGTTTAAGGGGTGATGTGTACTCTGAGATCACTTGAGTGTTCTATCATTCTGGTGTGTTCTATCTCTCGTTTATAAAACAGAGATTGGTATCTTTATTAATTGTTAATGAGACGAGTAAGTAAACACATACTTTATTCGTTTCCTGCTCCATTTGTACAAGTGAACTAATTTGTTTCCTTATCTTCATTGATAATCAGACATAAGTTGTCTTGTTGTATCCAAGTTACGTCATAGGAGAAAGTTTTCTCACAAGTGTTCTTCGTGCCCAATCAAATCACACTTGTATAAGCACGTGATAAATTTGGATGCTTCAAGTGGGTCTTTTGGAAGAGTGACTTTAACGTTAAACTTCCGCTTCTAATGCCAGAATCACATTCTCTAACTTTTTGACGTTAAGTATGTCCATAAGTTGAGCATAATCCTCTTCTGCCATGTCAGACATGCTTCCGTTCCCGTTATATCAGCTTCATGCGTTTTCTTCACATTCTCTAACTTGGATGTTCATGCGTTTTCTTGACTTGATGCTATTTTATTTTGTCAACATTTCTAGAAATCATAACAATCTCCCGCTAACTCCCTAAGGTAGTGTTTGGTATGAAGGAATGAAAGGTGGAATGGAATGGACCATTACGAGGGAATGGAAAAAACGTGTTTGGTTGCTCAATGAAATGGAATGAACCATTACGAAGAAATGAAAAAACCCCCCTTTTCATTTCATCCATCCCCCTTGTTTTATTTTCATTCCCTCAAGAAATGGAATAATTTTTTAATTCATGACAAGAACCATGACCCGACCCATGACCCAAACCTTGACCCGACACACAAGTACCCATGAACCGACCCATGTCCTAACCCACGGCTTGAACCATGACCCAACCCATGAACCGAACCAGGGTCTAACCCATGAACTGACTCATCACCCGAGCCATCAATTGGCCCGTGACCCGACCCATGTCGATCTATGCCCTGAACCATGACCCCAACCATAAATCCGACTCATGACCTAACTCGTGTCTCGTACCATGACCGACCCATGTCCCGATCCATGACCCAACACATGAACCAATCCATGAACCAACTAATGACTTGGTCCATGAACTGACTCATGACCCGACCCATGAACCGAACCATGAACCGACGAATGTGGCGACCAATTCCTCGAACTGTGGCCCGACCCATGTCTTGATCCATGTCCTAATTGATGTACTTATCCATGTATCGAACCATGCGCCGATTCATGGCTCGAACCAAGACCCGACCCATAACCATGACATGATATTTTTGTTACTTTTAGAGATTTGTATTTTTTTTGTTTTTTTCCTTCCTACCAAACAACAAGTACTGATTCATTTCATTCTTGTAAGGTAACCAAACATGATAATGGAATGGAATAGTCCATTTCATTCCTTTGTCTATTCATTTCCATCATTCACTCCATTCCCTCGTCCATTTCATTACCCCATACCAAACAGACCCTAAGTGTTGTAGGAAATATATAGAAATAGACAACATATGAACTAAAAACATGTATAGTTCAAACAAAGAAACTAAAATGTATAGTTCAGGAACATGTATAGTTCAGGAAAATGCAAAATACATTGAGAACTTAAATTTATCATCATCCAAATTCATTCCTCTTCAGCTGAAACTTTAGAGGAACTACTTTCGAGTAGTTATTCTAGACTTGTTTCATTACATGTCTCTATTCACTCCACCTGATTATCATCACTAATAATTTGCCTTTTAGTTCAGGAGTATTCTTTGCCATCTTAACTTCATAGTAGCACGTCTTCTTATGTTGTCCATCTTTGAAAACAACTGCTAGGTTGGCATTTGGAACAAATGATCCAACTATGGTCCCTAATGGTAGTTTCAGGAGGTCAGGTGTGACTGTAAAAGAAGGGCGGTGCAGGACAATCTCGACATTAAGCTTTAAGAATTTGTAACAAGTTCAAAATCATGCTTAGCAAAGGTTAGATAAATTTTTTGTGTCAATTTGGTTATATGTTCCAAGGCTAGCTTTGATTTCTTTCTAGAGGTTTCTCTTAAAAAATGTTGACTCATAAAGAGTATCCATAATCAATTATGTAGTTGTTCTGAACTTGAGAGTAAAACCTAAAGTCGTATTAGTAAATTCATGCAACGGAAAATACGAACCAGAAAATATATTGCTTTATAAAACATTCATAAAAGTTTAAAAACCATTTAATACTACATTTCAAGTGTTTCATTTTTCATTTCTAAAAATCTAAGGACTACATGACCATGTCCCCGTACAATCCATGTCTTGACTCGATCTTCAAACATTCCTCGATTCGTAAGAGATAGAACCTAAATACCTACAAGCACCACATAACCATATCATTAGTTAAAAGGTGACTTCATGCAATACTTGAACAATAAAGAAATAATATCTAAAGAAAATTTCATGATCATGTTAGCTTAGCTCTGCAAGTTCAGATTCATTCTCGTTACTAACTTGAACCCAAGCTTTGGATTCTAACTTTTAACCCCATGCGTTCATCCTTAACACACCTGCACCTTTATTGCCCATGACATAATGATATTATTAACCACATTATAGTGCATGCATGCGTACCATTCCCATGATTGTATAATCATGACCCAACCATTACATGCTCAACCATTTCATACATACGTGTTTATAAGTGACTAATGTTCTTGCTCAAATCATACTTGTGATTGCATGTTTCATAACAAGTTAGAAACAATGACTTATATAAAAAATGGAAATATGTGCAGAACATGGCCATCTTTCAAGTAACATGGCCATCTTTCAAGTAACATGGCCATGTTATTATTAAATTGCTTATGAGAGACTTCATGGCCATATTGCTATCAGACATGGCGATGTTACCCTCATATTGCTTATCAGGTGCTACATGGCCATGTTGCTAGTAGATATGGCCATGTCCGAGGCAAAACTTAAGAAATCTCCAATTCATTCTTATGTTTTTCACCAAAATCGTCTTGTGAAAATTTGAAACTATAAAAATCCAAATAAGTCAAAACTAAGCGACCATCCGAATTCTACGTATTATTATCACGTATACTTACTCACATATCATCTATAAAAATACTACTCATGAAGATAAGATATTTATCCAACTTCATATCCTTCATACTTCCAATCCTTACATATTATGATATCCTTCTTCATTTCCATACAACTTTATCCATTCCATACCAATTTCACATACCATAGATACATAAGTATCACCTCCTGCATCACTATGAACAACTTAAGGCTGCACCTTGATTTACATCATTCTACATTTATCTTGTTCTTATTCAACATTTATACATACTAAACTATATATATATATATATATATATATTAACTAAATATTTAGACACCTAAGCTTTAAATGTATAAACTTAAACTCGATTATACTATCCTAAACACACAACCGACAATATACCGGTCGAACGTACTATAGCTTAAGTAAGTCTAGGTATCAAACCCACAGACTCTATATATTACGCTACTTAACGAACTAAAGACTCAACTTAAGATACGACTATTTAAATGAATATTGTGTTGAAAGGGGGTTTACTACTAAACTAATTAAATTAAATAATTAAGGTCTCGTGTACAGTTTTGTTTCGTGTCTCGTTTTCAACTCCTTTAACTTCGTTTCTTGATTTTAATTTTCACCATTATTTAGCTCCGACACCTACGAAACACCACATATATTAAAAGTAACTAAAAAGAATATAAAAACTAATAAAAACTACTAAAACGTGTAAAAAACTCAATACGAGATAATCGTATAATTTACACTATATCAAATATCCCCACACTTACCATTTTTCGTCCTCAAAAAAGTATGCAATGGAATCATAACTAGACTAAGTCTTTCAATATATTATTCAAAGATATTTCATGAAATACACAGACACAGACACACAAGCAATGAATCAAGGCAAACACTGGTTATGTTTTTAATTAATAACCATAACATAGATAATCAGACCTCCCTTCATGTTTGATTTAATTTTTAGTTGGATCAATTTATCTACAAGGTCTCACACTTAGGTTGCCATAGTTCAGCCAATTTATTGTTATTTGACGAGGCAACGGTCAAACCATATAGATTTTACCTATCAAAATAACCTAAAGAACTTAACCTAGTTGAGGAATATTGTCATATTAGGGTGATTTTATTTGATGGATGTTACTTACGCGTATAGACTGTTTTATTATCTTTTTTCTAAAACAAGATCACCTCACCCTGGGTTGTCTGCTCTAAGTCGTTATCCCAGAGATAGAGCACACGAGGTCATGGATCACTTACTTTATTTTCTCTTTTTTTTTTCCTTTTTTTTTTCCAAGTTACAACATTGAGCACTTTTTTTTTCTCAATCTATACCCTGTGGACTTTAATTGGCGGAGCGTCACTTCTTTCAAGAGAAGCGTGCTATTATATCATATTATGACAATTACACTTAACTAGTGTAAGTTCTAAAGCCTACAATGGTGCATTATTTTCTTAGTTAAGGCCTTCTTATTTATCTTAAGATGACAACCCACGAGATATTCTTATTTAATTGGGTTACTAATTATCTACCTTTTTGACTCACTCTTGTTTAAGAACAACTTATTCTTTTTCTTTTAAAAGCCAAAACCCAATTTAATATCATTTTCTATTTAATTGCACAACTTTATCAAAAACATTTTCTGATTTTTCAAATTTGATTTGATTTGGATTTTTTATTGACTCTATTGGACTCAAACTAACTATTTAAAATATAAAACAAAAGACTCAGACGACCGTTTCTCATCCTCACGCTTAAACTCTATATTGCCCTCAATGTAGAAATGGAAAACACTCAAAAATAAAAATAAAACAGAAATAGAAGACAAAGGCAAATGAAAATGTGTAAGCTCCAATTTTTTCATCCAATCCATGCTCTGATTGTATAGCATTTCGCTCGCGATCGGCTTGACACAGAGACTCCTGAGCTTGTATATTCATATTAACAAATCCAAACCCACCCGAATGGAGATTGGGTAAGGGTACCCGAGCATAATGTGACTGTTGGTCCATAATGATCGTGATTTCAGTGCTATAATGACTTGTATAACAACAAACAAACTTGACTTAAGCAAACAAAGTATATTATAACCAAACAACCAATAACGAGATTAAATCCACACAACCGGAGGTAAATACGCTACAAAGATGAGTAATATATGCTCCTAGCACCTCCAGTAAAGACACAAACGACACAATCAGTTGGATAAGGTTTTTGTGAAAAGTTGCAAAAGTTGCATTTCAACAAGATAAGGTTACAATATATAACAGACATAGGTTCGCTGATAGATTCGCTGTCAGCGAATCTATCTAGCGAACCACATAGGTTCGCCGGGCACAATTAGGTTCGCCCGGTCGACACCAACACAAAAACTAAACTATGCTACGGGCGAATCTATAGATTCGCCCGTAGGTTCGCTAGAACTAAAACATACAAAATACATACAAAATATATAACACCGACATACCGGTGAGTCCGACCTATACATGACTATCAATACTCCCCCTAGGTTGGACCTCACCTGGGGAAGTCTTCTGTTTTAGCTCCGTCTTCTGTTGGCTTCAAAGATGCTCAATGAAAGCTCCTGCCCTTCCTTTAATTCCGGCCATTGGATTAGTAACGTCTTCAGATCCGGCCTCATCGTCTTCACTAAATACCAGCATTGATTCCACAAACTCTGCTTCGGCGACCTCAGTATCAGGTATATCCAGATCAATCGTTTCCGCCTGAATGTTTTCAGTATGCTCCTCGCCAGTCACATCCAAATCAACAACTTCTACTGGTTTCTCGAACCTCTTCTCGATAGTTTGATCAAGCTGTTTAGATAAGTCATCCATATCCATTTGCTGATCATCAGTCATCCTCAGCCTTTCGTTCACACTCCTCAGTTCAGCACGAATACCCCGGGCTTTGTTAGCGACTTTTACGAACAAGTTCGCTTCAGTCCTAGTGTCATCTCCAGCCCCGTGCTTGATACGGTTCTCGCATAATACCTTTAAATCCTCATCGCAGAATGAGAAGACCTCCATAGGATCAAACAGACGTATTTCCGGACGGTCTTCTCCTTTAAGTCTAATAACTGCGTCACCCGTACTGTTGTCATAAAACCATTTGAGGAAATCTTGCAGTCTGGGTGGCTGTGAATCCGGAACTCTAACCCTAGTCATAACCTTCAGGGCTTCGATCTTCAATACTATCTTTCCTTTCCATGAAACCCAGTGCCTACCTTTCTTTTGTCTCATCCGCCTCGGTTTTTGATACCCAAAATCTACGAAGTTGGTCTTGGCAGCCTCTCTGATCGTCACCTCAAATGCACACGCCCTTCCACTGTCTTCTTTTCCTAACAGAGGTAGATCAGCCAACCTTCGCAAGTCCCATCTTGGCAAAGTGGCGAAATGCTTCCTGTTCTTTATATAGCTGATATCCCCACCCCTTCGTTTAATCATATACGCATCCACAAGGGAATTGTATTTCCATGCAATCACCTGTCTATCCAACTGGGAGGTGTTTGGTTCATCGATATTCTGAAATATGGGCACCTCGGGAACAACCTCTTCGTCCTTTCTGAACCATTCGGATTTATCTAAGTCAACGTGCTCGAACTGATAACTGACCCCTTTCTCCTCAACCTTATATTTTTCAGGCTCATCCTCTAAGTCTTCCTCACTGTCAGCATTATCATCATCCTCCGGTTCATCTATCAGACTAAAATTTACGCTTGAGCCTCCAACAACCTCAGCCCCCTCAAATACGTCCAGATCTATACCCATATCCTCATCGAACAGCTCCTCAGCAGCTTTACCTTTGCCTTTATCCTCATCTCCAAACACACAGTCCATTAACGGATACTTTGCAGCATCCGTTAAGGATTTCAGTTCAGCTTCAGACATAGCATGTTCTGACCCATCCTTTTCTTTCAGGCTATTTAGCTCCTTGAATATCCTAACCATCAGGCACTGTTGATCCTTCATCATTCTCCCCATTTCAAAGATAACAGTTGACTTTTCAGCATCCTGGGTCTCCAATTCCGCATATTTACTCTTCAGATCCCCCAACTCTGCCTTCAAACTATCAATCTCACCCTTCAACACACTAATAGATTCAGTAGATGTACCCGGAGTATCATGCTTCGCTTTCTTTGACGCTTCAGTCGGTGCATCAGATTTCCTCTTTGTCCGTCTTTCCCTACCTGCATCAACCTCAGCCTGTATCTCATCCACTTCTCGATCAAACGAATAATCCTTTTCTTTTGCATACGCCTTCCTTTTCTTTATCCTCTTCTCAACAACCTCTATGTTCTCACCGCCCCGTTTCTTCTCATTTTCTATTAACCTCTGTATTTGTACCCATCTATCAGCTGGGTACATGTTTTCCCACAAAAACGAGGTCCTACCCACGCAATCAGCACGAACCGACTTACAATCCCTAAAAATCCTAGAATGCATTTCCCAAATCTTCAGTACATCACCAACAACCGGCAGATTGGGCAACTTGTCATTCAGAATTATCTGGATGAATCTAGGGTACATCAACCATTTTCCCGCCTTCGTAGCATGAATGTTCTCAAGCATGTAGTTGTAGATGAGCTTTGCTAGATTTTCCTTTTGCCCCCGACAAAACAGCATCATGGCCCGAGCCCAATCCAAGTTTAATCCGTCAGTACCCCCTTTCCTATGATCCAAGCACATGATGAAGACGTGTGCAATGTATCTCCATTCTTGGATCAAATAGGATTTCACGAATTCCATCTTTTTCTCCCCCGGCATAGGACCTTCATAACCAGCTGTCCTGAATGCCCCGTAAACTTCCTCTGCCGTCATACTGACCTCCTCACCGACATCCTCCTCTAACCTCAAAATTCTGGCCAGATCTGCTTCAGTAAACTCCAAATCAAAACCACTGACTTTGGCGCATATACGCGATGGCTGTACAGACACATTCATCACTGCTGTTCTCCAGAAATCTCGAACATGCAGCTCGTATATAGTCGGTGAATGAGAAATGGCGTGATGAATGTGAGACGACTTCAACCATCTGATACAGTCTCTATACCCACCGGCTTTTTCATGATTCTCGTCAAGCAAAGCACACATATTGTGCTTTCTTTCAAAGAATAATGTAGACATCGTGCCTGAAAAATAAACGGAGATTGATCAGAAACGAAGATTTTGAAAACAGTTAATATATTCGCTGGATAAATAGGTTCGCTGAAAGAGCGAACCTGAGATTTGGCACCAGAACCTATAGATTCGCTGACATGAAAAATCAGTCATTTGGTCGAGCGAATGTATAGGTTCGCTAGAAACAGTCGGGCGAATCTATGTTGATGTACGGGCGGCATAACAACATAGGTTCGCTCGAAGTTTTGAACTTTCGTTCAGATTCGCCAGACGAACACATAGGTTCGCTGGAAACCCTAGTTTTTGAAAAACGGCCGAAATCACAGTCAAAACACAGACGAAAAATCATAAATGACACAATCAAGGCACAATCAAGCAATATAATCATGAAACATGCCTATTACTATATTAGCATCAAGCCAATAACACAAATCAGGCAACAATCACAGATTATATTAGCGGGCCGATTGATTAAAAATGGTTAAAAGCTCGGATGAACAGGTGTCATGAATTAAGATGAAGATGAAGACATACCAGTAGGATTAAAAGCGGTTAAAAAGCAAGAAAAATCGGTAGTGAGAGGGAATCGAACGTGCGAGAGTTTGAAAGTGAAACGGCTACAGTAACAGGGTCAGCGAACTTGTGAAAAAGATTTGCAGACGGGTCAAATATATACAGACATAGGTTCACTGACCATAACACTAGCGAACTTCAGATTCGCCAAAAGACCAAAGGTCAAATGAAACCACAGCGGCGATGTGAAGAGGTTCCCGGCGAACCTGAGGTTCTGGCGAACCTGTGGATTCGCTACTATATTCGCTGGGACACAAAACAAGAAAAATAAAAAATAAAAAATTAAAAATGTTTTTGGTTTTTCTCAAATTTTAAATTCTTTGTAAATCCACGAAAACGTCCCACGATTTCAACGCTCCGAAAATAAACACATTAACCTAAATAATAATAATAACAAGAGAAAAATAAGAAAAATAAAATGAAAGAAAAATCAAGAAGTAAAAGCTAAAGAAGGATATATATATATTTTTCATGACGCTTTGAGCAGAATCCGGAGAGTCATTTGATTGGCGGGATTGCAGATATGTTTGTCCATTTAAACCCATGCCTTAGTCCTTTCAAAAAGAGATCAGCAGCTTCTTTTATCATGTTTTTGGTTTGATTGAAGAAGCTCAGACAACTCGGTGCCCACAGACATCTAGGTAAAAAGAACAAGTTCTGTCATCAGGGTATATCTGAGCAATACGATTGACTTTGCTTGAATTTCGAGGATCAAGTTTTGAATATTGATCGATGCATTAGCTTCTTTTGACACTTGTGCAATTTATGCATCTTTTTGTGAGTGGAGCTTGTCAGCAATTGATTCTTTTGAACACAATGCGACTTATTATTTGGGAAACTCAAATAGTTCAGAGCTCCAGGTCTATAGCGACGTATAACAGAGGAGATAAACATTTGAGCATGCTCGGTGAATCTTCAGGTCAATACTTCCGTATAGCAGAGAAGATCCACCAACTCCAGGTCAATACTTCCGTATAGCAGAGGAGTTAAGCACTTTGACTCAATACTTTCTGAGGAGTTAACAAGTAACTCACTCAGAGGCTTTTCGAAGAGCATCACTAGCAGCTTTTTGCAAACTAGAAACTCGATTCGTGGATAGGGTGAGGGTGATTTGGGATGTTTAGGGAAATCAAGGCAAAGATTTGACGCTCTCAACCCATTTTTGACAGAACCCGTATCTTTGTGCAATCCAATCATGTCAAGGGGATAATCCTTGTGGCTGAGATCTTGAACGTTATGTTTGGCTGCACAATCACTGTTTACTATGTTTTCGGGCTGAGCCTATCTGACATATCCCAAACACAATACTTCTGACCTCCTTCAACGTCTCTTCAACATCAATCAAAACGGAGATCCTGAAATAGCAAAATTTGAAAAACTATAAATAGTTAATCTTTAATATCTCCCCCAAAATTTCTATATTATAGCTATCTAATAAGAAATTTTTGCTTTTCAGATTTTCTTAATATATATATACAGAATAAAAGAGAAAGTAAAAAAAAAAGGAAATAAAATAAAATAAAATAAAGGAGCGAGGAAATGAGTGACCCACGGAATTTTCAAAGAAGAAGAAAATGAAAAGGTTATATACATATTTACAAATAGATTCACATAGAAAAAGGTTTTCAAAAAGATATAAGTCCCAGCATAGAGATCAGTTTATAAAAACGTGGTTTGTCAAAAGTTTTTGTGAAAAGATCAGCTTTTTGCTTTCGAGTTTCAATAGGAATAATATCAATGAACCCCTTTTCCTGTGCGTCTCTGATGGCATGAATTCTTGTTTCGATGTGCTTGGTGCGAGTGTGATGAATAGGATTCTTTGCAATTCCAACAGCAGCTTCATTATCACAAAAGAGTGGCGTATGAAGGAAGTTGATGCCATAATCCATCATCTGATGCTGAATCCAGAGCACTTGGCAACAGCAACTTGAAGCAGCAATGTATTCTGCTTCTCATGTGGACAGAGAGACGGTTGTTTGCTTCTTGCTTTGCCAGGAAACAAGACATTCGCCAAGATATTGACATCCACCAGTGCCTGATTTTCTGTTTATCCTGCAACCAGCATGATCACTATCAGAAAAAGCATGTAAATCAAAGTTCCCACCTTTTGGGTACCAAAGTCCCAAACGAGAGGAACCCTTAAGGTAACGAAAAATGCGTTTAACAGCTTTCTCGTGTGATTCTTTTGGATTGGCCTGGAAACGAGCACAGTAGCACACAGCGAATGTAATATCAGGTCGGCTGGCAGTCAGATACATGAGAGATCCGATCATCGAGCGGTACCGATGAGCATCCACAGGATTCCCATTATCATCAGAAGTAAGGCATGTTTGAGCGGTGAAAGGAATCAATTCAGGAGAAGAATCATCCATGCCAAACTTCGTGAGGATCTCTTTGATATATTTCTCTTGGTGGATAAGAATTCCATCTGGCTTTTGTTCCACTTGCAGCCCCAAGAAGAAACACATCTCCCCCATAATCGTCATTTCAAAGCGATCCATCATCACTTTTTCAAACTCCCTACACAGCCCCTCATTTGTCGAACCGAAGATTATATCATCAACATACACTTGAACGATCAGCAGCTCACCATTCACCTCCTTCTTGAACAATGTCATATCTATAGTCCCACGAGAGAAACCTTTGCTGAGAAGATATTGTGTCAGAGTTTCATACCAGATACGTGGAGCTTGATGCAACCCATACAAGGATTTATCAAGCTTGTACACCTTTGAAGGAAAATCTGGATCCTCGAAACCCGGTGGTTGACATACGCAGATCTCCTCATCGATATCTCCATATAGAAATGCACATTTCACATCCATTTGATAAACTTTAAAGTTTTTGTTCGCAGCATGAGCAAGAAAGATTCTAATGGCTTCAAGGCGAGCGACTGGAGCAAAAACTTCAGTGTAGTCAATCCCCTCCTCTTGAGCAAATCCTTGAACAACCAGTCTCGCCTTGTTTCTGATAACAACACCGCGATCATCTGGCTTGTTTCGGAAAACCCACTTAGTGCCGATTGGACACTTATTATGAGGAAGATCAACAAGTTCCCAAACTTTAAGCTTCCTAAATTGCTGCAGTTCCATTTGCATGGCATCAACCCAACTAGGATCTTCAAGTGCTTGTTTATAATTTTTCGGAACAACTTGAGATAGAAAGGAAGCATAGAGACATTCATTAATCAAACCACTCTGACTCCGAGTTCGCACACCATCAGTAATTGATCCTATGATATAATCATGAGGATGATTCTTTAAAGTTTTGAAATCTGTGTTTAGAAGCAAAGGGTTGGTTTGGGATGAGGATGTTTGATTAGATGGTTGGGAAGGTATATTTAAAGTTGGAGGAATTGTATTAGTGGTAGGTGATGGAATGGAAGTCGATGAGGATGGAATATCTGATGAAGAAGTTGGAACAGTTTGGGGTGGTGGAGGTGGTGGAATGTCAAATGTAGTGGGAGGTAATTGTATAGTTGAAGGTTGTGGTTGTGATTGTGTAGGTGGATGGTTAAAGATAGAAACTGATGTGTGAGGAATGATGTCATCATCGTCAGAGTCAGGAAGATAGAATGATTTGAAAATAGTGGTGGAATCATAAAACCATGCCGGTTCACTGCCAATACTTGTTGTGTTTGACTCTTGCCAGTCAACATAATAGGACTCCTGCACAATCCGCGTTCGCTTGTTGTAAACACGATACGCTTTTTGTGTGCTCGAGTATCCTACAAAGAAGCATTCATCCGAAACAGCACCAAACTTCGTTTTCTGATCTTGAGTATTCAATAGAGTACAAGAACATCCAAAGGGGCGCAGAAAATCGATCAACGGCTTAATCCCTCGAAACAGCTAGTATGATGTCTTCATCTTTTCTTTGACAATCAGTACCCTGTTCAGAACATAAGCTGCACAATTAACTGCCTCCACCCAGAAAATAATTGGAAGCTTTGACTCAATCAGCATAGTTCTAGCAGCCTCCACAAGAGTTCGATTCTTCCTTTCAGCAACACCATTTTGTTGTGGTGTTCGTGCGGCGCTAAACTGTCTGAGAATACCCCGTTGTTCACAGAAAGAGTTGAAGATATGGTTTCTGAATTCCGTTCCGTTATCGCTTCTGATGGCTTGAACCTTTCGTTTTCCAAGAACCTCGATTTGAGGAATCAGCTTCATTAGCTCTTCAGCAGTCTCACTCTTGTATGCCATGAATCTCACCCAAGTGTACCTAGAGTAATCATCTGTGACAACCAAGCAATAAGATTTCTTAGCAATAGATTTGACACTTATTGGACCAAATAAATCAGTATGTAACAATTCGAGGGGTTCTGAGATTGAATTTGTAATTTTAAGTTTATGTGGCTTTTTGTGCTGTTTTCCTTTAGCACAAGCCATGCATTTCTCAACCACTGAAAAATCTTTAAGTGCTAAGCCCCTGACCAAATTGTTCTTAACCAATTTATTTAGAATTTTAAAATTAATGTGTCCTAAACGTCTATGCCACTGAAAAGATTCAAAAGATGAAGCTTTAGACAGGAGACAGGTCACGGTGGAAGTTGATTCTTTTGATCCCATATTCAACATATATGTATCATTTCGTCTCGGAGCTCGCATGATCACCAATTATTCAGGAATAGAAAACTCTGGCTTCAAGAACAAACATTCATTTGGAAGAAACATCACTGGAATATTCTTATCACAGATTTGTGATACACTGAGAAGATTGAATGCCAGTTCAGGAACGTAGTTGACGTCTTCTAAAGTTAGTGAACTATTTGAGACTTTTCCTTGACCAATCATTTTACCACCTTTCTTGTCTCCCGCAAAAGCAACATATCCACCATTGATGATCCGATAGTTAGTCAGTAGGTCCTTCAACCCTGTCATATGTCTGGAACATCCGCTGTCAATATGCCAATGACTATTTACAACTGCATTTAAATGTTCCTGACATTTATTAAAAAAAAATTAAAAGTTAGACCTTTGAAATTGGCACCCAAGCTTTTGTATACTTGGGTGGTGGGACAGATGAAGGATTACAAAAGAAATTATTTACAAATGTGTTTAATCTTTTTCCAAAAGATTTTTGCTTTGAACTGTTTTTGATTAACTTAGGGCATTGCTTAATAGTATGATTAACATTTCCACATTTAAAGCAATGAGATTTCAAACTGACTTTGGAAACTTTATCAACAAGAATTTTATCCATTTCAATTTCCTCGTCACATTCAGACATTTGAGAATTGCAATCACTGTAAGAGTCATAAGGCTCCTTTGATTTGCCTGCTGTGACTTTTACCTTTTCAGATTCAGATTTAGGTTTTGAAATTCTCACTGGTGTGAAAGACGGAATTTGATGAGTAAAGAACTTTTGAAAGCAATTTGTTTTGATTTGACTTCCAGAGACATGACCTGAAAGTTCATCTTTGTCATTCAGACACTTACTTTCAAACAGATCATCATTCAACACATTAGGGTTTGAAGTAGTGCACCCTAAATTACTATTAAACATAGAATTGTCTGAACAAAACACATTACTAGAAACAGAATTAATTAAACTAATGTCTTCAATAGACTTCTTGGAATCAGAACTAGAACATTCACTACTGCTAGAACAACCAAGCCCAGTACTCCCACCATAAGCGTAATCCTCTCTAACCTCTTTAAGATTTACTCCACTTAAACCTGCAATAGAGCTGTTAGTATCATTCTGGATAATCTCTTGTATCAGCTCATTTGATGGATGGGGAATAGGTGTTGGAGAGTAACAGAAGGTACTAGGTGGAGGATATGCATATGTTTCATTGTTAAGACCCAAACCTGTTTTAACTCTGGCCCCCCGTTGTTTCTTGCAGAGTTCCTCCCTTTTCATACTAGATATTGTCCATTGCTGCAGTTTATTTTTGAGTTTTCTTGTTTCAAATTCAGCAAGAGTTACTTGCTCAGTCAAATAGTTTATTTCACAATTCTTTTCCAAAAGAGTTCTTTTTAAATGTTCATTTTCTTTCAAAGCTTCTCTTAATTTGACAAAATATTTTGATTCATTCAATTTAAGCTCTCTGTTAGTTCTCTTTAATTCGTTTTTGTTTGACATTAACAATTTATTAGCTTTGTATATGCCAATTAAACGAATTTTGCAAGCAGATGAACACATATCTTCAATAACGTCATAAGGAAGACCAATTACCAGTTTTTCTGCAGCAAGGACACGATCACACTGGCAGTAGGGGGTGTTCCTCTTGAATTCATCAACAGCATCAAGCCTCGCCTTCTCAATCATGGCTTCCAAGTTAAGCTTTGCCTCTTCATCATTCTTCATTTCATTTACCGCAGCTTCACAAACCAATCCCGAGTGATTCAGATGCCCTTTAACAATAACATTTGATTGATCTTTATCAACTTTCTCCAGTTTCCCTTCCTCATCTTCACCATAAATTTCTTTGAAAGGATCAAAGCAATTTATGTAGTTATCATCAACCTCAACAATCTCAGCAACTAGGGCATGATTAATTTCCTCCTTTGTCTCTTCAATTTCTGCACTCCAATCAAAGTTGGTGAGCAGTGCAGTTTCATTCTTTGATTTCGCTTCCTCAAGCCTTTCTTGATTTGGAACAGATCTTGGATTTCCAGAATTCACTGGTTCAGTAACAATTGGTAAAGGACATTCCCTTTTGAAATGACCCAATTGTTTGCAGTTGTAACATCTCAGCTTTCCTTTGTCATACCCCAGCTTGCTATTCTGTCCCTGATTCCCAAAACTTCTTCTACCTGTTCTCTCAATAAATCGTCTAGCTCGTAGGGTAAGCATGGCCATTTGCCATTGAATGTCGGTTTCTTCAAGATCATCAGGATCCACCTGATACATATCTTCTACAGTCATCCCCTTTCCCTTTAACTCACCAGCGACAAGAGCTTCATAGCTATGAACAAACATTCCAAACAGAGCCATAGTGTCAGATGGAATCTGAGTGGTGACAGGTGCATTTGAGCTTGAACCAACATTTGTAGATGCACCAACAGATTTAACAGACACATGACTTGATGATCCTCCAGGTGCAGCACTGTAGATATGAGAGTTTGCAGCGGATGAAATAAGTGCAGCATTCTGACAAGGAATATTTGTAACCATCATAGACTGATTGTATTCTCTTCTCTTCACATCAAGATCAAATGACTTCAGCTTGTTTATAACATCCATCAACTTATAATCATGAAAGTTTCTTTCTTGTTTCAACAATTTGATTTGAAGACTCCACTGAGGGGGAAGAGAATCTAACAGCTTTGTGACTTGTTCATGATTTCCCAGCTTATCGTCATACTTTTTCAGGTTGCTTGATACAGACAGGAATCGATTGGTAATGTCAGTCAGATTTTCTTGCGAATACCCCACAAAAGAATTAAACTCTTTCTCAGCTTGAGCTTTTCTATCCAACTTCAAATCCTCATTACCATCATAGAACTCGCACAACGCATCATACAAGCTTTTTGCAGTTGTGTGTTCAGCAAACCTGTTGAAAATATCCTGATGCAAACGAAGTATCAATGCCCCGAGTGCCTTTTTGTCACGATCAAGCAACTTGGTGTCTGCTTCAGTAAAAGTACTTGGGTCATTGTTTATTGAAGTAACGGTTCCTTCAACTGTCGTTGGCACGTGCAGACCATTTACAAATGACTCCCATTGATTATAGTCAGTGTAGTAGAAAAAAGCTTTCAAACACCTCTTCCAATCTTCAAAATTTGCACCACTAACAAGCCTCGGTGGCCTGTTAGGTTGAACGCTATCCAGATCATTCATATTCAGGGTTGATGTATTCATAATTTTGAACAGATTGTAGATTCGCTGAAGACAAATAGATTCGCTGCAATAGATTCGCCCAATGAACAAACAGATTCGCTGGCAGATTCGCTCGCAGATTCGCTAGTCAAACAAACAGATTCGCCGACCAGCAAGCACAGTTTCGCTCGACAGATTTTGGCAGCAGTTTCGCTTGCACAATGAGCCAAACAAGTGAACTTTCGTTCGATGAAATGTCAGATTCGCTAGCCACAAACACAAAATTACAGAACACAAGATTTGTACTAGATTCGCTGGATGAAAAAATAGTTTCGCTGGGTTACGAACAAACCTGTTTCAGTACGAAAACAAACAGAACAGCTTCAAAACTTGACCATTTGTAGACCCGTTTGTTTCAGAAGCTTCCTATGACCAAATATGACAACACCCAAGCAAAATACAACACCAAAACACCCAAACCAGTCCAGAAAAGAATCAAATAGTGTTTTGACACAAAAACCCCAAAATCAACACAAAAATCACTAGAATCAAACAATCAAGAGCACTAAGGCTCTGATACCATATTGTTGGTCCATAATGATCGTGATTTCAGTGCTATATTGACTTGTATAACAACAAACAAACTTGACTCAAGCAAACAAAGTATATTATAACCAAACAACCAATAACGAGATTAAATCCACACAACCGGAGGTAAATACACTACAAAGATGAGTAATATATGCTCCTAGAACCTCCAGTAAACACACAAACGACACAATCAGTTGGATAAGGTTTTTGTGAAAAGTTGCAAAAGTTGCATTTCAACAAGATAAGGTTACAATATATAACAGACATAGGTTCGCTGATAGATTCGCTGTCAGCGAATCTATCTAGCGAACCACATAGGTTCGCCGGGCACAATTAGGTTCGCCCGGTCGACACCAACACAAAAACTAAACTGTGCTACGGGCGAATCTATAGATTCGCCCGTAGGTTCGCTAGAACTAAAACATACAAAATACATACAAAATATATAACACCGACATACCGGTGAGTCCGACCTATACATGACTATCAGTGACACCACACCCGATGGCGGAAACATCGGTTTGTCATAGAAAATGGATATCAATAGTAACGAAGCACATTAAACACTTTTTTAATTCTAATAATTGTCATAGCATAAGTTTGGAATAAATGTCTACATGGAAAACCACCAAAAGACATAAATAAGAACACAATAACTACAACACTTTATTGTTTATTAAATTCTAGGTCCGAAACGTTCCTACGTCTTGCAAAATAGAAATAAACAAATCATCATGCAGCACCTGAAATATGCGTAAAATAAAGTAAGCTATTTAAAGCTACTGAGTAAACCACAATTGATAAATAGTAGTATAGGAATTTGATATCATCATACATATGCTGTGCAATCTAACATGTATAGCTATTTTATATTATTCTCAACCATGATCCCTTGAACACACATTGAAAACCATCATTGTAATATAACTTGCAACCATTTATCATGAGGAACTACTTATGTATCAATTAAAGATAACTTTTCAAGTAACCGTCACCTAACTATCTAGATGTGTTAGTTATCAATAATTATTTAGCAACATAGGGACATGACATAGAAACATATTATAGCACTTGTAACATTGAAATTGAATGGACAAGTTTAAATCAACTATCGATGTTGTCTAGGGAGGTGGGTTTGTCAAACCATTAGCGCTAACATTGTACTGGTGGGTTTACAAAGTAACAATACTACTTTAAACTACCAGATAAGATTGCATCAAGCCGCGAACTAGATTAACTTATTTGTATGATCTTTTGAAAAAATAGAAACAAAATAGAAAACATGGTTTGGTAATAGTACACGTATTTCGGTCCCAAATCGTAAAATTAAAAAGGGGAGTGAGTTTAGTCACCTTGAAACATGAGCTCGAAATAAATAGCAAACAATTTAGATAGATTCGAGGATTTCCAAAAAACTAGAATCACCTAAGCAAATGACAATCCTAACTTAGTAAAATACATAGTATAGAAAACTAGAATAAGAACAATAGTAATCTAAGGTAATTTGGGGGATTTGGAGGTTTTTCGATAAACGATTAGAAATATATTAAATATAACGTCGAATGAAAAATATAATTTTGATAAATAAATTTTGATAAAAACAACAATTTTTTATAATAATCGTAATGGTAATAACAATAATTTTCCGTAAAAATCATAATATTAGAATTGTCTCAAATAATATATTTATCCAATTTAATTATTTGACGACTAGAAATATATTTATATACACTAGTAATACTTAAAAATATTTATTACATTTTTAAAGTATTTATAATATCTTATATAAAAATCTCTATTTATAAACTATTATTTATATAACCTTTGTATGTTTTTTTAAAAGTATTATAAAAATACATTTTATAGTATTTTAAAATTATTAATGGTATTTGTAGAAGTTTATATTTATATAATTTGGTTTATACAAAATCATATGTTTTATATAGTTGGTAAATTGATTTTCAATTGCTAAAAGTATTGGTTTGATAGTATATATTTTGTTATATTATTTATAAACCTTTATGACTTAGAATTAATCTAAAAATTGCTTATTTCAAAAGTAATGTAGGTAGCCGGGTTCGAACCCGAGTCTCCCTTGTCATAGAAAAAACACCCAAACACTAAACCAACTCACTTTTTGATTAACAGTTTCCATCTTATAATTGGTTTTATTCTATTTTCAAAGTTTTCCCCAAATCCATCAAGAACACTAAACCCTAAATCCTAAATTACTTGAAATAGATTCAAGATATGAACAAACTGATAGAGTGCTTTTGATCTACACATGATACTGAGTATTTTAACGTAAATAATTTACTTGATTAAAGACGAATTGGACCAAATAGGATGAACAAGAATGACGGCCTTAGAATCAAAGTAATAGATTGAGGCTATTAGAATGCAATTCAATCTCTAGATATACTCTTAAAGATATGCTCTTCAAGATATACTCTTCAAAATTTATAGAGGGCTTATGATCTACACATGATAATGAGTATTTTAACGTAAATAACTTACTCGATTAAAGACGAATTGGACCAAATAGGATGAAGAACAAGAACGTCGGCCTTAGAATCAAAGTAATAGATTAAGGCTATTAGAATGCAATTCAATCTCCAGATATACTCTTCAAGATATAAGGAAAGAAAGCCCTAAAACAATTGCAAATAGAAACAACGCTTTGATGCTCAATTGGTATGTAACGCCCGTCTTTCGACAAGTACCACAGTTGGCATTCATAAGCATAAAACAACCATATATTAAATAAAAGAGTTAAGTGCAATTTACACCCCTGTGGTTTACATCTAAAAACACTTTGCAACCCCGTCGGAAAAGTTAGACCATTTGCAACCCTATGTTTCATAAAGTGGGTCATTTGCACCCCTTTATTAAGTTGACCGCGAGTTAACCATTATTTTAAATGATAAAAATACCATTATACCCTTTCTTTATAAAAATTAATAACTTAAAACAATAAAAAAAAGTTAATTGAAATGAACAAAGAAAGCTTCATTATCCTTTTACTAATCGTATTTTGTAATTTAATAACTCAAATCACTATAAAATGGATGACGAGTGTTTGATTCTGCATAGAAGTGTGATGTCTAATAGTCCAAACTTAAGTTGACTTTATTTATACTTTACATCTTAACAAGATCAAGTTCATAATTAAAATAAAATATTTCTAGCAAACAAGGCATGAAAACAAAGATTAATATCACCCATTTGCAGTGTTCGATTACTTCATCTTCGTTCTTGGATTAGGGTTCCGATTCATCTTCACCTTCCTTTGATCTAATCGTACCGGATTTGTCGTCCACACCTATTTCGGGTCATGAATAATCTCATTCATGTTCTTCGTCGTCTATCCCAATAACTGATTGTTTAGAGAGAGAAGGGCAGATCCGTGTATTTATAGATCAAGGGAAGGGGAAGCCGTCTATGTTGGCTCCGATGGCGGTGAACGATGCTGACAAGGATGGTGGAAGGAGATGGTTGCGATGGACGAGGGGATGATGGACTAGTGGTCATGGTTTTTTAGAGTGAGAAACCAACTCTCAAATTACCCAAATCTAAATATGTTCTTCGCATGAACATCATAATATTCTTCATCCATTTTATTTATTTTTTTTATTGTTTAAAGTTATTAATGTGTATAAAGGGTATAATGGTACTTTATCTTTTAAAATAACATTCAATTTTAATGAAGGGGTGCAAATGATCCATTTTAGAAAACACAGGGTTGCAAAGGGTTTAAGTTTTCTGATGGGGTTGCAAAGTGCTTTTGAATGTAAACCACAGGAGTGCAAATGGCACTTAACTCTAAATAAAATTTCAAAAGCAGCGGAATAATTGTTTAAAACATCATTACATTATCTTTAAATTGTCTTAGAAACTACTTAAAGCATTACAACATATAAATTTGATTTCCAAATGTATTTTCTTCAATGCCAGCCTTTAACAAGTCTCTAGCCCTCGCCAAGCAGCTCCCTAAAACTCCTAACCTGCACATCAATCTAACATGCATACAAAAGTCAGCTATGCTGAGTGAGTTCTAGTTTTTAAAACATCGTCAGAAACTTTCCATATCATTCATGTAATACACGTAAATATCATCAGCATATTGAACATCACATTCGTATAACACATAATATAATATCTTTGTCTGTTAGTAAGTCATCATCATGCCCTCTTTGGTCATAAGAGACCCATTATGTGGTTCTTGACTGGTTTTACGAGATCCCTAGTAAGATTCTTAGCTGGTTTTATAAGATCCTCAGAAGGATTCTTAGCTTGTTTTATAAGATCCCCAGTATGATTCTTGTCTGGTTTTATAAGTTCCCTCGTAGGATTCTTGTCTTCCGTTAAGGCATACATGTTCTTATATCATCATCACACTTCACGTAATAAAGTCCAACAGTCCAGGAAACATCTCGGTATGCATGTTAGCCTCAAAAGTGTATTTGAAACGGAAGTGAGGTCTAGAACTCACCTGATTCTTAAGTGATCTTGCTTGTTTGGACAAGGTTAAGGTAGTGGTAACGGTGCATGATCTGCATTTAAGTTATTATGAAAAATAGTCATTTCTTTCTTAGTTTTGCAAGCAGTGTCGCACATAGTGTCGCAACTAGTGTCGCAGGTAGTGTCGCAAGTAATTTCGCATAGGCGAACCACATTGTCGCATGCTGCTTCAGCAGCACCTCCACTTGCAGTGTCGCAAGGCTCTTGCCCAACTTTCGTTGGGACTGAAACTACTTTCGCAAACACACCCGACACACGCCTAGAAGTCAAGACATCATAGTGTCGCAATATGAACACTAGCGTCGCATCAAGAACACTAGTGTCGCAAAACGCTGTTACAGCTCGTTTTCAACCCAAAATCCTTGTTTTTCAACCAAATCTCAAACTTTTTACGTCCAAAACCTTGGTTTATCATTTATATGACTAAATCTAAGCTTTTTCCACGATTTTATCCATAAAAATGTAACCTTTATTGATTTCTTTGAAACTTTTGAAAAACTTAAAAAAACCCCATTAATGGCCAGATTCGTTTTGTATTATGAAAACATGTTTTAGGGGGTGATTTTACCTTGATTACCTGTTGTTTAACACCTTTAAACTTCAAATCAACCCTTTGATTCACAAAAATCTTGGTTTTCTTCTTTCTTGCCTTAGTTTTCTTTCAAAGATTAGGGTTTGTGTGTGTGTGTGTTGTTGTGATGGTGAAGTGGGGGATGGTGGCTGGAAATGGTGATTAAATAGTAGGGTTTTCCATATTGGGGTAGGGTTTTAGGTGAGCTTTGGGCCTAATTAGGTAATTAGGCTATTTTAGGTAAATCTCTTAACTAATTCACTTATCATTTTGGGCCTAATTCATTCTTCACCCTTAATGGCCCATAATTAAATCATAACCTCTTCATTAATCTTTCCCTTTTCTAATTACCACGTAATTAGTCATTACGTTTTACGTCCTCGGATACTTATAATCATTTTCATACTCTATCATATACATCGTAATCATCATATTTATCATAATCATAACATATATCGTAAACGTCATATATCATTTTAATCATAATCACTTAAATGCACATCAATATAAGCATAAGCACGTAAATTAGTCTTACCATAAAAATCGGGGTGTTACATGGTAAGTTGCAAGTTTCGAACAATTTGGAATCAAACTGAGTTCTTGGTGTTTGTTGGTTGAAATTGATTCAGCGGGAAGTGAAAACGAGTCCGTTGGAGTGTTTTGTCACAATTCAATTGAAATAATTCGGTTTGGAAATGTACGAACCGGTTTGAGTTTAATATGAGATTAATTGGGATTAATTGGTGTTTAATTTGAAGACTAAAATTCTATTGAACGTTGTAATCAACTTCAATCGCCGAGAGGAAGGTTTTGGTCAATTCGTTTTTTATTAAAACATGTGTTTTGAATGATTTAGTTAAATGTGTTTTGAGTTAGTAAATGAACAATGTAAAAATTGATGAAAAAAGTTCAATAATGCACAAAAACAATTTTAAAGACTTGGTTAGGTTCGAGATTTGTACAGGAGCATTTTGCCGTGGTTAAATTGGATTAAAACGGACAAAAAATATGGATATTTTGTTCGCCGGAGTTGTTGCCGGATTCCGGCAACCTTGCCAAGTTAAATTTTAATTAAATCTTTATTTTAATTAAGTAACTTAACCAAGTTAAATTTTATAAGTTTTATAGAGTTGGTGTTTATATATAACTACTTGGCTTTTGACGATTATTAGTTATTTTTAGACTTCATAGCAATAAATTTGATAGTATTTTTATAGAACCCTTTTTATAAATTACAAAGTTATATATTTTGGAATTAATCTTTATAGATAGTAATTAAATAGATATACTTTACATATTAACTCGTATTAATCCGATCACTTTTTTAAAGACGGGAGAACATGGAATTCAAAATATTCATTTATATTAATAACAAAGCGTTACAACTTGACGAATTAAATAGGAATAAGTAAAACAAAAATGGATTTGGGTTCAAGTCGGGTATTCGAGTTTGGGTTTGAATTGGGCATTTGGGTTTGGATTTGGGGCAGATAGCACACATAAAACTGACTCGATAAAAAAAAAAAAAACTATCGACTCAATATAAACTCTACAAATAATAAGAAACCTCCCCACAGTTAATCTTAATTAGGAGGTTTCTTTGATTTGGACCCTTTCCAACCCGTTCAATTCCACTCGGTCCACATAAGCACTTGCAAAGTTAAAGTGAATTTGAAAGCTGTGGAAAATTAATTAAAAAACTTGGAACGGGTCAGACCACTAATATTTATACTTACCTGGAAAGAACCAGATGCATGGCATGTAACTTGATGACCGGTCATGTTCCTATTTAGGCGACTTCAACTTACAACCATTCCTTTGCTTTTTCCCAATCCTGATCTTTCCTCTTTTTCTTTCTTGCCTTCTCCCGTGATTTTTCTGAACTAGGTAAGGATTCAATTTCTAATTTTTTAAGTGGCAAACAGCGGTGTTCTTCTTCTTCCACCACACATATTTGATGATCCCCACACTCAGTGTTTTCATATGATATAGGGTTGATCATCTCCACCGGTTCATCTTCTAGGAGGTCATCTAAGTAAGCTAAGTTACCCTGGGCATCAAAAATACCTCTTTCACTACACTCGGGTAAACTTTCTAAATCTAAACTTAAGAACTCGTCCTCCTTACAAAAATCTAACTCCTCATATACCCTAAACATCCATCTTAAGGAGTCTCCTAATGATACTTCTTCGTCATGTACTACTTCCTTGACCAATGACTCCATATGTTCAGCCCACTGTTCCTCATCTACCTCATCATCAGAATCGCTCCCAAAATCGTATATAAGGTTTTTGTCAACCGGAGATTGGATTTCATCGTTTATTGTTGTCTCTAGTTCTGGGCTGATCTCATCATCCTTTGCCTGTATCATCAAGTTGAAAGGGTATATGAGAATTAAGTTAGTGGAGGAAAACTTGATGATCCAGGCAGAGGATGATGAGATTAGCCCAGAACTGGAATAATCTCAGTTTAATCTCTTCTTGAGTAAAGTATGGTCCACTAATTGTGCTACATATTGCATGGTACTCATTTAAATGAAAGTAGGGCTCCTTAGTTGCATTACCCGAAAACTTATGAAATATTGTTAAATAATTGTTGCATATCTCGAATTGTCGTCCCTCTCGATGTGGCATCACTATAGGTCCCGGATTATCATTAACCATCGGGCGAAAAAGGCTATCAACTCCTTCATCTGGGCCCTTCAAAATTTCCATAATAACCATTACCTCTGTGTTGTTGATACAAATTTCTTCCATTGGGATCATTGATATTGTTGATATTATTAACCTCGTTGTTTGTGTGTTGCCTATATCCTCAAGCACTTTGATTATAGTTATGGTCCCACTCATCTTCACGTGGGCCAATTTCATCCTCATGGATTTCACCAGCATCATCATACCCGTCATTTCCATACCTCTGTCCTTGATAGTTACCATTATCTTCACCATAACCTTGTTTGAATTTCCCCGGACTTCGTTTAAACAATTGATCATCATATTGTTCAAACCGGTTCCTAGGTATTTCTTGAGTTTTGCTTGTGGGACCGCTGCTAGAACTTGAAAAGAATTGTCCCTCTTTGGTTTTGTTTAATGGGTTTTGGTTCAGTGGTGAAGGTGGATTTTTATTATTAGCTTGGTTTTAGGGTAATTCAGTTTGGTTGTTATTGGGTTCTTGTTGGTATTGAGGAATTGGGTGTTTGCAACTGAGATTGTCGACTTCAAAATTTGGTCCTTGGTTTGGGTTTGGTTGATGAGATGGTGGGTTTTTTGAATGTTCCATCTTGAGTGGTTCAGATGAACTAGATTTTAAACTTGAAGTAGCTTGTCAATATCTTTCGAAATTGCCTTTTTCAAGTCAGTTCATTGAAGAAGATGGTTTTGCCTTGCGGTTTTCTCGATTTCTAAATTGAACAAAAGCGATGATGTTTTACCTGAATATCAAGTATGCATGCAATCTGTCACCTGCCCACAGAAATACAACCCGCGTAACACAAAAATAAACAAAAATTAAAATCAAATAAACTAACACCAAGCGCACTGATTCACTAGCAACGGCGCCAAAATTTGATCGGTGTCAAAGAGCCAATCAAAGATAAGTGTAAAATGTGTGTTCTAATCAGCGTAGCTAGCTAGGGTAAGTAGTGTGTCGAACCACGTGGAATTAGTGGATGAAGTTGAATTATTACTATATATTGAAAGAAAAACTTCATGAATAGTTTACTTTATTGTATTTCATTTTGGCCACAATATAGTTTTGTAACTTTATCATTTTGGCCACAAAAGTAGAAAAATTGAGGTTGGGGTAATGTTGTTTTATGTTTTGTATTTTTGCCACCATAGTTTTTGTACGTTTTGCATTTGGACCACCAATAGAATGACTCTTTTGTAATTAAGTTGAGTTTGAGGGACAAATAGTATTGTGGTTGATGGTCCTTAGATGTTTGGAACAAGGTATGCTCATTTTTGTCTATCTTTCTTCTTGGCTCAATCGACTATTGTCGTTATACTTCTTCCGGTCGCCTAGGCATCTTCTTTGTTTCTTCAATCGATGATGAATGGTGGCGGTGGATGGCAGATGGTGGCGAATAATGTATGGTAGTTTTCTTTTGTTATGGGATTCTACAGAGAGAGTTGCTGATCTATCATTGCCAACACCTGATTAGATGTGTTTCATTGTGATGGTGTTGTGTACAATTATTTCGTACGTTATATTTTTTAAGTTGAATGACATTTGTTATTTCGTTTATTTTATCCCGTGTGTGATTTTAATTGATGTGATGAAAATTTAACGGTAGACAAATGGCTCGGATAACGCATGAGCATGTATAGTCCTAGTTAACTTGATTATGAAAATAAATGATTAATTAATATTGCTAAATTACTCTATTGCCTCTTGGCTGTGAAAAGTTTGGTGAAATAATTAGGGTTAATGATTACGGAAAAAGATAAACTTTGCAAGAAAATAAATTGATTGTTGTTAATGATTTGACAAAATGGATCAACTCCGGATGTCAAGTAATGAATAGATGTACACCTAGGGTTTTCCACATTGGAAATTACATAGACATAACCAGTTTACCTGTTCTTATTGAAGCGTGATTACAATTATCTACGCAGGTAGTTAAATTAGATAGATAAAAAACAACCAGGAAACACATAAACAAGATTAAACATCAAAAAATATTCAAAATTCATCTCCAATATAATAAAACCCTAGTTGTAAAGTATTCAACCACTAACCATCCACCCGAAGATGATCACAGGTGGTTTAGCCTTGCATTTTCACAATCATAGCAACAATTTCGGTTTGGAATTGCATGATCGTCATTGGAATGATGATTAGATGGAAGAGAATGGTGGAAGAATGTTCCAAAATTCATCCAAGAGGCTGGTAATTTTGAAGTTAGGGTTTTAGGAATAATAACACTCTTTAAATATAGTAAAAAATCAAACTTTTGTGAAAACACACGGCAGGGACGTAAGCTACCTTAGTAGGGACGTAAGATACGTCTCCCCCTTCACAAATACATCCTCCTCTCTGTCTTACATCCCTCTATAGGTTAAAAACACACATAGGGTCGTAAGCTAGGACGCGTAGGATGTAACTTACGTCCCCCCTGAATTTATTCCATTAGCCATCCACCCGGAGATGATCACAGGTGGTTTAGCCTTGCATATTCACAATCATAACAACAATTTTGGTTTGGAATTGCATGATCGTCATTGGAATGATGATTAGATGGAAGAGAATGGTGGAAGAATGTTCCATAATTCGTCCTAGAGGCTGGTAATTTTGAAGTTAGGGTTTTAGGAATAATAACACTCTTTAAATATAGTAAAAAATCAAACTTTTGTGAAAACACATGACAGGGACGTAAGCTACCTCCGTAGGGACGTAAGATACGTCTCCCCCTTCACAAATACATCCTCCTCTCTGTCTTACATCCCTCTATAGGTTAACAACACACATAGGATCGTAAGCTAGGACGCGTACGATGTAACTTACGTTCCCCCTGAATTTATTCCATTTCTTTGTTTTTTTAACTCCGTTGCTTAACCATTCATCATCCAATCTTTGATTAATCTTCATATATCCCCATTTAAGCTCCAAAAACCTACATATCCAATACGGCATAAAGTAAATGCGTTCCAAATGATAGTTAAGTTAAAAACATCAAGTTAACAACTTAACACACATATAAATCATGCAAGCATCCCATCTCCAAACTTATTATTTGCTTGCCCTTAAGCAAATCCACTCATAACTTTAGATAGCAATACATAAACCAAAAGTCCTACTATGTCCTAGATATGGTTCAAAGTTATACCATATTCCAAATTACATTAATAGTGTTTAAATAGCAAGTAAAGGATGTTACATTTATATCAGTCAAAAGAACCTAACATGCTTCCGATTTTTTTTTCATGCAACACACCCCTCAAAATTGTTCACTCTTCTCGGCTTCTTTCTAGATGGGTGAAAGATGCACAAATATATCAGTCAAAAGAACCAAATATGAGATTTTGTTATCATAGGCTTGGGTGATAATCAAACGTCCACAGTAACACATAGACAAAGCACCTATCAAAAGGACTTTGGCTTAGGTTAATTGATGGAATATTTGGCTAAAAAATGGTGAAAAATAATGGGTGAAAACCAAACGGTTGACATTCTTATTTACATAACTAAAACTCAAACAAATAAAACTAAACAAAACAAAACATGGGTACAGGAATAACCCATATCACACGGCTTATATTTTAAATTTTTTTCGTGGTTTACTTTATGCGTTTTTCACTTTTTTTTTTCTTCTTTTTTTCTTTACTTCATTTGAAGATATCACAATAAACATAACCCTACTACTTTGAATGTCATCAACAGTTGGTAAATGGGTAAATTTAGGTAATAAGAATGATTTATCTGTCATAGGAATTTGATAAAGGTTTTTAGGTTGGTTTGGGTAAAAGATAATGGTTTAACGAAATAATAAGGCTAAAAAGGCTCAGCGGGCTATTAGGGGAAAATGTCATGATACTGGTAAAACACAAAAATGGTGTTAAAGAAAAAGGGAATTTCTAGGTTGCCTCTATCATTTTTGTGCATTTATCAAGTTCATCATCTCAGTATGCATCAAATCACACAAGTTGTAAAACAAAGAATTGTACGGTCTATATATCAAATGAAATAATTATTTTTGGGTAAACTAACGATCTAGTAGGCTTCAAAATCTCACCAAGTTAGGAAGTAGCATTGCCGATGTGCGCATGCTTTTTTTACACCAATAGCTTGTTAACCCTAGTTAGGCAATTCTCAACAATTTTCTAAAAACAATTTCTTTACTATCTTAGAATTAGATCATGACTAGGACCTATGCATCAAACAAAGTAGGAATCAATTAGTATGATTTATTTTTGGTTTTCGTGCCAGATTGGATCGCTTAAAATTTTGAATTTTCTCAAATTTTTCTTCCCTCATCCCTACACTTAGGATACATTGTCCCCAATGTATGGGTTTTTAGACTAAGTGCAAGTTTTTCCAACTTTTCCAATCAAACCAACTTTATGAACGCTTACTTTCCAAAATGACCCAACCATAAACACAACTCAATCCCAACACATAACACTATTATGCACCAAAGACACAAAACAAAACAAAATAAAACAAAACAACACCAAATAAGCAACACACTAAGATAAGGAAATAATACATGGACCTGATTGTAAACAATCAAACAACTCTTTTTAAACCCCTCGGTAAAGTGGACGAATGAATTCTTGTGAGGGTTTCTAGGGAACATACCTAAAAAGTTCTCAAAAGAAATAAAAGAAAATAACACAATAAAATATTGCAATTTCCTCCCACATAGCCTAAGTTTTAGGTCTCCAGCTAGATCATACCAGCAACTACTCATGGTGGTTGGGACCCATAATAATCTCCAAACAGCTCTTTACCAGGTGGGTTGTTGTCCTTCCATTACCACCCCCAACTTCTTATAGCTTCTAATCTATCCAACTCTTCTTGACTTCTCACGTTTGAGAGCTCACCCATATCATGATCGGATGGTTTCCATGGTCCATCCGTGAACTTTGATGGTTTCTTCTTTGAGTTGGTGTTATTTTTCATGTTGTCATTTTTACCGGCTCTTTCAGTTCTTTCTTATCTACTTCTTCCTTTAATTCTATTTTCTTAAAGTTGTCTTGCTCAAAACCATTCTTAAAAATGGTGTCCTCGCCTACTTGTGAAATGTAAGGAAGAACATGCTCATTAGTAGCATCTGTTGAATTAAACTCGTTATAAACAACATAAGTTATTGACTTTGAGAACACATTAAGACATAACTTATGGTTTTCGTAGGACATGTCAATTGTTCCATCCCGACAATTTATTTGAACATTGGCAATTAATTGCTAAAAATGGTCGACCAAGTATGACTTAAGGTTGCTTGTTTTTCATCACCCGTGCATAGTCAAGCACTAAAAATCCCATAGGATAGTGGAAATCCCCTAACTTTATCATCACGTCCTTTACCATACCACAAGGACGCTTTTGAGTCAAATCGGCTAACACTACGGTATTGTTAACTTCTTCTAGGGGACCAAACTCATACTGATCATATAACATACAAGGTAAAATACTCACACCAGCTCCATAATCCAAGAGTGTATTTTTTATCCTGAATATTCCCATTTTGATTGGAAGGGTTGGTGCTCCCGAGTCACTCATTATCTTCAACTTCATCAACTTTAGTTCTCGTACTTGCAACAATTCTAGAAAGAGTAGTAAGATCGTCATCAAAATATTAGGAGTTGGGAAGGATAGTAGCAAAATTGATGTTCAAGTTTCTCACATTCTTTGGCTTTTCACTTTGATGTGCAGGATTCACCTTTGTGCCACTAGGTAACATCGCTTCATTCCTTTCACTCATTAAGATGGACACATCACTAGCTAGTTGGCCTACTTGTCTGGATAGGGCATTCACAACTTTATCTTTGATTTCAATTTTTTGCTTCTCTTTAATCATGTTCATTATAGCATCGAATTTATCATCATAAGTATTTCACCCTTTTCTTGTTGATATATTGTAAATTATATATTTATCCTATGTAGAGTTTGTATACATTTTCGATTCGTTTTATATACTTTTATTAAGTTTTGTTTACTACTAATCCATATGTTTTGCGTAGGTCCCATGTTAATAAAAAGATGAAAAGATCTCGAGAAACGTAGCTCGTAGGCGAAAATGGGACGCGAAACGGAGCTACGAGCGAGCCAGAACGCGAAACGTAACAAAAACGGAGCAGGAACCGGGAGCCAGAGGCTGGCCGTGCCATGTGACCGGCATAGCAACCTAGCTCCCATGAAGCCACGCTATGCCACCATGAATCGTTTCCTTGTCGCGCGACGCGACGAGGTGTTTTTAACAGAAAGTTTCAACTGTTTTTGGCCCCATGCACTATGTAAACATAATTTCTTGAAACCTAGTCTCTCATGCTCATTTGGAAAACTATTTTGGGTAAAAAGGTGTTTTGGAGGCTAGAGTTGGGCAAACAATGCTAAGGAAGAGCATGTGATTGAAGAGTTGCATTTAGATGTTTCAGATTCTTTCTTTCTATCGTTTTGTTTCTCTTTTTTCATGTCAATTACTTTTGAACTTGTGTTTATTGGTATGATTATGGTTGGCTAAACTCATAGGACCATCTAGGTATAATGATAAATTGTTAACTGATGTTTGAACTCGTGTTTGGTTGATTTTGGTTTGTGGATTATTTATGCTTGATTAAAGTTTGAATCTTTTATCATTTAAAGTGTATTACATATTTGCATTGATTCATCTAATATTGTTATTCCACATAATCCTTGATGATTGTCTATTTCATAGAATATGGTTTCGTTTATATCATTGACTGTGTGTTATGATTGTTATGGTTAAACTGCAGTAAAACCATAGAAATAACATTATTAGTAAAATCGGTAATAACGTGTAGCCAACTTAGATAACCGTGAGGTGATAAGTTTTTAATAAGTCCTTTTGAATAACGTGCTAGGTTTAGGTCTTTGTGAGAAGTAAGTCTTAGTGTCTGTTATCAAACTTGCTTGTTAAATCAAATCGTTGGGTTAAAATGGTTTTAAATTCCATATCGTGAGAGAGGTCTTTAACTAGGGTCAATTGAGCATAATTTGATTAGGTGCTTGTGAGGAAACTTAATCCCGTAATTGGTGTGTATATTAACTTAATAGTAACTCATAGGTTTCTTCTCGAAAAGGGTCGAGGGTCATAATTAGTGGTGCCTTTAAGTGAATACGTAAAGATCCCAGTTCCATAGCAAATTCCAAACATGAGTGATAATCGAAGTTAACGAGGAGTGTTGCCTAGGTGGTTTATATCTCATCTTCTACTTTAAATCCGTCTTTCATTTTGTTTACCATTTACTTTTATGCAATTAGTTATTTTAAACAAACTCCCCCTTTCAATCAATCTTTATTTTAATTGTCGTGTCTAGTAAGTAGAGTCTTTTAAGTTATTTTAACGTAATATATAGAGTGTGGGTCGACACCCTGACTTGTGTACACTGTATTACATTCGACCGGTCCACTGCTGGTTGTGTGTTAAATAGTAACCGAGTCTAGGTTTTTCTAAATTTAAAGCTTAAGTGTTATTTATTTTACATATATTTGCACGCATCACTTGTGCTTGAGGGTTTCCTTGGTTATATTTATGGTATCCACCTTGATTGTAATTACCTTGTTTTCGACCCTGATTATATTGACCTCCTTTATTGTTTACCTGAAAATTAGGATTCAATTGATTAGAAAGGTTACTATAAGAAACTTTTGGAAAGTTCCTTAAACCTGGACACTGCTTCCCACGTTCACTTAACAATTGCTAATGTCATGTCCAATTTCACTACATAAGTCACAAATTTCATATCCCAATACCCCCACTGACTTCACTTTACGATTTCTAGAAATGACCTAGTTTAGAAATTTGTATCTCCACAAGTTCCAATCTTTCTTTGGTTTCTGCCTCTTATGCAAATTGTCTTGAAGGCTGCCTTTTACCTTTTCTTCTAGCTGATGGTTGGGCTTTGGAATCCTTTTCCATCCTATCAAGAAATCCCCACTCATAATCTGGATTACGGTTCAAAAATCTACCTCCACTAGAAGATCTCAAGAATTTGTTTTTCTCATCAGTATGCCCATAACAAAAAGCTTTGATTAACTCCCACTTCTTCATTCATGATGATGACATCACCGAACCAACTATTTGTACCTTGTCCATGCTTCATGCATTTTCTCCCCAACTTGTTGTTTAAAAAGTAGATTGTTCTCAATAGCATCACTTGTCTTCCCCATTGGATTTGTCGCCAAGTGAAAAAGCTATTACTTGGAAGCATCTGGTACCATTTTTTGCCTTTCCAACTGAAGAAAACTGGAATAATATCAGTTTAATCTCTTCTTGAGTAAACTGTGGTCCATGAATTGTGCTACATGTTACATGGTACTCATCTAAATGAAAGTAGGGCTCCTCAGTTGCATTACACGAAAACTTAGGAAGAGTTGTTAAATAAATGGGGTGTATTTCGAATTGTCTTCCTTCTCGATGTGGCATCACTATAGGTCCCGGATAATCATTAACCGTCTGGCGAAAGTGGCTATCAACTCCTTCTTCATCTGGATCATCATATCCCCCAAATCCCCATCTAATTCCATTACCTCCATTTGGATCATTGGGCCCTTCAAAACCTCCATCATAACCATTACCTTTGTGTTGTTGATACAAATTTCTTCCATTAGGATCATTGATATTGTTGATATTATTAACCTCGTTGTTTGTGTGTTACCCATATCCTCAAGCACCTTGATTATAGTTATGGTCCCACCATCCTTATGTGTGCCATTTTCATCCTCATGGATTTCACCTGCATTTTCATACCCGTCATTTCCATACCTCCGTCCTTGATAGTTGCCATTATCTTCACCATAATCTTGTTTGAATTTCCGTGCTAGATTTCGTTTAAACAGTTGATCATCATATTGTTAAAACTGGTTCCTAGGTTTTTCTTGGGATTTACCTGTGGGACCCCTGTTAGAACTTGGGAAGAATTGTGCCTCTTTGGTTTTGTTTGGTGGGTTTTGGTTCAGTGGTGAAGGTGGATTGTAAGAAAATAAATTGATTGTTGTTAATGATTGGGGAAAATGGATGAACTCCGGATTTCGAGTAATCGACAGATGTACACCTAGGGTTTACTAAATTGGAAGTTACATAGACATAACCAGCTTACTTGTTCTTATTGAAGCGTGATTATGATTAGATGCATGAGTAGTTAAATTAGATATATCAAAAGCCAACTACGGATTGTGATCACTAAGACTATGCTAATGTCGGACCTAGTGATTTCTTTTGTAACACAAGTTAAAGAAAATGTAGTGAATAACCTAATTATGCATTACTAGTGCATCAAAACCAGTTAATCACAAAATGGTTTTCAAAACAACTAACAAAACCATTAATCAATAACAACCAGGAAACGCATGAAGAAGATTAAACATCCAAAAACATTCGAAGTTCATCTCCAATGTAATAACACTAGTTGTAAAGTATTCAACCACTAACCATCCACCCGGAGATGATCACGGGTGGTTTAGCCTTGCATCTTTACAATCATAGCAACAGTTTCGGTTTGGAATTACATGATCGTCATTGGAATGATGATTGGATGGAAGAGAATGGTGGAAGAATGCTCCAAAATTCGTCCTAGAGGCTGGTAATTTTGAAATTAGGGTTTTAGGAATAATAACACTCTTTAAATATGGTAAAACATCACACATTTGTGAAAACACGCGGTAGGGACATAAGCTACGTCCCCCTTTCACAAATACGTCTTCATATCTACCTTACGTCCCTCTATACATCAAAAACATGCATAGGGTCATAAGCTACGATGGGTTGGATGTAACTTACGTCCCCTCTGAATTTCTTCAATTTCTTTGTTTTTCAACTCCGTTGCTTAACCGCTTATCATCCAGTCTTCGATCAATCTTCATATATCCCCATTTAAGCTCCAAACACCTACAAATCCAATATGGCAAAAGTAAATGCGTTCCAAGTGATAAATAAGTTAAAAACTTCAAGTTAACAACTTAAAACACATCTAAAAGATGCACGCATCATGGGACTAGGGTGTCCTTTGTTGTCTTCGGTTCTACCTATGATGCCTTTAAAATATCATCCTCATAAGACAAATGTGAAATATCATGTGGCTCATTTAAAATGCTAAGAGAATCAGAAGAAAAAGTCGAAATCAAGTTAACGTTACCTGGCAACCAAGGAGTGGGCTGAATGTGCATGATCTCCTAAAAAATCATCATGTAAATAAGTAAATTTATGATGAAGATATAGATCATTACCTGATTCATGTTGCAGATGCTCACGCTGAAACTCATCTTCTTCATCCAACCTTCTCATGATATCCCTCATAGCTCTATAAATTTCATCCAACATCGGCGGGTTCTATGCAAGAGGATGTCATGTTCTACTAACGTCCTCGAATATTGTGGACATAAATAAGTGAACTGAGGTCTTCCGCAAATGTCACACATAGTAAAATAACAAGAAGGGAGATGGGTAGAAAAACAGAGAAAAAAACTAATCCTAAGACTCAAACAGAAAATAAAACAAAAAAAATGACATAAAAACTAACTAGACTCTTACGACACAATAAAATGAACAAATAACACGCATGTACAATGAAATCTTCAAAAAGTTAAATAACTCAATTACCAAGAGTCACCGGCAAGTGCGCCAAAAATTTGCTAAACTATATATATTAACTAACTATTTACATACGTAAGCTTTAAGTTTTTAAACTTAGACACGATTAAACTATCATAAACACACAACCGACAGTGTACCGGTCGAATGTACTATATCTTAAGTCCGAGTATCGAACCCATAGACTCTGTATATTACGCTACTTAACTAATTAAAGACTCAACGTAAGATATGACTATAAAAATGAATATTGTGTTGAAAGGGGGCTTTACTAATAAAAAAAATTAAATTATATAAAACTAAACAGAAGGCGGATTGAGAATTCAGATGAAGAAATGTAAACTACCTAGGCCGAGTACCTTGTTGACTAAGTCAACACTCGAATGGCAATGTTAGTTATGGAACTGGGATATTAGTTTGTTCGCCTAAAAGAACCCTAAAATAGGACCCTTGACCCTTCTTAAGGAGACTACTACGGGTTACTAATAAGTTAATATAAAAACCAGTTTTAATGATTAAACTTCCTCACATTTGTCTAACCTGATTATGACCAAGTATCTTTAACCGAAATCCTACCTCACAGCACGGAAACCAAACACAGTTCAAAACATTCACTTGACTCGATAAATAAGTTTGGCAGATAACACTTAGACGGACTTCTCACGAAAAACTATATATAACAAACCAACCAAACAAGACTTATCAATTACCTATCACTCACGGATATTTGGATTAGATGCACGTTTTATTTGTTTAACTAATATTAATGTTCATATGGTTTTATTGTAAATCAACCATAAAAGTCAAGAACACACAGTAATCGACTTATCGAACTCCTATTCTATGAAAGACATTCAACAAGGATAACGAGAAACAACAATAATAACCAAACCAATTTCAACATAGAACATGCATCAAATAAATGAAATTCAACATTTACTCAATTCATAAATTCATAAACCAACATAACCAAATAAGATCAAATATTGTTCAACGATTCATCAATAAGCCTAGGCAATTTATAAAGTTTAGCCTAAAATCATGGACATAAAAGTAAACCAAGATTCAAAATCATAAAACATGATAGAAAGAAGAAAGAAACAAAGGATTTGAAATTGATGAGCCTTGATCCCGTGCTTCACTCTTTCCTTTGTGGCTTCACTTTTGCTTCCGAAACCTTTTTTACAGCGTTACTGATAGGTTCAAGTGGATCGATATCGCTCAGATGATCAGAATGATTCGTACACAAACACAATTCAATCAGCAACACAATTCATTACTAAATAATTCTCTTTGTATTGATGATCAAAAGCAAGGTTGTAGTACAAAATACAGGAGAATGTAATCACACACAGTTAATTCTCTCTCTAACGTGTAATGCGATCTAGACTCTCTCTCCCTAACATTCTCTCACTACATGCCTTATGCAACAATACATTTTAGGGAAAATACAAAATAAACCCTAAACTATACAAAATGTATAAAACAAAGTAAAAAGTAAATCTTAAACTGGAAATAGCCCTAACAGTACTCCCCCTAAGATTTATCTTTGGACTTCAAAAATCTTCAACAGTTTTCTTCTTTTGCTTTTTCAGCTCCAATCTCTCACAAATCTTGAGTCTCTTCTTAACATTCAGCAACTCCTTTCCTTTGTATTCTTCTTGTTCTTTTAATGCTTCCTTGATGCATGACTTGAACTTTTCAGCGATCTTTGCTTGTCTTGGCTTTGATTCGTTTGTAAGGATGATGCATTCATTCATGCGTTTCAGAGTATCAAGAGTTAAACCTGCAAAATCAATGTTAGCGTAAAATTCATACGGCATTTCTTGACCTTTGGCTTGCACTTCTAATGTACCCTTCGTAGTCACACGCATAAACTCAATCTCCGGAATATCCACCCTCACCAGGTTAGCATTGAGTAATGCCTTCCTTAGACGAATTTTATCAGAAGCAGCTGCAATCACTTCAATCATCACCACAAACAATTTAAGATCAGCTTAGCAATTTTATCTTTGCACTTCTCCATTGTATAATTTCTCAAATGATCGATGTAGGATGGATTTAACAACTTCAGCTCGAACGTACTGAATAATGTGATCATATCCTTATCCCAATCATCCAAATTTCGTACCAGTTTCAGCTCATAAGTTTCCTGATTGTAGAAAAACTTCAGAATTGGTTTTGTCGCTTGAGTACCATCGATCACTTTCAACCCCGGATCAGTCACTTTATCAAAGTATTCATCCGAAAACTCTTCTAAATACATGTCACGCACCACCAACTTCTTTTGTTTCCTCTTTTTCTTCGATTGAACATATGCACTATCCTCTTGTTGTCCTCTAAACTCCAAATATTTTGGCAAACAGCTTATTCCAGCATCTAACAGCATCGCACATTTGTCACCACGCTCAGCATGCGTGTGATTAATCAGTCTCAATTTGTGCAATTCCTTCAAATCTTGCACTTCCAACTTGAAAATACTTGAGTAATAATGGTAAACATCGCATAAACCATTAACTCGTTTAATCAAAAATGCATCAAAGACTTCGTCATATTTCCATGCAATGATTTTCACCTTCTTGGACTTTTCCGGTACGATCATAGAATCAAGAAGTTCAGCAACGGATTGTCCTTTACTCAGCAGAGATCTAACAACATCTCATGCTGTGGCAGATTTATGCCATGATTCTCGTACATCCATAGGAATATTGTATGATTTCAGCTCACTCGGAAACATGTCGATCAATTCTTTTCTCTTTTTGTGCGCATCCTCTGGTAAAGCCATCACAGTTATTTCTTTGGGTTCGAGCACTTTGTATCTCTTAGTCAGCTCATAGTATTGCGGGTTGTTGTAATCCAGATAAAACATGCGATTGTACATCTTTTCCGTCTTCATGAAACTTATCACAATCTTCTTCAGAGATTCATGTTTCAACCTTTTCAACGTCTTGTATGGATAGTTCCTCGAACTCAACCATTCACGCATGTTTCTGGACGACATTTCTTCTAGATTTTGATGATAAAGCTCTTTTGGAGGTAAATCATCAATATTCAGGCTTTCTTGGAGTTGTGTCCATTCACCCATCTCAACAACAAATTCTTTCACATCAGCAGTTGCTTTGTCTTGAACATTTAAGCACTTCTCATACTCTTCATTAATTTGACTCACAGTCAGTCCATTCAAATACACAGGATTATACTTCATCTTTTCAAGATAAGCAAAACGTTCAGGCAGATCAGCTGGTATCTCATCATCTGGATTGGCTTCAGGTTCAGCTTCAGGTTCAGACTCAGTAAAATCAATGTCATCTAAATCATCCAGTGCCTCTATCATCGGTGCAGTTTCAGTTTGAACCGGCTCAAACTGAAATGCTTCTTCAGTCACAGTTTCTGGCACATTTTCAACAACTTCAACTACTTCAGGCACTTTCGCTACCAATGCAGATTCAGATTGAATCGGCTCAATCTGAACTGCTTTCTCAGTTTCAGTCTCCTTTACAATCTCTGCCACCTTTGCCACCTCAGACACATAAGTTTCAGTTACAGATTCTGATTGAATCGGCTCAATCTGAATTGTTTCTTCCAATCTTGCTTTCTTAGCACAAACATCTTCACCAGTGATCTCAGGCACAACATCTAACTTACGTTTTCCCTCAGCTTTATCAGAAATGACAGTAACAGCAGCTTCATCGGGAATAGGGACAATTTCTACACTTGGTTCAGTCACAGTCTTAGATCGTTGTGATCTGGTTTGATAGACTGCGACGTCCCTAGGAGTCTCAGACACTCCAACATTTTCTTCCATAGTGAAATCTTTGTCCGATTCTGAACTCCCAGCTTCCTCCTCTTTAATCCAATTTTCCAACACCTCTTTTTCAGCACGTAGAGTGTTGCATTCTGCTTGCAACTCTTCATAATCAACTTTTAATTGTTCATGATCAGCCTTCAGTTTTTCATAATCCTCATCTAGTGCCTTAAAAATTTCTAAGTTTTTCTGATGCATAGCCCAAAACTCTTCCAATCTTTTCTTCTTTCTTTCATTAGATGCTTTCATCTGCTCATTAGCATCTAAGAGTTTGGCTACCATCCTCTCCAAATGAAAAACTTTATTTTCTTCTTCATTCAAATCAACATCTAATGCAACCTTAGGTGAAGACTCCTTTGGTTCATCAATGTGTTCAGCTGCTCTGGAGGATGTGGCAATATCAACTGGATCAGTCACTATCAAACAATCTTCAGTATCATCGACTGTCTGTGCCACAGTCTCCACTTCAGCAGCAACTTCTTTGGCAATCTGTACAATGTCCACTATCTCTGGCACATTTACATCTTCAATAACATTCGGTTTCTCAACTGACACAGGCTCAATCACAGACTTAGATCTTCGAGATCTAACATACTGTACTGTGGTATCTTTTGGAACATCAGCAACAAATTCTTCAACTGCTTTCTCTACTTCCACTGGTTCATCAGTCACTATCGGTTCAGCAGCTTCAACATTCTTTGTTTCAATCTCCATTGGTTCATTACCCTCAACATTTTCTGCCTCATCAGAAACTGATTCAGCACCATCATTACCATTTTCATCATCACCATCACTATCACTATCACTGTCATCACCATTACCATCATCACTATCATCTTCTTCATTCTCATCATTCTCAGACTCATTCTCATCTTCTGGATGTCGAGCAAAATACTCATCATCATCCAACAAATTATCAGGCACCTCATCAACTAGGTCCTGTGGATTCACTATCTCTCCTTGTGATATGTGATGGTATACTACCTCAATATCTTCCACATTATTTGCTATATCCCGCATATAGTCAAACAATTCAACACTCTGTACATTTCCTATACTCATCTTCCTATAAGATAAGTCATTCATGTCTTCTGTGTATAAAATTCCTCCACTAAATCCTTCTTCTCTGATAATGGGATAAGCCACATTGATCATCAGTTGCAAGAATCTCGGATACATGAGAAACTTGAACCTTTTGCCCTTCACTAAATTGAATACAAACCCGTTCATAATCCATTTCGACATATTGAACGGTTTGTTCTCTGCAATAGCTACGATGGGGATGCAATGTCAGAAGGGAAATTATCAAAACCAGCACTCCTTCTGGACATGCACTGCTGAATCACATAACATAGCAGCTTCCACTTCTTCCCCAATCTAGCTCTAACAAACTGTGACTTTGGAAATACGGTAGGATGACCCATATTCACAAAACACGCCTGACATTCTGCAGTAGTCAGCTCGTCATTGGCACCAGCTTCATCATCATCTATCCTTAGAGCTGTTCTGATAGACTCCTCAGAAACAATCAACTCTAAATCTCTAGAATGTTTCCTCTAACAACAGACACTCCAGCCTCATCAGTCACAACCTCAGCTGTTCTCCAAAAACTTTTGATGAGTCTAGCATAGATCACAGGCTTTGCACACATAGCATAGACATACTTGGTTCTCTTGATAAATCTCATCATATCTCTATACCCCTCTGTTTCTGGTATAGTTTCATCCAAACATGCAACCAAATTATGCTTGGGTTCAAACTTGAGATTCTCCATCTGTTTGACAAAAAAACAATACACATGAGTTAGATTTTTCATTCAAATATAACAAATTTGCATAAGTATTTAAACCAAAAGTTATAATGTAAAACAATCACATAATCATTTTAACACCTAAGTTGATTTAACAATCTGATTTTCATCATTTTGTTTAATATAACCTTTGTGAATCAATGATCATATAACAATTTACACTTAACAGATTAATCACTTAAGAACACAAATTTGAAATTTGTATGATGAAGTTTAATAACATGTTTTAGCTCAGTTTTAGCATTGATTTGTCACTTCTTAACACACATTTTATCATTTTTGAGTTTAAAACTTAAGAACATTCAACAGGTCATCAATGGCGGTTTGACAGTTTTGAGCAAATTTGGGTTGATTTAGTTGATTTTAAACAATTTGATGCAAATTTATGATTGATTGTTGATGATCGACAGTTATTGCACCTAGTACAACATTCGATTTCAGTTTTAACACACAAAATCAAAGTGTCGATTCAGTTATCAAGTACTGTTCATCATTGTTTTTCGTTTTAACGATCGATATGCATGTTTATCAAGGTCGAATCACTTAAAAATATACCTTATTCAATCAATCAAACTTGTTATAGAACAATCGATTGAACAAAAGTATGAACGATTTGAGGTACAGGGGATTTTGCTTGAAAAACTTGTGAAAAATGATAAGTGTTGTGAAGAGGCGGGTTTTTATATGGTTTAAGAATTAGGTCAAACAAATTGGGACGGGTCAACAATTTGGGACGGGTAAGCATAAAAAGCCCAATAAGCCTAGACGGGTCATGCACTGTTGAGCCGCGTCATCCACTGTTTGGACGGGTCAAGTGCTTGGGACGGGTCACAACATGGACAATCAACATAAAAACATGTAAAAACACTTGGACGGGTCAATCACTGTAGAGACGGGTAAGACACTGTAGAGACGGGTAAGGTTAGGAACAACTACACCTATTATGGTTTTAACCATCACCCGGCTACATAGTAGTCTTCTTTATCACCCGGCTTGCACAATGACTTTTTGTTCATTACCCGGCTGCATAGTGATCTTCTTCATCACCCGGCTTGCTTTTCTTCATCACCCGGCAACACAGTTGTTATACTTTTACCCGGCTACACAATGTTCTTCACTTACACGGCAAGATAAAGACTTCTTTCCTTTACCCAGCTGTACAGTGATAACATTTCTTCACCTGGCTGTATAGTAACACAACTTGTCACCCGACAGATATTACTGACTCCTTCACCCGGCATAAATTTGACATGTTCAATGCCCGGCCATACAGTAGTCATAATATCTTTGCCCGGCTTCACTTCTTTTCACACAATCACCCGGCTCATATCAGACACAACAACTTTACTCGGCTGAACAGTGTCTTCATTACCTGGCTAAACAGTTGTTTCTGATATCTTCACCCGGCGAACAAACACTTTGACAATTTTTCTTCTTTTTCCGTCTGTTGACTTTTCAACTGCATTTATTGCACCTGCAAACATTCTCGACATATTAATTAGACAAGACATCCTTATTAGGGTTTGTCACATTAAATATCAACAACATAAGACAAGGCAACAAAATTAATTCTCATTAAATCCCTTTTTCTTTTTCTTTGATTTTTCTTGTAAAAATATTTTTGCACAACCAAAATTTCTATATCCCGAAGCAATTTCTTAAAAACATATCACAAGACCTTGGGTTTGTTTTTAACACATCCAATACCTTTGCTTTTCATACCACATAATCTTGTTCATTCAAAACACACTTTTTTGAAAATATTTTTGGATTTTTGTAAATAATTTTCTTCTTCACTTATTCTCCCCCTAAACTTGAAATTTCAAGAAATTTGTAAGTTTAACAAGGATGTCGATGTGTCAATAAAGATTACATATGCCTGCACACACAAAGCACACACATTAAAATAAAGACATATGCAATGCAATGAATCAAAATATCGCAGTGAGATCATACCACACATTATCTGAACATGTTTTGCAAGTTTTGAATAGACATTTGACTTATGTTTGATTGAGTGATGATATGAAAACATACCAATTAGCTCGAGTTGACACACTTACTTTTTCAGTATCATGATGAGATTAAGGTTCGATTAAAATGACTTATGTGACCCACATGTATACATATGTCAACATATTTCCTTATCAATCACTACCTGAATGCATATTGCACAAAACCTGGTCACTTACAATCATAAACAGTGTGGAATCTGGGTTCTATTCGGATTTGGTCCACTTTGGGACTTCTTTTGATTCCATTTTGGAATTTAATTTCCTATCGTTCCCCTTGGGAATCTTCTGAATTCCTTTTTGGAATTTTTGTTTGGTGATGGTCCACATTTGGGACTCTTTTTGTTTCAACTTTGGGAATCTTTTGCTGCACCTTGAAGCTCAAAAGAGACTTCGTGTGAGACTTCAGGTCTGTGGATACCACAACAAAGAAGCTCACGATGCGGTTCATCACACTGAATAGACTGCATCGTTACCCGATCATGCACAACTATCATCACATGCAATGCATCAAAAAATATATATCTAGACATGTATAGCAATGGAACTTAACACAAAGATCATTAAGTTTAGATTTGTCAACAATGAACTTACTTTTTCAGTCTAATTGCCTGAGCTGTCTCGAACATCAATTAACATTCATCAGTCATTATTAAAAATGATCAAACAAATAATGTCTAGTGTACTATCATTTCTCACTTTTTGCAATATAGATTCTTATGACATGATATTTTCTTTTTTTCTTTTTGCTTTTATATTTTGTTTTTGCTTTTCTTTTTCATGCACACACAATGCAAAATGATAAAATAAAAGACAAAAGAATCAATACTTGACATCGACTTATTATATTTTTGGCTTTTATATTTTCTGATTTTTTGTTTGGTTTTCAAAAAATTAGAATTAATCATGATTGATTAACCCTATGGATTGAATTAAGAATTCAAACCGTCCTGACAAAAAGGATTTTGTGAAAAGATCTGCCAGTTGTTTGTCGATATGAACTTTAATCAAAATTATTAAACCTTTTTCAGAGTTGTCTCTGAGAAAGTGATATCGAATTTCGATATGTTTGGTTTTTGAGTGTTGAACAGGATTAGCAGTAATGAACATAGCAGCAGTATTATCTATGTAAATAGGAGTTTTGAGAAAGTTAAACCCGTAGTCAAGCAATTGGTTTTGTAACCACAAAACTTGAGAACATCCTACAGATGCAGCGATATACTCTGCTTCAGCAGTGGATACAGAAACGTTGGTCTGCTTTTTGCATTGCCAAGAAACAAGTCTAGGACCCAGAAATTGACATCCACCCGTAGTCGATTTCCTGTCAAGAGCACACCCACCAAAGTCACTATCAGAATAACTATATAATTCAAAATTGCCTTCATAAGGATACCATAACCCGAGATTCGGTTTCCCTTTAAGGTATCTGAAAATACGTTTAACAGCAACCAGGTGCGACTCTTTTGGATCAGACTGATATCTTGCGCACACACATACAACATACATAATGTCTGGCCTTGATGCAGTAAGATACATCAGTGAACCAATCATTGATCTGTACAGTGTTTGATCAACAGATTTGCCTTTCGGATCCGGCTGTATCTTGCAATTCACATCAGATGGCGTTCGAATAGTCTGACAATCCTGCATCTTGAACTTTTTCAGCAACTTCTCAACAAACTTTGATTGGTTGATAAAAATTCCGTCTGCTGATTGTTTTACTTGCAATCCGAGAAAGAAATTAATCTCCCCCATCGAACTCATCTGAAATCTTGACTTCATGATTTCTTCAAACTCTTTGCACATGGACGCACTGGTTGATCCAAAGATGATATCATCCACATACACTTGAACACATAAAAGATCTTCATTTTCCCGCTTCATAAATAAAGTTGGATCAATCTGACCTCTTGTAAATCCATGTTCTAGCAAATGTTTAGATAACGTCTCGTACCAAATCCTTGGAGCTTGATGTAGACCATATAAAGCTTTGCTCAATTTGTATACACGATGTGGATAATCAGGATCTTCAAAACCCGGAGATTGTCTGACATATACATCATCGGTAAATGGTCCATACAGAAAAGCGCCGTTAACGTCCATTTGGAACACTTTAAACTTCATGAAAGAGGCATAAGCTAGAAAAACGCGAATAGCTTCAAGTCGAGCGACCGGAGCAAACACTTCTTCATAGTCAATACCTTCTTCTTGAGTGTAACCTTGTGCAATAAGTATCGCTTTGTTTCTCACAACAATACCACGTTCATCTGGCTTGTTTTTGTACAACCATCTTGTACCAATCGCATTTTCTCCTTCAGGTAAGTCCACTAATTTCCAAACCTCTTGTTTGCGAAATTGAAGTAACTCCTCTTGCATGGCTTCAATCCAACTATTATCTTGCAATGCTTCTGAAATGTTCTTTGGCACCACTTGAGAAAGAAAACATGAATAAAGACAAACGTTTGCATGTTCAGTCTGACTTCTCATAGTTCGCTGATTCAAAGGTCCAATAATCTGAGAGACAGGATGATTCTTGTGAACTCGATGAGTTGGTATAACGTCACCTTGAACTTGCGTCTCCAGATTAGACTGATTCAGATTTGGTAGATCTTGTAGAATTGTAGAAACATGCGGAGTGAAATTAGGAACTTGTTCTGGTGAATTGATGAAGTAGTCAAACGATTCTGGAATAACTTCAACATTCGGATCTGATGATGGTTGATTCTGAACAGATCCACCATCATTAGGAGAATTTTGCGGATTAACATCATCACCAAGAATATTTGATTCTTGATCTTCTTGAGAACCAGAAGGACCCGGAGCTTGACTGGATACTCCTTGATCAGGATTATGAAATGACATGAACGGATACTCAGAATTGAGATTACCATCATCGTCATTGTCAGAATCATCACTGAAACATCCCAAGTCTCCTGATTCTTTTCTCGCTTTTCCTGAAAAATCAAACAAGTTAGAATTGAAAGATTTTGATAACGAATCTAAATCAAACAACCATTCGGGACCATGCGCCACTGACGGAAACGAATTTTCTAAAAACTTTACGTTAATAGTTTCAATAACAGTATTTGTTTTGCTATTAAAAACCCGATAAGCTTTAGAAATAGTCGAGTAACCAAGGAAAAATTCATCGTCAGATTTTGACTCAAATTTCCCGAGATGATCACTTAAATTTAGAATCGATACAGGACAACCAAATGCTTTCAAGTAAGAAATATTCGGTTTTCTTCCAAACAATAACTCATAAGATGTTTTATTTTTGTCCTGAACTAATAATGTCCTGTTTTGTACAAAACACGCAGTAGCAATAGCTTCGTCCCAGAATGTGATAGGGATTTTGGCATCTGCGAGCATGGATCTTGCTGCTTCAATCAGTGTCCGATTTTTCCGTTCCGCAACCCCATTTTGTTGAGGCGTTCTTGGAGCACTAAATTGTCTCGCAATTCCTTTTTCTGCACAAAACAAATCAACATTAGCGTTCTTAAACTCTGTTCCATTATCACTTCTCAAGATTTTCACTTTACAATCCAACTGATTTTCAACTTTGACAATAAATTCTTTTAACAACTCTGCAGTTTCAGATTTAACATGCAAGAAATAAACCCAAGAAAATCTAGTAAAATCATCAATGATGACAAAACAATAAGACTTCTTTCCGATGCTTTGAACATTTGTTGGTCCAAAAAGATCCATATGTAACATCTGCAAGGGTTTTGAAATGGAGTTTTCTGGCTTGGACTTAAAAAAACATTTGGTGTTGTTTTCCTTTCAAACATGCTGGACAGAGATCAGTTGTAGAGAACTTCTTTGATGGTATTCCCACAGCATGATTTCCAGTCACCAGTCGATTCATGTTTCTGAAGTTTGAATGGCCCAGCCGTCTATGCCAAAGCTGACTCTCATCATTTGAAGCATGCGCAATGAGACAAGTAGTTTGGGTTTCAGCATCAATCTACGACATATCAAGCTTGTATACATCACGATCTCTTGGAGCTTTAACCACCACCCATTCATTGTCAATCTTGAAACCTGGTTTGAGTATATAACAAAAAGAATCATCAAATAAAGTTGAATAAGATTTGTCACAAATTTGAGATACACTTAGCAAATTAAAGTTCAACTGTGCACAGTAGTTGACTTTATCAAAGCTAATGACCCCATTTGACACGGTTCCTTCTCCAGTTATTTTACCACCAGCATCTCCTCCAAATGCAACATGTGTACCATTCTTCAGCTTAAAGTCTTGAAGCAAGGCATGGTTGCCTGTCATATGCCGGCTACACCCACTATCAACAAACCATGAGTTGATAAGTCTTGTAGGGCGTACCTGCATTTCAACAATCACTTAGTTAGTTTGGTCAACCCAGGCCCACATGGTCTTGGGTTTTCCGAATCTATCTGTAACAGTAACTTGTTGATAATGAAGATTTTGAAAATTTGTTTCATTTGAGAGATTTGGTTGAAAACTGTTTCGCCCATTGGCTTGAATCGATTGCTTTCTTCTCAAAGCAATAAACCTTTCCTCTAACTTAGGATCAAGGTTATTTTCAAATTTCTGATTTCTTACCATCAAAGCTCTTGGTTTAAAACTGTTAACCTGCACATTCCTTGATGAAAAGTTATTAAAACCAGAATTGTTTTGATTGAAATTTCTCAAAACAGGAGAATGACTTTGATTAACATTTTGAAAACCAAATGATTGATTTCTTTGAAAATTTGGAAACGGAGTCATTTCTCTTGATGAGTTATTCCGAAAGAAACAATCCTTTGTGTCATGGTTTCTTCTTTCACAGATATCACAAAATTTGTTATAAAAACATTCTTTTGAAGAATGGTTTCTTTTGTCACAGTAACTGCAGTACCTGTTAAAGAAACATTCAGCAGTAACATGATTATAACGATCACAAATCTCACAATGTTTCTTGCTAATCCTAAAGAGCCGATTGTTAACTTTTGATGTTGAACCCACTCGTGATTCATTATCAGTTTTGTTCGGTTTTAGATTAACTTGATTCTTTTGTGGAGATTTTGATTGTGATTTTGCTTGCTTTGGAACTTGGTTCGATTTTAAACTATCTTGTTTGGTTACCTTCTTTGGTTCAATTCTTTTATCATTGACAGCGGAAGACTTACGACCTGAACCTATTTTCAGACCAGAGTTAGATTTGATTGAAGAATTGATTGGTTTACCATAAGATCCGTTCAAATCAAAAGTTCCTGCAGACACAAACTTAATTGTTTTACCTTTTGACACTTTCTGCTTGACAGGTTTGACTTTGTCAGTTTTAACAATTTGAGCTTTGGTGTTGTCATGTGATTTTATGACACTTTTACCTTTCGAAGGTTTTGTTTCAGATTGATTGACTTTCGATTTTAATTTATGCATTTTTGCATTCGAAACTTCAGTCTTTTTCACTTCTTGCTTCTTGATCAGTTGATCAGCAACTTTTGCTTTCTGTTCATTCTTCCACTTGATGTATTCAGGATCATTGTATCCCGAAAATTCACCTTCTTCCTTCACTATTTCTTCCTTCTTGGGATTCAGTTCAGGATATTCAACAAGTTGAATCAGAACAGGCTCTGATTTGTTGCTAGCTTCATCATCAGCTTCAGTCGTCACAGCATCATCATCTTTCAAACTCTCAATCAACACTTCAGATCCTTCGGATTCGGATTTATTTCTTTGAATTTCTTTGAATTTTCGTTCATTTTCAGGTGAATGATCAAATTCATTGAAGTTTTCAGGTAAAGTTTTTGTGATTGAATTAGGCATTGGTTCATGAGTGAAACCCAATCCTAGTTTGGTTTTGTTACCTCTTTCACGTATAAGTTGTTTAACCATAGTTTTACAACTTTTCACCTTTGTTAATTCCACTTGCGTGACAGCATGAGCAACTTTTTCTTGTTCAAAGTTCTTTGTCATTTCTTCAAGTTGTTTGGTCACAAGTTCCAATTCCTTTAAGGTTTTGTTCCATGATTCTTTAAGTGACAATATCTTCTCATCAGAAATTTTGTGATCAATTTTAAGTTGTTCATGAATTTTCTCATGTTTGCTTAATTTATCACCAATTTTAAACGAATGAGTACGATAAAGTTCTACTTGTTGAATGCATTGTTCAGAACACAACCTACCTCTAACATCATCAGGCAAAGGAACATAGTTAGGGGGTAAATCAGTACTAACCTTTGGTTGTTCAGTGGATGATGAAGACTCACTGGATGTAGCCATCAGCGCAATTTCTGATTCAGATTCTTCAACAGGATCTGACTTTGCACTCCAGTCATATTCCTCAGAATCTTCACTCACAGTATCAATCAGTTTACCATCCCCTTCTTCAGACCAATCTTCCTCAATTTCACACACTAATGCCAGACTGGATGTAAGATCAGATGTAAACTGTTCTGCATAAGCACTCCAATCATATCCATCTTTCACACTCACTACCAGTGCTTTGGTCTGATCTTCTAGCTTCTTTTCTTCATCCTCCAGTTTTGGCATGGGAATACTTTGATATGGCTTCTGTATGAAACGTTGATTCCTCTGTTGATAGCTTGAAGACTGTTGCGAGCTTTGACCTTGACCTTGATTCTGTCCACTTGAACTTGATTGATCATTGTAATTCTGATTCTTAGGAGCTTTGCATTCCCGAGAAAAATGACCATAGCAGTTACAGTTGAAACATCTGGCCTTCGATTTGTCAAAACCAACGGTCTTGTTTACATGAGGCTTGTAGCTTCGTTTAACATATGCATGCTTCTGTGTTCGATATGCAACCATTACCATTTGCCAATTCAGATCCATTTCCTCAACGTCATCAGGATCCATTTCAAAAAGATCTTGAAGTACAACATCCATCTGAGACAAATGACTTCCTTGATATGCTTGAAAACTTGCCATGAACGCAGTAAAAGCAGTCTTCGTCTCATCATCTTGTAACAAGATGTTCATCACATCTTTTACTTTTGTTTGAACATTCGAACTTTGATTTTCTGATTGATTTTTCACGTTCTGACTTTGAACTTGAGCTCTTGGTGGAGATTGAGGTTGAGAATAAGTTGGTGAATTTGGAATGTATGACGAATCAGTGTAAAAACTTGCACCAACAAATAAATCACCCTCATCTTCAAACTTAGTTGCATCTTGTGCAAGAAATGCATTCTCCACAGTATTAGCAGGATTCACAATATATTTGTATTGTGCATGTGAACCAGTTCTATCAGTGTTTCTAGAACTTTCATCAATCTCTACTTCTTCAATCTTTGCAATGAGCAGATCCAAATCCATCGGAAACTTTTCAGTATGTTTCAGTAGTGTCACAGTCTGTTTCCACGATGATGGAAGAGCACATAGTAATCTGTCATTCAGGTCTTGAAGATCTGTCTTCGCACCAACATTGGTCATTTCAGTAGTCAGATGAACAAACCTATTCATCATCTGGTGCACAGATTCTCCAGCAATGTGTTCAAATAACTCCAATTGTCTCTTCAGCTTTTGTTTCTTGAGACTCCTGAGTTGTTCACCTCCTTCACATATTGACTTCAAGGCTTTGAACAATGTATAACCCGTCTGATAAGTATCCAACCTCGACAGTACTTGTAGTGGCAACCCTTTACACATCAAAGAATAGGCTTTGCTATCATTCTTCACTTTCCTTAAATCTTCAGCTGATAAATTATCTTCTGGATAAGGTTCAGTAGAGTCTTTGGTGTATGTACTTGCACTATCTGGAGCTGTCTGTGTAGGTATGTGAGGACCCTTATCGATTGACTTCCAAATATCATTGTCTATTGAGCAAAGATGATGCTTCAGTCTAATAGTCCAATTCTTGAAATCTGCACGATTGACAAGTCTAGGAACACGGTTATCAGAATCATCATTAGGTGCCATTTTAACAATTTTTAAAGAAAATATTTTTGTGTTTTTAAAGATTTTTGAAAAGAAATAGTTAAAATACTAAAATAAAGACAAGTAATTAATGACAAGATAAGATAACAAAGTTTAAAACAACTAAAATTGAGTCACACGGCTGAACAGTGAAATTTTGACTTTCACCCGGCTGAACAGTGATTTTTCTTCTTCACCCGGCTGAGAAAAGTCTTCACCCGTCTAAACAGTCACACGGCTCAACAATTGTAAGTCTTTAAACTTGAAATCTTCACCCGGCAAGAACGTTACCCGGCTGAACAGTTACACGGCTAACAGAAATAACTTGACACGGCAAACAACGTGACCCGACAAGAAGAAAATATTCACCCGGTTGAACAGTTATCATCACTTCACCTGGCAGACCTTGACACGGCTTGAAAGTGTTAATCACCCGGCTAAATAGTAACAAGTTGATCCGGTTGTTATGTTGATCACCCGGCTGAACAGTACTTTACCCGTCTGAATAGTTCTTCACACGGCTAAACAGTATATCACCCGGCACAACAGTACACAGAATTTTACTTGCAACTCTTCACCCGTCTAGACAAAACTCCTTTACACGGTTGCACAGGACCTAATTTGTTCACAAATCTAAGTCCAAAGGAAATTGTCTAAGTCCAAATTATCACCCGGCTAGTTAATCTTCAACCAGTTCATCCTGTTCATCATCTTCATCATGATAAATTTTCTGGGTTTATCAAAAACTTATCCAATTCCTTCAAAAATCACACACAAGCAGTGAAATAGTCCGATTATCAATCCCTAATCTCAATCAATCCAAAACATGATCAAATTTTGATGAATTTGAGCAAAATTTCGATCGAACAGTAACTTTTTCTTTCTTCTTAATTCCTCAGATCTGATGATAATCTGATGGAATTTGCATAATTTTTGTGAATTAGAAGTGATTGCGATGATAAATCACAGCTACAAACAGCAACAATTCATTCAGATCGTGATTTTTTGAGCAATATTGTAGTGTTTTGCTTGATGAATAGCGAAGAACAAAATACCAACAGCTCTGATACCAATTGATAGGTTCAATTGGATCGATATCGCTCAGATGATCAGAATGATTCGTACACAAAACACAGTTCAATCAGCAACACAATTCATTACTAAATAATTCTCTTTGTATTGATGATCAAAAGCAAGGTTGTAGTACAAAATGCAGGAGAATGTAATCACACACAGTTAATTCTCTCTCTAACGTGTAATGCGATCTAGACTCTCTCTCCCTAACATTCTCTCACTACATGCTTTATGCAACAATACATTTTAGGGAAAATACAAAATAAACCCTAAACTATACAAAATGTATAAAACAAAGTACAAAGTAAATCTTAAACCGGAAATAGCCCTAACAGTTACTTTCATCCACTGGTAGTATCTTTATGTAGGGTTTAATTTTTGAGAAGTATTTATAGTGAAACCCTTCAAATACGCTCAAAACTTTTTGTCAAAAGGCCCTCGTTGCGTAGCGCGACGAGGAATTGAGTTCTGGTCGCGTACTTCCCCGAACCAAACCACCACAACTACCACCATAGCACGTCGTGTCGCATGCCCAGGTGCATGGGGCTGGTCGCGTGGCATGGCATGCTCCCCAACCTCGTGTCGTGCTTCGATTTCGCGTACGGTTTTGTTTCTTGTCTCGTTTTCAACCCGTTTGACTTTGTTTCTTGACTTTTTCACCATTTTTTAGCTCCGAAACCTACCAAACACCACATATGCAAAAAGTAACTAAAACTTATATAAAAACTACTAACGTGTACAATAATCAACACGGGATAAGTGTATAATTTACACTATATTAATGTCATTAACAAACCAAGAGTCTAGTTCATAAACTTACCACAAGTTCTGCATGTCTTTGCTTTTACTTGCCTCTTCTTGAGCCGATAACCCCTTCCAAGCTTGAGTCCATCTGACATGATTCATATCCCTTTCATGCCATCACATACACTACATTATTAGCATGCACGCCCATTCATAATTGTACTAAATGCATATCCCCCCCCCCCAAAAAACACTTTAAATGCATATTTACCCAGTCAAAAAAATCAATTGTATATTTTCCCCTATAAACAACTTTCATTTGCAAATATACCCATTTTTAATAAGGTCATTTAGTTAATATTGGGTATATATGCGATTGATTTTTTTAGTTGGGGACATATGCAATTAGTGGGTGTTTACAGAGATAAATATGCAATTGAATCTTCATAATAATTATCATCTCCAACTTCTATATCATGTTAACTTTCATTGTTCAATCACTAACATGCATAAGACATTAACTAAAATTCACTTGTTTATAAATCAATCCATTCAACTTGCCATCAAATTTGATGCACATAAACAATATAACGTGTATCACATGATCTCTCTAATCTTACTATCGTGTTAAGAAGTCTAGCCATGTTATAACCACATCTACTCATGTTTAAAAACTTTCAAATTACAAACATATGTCCAAATTGACACACTAGACTATTAATTGAACCATATGCATTGCATTCATGTGTTGTAGGACAAATACAACCTTATGATTACTTAGGTACATACATTCACACATTTAATCCAACATATCATTGTGCAACATTCGAGATTCAGTAAAAACAATTATTCACATTCCAACTCCCTTGACCTATTTGTGTAAATACTTGTATAACCCATTTGCATATATCTTAGACACTTATAACACTCCATATAGGTGCATATAGTTAACTATGACCAAGATTTCTTGTTTTAATCAAATATGTTCAAACATCTAATTTTATTTGTGTTTAGAAGGCTTACTTTTGTGCAACACTTTTCTGCATAACTACACTAATCGACCATTTTGACCAACTTACATTTTTATTTAACCTTTCAAGTTCAAATATGAATTGTAGTAGCACACCTTATGAATTGTGTTTAGAGATTTTTATCCGTATATAGCACAATCTCACTGGTTATTTCTATGAGTTTATATGACATTTACAAAAACATGATATAAGCTAATTCAGACCATGCATTATATGCCTACTAGCAACTTTAATATATCATTTTGACCAACCTCCAATCTGAATTAGCTTATTGTGTTCAAATATGAAACGTAACATATTAAAAGGACTTCCCAAGAATATATAACACACCTTATTTGGGGATAATCAATTACATCCATTATCGCATTCCATTCATGTTTGTCAAGTTCTTACATTCAACATGTTAATCTTCATCTAGACATTTCATCAAACACTTGGTGTGCATACAACCATCTAAGCACAATGTACAAGTATTTAGTTCCTAGCATCATTAATTCCATATCATTAAACAAAACAACTCAACTCATTAACTTGACCAAGAATGATTATGGGTTTCACCCAAAATTCAACCTTCTAAATTCATGAAATTAACATACAATCATATCCGATCGTCAATTATAAGCATAAGTTCTACTAAATTTCGCATAGGATGCTAAGAATAATCCTAAGCACCAACCATTTAATTCATACACCATACATTAAGTCTCTATCTGACATCTATCATCAAACAGAATTCTTTAACTTACCTTATGTATGAAATTACTAGGTGACACAATTAGTCAATCATGCAAGACTTTAACCTTCATTCCAACCTCCAATTTAGACAAGTTTACGAGTTTGCTCTTGAAACCCATTTTCCTTCTTCTTGATCAACAAAGAAGAGAGAGAAAGAGAGAGAGGGGGGAAGAGAGAAGGAGAGAGAGGGAGAGAGAGAGATAGATATAGAGAGATTGGGATTATGTCAAATGACCACCCTACAAAATCTGCTTTCATTTAAAATTTTATGTTGGTCCATAATGATCGTGATTTCAGTGCTATATTGACTTGTTTAACAATAAACACACTTGACTTGAACAAACCAAAGAGTATTATAACAACAAACCCAATAATGAGATAAAACCACACAACCGGAGATAAACAAGCTACAAAGATGTATAATATATGCTCCTAGCACCTCCAGTGAACAATCACACGACACAATCAGAAGATAAGCTTTTTGTCAAAGTTGTGCAAAAGTTTTATTATCTTAAAGATAAGGTTACAATATATATCAGTCTTAGGTTCGCTGATAGATTCGCTAGTGAACCACATAGGTTCGCTGGGCACATACAGGTTCGCCCAGTCGACACCTTCATAATCACTAAACTGTGCTACGGGCGAATCTATAGATTCGCCCGTAGGTTCGCTAGTACAAAACCATACAAATTACATACAAAATACATACAAAATATATAACACCGACAAGCCGGTGAGTCCAACCTATACATGTGACTATCAATACTCCCCCTAGGTTGGACCTCACCTGGGGAAGTCTTCTAATTAAGCTCCGTCTTTTTCTTGGCTTCAAAGGTTCTCAATGAATGCTCCTGACCTATCTTCAATTCCGGCCAACGGATTGGTAACGTCTTCAGATCCGGCCTCATCTTCACTAAAAATCAGCATCGACTCTACAAACTCAGCATCAGCGACATCAGTATCAGGCATTTGTTGAACAATCGTTTCCGCCTGTATATCTTCCGTATGCTCCTCGCCAGCTACGTCCAAATCTATAACCTCCACTGGTTTCTCGAATCTCCTCTCAATAGTTTGATCCAGCTGTCTAGATAAATCATCCATATCCAATTGCTGATCATCAGTCATTCTAAGTCTCTCATTCACCGACCTCAGTTCAGCACGAATTCCACGGGCTTTGTTTGCGACCTTCACAAACAGGTTCGCTTCGATCCTTGTGTCATCTCCAGCCCCGTGCTTTATCCGGTTTTCACACAACACTTTCAAATCCTCATCGCTAAAAGAGAAAACCTCCATTGGGTCAAACAAGCGAATCTCTGGACGGTCTTCCCCTTTCAATCTGATAACAGCTTCACCCGTACTGTTATCATAAAACCATTTGAGGAAATCATTCAGTCTCGGTGGCTGTGTATCTGGAACCCTGACCCTTGTCATAACCTTCGGTGCTTCAATCTTCAAAACGATCTTACCCTTCCAAGATACCCAATGCCTATCCCTTTTCTGGCTCATCCTCCTCGGCTTCTGGTACCCAAAATCCACAAAGTTTGTCTTTGCAGCCTCCCTGATTGTTACCTCGAACGCACAGGCCCTGCCGCTATCTTCTTTACCAAGCAAAGGGAGTTCAGCCAACCTCCGCAAATCCCACCGAGGCAAGGTGGCGAAATGCTTCCTATTCTTGATATAACTGATGTCCCCACCCCTTCGTTTAACCATATAAGCGTCAACAGCAGAGTTGTATTTCCATGCGATCACCTGTCTATCTAGCTGGGAGGTGTTTGGTTCATCAATGTTCTGAAATATAGGCACCTCTGGAACAACTTCTTCTTCTTTTCTGAACCACTCTGATTTATCTAAGTCAACGTGCTCGAACTGATAGCTAACCCCCTTTTCTTCGACCTTATACATCTCCGGCTCATCATCCAGATCCTCCTCACTATCAGCATCTATATCAACCTCTGGTTCATCTATCAGACTGAAGTTTACGCTTGATCCACCAACTACCTCTGCCCCCTCAAACACATCCAAGTCTATACCCATTTCTTCATCGAGCGGCTCCTCAGCAGCTTTACCTTTTCCCTTATCCTGATCTCCAAATACAACGTCCATTAACGGATACCTTGCAGCATCCGTTAAGGAATTCAATTCAGCTTCAGACATCGCAGATTCTGACCCCACCTTTTCCTTCAGACTGTTCAGTTCCTTGAAAATCCTGACCATCAGACATTGTTGATCCTTCATCATTCTTCCCATTTCATATATAACTGTCGATTTTTCAGCATCCTGGGTCTCCAGCTCTTCATACTTACTTCTCAGTTCTCCCAACTCAGCTTTCAAACTATCTATTTCACCTTTTAGTTCACCAACAGATTCAGCAGATGTACCCTCGGTATCATGCTTCGCCTTTTTTGACGTTTCAGTTGGAGCATCAGACTTCCTCTTCGTTCGCTTTTCTCTACCCGCATCTATTTCAGCCTGAATCTCATCTATGTCCCGATCCAATGAATAATCCTTTTCCTTGGCATACGGCTTCCTTTTTCTCACCCTTTGCTCAACCACCTCAATATTCTCACCGCCCCTTTTTCTTTCAGTCTCCATCAATCTCTGAATTTGTACCCATCGATCAGCCGGGTACATGTTCTCCCACAAAAACGAGGTCCTACCGACACAATCAGATCTAACAGACTTACAATCCCCAAAAATCCTGGAATGCATCTCCCATATCTTCAGGACATCGCCAACAACCGGCAGATTTGGAAATTTATCATTCAGAATCATCTGAATGAATCTGGGATACATCAACCACTTAGCGGCTTTAGTTGCATGGATGTTCTCTAGAATGTAATTGAAGATAAGCTTTGCAAGATTGGCCTTTTGTCCCCGACAAAACAGCATCATTGCCCGAGCCCAGTCTAAGTTCAGCCCATCTGTGCCCCCTTTCCTATGATCCAAGCACATTATGAATACGTGTGCAATATACCTCCACTCTTGGATCAGATAGGACTTCACAAACTCCATCTTCTTTTCTCCAGGCATCGGACCCTCATAACCCGCAGTCCGGAATGCCCCATATACCTCTTCAGCAGTCATACTAACCTCTTCCCCCACATCCTCTTCTAACCTCAAGATTCTAGCCAGATCGGCTTCAGTAAACTCCAAATCAAATCCACTGACTTTGGCACATATACGCGATGGCTGTGTAGACACATTCATCACTGCAGTTCTCCAGAAATCTCGAACATGCAGCTCGTATATGGTCGGTGAATGAGAAATGGCGTGATTTATGTGAGATGACTTCAGCCATTTGATACAATCTCTATAGCCACCGGCTTTTTCGTGATTCTCGTCAAGCAAAGCACACATATTGTGCTTTCTTTCGAAGAATAATGTCGACATCGTGCCTGAAAAACAAACGGAGGTTGATCAGAAACGAAGATTTTGAAAAACAGTTAATAGATTCGCTGGAAAATAGGTTCGCTTAGAGGGCGAACCTGAGATTTGGCATCAGAACCTATAGATTCGCTGACATGAAAAGTCAGTCATTTGGTCGAGCGAATGTATAGGTTCGCTAGAAACAGTCGGGCGAATCTATGTTGATGCGCGGGCAGCATAACGACATAGGTTCGCTCGAAGTTTTGAACTTTCGTTCAGATTCGCCAGACGAACACATAGGTTCGCTGGAAACCCTAGTTTTTTGAAAAACGGCCAAAATCACAGTCAATACATCATCAACAAGCAACTAAGGCAACAATCAAGTAATATAAACATCAAACAAGGATATTATGAAGTAAATTCCTAACTAAAAACACCAAATCAGTCAGTTTGTTTATACACAATCACAGAACGATGGATTTAACGGGTTTAAAGTGCGATTGATGGTTTAAAACAGAGATTAAGATGGAAACGATGACATACCAGACCAAATTACAGATGTTTAAGTGTGAAAAACCGGTTGAATAGTGAGAATCGAACGTTCGTTAGTTAGATTTTGAAAAACTTGCTACAGTAATAGTGACAGCGAATGTGTGAAATGCTTCGCTGTCACTGCATATATATACAGACATAGGTTCGCTGGCAGACATACTAGCGAACTATAGGTTCGCCAGAAGACCAAAAGTCAAGTAAACCACGGCGGCGAAATAAAGAGGTTCCTGGCGAACCTGAGGTTCTGGCGAACCTGTAGGTTCGCTAGCAGGTTCGCTAGCACAAAAAATAAAATATTTTTGGTTTTTCTCAAATTTTAAATTCTGTGTAAATCCACGAAAACGTCGCATGACTTCAACGCTCCAAAAATAAACATATTATCCTAAAAATACTAATAATAACAAGATAGAAGTTAGAAAAATAAAAAAATAAAATAAAGACAGGAATTTTAAACGATAAGAAGGATATATATTTTTCATGATGTTTTGAGCAGAATCCGGAGAATCATCGATTGGCGGGATTGCAGATATGTTTGTCCATTTAAACCCATGCCTTAGTCCTTTCAACAAGAGATCAGCAGCTTCTTTTATCATGTTTTTGGTTTGATTGAAGAAGCTCAGACAACTCGGTCCCCACAGACATCTAGGTAAAAAGAACAAGTTCTGTCATCAGGGTATATCTGAGCAATACGATTGACTTTGCTTGAATTTCAAGGATCAAATTTTGAATATTGATCGATGCATTAGCTTCTGTTGACACTCGTGCAATTTTTGCATCTTTTCTTTGTGAGTGGAGCTTGTCAGCAATTGATTCTTTTGAACACAATGCGACTTATTATTTGGGAAACTCAAATGGTTCAGAGCTCCAGGTCTATACCGACGTATAACAGAGGAGATAAACATTTGAGCATGCTCGGTGAATCTTCAGGTCAATACTTCCGTATAGCAGAGAAGATTCACCAACTCCAGGTCAATACTTCCGTATAGCAGAGGAGTTAAGCACTTTGACTCAATACGTTCTGAGGAGTTAACAAGTAACTCACTCAGAGGCTTTTCCGAAGAGCATCACTAGCAGCTTTTTGCAAACTAGAAACTCGATTCGGGGATAGGGCGAGGGTGATTTGGGATGTTTAGGGAAATCAAGGCAAAGATTTGACGCTCTTAACCCATTTTTGACAGAACCCTTATCTTTGTGCAATCCAATCATGTCAAGGAGATAATCCTTGTTGTCGAGATCTTGAGCGTTATGTTTGGCTGCACAATCACTGTCTACTTTGTTTTCGGGCTGAGCCTATCTGACATATCCCAAACGCAATGCTTCTGACCTCCTTCAACGTCTCTTCAACATCAATCAAAACGGAGATCCTGAAATAGCAAAATTTGAAAAACTATAAATAGTTAATCTTTTATATCTCCCCCAAAATTTCTATATTATAGCTATCTAATAAGAAATTTTTGTTTTTCAGATTTTCTTAATATATATATACAGAATAAAAGAAAAATAGAAGGAAATAAAAGAAAATAAAGATAAAATAAAGGAGCGAAGAAATGAGTGACCCACTGAATTTTCAAAGAAGAAAAAGAAAAGGTTATTTACATATTTACAAATTGATTCACAAAGAAAAGGTTTTCAAAAAGATATAAGTCCCAGCATAGAGATCAGTTCATAAAAACGTGGTTTGTCAAAAGTTTTTGTGAAAAGATCAGCTTTTTGCTTTCGAGTTTCAATAGGAATAATATCAATGAACCCCTTTTCCTGTGCGTCTCTGATGGCATGAATTCTTGTTTCAATGTGCTTGGTGCGAGTGTGATGAATAAGATTCTTGGCAATTCCAACAGCAGCTTCATTATCACAAAAGAGTGGCGTATGAAGAAAGTTGATGCCATAATCCATCATCTGATGCTGAATCCAGAGCACTTGGCAACAGCAACTTGAAGCAGCAATGTATTCTGCTTCTCCTGTGGACAGAGAGACGGTTGTTTGCTTCTTGCTATGCCAGGAAACAAGACATTCTCCAAGGTATTGACATCCGCCAGTGACTGATTTTCTGTTAATCCTGCAACCAGCATGATCACTATCAGAAAAAGCATGTAAATCAAAGTTCCCACCTTTTGGGTACCAAAGTCCCAAACGAGAGGAACCCTTAAGGTAACGAAAAATGCGTTTAACAGCTTTCTCATGTGATTCTTTTGGATTGGCTTGGAAACGAGCACAGTAACACACAGCAAATGTAATATCTGGTCGACTTGCAGTCAGATACATGAGAGATCCGATCATCGAGCGGTACCGATGAGCATCCACAAGATTCCCATTATCATCGGAAGTAAGGCATGTTTGAGCGGTAAAAGGAATCAATTCAGGAGAACAATCATCCATGCCAAACTTCGTGAGGATCTCCTTGATATATTTCTCTTGGTGGATCAGAATTCCATCAGGCTTTTGTTCCACTTGCAGCCCCAAGAAGAAACACATCTCCCCCATTATTGTCATTTCAAAGCGATCCATCATCACCTTTTCAAATTCTCTACACAGCCCCTCATTAGTCGAACCGAAGATTATATCATCAACATACACTTGAAAGATCAGCAGCTCGCCATTCACCTCCTTCTTGAACAATGTCATATCTATAGTCCCACGAGAGAAACCTTTGCTAAGAAGATACTGTGTCAGAGTTTCATACCAGATACGTGGAGCTTGATGCAACCCATACAAGGATTTATCAAGCTTGTAGACCTTTGAAGGGAAATCTGGATCCTCGAAACCCGGTGGTTGACATACGTAGATCTCCTCATCGATATCTCCATATAGAAATGCACATTTCACATCCATCTGATAAACTTTAAAGTTTTTGTTCGCAGCATGAGCAAGAAAGATTCTGATGGCTTCCAGGCGAGCAACTGGAGCAAAAACTTCGGTGTAGTCAATCCCCTCCTCTTGAGCAAATCCTTGAACAACCAATCTCGCCTTGTTTCTGATAACAACACCGCGATCATCTGGCTTGTTTCGGAAAACCCACTTAGTGCCGATTGGACACTTATTAGGAGGAAGATCAACCAGTTCCCAAACTTTAAGCTTCCTAAATTGCTGCAGTTCCATTTGCATGGCATCCACCCAACTAGGATCTTCAAGTGCTTGTTTATAATTCTTCGGAACAACTTGAGACAGAAAGGCAGCATAGAGACATTCATTAATCAAACCACTCTGACTCCGAGTTCGCACACCATCAGTAATAGATCCTATGATATAATCATGAGGATGGTTTTTCAAGGTTTTGAAGTCAGTGTTGAGGAGCAAAGGATTGGTTTCGGTTGAGGGTGTTTGATTAGATGGTTGTGAAGGTGTATGTGATGTTGGAGGAATTGTATTAGTGGTAGATGATTGAATGGTAGTGGATGAGGATGGAATATCTGATGGAGAAGTTGGAACAGTTTGAGGTGGTGGAGGTGGTGGAATGTCAAATGAAGTGGGAGGTAGTTGTGTAGTTGAAGGTTGTGGTTGTGATTGTGTAGGTGGATGGTTGAAAATAGAAACTAATGTGTGTGGAATGATGTCGTCATCTTCAGAGTCAGGAAGATTAAATGATTTGAAAATAGTGGTGGAATCATAAAACCATGCCGGTTCACTGCCAATACTTGTTGTGTTTGACTCTTGCCAGTCAACATAGTAGGACTCTTGCACAATCCGCGTTCGCTTGTTGTAAACACGATACGCCTTTTGTGTGTTCGAGTACCCTACAAAGAATCATTCATCCGATACAGCACCAAACTTCGTCTTCTGATCTTGAGTATTCAAAAGAGTACAAGAACATCCAAAGGGGCGCAGAAAATCAATCAACGGCTTAATCCCTCGAAACAGCTGGTATGAAGTCTTCATCTTTTCTTTGACAATCAGTACCCTGTTCAGAACATAAGCTGCACAATTAACTGCCTCGGCCCTGAAAATGATTGGAAGCTTTGACTCAATCAGCATAGTTCTAGCAGCCTCCACAAGGGTTCGATTCTTCCTTTCAGCAACACCATTTTGTTGTGGTGTTCGTGCGGCGCTAAACTGTCTGAGAATACCCCGTTGTTCACAAAAAGAGTTGAAGATATGGTTTCTGAATTCAGTTCCGTTATCGCTTCTGATGGCTTGAACCTTTCTCTTTCCAAGAACCTCGATTTGAGGAATCAGCTTCATCAACTCTTCAGCAATCTCACTCTTGTATGCCATGAATCTCACCCAGGTGTACCTAGAGTAATCATCTGTGACAACCAAGCAATAAGATTTCTTAGCAATAGATTTGACACTTATTGGACCAAATAAATCAGTATGTAACAATTCGAGGGGTTCTGAGATTGTATTTGTAATTTTAAGTTTATGTGGCTTTTTGTGCTGTTTTCCTTTAGCACAAGCCATGCATTTCTCAACCACTGAAAAATCTTTGAGTGGTAAACCCCTGACCAAATTGTTCTTAACCAATTTATTCAGAATCTTAAAATTAATGTGCCCTAAACGTCTATGCCACTGAAACGATTCAAAAGATAAAGCTTTAGACAGGAGACAGGTCACGGTGGAATTTGATTCCTTTGATCCCATATTCAGCATATAGGTATCATTCCGTCTCGGAGCTCGCATGATCACCAATTCTTCAGGAATAGTAAACTATGGCTTTAAGAACAAACATTCATTTGGAAGAAACACCACTGGAATATTCTTATCGCAGATTTGTGATACACTGAGAAGATTGAATGCCAGTTCAGGAACATAGTTGACGTCTTCCAAAGTAAGTGAACCATTTGAGACTTCTCCTTGACCAATCATCTTGCCACCTTTCTTGTCTCCCGCGAAAGCAACATATCCGCCATTGATGATCTGATAGTTAGTCAGTAGGTCCTTCAACCCTGTCATATGTCTGGAACATCCGCTGTCAATATGCCAATGACTATTTACAACGGCATTTGAATGTTCCTGACATTTATTAAAAAAATAAAAAAAGTTAGACCTTTGTAATTGGCACCCAAGCCTTTGTGTACTTGGGTGGTGGAGCAGATGAAGAATTACAAAAGAAATTATTTACAAATGAGTTTAATCTTTTTCCAAAAGATTTTTGCTTTGAACTATTTTGGATTAACTTAGGGCATTGTTTAACAGTATGACCTGTATTTCCACATTTAAAGCAATGAGACTTCAAACCCACATTGGAAACTTTGTTAACAGGAATTTTTTCCATTTCAATTTCCTCATCACATTCGGACAATTGAGAATTGCAGTCACTGTAAGAGTCATAAGGTTCTTTTGACTTACCTGTTGTGACTTTTACTTTTTCAGATTCAGATTTAGGTTTTGAAATTCTCACTGGTGTGAAAGATGGAATTTGATGAGTGAAGAACTTTTGAAAACATTTGTTTTGGTTTGACTTTCAGAGACATGACCTGAAAGTTTGTCTTTGTCATTCTCACACGCATTTTCAATCAAAACATCATTCATCATATTAGGGTTTGAAGTAGTGCACCCTAAATTACTATTAAACATGGAATTGTCTGAATATAACACACTACTACAAACAGAATTAATTAAACTAATGTCTTCAAAAGACTTCTTGGAATCAGAACTAGAGCAATCACTACTGCTAGAACAACCGAGCCCAGTGCTCCCACCATAGGCGTAATCCTCTCTAACCTCTTTAAGATTCACTCCACTTAAACCTGCAATAGAACTGTTAGCATCATTCTGTATAATCTCTTGTATCAACTCATTTGAGGGATGAGGAATAGGTGTAGGAGAGTAACAGAAGGTACTAGGAGGAGGATATGCATATGTTTCATTGTTACTAAGACCCAAACCTGTCTTAACTCTGGCCCCCCTTTGTTTCTTGCAGAGTTCTTCCCTTTTCATACTAGATATTGTCCACTGCTGCAGTTTATTTTTAAGTTTTCTTGCTTCAAATTCAGCAAGAGTAACTTGCTCAGTCAAGTAATTTATTTCACAGTTCTTTTCCAAAAGAGTTCTTTTTAAATGTTCATTTTCTTTCAAAGCTTCTCTTAATTTGACAAAATATTTTGATTCACTTAATTTAAGCTCTTTGTTGGTTCTTTTTAATTCGTTTTCGTTTGACATTAACAATTTATTAGCTTTGTATATGCCAATTAAACGAATTTTGCAAGCAGATGAACACATATCTTCAATAACATCATAAGGAAGACCAATTACCAGTTTTTCGGCAGCAAGAGCACGATCACACTGACAGTAGGGAGTGTTCCTTTTGAATTCATCGACAGCATCAAGCCTTGCTTTCTCAATCATTGCTTCCAGATTAAGCTTTAACTCCTCCTCATTCTTCACTTCATTTATCGCAGCTTCACAAACCAATCCAGAGTGATTCAGATGCCCTTGAACAATAGCATCTGATTGATCTTTGTCAACTTTCTACACTTTCTCTTCCTCATTCACCATAAAATTCTTTGAAAGGATCAAAGCAATTTATATGGTTGTCATCAATCTCAACAATCTCAGCAACAAGGGCATGATTAATTTCCTCCTTGGTTTCTTCAATTTCTGCACTCCAATCAAAGTTGGTGAGCAGTGCAGTTTCATTCTTTGACTTTGCTTCCTCAAGCCTTTCTTGATTTGGAGTAGATCTTGGATTTGCAGAGTTTACAGGTTCAGTAACGATTGGTAAAGGACATTCCCTTTTGAAGTGACCCAATTGTTTGCAGTTATAGCATCTCAGCTTTCCCTTGTCATACCCCAGCTTGCTATTCTGCCCCTGATTCCCAAAGTTTCTTCTACCTGTCCTTTCCATAAATCGTCTAGCACGAAGAGTAAGCATCGCCATTTGCCATTGAATGTCGATTTCTTCCAGATCATCAGGATCCACCTGATACATATCTTCTACAGTCATCCCCTTTCTCTTTAACTCACCAGCAACAAGAGCTTCATAGCTATGAACAAACATTCCAAATAAAGCCATAGTGTCAGATGGAATCTGAGTGGTGACAGATGCATTTGAGCTTGAACCAGCATTTGTGGATGCACCAACAGATTTAGCAGACACATGACTCGATGATCCTCCAGGTGCAGCACTGTAGATATAAGAGTTTGCAGCGGATGAAATAAGTGCAGCATTCTGAGAAGGAATATTTGGAACCATCATAGACTGATTGTATTCTCTTCTCTTCACATCAAGATCGAATGACTTCAGCTTGTTTATAACATCCATCAGCTTGTAGTCAGGAAAGTTTCTTTCTTGTTTCAACAGCTTGATTTGAAGACTCCACTGAGGAGGAAGAGAATCTAACAGTTTTGTGACTTGTTCATGATTGCCCAGCTTATCATCATACTTCTTCAGATTACTTGATACAGATAGGAATCGATTTGTAATATCAGTCAAGTTCTCTTGCGAATACCCCACGAAAGAGTTAAACTCTTTTTCAGCTTGAGCTTTTCTATCCAGTTTCAGATCCTCATTACCATCATAGAACTCGCACAATGCATCATACAAGCTTTTTGCAGTTGTGTGTTCAGTAAACCTGTTGAAGATATCCTGATGCAAACAAAGTATCAATGCCCCAAGTGCCTTTTTGTCACGATCAAGCAACTTGGTGTCTGCTTCAGTAAAAGTGCTTGGATCTGTGTTTATTGAAGTGACAGTTCCTTCAACTGTCGTTGGCACGTGCGGACCATTTACAATAGATTCACATTGGTTATAGTCCGTGTAGTAGAAAAAGGCTTTCAAACATCTTTTCCAGTCTTCAAAGTTTTCACCACTAACAAGCCTCGGTGGCCTGTTAGGTTGAACACTATCCAGATCATTCATATTCAGTGTTGATGTAGCCATAATTTTGAACAGATTATAGATTCGCTGAAGACAAATAGATTCGCTGGCTAGATTCGCTCAAAGAACACAGCAGATTCGCTGGTAGATTCGCTGAAGACAGATTCGCTAGACAAACAAAAACAGATTCGCTGACAGGCAAGCACAGTTTCGCTCGCCTGATTTTGGCAGCAGTTTCGCTTGCACAATGAGCCAAACAAGTGAACTTTCGTTCGATGATATGTCAGATTCGCTAGCCACAACACAAACCAATCAATACAAAAATTTGAATTAGGTTCGCTGGATGAACACCTAGATTCGCTGGAAGAACAGATAGATTCGCTGGGTTACGAACAAACCAGTAACAGTACGAAAACAACCCGGACAGCTTCAAAACTTGACCATTTGTAGATACGTTTGTTTTAAAAGCTTCCTATGACCAAAATATGACAATACTTGAGCAAAAAACAACACCAAAACACCAAAATCAGTCCAGAAAAGAATCAAATAGTGTTTTGACACAAAAACCCCAAAATCAACACAAAAATCACTTGAATCAAACAATCAAGAGCACTAAGGCTCTGATACCATATTGTTGGTCCATAATGATCGTGATTTCAGTGCTATATTGACTTGTTTAACAATAAACACACTTGACTTGAACAAACCAAAGAGTATTATAACATCAAACCCAATAATGAGATAAAACCACACAACCGGAGATAAACAAGCTACAAAGATGTATAATATATGCTCCTAGCACCTCCAGTGAACAATCACACGACACAATCAGAAGATAAGTTTTTTGTCAAAGTTGTGCAAAAGTTTTATTATCTTAAAGATAAGGTTACAATATATATCAGTCTTAGGTTCGCTGATAGATTCGCTCTAGCGAATCTATCTAGCGAACCACATAGGTTCGCTGGGCACATACAGGTTCGCCCAGTCGACACCTTCATAATCACTAAACTGTGCTACGGGCGAATCTATAGGTTTGCTAGTACAAAACCATACAAATTACATACAAAATACATACAAAATATATAACACCGACAAGCCGGTGAGTCCAACCTATACATGTGACTATCATTTTAATTTTACATGTTTAACACCTCAGCTTTGGACATGATTTTCTTTTAAGTTCACACAAACAACTAGTGTCATTTATGGTATACTTTTACTACCACCACACATACTAAAAGACATATAATGTTATAACATAACATATAAATATCAACTTTCAGGTTTTAGGGCATTACATTGAGGCCTAAAAAAATCATGATCGTGCAATGGGATTTCCTTTACTTCAACTACATCAACCATGGGAGCTTCTGACCATTTTGAGTTTGCTGCTATCAGATTTGCCCATATTACAAAATTGGGATAGAAATGCTTAGTATGTCTTTCCAACATGGTGAGCTGAGGAATTTATTCTTCTAGTCTATAAAGGTAGAAGTGAGAACTCTCAAAAAAAATTCCTTGATCTGCCCACCAATTATAGTTGCTTACATTGCAGGTGTCTGATATCCATTGCTGGTTGTTGAGGAGGGATAATGGAAGGTGATCAAAGGGTTGTTGTGGTGGTTCCTTATATTTGAAGGCAGATCCAACTATAAGAACTTTAAATCCAGAGTTGCAAGTAGTCTTCTCAAAGATAGGAGTTCTAGAACCCTTATGTGTTTGTTTTACATGTGTGCAACTGTTTTGACCTTGTAACTGATGTGCCGAGGAGCTTCGGAATTTTAGCATCTTAGTTGTTGATTTCTTCCTTTTGTCCTTTACACTTTTCTTGAGTCTTTTTTTAAGATTGTATTGATTTAAGGCTTCAATGTATATTGGAGATGATGGAGGCGAAGAGTCTCTATTATTGGGAGACTTAGAACTAGGTCATGTTGTCATCTTCCCATTAGCTTTGACTCTTTTTGCTTGTTCCACTTTAGGAGTGTATGTTGTTGTTGTTATTATTATTATTATTGTTGTTGTCTTTAGTGATATTCTGTTGACTGCTTTTGAAATTATGCTCAGAATGTCTTGATCTTCGTTAGGTCCATCGCCATTAGGCTGACTTTTTTCTTTACTTCCAACTTTAGTAGCTTTACTTCATATGCTATTCCTTCTTCTTTGTCTAAGATCCTTTTAGCTATCTTCTTATGGTTTTCTCTAGTGATTCTCCATGTGTTTAGTCATTCAATGACCTTAGCACTGATGAGCCCTAAGTTTTCAAGATTCTTCATTTTCACATTCCAATCGAGTGCTTCATTATAATTTTCATTGTCAATGTAGTGTTTGTTGTTGACCATGTTGAAGATGTAAGTCTTTCTTAGGGTAACTTCATCTGCCAGATCAATGACATCAGCTTCCACATTTGAATCAACATGTGCTGGTTTGGATTGGGATGTGCTAGCAGCATAAAAAAATTGGTATGATTTTGCTATTTCTTCTTCAATCCTTTGTATGGATTTTCCTTTAGCGGGGACTTAAGCAACTAGATTCTCATGTCCTTCATTCAAAGTTTTTAGGTCTTGAACCCTTTGAGTTCTCAGGATCATAATCTGTTGTAAGTTGTTGTTATTCACCCACATAACTTTAAAGACGTGGGAATACAATCATCCATAGATCTTCATTCTTCTTTCTTGAAATGATCAAATAATCATGTGATCATTATGATGATCTTTTATATCATCCATAGTACTTCAAATCATCATTTCATGTAGATCTATGTGATGATGATCTTTCTTTAATGATCATAATGCACTTCTTGATAATGATTAACACATATATAAATCATTCTCTAATGATGATTTACACACATGTAAATCATCATTCACTTCACTTTAATCATCCCTTATGACTTGATATGGGTACATACATGTAAAGCACATTGTATAAGCATCTCTTTGTTTATTTTTCAAGTATCATATTTCATTAAAACCAACAATCTCCCCCTAACATGTTACTTGATAAACGTTCAATGCATGAGCTACACATTCATTTGTATTTTGTAAAGCATCATCTTCTTATAAAACTAACAATCTCCCCCTAAGATGTTACTTCACAAATCATGGTTATTTTCTTCATTTTGATCTTCAACGAGAACACGAGCATTAAGTTTTGGTAAACCTTTAAGTCATAGATTTTAGTAAGCTTCATCTTCTAATATTTCTAACAATTTGAGGGTACCTTAGGTGAAAATGGACCTTGCTCAGTAAAAAACCCAAAGTTTTCTGTCTTGATTTCTTAAGAAATATTTCATTCTAATCTTCCACGTATCATAACCAGCTTGAGAGAACATGGGAGGCTTAACTTGAGTACCATTCTCCAAATAATGTTTGGAGGCAGCAAGAGCTGTAGCTGATACAATAGTACTAGAACTAACCATTTTGAAATTTAGAATGATCAAGTGTGAGATTAGTGATTTACAGAAAACAATATGATTTGTTGAAGAGAATCAAACAAGCCAAGAGCCAAAGTTCTAATACCAATTTTTGGATCTAAATTAAACAAGATATGATAAATCACAATAATCAAAAGTGAAGAATCCAAGTGATATTTTTAGATCAAACACACAACGCGCTAAAAGATCAATCGAACAGTAAGAACACAGCCTGATACTTTTATGTTTTTAGTGTCACTTTATATTGCAAAATATGCAAAAGTTTACAATGCAAATGTTAGCTAGAAAACTATACAAGTGTGATTTATAAAGTAGTCCAAAACAAATTCTAGCCATGTGTTCCTAACCAAATGACCAATTGCAAACTACATCCATTCATATGTTCATAACTGACATACCATGAATATAAACTCCTATTGGATAGTACAATAAAGGAAAACTTGCGGCGGATCTTCAGTAGGTGTTGAATGTGGTGGTGTCTCCATTAACATTCAGCATTGACATGCTTGTCTCTCTTGAAGATCTTCAACTGGTGGAACTGTTTGCTAGAAAACAGTGTTTCAGAAGACTTAGTTTAGCAAATGAAACTTGATTAGACAGAATCCATTAGATGTTCTGTGCAATCAATTTTCGACTTCCAACATGAGCTTGAAAATGTTCAATCATCACATAAGTGTTATAAGTAGCCTCATTTTATATCCCAAGAAAGGGTGTTTGAGGTATTTCACATTTAGAATGAGGGTTATTAGGGTATATCACATTTGATGTGGGTTTATCAATTTTGTTTCTTAGTACTGATGTTGAACAAACTATCATGTTTTAGGTTTCTCTCTCTTCTCTAGGGTGTCAATTCCAGACACGACACGAAACACGACCTGAGCATGAGACGAAAATAATCACGTTTTGGGTTGACAAATATAACCCGTTTAAAAATACCGGTCATGTTTGGGTTGACCCGTGTAAAAATGGGTCATTTTCGGGTTGAACCTTTTAAAAAGTGGGTTAACATGCCAACCTGTTTAGCTTTCAAATTTAATTCTTTTATTTTTTTTCTTGTTTATAAATGAGTGTTAAATTACTTTTATGTTTAGTATTAGCACTCACAATAAAAGAAATTCATTTACTATTTACACATTTTACCTTTACATTTTAATAATGCGCTTGTTGATTTTTATTTCTATAATTATGAGGTTAAATACAAAATTATTTTTTAACTAAAAACCAATATACCTAGTTGTCATACGCAAACCACGTATTAAACACGATATCTTTAATATTCACATGTAAATTTATTTGATTCATTTTAATAGATGGGTTAAACGGGTTATATTCGGATTGACCAGAATTTATGTAATCCGGGTTAGGGTTGAAAATTTTGACACGAATATGAATATGGGTCGGGTTAGGGTTGCATAATTCAACTCGTCAACCCATGCCCTTCAACCCGCTAACCTGTCAACCCGACACGATTGACACCCCTAGTCTTCTCTATGGTTTTCATTGTCTGTCATGAAACCCTACATTTACGTTGACTTCATTTCTGTCGTTTGCGATGCCTCCCAATAGATGGTGGTTATGGTGTAGTGGTCATGTGGGGCATGGTGGATGGCGTCAATGATTGCTTTCTGTTGGATTGTTGAGATGGTGACGGTTGTCATGCTTATCTAACTGTTGGTTGTGGCGATGGTGATGCTTACCATGCTCATCCAAATGTTTTGCTTTTGTCCAACAGTGTATGTTGGATGATTACAATGGCTTTCGAACCGTCATTAGTGGTGAATGATGGGGGTTCTATTGTGGAGACAATGATGACGGAGCCTGATCTGACCGTTAATGGCATTGACGGTGCCCGCTAACACACATTTGTTTCAGGGTTTTGCATCATGGATCTGTCACCGAAAGATGTTGAACCCAAATGTTGGTCCGATCTATGTTTAAGCTTTCAGATGTGATTATAAATTTATTTATGTTTCGGATTGTAATAAATATTTTGGTTTGTGGGTTTATTCGTTTGTGGTTGACTCGATGATGATGATGCTTAGGCCATCTAAGATGATGTTATCGTCTGATCTGGTATGTAGGATTGGCTATAATGAGTTAAGTTATTTGTTGAACAATTCATGACAATGTAGCCTATTGTGTGCAAGTTGAAAAAAATTCAAGTTGCTTTATTTTTAGTTGTGATGACAAAAACTTATTTTTTTTGTAAAATGCTATATTTCCTTACATTTGTTTAAGCCTTGATTTTGAATACACCTACAAAAATTTTAACGACCCTCCCACGCGCAATGCGCTAGTAAAACGGCTTAACAATTTTCCCTGGTTTTTATATATGCATATAATCTATTTATGTAACTAGAGATTAGACCAGATCACGCGTTGCAGCGACCGTGCCACGTGGTCAGGTCTTATATATGTAATTTCGTCACACACGTTGATAAAAAAGTTTCATGTCTCGTAAGTCACGACACAAAGTCATAATGTGTCATATATTAAAAGGCGACAAAATATGAAAAGTTAGAAGTCAAACGTCAATCCGGAATGTTGAAGTCGTATTATATGTCAAAGTAGAGCAAGAGACCAAACTTGAAAAGTCATCAAGGCTAAAATGACAATTAGTAAAAGTCGGGACTAAAACCGTAAATATATCAAATTTAAAAAAAAAATAACACGTGACAACATGTGGTTAGTTCACATGTCACCACGTGTGTAGCTGATGTATTGCAAAATACATCGATTTTCGTTGCACGTTTTATATGTTTTTATAGTCGTTTAGTTTAGATTTCATATCGTTTTGGTTTATTACTTAATGTTTTGTGTTTTTATAGGTTTTTGAGTAAAAGGAGGTGGAAATGTGCTACATTGAAGAATACTATGATTCTGGATGCGTTGCGGGTGACAGACGAGTCAACAAAAAGAAGAAAATTTTCTAGAAAAATTACCATGTCGCGTCGCGTGAGGGAATATGGGTATTTCTAGGCGCAACGCGAGAGATTTCAGAGTTCAGTTTATTTACAAAAATGTCACAGCGTCAGAAATCAACATTTTAACCCATTCGCGCTGCGCGAGGGTAATTAGGCAATGCTACGCGCAGCGCGACAGACCCTCAGACGTGCAAAACTTGTTTTAAGCATGTTGAAGTCGCTTTTGAACCCTAAGGACGGTTTAAACAAGAAAAAGCGGTTGAAGACGAACTGAAGAGGCGATTTGGAGCATTTTAGAGCAATTGAAGCATAGGAATGAAGCTTGGATCACTCACATACTTGATTTCGGGTTCTATTAACTTTCTTTATTGTTCCTTGATTTGAACATGATGTTTTGGATGATGAATTTTGAGTTTAATTCTTGTTTTGAATTAGTTATGAGTAACTAAATCATAGTCACTATCTAGATGATGAATAGTTGTTGATCTTGGATGTTTGAATGATTTGAATTGATTGGATGGTTTAATATTATTGTAAAGGACACATTTTTGGTTGAATCGGATGAATATATGTGTTAGTTTCTGTTTATGAATGCATGTTATTCCTTTATGATTGCCTATGAATGTCTTTCAAACGTGGTTATCATATCTAACACGTACCTTTAGGTTTGTGGTTACTAGGGATCTTACTAGACGTAGTAAAATCTAAGGATTGCATGTTTAATGAATAAGAAACTGACGTGTATCTTAACCGGAGATTGGAAGATAAAGGTTAATTGGTTAGTCTTAGTTATTAGATACTAGGCTGATAAATAACTGACAAACGGTTAAAATCTGGTACTTTAATATCTTTGTTAATCATGTTTAATTTAACCATAAATGTGTCACCTCTTGCATGTGTAATGTTTGTGGTATGTTAGACTAGGTTGTCCAACACCTCTCGGGTACTTTAATATTGCTAGGTTGACTGGAAAGAAAACTTAGCCATCGGTAGACATAACACATATCTTAGGAGTCATTTTGGTCACACCCGGTGAATGGTCTGGGATCCACTAAGTCTTCCTTAGGGTTTGTATCTTTAGAAAACCGATCCTTCTTCAATTTTGAATCATTCTTTACATTCATTTATCTCAACTAGGATTCAATCTAGATAGTGTCTCTCCAATTATTTAGTAATCTTAAGTCAGTCACTTTTCATTCATTTCCGCAGCTCTTAGTTTAATTACTTTTAATTATTTATTTCAGTTTCTTCTTTTTTTAATTAAACCCCCCCCCATCGTATAATTGTTTTTTTAATCCTAAGTTAGTCTAGTCTTGTTATTCATAGTGTCTCTAGGGTTCGATTCCTGTTCTTCCTGAGTCTGTTCTACACACGATAGGTACACTTGTCTGTTACGTGGTCTAGGTCTAGGTTGTTTTTAAGGTAAAATTTGAGTGTCTAGTAAGAATCTAGGTTAGTTTAATTTAGTTTATTTTCATAGACCATTTTAAGTACATCAGTAGCACTCTCATAACCAACTTTCCTAATCAGAAAGGTATATAATATAATATAATTTTGCCGTCAAAGTTATCTCCCTTCTTAATGGTTGCTTCCCAAATTGCCATATGTATCTTAAGATTCTAACGTGGGCTTCTTTAAGTAATAATGGGCCACAACTTATTTTACCATCGTGTGCTCCCTCCTTTAATATAAAAACAACACAACTATGAGCACTTAGCAACATGCAAAAAATAAATAAATAAACAACACAAATGTTTGCAGGTGACAACCTACACATAGGTTTACTGTTTAAAACATCACCTTTCAATTAAAAGGAGAATTATTATGTTTTTGTAAAACTTTTGTATGATTTATTTAAAGTTATATAAGATTAAAACTTACACTTTTAATATATTTTTAGTTTATTCTTTGGTGGTTTATATGAATATTTTTTAATTATACATAAGTAATATTGGGCTTTCTATTTGGTATGGGTTCAAAGGATACCATTTGATTAAGCTCTAGAACACACTATTTTCCAGGTGCCAAATAATGAAATGCCAAATGGTGTGGGTACTATTGTTGTACCGCACCTTATGTCCTAAATTGTGAATCCCCCTTCATTTGTGTGGATTTTCAAGATTGATTTATGATACCAAACAAAGCATGTTCTAATCTATCAAATGTGAAATCCCTAATCGATTAGTTGTCTAAGTTTTGATGGAAAAAAGATGAAACGCACAAGAGTAATTTTCAATCACTCTTTGTATTAATGCAATTGCCGATTTTGACAAGTTGCATATTTTTAGGGTTACAAGAATCATGATTTTTCTATTTATAGGCATGCACCTAGGTTTCATTTATCACGTAACTTGACTATTCTACCCTTAGAGGGAATACTTATGTCGTGCATTATTTATTGAATAAATTTCCTAAGTCTTTTATATCAGTCGACTGACGTTTAGACAGATTTTTCCTTAAGGGCTTGTTCTTGTATTTGATGTAAGACTTTTGTTCTTCATCTTTCTACTTTGACTTGTTTATGAATTCGTTGATACAAAGTTAGTCTTTGCTACAATATCAATCGGTTTCATCTCTTGTAGCTGAGTTGTGTCAATAGACTTCAATCATTTATATCGGCTGAGCTTGTATGCTTGAAGTTCTTTGAGAGGAGTAGTCGATGCTTAAGACTGTGATGACATCGACCCTATATGTTGTTTAAAACATTTCAAAAATCACTAAATACTTTCAAAAACATTTCAAAAATAAGCAAAAAGTTCCATTGTTAAATATTGTATTCGTTGTACTACAATGACGTATATTACCATAGACATTACCATATTATTCAAATTGCCTACATTTTAAATAAAAGATATTATACATAAAATTGTAAAAATATAAAACAAATAAATTTGGTAACTAAAAGATATTAAAACCACGTTAAACACTCTTTAAGTTTAATTAAAATTACGCGCACAATCCTTATGGAGTAAAAAGACCAAATTCCCATAGATTTAAAGGACGAAATCCATCAGTGGATGTTTAGTTCAACTTTTAAAGATAAATGATAAAACCTTTAATTTCTTATCAACATACAGGAAGTATTGTGCAATTTTGTCTAAAATGTATGTAACCTAGCGAGAGAAAGTGAAAAAGAAAGTGAAAGATATGATTTTGAAGTATTTTATGCACCTTTATGTGTGTTTTGAGTAGATCTCACAAGAAAATCTCGGTTTCATAATTTTCATGAAGAGTTCTTCATCATGTGAGTTCATGATTCTTTCATTTTAAACATGTTTTGAATGCTTTGTGACTTGTACACATGATTTAAAATTGAATTATCTTCATAAAAAAGTTTATATTTAGTTTTGAGTAGATCTCACAAGAAAATCTTGGTTTCATGGTTTTCTTAAAGAGTTTCTCATGAAGTGAGTTCATAATCCTTTATTTTTTAAGTAAACTGTAGTTTTGGTTCATGTGTTTTAATACTATTAATAGTTTTAGTCTCACCTTAACAGTTTTGGTCCCTGTGTTTTTATTTTCTAACAGAAATGGTCCCGAACACTAACTTCATCTAATTTTCCGTTAAGTTTCTCACACGCGACTCGCACCTAAGGTGTAAAATTGTTATTTCTCCCCCTCTTTTTTCTAGGTCGTCATGTAGGTTAACATTTTTATTCAGTCGTATGTCAAAAAATGAGAGAAATGACATTTTTACTCCGTATGTGAGAGAGACTTAACGGAAAATTCAATGGAGTTTAGTGTTTGGGACCATTACCATTAGAAAATAAAAACACAGGGACCAAAACTGTTAAGGTGGGACTAAAACTGTGAATAGTATCAAAACACATGGACCAAAACTGCAGTTTACTCTTATTTTTAAGATTTAATTGCATATTTACCCCTATAAACACCCTTAAATGCATATTTCCCCAACTAAAAAAATCAATTGCATATATACCTAATGTTAACTAAATGTTTTTATTAAAAATGTGTATATTTGCAAATTAAAGTTGTTTATAAAGGGAAATTTGCAATTGATTTTTTTGGCTGGGGAAATATGCATTTAAAGTGTTTTGGAGGGGGAAATATGCATTTAATCCTATTTTTAACATGTTTTGAATGGTTTGGGACTTATATACATGTTTTAAAATTGATAAATTTAAATGATATTTCTAATAAATTTTATATTTTGTTTTGAGTAGATCTAAGAAAAAAATCTCGGTTTCATGGTTTTCTTGAAGAGTTCCTCATCAGGTGAGTCATCGAGTGGAGTTATACTACAAAGTCCAATTTTCCTAGAAAGTCTAAGAAGTCATGAGATGATGACATGTGGCACTCCCTTAAAATTAGAAGGAAGGGTAAAGATGGTAATGTCTTTATATTTTAAGTTTCACCCCATTTTTTTAAACGTTCATAACTTTTACATACGATATTATTTTTTTTAAAAAATTGCACCATAAAAACGAACATTTTCTTATCTTTAAAACGCGTATAATATTCATATATAAAAAACAAAAAAAAATTCACGTTTTTCAGCTCATTGTGTTATTTGTCAAGTCATTGTGTTATTTATTCATGTCATTGTGTTATAACACAATAACCTAATGAAATAACACAATGATCTGAAATAACACAATGACCTGATGAAAATATAACACAATGACCTAATGAAAATATAACACAACGACCTGACGAAAATATAACACAACGACCTGATGAAAATATAACACAACGACCTGATGAAAATATAACACAACGACCTGATGAAAATATAACACAACGACCTGACGAAAATATAACACAACGACCTGACGAAAATATAACACAACGACCTGACGAAAATATAACACAACGACCTGACGAAAATATAACACAACGACCTGATGAAAATATAACACAACGACCTGATGAAAATTTAACACAACGACCTGATGAAAATATAACACAACGACCTGATGAAAATTTAACACAACGACCTGATGAAAATATAACACAACGACCTGATGAAAATATAACACAACGACCTGATGAAAATATAACACAACGACCTGATGAAAATTTAACACAACGACCTGATGAAAATATAACACAACGACCTGATGAAAATATAACACAATGACCTGACGGATATAACACAATCTGAAAAATATAACACAATGTCTTGACTAATATAACACAATGAGCTGAAAAATATAACACAATGAGCTGAAACTTCAAAAAAAAAATTCATTTTTTATATATCAATATTATATGCGTTTTGAAGATAAAAAAACGCTCGTTTTTTTGGTGTAATTTTTATTAAAAAATATTGCCGTATGTAAAAGTTATGAACATTTAAAAAAGAGGGTGAAATTTGAAAATGAGACAAGACTAATATACCCTTGGCCTATCATTTAAAGTTCTAACTATTTACCATTATGCCACCTTGTGTTTATGAGCCATTGATCTTCATTTAATATTAGATCTAATGGTCCAAATTCCTTCTTAGACTTTCTAGGAAATTTAGACTTTGTATTTGAACCTAATTCGTGAGTCATCATCCTTTATTTTAACATGTTTTGAATGCTTTGAGACTTGTATAATTGATTTAAATTTGATAAAGTTAAATGATTTTCATTATAAAGTTTATAGTTTTACGTGTGTTTTGTTAAGGTTTTATATAACTGTGTATGATGTTCATTGAAAATATTGCATAGATTTGTTATTAAAGTTACGGTTATTGGATTTAGTCACCTTTAACTATTGGTTATTGGCCGCTGTCACCCTCAAGTATCATTTTGGCCAATATAACTCCCAACTAAACACTTTGGTGTCCGTATCACCAAAAGTTAACCAAAAGTTAATCAAAAGTGACTTGAATTGGCTAACTTTTAGTGATACGGTGTCCGCAACACCAAAAGTTAACAAAAAATAACCAAAAGTTGACCAAAAGTGACTTGAATCGGTTGACTTTTGGTGATACGGACATCAAAGTGTTTAATTGGGAGTTATATTGGCCAAAGTGATACTTGAGGGTGACAACGGCCAATAACCAATAGTTGGAGGTGTTTAAATCCAATAACCCTTAAAGTTATGTCTAGAACTTGGATAGTTTTGAGCAATCTTAAATTTTCATCACACTTGTTCAGAACATCGTGAGACAGTTCGGTCCATATCTGATGTGGGCGTTAGAGCATTGAGAGTTTCCCTAGTACGAGAGGACCGGGAAGGACGCACTCGTTTTGATATACATTCATACTTTCATAAACTTCAACATTTATCCAAGCACATATATTTTGTTTAAATTATGAATATTTTAATTTTTTTATAATTTAGCTTAATTTAGCTGTATAGTTTTTAAAATTCTTAATACAGTTTATACAAATGTTGTTTTTTAACGTCAATTTTGATCACTGACAAACCACTGATCACCCCGATCATCTTTATTCACTCATCATGAGAAAACTCACTTTAGGTGACAAAACTGTGACGTAATCCTATTTTTTTTTATCTCATGTATAAACTTAAACCCAAAATCTCTCACTCATTGTATGTTTACCTTACATTAACCATTTTAACTAGGGATCATCCGCTTCATATAGAGTTGGTAGTGTAATTAAACCTAAAAATTTGTAAATATTGTTGTAAAAAAACTATTTTATAATATATATTTTTCCCAAAAATCTAGGCATCTTAGCAAGCAGCTAATAAAATACGAACATTCAGCCAACCCAAAACTTCATTCACCCACCTTTCATTTAGTTATCACTTATCAGCCCACATGTAAAGGCTTTAGTTTTCGGCCCATTTATAACAAAATGCAAGTTCGTACAATCGTACGGAATGAAACTTAGATAATTTTGGGCATTATTAACGACTCTTTCATAGCCTCCTCTGAATAATCAGTACTAATTTATTTTTTATTAATTAATGATTTAAATGTTTGAAACATTAAGAGGTAAGCCTTTTAATGATATCAAACACTCCCCTTAAATTTCCATCACTTAAAACGTTTTGGCATACACTCGAATTTCATAAACCGTCCACTTTTATCAAACAACTTATGTTTCATATAAACTAGATTTTTTTCCGTCTACTACACGGGTTAAACGATAAAAACGATATTTTTATTAATATAAAAGATTTGCTATTTAAAAGCTAAATCAAATAAATAATAATAATTATTATAACTTTATAAAATTTAATTATTTTATTAAAAGATGCATGATTACTATTAAAATAATTAATACTATTAAAATTGTTGTCATATCAATTAAATATCTTTTAAACCAACATAAATAAAAAAAAATCCTACTAAAAAATAGCTATAAGATATATTAATAACACTACATTATACCCATGTGTTACAAGGGTTGAATAAATATTTAATTATTATCTTACATAATAAACAAAAATATCATAAATCATTATCATCTTGGACATTGTGTTGTTACAAACCATAAGCTTTAGTATGGGGTTAAAAGATCGACACCCTAATTCACTATACTATTGTTAAAATATTTTTAATGGCGTTAAGTTTTTTTTTTATCCAGAACAACATATTCGGTCACAAAAAAGAGAGGAATTTGTATTATCTTTCGTAAAACATATTCGGTCACAGAAAAGAGAAAAATTTGTATTATTATTTGACGAAATAAAAATGTCATTTTTTATAAATAAAAATGTCATTTTTTTAAATTGAATATCTTTTAAAACCCCTACTCTAATCAAATGACTAAAGGCCCCTACTGAAGATTCAAAGAGCGAGCACTGAAATGAGAAAGGCTTGTAGACTCGTGACGTCTCTAGGGGTATTTTAGTGATAGGTTCTATAGGAACTGGATGATCTTATTTGGTCAACAGTTCTTCCTCGTTCCGACAAAGAGTGTGTTTCCTTATTCTTTTTTAGCTTTGAGCTTGGTTCAGATTACCCCCTCACGAGGTACTCATAGAAGAGGCTCCACACCCCGGGGAGACTATGAAAGGCCTTTAGTTTTTTTATAAGAACCTTCCAACATACTATCTGTAGCTCGTCAATAATAACTCTTTAGAACTGGAAAAACCTTGTTATAAGCTATCACAACCGAGAAGAAACTGGTTTTATTACGGGAAAGCTCATAATGTTCATATCGATTTATTATGCGCCTCTGCTTCTAGCACTAGGTAGACCTCTTGCGGATACAGGATTTGAACTCCTGACCTCAAGGTTATGAGCCTTGCGAGCTACCAAACTGCTCTACGCCGCGCCGAAGAGAAGCCGATCAGATACTGAATCGTATCTCTTGGAGAGAGGTGCAGAAGCTCTCCCTTTGACTCAGGGGGCCTTCCACCACTTCGACTGATGCGAACGCGGGTTAAACGGAGTTGCCCGGAGAATGAACTCCGGAAGGTCGAATAAAAATGAATAGAATATGATCAAATATGAGAAAGTAGTCAAAATAAATATGAATCAACACGTTCAAAAAAACAGTTCCTTCTTCCCAGATTCTTCTTTTTTTTTTCTTACGACACGAGAATTCAATCCAGATTATTGGATTTTTCCAATTAAATATCAATCCGGGGGAACTAGGTTTCAGATGGAGGTTTGAATTCAAGTGACTCCGAACCATGCGGGAAGGTTTCCCATCACACGGCACATCAACTTGATCTTCCGGGGGAACTAGGTTTCGGTCTTAATCAAGAAATAAGATTTAAAATAAATAGGAAAATTGGCCAAAAATAATCCCAACTAACATCTATTTACCGAAAATAATCTCAACTCAGTTTATTCCCTCCATTGGTCCCAAATCCAACTTTTTTGGTCTACAGTAGTCCGTTGTTAAGTGCACTAACGTCCGTTAACTTTTTTCGATTTTTTTTTAATTTTAAACCGATGTGTTAGGGATTTTGAACTGGAGAAAGATACGAGTAAATTGATGTAAATCTTACCTCTAATTGTTGCTGTAAATGATTTAATTTTAACATCTGATTGAAACACCGTTAGGGTTTAAACACCCGATTGAAGACCGTTTTGTCGTTTGGAACACCGGTTCGAGGTAAGTTTTACATCAATTGACTCGTATCATTCTCCCGATCAATATCCATAAAATATGTTTGGAATTCGAAAAAAAAAGTAATGGCTATTAAGTGCACTTAACGGCGGACCATTGGTAACCAAAAAAGTTGGATTTGGCCCCTGGAGAGAATAAACTGAGTTGAGATAATTCTCGGCCAATAGGTGTGTGATTATTTTAGTCCACCTAGGAAAAAAATGTTAAAATCATGCCACATAGGAAAAACGCATTTCCCTATATTATATTAGAGATATATGTTAAATATCGGGTTAAATTCAAACCCAGTTGAAGATCAACATGAAATAATATAGGGGAGAATATGAGGTTGACACATAGGAAAATTGAAGTGGACAAAAATACCTTGTGGTGGTTATGGGTCGGGTCTTGGTTCGGGCCATGAATTGGCTCATGGTTCGATACACGAATAACTACATCAACTAGGACATGGATCAAGACATGGGTCGGGCCATGGTTCGAGTCACAGTTCGAAGAATTGGTCGCAACATTGGCCAGTTCATGCTTCGGTTCATGGGTCGGGTCATTAGTTGGTTAATGGATTGGTTCATGTGTTGGGTCTTGGATTGGGACATGGGTCGGTCATGGTAGGAGACACAGGTTAGGTCATGAGGATTTATGGTTGGAGTCATGGTTCAGGGCATGGATAGATATGGGTCAGGTCACGGGTCGATTGATGGCTCGGGTCATGAGTCAGTTCATGGGTTGGATCCCGGTTTGGTTCATGGGTTGGGTCATGGTTCAAGCCGTGGGTTAGGACATGGGTCGGGTCATGGGTACTTGTGTGTCGGGTTAAGGTTTGGGTCATGGGTCGGGTCATGATTCTTGTCATGAATTAAAAAATTATTCAATTCCTTTAGGGAATGAAAAAAAAACATGGGGATGGATGGAATGAAAATAAGGGTTTTTTTTCATTCTTTCGTAATGGTTCATTCCATTCCATTGAGCAACCAAACACATTTTTTTCATTCCCTCGTAGTGGTCCATTCCATTCCACATCCCATTCCTTCATACCATGTGTCTTCTAATGAGAGGCTTGTATTAAAAAAATTTAGAAAGTTGGGACTTTTACCGATTTCCTCATATCAGTTCAAGTAAAAAAAACCTAAAAAAATTAATCACTCATAAAATGTGTCAAATGAACTCCGATTAAAGTAATTCTGTCAGAGTCAAAACCAACTCGCCAAAGTCTACGATATTAACTTTTAGGGTTTAGATTTTGGATTTTTAGCTTCTAGGTTTTAGAATTTGTTTTTCTAACACATTTATCTTATATTACTCATCATTGTGTCATTGATAGTCATTTTGTCTTATTACTTGTAATTGCTTTTCATTGTGTCGTTCTTCCATGTCTTTATGTCTTTTTACTCTTTTTGTAGGAAGAAGCCTTTTCAATAGATCTTTACCCTCGTGCTAAACGCTATCAGGATATGTTATAAGATCAACACATCAAAATAAAAAAATAAAAAACAAAAACTTAAGAGTTTGCTTTGCATTCCCTGCAAAATTAATTAAGTTAGAATATGCTTGGGTGCTAATCTTAGTTTCAACTAATAATCATCTCAGTATCCTATTAAAATATTAAAAAGAAAAATCACACACCGTTTAAAACTCATGGCAGCTTTCTCACATGAAAAAACCCCACAGAGGCCGGCATAGCAACCATTAACAAAGATCGAACATTCGCTTGTAGGTAAAACATGTATGTCTCACCAGCACTAACTGGATCATTGAAAGATACCGCTGGAAAATGAGGCTTATAGGAGTTAAACCTAAAACCTTTGAAACACCAACTAAGAACCTTGCCACTCCACCCAAATTTCATTGCTACAAAAGTAAACTGGCTTAAATGGGTTTATATGAATGTCGCATGCTTTAAATAGCATTTTTATTGCATCAAATCTTATATATAGAGGGGGTGAACATTCCTTGTCTAGTCTCCATTATGCACATTATGAATTAGAATACTTTTTTTTTTTTATGAATATTGTACTCTTAGATTAAACACCAAATGAATTTACAATAAGGTAGCAGGTAGACGGGCAACAAGTTGCGCCGCCACCCCTTTTGAATAGCAAAACCTAGCCTACTGAAGACAAAACCTTGGCCCTTAGGGGTCGAAACATAAGGCCGGCTCATTTTGATGTTGATCATGTATTTATTCGTTGTCCGGTTACATAAGGCCGGCTCATTTTGATGTTAAAATAGGTTATTGCCTAAGGCTACAAAATCAATGAGGTCCCAAATTTAATAAATTATTGATATAGAGTGTGGATATTATTGATATAGAGTGTGGATAATAAATGCACTTTGATTTTGTTTTATCAATAACTAGGTTTAATTTTCGTGTGATATACATGGGTTAAATAATAATATTTTAAAAAAAATATAATTATTATATTTAATATTTATAAATATTTAATGTTTAAGGATTTGCAAATATTTTATAAAAAAACCAAAAAACATTATCACAATTAATTTTTTTCATTAACTTTCCCTTTAATTTTTTCCTTCCAAACTTTCCTTTTATTCATTTCCCCCTTATTTTTCTCTCAAAAAGGTTTTAATTTATTAGGTTTTAATGGCCTCCTAAAATCATCTGATCACATGGTAAGAAATAAGCATTTGACTCTGTTGTTACTTTTTATATTATTGAAGTATTGGATTTAACACTTATAACTATATGTTTTTAGTAATTATCGGTTGTAACTTCTGAAATATGTGTGTTGGTGGTCTCAACTTTTATTATTTTTGCAACTAACAGACCGTCGGTAAAAAAAATTTAACGGCGTTAAGTTTTTTTAATTACCGACCGATATTTTAGGGATTTTGATCGGCAGAAGAATGCGAGTCGATTGATGTAAAAGTTACCTCGAAACAGAGCTCCAAAAGACGAAATTTATGCATCTGATTAAAGCACCGTTAGGTTTAAACACCCGATTGAAGCATCGTTTCATCATTTGGAGCACCGTTTCGATATAACTTTTATATCAATCAACTCGTATTCTTCATCCGATCAAAAGACCTAAAATGTTGGTTTGGATTTAAAAAGAAAAAAAAAACTTAACGCTGTTAAATTTTTTTTAACGGCGGTCCATCAGTGGCAAAATTGATAAAATTTGTGACCGGCAGCTTATATTTCAGAAGTTAGGACTAGTATCAGCCAAAAGTTTATAATTAAGACTGTTAAAATTCAATACTCCTTACAATATTGTTACTATTTTTGTCATTTTTTTCTTCATGTTTTAATCCTTAAAACTAGGGCTGCCATATCGTGTCAGACACGACATGATAAGACACGAACACGATTAGGCCAGACACGAACACGATAAGGCCAGACACGAACACGATAAGGCCAAACACGAACACGACACGATAACTTATCGTGTCATTTTTTCCAAACACGAACACGATAAAAAGCAGGTTACACGATAAGACACGATAAAAACCCATTTTAAAAATAATTAAAATTTTCAAAAAAAAAATTCATAAGTCTTAAATACTAAATATGACTTAACATTATAATTTTTAAGCCACAAAACAACAAAAGTCCATAAAAATAGTATTTAACAACAATAATACTTGATAAACGAATATGAAAAAAGATTAAAAGTCTATCAAAGTCTATATAAGTCTTCGAACTTTCTACTCATCTCCATCATAGTTCATCTCCACCTCTATTCTCTACTAACTTTTCCTATATATAAATATTAACAGGTGACATATCGTGTTAACAGATCTTTAACCTCTTAAGACACGATAATTTACGTGTCTTTATCGTGTTAACCTGTTAATGACACGGCACCTGTTAAGATCAAACATGAAACCTGTTAATTCCGTATCGTGTCGTGTTATCGTGTCCGTGTCAGAAATTGCCAGCCCTACTTAAAACTCCTTTTGGTGTTTGTTTCTCAACCCAAAATTGCATATCTAATGAAAGATTTCCTCTAATATGCATCTCCCTCTCTGAGATACCGACCGTGAAAGTTGATGGCTACATAGCCAATATGTAGAAAAATCTTTTGGATTCGCAACTAGCTATAGTATATAGCCTTAAACGTTCAAATTTTTTTAACAACGATCTTTTAGTTGTCATAGTGACAAAAGTTGAAACCGTTTCAGCCAATTCGATAGTTGGGACCGGTAGAAACTAAAAGAGATAGTTAAGACTGTTAAAAAGCAATATACCGTTTATAAATGGATTCCCAAACCACCTATGTTTTTCACATCACGTCAAATAGAAATCGTTAATACAAACAAACTTTTGTTTAGAAAGGGCCCGGAACTTTTAGTTCGCCTTAGGCCACATAAATGAAACAAATTAAATCGCTTGTTGATTGACTTATCAAAGATGGTGCCTACAAATCGGCTTCTTGTCGATGTTATGTAGAAACTAAACTCCAAATTAGTTTAGGAGCTTGCAAGCCGAGTAGAATCGATTTGTGTTAAAAATCAAGATAATCGAAGATACTAAAGCTCAAGCTTTTTTATGAGCTTCAAATCGTAACAAGATCCTAATGGTGACGACTTTGGCTTTGTTTCACTATGTTTTTCATTGTATAATTTTATTTTATTTCATTTTGTATGTTTTGGTTGGCTGAATGAGTTCGAGCAGCCCATTGGATGTTTTCATATGGGGGAATAAATGTCAAAAACAATCCTTGTTACAAACAAGACATGACCCACCGACTTTGACTAACAAATTTACCCAGTCAACGCATGGCGTTAACGACCGCCATCACGTTATTATTCACAAAACGCGTTACAGGTGGACCAATCATCTGCCAGCTTCACCATTTGGCCTTGAAACTTTGTTGCTTCCTAGAACCTTCCCCTTTCTCTTACTAAAAGAAACGTATATAACTTATTTTTTTCTTGACAACGAAACGAATAAAGTCTGGCTACCCAGAATAACCCAATGCCGAAATGCAAACCTAAACGCTCTGCAAACACAGACAGTGTTGGGTAGCCGGTTCGCCCGTAGGCACGACGACAAGCTAGTGGTAAAACCTGTTTGGCTCAGAGATCGAACTTGTGTTGCCACAAGTCTCCCTTCATTGCCCCATTTGCCCCTTTCAAAGTGGTGTAGTGGGACTAGAACTTGTGTCTCTTTTGAAGAATTCAAACCTTTTACCACTACACCACATTGAAAGTTGCACGTATATAACTATACATAAGTATATAAAAAACTACATCCAAGTTATTGCAGGTTTTTGCAAATATATTACTGTTAAAATTTATTTTAATCAAAGGTATTATTGTCTTTTTACATGAACTTAACAGGAAAAATAAATTATTATTAATGTGAACTAAAACAGTAAATTTGTATGAAACTTTTGGATTAAAACCGTTATTTTAACTAAAATTTAGAGACAAATAATAATTTACCCTTTATTTATCTAACAATTAGTTCGGATACAACATTAAATAATAACAAAGGATTGAATCAAAATATAACTAGTAAATAAATAAACCACTTTTACCATTAAACACGAAACCATCAAAAAATGAAAAAAAAAAATGGTGGCTAGATAGCCGTTTTGAGATAATTTTTACATCAACTGACTTGTATTCTTATTCTCATCAAAAGCCATAAAATATCGGTCTTGAATCCGAAAAAACCTAACGTCGTTAAATTTTTTAATGACAACTTGTTGGTATCTACAGTAGTGATAAAAGTTGAGACTGTTATCAACCAAGTTAATAGTTGAGACCGGTACAAACCAAAATGTAATAACTAAAATCTGTTTAAAAACCAATATGCCAACGTTAAATAATAACATAGGATTGAATCTAAATAACCAGTAACTAGCAAATAAATAAACCATTAATCACGAAACCATCAAAAAAATGAACAAAAAAATGGTGGACAACTAAGTCATTCTTTGCTCCTGTTTACAAACCACTAAAAAAATATACAACGTAATCGAAACGAAACCAAACCGGTTATATGATTTATGAAACCGCTTTTCGAAGATTTTCAAGCGCTCTCTCGTATCGTACAAAACCCATAAACCAGAACTCAAAGTTATCATAAGTAACTATTTGAATGTACTTTTGTGCTGAGTTTTCCACATTTTCCATTTCATTAGTTTCTTTAATCTTGTTTCTTGGGATCAATACCTACAAACAACAATAAACCACATTTTATTATAACTTCAATTCATGACTCAACTTAAGTATTTACAAAAAGTTAAATTACCTTGTAAGGGTTACGAATGAGATCACCATTCGATGAACGCAATTTGATTGATCGTTCGCTGCAGAAAGCAAGCTTTTGAGTGGAAATAAAGAGTATTCCTGCAATCGGACCGGCACTCGTTGATAAATAACATTGTGAAGCTTTCAACAATTTCTCTCCATCATTTTCCCCAAATACTTCCTTGAATATGTTTTCCCTTCCTCCTTTTTGTATAATTTTCGCCCCTAATCTTAGCTTCCCCTTCAATGTTTCTGATAATTTCGGCCCCATCTTCACTGCAAGTTCACAATAACCATTTTATTTCCCTTAATTACACAAAGGATTTGAAAACAAGTAGCCGAGATCAATTTTTTTAAGGGCAAGAGTCGTATTAATTAGACTTGCAACACTCATTACAAAACACGACCCGTTAAAGAGAGACTCAAAATAACTGGTTCAGAACTATAACAAAGTAAGACCATGTGTCCATGTGTGGTGATGACTCTTATTGTCAAAAGCGAGCGCTTTTGCGCCCAGGCGACCAAAAAAAGCCTAGCATAGGTTTTGCGCTTAAATTAGGGTAAATTGAAAAAAAAAAACGATGATTGAGGAGAAAAAAATAGTTTTTTTATTTGTTTTTGTTTTCTCTCGGTTTTATTTACTCTATATTTACCTAATATAGTAATATACTAGAATTATGCTATATAATCATTATCGACAACCTACTGTTCTTCATTTTACCAAAGTTGTTGGAGCATAGACTTACTATTTCTTGCATTAAAAGGTTAGTTCATGTGTGAATGTTTGGTATTTTTTTTGTATGGCTTTTGACTTTTTGGTATTGATTTTGTTGTTGGTTTTGAATGTTTGGTATTGGTTTTGGTATTAATTTCTATTTCATAAATGTTTTTAATTTTTTTTCTATGTGCACTTTTTTTTATCTTAGGCGAGCGCCTTTTTGCGCTTTGCGCCTAGGCGCCAGGCGAGAGCATAGCGCCTTGAGTGCGCCTATCACCTTTGACAACATAGAGTGATGAGCCCCAAAGAGTCTCATTGTAGCTTCACATCATCTTTGCACAACAATTAGAAAAATGAGATGTTTTGTACACAGGAAGGATTTTACCCCCAAAAACACCCCATGGGTAGGAAGTGGGCGTTTTTGGGCTGTAATAAAGCGCTCTAGGGCGTCTTTGGGTGATAAAAAAAACCCAAAAACGCCTACTACACATGGTCTAACGAGCGAATTAATGAACATCAATAAGCAATTTGTGTCTCCAATGCTCAACTAAACCTTAAAAGGTGACAAAAGTGTTTGGCCCACATCCAAGTTGTGTAAATTTCTAGCCTTGACACATAGACTTAAATTTAGTAATTTACTAGACAAATAATAAATGTACATAAAAATTAGCAATTTCAGCCTCATTTTGACCTGATGAGTTCGTTTGGGTGATGAGTTCGTTTGGGTACGACGCTCATATAATTGGTACGGGTCAATGCTCGGGGACTAACCCGGGCCATAAAAGGCCCAATTTACCCTTAAAAAAAACTACACCGTAAAACGATTAAAATCTTACCGTGATCTCGAACTCTGCAGGCGAAGTTGCAAGTTTTTCTTCGGTGATTTTTGGGTGTCTCACGACTCGTCGTCATCTCTGCATCTTCAGTACCTTGAGAGATAAAAAAACACACACAATTAGATCGATGGGTGCAAAGAGAGAACAAAGTTGAAGTGTGTGAGAGAGTAAAAAAGTACTTGGAGTTGAAACACCGGAGTGTTGGTGAGATGAAGAACTGAAGAGCAAACTAACGGGAGATGACGGAGCGACGGTGGTCATCTTGCTTAAACTATGGCGGTGGTTAACGGCGTCTTTGTCAATGTTCATATTTGATGAACAAAGTGTTTGTGTGTGTTTGAAGGGTTGTTACTTGTTAGTTTGTTTTTCAACGGTGGTTGTTTTTCAAGGCTGTTTCGACAATAATTAGGTTGCAGACTTCCAACAAGTTTCCATCCTCAACTTGCAACACTTAATTTAATAATTGAAGTATATCTAACCTAATTAAATTATGAATCATGTTATATTATAGGAAAATAGATTCTAATAATCAATGGCTAACCAAACATTTTAAAAAACTATATCTAAGGTAGTGTTTGGTATACTGGAATGAGAGTTGGAATGGAATGAATCATTATGACGGAATGAGAAAAAGTGTATTTGGTTGGTCAATGGAATAAAATGAACCATTACAAAGGAATGAAAAATACCTTATTTTCATTTCATCCTCACCTCATGTTTTTTTTTCATTTCTTCAAGGAATGAAATATTTTTTTAATTTATCACTATAACAATGACTCGGCTCATGTCTCAAATCTTGACCTAACCTAAGAACCCATGAACCGACCCATGTCCTAACCCATGTCTCAAACCATGACCCGAGCCATGAACCGACTCACGTTCTGAGCCATGATCTAATTTATGACCTTACTCATGTATTGACCCATGTATCGAACCATAGCCCAACCCATGAACTGACTCACTTTCCGAGTCATGAATCGACTCACAGCCCGAGCCATGAATACTTGACCCATGACCTGAACCACGAACCGAATCACGACCCGAGCCATGAACCAACCCGTGACCTGACTCATTCCTCGAACCATGACTAGGCCTACGGCCCATAACTGAAACCATGATCTGATTTATGACCTCACTCATGTATTGACCCATGTATCGAACCACGACCCGACACATGGCCCAAACTAAGACCCGACCCATAACCATGAAAATATATTTTTTGACATTTTAAGTGAAATGTATTTTATTCATTTGTCTTTTTCTTCATACCAAACAAAACAATATAATGATTCATTTTATTTCTGTAAAGCAAACAAACAAGGTAATGGAATGAAATGATCATTTTCATTCCTTTGTCCATTCTTTTCCTTCGTTCATTCCATTCCCTCATCCATTTTATTACCCCATACCAAACAAACCCTAAGTATCTTGAAACGGTATTCAAACACTCAATCATAACATTTAATATGACTTGTATCAAACAAAACAAGGCGTATTACATGTCAGACTTTGAGAACAGTTATCTTACAAATGATTTTATTTCAAGAAAGCTAAGAAAGATTTACGATCTTTAGATCTCTTTTTAATGGTTGAGATCAATTTATAGAAAAAAAATTTAGTGGAAGGGTACATTTGTCATGACCACTTTTGTTGACTTTCTCTCTCCACATGAATGCAGATGTCAATCCCCCATTTTTTTAAACGTTCATAACTTTTAATTCGATATTATTTTTTAAAAAAAATTACACCAAAAAACAAGCGTTTTCTTATCTTTAAAACGCGTATAATATTGATATATATAAAAAAGAATTTTTTTCAACACTTGTCAAGTCCTTGTGTAATATCATGTGATTGTGTTATATTATAAGTAGTGAAATATCACTTTTATCGGTTCATTCTTAAGTCATTATGTAATATCATATCATTGTAAAGATTTGTTGTGTAATCTTATGTGTTTAGAAATTATCACCTTGTCACAAATTGTTAATATTTGTTTGAGAAATGTTCAATGACAAAGTTATTTTTTGTTACAAAATGTGAGAATGACACAATTGTAAACAAAGACACAATGACACTTTTAAAAAAAAATATAACTCATAATATAAATCAAATTTCAAAAAAGTGGTTCGGAGACCTTGTTCTCCTTTCAAAAAAATAAATAAACGAAAATTTAAAAAAATTACGGTGTTTTATATTTTTTACAATAGACACAATGAAAAAAGACACAATGAAAAAATAGTACTTTTTTTATGTTTCATTTATTTATTTTTGAAGGAGGATGACATGAGAGCCAAGTCTTCGGAATACCTTTTGTGAGTGTATCTATTATTAGATCATTTTGTAATCCTCGTCAAATAAGATTACACAATGACCCGATGGATTACACAACAACCAACGGATGACACAATGACCTGACGGAAGACACAGTGACCTGACAGAAGACACAATGACATGACGGAAGACACAATGAGCTGAAAAAATGTGGAAAAAAGCTTGTTTTTTATATATCAATATTATACGCGTTTTGAAAAGAAAAAATGCTTGTTTTTATGGTATAATTTATTTAGAATAATAATGTCGTAGGTAAAAGTTATAAATGTTTAAAAAATTTGGAGGAATTGACATGTGACTTGCATGTGAAGAGAGAAAATATTAAAAAAAATGGGTATGACTAAAATACACCCTATACTAATTTTACTAGATGTCACATGCCAATCTCTTATTCCTTCTTAGCCTTCTTAGATTAAAATCCTTTGTATGTGAACCTCGCTCGTCAGACTGTTAAGCAGTCTGACAATAGTGATACAACTCATATAGAAAATATTACGAGTCGTATTATAGGTTAATATGTGTCGTATTAAAAGTAATACGAGTCGTATTCAAGGTGTATGGTTAGTACTCGACAGCGTTCTGACGTTATTCTGACAGAATACAATACAACTCAAATTATAGTGATATGAGTCTTGTTGCTGTGTGACAGCAAATGCATGCATCTGCCATTTCTCACCTCAAAAGCTTGGTGATTATAATAAATACCAAATAATTCATCTTTCAATTCGCAATTCACAATCCAAAATCAATACAAACACACGATTCATAATTCAATACTTTTTTTTCAATTTTCTAGCAAAGATGCAAAATAATAGAGCGTTCTAGTGCAAGTTTAGTGAATATTCCTCCTCTAGTTGAGAATCATAATTTTCATAACCAAAATTGGTCTCGAAATGTTTTGCACTTTTACTATAATGGAGACCAGCCTGGATGTACGGGTGATTACGCCGATGATGATGATGAGGTACTTAACCGGAACTGGTGGGGAGCCCTCTTAGGTTTTGAGAGAAACAGGTTAATTTGGTCATATGTAAGTTTTTAAACCTAACGTATGATTTTATTTTATGTTAAATTACACGCCAATTTTATATATTTTTTTAGCATGATTGTGTTTGGGTACCTCAACTTATGATCTGGCGCAAATAAGAAATACAAAAAGCGAGTGAGAAACTGTTACGTTGGATATGTCTCCCTTTTGCGTTTTACGATCCGTTAATCGATCAAAACCTAGACACTTTGCAATATGGTGATGGGACGCACTCACTATATCCTCCGTTTTGGGAGCTTGATAGAGTAATAACCATAGTCACATAGATCACGGTACGCTTCGGTACAAAAACAAGGATCGGGATCGCGATATTCTAGGTCTCTAGTATTCGGTACGAAGGGGGGTAGGCTCATTTCGTTTCGCTTCGGTACGATGCACCGTGTAATGTGGTACAATGTACCAATTAAAGTTGGTCCCAATTTTGTACATTATATTTCATAATAAACTTCGATACCCTAAGCTTTAAAATTCAAAACACATATCAAATAACGAAACCTAGATAACATATTACTTGTCTTGCAACTTAAAATAAAAACACAAAAAAGTGAAGTATTAAACATCTTGGCCACAAAACATATTACTGAATACTGATTACTCCACCCTTTGTTTCTTTCGTTGCCTTTAACAATGTCTTCATCATCTTCTAGATCTTCACATATCTTTTCTTCTAATATAGAGCTTTCCAAGTTGGAAGATTCGGGATTCATATCCCAGCTTTTGTATTGTCCTTCTTTATACATTTGAGAAAATCTTGAACTTAGACGGATATTAGAATGTACATATACAAGTTTGTCTGCCCTTTTAGTGTTAAGCCGATTCCTCTTCACACTATCAATGTAAGAATATGTGCTCCAATTTCGTTCGGCCGAAGAACTACTTATGGGTTGCGACAATATCTTTTTTGCCACTTCGGCTAACTCTGGTGTTTACGACCCATAAGTAGACCACCAGTCAATTGATTCCATTGTAACCGCATCCAGTTGATCCGCATGTAATCCATAAAGACCCTTCTTCATGTGAAAAGTAGCAAATTGTTCCCTTAGCATCTTTTGCTCTTGTTTATTTTCAGCAATGCGTTTAAATGCTGCTATGACACCTTGCATAACTTCTTTATCACAGTTAGGTGCTTTTCTTGGCTTGCCACCCGGTGCTAATGTTTTAAGAAAACTTGTGTCGTAAAATCGAGGATTTAAAGCATTTCCCAAACAATATAAAGGAATTGATATTTTATCCCACCTTTTCACAAGAATTTGTCTTACTTCAGGGTATGACAAAGGATATATGCTTTCCTCCATCACATCTTTAATTTCCCCTAACATACTATCCATCTTCTCATATATTTCTCCCATTTTTTTTGGTCTTCACCATCACAAAATTTGACCATAAGAAAAATAGGCTTTATGATATTTAAAATGTTTTCAACTTCATCCCAAAAGTCATCATCTCTAATAGTGTCAACAACAAGTTGTGCAACCTTCTACTGTGATCATCACCTTGTTTTGTCCAATCTCTCCATGAATTTAAAGCAATTGTTGTAGAAAGGGCTTCTCTACACTTAACCTCTTTAACAAAACATAATGAGACGCAAATCTGGTTTTTGCAACTTTCAAAAGTTCCAACCGTGAATTTTGTCTAAACATGGACAAATCTTGTCCATGGTTCAAAAAATACTTGACAATCATTTTTCCTTTTTTATATATGTCTTGTAGCCAAATAAACTCTTTTGCAAAGTCTTTAAAAATCAAGTTTAACGTATGCACACAACATGGTGACCAAAATATATGCTTGTATACCTTTTCTATTGCTTCTCCTGCGGCTTTACAATTGGCTGCGTTGTCCGTCACGACACTAAGAACATTACTTGGGCCGACAGATTCAATTACTTGGATCAGAAAATCTGCAATTGCATCTCCATTTTTCTTGACAATGGAAAAGTTTTTGGCATACATGAACATAGAACCACGACTGTTTACGGTAAGAACATTGATAAGTGGATTATGTTTGACATTTGTCCACCCATCAGATACAAGAGAAACACCTTATGAGTACCATGCATCTTTAAAAGGTGTTATACCCTTCTCCACATCTCTAACACATTCATCTAGTATGCTGGTTCTTGCTTTCTCACTAGATGGCGCTTGTGACACCCATCATTTTCGTGCTTACTCCGCTAGCACTAGTTTTTTAGTTCGGTTAATTCAATCAATTGTTACACATAATTAGGTTAATTAAATATGTTAAATATTGCATAATCCGAATTAAAGATCCAAATGCGTTTGATTTCTAGTGAATGAGATGAAAGGCCCCATAAGGCCCAACATGATTAACAAGGTCCATTAAAGGCCTATTACATTATAACAAGTGCTCACCTGATTTATTAATATAAATATGTCTTATAAAATTTTAAGAATTCAACGCAATTGAATTCACAGGTACATGATGATCCTGGTACAACCGGTCGTGCAGGCTATACCCTAAGTAAAACATAGAACAAACAATACACACATATACATCAGAACAAAAAAATTATCTTTAAATAACGCATTCCACCTTTGGATGGTATATTTATAAAAGTCCATCTACGGATGATAGATATTTACAATCCTCTTATGCATTGTAAAAGTTTACAACACACCCTTGGATGGGAAATCCCCGAAAACTTACTTTGGATGGCATAAACAACAAATAGTTGAAATTCACTATGATGCCACACAAATAAGAATAAGAATTCATCTTAACAAACTCAATACGGTTTCACTACTACCATATTTGATCTCCAACGATAATGATTTCCCACTCATATAATCAAAATCTTCTATTTGAAACTTCTACCTTATTAAATTTCTAACTTATGAGAGAACGCTTGGCACATCATATACCCCCACCCCGGCACCCACTTATGACCATAACACTCAAATTCCATCTATAGTCTCTTGATTGTGGAACACTTGCTTTTTATCATAATTAGTGATTGTAACCCTTGAATTAAGAACTCCAAGCTTTAATAGCTTTGTACTACACCCTCCCTCGGTGATATAAACAATAATTCCCATCACACTCCAAGGAGTTGGGGACAATATATTTAGCCCCATTTATTTTGAATAATGCTTTAATACATCCGCCCTTGGTAACTTACAATCTTTGCATGATAACTAGTTCCTTAGATCACCACAAACACTTTGATCATCAAATTAAAAGCGCTTCATATATCTCTTGATCTTTTTTACTAAACATCTATTCTTAAACTTCAAAAATAACAATCTCATTTTAGGTGAACATCATTAACCCAATTCTTCTTCAGTCAAAACGAATTTCTTTCAACAAGGGGATGATGTGGCAAGTCGAAATTTTTTCCTTTAATTCCAGACCTTTCTACCACTTGTATCAAATTTTCGGGATGAATATTCTTTCAACAAGGGGATGATGTGACACCCGTCATTTTCGGGTTTACTCCGCTACCACTATTTTGTTAGTTTGGTTAATTCAATCAATTGTTACACTTAATTAGGTTAATTGAATATGTTAAATATTGCATCATCCGAATTAAAGATCCAAATGCGTTGGATTTCTAGTGATTGAGATGAAAGGCCCAATAAGGCCCAACATGATGAACAAGGTCCATTAAAGGTTTATTACATTATAAGAAGTGCTTACCTGATTTATTAATATAAATATGTCTTATAAACTTATAAGACGTCAACGCAATTGAGTGTTTAAAAAAATGAATGTAGATAACTATGAATGCATAGGAAACACTTATCTGACCAAACCCGTTCAAGATAATTAAATCTATGATTCGGTAAATAATATTTGAAAAAAACTGGGAATATCGTGAAAAAATGTAAGTTTTGACGGAGATTCGGGACGAGAAACGAAATGAGACGTGTGTGTTATACGTGATTATTATTTAAAAAGCCCACTAGGAATAAACCATAGGTATATAAACAACAATATCACATTCCCTTCTCATTTTTCACAAACCCTAAACCCCCTCAAACATCTCTAGCCATCACCTTTACTTCAGCCCTGTTTCCAGCCGTTTTCGGCTTCCTCTGGCAGCTTTTATGGGGCAAATTATATTTAAAATTCTTCGTCTCGACGAGACGCTTCTAACGGTGGTAACAACATACTTTGAATCGAAACATTTTTAAAGATATGGGCTTTCAAAGGTTACAGCAGCAAATGTTTCACTCTCTTTTCTTGTTTTTTCGACGAGTTTGAAGGCTGTAATGGTGGTTGTAGGCAAGCGATGAAGGTAACAACAGGTAATTGATGTGCCTGATGGTGTTGTGGTGGCTGTAATGGTGATGGTGGGGCGGTTCATGGTGGTGCTGTGGTGGTTCATTGTTACAATTATGGGGTTTGGCGATGGTTTACGGTGGCGTAAGCCACATGATGGTAGTGGTGCTGCTGCATTGATGTGGCAGTGCAACCTTTGGTGGTGGTGACATGGCTGTTGTGATGGTGTTGGGGGTGGTATGAGGTGGGGGGTGCATGTTGGTAGTAGCAGAAGTAGAACGTGATGGATAATGGCAACAATGAGTGGTGTAGGTGGTTGACGATGTTGCAAAGTAGGAAATGACATTGGTTATGGTTTTGTGGTGGTTATGGGTTGGTAATGGTGTCGGGCATTAGTACAAACCTTAACTGGTCGTTTGAATATCTAGTCTATTCATTATGGTACCTTACAGTTGTGAGTTAGTGTTTGGAACCGTAAAATGGTATGTCCAATGATGGTTAAAGGTGGTCATATCTATGAATGAGCCAAAAGTGAGTCGAAACCGAGTGAACTCAAGGTTGGGAATCTAGCGGGAGGGTATAAACTATTAGAAATTGCAAGTTACGTAATTTTTAAAGTGATTGTGTTGAGCTCAAAATAAAAATTATAATAACTAATACCAAACTTAGAACAGAACAACGAATAATGTAATAAATGTTAGTAAATTGCTTGGGACTCGAATACATAAACACCGTGCTAATATCATAGATTATTTACTCTGTGTACAAATAGGGATCCCATTGGTGACTGACAATGCATTGTGTGCCTACGTGAGCTTTCAACGTTGATGTACATATATACTTATACTTGTTTGCTACTATAAAGTGAGTTTCACGACCCCTTTTTACATTTACTTTCACTCTTTTTGAGGGAGATACATGATGTAACTACTACTTTTACAAACTTGGTTCTTAGTATGATCACATGCGTACCTAGTGTTAGTACTTTTGCCTTACGTTTAGACCGTTAATTATATTGCATAGTGAGGAAATTTTGAGTAGTACTACCGGGTCTGACAACCCCCATTCGGGCTGGTCGCGCAAGCACGACTTGAGGTCGAACGGGTGTTTAATTGTCCTATTACTTTCCGTGTCAGGGAGACATTGGCTTGAGGCGTTCTTTTCTTTTCATTGCTGTCAACTTCGGTCGTAAACACTTTCGTACACTAGAGTAGCATGCATAGTAGTCTAGCTAACTACTTGATATACTAAGGGCATTACTGAATTTACTTTTAGAACTTATTTTCTAGTTTTGTAAACCTGTGAACTCACCAACTTTATGCTGACACACTTTAGCACGTTTATTTTAGGTTGTCAAGATAACACTCACGGATAGGGCATTCATTCATGGGTCGCATTGATTTGAGAAATCAACTTTATTTATGTAATTGCATTTGTACATTTAAATATTATAATAATTTTTACTTAAAAGATTCTCATTTAGCGTTTACACTTCCGCATTTAATGTAAAACGTTTTTTAAATTTTTGTTACTTAATAATACATTATGTTATTTTTCCAATCATGTACGTCGTTTGGTGTAAATAATGATCCTATCCTGGTGTGTCACACTCTTACGGTAAAACTCCGTTAGTGGAATTTGTGTGTGTGACAGATTTGTTTTAGAGCCATTGGTTATAACGAACTAGGTTTACATTGCATTGCATTCTAGACTAGAACTGTACACTACATTAGTTACACTTAAGCTTAAATTATGTCTTTTTGTCACCGTGGAGTTTCTTAATGATTTAGAAACTACTATCTTCTCGGCCTCTTTCACCATATTTTGCAAATGTTTTCTTACCTACTTGAGCTCCAAAGAAATAAGTGTGGATTCTAGTGTAAGAACTCGTAAACTCCCCAATGAACTGTTTACAAACCCATACTTTGGCACCTCCGGGGTTTTTACTACTACCTGCACCGATCAATTTTACTTCTTCATACACTGGTTTATAATAATACTTGATGCTTTGTACGTAAGAAAAGAAACAGATAATGATCAAATTCACAGTCACATGTTCACAAATCACAACATCACTGATGACTGATGTAATAAAGTATAAATTATGTATTGTGTTATGTATTTACGATTTTATGTTGCATGCTAATATAATAAATTGTCAAAGTAATATAGCTGATAGCATACCCTTAGTTAAAGTGTTAAGCACTTAAGCTATAAACATACCTTTTGATTGCATTTTGACTCAGGTTGGTTGCAGTTCAACTCCATCATCTTCCTCAGATCCAACATTAGACTTTCCTAACACCATGATTGAATAGGAATCAAAAGTAAATTGATATGTATTTTGGATAATTGAAAATGGACTAATGGAGTAAACGAGAGAAGCCTAATATAGGAGAAATTTGGAGGGAAATGAATGAGGAGGTGATGACAAATTGGAGGGAAATAATATGACGGTTCGGTACTTTGGTGTTTTATAATATTAAAATTCTCATTTATATACATGATAGGGTTTGATATTCTCAATTTCTCATTTATTTACATGATAATTACCGAAATTATGACTTTCCCAATCAGATTTGTTGCTCTCTGTTAGTTAGGATCATGTTTTTCAATCTTCAAATTCGCTATCCAATTTATAGCGTCAATTTATAGATAGAATTCGAGCGTTCCGGGAATGCGTTCGAACCGCCAATCGGTTCGCACGAATTGGATCGTAGATCGTGGGTTGTTTAACGATTTATGTGACTATGGTAATAACTAATACAAATTACAATTATTAAAGTGCATGAAACAATTTGTTAATTTTTTTTTGTTATTTCTAGGTGTATTTACCGATAAACTGTGACAATGTAAGATGGTATCTTTTTGAAAATAACTTGTGGACGGTGTAAATTCATATATTTTTTTCCATACGAATGTCGTCCAACTACTTGTCATGGTTTATCGTGTATTCATGTTGGAGTTTAGTGAATCCAACAGGAATTTAAAGTTTTTTTCATATGGTTTCTAACAAGAATAATTTATTAACAACACACGGGTCAAGATTCGAACATAAGAGAAAAACTAGTGTCCAATTGGGTTGTTTGACCACCTAATGCTCACCATATTGGTTCATATGCCGGGATAGTAATATGTATGTTATTCCGTAGGCTTGTTCAAGGTAGGGGCTTGTTTGCCTCAAATTTAGACGTTTCATGGCGGATGAAATATTGCCCGACCATCCTAACGACTTGTGCGTTCAGGAACCTATACAAATTAACATCTGAATTGTACTTGTTGCTCTTTATAGGATAACGCAGATGTACGTTGTACTTATCTATGAAGTACTAAAGGATAGGGATCACAGTTCTGGTGTCATCCGTCTCCTAAAATAAGGCCGATTGATGAAACTAAACCTATGATTCAGATCTTCAGTTCTTCAAAGAAAAGTACAATATACATCTTCGTTATTCGATGAAGACTAACATAGTACAATTCAGATGTTAATTTATATAGGTTTTTATGATTTTTATAACTTTATAATTGCTATTACATGCACCGATGTTCTGATGTTAAACCAAGAAGCGGTAGTAAAATATATAATTTCGCATATATTTCAAATTTCTTTGAGCTGCTGAAATGTGTCCGGTTTCTGTAATCGTTTAAGATAAAGCTGAGTGCTCAAACCAAAGACATATCAGTAGGTGAAATAGTTTTTAAGCATCCGCAGAATTACATTTTTATTACCGGTTCCCGGTTTATCATCAAAACATCAGCTACCTGTAATACCGGTTATGCCCTTATAAAAATTATGCATTAATTTTTTTGTAATAAACTAGAGACTTTTCACTAGGTCAAAGAACGTGTATATGTTCTACATTGTTTCTTCACTTGATTCATACCTAGCAGCTACCAAGTTGAAGAATTGCAAGTTTGATGATTCAAACCAATGCTAAAGTGCATCACCACTTTCATCATCCCTACATACTTTAAATATGCTATTAATCTTGATTAGGATTGATGAAATGAAACTCATTTGAGTATATGTGTTTTATGTGAAAATGGTTGATGTATTATTCGTTAGTAAAATTTTAAAATTTATTCTAATTATAATAAAAATCAATTTCATTGATTAATTTTATATATATACATGGAACACCTATATATATATATTTATATATATTTTATGTTTATAATTTATTTGAACGTAGATAATTAACAACACAGTTTATTCAATTCAATCCAAATAAAAAACATAGAAAAAACATACACAATTATTTCATAACATAAAGTAATATATTTAACGCGTCCAAGCCCCTTCGTTCCAAACTCAGATCGGTATTTCTCTTGCTGGGACGCGTCAACCTCAATAGGGGTCTGGGTGGTGTACACCCTTCGTTGTCGATCATCGGTTGTCCAGTGTAGCTCCTTGTTGCTAATCTTGAGAAGGATACCCATGCCTCGACACCTGTTAGCATCCTACTGTTAGAAAAGTGCCATATTTGTCTGGCTCGCCAGGACAACACCCGTCAAGAGTTCCAAAAGTCGCACAACGATGATATAATCGCCACAGGTGATGGATTCCTCAGCCTAATAGAACATAATAATATTTTATTTATATTAATAGTTAATGTTGGGGCTTGAATTCGGGCTATCGAGGATGCAGTATCCTTAGTACGTTGGATCCAGTATCCATTGCGTTTATAGGATTTAGGATCCTTGATGCTTATAATTGTCGAATAACTACCTATTGTCTTATGCGTGTTTTATATGTTTCAAATGCATGTAACGTTCTCAAGACTCAGTCCTCCACTAAACTTGGTCAAGATAGTTGTGGAATTAGTTGGGAACGTGGTCAAAGCTTTCAACGGATTCAAGCTAGTTTTTAGGAACCTATATCGATTATTATTAAACTATATAATGAGGCTATGGCTTAGCTCACAACACACGTGATTTCTTCAAGCTTCTTCTTCCTCTCTCGACTGAATTCTCTGCTCACACACACATTTTTTTACTAGCGGCCATAGTTCTCGAGTTGTACTTTATTTTATCATGAATATAAAGGTGATCGACTATTGTCATCGCCCGAGGTTTTATGTTGGCGATCTCCTCTTGATCAAGGGCTTTTTCTCGTATGAATCCTTGTGTTCTTCTTACTATTTTACAGTTTGTTCATCATTATCATTAAACCACAACCTCACTTTACTAATTTGGTTTTATCATTTTTTGACCAAAATAATTTGGCGCCTACCGTGGGGCAAGTGCTGTTTTAATCAACCATCTTTTCACTTCAGTCATATCAATCTCTCATTTAATTCATCTTTATTCATTTTTTGTATTTCAATGGCTTCTCAATTAAAAGCTGTTTCATCGAGCATGCCATCTTCATTGTCTTCCATTGCAATGTCTAGTTCATCTTTGGGGCCAGTGAAGATCAAGGATATTACCAATAAGACGCCATCTGCAGTCTTTCAAGGATCGAAACCTCCTGTTGGGCCCTCTACAGTAACTTCTAACAGTGATATTTCTATGTTGTCTTTGCAAATGAAAGCCTATATGGAGCAGCAAAACATGACCAATCAAAGGATCCTTCGAGAAATCAAGGATATCAAGAAGATCAAGAAGCATGTGGAGGAAGCTAGTCCCTGCATGACCAGAACGCCTGATTTCAACACTCCAGGGTCCTTAACGCAACAAACTATGGGGTCCATGACTCAACCCTCATCTGCAACGTTTCAGCAAGGATCCTCAATTTAGAATCAACAAGGATCATTCAGCCAGCTAGGATGCTCACTCATTCCAGGGTACTTCCGTCAACCAAGATCCTCCATGCCTCAAGGATCCTTCCATCAAGCATGATCCTCAACACAGTATCCATCAGGTCCTCCCTCCTTTCACAATCAAGGATCCTTTCTTCAGAATCATGGATCCTCAAGCGTGCAGTGGCCAAGAGTTACTGAAATTCATGATGGCGATAATATACCCATGCAGACCAACTGTACTTGTTGGTCCAGTAAATTGATAATCCGTGCTATATATGATAGATCAGATCACAATCATTTGATACCACTAGATCTAGTATCAATTGAATGTGATTTGTGACCAAATCCCACACAAACCATTATAACCCATTAATGATAATATAATTAAGAAGATTAATAGAAAAAGATGGATCAGATTAATGCAACAATAATATAACAGATTCAATTCCTTGCAAACAATCAATAAGGTTCAAACTCAGTATCAAAAGGTGAATTGTATTCAATTAAGTTCCAAAGAGTTATGTACAAAATGCCCTAACACAACTATATAAACAGATCATAGTGTCGCAGGCAGTGTCGCAGACCTGACATTGCCTGATCGCTAAACATAGACAAGCTGCATGCGACACTATAGTGTCGCATGCAGTGTCACATAAACAGGCAACAAAGACACTAAAACTAAGGCTAAGCTAACTATTACAGCGGAAACGAAATACGACTAAACTATTACAAGATAAACAAAATACAACGAACAACAAGGTGAAGTACCACCCTACATGTGGTCAACAATACTCCCCCTAGGGAGGTACTTCACCTGTTGGGTCTCCATCTTCAGCTCCTGCCTTTGCTGCACCGAACATCTCTGTCAATTCTCGAACGTCTTCATTCAGCTCCACTTGCTTTTGCACTTTTCAGAGAGCTCCTTCACTTCTGCTCTAATGCCACGAGCCCTATTTGCCACACGCTCAAACAGAGCGGCTTCTTTCTTCATCTCGGCTCCGGCTCCTGTTCTGATGGGGTTTTCACATAAAATCTTCAGATCATCGTCAGAGAATCCGAAAACCCGGGGGGGGGGGGGGTCAAATAATCTCCATTCAGACCCATCTTTTACACGAATCACCGCCTCCCCCGTTTGATTATCATAGAACCATTTTTCAAACTCAGTCAATCTTGACGGGCTAGGATCTAGTACTCTCAATCTCAGAACAGTCTTTATCGGCTTCACTTTCAATACGATCTTTCCTTTCCCAGTGACCCAATCCAAATCTTTCTTTGATCTTTTGCGCTCCAGTCTGTTATATCCAAAACTCACAAAATTGTCTTTTAACCCCGCTTGTATTTCCTCTTCCAGAAGTTTTGCACGATCATTAAGATCTGCGTTAATCAAAGGTAGAACCGCTAAACGCCTCAAATCCCACTTCCGGAAAGTTTTGAAGTGTTTGCGGTTACTAACATAGCTGATCCCTCCCCCTCTTTTTTTTATCATGAACTTCTGAAGCTCCATACTGTATTTCCAACTGAAAATCTTGTTATCTGTGTCTTTTGGGGGTGGGGGCTTCCATGTTCTGAAACAGAGGCGTGACGTATTCAGGTTCATCTACTTTCTTGAACCAATCTGATTTATCTAGTTCGAATACATCACCCTCGACTCCGCTCCTCTGAGCCACATAAACCATTTCCTTTTCTTCGACTTTGTAAAATTCAGGCTCTGAGTCATAATCAATCAGTTGCTCCTCCTGTTCTTCATCAACTAACTTCAACTCGGCCCCCTTTGTTTCATCAGCTATCACCTCATCTCCCACCAAATCAGCATCAACATCGAAGCAGAAATCATCAGTAATTTCTGCTTCTTTACCAGTACCGCTCCATCCAGCTCCACTAAAGCCAGCAAAATCTCTTCGGCTCTTACTTGTCTGCACCATTTCCTTCAAGGTAGGGTACTTCCCAATGGTCACCATCTCATTAATCTCTGTTTCAGTCTTCGTCAAACCAACTTTCACTTCTTTCTTCACCTCATTCAATTCAACTAACAGTTTCTTGATGAGTACTTGCTGATCTATTACAATCCTCCTCAAATCCTCCATCTCTGACTCCCAATGCCTCTCTCGTTCTTCTACATACATCAGTTTAGTCTTTACCATACTTATCTCATTCGCGAGCGACGTATTCACTCCTCGAATCACGTCCTCGTCAAGACCAGCAAACCCTTTCTTTTCCGGCTTCTTTGTAAATGTTTTCGGTACAGAATCAGACACCTCAGGCTCCTTCCCTTTCCCCTTTTTGATTCTGTCATCAGTATCAGAATCAAACTGTGATTTGTCACCAGCCTTTCTTTTCCTTTTACCTTTGGATTTGAAAATCTCAGCTTCAATCTCGTCAATTTGTTCTTCAAGCGGAACCGACCTCTTTCCCACGAACTCCTTCCTCTTCTTGATATCTTCTTTGATTTTATCTCTAAGCTCCTCAAACCTCTTCTCCTCAAAAAATCTTCAGCTTCTCAATATACTCCCACCTCTCATATGTGTACATATTTCGGAAAAGATATGTCATTTTTGCCGAAATATCGTGACGAGGGGCGGAGCAGTCAGCGAAGATCCTGACGTTCATCTTTGTCAGAATCAAGGGATCACCCATTCAGCGAAGATCCTGACGTTTTTGCCGAAGATCCTGACGTTCATCTTTGTCAGAATCAAGGGATCTTTGTCAAAAAATCTTCAGCTTCTCAATATACTCCCACCTCCATCAGTACCCCCCTTTCGGTGATCCAGACAAACTATCACCACATGCGCAATAAATCTCCATTCCTTCGTTAGGAACGATTTCTTGATCTCTCGGCGAGTTAAGAAATCGGTTCCCTCATAACCCTTCTCCAAAAAGCCTTTGTGCACGTCCTCCAGACTCAGTAACATTGGAGAGCCGACGTCATGTTCCATTCTCGGCATTCGAGCAATGAAATTCACAGTAATAACGATGTCCTCCCCCATCACATTCGCCCTAATCTCCGCCGGTTTTGCATTGAGATTATATGACGCCGATTCCCAGAAATCTCTAACATGTTGCTGATCAATGATCAAGTCCTTCGTGACTGCATAAGAGATAGGGGACGCCTTTAACCAGGATATTGCGTCACGAAATCCAACTGACTTCGGGTCCTTATCATTGAGATAAGCGACCACGTTCGATCGCTTGTCGAACTTCATCGGCTGCGGAGGCTCAGGTTCCATAATTAATCCTGAAACACAAACCGGAAATTTGTTAATTATTAGGAAAAATAAAGATAAAAAAAATAAAGCAAAATAAAATAAAATAGAATAAAAAGAATAAAGATAAAATAATAAAAAAATACATAGTGTCGCATAGATGCGACACAGTAATGTCGCGATAGTATCGCATGTTCATCGAAATTGTAGTGTCGCAACAGCAAGACATGTGCATCGACACTACAATGTCGCAGCATCCCAAGCCTCCGACACTACCAGCAAAGCATGGTCAACGTAACCTTGGTAGTGTCGCAAGCTAAGGTTGAACTTTCGTTCAATGTCGCAACAAGAACACTAGTGTCGCATAAACGAGAAAAACCCAACAGTCAAACAAATCAAATCCATATCAGATCAACACCAAAATCCAATACAATGCAAACGAACGTTCGAAACATGTAAATAATCAAAACTTACCGGTTGGAATCGCCTAAAAAACACTTAAAAATGCGGTGGATGAGATTAGTGTGTGTTTTAGGGTTTAGGGTCGTGTTTAGTGTCGTGGGATGAAAATCAGAAGTATGATCCATATGACCCACATCAGATGGATATCAAACACGATGTAGTGTCGCTGCACCAACACTATAGTGTCGCTGAAAAATAAATTTTGAAAAGAAAATAGAAGTCAAATCTAGTTGACTTTACAAATATTTTAAAATAGTGTCAAGCCAAACTAATGAGATAGAACCAAAACATCGACCCAGTTTAACCAATGAAAACTTTAAAAAGAAAATCAAATCAGTATAACAGAATGAATCACGAGGAGATCAGAAATGAGCTACTGGCAAACATCTAGAGGAGCAAAGATTTGCAAAGGTTGTCAGTATGTTTGTCCATTTAAACCCATGCCTTGTTCCTTTCAACAAACAACCTGTGACGATCTTATCATGTTTTGGTTCGATTTGAAGAAGCTCTGATAACGTGGTTTCCACAGACATTCAGCAAAGTAACTTGTTTTGACCTCAGGACATATTGAGTTTAGATGATTCAACAAGATTTTTGTAATTATAAGAAACATAAACCCAGATCAAGTGATCAAGGTAAATTTATTTCGGAGGTGAAGTGCAGTTTTAGGTTTCATAAAAGATACATCAAGTAATTTACATGATGTATAAACATTTTTGAGCATTGCATTATATGGGTTTTACAGATGATCAGAGCTCCAGGTCTATACTGACGTATAACAGAGGAGATGATTATCTGTACGTGCTGATGAGAGCTTCAGGTCTATATTTACATATAACAGAGAAGATCATCACTCCAGGTCAATGCTTTCGCATAGCAGAGGAGATTAACATGAGAACAAAAAATTCTGAAGGGCTAACGAGAAACGTCATTCAGGGCTGCGGCTAAGGGTCATTTGGGAAAAAAATCAAGCAAGAAACAAATACTCTCAGTCCATTTTTGTCAAAACTTATCACTTTGTGCAGGCCAAGTGTCTGTGAAAATGCTCCTCATCACCGAGTTCTTTGTGAATTTTAATTTGATCACAGAGTTGATGTCTAATAGTATTCGAGCTGAGCCTACTGACATATCAGTGCAAACCTCTTTCCTCCTTTTGACGCCATCAACCCATATCTGAATTCCTATAAGAAACAAACAGTATATAACATGAGATGAAGCACAATCATGAAATTTGTAATATTTACTCCCCCAAAACTTTCAGCTTTTGTGAACTGAAAGTTTTTCTTTATCAATTTAAGAACATTGTTTTAGGATCAAACACAAAAGAATGGCCGACAATATTAGAAAATATAAGCAAGAAAAATAGATTTTTCTTTCAAATTTCTTTCCCCCCCTTTTTTTTTTATCAAAGAGAAGGGTTAAAAAGAAATTAGACCAAGCATGTTGATTAATTCATAAAAAACGAGGTTTATCAAACGTTTTATTGAACAAATCAGCTTTTTGATTTTTGGTGTCGATCGATATGATATTGATAAACCCTTTTTCTTGTGCATCCCAGATGGCATGAATGCGAGTTTCAATGTGCTTAGTTCTGGTGTGGTGAACATGATTCTTGGTAATGCCAATGGTCGCCTCATTGTCGCAGAAAATCGGAGTACGCAAGAAATTGATTCCATAATCAATCATCTGATGCTGTATCCACAATACTTGACAGCAACAGCTGGAGGCAGCAGTGTATTCAGCTTCGCCAGTAGATAGAGAAACGGTGGTCTGTTTCTTGTCCTGCCACGAAACTAAACACTCCCCCAGATACTGACATCCACCCGAAACCGATTTCCGATCAAGTTTGCAACCGCCATAGTCATTATCAGTATATGCATGAAGATCAAAGCTCCCCCCTTTTGGATACCACAGGCCGAGACGCGGAGTTCCCTTTAGATAACGAAAGATACGTTTCACGGCTTTTTCGTGTGACTCCTTTGGATTTGATTGATACCTCGAACAATAACCAACAGCAAAAGCTATGTCTGGACGACTTGCAGTTAGGTACATTAATGATCCGATCATCGATCTATAGCGGTGAGCATCAACGGACTTTCCGGATTCGTCAAGAGTCAGACACGTCTGTGCAGTGAATGGAGATAGTTCGGAAGAACTGTCGTCCATCTTGTATTTTACCAAAATCTCCTGAATATATTTCTCTTGATGAATAAGGATGCCATCGGATTTTTGTACAACCTGTAAACCAAGAAAGAAGCACATCTCGCCCATCATGCTCATCTCAAATCTCTCTTTCATCACCTCCTCAAATTCTCTGCACAAGTCTTCATTTGACGAACCGAAGATGATATCATCTACATACACTTGTACTAAAAGAATATCATCACCAATTACTTTCTTGAACAGTGTCATTTCAATCGACCCCCTTGTAAAGCCTTTGCTCAACAGGTATTGTGTTAGCGTTTCGTACCAGATCCGAAGAGCTTGATGTAGTCCGTAAAGTGATTTGTCCAACTTGTAGACTTTGTCAGGGAAATCCGGATCCTCAAAACCTGGAGGTTGGCAAACGTATAGTTCCTCATCAATGTCACCATATAGAAAGGCACATTTGACATCCATCTGATAAACTTTGAAATTTTTATGTGCTACGTGGGCAAGAAAGATTCGGATGGCTTCAATTCTAGCAACTGGAGCAAAAACATCTGTGTAATCGATGCCTTCCTCTTGTGCGAACCCTTGAATGACCAATCGAGCTTTATCAAGACAACTACCCCTCTATCGTTAGGTTTGTTTTTATATACCCACTTCGTCCCGATTGGATATTTGTTTGGTGGAAGATCGACCAGTTCCTAGACTTTGAGCTTTCGGAATTGTTGAAGTTCTAATTGCATTGAGTCCACCCAGCTCGAATCTTGCAGTGCCATATTAATATTCTTGGGAACGGTCTGGGACAGAAAGCAGGAGAACAAACACTCATTGATCAAACCCGATTGATGACGCGTGCGAACACCGTCAGAAATAGATCCTATGACTAAGTCATGAGGATGATTCTTTAGCTCCTTATAGAAAGAATTTGAAGTAGTGACATTTGAGGGTGATGAAGTTGATGAATCATGAGGTATATCTGTAACAGAAGAATCTTGAGGATGAATAACATGCGATGACGGAGAGGATGATGATGACATAAGGTCGGCAGTAATAACAACATCTGGTAATGATGACGGTTGTTGTGGTGATATCGGGGAAGAAGAGAAAATGACGGGATCAGGTATAGGATCAGGGTGTATGGAATGATTTCATCTTCTTCAAGAAACAATGGTAAATTGAAAGAATTGAACACAGTTGTGGCATCATAAAACCAGGAAGGTTTAGAACCGGTATCACACACATTCGATTCTTGCCAGTCAACATAAAATGATTCTTGAACAATCTTGGTGCGCCTATTGTAAACTCGATAAGCTTTCTGAGAAGTAGAATATCCAACAAAGAAACATTCATCAGAAACAGCTCCGAATTTTGACGTTTGAGCTTGGGTGTTCAACAGAGTGCAAGAGCAGCCAAAAGGTCGAAAGAAATCAATCAATGGTTTCCTCTTGTGAAACAGTTCATAAGATGTCTTCATTTTATCCTTTACAATTAACACTCTATTCAACACATAGGATGCACAATTGACGGCTTCGGCCCAGAAGATGATTTGAAGTTTTGACTCTATCAACATAGTCCGTGCAGCTTCAATTAAAGTTCGGTTCTTGCGCTCTGCCACTCCATTCTGCTGAGGTGTACGTGCCGCACTGTATTGTCTCAAAATCCCTTTCTCTTCACAAAATGAGTCAAAAATGTGATTTCTGAACTCAGTTCCATTATCGCTTCTGATAGCCTTCACTTTCTTCCCGCTGATAGTTTCAATCTTGAGTATCAAGCTCCTGAATGCTCCTGCGCTCTCCCCTTTGTTTGCTAGAAAACTCACCCATGAGTACCTGGAAAAATCATCTGTCACAACCAAACAATAAGATTTTTTAGCAATGCTTTTAACGCTGATTGGTCCAAACAGATATGCGTGAAGCAATTCAAGGGGTTTAGAAATAGAATTTATCATTTTAGACTTATGTGACTTTTTATGTTGTTTTCCTTTAGTACAAGCCATACATTTCTCAATTACAGAAAAATCTTTGACAGGTAAGCCACAAACTAGATTATGTTTAACCAATTTGTTAATATTGTTAAAATTAACATGACCTAGCTTTCGATGCCATAAGAATGCTTCTGAGGATGAAGCCTTAGACAGTAAGCAAGTGACAGTTGAAGAAGACTCCCTTGAATTCATGTCGAGTAGATATGTGTCATTCTTCTAGGAGCTCGCATCATGATCAAATCTTCTGGAATAGAGAAATCTGATTTCAGAAATAAGCATTCATCAGATTTGAAAAGAACTGGGATATTCTTGTCACAAATTTGAGACACGCTCAGCAAATTGAAGTGTAGCTCGGGGACATAGTTGACCTTCTCCAGAGTCAGCGAACCGTTTGATACTTCTCCTTGCCCGACCATTTTACCACCCTTCTTGTCACCCACGAATGCCACATACCCACCATTTATAATGCGAAAATTAGTAAAAAGATCTTTCAAACCGGTCATGTGTCGGGAACATCCACTATCTACATGCCATAAGCTGTTTGGCTTCCTTGGACGTTCCTGACAAAAACGACATAAAAAAATTAATTAATAACAGGAACCCATGCCTTGTTAGACGTGGGTTTAAACAAAGAAAAGGAAACAGAAAAATGATTATTTACAAATTTATTTAATCTATTTGAAAAGCTAGAATTATTTACACCATTTCGAACCAGTTCCGGACAGTTTTTGACAACGTGAGTGTCCTTTCCACAACGAAAGCAATGTGATTTGAAACATTTCTTTCCGGTTTTAACTAGAGGAATGGGATCACATGCAATTTCCTCATCACAATCAGATGTGTTTGTGTCTGAATCACTAAAAGAAACATACATTTCTTTAATCTTACCCTTTGATGTGCTTGCTTTGACACATGTATCAATCTTTGAATTGTTTGTCTCAACGGGTCTGGATATACGAATAGGTACAAAGGTCGGTATAGGTGTTGAGACAAACTTTTCAAAACAATTCTTTTTATGCAATACATCAATAGAGTTATCATCAGAAACATGTTCATCATTACAATCATTTGAAACAGTCACAACGGAATTAGTGTTTAATACAGACGATTTAAAGTTTGAACTAATTAAATCATTCGACAAAATATCTGAATTAACACTCATGTCTAAACTAGACTTCTTGGAATTAGAACTAATGCTTGAACTAGAACACTCCAGACCGCGGTAGATGCACCATAGCCATACTCCTCACGAACCTCCTGATGATTAATCCCTTCTGTCACACCCTCAATTTTCCACAAACGGGGTATCCGTTAGGCGTGTGACATACCAGGATCTCAAGCCATTAGTTACAGTAACACTGACTCAACATTTTAAATAAAAGTTTAACTTAGACGTTAACCCAATAACTCGGGGTATAAAATGTAGGTTTTCAAAGTTTAGCGGAAGCTTTTAAATAAACCCATTATTTAAATAAACTTGTGCTCAATAGTTTAGCACAAAACCAATAAAACTTGTGCTCAATAGTCTAGCACGAAACCAATATAAAACCTGTGCTCAATAGTCTAGCACAATACCGAGTTAAAACCTGTGCTCAATAGTCTAGCACAAAACCGGTAATTGTTTTCAATAAAACCACAAGGTAAATAAAAGTTCAAAACCAAGTAAAACGACTCATGCATGATATATATGTCCTACGCGCACAGCTCCTAGCCACCTGAGAAAACATACTGAAAACGGTCAACACATGGTTGGTGAGCTCAATGAGATATTTAACAAAAGTATTTAAATATCAAAACAGTTTAACTGATAAAGTTCATTTACTATTGCTGGTTTGCAAGACCACCTCGCTTACTACATGAGCACGTTGAGATTAAACTGAACGTTGTGTTGTGCCTTACTGCCATCAAACTAGATGACCAAAAGTTCCAAGGACAATCTGCACCACCTGGATCCCTACCAGCGTGATGGGGTCTGCCGAACCCGGTAGTACTACTCAAATTTCCCCGTTATACCCACTGTATATTAATAATCTCAACTAAAGGAAAGGACTTTTGTTGGAACGTTTATGCTCAAGTAAAATAAGCCATTAGACAATAGAAATTAGTTTATCAAAACAGTTGCCCGAAGGCCCTGCCCGAAGGCATAAAACGCAGCCCAACGGCCGTATAGAATCTTGCCCGAAGGCCCTACCCGAAGGTATAAAAATGCAGCCCAAGGCCGTATAAAATAGTTTTGTATGTTTTCTCCCCGAAAGGATTTAAAGCGGGCAAAGAGACTCACCTTTGAAGCGCACAGCAAATTAACAGCAAAATGCAACAAAAGACCTAACTTAGACCGTCTTACGACCTGCTTAATAATTAATTGTTAATTATTAGTCATTTATATTCACACGATTACATATATAATTATACACAACATTCAGGCAACACCTTTCATGCATCCTATCACTAGTTCTGACCCGACTCACATTATCATCGCGTGATTCACAATAATACTTACGCTTAAATTGGCCACATATTTACAAACAAACATATACAAATAAGCATACTTACACATTTATTACCCATATATACTATTTGCTACCCAAACATGCTGTAACTTAATTATACACACATATATAGGCATACAATGGCTACTGCTTATGGTTTACATATAAGAAAATTACATCATCTCGTACAGCCTATAACATACATATTATATACATAGCAGCGCATAATCAGACATACATATATAAAACGATCTCATGCTCAGTTCCATGTAACTATACATCACGCACTACATAGCAGATCACACACATATATATATATTTAGACACACTAATTTCTTTGCATAAACAACACATACATACACCTATAATGCTACGCCTACATACTGCTGTTACTATTAACATCTACTCCATATATATATATACATGTAAATATTGAATTTGTACACTAATCACCAACATATATTCATATTCATTTCAGCTGCTGCATTTATGTTTCATAACTTATATATACACATGCGCATGCGACTATACAATCTATAATACATACATGACAATCGCACATCATACACACACATCAAATATATGTGGTACACATACATAAATTTACTCGCATACACATATCACATATAGTTATGCACGTCTGATCCATATAACCAAACCAAATCAGAATTGGAATGCTAAACTGGAAAATACGAACTCATAAAACTCACCGGAACACGACGAAGGAGATGATCGGTGGTGGAGATGGAACCGAGAACGCAGCGACAACGGGTTCGAGAGTTGCTGCCGACTGCTAACAAGAGCGGGAAACGAGCTGTAATATATATACATACATCGTATACATGTTTACGGGCTGCGGGGCTTACCGGAAAAACAATGAAGAAGATCGGAACGCAACTGGTTTCCGGTTGATGACCGCTGCTACTCGAGTCTGTACGCGTACATATATACATACGGATTACTCAACCGGTTCATATATATAAATAAATACATACACCGGAGTTCGTTTCGCGAAACTTACCGGAGGTCAATCGAATAAAACGACAAGGAATTTCTGCGTCCGATCCTCGCGACTGCCTGACGAACGATGATGATGATGGCGGTTCGCTGAATGGAGATGACGGTGAGAATGTGCGGCTGCTGCTAGGGTTTAGAAGTTGTTTGTGTGTGCGACATATTGCCATCAAGAAGAAGAGAAAAGGGGGTGACGGGTGGGTTGGGCTTAAATTTTAAAATTTACATCCTTGGTCCTTCTAGTTTAGTGATTGTTTTAGTTTGGGTTTTAAACTTTAATAGCTAGTTTAATTATTTACAAACTGACCCTAAACTTGTATAAAACGTACGGAATAATTTGAGATTAGGTAACGATGTTAACATAAAAACACGGGGTGTCACATCATCCCCTTGTTAAATGAATTTTCGTCCCGAAAATTACGTCGCGTCACTGTTTGTCTGCAACGAAATGAAACAAAAGAAACGAAAAATTTTCAGGTTGTCACACCTTCTAAACCTGCAAATAAACTATTAGTATTTTCTGGAATTAAATCATTAGAGGGATGAGTTTTGGGTGTGGGAGAGTAACAAAAAGTGCTCGGAGGAGATACACATGAGGAAACTCATCATATCCTATACCATATTTGATTCTAGCTCCTCTATGTCTACGGTTTAACTCCTCTCTTTTAATGCTGGCAATGGTCCATCTATCAAGTTTTGTTTGGAGTTTACTACTTTCGAATTCAGCCAGTTTGACACGTTCCTCTAACAGATTAACCTCAACATTCCTATCAAGAATTATTCTATTTAAATGATCTATTTCTTGCAAAGCCTCATTTAATTTTACATAATAGTTTACTTCGTTCTTTTTAAGGTCAGAGTTGATGGTGGTTAATTCGGCTTGGTTTGTTAACAATAAACGATTAGCTTTATACACAGCAAAAAGACGAACCCGACAAGCGGATGAGCACATATCCTGTATTACCTCATAAGGGAGACCCATGATGATCTTTCGGTTGCTAGGGCTCTGTCACAGTTGCAAGCGGGTGTGTTTTTCTTCCTTTATTCCTCTTTCTCCTCTTCAACCTCCTTTTCCTCTTTTTGACTCTTCACAGATTCACTCTTCTCATCAATCCCATTTTCTTCCTTCTTACTTCCTTCAATCTCCCAATTAACCTTCTCAGAATCATTTTCAGCCATCTTTAATGTTTCAGCAACAAGGGCATGATTGATTTCTTCTTGAATCTCAGCGCTCCAATCAAAGTTTGTTATTAAGGCAGTTTCTCTTGTATTGCTTGTATTCTCCCTTTCATTCACTGCAACATTCCTTGGATTGGGACTTGATGGTTCAAAAAGAGTTGGTAAAGTACAATCCCTCTTGAAGTGACCCAGTTGTTTGCAATTGAAACATCGCAGCTTTGACTTGTCAAACCCAACCTTTGAATTTTGGTTTCTGAAGTTTCTCTTACCAGTCCTTTCCATAAACCTTCTAGCTCTCACAGTTAACGTAGCCATCTGCAATTGTATGTCAGCTTCCTCCAAATCATCAGGGTCAACTTGTAACATGTCCTCCATGGTTATCCCTTTACCCTTGATCTCTTCAACATCTAACGCTTCATAACTATTCACAAACATCCCAAAGAGCGCCATCATATCGGTAGGAATTTGAGACTGAAATTGATCTTTACCAGCACTTTTCACTTCAGGGGTAGCACATCCAGTAGTGTATGATAATCCTTGGTTGAGTAAAGGTGCTTCAGAAGTTGATGATAGCAGAGCAGCATTGTGAGTTTGCATCGGTGGATACACAGCCTGATTATAATCTCTCCTCTTGATGTCCAGTTCCAAAGACTTTAACTTGTTTATGACATCCATCAGTTTATATTCTGAAAATCTTCTTTCTTGTTTCAACATCCTAACCTGCAAGCTCCATTCTGGTGGCAATGAATCCAGAAGTTTTGTCACTTGTTCCACAGTTGTTAACTCTTCATCATATTTCTTCAGATTACTAGTCACAGTCAAAAATCGATTGGTCAAATCTGAGATTTTCTCATTCCGAAGACCCATGAACGAGTTAAATTTTGAACACCCTTGTCCTTTTGTAAATCGGCATTTCCATCATAAAATTCGCATAAAACGTCACACAACTCCTTTCATTCTTCTGTTCCCCAAAGCAATTATGAATCTCAGAGCTTAAACACAGAATCAGTGCACCGAATACTTTGTTGTCCCGATCAACAAGTTTCCTGTCACGTTCATTGAATGTTTCTGGATTTGTGTTTTTAACTGTTGCCTCTCTGACAGTTGTAACTTGTACGTGAGGACCTTTCTTGATTGATTCCGACTGAGTATGATCAGTATATAAGAAAAATGCCTTAAGTCTTCGTTTCCAATCTTCAAAATTATCTCCGTTAATAAGTTTCGGTGGTCTATTCGGTGCACCACTCTCCAAATCCGCAAGAGTAAAAGACATTGACATTTTGAACAGGCAGCAGTGTCGCAGGAACTATAGTGTCGCAGAAAAGTAGTGTCGCAAACAAGCTAGTGTCGCAGACAAGTCAGTGTCGCAGACAGGCACACACTTTGAACTTTCATTCAGGGTAATGTTGGGTACAATGTCAGGTGTAATGTCGGAGGCAATGTCGGGCACAATGTCAAACACAGTGTCGGGCACAATGTCGAGCACAGTGTCGGGCACAATGTCGTGAACTTTGGATCAATCAGGATGCAAGCCAGCCAAACAACGATCAATAACAAAATCAGTAGTGTCGCAAGCACACTAGTGTCGCAAGATGAACAGAAACACCTTCTTCTCCAAGCAAAATACACACAAATCACCACAGAAAACTCCAATCAGATCCAATTGATGATCTGATGATTCCGATTGATTCACAATACAAAATAAACCAATCCCAATCCAAACTCAGTCCATAATAACAACAAGTAGGATCCAATTTGATTGAAAAGGTCTTTTGTCAAAAACTTATGAAAAAACACTAAAATCACTACTAGATCTTAGATCTATAGAAGATTGATAGATCTGATGTTTTAGATTGATTCTAACACCAAAAACAAGCAAATCTCAATCCAATTCCATAGCAATTCACACCAGATCAGATCCAGAATTGATGAAATATGAATATTGTCTAAAAACCCTCACAAACCACAAATCATGAGCACAATGGCTCTGATACCATATTGTTGGTCCAGTAAATCAATAATCCGTACTATATATGATATAGATCAGATCACAATCAATTGATACCACTAGATCTAGTATCAATTGAATGTGATTTGTGACCAAAACCCACACAAACCATTATAACCCATTAATGATAATATAATTAAGAAGATTAATAGAAGAAGATGGATCAGATTAATGCAACAATAATATAACAGATTCAATTCCTTGCAAACAATCAATAAGGTTTGAACTCAGTATCAAAAGGTGAATTGTATTCAATTAAGTTCCAAAGAGTTATGTACAAAATGCCCTAACACAACTATATATACAGATCATAGTGTCGCAGGTAGTGTCGCAGACCCGACACTGCCTGATCGCTAAACATAGACAAGCTGCATGCGACACTATAGTGTCGCATGCAGTGTCGCATAAACAGGCAACAAAGACACTAAAACTAAGGCTAAGCTAACTATTACAGCGGAAACGAAATACGACTAAACTATTACAAGATAAACAAAATACAACGAACAACAAGGTGAAGTACCACCCTACATGTGGTCAACAGTACTACTGCACCATCTATCTCAACTGAGATGCCTCGTTCAGAATATTATAATGGGACATGATATTCTCAACTGGGAGGTAGTCATTTCAATAATCAATCTTTAAACACTAATTTTGGCTCGATGCATGATACATGTATCAACGCAGCAATGGCTAGAGAGTTACAAAAGCTTAAGGATATGATATCCAGCGTCCCAGGAGTAGTTAGACCAGTTCCTGAAATTCATGTGGGAAGCCATAGAATTTCAAGATTTTCTCTACCAATATGTGATGCTGAGATTCCAAAACGCTTTCAGACTCCAAATATGAAGCTATATGATGGATCATCTGATCCTGGGGAGCATGTGGCTCAATATAGGGAAAGGATGGAAATCAATCCTATTCCAGAAAAGTTAAAAGAAGCCTGTTTGTGCAAGGGTTTCGGATCCTCACTCACTAGCTTAGCTTTAAAATGACTGCTAAGTCTTCCTCCTTACTATATCACTTCATTTTCTCATTTGATTAATCTTTTTAATAGTCAATTCTCTTGTAGTCGAACTTTTGAAATACTAACCAGTGATTTATATAGGATTACACAATCTAATACTGGGTCACTTAGAGATTATGTGACTAAATTTGGCATGGAAGTCTTAGAGATCCCAAACCTTGATATGACTACTGCTGTTCAAGCATTTAAAATGGGATTGAAAAAAGACTCCCTTTCTATGATGATCTTGTGATGACTTCATGCAGGAAGCTAGATGAAGTAAGAACCCGAGCTTTAAGATTCATTAGGCTAGAAGATGACAAAAAGATCCAAGACAGGATCGGCTCAACAATAAAGCAGGAGCATCAGTATAAAAAGCAAGGATCCTTGTTCAAGAATAACAGGGCCAAGCCATATTCGAAGCATGATAACCAAAATGTTCATGCTGTAGAGTATGATGAAGACAATGAAGAATATCCTAAAATTTCTTAATATTGCTTTTCTGTTTATATTGCTGATGTGTTGCTTGCCATGCAGGACTTAGGTGATAGAGCAAGATGGCCACGAAAAACTGACAAGGAGGATGGCTACAAGGACAAATTTAAGTGGTATGCTTACCATGAAGATTTTGGTCATATCACCGATGAATGCATAGCTTTAAGAAGAGAGATAGGCTATCTTTTTAGCAAAGGCCACTTCAAAGAACTATTTAGCAGAAAGAAGCAAAGGATCTAGGATCCTAAAAAAGTTCCTGAAAAAGCTGCTCAACCACCTCCCGATGCTCGAGTGATCAACTACATCTCTGGAGGATCTGATGTTTGTGGCACGTCGTACTCAACTTCAAAGAGAAATGCGAAAGAATGCAAATTGGATTGTGGTGAAAGACCAGTTGCAACATCCACCACAACTAGCCAGAAGTTCATCTCATTTGATGAAGAGGACCGAGCTCATATTCAGGATCTTCACCATGACAGCCTGGTTATTATATTTTTTTGTTGCTAACCACTATGTTCGCAGGATCCTTATAGATGGAGGAAGCTCTGCCAATATCATACAGTACGATGTCCTCAAAAAGATGAACATTCCAGAATCGGAAATAGTACCAAGATCCTCAGTTCTAGTAGGATTCAGTGGTGAAACGAAGAATACCTTGGGGGACATCAAACTACCAATTTACATCGAGTGAGTAAATACTATGCAGAAGTTTTGTGTTATTGATTGTCTATCTTGTTGCAATATTATTCTTGGAAGGCCATGGATACACGATATGAAGTCTGTCCCTTCGACATATCAACAATGCGTGAAACTACCATCTCCTTGGGAAATAGTGAAAATCAATAGCGATCAACAAGAGGTGAAAGATTGCTACACGTCGTCCATGAAACCAGCGTCCAAGCCAGCTACATTATAGCAATTACAGAAACTTCCTAAAGAGGTTGAAAGATCTGAAGAGCAAGATGTAAAAGAAGTATCACTTGAACCTAAGGATCCAGAAGCCAAAATATTCATAGGATCCGGGATCCAGACAGACATAAAGCAGCATCTTATATCCTTCCTCAAGCGAAGAAAATCCACATTTGCCTGGAAACATGAAGATATGACAGGTATCTAGTGATATTATTACTCACAAATTGGGTGTTAAGCCTTCTTACATGCTTATACATCAAAAAAGAAGAAATTTTGCACTGGAAAGAATTGTAATCATCCAAGAAGAAGTGTACAGACTCTTGAGGGCAGGTATGATTAGAGAGGTGAAGTATCCAAAATGGTTAGCCAATGTGGTTGTTGTTCAAAAGAAAAATGAAAGGTGGAGGGTATGTTGCGATTTACTGATTTAAACAAGGTATGTCCTAAGGATCCTTTCTCATTGCCACACATTGACTCTATGATGGATGCTGCGACAGCACATGAGCTGTTAACTTTTATGGATGCCTCGTCTGGATTTCAACAAATTCAGATGGAACCATTTGATCAAGAGGATACAAGATTCATGACTCCTACCGGCATATATTGCTACATTGCTATACCTTTTGGACTAAAAAATGTAGGTGCAACCTATCAAAGGCTGGTTAATATGATGTTCAAAGATCAGCTAGGCGATACAATGGAAGTATATATAGACGACATGGTGGTCAAATCAGAAAGAAAACAAAACCACCTCAAGGATCTTGAAACAGCTTTCAATATCCTGGACAAATACAACATGAAACTCAATCCTTTCAAATGTCACTTTGGTGTAAAAGCTAGAAAATTTCTAGGATATGTAGTGACAAAGAGAGGAATAAAAGCTAGTCCTAAGCAGATCAATGTTATTATCAACTTAAAGTTACCCAGAAATGTGAAAGATGTAGGTTAACTGGAAGAGTCGCAGCTTTGAATAGATTTATATCCAGATCCTTAGAAAAGTGCAAAGAGTTCTATGACATCCTCAGAAAAAACAAGAAGTTCGAGTGGACAGAAAAGCATGAAGCTGCCCTTAAAGCCCTTAAGGATTACATTTCCTCAGCGCCAGCATTAATGAAACCAATCAAGGGAGAATCCTTGATCCTTTATCTGGTTGTTTCAGCTAATGCAGTAAGTGAAGTCATAGTTAATGATCATGAAGGTCAGCAATATCCGATCTATTATGTAAGTAAGAGCCTTCTTAATGCTGAAGCCATGTATTCTCATCTCAAAAAATTAATTCTTGCTTTAATTATGGCTTCTACTAAATTATGGCATTATTTTGAGACTCACCCTATTATTGTAAAAACTAACTATGCTATTAAGAATGTTCTTAGAAAACCAGAACTATCAGGTAGGATGGCCAACTTGGTAGTAAAGCTGAGTACATATGACATAAAGTATGAGCCAAGAAGTGCAACTAAGTCGCAAGCTCTAGCAGACTTTGTGCAGATTTTACTAATGACTTGCAGGAACAAGCAAACTCGGAAGTTCAACAATTAGAAGAGACCAAGGATCCTTGGATACTCTACACTGATGAAGCATCAAATGTTAGAGGAATAGGTTTTGGCATACTACTAAAATCGCCACAGGGGGACATTATACCACAATCTATAACATGTGAATTCCAAGCTACCAATAATGAGGCAGAATCTGAAGCCTTAATAGCAGGATTGCAACTAACCAAACAAATGAGAATCCGGTATCCTCAAGTATAAATTGACTCTTTATTGATATCCAATCACTTCAATGGATCTTATTTGGTTAAGGGTGAAAAATTAATTAAATATCTTATAGTTAAAACCTTGCAGAATATTTCGACGCTTTTAGTATAACATATGTACCAAGAGAGGAAAATGCAGGGGTAGATGCTCTAGCGAATTTAGCACCATCGTTGAAAATTCCAGAAGATTTGAAGATTCCTATCATTCATATCCTTCATCCAGCTATTGACGAATAAAGGATAATTGATATAGACTCTGAAAAGCAACTTACGGATCCTTTATCCTCTCAAGCACCTCGAGGATCCTGGATCCAACCGATCAGGAAGTATATTGAAAATGGAGATATTCCAACAGGAGAAAATCCTAAAGCCTTCAGAATCAAGGTATCTCCATTCATTATACTAAATAACATATTATACAGGAAATCTTTTGTAGGTCCATATCTAAGATGCAACGAGGAACCTGAAGTCCAAGAAGTTCTAAAAGATTTTTATGAAGGAGATTGTGGGAACCACACTGGTGGCAGATCACTATTTTCAAGGATCTTTAGAACATGATATTTTTGGCCCACGATAAAAAAGGATGCTATGAACTATTCAAGGAAATGTGATGCTTGTCAAAGACATAGCAACATCCTTCATCAGCCTGCAGAACCTTTATATCCTATTATATCTTCATGGCCATTTATGAAATGGGGGATGGACATAGTAGGCAAATTGTCAAAAGCACCAGGAGGAAAAGTATTCATGCTTGCAATGACAGATTATTTTTCTAAGTGGATAGAAGCAGAATCATTTTCTCAAGTTAAGGAAAGGGAGGTAATATCTTTCATTAAAAGAAATATTATTACTGGATTTGGTATCCCTTCTTAAATCGTATGTGACATTGGTTCCCAGTTTATCAGGAAAAGAACCACTAACTTTTATGACAACTGGGCATTAAAATGATCACATCTACTCCAGTTCACCCACAAGCTAATGGTCAAGCAGAATCCAGCAACAAAATTATCATCAATAACCTAAGAAAGAAGTTAGGATCCAAGAAAGGAATATAAGCTGAAGAATTGCCTTATGTCTTATGGGCTGACAGAACGATTACAAAGAATGCCACATGCCAAACACCATTCAGAGCAGAAGCTGTTATTCCTATAGAAATAGTAGTTCCTACAGCCAGAGTGAGCATCCGTGATCCTCAGCAAAATAAGAAATCCCTTATTCAGGATCTGGAAACTGTTGATGAACTCAAAGACTTAGCAAAAATCAGAATGACTGCTTATCAACAAAAGGTAGCTGGAGCATACAATAAAAATATAAGAATAAGAAGATTCCAAGAAGGCGATATGATACTAAGGAAAGCTTTTCAGAATAGAACCAATCCAGCCGATGGTAAATTGGCACCAAAATGGGAAGGCCCATACTTAATTGAAGCCGAAGCTGGAAAGGGAGCATATATATTGCTAACAATGGAAAGAGTTTCACTACCAAGAGCCTGGAATGCTATACATTTGAAAAGGTACTTCATGTAATTAGGATCCAGTATCCTCCATAGATTAAGGATCCTAAATTCGGTATCATCCTATTCTTTCAATTATTTTTACTTTATTAAGCTTTTTTTATAAACAAGGATGTTAATGTATTTAACATCCAATTTCATTAAAATTCATAGTTTTGTAGAAAGCTAAGTCACTTATGTGGAAATTATAGAGATTGGTCATCTCTCTCCTAAGTCTAAGGTATCTAATACCTTCTAAGGTTTAAAAGGTTTTCACATTTTCTAAGATTGCCAGTTGCGCACGTTATCCACGTATGATTCAAGGCAATGGGACCAATGCACTATATGTGGCTGAAAATTTCTTTGTTGTTGGTCATATGTTAGATCCTTAAGTTTATGGTAGACGTACCATACCTCCATTATCCTAAGGTTTCTAACGTTTTCACGTTAGCTAAGGTTTTGGCATTTTTCAATGCCACTTACGTTTGGGTAAGACCCAGGACGTGCATAAATCCTCGTTTGGGCCTTGTCGCCAGTTATCAATCGGACCTAGTCGCTAGTTATCTATTGGGCCTTGTCGACAGTTTATATATCTAAATTGCAGGATATATTTGATGGATTATATTGACGCCCGAAGATCCAACTATTTATAAGGATCCAGGATCCTAAATGAATGAATGACATATTTTTATGTAAACATCCCAAAAGTCATAATCTTAACTAATATTCTTTGGTATGACTGCTATTACTTTATTTACATTTCAAAAATATTATCTCCAAATAAATGTAAACTGTTTTCAAACATGATCTATTACATGACAAAAATGAAACCAAAAGATTAGATTCATACACTAATACCACTAAAATGTGACCCGGATTTCACCAGCAAAAACGTGGACCATCCAGCCGGGTCAAGTCTTATATTTGTTAAATGTTTACAATGCAGGAAATTAAAGAAAGGATATCAAAGGCTTCATCCCCACAAACAAATGATTCATCCACCTTTGATACCCTCCATATTATCTTCAGGATCATGGATCCTTAAACCTAAATGCCTATTGTTCAGGAAATTACAACCAAATCGAACAAGTTTTTAAAGTTTCACAAATAAAAAGTGGGCTCAAGCTTGCATCACACCTTCATTGCCCACTGTGGCTTCACCACCTGCCTCCGCCTCCAGCTCCTTGCCTTTGCTCTTTCCTGCCACATCCTTCTTCTCATAAGAATCCTTCAAAGAAGTCAGGCTCTGCATAAGAATAAGGGTAAAGTAATCAGGATAAAAGATACTCAAACTATATATATACATATTTTCTAACTCGTATGCAGGATCATAATCCTTACCTCGATAATGATCTCTTGAAGCTGTCTTCCCGCGTTAGCATATTCATCCTCAGGCTCAAAAGGCTTCTTTCTTTTGTGAGCCACACTCTTCGAACGAGTTATCACAGGCATGGGAATCACTGGCTAGCTGGAACTTCTTTCTTGATAACTTGAGAAGTAAGCAGGCTATCAACGTTGTCAAGGACAAACCATGCAGACTTGACAGAAGACTTAGGAGCACCTAACGACAATCAAACAGATAAGCATACATTTAACTAACTTAAATTTTCTTATCTACTGAAGCCTCTGCAGCAGGATTCTGGACTTTGGTCTTGAAGGTGCGAACACTCGGATCTAGGTTCAAGAAAGCCTCAGCTCTTGTTTCTGTGTTTGGAAGATCAGCAGGTCAAACAAAATTATTCACTGCAAAATAAAAATCACATTTATAAAAGATTCTCAGAGAAAAGTCATGAAATCGCAAGGATCCTCTATCCTACCCTTCAAAACCCAATTAAGAGGCAAAGTTTCTCCGTCAGGAATCGAACTCCTTTTCACGAAAAAGAATTGATTCTTCCAACTAGAATCATTCTGGGTTATGTTTAAAGCAGGAATGGACTGATGAGGTTTTGATTTCAGAACAAAGCGGCTAGAACCATGTATGGCCAAAGTGTAAACATATGAAAGTTCAGCGATGCTGAACACCAGATTTTCTTTCGAGATGATTTCTTCGATTGTGAACAACGTCCTCCAAATCATCGGCATTGCTTGAATATAGCTTAAACCGGTCAGAGTGAAAAAATATTGAGTCACCTCAGGAAATGGGTATGAAAAACCTATTTGAAAAGGCAATGCTGGGAAACAAAACCATTTTTTTGAAACGCGTCACTTTGAGCGAATGGATCATAGGGACGAAACTCGGTTTCAGGAGGAAAGCAAGAAGCGAGTTTTTTTTATTTCTAGATCTGTGAACTTGCAAAGTTTTTTCAATGGATCTTTTAAGAGGTTTGAGATTACAAAAGCTCATCCGCATATATCGGGTTAGAACTAGATGAGTTTGGGACATTGCTCTTAGCCATGGTTCCAATGAAGGATCAATGAAAAATCAAAGAAAAAAGATGAAGGAAGAGGAAACGATACCTGATGAATCTGGCGAGAAAAAGTTATGAAGAAGGGTTGATCTTTTAAAAACAAATCATGAGAGAATATTGGGATAGCGAGCAGTTGCAATGGTCACGTCAATCTTATCCGGTTATAATAGCAAAACGCGTAGGCAATATGACAGTTGTTTCTCACCTACAACCATCATATTGGGGGCAATTGTTAGGGCTCGAATTCTAGCTATCGAGGATGCAGTATCCATAGTACGTTGGATCCAGTATCGTGGCGTTTAAAAGATTTAGGATCCTTGATGCTTATAATTGTCGAATAACTAACTATTGTCTTCTGCGTGTTTTATATGTTTCAAATGCAGGTAACGTTCTCAAGACTCAGTCATACACTAAACTCGGTCAAGATAGTTGTGGAATTAGTTTGGAACGTGCTCAAAGATTTCAACGGATTCAAGCTAGTTTTTAGGAACCTATTTCGATTATTAATAAACTATATAATGAGGCTATGGCTTAGCTCACAACACACGTGATTACCTCACACTTCTTCCTATCTCGACTGAATTCTCTGCTCACACACGCATTTTTGTACTAGAGGCCATAATTCTCAATTTGTACTTAATTTTTATCGTTAATATAGTGGTGATAGATGATTGTCATCGCCCGAGGTTTTTATGTCGGCTATCTCCTCTTGATCAATGACTTTTCCTCGTATAAATCCTTGTGTTCTTCTTACTATTTTACAGTTTGTTCATCATTGTCATTAAAACACACAACCTCACTTTACTAATTTAGTTTTATCATTTTTTGACCAAAACATTTAACAAATTAAAAAAATAAATTATACATTCTTTCCCCTCCACCCATCGGCGTACTCAGCCAAAATGTTTGTAGGACTTGCCACCAATAAGAGATCTCATATATTAAAGGGTCCCGGTGGGTGACGAGCTCCTGACTATCTCTACGTCCAGATATCGTATGTGTAATAAACCGATGAATGTAAGGCTGGTGTGTAAGATCACACCCAGTAATGGTCGTTAATCTGGTTCTAAACCTCGTCTGGGAACCAATCATCCGAAACACGACGATCCTACAAAAAAGCATGGGCGACAATGAAGGTCAGGTTAAGAGGTAAGTATGATATGTTTGTAATATAAATGCTTATCTGTTTGTTCGTGTGATAGGTGCTTATGAATCTTCTGTGAAGTCTGCCCAGTTTTTTCTTGATGATGTCGACAGTCTCTTTACTTCCAAAGCCATCAAGAAAGAAACTCCAGCCAATTACGTGATTCCTTAGCCTCTCACGACTCGTTTTAAGTCTGTTGCCCATAAAAGAACGAAATCTTCCAAGCCTGAAGATGATTTCGATAGCACAGAAAAGCATCTCCTAAAGACCATTGTTGAGGTAAAGATCCTTGATCCTGCATATGAGTTATAAATAGAATATAGATTTTTAAGGATTAAGGATCTATGATCCTTCAGATAATATGAAGGATATCGAAGGTGGATGGATCCTCTGTTTGTGTGGATGAAGCCTTTGGTATCCTTCTTTTATTTTCCTGCATGTTAGTATTAACTTTGACAAAAAGTTATAGCCCGGGTGAATGATCCATATATTGTTGGTGAAACCCAGGTTAAATCTTTTGATAGTATTAATATATAACCCTAGTTTTTTGGTTATCCTGTTACATCCCACATCGGTTGGGAAGGAGAACAAAGCCTGCCTTATAAGGGGGTGGAAACCTTCCCTACCATGACGTGTTTTAAAACCGTGAGGGGCGGCGCCTGAGGGTGTTCTGGCTGCCAAAGCGGACAATATCATGGTGCGGTTACACTGGGCTGTTACAGATGGTATCAGAGCCAGTCGTCGGCCGATGTGCCAGCGAGGACGCTGGTCCTCCAAGGGGGGTGGATTGTAAGATCCCACATCGGTGGGGAGGAGAACTAAGCACTGCTTTATAAGAGTGTGGTAACCTCCCCTACCATGACGCGTTTTAAAACCGTGAGGGGCGGCGCCTGAGGGCGTTCCGGCTGCCAAAGCGGACAATATCATGGTGCGACGGGCTGGGATGTTACATATCCGTTGCAGAAAATCATGCTTGTCATGTTATTTATATAAAATGTTGTCTATGTAACAAACTAGGTTTATATAATGTTTCAATATCTTAAGAAAATAACATTTCGATGAAGTAAATAAACAAGTAAAAATCATACCAAAAAATCCTAGTTAGGATTAGGTTGAAATACGTGGTCTGTAGAGAAATCAAATATGATGTTCTGAATTCAAGGATTATGGATCTTTAAGCGTTAGTATAACTTGTGAATATATCTTGGGATTAAACCAAATAAACTGGGGACAAGCCCAAAGTTCATTGGGGACAAGCCCAAATAACACTGGGGACAAGCCCTTAGAACACTGGGGACAAGCCCCAACTTTTAGTGACATGAAAATATCAAAACCTTAGTTTAGAACTTAATCTACTTGCTTGCATAGAACTGAAAAGTTAAAAAAAATAAATCAGCAAGTTTTAGGATCCTGGATCCTTATGAATAGCTGGTCGTAAACCTGGCGACAATGCCCAATAATTGGCGACAAGGCCCAATGTTTAACTGGAGACAAGACCCAATAGATAACTGGCGACAATGCCCAATAATTAATTGGCGACAAGGCCCAATAGATAACTGGCGACAAGGCCCAATAATTAACTGGCGGCAAGGCCCAATAGATAACTGGCGACAAAGCACTTAAGATAAACAGGGATTTATACTTGTCCCGGGTCTGCCCAATCGTAAGTGACATTAAAAAATGCCACAACCTTAGGATAACGAAGGTATGGTACGCCTACCATAAACTTCAGGATCCTGCGTATGACCAACAACAATGAAATTGTCAGCCACATATAGTGTAATGGTCCCATTGTCTTGAATCATACTTGGATAACATGCGCTACCGGCGATCTTAGAAAATGTAAAAACCTTTTAGACCTTAAAAGGTATTAAATACTTTAAACTTAGGAGAGAGGTGGCCAACCCTTAAAATTTTCACAAAAGCAAAGTAGCTTTCTACAAAACTATAAGATTTAATGAAATTGGGTGTTAAATGCATTAACATCCTTGTTTATGAAAGAGGTTTAATAAGGTAAAAGAATTAAAAAAATGATAAGATGATACCGAACTTAGGATCCTTGACCTCTAGAGGATCCTAGATCCTTGTTACATGAAGTATTTTTTAAGGTGTATTGTATTTCAGGTTCTTGGTAGTGGAACTCCTTCCATTGTGAGCTATCGATATGCTCCTTTTTCCAGCCTCAGCTTTAATTAAATATGGTCCTTCCCATTTTGGAGCCACTTTACCATCTGCTGGATTAGTTGTGTTTTGAAAAGCTTTCCTTAATACTATATCACCTTCCTGGAATCTCTTTATTCTGATATTCTTATTGTATGCCCCAGCTACCTTTTGTTGATAAGCAGCCATCCTGACTTTTGCTAAGTCTCTATGTTCATCAATAGTTTCCAAATCCTTGATAATGGATTCTTCATTTGATTGAGGATCCGGATGCTTGTTCTGGCTGTAGGAACCACCATTTCTGTAGGAATAACAACTTATGCTCCAAATACCAATGAAAATAGTGTTTGACCTGTAGCATTTTTTGGAGTTGTTCTGTCAGCCCGTAAGACATAAGGTAACTCTTCAGCCCACTTTCCTTTCTTGGATCGTAATTTCTTCTTTAGGTTGTTGATGATGATTTTGTTGCTGGATTCCGCTTGACTAGTGGCTTGAAGATGAACTGGAGTAGATGTGATCATCTTTATTCCCCAACTGTCACAATAGTTAGTGGTTCTTTTCCCGATAAACTGGGAACCATTATCACATACAATTTCTGAAGGAATACATATTAATAATGTTTCTTTAATGAAATATATTACCTCCATTTCTTTGACTTGAGCATCCTTTTTCATTGTAGGCCAGAAGTTTCCCGTCCTGAGAATCCCTGAGAATTATGATCTGCCCCCAGTGTGGTTCTTGCAATCTCCTTCATGGAAATCTTTTAAGACTTCTTGGATTTCAGGATCTTCGATGTATCTTAGATATGGACCTGCAAGAGACTTTCTATATCGCAATCTCCTTCATGGAAATCTTTAAAGACTTCTTGGATTTCAGGATCTTCGATGCATCTTAGATATGGACCTGCAAGAGACTTTCTATATAATATGTTATTAAATATAGTAAATGGGGATACCTTGAATCTAAAGGCTTTAGGATTTTCTCCTTTTTGGATTTCTTCATCTTTAATGAATTTTCTGATTGGTTGAATCCAGGATCCCTGAGGCATATGAAAGGATAAAGGATCCCTATGTTGGTTTTCTATATCAATCTCCATTATCATTCCTTCATCGATACCCAGGTAAAGTATATGAATGATGGGAATTTCAAGATCTTTTGGAATCTTCAATGATGATGCTAGATTTGCTAAGGCATATGCCCCTAAATTTCCTCTCTTGGTACTTGTACTATACTAAAAGAATCGAAATTTTCTGAAAGAGTCTTAACTATCTCAAGATATTTGATTAGTTTCTCACCCTTAGCTAAGTACGAACCATTAAAATGATTAGTTATCAACAAAGAGTTAACATTTACATGAAGATATAGGATCCTCATTTGTTTGGCTAAACGCAAACCTGTTATTAAACTTGTTATTAGTAGTACACCTAGACCTGTTCATCTAATGTTTGATGCTCCATCAGTGAAAAGTATCCAAGGATCCTTCGTCTCTTCTAATTGATGAACTTCCAAATCTGTTTCTTTTTGCAAGTCACTAGTAAATCTGCCACGAAGTCTAGTAGTGCTTGCGATTTGATGGCTTTCCTCGGTTCATACTTTATATCATAAGTACTGAGCTTCACAGCCCATTTATCCATCCTACCTGACATCTGTGGTTTTCTAAGAACATTCTTAATAAGATAGTTAGTCTTAACAATAATAAGATGAGTTTCAAAATAATGCCTTAACTTAGTAGAAGCCATGATTAAAGTAAGTATCAATTTTTCAAGATGAGAGTACCTTACTTCAATATCAAGAAGGCTTTTACTTACATAATATACCAGATGTTGTTGACCTTATGATCTTTTACCAAGACCGCGCTTACTGCATTACCTGATACGGCTAGATATAGGATCAAGGATTGTCCCTTGATTGGTTTCATCAGAGCCGGTGCTGAGGATATATAATCTTTAAGAGCTTTGAGTGCAGTTTCATGCTTCTCTGTCCACTCAAATTTTTTATTTTTTTCTGAGGATGTTGTAGAATTCTTTGCACTTTTATGAAAATTTTGATATAAACCTGTTCAAGGCTGCAATCCTTCCGGTTAGTCTTTGGACATCTTTTACATTCGTTGGTGACTTCAAGTGGATGAAAACTTTAATTTGTTCAGGGCTAGCTTCTATTCCTCTCTTTGTCACCACATATCCTAGAAATATTCTAGCTTTTACACCGAAGTGACATTTTGAAGGATTAAGCTTCATGTTATATTTATCCAGGATGGTGAAGGCTACTTTGAGATCCTTGAGATGGTCTTCACTTTTTTTCTGATTTGATCACCATATCATCTATAAGAGTCTGTCCACTTCTTCTTGAATGATTATGTTTTTTTCCGGTGCAAATTTCCTTCTCTTTTGATGTATAGGCCTGAAAGAAGGATCAACACCCAATTTATGAGTAATAATGTCTTTAGATGTACCTGTCATGTCTTCATGTTTCCAAGCAAATGTGGATTTTCTTTGTTTAATTCCGACTATAAGTTCCTGCTCAATATTTGCCTAAATCCCGGATCTTATAAATATTTTGGATTCAGGATCCTTAGGATCGAGGGACATTTCTTTCACATCCTGTTCTGCTGATCTTTCAACCTCCTTTGGCAGTTTCTAGAATTGCTATAATGTTTTCGGCTTTGAGGCTGGCTTCATGGAAGATGTATAATAATTTTTTGCCTCTGGTTGATCACAATTGATTTTTACCACACCCAAGGAGTAGGCAACTTTACACATTGATGTTATGCTGAGGGGACTGTTTTTATTTCATGTATCCATGGCCTGCCAAGAATAATATTGCAACATGATAAACAGCAAATAACACAAAATTTTTGTATAGTGTTTACTCCCTCTATATATATTGGTAGTTTGATGTCCCCTAGAGTATTCTTGGCTTCGTTGCTGGATCATACTAAGACTGTGTATCTCGGCACTATCTCTGACTCTGAAAAATTCAATTTATTGAGGACATCATATCGTATGGTGTTTATAGAACTCCCTCCATCTATTAGAATCCTGCGAACATAATGGTTAGCAATAAATAAAGTAATAACCAAACTACCATGGTGAGGATCCTGGATGTGAACTCGATCTTCTTCATCAAATGATATGAACTTTTAATTGGTCGTGGTGGATGTGACGATCGGTCTTTCACCATTTTCCAATTTACTTTCTTTAGCACTTCATTTGGCAGCAGAATATGAAGTGCCACAAATATCAGCTCCACCAGAAACGAAATTGATCACGCGAGCATCAGGAGGCGGTTGAGCAGCTTTTCCAGGACTTCTTTCAGGATCCTGGATCCCTTGCTTTTTTCTGCCGAATTGATCTTTGAAGTGGTTTTTGCTAAGAAGATAACCTATTTTTCTTCTCAAGGCTATGCATTCATCAATTATATGACCAAAATCCTCATGATAAGCACACCATTTGGATTTATTTTTGTAGTCGACTGATTTATCAATTTTTCTTGGCCACCTTTTCTTTTAACCTAAATCCTGTATAGCAAGCAATACACCACCAATATCATCAGAAAAAAATATTTAGAAATCTTAGGATATTTTTCTTCATCTTCATCATAGTCCACAGCATGAACGTTCAGATTGTCCTGCCAAGAATATAATTTCCTCGTGTTATTTTTTTAATAAGGATCCATGATTCTTATCCTTATGTTCTTGTTTTATTTCCGAGCCAATTCTGTCTTGGATCTTTCTATCATCCTCTAGCCTTATGAATCTTAAGCCTCTGGTTATCACTTCATCTAAATTCTTGCATGGGGTCATCACAAGATCATTATAAAAAAGAGAGTCTTTTTTCAATCCCATCTTAAATGCTTCAACAGCCGTAGTTACATCAAGATTATGGATTTCTAAGGCTTCCTTGTCAAATTTAGTTACATAATCTCTAAGTGGTTCATTTTTAGATTGAGTAACTCTATATAGATCACTAGTTAATCTTTCAAAGGTTCTACTACAAGAAAACTGATTGTTAAAGAGGTTAACTAGGTGAGAAAATGAAGTAATAGAGTAAGGAGGAAGACTTAGCAGCCATTGTAAAGCAGAAAGAGTGAGAGTGGATCCAAAACCCTTGCACAAACAGGCTTCCTTTAATTTTTCAGGAATGGGAGTGATCTCCATCCTTTCCTTGTATTGAGCCACATACTCCTCAGGATCAGATGATCCATCATATAGCTTCACTTTTGGAGTTGAAATCGTTTTGGGATCTCAGCATCATAGATTGGTGGATCAAATCTCGAAATTTTATGACTTCCCACGGGAATTTCAGAAATACGGATGACTACTCCTAGAACGCTGGATATCATATCCTTAAGCTTTTACAATTCCCTGGCCATTGCTGCATTGATACTTGTATCTTGCATCGAGCCAAGGTTAGTGTTTAAAGATTGATTATTGAAATTTTTACTCCTTGGTTGAGAATACTCCATTCCATTATAATATTCTGAACAAGGCATCCCGGTGTTGATAGATGGTGCAGTAGTAGAGTTGGTCTACATAGGTATGATATCTCCATCATGGACTTCAGTAACTCTTGGCCACTCAATTCTTAAGGATCCTTGATTCTAAAAGGAGGATCATTGATTCTGACTGAGGGGAGGACCTAGAGGATTTTTCATTGAGGATCCTGCTTGATGGAAGGATCCTTGAGACATAAAGGATCCTGGCTGACCAAAGGATCCTGGAAAGGTAGAGCATTCTGGTTGACTGAAGGATCCTTGATGTTTTTGGATTGAGGATCCTTGCTGAAATGTTGTAGATGAAAGTTAAACCATAGATCCCATAGTTTTTTACGCTAAGGACCCAGGAGTGCTGAAATCAAGTGCTTTTGGCATATAGGGGCTGATCTCCTCCGCATGCTTCTTGGCCTTCTTGATATCTTCAATCTCCCGAAGGATCCTTTGATTTGTCATGTTTTACTGCTCCATATAGGCTTTCATCTGCAAACACAACATAGAAACATCATTGTTAAAAGTTACCGTAGATGTCACAACAGGAGGTTTTGATGCTTGGAAAACAGTATATGACTTCTTATTGGTAACATCCTTGATCTTCACCAGTCCCAAAGATGAACTCGACATTGGCACAGAAGATATGATGAAGGCATGCTTGATGAAACAACTTTTGATTGAGAAGCCATTGAAATGCAGAAAATGAATAAAGATGAACTGAATGGAAAATTGAGATAAATGAAATAGGGAGAATGATGCTTAAAACAACATTTGCCCGGGCGCCAAATTGTTTTGGTCAAGAATTGATAAACCATATTAGTAAAGTGAGGTAGTGCGTTTTAATAAATAATATGCAAAAATATAAGATCAATACAAGAATTTATATGAGGAAAAGCCCTTGATCAAGATGAGATCACCGGCATAAAAACTTCGGGTGATGACAATCGTCTATCACTAATTCTATTCTATAAAAGATAAAATGAAGATTACAACTCTAGAACTATGGACAATAATGTGTGTAAGCTGAGAGAATTCAGTCAGAGAGAGTAGAGAATGTGTATTGTGTATGTTAGCTTTAGCCATAGCCTCATTTATATAACATAAAAGAAACTAAATGGGCCTCCTGAATTTAAGCTTGAGCCGGTGGAAGGTGTTGACCACGATTTCAGCTGATTTCATAACTCCTTTGACCAAGATTTATGGTAGACTTGGTCATATAACCGTTACCTGCATTTAAAACACATAAAACACGCGGAGAACAAATGTTAGTTAATCGACAGTTATAAGCTTCAAGGATCCTTAATCCTTCTAACGCTAAGGAACCTGATCCAGCGTGTTCAGGATACTATATCCACGATAGCTAGAATTTGAGCCCTAACAGTTATGAACACGTATTTGCAAGTAATAACATAAACATGTATTGAATTGGGTTGAATGAAATGAAAATAGATAAAATAAATGAATAAAGTGATTTGATAATTGTCACATGATTTCACCCAAATTAATAAAGCATAAAAATGAGATGTAAATTCTCACTTGGTTAATAGGAGATAATGACTAAATACAATAGTTGAATTAAGGCGCTCAATGATTTTCTTAGAAGTTAACCTAAGGCGCGATGATTATAATGAAAATAATAAACTTAGGGTTATAAGAACGATTTGAGAACTAGAGCTTCTAATATGGATTTTAGGTTTTTTTAGATAAAAATGAATAAATAATTTTATACTAAATAGTAAATGATTCAAATATTATATTGAACTAAAAGAAATAAAGCTTTGAATGATAATATATTATTAGAATAACAAATTAGATGAAAATTAATTTAATATAATAGTAATTGAATAAATGGGTCTAGAATTCGAAAAAAACTTAAAGTCGCTATTTTTTTTAACGGCGGTCCATTGGTGACAAAAATGATAAAAGTTGGAACCGTCAGCACATATTTCGGTAGTTAAGACAGGTAACCACCAAAAACAAATAGTTAGGTCCGTTAATATCCAATACTCCAAAAATATAAAACAAAAAAGCCAAGTACGAAATTTCACCAAAATTCTATGATTTATCAACTAAAAGAAGAATATAATACCTGAGGTGTAATGAACAAATGAGATAAATAAAAAATAAAAATATTTTTGGATTTTTTAGATATTTAACCAAGTATTAAAAATAAGAAAACCAAACAAAAGAAATTAAAGTAAGTGTACTAGCTTAGTAGCTCCTGGTAATTGCGCCATTTTCATATACTTGTTGTTTGGGTTCATCATATACCCGATTAACCATGATAGATAGAGTAACTCAAGAATCATATCCACAAGGAGAAGTGGTAAATGTCACATGCTTTGTTTGATTATTTAACTAGTTTAATGTCTTTGTGTTACACGAGTAGTGACATGAAAACCAGAGAAGTTTAAATAGTTTTAAAAAATGGGTAAATTTGAAGAAATATAACCAATTTTTAATTTTTTTAATTATGTCACTCAAACGTTGTTTTATTTCAATTAGATAACTTTAAAAAGATTTCTCAATCTTATGTAACTAATTTGTATAATAGGTAAATATTAATTCTAACATTCATTTTAAAATAAAAGTAAAATAAACGTTCACGACAACTTTTTAAAATTTAAACAAAAAACTGTGAAAATTTTCATAAATTTGTAAAAAATAAAAAAAAAGTGAAAAATCTTTTACAAATTGCAATAAATTTAAAAAATTGCAAAATGTTGGGGTTATTTGAAGATGTCACTTTCCAAATATAAGCGAGTGAAGATATCGAGCATCATCACGAGCAAGCACGGGTGAAGACGTTAATAATTTGTATTTGTCTTAGAATATTTGTGTAATCGTTTTGTGCTTAATTGCACGTCTTTTAGGTTACTTTGTAAGGTGAATGGTATGGACTATAAATACCATCACCTAGGTCATTTGTTAGAGAGTTGCCTATTCTTGTTAGTCATATTCTCTTGTAACATCCATTGATCTAATACAATTCACCTATTCTAATCATCATCATCTTCATCATACTTTGCATTGATCTTCATGAACATTCAAGCATCAATACGTGATCAGTGAGATTCCGCATCACTGATTGCAAACAACATCATCAAACAATCTCAGATCTAGATCCAAGCTCGCTCCCTCTAGCACTATCAATTGGTATCAGAGCTGTTGGGTGATCTTTGATTGTTGTTGTTATTGATGGAATTTTAGCTACCATTAGCTTTGATTCATGTTTGTGTAAAGAACTGCAAAGTTTGAGATCAATTGGTGAAGATTTGACTGAGTTTTTGAAGAAATTATACATGTTCGTCATATTCACTGCTCAAAATTAAGATCCGAAATTTTGTTGATGATTTGAGAAATTGATGATTGAGATATGTTAGAAATCATAATCCTAAGCCTCGTTCATGATCAAACCATTCAGATTTGTTGATTTCAATCCATATTTTGTCATTTTTGTCAAAACCCACTTGTTGTGTTCTTCATCAAAAATCCAGATCTGATTGAGATTTAGCTTGATTCAAGGTGTAATACTTTGAAGGATTGTTAGAAACATCATTCCTTAGCTAATACAAGTATTGAATTGAACAAAAACAACAAAAATTGAAGAATTGATCTTGTGTTCATCACAATTTTGACTTTGAAAAGTCAATCTGATATGAAGATTTGAAGAAGTTTTCAGTCGGGTGATACACTATTCAGACGTGTGAAGAAGAAAAATTCACTATTCAGCCGGGTGAAGTAGAAGAAATCACTGTTCAGACGGGTGAAAAGGAAGAAAAACACTGTTCAGCCGTGTAAGCACTGTTCAGCCGGGTGAAACACTGTTCAGCCGGGTGAAACACTGTTCAGCAGGGTAAAGACTCTGTTCAGCCGGGTGAAGCACTGTTCAGCCGGGTGAAGACACTTATCAGCCGGGTGAAGCACTGTTCAGCCGTCCCAAGTTGTTTACCCGTCCCAACAGTGACCCGATTCTAAAAAAAAAAAAAAAAAAAAAAAAAAAAAAAAAAAAAAAAAAAAAAATCATGAAAATGACTTCCCAGAAAAATCATTTTCCAGTGAAGCACTGGAAAATCGAAAATTTCATTTTTCCAAAATTTCAAATTAGTCATTTTTAGCCACCATGACTTCCCAGAAAAATCATGAAAATGACTTTGAAAATTCAAGAAAAATGTCAACGGGCATGTTCACCGTGATCCGAGAAGAAAATAAAAGAGAAGATATCAATGAATTTATTACAGAATTCAATCATATGTTTGAAACAACATATCTTCAAGTAGCCAAAGCTTGTGATCAAAAGAGAAGAGACTTTAATGAACACACAAAACTTGCTCTTGTGAGTCAAGAAAATTCTCATGACAATCAGGAAGATGAAGAAGAATATGATTGGAGTGAAAACAATGATGTTGTTTCCATTCAAGAGATTGAAAAGAAAGATAAAGAAATTAGCAACTTGTCAGAAACCATTGCAAAGCAAGATGAGACAATTGCTCAATTGAAATCAGAAATGGAGAAATTGATGTCTGAAAAGGAAATCAAGAAAGATGAGAACAGTTCTTATGTTGAAATGCCAATTGAAGTAAGAGAAAAGATGTGCACCAAAGAATGTTTTCAACAAGTTGAACACTACAGAATATACTCTTTCAAGATTTGTGATAAACTCAAGAAGGAAGAGCAAATGCACAAGAATCTGAAAGAACAACATGAAATATCTGAGCAAAGAATCACATCTCTCGAAGAGTCACTCAAGAAAAGTGAAAGAGAAGCAATGAATGTCAAGAATGAAGCTGCAAAATCAAATGAACACTCATCCAGTGTGATCAAAGATTTGCAAGAAGAGATTCTAAAGTTGAAGAAGTTGTCTGAAATATTCAATTCAGAGAACAACACTCTGAAAAACAAACTGCAAGAAGAACAAGAGAAGCATGCAAGTCTACAAAAAGATCACCAATTGTGTGAAGATAGACTCAAATCTCTTACACAGAATGTTGATTCAATGCTTGCCGAAAAGCATAATCTGAATGTTCAGCTCATGGAGCTCACTGATAAACTCAACAGATCACAATCTGATCTTGTGTTTATCAAAGAAGAAGTCAAAAAAGGAAAGTCTGTTGAAAAGAAAGATGAGGGATTAGTGCCAACCGGAATTGTTGGATCACTATCTTCTCAAGAAGAAGAAGAAAAGACAGAAGAGTTTCAATCGAAGAAGAAGAAGAAGGTTAGAAGAAAGAAGAGCAAAGCCAAGAAGAACAAGACAAAGGGCGCTTCATCTGCTTCTACACCACAGACTCCTTCTACTTCAAAGTCTCAAGATTTCGAATCCCCGAGTGATTCAAACAGTGACGTATACTGTTTAATCTGTGACTCTGAAACTCATCATATCTCAGATTGTATTTACAGTAAAGGTGTCTTTCCTTTTGGGTCAAAAGGTGACAAGTTCAAGACTCCAGATCCTTCAAGAAAGATTCAACAAGATTCAGAGGTCAAAGCTTCTCAGAAACAACAATCTTCAACAGCAAAGACTTCTCAAAAGCAAAGAAAGAAGTCTCCCTTCAAGGCTCATCAGAAGTACTGCGAGATATGTGAGATGTACAATCACATGACATCCGAATGCTACTACAACAAGTACTGCACCAACTGTCAGATGTACAACCACGACACAATGGAATGTTACTACAACAAGTATTGCTCTATTTGTGACATGGTCAATCACAACACATCTGAATGCTACTACAAGCCGAGAAGGTCAGTCCAAAGAAGTTCATCATGTGCATACCCTTCCAGGTATTTTTCTAACTTTAAAAGATCTAATCATAGACATTCGTTTGATGAAAATCAACATGTCAATGATTCATGGAAATCAAAGTTTGTCAAAAACAAAAAGAGAAATCATGATTTAAATGATAAAATGATTTCAATAGTGAATCAATCTTTGAATAAGAAATATAGTCAACAAAACCTGTTTTTAAAAGAAAATCATAATCTGTTTGAAAATGACTATAATTTCTCTTTTGACAAACAATCCATGAAAGAAGATGAAGGTACAAATTACATTGTATCATCAGAACCACCACCTGAAGGTATTCCTTGCACTTATGAGAATATCTCTTATGTTGATGAATTTGGACGACCCAAAACCGAAATGGTTTGGGTCATTACCTCTAACTAATTTGTTAGTGTGTTAGGGACAGTTATGGAGGCCGGTCAAACAAAGAAAAGAAGACCGTGGCTGATCCCTTATCATGACAAGATACCGAATCTTGTTCATGATGTCTTCGATGCAACTGACACCAAATGGAGTTGGAAACAAAAAGGAATCATTGAAGGAATTTAAAAAAAAAACATTTTCAAAAGTCAAACAATGATGGCAGTGCAAGAAACAACCGATGTTTCATTTCGTCTGTTTAGATTAAGTATAATTGCATGCACTCTTCATACGTTGATAACATATTTGCCATTTTCTTTTCATTAAACTTTCAATTTTCTTAGAAATTTAAAAGTTTAGGGGGAGAAATCATTATTAAAAAAAAAAATGAAAAATCCAAAAATATGTTGAATGTACTTGCACGTACATGAGAAATGATAGATACACTAGAGTTATTCGACACATCATTTTTAAACAATAAAGACTGAAGCGTGAAAATTGATGTGCGAGACGGCTTAGACAATTATACTGAACAAGTATATTCTTTGATGATTTAACTAAATTCTAATGAGTTTTTGTGGTTGAAACGTCTTAGTGCATGTGAAACGTTTATACAAATCAAATAAATATCTTGTGATGCAACGATATACATCGGGTAATGATGCAATCTATTCAGTGTGATGAACCGCATCGTGAGCTTCTTTGTTGTGGTACCCACAGACCTGAAGTCTCACACGAAGTTTCTTTGAGCTTCAAGATGCAGCAAAAGATTCCAAAATGGAACAAAAAGAGTCCCAAATGTGGACCGTCACCAAACAAATTCCAAAATGGAATTCAGAAGATTCCCAAGGGGAACAATAGGAAAAAGAAAAATTCCAAAAAGGAATTCAAAAGAAGTCCCAAAGTGGACCAAATCCAAATAGAACCCAAATTCCACACTGTTTATGATTGTAAGTGACCTGACGTGTTGAGGTGTTCTCAGGATATTTAGATGAGGTGTATAACTTTCTAATGTGCCAGGTATGGGTCACTCAAAACTTATTCTTAATCAACTTAATTGATCATCTAGAATAGAAAAAGTAAGTGTGTCACTTCGAGCTAATTGATTTGTTCAACAATTCATCACTCAATTACTTCACAATTCAAATGTCTATTCTCAAAAACTGCAAAACATGTGTTGGATAAATTGCTGGTATGATCTCATTGCAGGATAAAGATTCAGAATGTAAAGAGAAAATTCCAAAAATTATCAAAAACATTGAAAAATTCAAAAAACACCAAAAAGATTGTCATTTTAATATTTTTCTTTTGTGTTGGCAGTCTAACATGTGTTATTGATGTAGGAGTTGTTGATCGAGCAATATCTCATCCGGTTGAGAACTTAATCTTTACATTGATGATAAATGCACATTATTGCCTGAGTTTTAATGTTTTTCTTTGAGTTGCAGGAACAATTTCCAATGCAGAACAAGCTTCCACGCGACTTGAAGATGTTCCTGTTCAAGCCTGATTCCAGTCCAAAGATCTCCAAGTCAGATTGCTGAGTGTTAAGAATCCTCCTCTTAATATCTCATACACAGATCCTATTAACCTCTAAAGCAAAAGTTGAGGGGGAGTATTCTAAGTCAAAGAAGTCTTCTCATTCTACTTCAACCGTTGAAGAAGATCCCGTTGCTGATATATAGATTCACCGGAATCTACTCTCTGCCTATTTCTTTCCATAGCCTCTGATGTTACTCAAAAAGGGAGAGAAGGATGCAGATTGCTTGATGAAAGACAGAGTGTTGATAGCATCATCTTAGGGGGAGTACTGTTGGGTCCTCTTGAAGATAATGCATACCAAAACTTTAAGTTGCTCTCTATACTCGCCACATGAAGATTTAAGCTGATATGTCAGATTTGTAAAGTGTCATCTTAGGGGGAGTACTGTTGGGGTTATTTGAAGATGTCACTTTCCAAATATAAGCGAGTGAAGATATCGAGCATCATCACGAGCAAGCACGGGTGAAGACGTTAATAATTTGTATTTGTCTTAGAATATTTGTGTAATCGTTTTGTGCTTAATTGCACGTCTTTTAGGTTACTTTGTAAGGTGAATGGTATGGACTATAAATACCATCACCTAGGTCATTTGTTAGAGAGTTGCCTATTCTTGTTAGTCATATTCTCTTGTAACATCCATTGATCTAATACAATTCACCTATTCTAATCATCATCATCTTCATCATACTTTGCATTGATCTTCATGAACATTCAAGCATCAATACGTGATCAGTGAGATTCCGCATCACTGATTGCAAACAACATCATCAAACAATCTCAGATCTAGATCCAAGCTCGCTCCCTCTAGCACTATCACAAAAAACATTAAATAAACTATGAATTTTTTAAAAATTTGTAAGAATATCTATTTGATGGTAGAAGAACACAAAACGGGTCCCAAATTCATCTAAAAACTAATGTTTACTTATTATACAAGTTAGTTTACCTAAGAGCGGAACACCTTTTAAACTTAAGTTATCTAATTGAAAAAAAAAGTTTGAGTAACCTAACTGGAACAAAATATAAAATTCTTTATGTTAATATATGATATGGAAAAACAATAATCAGGATCAGGAAGCAAATAAATTCAAAAGTTAATATAATTTTTATATTTTCAGAACTATATATTTTTGGAAATAATTTAATTTGATTATCTTATTAAATTTAAATTAATTAAAAATGATTAATTATGGAATGAAAATCTTCATCTAATAAAAATGTTATTAACATTTGTGTGCTACACGGATATGTACATAAAAACAGGTAAAACTAACCAAGTTTTATTTTTGTTTTAATTAGGTCACTCAAACTCTGTTTTGTTTTAATTATATAACTTAACTTTTTAAAAATGTGTTTCAATCTTAGGTAATTAAGTTGTATAATAGGTAAACATTAATTTCACGAGTGACAAATTCAAGAACAATCGTTTCTATTTTCCCACCACCAATTCTCATGGGAGCTGGTGAAGCCTTGTAACATTCAATTTAAACCAAAACTTTTTAGAAGCTGAGAAAAAAACTGCAATATTTTTCATAAATTTGTAAAAAAGTTAAAAAGTGACATGTTTTTAGAAAGTGCAAAAAAAAATTAAAAATAAGAAAAAAAAATCAGTGTTTTTTTAAATGATGGTAGAAAACCGGGTCCAAAAAAATTTATGGTAGAAAAAACATGTCCCATCTTTTATGAAAAAACATTTAAAATAAGTTACATATCATTACGTTAAATAAATGTTTGTTAAAGTTCATAAACGAGTTACATACAACACTAAAAATCATCTTCTGTGACAATAGCCATGCTTATATTTGGCAAATATTTCGTCAAGATTTTGGCTTAGCAATGTAGACGAATTGATAAAGATTACATTTTGCAATGTTGAATATTTTTGGAAAAATTGAATTCAATTTGTTCAATTTTAAATAACATTATGAAGAAACAATAATTAAGGAAGCAAATGAATTTAAAACGTAGTATAAATTTTATATTTGTAAACAAATCAATTCAAAACCATAACATATATTTGGAAAAATGTTTATTTGATTACCTTGTTAAGTTTGAATTAATTATTATTTACTTATGGAATGAAAATCTTCATCTAATAAAAATATTATAAAAATTTTAAGCGGAAAAACTATTATTTAAGTGTCTCTAATGAATGACAAATGTCCTCTACAACTCTCTTTTATTAGATTTATACAGATATAGATTGAATAACTTATTATGTAACTATTTTCACTTGATTGTAAAAGGTTTATATGAGATTAACTAATTAAATAAATGCTTAAAAACAAAACTAAAAGATGAACACTTGGGGATCCAGATAAGTGGATGAATTGTAACGTAAGAACTACATAGACAAAATTTGTTTATCAATCCTGTTGATACATGATTACCAACTAGATAACAGATTGTTAAATTAGATAGTGAAACAAAACCAACTAATGAATTTAGATGGTTATGATCTTTAAATAATGTTACAACTAATTATTTCATTAATAAACACCAACTAGATAAAAGACCCGGCCGCGTGATGCGGCGGCCATATTTTGTGTATTTGTCTTCGTCACAAGCATTGACAATATAGAGTCCAAGTTTAATCTCTCGCATGTACCTTATAGTGCGTAGAGTCAAAGTAAACTAGAGGGTTCAAAATCGTAAACATATCAAAGTTGAGCTGAGGGCCAAAAGTGTAAAACTTTTAGAAACAAAGAAAACGAAAGAAACAAAAAAACCTAAATGGCATAGCTAACGGGATTCGAACCCGGGTCAATTCTAAGATGGACGCGAGCCCAAACCAGAAGATCTAGGAGCGGTTTAGTATATAGTTCGTAACACACCATATATATAGAAGATAAACAAAGGTAATAAAAACTTTTAAAACCAAAGAAAAGAAAAAGTCCCAAATGGTGTAGATAAAGGGATTCAAACCTGGGTCAGATGGAGACTTAAAACACGCGTCAACCAGTTGCTCCAGACAAATCTTTGTTATTTATGCAAAGAAATAACATATATATTGACAAATAAGTTGGAAACTTAAAAAAAAAGAAAAAAAAGTTAAAACAACCAATTGGAGCGCGATACATGGCAGTCGGTGATTGGCCTGTGGCCATCACCAACCTTACATTATAGATGTATATATAATTGTAGATAATGTAATAATAAATTTATTCAATGAACAACAATTATCGGATTTTATTAATCCAAGCTTTGGTTTATTGACTAATATTAATCCCAACTTAGAAAATTACTTATGTTACTCCCAACTTGTAATTATTTTTCCTATAAAGGTCCAGGGTTAAAGTTAACTTAATGTCTTTAAGTTTTTTTCGAATTTCAAATTAATTTTTTAAGGCTTTTGATCGGGACGAGGATACGAGTCAATTTATATAAATATACCTTGAATCGATACTCCAAACGATGAAATGTTAACATCCAATTGAAACAACATTATGTTTAAACTACCGATAGATTACCGTTTCGTCGTTTGGAGCGTCGTTCAAGGTAAGTGCAAATCAATTAACTCGTATCATCCTCTTGATCAAAAACCCTAAACATCAGTTTGAAATTCTAAAAAAACTTAACGATGCTAGGTTAACTTTAACGACGTATCATTGTAGAAAAAATAGTTACAACTTCTAACTGACAGAGAATTTCCTAAGTTATGAACGATATCAACCACTAAACTAAATTTCAAACTATTATAATCCAATAACCAATGAATTAATAACTACCAATAATAATTTGATAAGCAATTCCTCAAACAAATAACCAAGTTGTAACACACAAACAATTAATCATCCAAAAACAACACCCTAAGTGCACATAAATCAATTACTAACCTTACACTTGGGAGTTAGATGATTACCGGTTAGCTAACCAATCATGAAAACAAAATTGCCGGCAGCCATTGCTTTTTTATTCCCACCAATCCCTAACAAGTAAAAACAACTTCTTTGTTGTTAGTGGCTAAACATGGGCCTTTAGCCCATTTAATTAGTTCTTTCTATGCACTTGAAATGTGGGCTTCTTTATGTAAAACTTCATATGAGTCTTCAAAAATTATATTCGTGGGCCCTGCAAAGATTCAACACACATATCTTTATTATTAGTTAATAACATATTTTTGACTTAAAAGTCCTTAATGTGTTCAATACTTTTAAGTTCACAAAGAAATCACCATTTAAACAAATATAATATGAATTCATCATTTCTAAATCCAATGATTCACGTGAACCATTCTTATATTTATTCAATTAACATGTGTCTTCTATTTTAATTTATGTCCCAAATTTATTTTGATTTATATAAATATTCCTAGCGTTCTTCTATTCAAGTTTAGCTGAAACTAGATATTATATCGGGCCCCGCGTTGCATTAGGTCACATACATCACGACACAATGCCACAATATGTCACATATTAAAAGGCAAATAAATTTGAAAATTAGAAGTCAAAACGATAACCCAGTCAAATTCGGAATGTTGAAGTAGTGTTATATGTCAAAGTAGAGTAATAGAACAAAGTCAAAAACTCATTAGGGGCTAAAATGTCAATTACTAAAAATCGATGACTAAAATCGTAAATATATAAAAGTAAAAAAATTTAAAAGGACACGTGCCAACACGTGGACCACGTAAGTGACCCACAAATAACCAACCTTCCTTATTAGGAAGGTTATAAATTATATCAGTTTAGCACGACCTCTTAAAACCTTCAAATTCTATGTATGAATTAACAGAGCATAATTTAGGCTTAAATACACAGACTTACACACAATTATAGCATGCAAATCACGTGTCTAACCTATCCGTTAGACACGTGATAGAGATTTTTCCAACATTTAACTTACAACTTCATCATGAAGCTAAACATATATATGAATATTTGATGATTATCTTAAAACCAGTATATGTACATAGTCTTTTTTTCTAATTGAATGTCTATATATACTTGTCAAAAAAAAAGTGTTGGATGTTGATTTAGATATAAATTTGAACATTATCTCGCCATATTTCTGAAACACTTGTCCTAGACATAAGATATCTACGTAACATGTTGACTAAATAATTATTATTAAATTTTATAAAATAAGAAATTATTTTAGCTAGTCAATAATATAAGTTTATTTAGATCGATAAAAATAAAATTGAAGTTGTCGACATGTATAAAATTATTCTTTGACGGTTGAACAAAAAATGCTTTTGAAATTGTTTTAATAACGAGACAAAATGAAAAAATAAACTATTCAATAAAGCAATGGAATTAAAGTGTCATCCAAAACACAAACCAAATACGACCATATATATATGTGTGTAACACCTTCCTTAAAGGTCCCTGGAAACATGAAAAAAAAGCAAGAAAAATCAATGATAGAATAATTATCAAATTTAGTAAAAAAAAACATGTTTATTTTCCTTGCACTACTTTAAATTATTTAAAATTGTAAAGAATATTTAACTAAAAAAGTTATAATTTACTTCTAATTAACATAAAAATCTATGATTTATTAATTTGCCCTTTTTGTTTGTAATTTTTTTAACGGAAAATGTCACACAAACATAATGAAGTTTTGATTTTGTTACAATTAAGTCACTCAAACTTTGTTTTGTTACGATTAGGTAACTAATCTTTAAGTTTTGTTTTAATTAAGTCACCCAAACTTTCTTTTGTTTTAATTAGGTAACTTAACTTTAAGATTTGTTCTAATCCTAAATAATTAAGTTGTATAACATATAAATATGAGTTTTAATATTCAAATTACAATAAAAAATAACTTTTTTTGCCATTTTTTCAAATTTTTAGGAGTTTCTAAAATGTTTCATTTTTAAAAAATGTTTCACAATTTTAAAAAAATGTATTTCACATATATAGAATTGAAACATTAAAGTAAACTTAAGTTATATAAATGAAACAAAACAAACTTTGGCTAACTTAATTGAAACAAAACTTTAAGATGAGTTATCTAATTGAAACAAAATGAAATATGAGTGACTTAATTGGAACAAAACTTAAAGATAAGTTATCTAATTGAAACAAAACAAAGTTTGAGTGACTTAATTAGAACAAAATCGAAATTTGGTTATGTTTTTATAAAGTTACCCTTTTTTTTTAAATCTTTATATAATATAGCAAAACCAAAAAAACTTATGTGGCACCATTTTAAAGCTTCTGGCTTATGTGGCATCATTTGAGAGTTTATCTCATAATAATGATTTTTTTATTTAAAATATGTATATAAAATATATTATAATAAAATAATTACATTTTTGGTCCCCTAATATTTTGGAGAATTCTGAAAAATTTAAATGTATTTATACTTTTAACCCTCTACTACAAGGGGTGTACATGAGTCGGTTTATATTTGATAGGGTGTGAAAATGAAACTTATGGATAAAATTAATAATAATATACAATTAAAAACCTCAGTGTTTTATAAATATACATAACTTTTTTATATGGATTTGAAAAAAATAAACTATACCATAAAACTGAGCATTTTATTTTCTTTAATTTGAGTATAATATTGCTATATTAAAAATTTAATTTTTAAAAATATATTTTATGTTTCGGTTTACCACGGTTTTGTTTCAAAACTTATTGGAACGTTCATGAATATCGTTAAAAACATCACTTGAATGTTGTGTTTCCGAGCGTAGCGCGAGCACTAAACTAGTGATAATACTATTTAAACAGACAAGTAAAATAATTTCCATACAAATGATTACAATGGGTAGTATTTTCTTTTGTTACAGGTCAAAACGTTACGTTCTAAAAAAACAGAAGTGAATTAAAAGGATCTTTGTTAATAAATTTCGAATATTTTAGATTTTTATCATATCTAGTGACTAGTATAATAATTTACAATATTTTAACTTATTTAATATTCAAACCATTTGAACTTTCAAAAGTGTTTTAACATTAAAAACATGAATATATATTACAATATACGGAAATATTTTTGATATTTTTCATCTTTTAAAAGACCTTGACACATGACAATATCTAATATGTTTAATATACATGTATATATATAATATAAATTATTACGATAATAATAATTACACTTTGTCCCTAATATTTAAGTATAATTTTATAATATTTAAGAGTAGTTTTTAATAAAATTTCTTTTGATTTCCTTTTAATTAAACAAACTTTCCCACAGTTTTTAATAATTAACATAAAGATGAACATTTTATATTTTTTTATTTGTATAATATTGCTATACTTTTTAGAATTTAAATTCTTTTACGTAAAGTTAAAAAGTTGTACTTTTTATGTTCATTACAATACTTAATAAATAAACTTATAAATCAAAACTGAGTTGTTTAAATATTATGTTTAGCAAACAAACACACACTATATAACTTTTACTAGTAGAAGTATTATTAGTAGAGATAGAGTAACATAAGAGCAAGCCTTTTCTTTATTTCCAAATTAAGAGAGAAGTTTTCATCGAGACCGGCCATCAAGAAAATAATGAAAAAAAAACATGTGAATAAACTTTTAAGTTCATGTTTTACGTGTAATATTTAGTTACTTATGTAATACTTGATATCTACCATATTCAAATCTAATCATTTGAACCAAATTTACATTTCTATGAATATAAAAATATTGTGACATTCTTATATAATATAGAAAAACATAAAAAAAATCTTATATTGCATCTTTTTATAGCTTTTAGCTTATGTGACATTATTTGAGAGATTATCTCACAATAATGATTTTTTATTTAAAATATATATATATATAATTTATTATAATAAAACTAATTACATTTTTGCTCTCCTAATATTTTGGAGAATTCTGAAAAATTTAAGAGTGTTTATATTTTTAACCCTTTACTACAAGGGGTGTATGTGAGTCGGTTTATATTTGATAGAGTTTAAAAATGAAACTTATGGATAAAGTTAATAATAGCATACAATTAAAGACCTCAGTGTTTTATAAATATACATAACATTTTTATATGATTTTTTTAAAAAAATAAACTACACCATAAAACTAAGCATTTTATTCTCTTTAATTTGAGCATAATATTGCTATACTAAAAATCAAATTTTTAAAAATATATCATGTGTTCCGTTTTACCACGGTTTTGTCTCAAAACTGAATGGAACATTCATGAACATCCTTAAAAGCATCACTTGAATGTTGTGTTCCTGAGCGTAACGCGAACACTAAGCCAGTACTTAATAAATAAACTTATGAGTCAAAACTATGTTGTTTAAAGATTATTTTTTAGGTCCTCTAATCTACACGTACACACCATATAACTTTTACTAGTAGAAGTATTATTTACTAGAGATAGAGTAACATAAGAGCAATCCTTTTCTTTATTTCCAAACTAGGTTTAATGCCCGTGTGTTACACACGGTTTATATAATAATTTATAAAAAGAATTTATAACTATTATGTTTATGCATTTGTAAATTTTTAATATTTAAGTATTTGGTCTCATCAACTCATGCATGGGGAGAAATTTTATTCAATTTCCCTCCCAAAATTCCTATTATAGATCAAATATTTCCCCCTAAAATTACCTCATAAAACCTTAATTTATTAGATAGATTAAGATAGAGAAGTTTTCAACGAGACCATCACAAAAAAAATGAAAAAAAATTTCATGTTTTATGTGTAATAATTTATAAAAAGAATTTATAACTATTATGTTTATGCATTTGTAAATTTTTAATATTTAAGTATTTGGTCCCATCAACTCATGCATGGTGAGAAATTTTATTCAATTTCCCTCCCAAAATTCCTATTATAGATCAAATATTTCCCCTAAAATTACCTCCTAAAACCTTAATTTATTAGATAGATTAACATAGAGAAGTTTTTAACGAGACCATCACAAAAAAAATGAAAAAAAAAGTTCATGTTTTATGTGTAATATTTAGTTAAGTAATACTTAATATCTTCCATATTCAAATCTAATTGTGAAACAAAATTACATTTCATCAATATAAAAAGATTGTGACATGAACACTATAATTATATAATATAAATATAATATAACACAATCAAGTAGTGCAAAAAGTGTCACTAACATCATCTTGTGTCACCATTTTCACTCCTATAAATACTACCAACTCTTTCTCTTTCTCTTATCCCTCATACCCAAAACATGTCTACAATTCTCTGTCCACAGTCTTCACTTGATCCTTCTCATGTGGTTATAGAGGCAACCACTATGACACTAAAACTATCTTACAATCAAGCATCATTTTATGATGATTTGAGTCAACTCCAATCTCCATCTCATAAACCATTTGACCATTATTTCCACAAAGAAACAAACCCATATCTTCATAACCAAAAATCTTTGAAACTCAGCCAAGAAAGCCTTGAGCTTTGCACCGAAAGTTTAGGTAGCGAAACGGGTAGTGACATGAGCGATAATGACACCATATTTTCGGCCCCATCATCAAGTTTATTTGTAACAAAGAGTCGAAGGGTTCAAACACGATCAAAGAAGGAGTTGTCGCGTAGCTTTCCACCTCCGTTGATGACTATAAGTGGTCCAAAAATGTTTCAAGTTACGTCACGTCGTGTAGGAGGGAGGTTGGTTATGGAAGCTATAGAGACTGAGTTGGGGAAAGATTGTTTACGAGTCGAAAGGAGCCACGGGCGCCTTCGGTTGACGTGTTGGAAGGATGAAAAGGAGGATTTGGAAATGGGAAGCAATGAAAATGACATGAAGGAAACATTTCAAAAGCTAAGAAGATGCAATGAAGAAGAGAATGGGGATAAAGGAATAAGTTGTAATTGGGAGCCTTGTTGTTGGGTGGCTACTTCATAGGTTATATAAGCCATCAAAACTTACTATATATGAAGTTATACAAATTATTTTTCTTTTTTCTGAAATGGAAATAAGATTAAAGGAAAGGGAATGTAAAATAACTCAATTATTTTCTAATAAAGAAAAGTTGTAGTAGGTTTGACAACTACGTTCGATGGTATTTAACTATTTATAAGTTTTAGTTATCACATGTTATTTTTATAAACTTTCACAAACTCATATCTTTTTTAAAGCAAACATCTAGAATTTTTCTATATTTAAATGACTACATTAATTAGATAGTACAACAATTTCCACCATGATATATCTTGGAAACATTTACAAACTTTTCCACTCTTGTGTTTTTAATCCGCACTACTAATTGATGTTGGTTCCTTTTCACATTTAAACCTAGTCAATCTATTACAATAGTTTTTCAATCATTTTTCTCACAATCAAACTTTACACAGACATTAAATTACTCATAATTCTCTTATGCAATCCACGTACGTTATATATTTAAATATTCAATATGTTTGAGGCAATAAAAATCCACAAACACCCGCATGTAATAACAGGTTGTCACGAATGCCCACATCCACATCGTTGCATGTACCTGGGGCATGGTACATCCACCTCAACACGAGGACTTTAAGGGCACATGTGTGTGCCAAAGTCTAGCCTTAGAGAGATAAGATAGTCTCTAGATGCAACCTCTTCCATGTTTACTATTAAAGGACTAAACACCTTAAGGTTGACCTACACTTTATTCGTAACATGGTGTGTCACTGTGTCAGACTTTACATGTTGATACGTCCCTACTAAATTTTAGATTGTGCATCTTTTGATCAAATGGTTGGCATCTATCCGTTTTGACGCTCTATGATCCAAGCTTCACATGGGTACGCCCAGTTTAGCTTGAAGGACATATTAATGTATATGCATGTAGATGTGTGTATTGTAGATTAGTTGAGGTTTTTATACATGGAGTACTTAACTAGTTATTTCCCTCCTTTTGATTTATTCTCTGATATATACATACACTAGGTTTAACACCCGTGTATTACACACGGGTTGAATAAAAATATTTTTAAAAATATATAATTATTATATTTAAAAATTTATAAACAATTTTATAAATTATTATTAATCATTATTAGCTCTCCTACTCAATTTTCCCTCTCAACCTTCCTTTTATAAAATAAATTATGTTTTCCCCCAAAAAATTTACCCCCTAAAAACTTTAATTTATTAGATAGATTCAGATCATGTTATTTATATATTTGTAAGTGGATACTATGTATTAGGGAAGACGTTATTCACCTTCATTATTTTTTAATATTTTTTGAAGATGTTTGCGATAAAACACGGGAACATTATAAAAGTAAATGTATAGAAAATATTATTTAGTTTAAAATTAAAGAGTAATGTATTGAAGTCCAAACGTAATGAATTTCCCGGAGATCGTGCTAGATACGACATTATACGGTCGTATAAACTATAAAGGGTGACAAAAACAGGCTGTTAAAAAATAAAACTACTATATCATGAGAACACAACAAGTATAAGACACAAAAGAAAACATGCCACCCATTACACTAATGCCATTATATGTAGTCTAAAGAAAGGGGCGATGACATCATCTTAATTCCACATATGGGAACGCAACATTTGTCATATTTCACACTCAGTGTTTTGAATACACAAATGAATCTAGACTGGGGTGTACTTTTTTTGGACAGCATCTAGGGTGTAGTTGTGGGAATAAGTTTAATGTTTTGTAAGTATTTAAGGGCATTATTTATACCGTATTAATATACATATCGGTTAGACAAGATGTTAATTTACTCATTACTTAAAATTTCAACAATTTTCAATCTTAGTTTACTAGGAACATGTTTTTCCAAATAAGATTCAACAATTTCAAATCTTGTTAAATTATTTACAAAATTTTGAAATTTATGTTTTTTTCAAACAAGATTCAATAACTTTTTTATCTTAAATTCTGATATTTATTTAAATATTATTATTTCTATGACTTTTGTTTTACATTCCAATGATTTGATATATTTTTAAAGTGCTATGTTTACAATTAATATATTTTTTATTCAAATGTTTGTTATTATTTAACTGAGATCTATGAGACTCATGACATAGATAAAATACATTGATATACAATTAAGAAAGCTAACAAAAGTAATATATAATAGAATTCACAGACACTTTGTTCTAAATTTTCATTAATGCTGCATCAACGTCGCTGCATCACGCGGATACCCTGCTAGTATGTTTATATGAGCCATAGTAGATACGTAATTTAAGTTACACTCAAGTATCGTATGACCATACAAGTATAACATCTCAAGAAAAAAACGCTTTTTACTGAATAATTAAATTATGAATTTTCTCCTCGAACTTACATCATAGTTGTTCTCTTTTTTCTTTAACTTAATAATTACATGAATTTTTTTCAATAATTATTTTAAATCACTTCAATTACACTAATGGTTGGTTTTAGATCTATTAGCTAGTGTAAAGGGCATCATGTGACCATAGCATGTCAAGAGTAACGATGGATTTTAACACTGGTTAGTGCAAATAATGTGATTTGATCAAATGATTCTTAAAAAATGGCTTCTATTTAATTGTTATAGTTAAAAGACAAATAGGACGTTGTGGTGTAAGTTAAATGTGAAATTTGTAATTTACTTTTTCTTTATCTTTCTCCTTGTAGATATGCTACAAATAATGTTGGTTATATGTTAAATATATATAATGAGCCCTCTCATGTAGTCATGTAAGGTTTGACTCCTCTTAAAAATATTATATATAACAAGTTTGGTCTCTTTAATTTTTAAATAACTATACTTAAATTCACTAGGCTTTATATTGTTTAACTAGTCCATAAAATAAATAACAAGACCACTCATAATACCCAAGTCCACAACTTTTATTTCTTTGTCAATTTAACGAGTCGAACATTCTCAAAATCCCACTAAAAAAATCAATCTATTGTTGTACTTATGCTACTCCGGTCTATTGCTCTCCACCCTTCCGATCTTGTTGTCTTCCATCGGACCACCGCACATCCGCTTTGTCCACCACCACCGGATTGTCTCCACTCCTACCTCCATCACTGGACTGGTTTTTAGTTCAATTAGGATTTTATTTATTTCAACGGTAAATAATCAATATTCTGGCTAAGTTGTAATTTTTCTCCCTGGTATTTCGTACTCACATTCCTCTTGCATTATCATAAATATTTTAAGACTTTATTTGTTAGAAAAAAACTACCTAGTTTTAAACTACCTAGTTTTATTTTTGTGTAAAATGGTCTTTAAAATGAATGAAGAAACTTTAGATATTTAAAGTTTTTACTACTTAACCCAACCCGGACCGAATCACCGACCCAAATATATAACCCGAAACATAGCATTAGGAGAAAACTTTTTGGATCTCGTGAGTCTGCAACTGTCAGCCCTCTTTATATAAAATTTATGTTGCTGATATACTCAAGAACGTTTGATGGGATAATTCTCCAAGAGTAAACAAGAATATGCATACCAATTTGTTAGGATTTTTCGTACAAAAATCTGATAAAATTTAAATTTATATATATATATATACGGGTGGGATGGTACAACATTATGGTTATAACTGACATAACTATCGTAATAAATTAAGGCTATAACTTGTAGTTGAAAACTTGTGCGCTTGTAGTTGAAAACTTGTGCGATTGTGCCTCGTTAGTAACTTGTTGATCAATTCTACTACCGACCGTTATATAACCAACGGAAAAGTTGCTATTGATGATTAGTTTTGCTAGCTAGTATCAAATTAAGTAGCTATCGACATTCGTTTGTTACATCGTAGAGCAATTTTACCATCAAAGGCCATTTTTCTACGGATGATCCATGTCAATATTGATCATCAAATTGAAGCAACTTTTAACAACTTTGAGATCCTGAAGCAACTTTTGAAACAACTTAATCCCAACGAGGGCTTTACCTTTTGGACTCTACTACCAGAGACGCTACCCTCATACTCTGTTAGTTCGTAACGTTCACCCTTTAAACTAACTTATGTGCTTAAAGTAAAAAAAATTCTTTCATCTACTTTCATATAACATAAATTTCCATTTATACAAAACAACTTAAATATCACGAAAAAGGAAAGTAAAATATTACATGTATCTTCTATTAGATACTCTAGTAGGCCAACTATCATATAGTATTGTATTAAATTTTCTTTATGCCTCCATGAACTTAGTGCTTATTTTCCCTGGAAAGTATTAGTATCTTATTTGTCTTGATACTAGAAAACAATGTTAATTTGTTAGTATTCAACAAAAATTAATAAATAATATAACACTACTTTCGGATAAGATATTTGTGACAATAATATGAATGACGTAGTTTTGATTGGGAACACATTCTATGCATGTTTTTCTTTCCATTACTTTACTAGAAGAAGAATAACCATTAATTGCCATCATTGCTAAGAAAGTCATTTGTTTGGTTACTAATAGTTCTAGTTTTCTTTTTTTTTTTAATAAAACTAGATGGCCTGATAGTTCTAGCTTTCTTTTTTTGCGTGCATAATTTAAATTTATATATCGATATTTTTTCCGACATCATACTTTTTTTATTACCAACACTATTTTTATTTTAAAATTATATATGACACAAAGAAATTGATGGAAACAATGAAACATCTTGAATATTGGTTAGTTATCGTTTATTGAAGTTAAAGATAAGCATTCATGAATTTCCATGAATCAATCATATGGAATCAACCAAGTTGAAGTAGTTAGCAGTATATTGGGTGAGTTCCGATGACGAGTCTTCCATCTTGTATTTCTTTAATTAAGATATCCCGAATATATTTCTCTTGATGAATCAGAATATCCGTTGGTTTTTGCTCCACTTGTAAGCCTAGAAAGAAAAACATCTCCCTTATCATACTCATCTTAAAACAATTCTTCATCACTTCCTTATATTCTCTACATAGCTTCTCATTTGATGAACCGAAAATGATATAATCAACATATACTTGCATCATAAGGATATCATCACCAAAAACTTTCTTGAAAAGAGTCATTTTGATAGTACCACGAACAAATCCCTTACCGAGAAGATATTGGGTCAGAGTTTTATACCAGATTCTTGGAGCCTGATGCAGGCCATACAGAGATTTATCTAATTTTCACACTTAATCATGAAACTCATGATCTTCAAAACCAGGAGGCTGACACATGAATTTCTTCATCGATGTCTCAATAGTGAAATGCACATTTAATGTCCGTTTGAAAGACTTTGAAGTTCTTATGAGCAACTTGGGCAAGGAAGATTTTTATGGCTTCAATCCTACCTATCGGAATAAAGACATCAGTATAATCTATTCCTTCTTCCTAGATATTGCACCACCAATCATGCTTTGTTTTTCACAGCTCCTCCTCTATCATCCGACTTGTTCTTGAACACCCACTTATTTCCAATTAGAAAAATTTCCGGCGGTAAATCAATTAACTCCCAAACCGTGAATTTCCTAAACTGTTGAATCTCTAATGGCGACTTGACCCAACTAGGTTTTTGAATAGCCATTAAGATATTCATGGGAACTATTTGATATGGAAAGCAAGCAAAAGACATTCATTGATCAGACCTAACAAACTTCGAGTTCTAACACCATCTTTAATTGATCCGATAACATAATCGTGTGGATGATCTTTCATGGTTTTAAAGTTCGTGTCTAAGGTTGGGGGATAGATGGTAGAGGTTCAGGAACTGTGGGATGTTGAGGTATATTAAGTTGTTAAGAATTTTGAGAAATGGATGGTTGTTGAGATGTAGTAGATTGTGATGTATGGGATTGTTGTTGTTGTTGTTATGGAGATGTTAGAGGATGGTGTAACGATGATATCGGTGGTTGTTGAAATGGAGATGTAGAAGGTTGATGACTGGATATGTAGTTGGTAGTAGAACTAGAGATGTTGGATATTTTTATTGCATAGAAATGGTGGAAGAGGAAGTATCATCCTAAAAAATAATGTACACAAATGTAGGACGTATGTCATCATCAATAAAAGAGGGTATATTGAACGATTGGAAAACTGTATCAGCGCGTCATAAAACCAAGCAAGATCAAATCCCGTATTGGGGATATTTTATTCTTGAAGATCAACATAAAAGGATTCTTAAACGATTTTTGTCCGTTAATTGTTGACTCTGTATGTTATGTGTGAACCAAATTTTGATAGCTTATCTTGTGTGTTTAATATTGTGCAAGAGAAACCAAATGGATGAAGAAAATTAATCAAAGGTTTTCTTCTATGAAAAAGTTATAAGGAGTCTTCTTTATCATTCACAATGAAACTCGATTTAGAACGAATGAAGCATAATTCACAGCTTTGGCCCGAAATTAATGGGAAGAATTGATTCGATAAGGACTCATGCTCTTTTCTTTCTGCCACTCCATTTTGTTGAGGTGTTCTTGCAGCAATGAATTGATTTAAAAATCCATTGTTGGCACAGAAAGAATCAAAGATCTTATTCTTGAATTCTGTTCCATTATCACTTCTTATTGCTATGACTTTTTTGTTGCTAATGCTTTCAATCCTCAAGATAAAGTTTTGTAAATATATAGTTGTCTCCCCGTTTTTACCCAAGAATATTTGGAGAAATCATTTGTTACAATAAGACAATAAGATTTGTTAGCTATACTTTTCACACTAATTAGACTGAATAGATCAACATGCAATAGTTCAAGAGGGCTTTTAATGGTAGTTTTAAGTGTATGTTTATGAGGTTTCTTATGTTGCTTCCCTTTAGAACATGCCATGCATTTTTCTATCACGGTGAAATCTTTTAAGGGTAAGCCTCTAACCAAGTTGTTTTTCATCAATTTATTTATATTCATAAAATTTACATGTCCTAAACATTTATGTCACGGAAAGAACTCGGATGGAGATGCTTTGGACAGAAGACAACTTAAGTTCGAAGTAGATTCTTTTGAGTTCATATCAATCAAGTAGGTATCATTCTTCAATAGGGCTCTCATTATCACCATCTCAATTAGAACTGAAAATTTAAGCTTAAGAAACAAGCATTTATTAGATTTAAATAAGATAGGAATTTCTTTACCACTGATTTGAGATACGCGCTGAAGATTAAAGTAAAGTTCAGGTTTATAGTTTTTTTTCATAGTTAAAGAACAGTTTGATACCTCACATTGACCGATTATTTTCATCATTTCTTGTCTACTGCAAAAGCAACTTATCCTCCCTTTATTATGCGACAATTTGACAGTAGGTCCTTCATCCCAATCATGTGCCTATCACAACCACTATCAACGTGCTAGAAGCTATTGATATGCCTTCTAGAATTGTCCTGGCATTAAAAGAAAATATTTAATGAGAAACAATAACCCAAGTTTGTACTAACTTGAGATTTATAAAGAAATAATTTATAGAGAAATGAGTATCTACAAAATTTCTAATTCTTAATCCTAGTTTTCTGTTATTTACATTAGATTTTGGAACATTCACTTGAGATATATGGATCATGTGACATTCCTTAACCACATGATCATTCTTACCACATCTAAAGCAATAAATTTTAAGTGGCATACTCTTCGTTAGCCTTGTATTTTAAATTACAGATTTTCTCACTGAAGGTGTTATCTTGATGGTGTTTGAATAATCTATTTGATATATCTTAAGATTTGTTTCAGTTTACCACTAAGCACAAATGTTATCTCAATGGTTTGGTAATTCGAAATGGAGTGAATGTGGGAATATATTAACTGATGAACTTATAGAAACAGCTAAGTGGAAGAATTTTGGCAAGAAACATAATTGGTTTCATTAACACAAGAAACATTTTCAACATCTTTCGGATAGGACTTTTCGGAATCTAAACTAACATCATCATTGTCTATACTATACTTCTTGGAACAGAAAAACTAGAACTAGAATAACCAAGACCACTACTAGCACCATAACTGTATTCCTCTCGAACCTCCTTAAGGTTGACTCCTAGACCAGCACGCGAACTATTAGTATCATGCTCAATCAAATCATTTTTTGGATGAGGTTTAGGCATTGGAGAATAAAAAAAGTAGTTGGAGGTGGAAACAGTTTCAATATCGTAGTTACCAACCCCACTTTTTATTCTTACTCCCCATTGATTAGCAAGAAGTTCACCTTGTTTCATTTTAGCTATTATCCAATTATTAAGTTTTGTTTTAAGTTTGTGGCTCTAAATTGTGCTAAAATAACTCTTAGACTCAAGTTATTAATTTTGACCTTTCTTTCATAAAGAGTTCTTTTAAAAACTCAGTGTTAGCTAAGGCTTCATTAAGTTTACTTGATAACTAGATATTTTTCCGGGGCCGCGTGTTGTGGCGGACAAGTTAAGATGGGTGTTTAGTTAGATGCTTGTTCGACGAATACCTATGTATTGATGCAGATGAATACATGAGTTGCTGGTCTAATTGGACTTTATAGTTGGAAATATAACTAAATTACCAGTTCTGCTAGATAACAGCCATAATGATTATGTTGTTGCTACTATTAGCTTAGTTACATTACTACCATACTTCTACTATAGTTCGAGCGCAATTATGACTAAACAACAAATTTTCATAGTTTTCAAACGATAATGAAATCCTACGGTGCAAATCTTGCATACAATCCTAGAATGACGGTTCGACCCCATCCTTGGCTTTGAGGAGTGGTGAACAGGACATGTGCCCCATCTTCTAATTGTACTATAATTCCTATTCTTATCCCTTTAGTCTCTCTTTTAGTCTATCTACATTCTAGGAAGTTCACACGCTCCACAGACGGAGCAAAAGGCGATGTTAGAAAGTTGGAGTCACCAACCTCTAAACAACACTGTAGAAGCTACAAACCATGTACATGAAGCACTTTCTGACCAAGGATGGAGATTGGAACCAAAGGAAAAGTCTTCACGTTATTGATGTTTCTTCTATTTTTTCGCTTCATCTGCAACAACTTACCGATGTATCGACCAATGTATACTCATGCAGATCTACTACATGCTTGACCATAAGTATTTAAATAATAACTAATAGGTTTAACTTGACCATAAATTGATTTAACAACTGTAAGTTAGAACTTGAATGACTAAACTAACATTTTTTCCCTAATGTACCATAGCAGGAAACTTCTAGTTAAGACAATAGCAAAAAATTTGTAGTTATTGGATTTTCTAATGGATGTATCTCATTGTCAACTGGAACAACAGTAGCAGTAGAAATCAAAAGTTGACAACAACCTAACAACAACACACTCAAAACACATAAAAGCCCATCAACATGATGTCAAATGTCATATAGTAATAGTACCGATCAATAGTAAAGAACAAAAAATCATGTGTGAGAGAAAATGTTGGTAAAAGACTAGAATGAACTCACGTATTCACAGACGTGGAAAACAAAGAAAGCACCATGTGATACACACAAGGACGGTTGCCGACCTTCCTTAATAGTAGTAAGGTAAATTAATTTCAGTTTTCTTTTTTTTTTCGTATATTTCCATAACCACTCTCTGGTTTTGTAAATTGGGTTTGTTCTCACATTAAACACCAAATAAAAGAAGGTTGCAAGCAGGGGAACACATATTTAGAACTACCTCATATGGGAGATCCATTATCATCCTTTCTGCAACCAACGCTTTTTCACCGCTACACACCCAGGTGTTCTTCTTCCTTTCTTCTTCTTTCTCAACTTCACTGGCTGCATCAACCTCCTCTTGCTTATTATCCTTTCGCTTTCAATTATTTTGCTTTGATTGTGCATCTTCACAGTTCTTCTTCACCTCATCATCTTCCTCACACCTCTGAGCATTTATAACTTGTGCCGTGAGGGCATGATTAATTTCTTCTTTAGTTTCAGCTAGCTCGACACTTTAATAGAAGTTGGCAAGTAGAGAAACTTCTTTATTTAAGCTTCCAACTTTTTTGCTGATAGAAGGGATTTTGGATGAGGAAATAATAGGTTTAGTAACAATTTGTGATGAATATTCTCTCTTGAAGTGACCGAAGTGCTTGCAACTATAGCATCTAAACTTTGACTTATCGAATCCCACCTTTGAGTTCTGATTTCCAAAGTTCTTTCTCCCAGTTCTTTCCATAAATTTACGATGTCTCAGGAGGATCATTTCAATTTGCAATTGAATGCAAGGGATGAGCGTTTGGTACCCGAATACCGTACTGGTACCGTACCCGTACCGTACCGTACCGAACCGGTACTGTACCGATAGATTCGGTACTGTTATCGGTACCTATTTTTCTATAAATTCGGTATCGGTATTTTCGGTTCCAATACCTTAAATTTACCTAAAAGTACTTGTTTCGTACCTATACCGTACCGGTACCCACTTTTCCATGTTTTCGGTACCGGTACTCATCCCTATTGAATGCCCATTTCCTCCATATCATCAGAATTTATCTAGCATATGTCATCAGCTATCATAAATTTCCCTTTCATTTCTTTAACAACCAATGCTTCATAAGTATGAGTGAACATTCCAAACAAGGCCATACTTTTATATGGGACTTGAACATTTGTTGAGCTTTTACTTCAACCATTATCCCTCCAAGCGAGTTAGCACTAATGGATCCACTTACTCCTGAACCATTAACTTATGTACTTGTAACAGGAAAAATAAGAGCAACATTCAGAGTGTTAGTTTGAGGAGGGAACCTTGATTGGTTGTGTGACACCCCACCCGGCGGTGGAAACATCGGGTCGTCATAGAAGTTGGATATCAATATTAAACAAAGCACATGGTATTTATTCATTAAAGTCTAATAATTGTCATAACATAGTTTTGGAACAAGAGCCTTAAACAGAAACGAGAAAAGTAATAAAACTAAAACAGTAAAGGCATTTGTCTTTATTATTTTAACTAGGTCCAAGGCAATCCTATGTAAAATAGAAATAAGTTAACATCAAACACCACCTAAAATATGTGAAAAATAAAGTTAGTTATTTAAAGCTAGTGAGTAAACCAAAATTGATAAATAATAGTATAGAAATCCAAGATCATCATAAATATGTTGTGCAATCTTACATGTGTAGCTATTTCATACTATTCTCAACCATGACCCCTTGAACACACATTGAAATTGTAATATAACTTGTAGCCATTTTTTAATGAGGAACCAACTCATGTATTAATTAAAGAAAACTTTTCAAGAAACCGTCACTTAATTGTCTCGATATAATAGTTATCAATAATTATTTTGCAACTTAGGGACAGGACATAGCAACATAGTATAACAACTTGTAATATTGGATAACAACTTGTAACATTGTAATTGTAATTGTAATTGAATGGCCGGGTTTAAATCACATATCGTTGTAGTACATGTAGGTGGGTTTGTCAAACCATTAGAGCTAACATTGTACCGGTAGAATTACCAAGTAATAATACTACTTTAAACTAGCACATAAGACTCCATCATGTTGTACCAAGACTAACACATTTGTATGATCTCTTTTGAAAATTAAAAGAAAATTAGAAAACGTTGCATTGTAATAGAACACATATTTCGCCCCAAAACGTATAAGTAAAAGGGGGTGAGTTTACTCACCTTGAAACTCAGGGGCGAAACAAATAGTAAACAATTTGAATTGAATCAAGGATTTCCCAAATACTAGAATCACCTATGTAAATGAGAATCCTAACTTAGTAAACATATTGTATAGAAAACTAGAATTGAAACAATAGGAGTCTAAGGAAATTGGAACTCTAGGGTTTCAAATTAGGATTTGGGGGTTTCTCGCTAAAAGTCTAAAAATATATAAAATTGTTTATGCGCAACAGTAGCAATTGTAATAATAATTATTTTTGAAAAAGACAGGAACTTTAATATTATATTTTTAACAACAATTTATATAATGTCAAAAATATGCTATATTTATTATAAATACTTGCACAATTCTAAAGTATATAAAATCCGTATGAAAGTCTTATTTGTATAACCTATTATTTGTAAAACTTTGCATGTATTTTATAAGTATTAAAATGCATTTTTACAAGTATTAATAAGTTTGTAATTGTTGGACCTGAATTGTAGTCTAATATTATCAACACAGTCAAAGTCAACAAAAGTCAACGTCCAGTCAAAGTCCACGTAAAAAGTCAAATGGCGCGTTAGAGACGAAGAACCGAGTCAAGACGTTGAAGTTGTTTTATGTCTAGGATCGTTAATGTAATAAATATATTTTGTGTCAACAAAATATATTTAATCTAGCTTTAGACATGTTTTAGCCTTTTAACTTGTTATCTTCTAATTAGTCTAAGTGTAGGGACTATTAGTGTAATTAGCATGTTAAGCACTCACTATAAATAGTATAGTGCACTTAGGGTTTTAAGGGGGCTTGAATGAGCTAGGATTGGGGTTTCCATTGTAATATCTTTTGCAATCCATATTCAAAGATCAAATCTGAGTTTTTATTGTGTTCTTCATCTAGTTCATCATTATTTTACCATTTTGATCCAAAATCTTCACAAGTTACTGATTCAATAGCGTTTTGGGACCAACAATTGGTATCAGAGCCTAACTGAGATCCATTTTTGAATCATTTGTTGAAGATAGTTGCTGATTTTAAAGAATTGTTTAGAAGTTTTAGAGAGAGAAACCAGATCTGATGGGTTTTTAGAGAGAGAAACCAGATCTGGGTTTAAAATCATCAGATCTTCATCAACAATCATCAGATCTGTTGATTTCAGCAACATATTTCAGATCTAGAAGTTGAGATCTTCAAGAAAATATAAGAAAATTTCAGATCTGAAGTGTTTCTCTCACACACAGTGTGTGTGTGTTCTTGGTGTTCTTCGAATCTTCAAATCTGCAAAAACCAGCGAATCTAGTTAAAATCTGAACGAAAGTTCAAAATTTTGAGCGAATCTATACAAAGCATTTACATAGATTCGCCCGTTGTTCTTAGCGAACCTATAAGTTCGCTCGACACTTTGTAGGCCAGCGAACCTATAGTTTCTTGACACCTTTTCTGCACCAACAATCACACAAACATCAAACCAAGCCAGCGAACCTATAGCTTCGCCCGGATTTTTTCTTGACATTATTCTTGCATCAACAAGCAAAACCCAACACTTAAACAACCGGACATCAAACCATTTTTGTTGTATATCTTAACCATACCCACAAAACCAAACCAACAACCATAACCAAATCTTTACTAGATCTGTGATTTAATTTAAAAAAAAAAAAAAAAAAAAAACTCAAAACCAGATCTCAAAAACCCTACACGAATTTTCAACCTTAAACCATTTCCCATCATCCATCACTAAACCATAACCATCAGATTTAAACTCACACAACCTTAACCATCTCGTTTCTCTTTAACCAAACCCATACCCCAACAATATCCATAACAGATCCGTCAACACCACCATACAAACAACCACCACCATAATCACCATCTCCACCTTCAAAACGAACCAAAAGAAGAAAGAAAGAGCAGCTGCGTATTAAAGAAAGAAGAAACAACAAAAGTTGCAGCAGGTGAATCAGATCGAGAGAAAGGTACTGTTGATGTGCTCTTGAGTTCGACCAGAAGCAGGTGCAGATTTTTGTAAGTGTTTTGTGTTGCTGCGTTGAAACAAAGAAAGAATAAGAGGCTGTGAAGTTTGTTTCTTGAGATCGAACAAAATACAGCAGATCGTAGGTTGTGTGTGTTCTTGTTTGCGTGTGTAAAATCAAACCGAGACAGAGAGAGTGTAGTGAAGATTTAAGGTTATTTGCTGCGTTTGTGTGTGTTGTTGCAACTGAAAAAGAACAAGACTGAGTTTGGAGATAGATTTGCGTGCGTGTATGATGCTGTGATGTTGTTGAAAGTAGAAGAAGAAGAAAGTTGGAAGCAGATTTTTGGTTGAAATCGGAAGAGAGAGATGATGTGTTCATGTTGTTGTCATGTTGTGTTTGTGATTGTTTAAAGTTCAACGGCTGGAACTTTTTTTATTAAAAGTAAAGAGTGGGTTAGGGTTAGGGTTAGGGTTGGGCTATAAAAATTGGGCCAACATTATTAAAAAAAAAAAAAAAAACGGGCTAAGTTCTTTTTGGGTCATTGGGTCCAAAATTTGACTGGTTTTGGGCTTGTGACTTGGGTTGCAAAGTGGGTTTGTTTACTTGGTCTGTAAATTGCAAATTGGGCTCGGGATTAAGAGGTCTATAAAATTTTTGGGCCGTGTTTTAGTTGGTTCGTCTCAGTCGCCGGGTTTTAAATTTAAAACATTATGGGCGTTTTTCTTAAAGTCGTCATTAACATTTGAAAAGGAGACGTCTTTGGCCGGGAGTTCAAGTTTTAAATTTTGGGCCGTCTTGGATTCGGTTCGTTTTATATCGTCGGTTTTTTAAAGTTAAAATTTTATGGGCGTTTTCATTAAACTCGTCATTAAATTTTGAAAGGTGACGTCTTTGGCCGGGAGATAGCGTTTTAAAATTTTTGGGCCGTGTTTCAGTTGGTTCGACTTATTCGCCGGGTTTTTAAAGTTAAAATTTTATGAGCGTTTTCATTAAACTCGTCATTAAATTTTAAAAAGTGACGTCTTTTGGCCGGGTGTTTATTTTATCAATTTTTGGGCCAAAATTTTGTCATTTAAGTTGAGTTGAAAATATTTTTGTCAATTGGCCGGGACTTTCTAAATATTATTTTTAGGCCAAATTTTAAACGGATTATCAATTAAAAAAAAATGGCTTATGCAGAACTTTTTAAATCTTTCGAATCTGATGATCTCACAATGGCACAAAGCCGGTTTGATAATTTTGCAGTTTTAAAGAATGAAAGGATGCCTGAATTTCTCGATCGATTTGTGATGGTGGCAAATAACCTGAAGAAGCATGATCCAGAACTCGGAAATCATGAACGGGTTAAGAGATTGCTTGATTCTCTCCCACCAAAGTGGAGTTCACTTGGAAAATCGATTAGAAGCGAAAGAGGATTTATTGATTTCAAACTAGTGGAGGTGATGAACAAACTAAAAGAAATGGAGTTGGATATCAAACGTCGTGAGTACGATGAAGCGATGTCTTTAAATTCAAAGATCACCTCAATCTCCAAAGAGAAACCAGAAGAGATATCAGTTTCCGCCTCCAATTTAAAAGGTTTACCGAAACCTGAAATTGAAAAGGTACAAGGGGAGGTTAAGCAGACATCAGTGTGTAAAGATGGAGCAGAATTAAATGATAAAGCTTGTGATGCTGAGAAGGAGTGGGAACAAAAGACAAATACCAGAGTCTGCAACTGCGAGAAGGCTCTTGCTTCTGAAAAAATCATCATGGATCTTCCATACGAGACAGTTCAGGATATGTGTTCTTCTGATTGCAGAACTCGTTTACTTGGTATTTATGAAGCTAACAAATTGTTAATCGAAAATGAAAAATATTTGACTCGGGTAAATCATGAACTTAAACTTAACGAGTCAAAATATTTTGTCAAATTAAGAGAAGCTTTGAAAGAAAATGAACATTTGAAAACGAGTCTTTTGAAAAGAAATGTGGAAGTTAATATGCTAACTGAACGTGTCGCCCTGGCTGAGTTTGAAACCAGTAAGTTGCAAACAAAACTCGAAAAATGGACAATTTCGGGCATGAAACTTGAGGATTTAATCAAAAGCCAACGGGGGGCTCGTATTAAGACTGGGTTGGGTCATGAAGATAAGGCTTTTGTATATCCTCCTCCCAGCACTTACTGTTACTCTCCTACACCAACTCCACACCCGACCAATGAGTTGATTCATGAAATAATTCAGAAAGATATTGATAGTTTGTATGCAGGATTGGAGAATGTGAATCTTAAAGAGGTGCGAGATGATTATGAGTCCCCGACTGGTATTGGATACAGTAAATTGGATGTTGTCAGTCAAACCAATGATTGTTCAGTTTCCAGTGTTAGTAAATCTGTACAATCTGTTTCTTCTAACTTCTTTGACAAGTTTAAAGCAGGTGAAATTCCTACGTTTGAGCCTGTCCTGATTGCGAAGGAAGAGATAAAGTCGGATTCACGTAATCATCAAGCCAGCAATCAAGATCCGTTGGAAGCAGAGGTACTTATTGAAGATTGGACAAGCTCAGATGATGAACCAAAGACAAAGGAAAGTCACAGAGATTCAAAGATCAAGATGTCATCTACAACAGTCAAATCTGAAATGCTTCCAAAACCTGAAGCAAGTCAAATCAGGATCTCATTTCCAGCTGCAAGACAAGCCAATCTTCCATCCAGAGCTCAAAAGAAGAAGACTTCACCTCTGTCCATCATATCTCAAGTTTATAAAAGATTTGAGAACAAGCAAGTGAAGATCTCATCTCCTATCCAACAAAGCAAAACAAAAATCAGGCAACCACCCACAACTCGACAAAAGACGCCAAAAGTTTCTCAACAAGTTGCATCAAGCTCGAAGAAAGCCCCACCCCCAGCTGCTTCACACGGGCCAATCAAGCATCAAAAGCCATTCAAGGCTTGCTTCAAGTGTGGAAAGGATGATCATGTGCTCAAGAAATGCCCAAAAGGACATGTTTCGGACGGTAAAGGCAAACAGGTTTGCTTCTCCGGATCAGAGTCTAGAAAGAATCCTTCACTTGGTAAAGGTAAACAGGTTTGTTTATTTGAATTTCAAGGTAAGAATCATGCATCTTTGAAAGGTCGGATGAAGAACATTCCATCCCTACCGTCTCATGTGAAGTCGGTTTCACATGATTCAAAGATGAATGTGACAACATCACCAAAACAAAATTCTTTTTCCTCGGGGCTTAAACATAAAATGATTTCCAAATTTAACTCTTTCAAATCGAAAATGTTTGAACCTAAACAAATTTGGCAAATTAAAAAGAAAGAGGAAAAGATAAGTGATACAAGAACAGATTGTGTGCATAGACAAGTGTTTTACACTGATGAAAATGGAACGCCCAGGACTACGATGGCCTGGGTTCCCCTTTCTAACTAATCTGTTGATGAGTGTAGGAACATTTCAGGGGGACTGTTAGTAATCCGGTTTACTGACAGAGAATGTTCCTTATCTAAATTTGAGGCGGAACAAACAGGTTTTGGTTCTGGTATCTTATCCACAGTCTGGATCCTTCTTTGTTTTTCACATATCTAATTTCACAGTCACTGTATTTTTCTTGATATCTCATTTATAATCTTTTGATAGAGTAATATGGAAGGCGTTTCTTTCGTAATTTCTATTTTATATATTGTAAATAGTTAAAAAAAAAATTAATTAAAAAAAATTAAATTAAAAAAATTAAAAAAAAGGGGAGGGTCTAACATTTTTACTTGTATTTTTGATCAAGTTTTCACATCCCTTGATTGTCACTCTTGTGTCTCTTGAAAAATTTCAATTTTGCACTAAAATAGAAATTTTGGGGGAGTAAAATCTCAAATGAAAATGAATTGAATATCATTAGTGCAAAGTCCTTTCTGTGTAAATATTTTGTGTCTTTTGAAGGTTTCAGGTTTGTGTGGACGTTGATTTGTGTAATGATGTGTCAATAGGCTCAGCCCGAATACAATTAGACAGCAATTCTGTGATCAAACTAAATTCAAAAAGAGCTCGGTGATGAGGAGTACTTTCACAGACATTTGGCCTGCACAAAGTAATAAGTTTTGACAAAAATGGGTTGAGAGCGTCAAATCTTTGCCTTGATTTCCCCAAATATCCCAAATCACCCTCGCCCTATCCCTGAATCGAGTTTCTAGTATGCAAAACAAATAAAAATAAAAAGCTGCTAGTGATGCTCTTCGGAAAAGCCTCTGAGTGAGTTACTTGTTAACTCCTCAGAACGTATTGAGTCAAAGTGCTTAACTCCTCTGCTATACGGAAGTATTGACCTGGAGTTGGTGGATCTTCTCTGCTATACGGAAGTATTGACCTGAAGATTCACCGAGCATGCTCAAATGTTTATCTCCTCTGTTATACGTCGGTATAGACCTGGAGCTCTAAACTATTTGAGTTTCCCAAATAATAAGTCGCATTGTGTTCAAAATGAATCAATTGCTGACAAGCTCCACTCACAAAGAAAAGATGCAAAAATTGCACAAGTGTCAAAAGAAGCAAATGCATCGATCAACATTCAAAAGTTGATCATTGAATTTCAAGCAAAGTCAATCATATTGCTCGATAAACCTGATGTTAGGACAAGTTACTTTGCTGAATGTCTGTGGAAACCAAATCGCCCGAGTTTCTTCAAATCGAACCAAAACATGATAAGACCATCACAGATTGTTTGTTGAAAGGAACAAGGCATGGGTTTAAATGGACAAACATATTGACAATCTTGCCAAGTCTATGTTTCTCTGGATGGTCGCTAGAAACGCATTATCTGATATCCTTCATGAAAATTTCTTTTATTATCCTTATTTTATGTTTGGGTTCTTGAGTCTTGTTGGTCGTGTGTACCTTATGGGATGTGTTCTCTTTGTCAAAAATATTTGTGATCTTGTCGGACTCGTCCTCTCATTTTTGAATTTTTAATTTTAATTAAAAAAAAATCCAAAAAGATTTTCATTTCAAATTATTTTCAAGTCTTCCATATTATGCTATTAAAATGTTATCATTTTCACATGCATTTCACGTGAAATTGCATGCACAAATGGACACGGGTTCGCTTGTTTTCATACACAGATAAACACCGGTTTATTTTGTTTAATGAAATGATCTAATGAGAAATCTCGAGATTTTGTCTGTGATTGTTGTGTTACAGATATTTGCTGCAAATGATGGCCGATCATCAGTTGAGCAAAGCACTTGACCAGAGAACCTATTCCTCAAAGTTTTCAGAAGATACCGTGCTAGGAATCCTCCTCCTACATCTTCTTAAGCACTCAAGAAAAGATAGTTGGAAAGGAGTTCCAGATTTTACGAAATGATGCACGCAAAATGGGGGAGCATACAAAATGGGGGAGATTGTGAGATAAAGATCTTCAGCAACATAATTTGGCAAGCATAAGTCTTGGGGGAGTTTTGTTGGATCAAAAATTAAGACTGAAGCTTACCAAATTGAAGATCCAACAGTATTGACTTATCGGTGCTGATTGCGATGCAAGACGTTGATAATAATAGACTATGGGGGAGTATTGTTGGACCTGAATTGTAGTCTAATATTATCAACACAGTCAAAGTCAACAAAAGTCAACGTCCAGTCAAAGTCCACGTAAAAAGTCAAATGGCGCGTTAGAGACGAAGAACCGAGTCAAGACGTTGAAGTTGTTTTATGTCTAGGATCGTTAATGTAATAAATATATTTTGTGTCAACAAAATATATTTAATCTAGCTTTAGACATGTTTTAGCCTTTTAACTTGTTATCTTCTAATTAGTCTAAGTGTAGGGACTATTAGTGTAATTAGCATGTTAAGCACTCACTATAAATAGTATAGTGCACTTAGGGTTTTAAGGGGGCTTGAATGAGCTAGGATTGGGGTTTCCATTGTAATATCTTTTGCAATCCATATTCAAAGATCAAATCTGAGTTTTTATTGTGTTCTTCATCTAGTTCATCATTATTTTACCATTTTGATCCAAAATCTTCACAAGTTACTGATTCAATAGCGTTTTGGGACCAACAGTAATAATTAATTTTATAAAAACTAATTTATATAAAATCATGTTTTGACTATATATTATAAGATTTTGTATTTTTATAAAATATATAACATAGAATTAGTATTAGGTTTAGGTTAGATGATAAACTTGATTAATAAAATCATTAAACAAAAAGATAAAAATGATTGTTTGTCCCTGATTTCGGACCAGAGACATTCTGCTTCGTACACCCTCCACCAAACCACCCGACCAAGCCATCTTAGTGTTTTTATTTGAAAGAAAAATGCTTTTAACACATCATTAAGCAAAACCCCAATTCCATACAAACCCTAGAACATTAAATCGCGATTTAGAACACGAATTCGATCATGATACAGAAATTAAACATAGGGCTTTTGATCATGGTATATGATAAGGATCAATTTATATATAAAACTTACTTGTTTGGTGACGAATTGAATCGAAGAACAATCACGACGGGTTAGGAATCAACCACTGTGATTTTGATGATTTTGATTGCAATTGGATTAACATAGAGTGAAATCGAGATTAGAAGAGAGTATGGGTCGATTTAATTGGGTTATTGTGATCAGAAAGTTATCGAATGGGTTCGGGATTGATTACGAGCAAAAATGATTAATTGGGTGTTAATGTGATGTTTTAATTGAAATTAAACAACTCGTACAGTTTTTATTCAACGGTAGGAACGATTTGGATGCGTTAAATTGATGCAATAACACTTGATAATAAATTTTTGGTGTTTGGGTTTACAAAACGGTTTTTGAAACCGATTTAATCATGGTTTTGGTCAATTATATGATGTTTAAAAGATGGTAGAGGGTTCCAATCGGGTATGGGATGATTTTATATAGGTTCTCTTAAGTTAAAACGGGTTAAAAACGCACTTTGGTCATCATCGGAAGTTATGCCGGGGCCGGCGATCCCCTTCGCCGGAAATACAGGACTTGCACGAGAAAGAGGGGAGTTTGGGCATTATTTACAAAACTGGTCCTCAAGTTTTCATTAGTATTTTCAGATATTATAAGTTTTAATATAAGTTTAATAATTGATACTTTTGGCACAAAGTTAATTAAATACTTATTTTAACTAACTAACTTAACCGAGCTAAGTCGTAACGTTTTTATAAATGATGTTTTTGAATGATTATATTGCGGTTGACATTGAATGGTTATGTTGAGATCTAATATATTTATTTCTAATAAAATTTATAAAATCTCTTTATAAAATCCCATTTATATATTTTTGAGATTGAATTATTGCACTTAGTATTTAATTAGTAAACGTTAGATAATAACTGGGTTGATTCATTAAAAATGGGAAATAGTATAAAGGTCCGACATATTTATTTAAATTAATAATAACGATATGTTACATCTTTGAAAAAATTAATACGAATACAATAAAGATAGATAATTTCGGGTTCGAGTCGGGCATTTGGGTTCGGTTTTGGGGCAGATGTCACATGTTGTACTCTCTCATTTTAATATTCAACTCTAACGATTTCAGCTTGTTGATGATGTCCATCAACTTGTAGTTCGGAAAACCTCTTTCTAGATTAAGAATTTTGACTCGAAGACTCCAGTTAGGTGGAAGTGAGTCATGAAGCTTATAGACTTGTTCATGATTGGTCAGCTTCTCATCATATTTCTTCAAATTACTTGTTACCGTGGGAAATTGAACAATAAAATCAAAGAGTCTTCATTTTTATGTCTTGTGAAAGACTTGAATTCCTTTTTTTTTCCTGCAAACTCTTGTCTTTTACCAAGTCATCTTTACCATTATAAGATTCACATAGAGCATCAAAAAAGCGACTTAACACTTTTGTGTCCATCAAATTGATTTCTAACTTCACCCGTGAGACACGGAATTAAAGCACCTAATGCTTTGTGTTCACGCTCAATAAGTTTCCTATCTTTCTAAGTGTTAGTTTCTAGATCTTTGTTCTCAACTGGGTCACCACCTTCAGTTGTTATTAGGTATGTTTACAATCGAGTCCCATTGATTGTAGTATGTGTACAGATAAAATGCTTTGAGTCGAGTGTTCTAGTTTTCAAAGTCATCCCCATTAACCAACTTATGAGGCATATTAGGTCCTCAATTTTAGATTAGAAACAACCAATCTCTTTCCAAAAACTAAACACACCTTTTTTCCATTCAAATTCCATCTTAAAACAACATAAATCAGATCCATAAATGATGAGAAGGATGAAAACCCTAAAACTCGGAAAAATGACCAAATCAAGATAAACATTAATTGATTCACTCGATTTGATGATATCCACAAGTTATCAATTGATTTGATAACTTGTAAACAACCAATGATTCAAAGATGATAAAACTAAGATGAAACCATTTCCAAGCAATCAGGTAGTATTTGGTATGCAGGAATAAGAGGTGGAATAGAATGAACCATTACGAGGGAATGGAAAAACAACGTGTTTGGTTGCTCAAGGAATGGAATGGCTAATTACGAAGGAATGAAAAACCTTCATTTTCATTCTATCCATCCCCATGTTTTTTTTTCATTCCTTCAAGGAATGGAATAATTTTTTAATTCATGACAAGAACAATGACCCAACCTATGACCCAAACCTTAACCCGACACATGCACCCATGAACCGGCCTATGTTCTAACCCACGGCTCAAGCCTTGACCCAACCCCTGAACCGAACTAGGTGTAACAGCCCAGTGTAACCGCACCATGATATTGTCCGCTTTGGCGGCCGGAACACCCTCAGGTGCCGCCCCTCACGGTTTTAAAACGCGTCATGGTAGGGAAGGTTTCCACCCCCTTATAAGGCAGGCTTTGTTCTCCCTCCCAACCGATGTGGGATGTTACATTCCACCCCCCTTAAGGAGGCCAGCGTCCCCGCTGGCACATCGGTCCGGTCCCTAGCTCTGATACCATCTGTAACAGTCCAGTATAACCGCACCATGATATTGTCCGCTTTGGCAGCCTGAACGCCCTTAGGTGCCGCCCCTCACGGTTTTAAAACGCCTCATGGTAGGGAAGGTTTCCACCCCCTTATAAGGCAGGCTTTGTTCTCCCTCCCAACCGATGTGGGATGTTACACTAGGACCCAACCCACGAACCGACTCATGACCCGAGCCATTAACTGACCCTTGACCCGACCCATATCGATCCATGCCCTGAACCATGATCCAAACCATAATCCGAATCATGACCGGACCCGTGTCTCGTACCATGACCGACACGTGTCCCGATCCAAGACCCAACACATGAACCAATCCATAAATCGATCCATGAACCGATCCATGAACCGACTAATGACCTGGTCCATGATCTGACTCATGACCCGACCATGAACCGAGCAATGTCGTTACCACTTCCTCTAACCATGACCCAAACCATTGCTCGACCCATGTCTTGATCCATGTCCTGATTTATGTATTGACCCAATGTATCGAACCATGAGCCGATCCATGGCCCGAACCACGACCCCACCCATAAGCATGACTACGTATTTTTGTTATGTTTAGAGATTTGTATTTATTTCATTTGTTTTTTTCTACCTACCAAACAACAAGAAGTATTGATTTATTTCATACATGTAAAGTAACCAAACAAGAAGTATCCATTTCATTCCTTTGTCCATTCCTTTCAATCGTTCATTCCATTTCCTCATCCATTCCAATACCCCATACCAAACAGACCCTAAAAAATCTAATAAATAAGGTTTTGATGCTTAAAAGATGTAAACAAAATTCTCATAGCAATAACACAAAGTTCTAATTAATTCAATTCAAGAGCATAACATTACACTTCCAAGATCTGTCAAAATGAGCAAAATGAACATGCTTCATAGTATTTTGATTTAAGGAACCCAAGCAGCTCGATGGCAACACCCCCGGTGGTGATCGATGAAAAGTAACTTAAAGTTCATCATCAAAAGGAAATAAAAATCACTACTAAGTTGCAAGTTCTCATAAATGAAAATACAATAAAAAATAACTTGGCTATCACTAGATAGCTATGGTGATCAATAACACTTAAGTTAATAGTACTTATTAATCAATAGCATCAGTCTCAAAAGTGATTAACATCGAGTTACTTAAAGTAGCATCACCATCAGAAGTGACCAAGGTAATTAAAAAGCAAAATGTATGCTTAAGTTAGTACTAAAGAGTTGGCTGTTATAGGTATCAAATGTAGGTACTTGTAACCGTCAATAGGCACCCTTTCATGAAAAGTTGTAACGTTTCATGACGTACGTTCCCCATCTATACTAAGGAAACATTTGGTATGTTGCACACGTACACATGAATTTTACATAAAACTACTACTCGCACATAAAACAATATCTCTCTTATTAAACATTTGGTATATGGGTTTTCAACGGTCCCAATTATATCACATTTTGGTTTACACTAGTCCTGACTATCGAATTGGCTAGTAACGGTCACAGCTTTTATCACTTTGACAACCAACAAGCTGTAGTTAAAAAATTTATCGACGTTAAGTTTTTTTCGAATTCAAGCTTTTATCACTTTGGCAACCAATTGCTGAGATGATCATTTTAGTTACTTCAATTTACTATACTAGAGCGTTGTGAGTCGATTGGTATTAGTGGGTTTTGAGTTAAAACCGAACTCCATAATTTTCGGATTAAACAGGTTGATTATGGGTATTAAAATGTAATTAAAATGGTCTATAGGTTCGAAACTCAACTAGAAACATTTTATATAGGTTTGATTCGCTTTAAAATGGTTGAAAAACCTACATTTGGTCTCGCCGGAAAATGAATATTCCGGCCAAATGGCCGGAGTAGTGGTCTGGGACTTTACATGTATGGCCCCTCAAGTTTCAAATAATATTAGTTTGATAATTTAAGTTTTATTATAAGTTTGAGAATTAACAGTTTTGGCACAAAATTAATTAAATACTTATTGAAACTAACCAACTTAACCGAGTAACTCGTGACATTTATAAAATTTAAGTTTTTATATATTTGTTTTGTTTTCGACGTCAAATGGTTATTTGTTGACTTAATAGTAGTTAACTTAGACATTATTTATAAAATCTATTTTACAATTTATATTTTCTTTTTGAGAGTTATCTAATATAGTATAAATTAAGCGCGAACATTAAGATAATATTAGAAATAAATTCGATCGCTTTAATAAAGACGGAGATAACATGATTCATGTTATCCCCATATTTATTCTTATTAATAACGAGCGTTATAAATTCACAAATTTAAATCCAAATAAATAAAAGGTAGATAGATTCACATTCGAGTCGGCCATTCAGGTTCGGGTTTGAAGCAGATGTCACACCTACTTAAATCTAATAGTATATCACGATGCAATAATATATCTATCCAGAAATAAACGAAATCTATATATACACTAACATAACATAAAAGCAACACTAACTTTTTAAATCAACTTTGTCTATGTGAAAAGAAAATGTATATGTTTTTTTCATCAGCCTAATGTTAGGATTAGTAAGAGAAAAAAGTGGGTTTTTTGGTCGTCAAAAATGTGCATGGATAAACATGAAACATCTTTGCATATGCAAAAACTTTACAACCAAAAATAATATGGGTTAAAATGCTTGTTTGTCCACAAACGGAAACAATGATTTGAGTGCCAAATGACTCTTCAATCCAAACACAACACCCGCTCCAAATTGCAATTACAAAATCTTTCAAAAAGTTTGCTTTTAAACAATAATTGTGTTTATTTAATCATCCCTTTCTCCTTTTGACCCCACCTTCTTCACAAATCATTTGGTTCCTTAATTGGCAAGAGTTGATAGTGGTACAAAAGTTTAGCCATTTGCAAGATGAAGTTGGTGTTGATTACTTGTACTTGAAGGATCATGTATACATGGTCTTAAAGTTCAAAGGCACGTGTAAGACCATCTGTCGTAGTTTTAGACTTTAAAATATTATTAAGTCACACATTTGTTTTTTTCTTCATATTTTATGTGGATGTGTTTATAAAGTGTTTTTTTTAATATAAAGGCTGATATTTTACATATAGTCATATAGTAACCTTTTTTTATTTGATATGTCCATTGATAATAGCAATATTGGAAATATTAATAAAAAAATAGGGTTATTGGATTTTAATACTCTTAATTAGGGGAAGGTTCCCTTAGAAAATAGATTTTGCCTAAGAAATGTGAGAAGTGATATTTAGACACACCAAAACCGGGTCAAACGAACTCCGATTGAACTTATTCTTGCGGCGTTAGAACCGTGTCGTCAAACCCCGACCCCACACCACCCCAAACTTAAACCCCACCCCACCCCCAAAAACCTAAAACCGCCGACCCCCACCCTCTAAATACCTAAACCCCACCTACCCACCACCCAAAAACCCCCACCACCCAAAAAACTAAACCACACCCACCCACTGACTCGTATTCTCCTCCAGATCAAAATCCCTAAAATATCGGTTTGAAATTAAAAAAAAATAGAAAAAAAGTTAACAGCCGTTAAGTGCACTTAACGGCGGACCACTGTAGCCCAAAAAAGTTGGATTTGGGACCACTGGAGAGAATAAACCAAGTTGGAATTATTTTCGGCCACTAGATGTAAGTTGGGATTATTTTAGGCCAATCTACCAAAAAAAATAAGAATACATTTTATTTATAAAATCTTATAAACCAAAATAACAATACTTTGGAGCTTTTGGGTGGTAAGTAGAATGATTCAACAGTTTGTGCACCAAGTTTCGTCAATGGCCAATGGGGTTAGTGGTCCATTGGTAATACAATTATGTTAGGAGCACTAGGTCAGGGGTTCTAGTCCTGCTGATCACAGGTGGTGGTGTATTTCTTCTTGAAAATCAACGACAAGTAGTTTGGGATGCTAGTCTTCAACGACAAGTAGTTTGAAATTCATGTCATCCACTTTCATTCATCAATTCACCTGTCATAACATACATACAAAATTCAGCTTCACTGAGTGAGTTCAAGTTTTATATCTTTTCTGAAATTTTGTATATAAATATGTATATCAACAAATAAGAGTTCATATATAATATTTATAATGTTTTTCTTGGTCTTTATCCTTGCTCTTTGTCTTTCTTTGCAATTGTCGTAGTTTTCTCGGATTTAAGGTTTACCTTGTTTTATCTGTTAAATTCGTCTTGGAGTCATGCACAGCCCATAACTCGTCTAAGGCATGCACTCGGCAAAACCCGTCTTCGGAACACGCACAAGGCAATGCTCGTCTTGGGAACATGCACACAAAAATGTTTGTCTTAGAAGAATATAGCAAATGCATTTCTCGTCTTAGCTTGCAAGTCTTTTGTCTTTATGGGCCCGGTTAACGTTCTTTTAGTTCTCGTGTTAACTTTAACTAGCTCATAAGTAATATAATACATCAATTTGCAATATATAACATTAACACCAACGTCATTACACATTTAAGGAAACACGTCTAGGAGTCTATATTTCTAAGGCCCTAAAACAACAAGGTCCAAGGGGCAAAGCCCTTGGTAATTGGGATCGTCTAAGGGGCGACAAAATTTTATTTTAACATAATGTATAAAGAAAAATTCATTAGAAAACCTTTGTTTTCTTGTAAGTCTCCAATAAAAACTTGTCAAGATCTCATTTTATTAATAATTTAGTGCAATTTCTCCAACACTTTTACCAGCAATTTCACTAGCAATTTCGCTTGTCTATGTGCCCAACTTTGGTCAAGACTTCTTGATTTCGCTTGTCTATGTGCCCACCTTTGACATAGTTGGCATAAATAACAAATTCGTTGGGCAAATTTGTAATCTCTCTAGAAGGAGATATATAACATCACCCCAAATCTTAACTTTTTAGGTCAAAATCTTTACTTTCCCATCCAAGAGAATAAATCTATGCTTTCTATATAATTTCAAATGTAAAAATATGATCTTTTGATGGATTTTTTCTTACTTTTCAAAACCTAAAACCCTTGAATTGTTTCAGATCTAAAGATCGAGGTATTATGAATGATGTTTTTCTTACGTGGAATCTTGCTCTCTTCTTGATTATTTGATCCTCTAATACATGGATCTTGAATCCTTTAAACACAAATCTTCAAGTTTTCCGTACTTTCTCTCACTATCACTCTCTCTAAGATTTTTCAATGTTTGGATGAATATGAAGTGAATAGAGGCTTATTAGGGTTGTTAAGGGCTGATCTTGGGCCCTAAATTCCATAGTTTACTACCATAGTGTTGCTTAGTCTATAATTTTTTTCTCTTATTTATTAAAAACTCATAACTAAATCTCATTTTTATTAACTTTTAAGTGTTACAAGAACATTGTTTTACCTTTTAGTTGAGATACCAGACTTTAGACTTAAATGCAGTAAAGTGGTACGTTTATAACTTCATTACACGTGTTACATTGATGACATTAATATGGGGAGCCTGTTTCCGACATGATGTGTGTGTGCCTTTGTTACACGCGCTACGTGTGTGTCATTAGCATGTAGAGCACACTCACGACACAACACGTTTGTGACCTTGCTACACATGGTATGTTTGTGATATTAACGTGTAATGCGTTAGACATAGATAAAAGTATTATGTTTTGCAGTTTGCGTAGTAAACTCATAAATTATTAGAGAAAAAGAATAATTGTCAAGAAAAAAATACTAAGAAAAAAATCTAAAAACAAAAGAAAAAGAATAATAGAGCCGAGGCTCAAACCCTCGCTCCTTAACTAAAAGAAAGTGGACTTAACAAACTACATGACAAATACTTTAATACAATACAAGTCTCTTTATTAAATAAAGAAGAATACAAAAATGATAAATAATATTGATATATTGGTTTTCACTGGTCCGTCGTTAAATTTCTTTTAACGCCGTTAAATTTTTTTCAAATTTAAGACCGATGTTTTAAGCCTTTTGATCGGAAGGATAATACGAGTCGATTGATGTAAAAGTATTCTCGAAAAGGCTTTCTGAACGATAAAGTTTTTACATCCGATTGAAGCATCGTTAGGTTTAAACACCCGATTGAAGCACTATTTCGTTGTTCGGAGTGTCGTTTCGAGGTAAATTTTTCATCAATCGACTTGTAGTATCCTTCCGATCAAAAGGCCTAAAACATCAGTCTTAAATTTAAAAAAAACTTAACGGCGTTAAAAAAAAAATTAACGACAGACCAGTGGTTACCAAAGTGATAAAAGTTGGGACCGTTGACAGCCAATTCAATAGTTGAGACCGGTAGAAGACAAAATGTGATAGTTGCGACCAATAAAAATCAATATACCAATAATATTTTGGGTTATTGGATTTTAACACCCCCAACTATTGGTGATTGGCCGATGCCACCCTCAAGTATTACTTTGGCCAATATAACTCCCAACTAAACACTTTGGTGTCCGTATCACCAAAAGTTAACAAAAAATTAACCTAAAGTTAACTAAAAGTGACTTGAATTGGTTAACTTTTGGTGATACGATATCCGTATCACCAAAGGTTAACCAAAAATTAACCAAAAGTTAACAAAAGTGACTTAAATTGGTTAACTTTTGGTGATACGGACACCAAAGTGTTTAGTTGAGGGTTATATTGATCAAAGTGATACTAGAAGGTGACAACGGCCAATAACCAATAGTTGGAGGTGATTAAATCCAATAACCCTAATATTTCAAACTATAAATCAATGTTTTTAATACTAGTCTCTTCCAAGTGAGTCTCAATGTTTTTGTTGGCTTAAGGCGAAACAAGTTTGAAGGTCTTTTTAAACATTATCGTTAAAAAACATTCTTCTTTATTCAGCTTTGAACGAGCAACAATAAATTAAAATTTTATAATTGACGGAGTTAAAAAAAAGTTATAATAATATACATTGTATTACTCTAAAAAAATAAGTTACATGTGCAAATAAATTTAAATTAAATTTATTCTTCTAGCTTTACACCCTTTAGTTGTTGTAAAATTTCTCATCTTTTAGTGTATGATAAAAATAAATAATATACATTGTATTACTCTAAAAAATAAGTAGTTTTTTCATAAGAATCCATCATATAATATAGTAACATATTTATACTGTGACAATTATACTGTCGTATTATTTTTTAGTAGACAAACAATCTAAAAAAAATATAAATAAAAGGCAATTTCTCTTATGTGTTTCTCAAGTGTGCAAAAACCAAATTTAAACAGGCAGGAGACTCAGAATCATGATCCCATATTCCCACGTCCCTTATTTCATGCCCACTAATCCTACCATACAATGATGGAAAAAGTGGTACTTGGAAATAAAGTCATTAAAATGCAGTAAATAAAACATGTGACTAATAATACTGAAATGGGTTACTTCAATCCATGATGGGCTCGTGGTTCAGACAGGTGTGTTACTCATAAGTCATAGACAGGTGCACAAAAACCGGAACTGAAACCGATCTAATAACTGAAAACCGATTCTTAGAAGAACATATTCTACAAGAACTGAACCGAATCTTAGGTTCTAAATAGGTTATAATATTTTTTTTCCAAATTTCAGGTTCTAAAAGAACCAGAACCGGTTCCTAGAGAAACCGGTTCCCAAAAAACCAGTAAGTTTTAATGTTATTACATATTTATTGTTTAAGAACTATCTATCTTGTAATATTTAGCATTTTTGATGTTACTAATTATTTAGTCTAAAAAATGTGATCATAGACTCTAAATGAAAGCCTAATGGAGATTTAAGATTTACGCAGCCAGTGTTTTTGTACATCCCAAAGAAAAAACGGTTTTTTTAAGAACCCGAACCGGTTCTATAGGAACTGAAACCGGTTCTACAAGAACCAAACCAGTTACATAGGTTATAGTTTTTGCACCAAAAAACCGGTTCTTCAAAAAAACCGATTTGTACACCTCTACCTGCTACGTCAATTCCACTTCAATCCAAGTTTTCATGTATTTGATGTCAAGAGGGTTTCAGGGTTTTAAGATTGAAGATGGGTGAATATAGAGAAAGTGTGTAAGTAAGGATGCGATGGTGTGATGGCGGAGTGCGGCGACCGAAATGGTGGACGAGGAGAGGTCGGAATGGTGCGAGGGCAAGGAAGGGAAAATGGTGTGGTATGTGACGACATGATGAAGGTGATGATGTCATTTTGAGTAAAAGTTTTAGTCCCAGGCTATTCTAGTCATTTACGTTGAATTAACGGAGTACACCAGATGACGTTAGTAGTATGGACTATAAATTAAAGAAACATTGAAACTATTGTAAATAAGCGTAGAAAAAAACTATTTGACTAAAACCGTAATTTGATCAAACCACATGCACCAAAATAGTAATTTTCCTTTTTTTAATAAGTACATAAAAGACCTTGTCATGATTTTGTTGGTAGATCTAAACTGGTTTTCGTCAAAAATTTATCCAAAGTGACAATTTTTCGAAAAAATTACTTTGTGGAAAGATTTTTTGACAAAATGATATTTGTCATTTTATTTTCTAGTTGTGTTTGAAGCGACCATACTTCATTTGAATTGAGTTTAAATAAAAAGTCTAAAAATTGTAAAAAGTTTAAAAAGACATATGGGTCATTAGATTTAATATTAAATGGAGATCAATGACCTAAAAACACAAGGTTGCATAATGGTAAATAGTTAAAACTTTAAATTACAGGCCAAATATATATTAGTCTGTGCCTTATTTTTAAAGATGGCAACAGGGCGGGTATGGGATGGGTTTAGGTAATTCCATACCCGTACCCATTTAGAAATGGTTGTTCTATACCCGCCCCCATACCCGTCGGGTATCAACCCATCGGATATCGGTCATACCTGTGTGTAATCGAGTATACTCATTAATAACATAAAACTTATCAGTCGGGCATACCCGTCGGGTATATAAATTACATCATAGTATCAAAATCATATCTTCAAATTACCATTGCATCATATTTAGTAGTATAATAGTTTATAAAGAAATTAGAATTATAAAACGTGATACATAATATACATTTTAGTTAAAAATATATTTAACTAACATATAATAAAAAAAACAATTAAGCTAACATAATATATAAATAAAATATATTAAATTGTTTTCGGGTATGTTAACGGGTAAACGGGTATGACTAATCAGGTAATCGGGCCGGTCGGGTAAACAGGCATATCAAGCAATCTCACACCCGTCCCATACCCGCGAAATTAATTTTTTTAATCCCATACCTAATCTCATACCCGTTTACCCGTCCCAAATATTTCGGGTTTCCTCATTAGAGTCGGGTTTGATTGTCATCCTTACTCATTTTCAAATTCTACCCCCTTTTTAAATGTTCATAACTTTTACATACGACTTTTTTTAATAAAAATTACACCAAAAAAACGAGTGCTTTTTGTATTCAAAACACACAAAATATTGATGAATGAAAAACAAATTGTTTTTTCACGTTTCAACTCATTGTGTTATTTGTCAGGTCATTGTGTTATATTATGTCCTTGTGCTATATTATAACTTATTTTTAATACAAATAAAACATATATTATAACACAATATGTCAATCTTATCATTTGTTTTCATTGTTGACATAACCATATGTCATAACATAAAATCTAAAATCCATTACTTGTTTTATTTTTGTAACATTTCAAATATATTATAACTTATTTTTCATGTTTTAGCCCATTGTGTTATTTGTCAGGTCATTGCGTTTTTTCAGATCGTTGTGTTATTTCATTAGGTCATTTTATTATTTCATTAGGTCCTTATGTTATATTATAACTCATTTTCGAATATAAATTAAAAATACATAATAACACAACATGTCAAATCTTATAACTTGTTTTCATTGTTGAAATAGCCATATCATAACATAACTTCTCAAATCCATTACTTGTTTTATTTGTGTAACATCTCAAATATATTATAACTTGTTTTTCATATTTCAACTCATTATGTTTTCGTTAGGTCATTATGTTATTTAGTCAGCTCATTGTGTTATTTGTCATGTCATTATTATAACTTGTTTTTTAATACAAACAAAACATACATAATAACACAATATGTCAAGTATTATAACTTGTTTTCATTATTGACATAGCCACATGTCATAACATAACATCTCAAATCCATTACTTGTTTTATTTGTGTAATATCTCAAATATATTATAACTTGTTTTTCATGTTTCAACTTATTGTGTTATTCGTCAGGTCATTGTGTTATTTCGTCATATCATTGTGTTATTTAGTCAGGTCATTGTGTTATTTGTCAGGTTATTAATAACATAATGAGCTGAAAAACATGAAAAAAAATGTTTTTATATATAAATATTATACACGTTTTAAAGATTAGAAAATGCTCGTTTTTATGGTATAATTTTTTAAAAAATAACGTCGTATATAAAAGTTATGGACGTTTAAAAAAAGAAACTTGAAATATAGAAACATTATCAATTTAACATTCTTTCCGACCACATGTTATTATCTTATGATTTCTTAAACATTTTAAGGAAATTTAAACCTTTTAGTATAAATGACTCTACTTCATTCAACCAATTTATGTCTCTCTTTTCTATTCTATGTACACTAAACTCAAAGAACACATTTACTTTTCTAGTTTCTAAAATATTTTATATTTTTTGGTAGTATTTGTTGGATTGGGTCGAAGTAATTCCCGATTGGACGAGCGAGGTCCAAACCGGTAGTGACTTAATAAACAAGTTGGTTTGTTAAGTGATATGATTAAACAAGGATATCCGATATATTCAAATCAATAGGAAAGGTTGTTAGATTATAAGTCTAGAATTATAATTTAACTATTGTCCTAATTGGTTTCAAATACGTATTAACCAAGTTTGGGTTATTAGTATATATACATGATCAATGTTAGGATTATGTATTAGAGTTATTGTATTCAAGTTTTGAGCAAGTTTCTTGAGTATAATAAAAGTGAGCTTTATTCAAATTGTGTGTTTGATTGATTCTGGACTTGAATTGGTATCAGAGCCAGGTTCAAATCTCTGCAATCAATCTTCGAAGTTTCAAAACATCTAGTGCCTGATCACCATGGTTAATACTGAATCACCATCCTCCTAGAATCCGCCTCCACCAAAGGAAAAAGAAATCGGATCTTCTGCTCTAAAGTGTCCAATGCTTTCTGCTACAAACTATAATGTTTGGGTCTTAAGAATGAAGACTGTTCTAAAGGTGCATAAAGTTTGGGAAGCCATAGAACCCGGTTCTAAAGATGCCGACAAGAACGACTTAGCCATGGGTGTTATACCAGTCTATACCAGAAACCTTGATCATGCAAGTAGGCGATCAAGAAACTGCCAAGAAGATGTGGGATGCAATTAAAACGCGCCATGTTGGTGCTGAAAGAGTTCGAGAAGCAAGGCTGCAGACTTTGGAGTCTGAATTTGATCGACTAAGGATGAAAGACACCGAAACGATTGATTACTTTGCCGGAAAGCTGTCCGGAATAGCATGTAAGTCCGCTGCACTTGGTCAGGTCATTGAAGAATCCAAACTTGTAAAGAAGCTTCTTAATAGTGTGCCCAGATCTAAGTACATCCAGATGGTTGCATCCCTTGAACAAACAATTAATCTCAAAACTGCTGGTTTCGAGGATATAGTTGGACGTCTGAAAGCATACGAAGAACATATTGAGGATGAAGAAACTTCACAAAGTAAATTAATGTTTACAATAGGTGACACAAGCAACTCGAATAGGGGTTATGAGTCTAACAGAGGGCGCGGCGGTTCAAATCGTGGAAGAGGTCGTGGACGTGGTAATGGTTATGAAAGAAACCAAGTTGCACCAGAACAAGGTGGTCATAACCGAGGCAAAGATAAGGTGAAAGGCAAAGCTAAAGATCGATCAAAAGTACAATGTTATCGATGTGACCAATTCGGACACTTTGCATCTATGTGCCCGGATCGGAAAGAAAAAAAACAAGAAGCTAATCTCATGGAAAATCAAGAAGATGATCAAAATTTGTACCTAGCCACTGTTAGAGAAGTAGTTTACTTGAATGAAAAGAAGGTAAATCCAAGTTATATGAATGATCATGTCAAGGATGAAGGAGGTTTCTAGACAACGGTGCCAGTAATCATATGACGGGCAACCGAAAATACTTCTCAGAACTAGATGAAAACGTAAAAGGTTCGGTGGCGTTTGGAGACGGATCATGTGTGAAGATTGAAGGGCGTGGATCAATTATGTTCAAAACCAAAAAGGGTGATGAAAAGTTAATGGCAAATATCTTCTTTATTCCAAAGCTAAAATCCAACATCATAAGCTTAGGACAAAGTTCGGAAGAAGGTTATAAAATTCTAATCTACCAAGACTATCTTCACATGCATGACAAGGAAGGTAACATGGTGATAAATGTCAAAAGATCGAGAAACAGATTATACAAGGTGAAGTTAACAGTGAGTAAACCCATATGCCTACACACTAAACTTAATGATGAAGCATGGAAGTGGCACGCAAGACTCGGGCATATAAGTTTCGAGACCATAAAACTTATGAGCTCGAAGGCGATGGAAATCGGTTTACCCAAAGTCAACCACAAGAATCAAATCCGTGACTCGTGCATGGTTGGCAAACAAGCTAGATCACCCTTCCCAAAAGAAGCAATATTCCGAGCAACCGAAAAACTCGAACTAGTTCATGGAGATCTTTGTGGACCAATCACACCCACAACCTTGGGAGGTAATAAGTATCTGTTTGTTTTAATTGATGATTATAGCAGGTATATGTGGACCTATCTTCTAAAATCAAAAGATGAAAGCTTTGAGATGTTCAAAAAATTCAAGAATGAAGTAGAACTAGAATCGGGGAAAAGAATTAAAACCTTCCGAACTGATCGGGGGGGGGGGGGAGAATTCAATTCCAAGGAGTTCAATCAGTTCTGCAGTAATCATAGGATTAAACGCCATCTCACGGCACCCCATACACCGCAACAGAATGGGGTAGTGGAGAGAAGGAATCGAACAATCATGGATATGACTCGAAGCTTGCTAAATACTATGAAGGTACCACAAGTGTTATGGGGAGAAGCTGCCATGCATGCAACATATATCATCAATAAGGTTTCAACAAGGGCCGTGAAAGATAAAACTCCGTATGAAGTTTTTAAGAATAAACGTCCAAGTGTGGAGCATCTTCGGGTGTTTGGGTGTATCGCCTATGCCAAAGACACTTCCAACAATCTTAAGAAGCTAGATGATCGGTCTCGAAGATTAGTTCATATTGGAAACGAACCCGGCTCCAAGGCTTATCGATTATTTGATCCGATAAACAAGCGAGTCGTGATAAGTTGTGACGTCAAGTTTGTTGAAGAAGAAGGTTGGAATTGGTCTCTGGTCATGAAAAGGCATAATACAGATGCAAAATGGAACCAAATTATTATGGTGCCAGGTGGAGATTATAATGGGTTCGAACAAAGCATAAGTAATACTCAACCTGAATTTGATAATGGGTCCGCAAGTAATCATGAAGAATATCAAAGTGGTGATCATGATAATGAAATTGAACCAGAAGCCGAGACGCAATCAAATGCAGTCCATGCTTCATCAGATAACTCTGATGCTATGATTCCGAGAAGATCTTCAAGAGTTTCGCATATTCCGGTACGCCTTAATGACTATGTTCTAACTTCACAAGTTGCTCAAGAAGAATTATTTTTGATCGATGATGATGTGCCAAGAACATATCAAGAAGCAAAAGGAAATCCGGAATGGTTAAAGGCAATGCAAACTGAGTTAGACCAGATCACTAAAGCCAAGACATGGTACCTTACTGAAGCTCCTAAGTATGCCAAAGTTATTGGGTTAAAATGGTTGTTTAAAGTTAAGAGAAACCCGGATGGCTCAATTAATCGTTACAAAGCAAGGCTCGTTGCGAAAGGGTATGCGCAAGAGTACGGTATAGATTACGACGAGGTATTTGCGCCGGTGGCTAGGATTGAGACCATACGATTACTTGTGGCTCTATCCGCAACCGAAGGGTGGGAATTGCACCATTTAGATGTTAAATAGGCTTTTCTAAATGGCGATCTCAAGGAAGAAATATATGTTGAACAACCTGCTGGTTTTGTCAAGAGAGGTGAAGAAAACAAAGTGTTAAAGTTGATAAAATCCCTCTATGGATTAAAACAAGCCCCAAGGGCATGGAATTTTAAGCTTCATAGTATTCTACAAGGTCTAAACTTCAAAAGATGTTCTTATGAACAATCTGTTTATACTAGACGAACAAAAGAAAAGACATTAATTGTTGCTATTTATGTCGATGACTTGTTTGTTACAGGAGAAGACAAGAATGAAGTTATGAGGTTTAAAAAACAAATAGAGCAAAGTCTTGAGATGAGTGACCTGGGTATATTGTCATATTATCTTGGAATTCAAGTTCACCAAAGAGATAATGGTATATTCATCAATCAAGAATCCTATGTAATTAAAGTGTTAAAAGAAGCTGGAATGTATGATTGCAACTCCACTCAATACCCAATGGAGCCTGGTATGAAACTTACAAAAGATGAAACCGGGAAGAAGGTGGATGCTACAAAGTATAGGAGGCAGGTTGGGTGCCTTCGGTATCTTCTACACACGCGACCAGATTTGTCCTTCTCAGTAGGTATGTTGAGTCGTTATATGCAAGATCCTAGAGAGTCTCACATGGTGGCTATGAAGCATGTTTTAAGATATTTAAAAGGAAGCAGCAGCCTTGGTGTGCATTATTATAGAAATGGTGCAAAGAAATTAGAAGGATATAGTGATGCATCACACAACTCAGACTACGATGACGGAAGAAGTACAACGGGTCACGTTTTTTATTATGGGGGTGCACCGATTACGTGGTGCTCACAAAAGCAAGACACCGTGGCATTGTCGTCTTGCGAAGCGGAGTTTATGGCTGCGAACTCAGCTGCGTGTCAAGCTATATGGTTGCAAGAATTGCTAAGTGAAGTCACAGGAAGAAGTTGTAAAATAGTGCAGCTTTGGGTTGATAATGTTGCAGCGATGTTACTTATGAAAAATCCCGTGTTTCATAGACGAAGCAAGCATATTCGGGCACGATATCATTTCATCCGAGAGTGTGTCGAAAGAGAACAAATACAAGTCGATCACATAAGTGGGGAAAAACAAAAGGCGGACATTTTGACGAAGCCGCTTCCGCGACTCAAGTTCATAAGCATGAGACAACTACTTGGTGTAGAAGTAGCTCCTAGTCCCACTCGGGAATTAGGGGGGTGATTGTTGGATTAGGTCGAAGTAATTCCCGGTTGGACGAGCGAGGTCCAAACCGGTAGTGACTTAATAAACAAGTTGGTTTGTTAAGTGATATGATTAAACAAGGATATCCGATATATTCAAATCAATAGGAAAGGTTGTTAGATTATAAGTCTAGAATTATAATTTAACTATGAGCCCTAATTGGTTTCAAATACGTATTAACCAAGTTTGGGTTATTAGTATATATACATGATCAATGTTAGGATTATGTATTAGAGTTATTGTATTCAAGTTTTGAGCAAGTTTCTTGAGTATAATAAAAGTGAGCTTTATTCAATTTGTGTGTTTGATTGATTCTGGACTTGAGTATTATCACCCACAGTTAAAGCTGAATTTTGCCCTTAGACAACTCTCCCAATCCATATAAAAGTTTTCTTTTGAAATTACATGGAGACCACAACAAAGTATCGACTTTAAACCAATGTGCTATTTGATTTTAGAGATTTTTAAAGTAAGCAACGTCTATGTAGGTTGTTGCTCTCATGTTCTTTTTACATTTTCTTTTCTTTTAGGTGTACTCCACTAAACTATTAATGTATAGAAATTAAGCATTAAGCATATTAAAAGTTTATACATTATTCTATTATCCTTTTTATTAAAAAGTCAATGTTTTGAACAGTAAAATATTTGTACACATTGTTATGCTTTAAATACAATTTGTTTGTGCATTATTAGTGTCTTGCTTTGGTTTAAAAAATACTAGAAGCCAGCTACATGCTTTTGTACTAGCAGCTCAAACCCTCCAATTTCTTTTGGTGTAACATTTTGATATGGATGTTAACTTATAAAGTCTATGCTTCCTTTGAACTTTGTGGGAACCATAGATTTTCATCGACTAGACATTGTCGCCACATATTTTCATCACTTAGACGTTTGTCGCCGCAACGCGCGACGGGTAAAATACCTAGTTGATTTAATAGTTCACTTTTCATACTCGACATATAAATATCTACTTATAATATAAAAAAGAATTTTGCGTATCTATCAATCATTTAAAGTTATTTTATTTATTTAATATTATTTGAGAGTTTCTTTTATAATAATAATAGTTTTATAATTAAAATATGTATACATTATTTATACTAATATATTATAATAACTATTACATTTTGACCCTATAATATTTAAGAGAAACTTGAAAAGCTTAAGATTAATTACATTTTTACCCGTTTTACTAGGGTGTGAATGGGTAGTTTTGTATCTGATAAGGTATATAAATGAAACTTAAGAATAAAATTAGTAATATGCTACAATTAAATATCTTAGATTCTTTTAACCGTCCATAACGTTTTATACGATGTTATTATTTTTTTAAATTACACCATAAAACTGAACATTTAATTCTCTTTAAATTGAGTATAATATTAATATATTAAAAACAGTTTTTAAATAAATCTTGTGTTCCGGTTTTACAACGGTTTTGTCTAAAAATTGATTGAAACCTTCCTTGCTCCATGAATATCGTTAAAATCACCTGGGTGTTATGTTCCCGAGCATAGAGCGAACACTAAACTAGTATAAATATATAATATAACTACTTCCTTCTTTAAAATTAACTTAGTTTTTTTAAGAATAACACTATACTTTTGAATAATTTATCGGGTTTTATGATATAAATATGAGTTGTGTGGGTGTGAAATGTGAGCTGTAGTTGAGCTAGTCCGAAAATTGAGAGGTATCCCTAAGAAAATTCTTATACATTCATATGATAATTAAAAATACATGATGAAGAACAACTAAAAAACATACCTAATATATTTCTTGTATTTGTTTCTTTCATTGCTTGAAATCAATTCATTACTTCCTCATTTGTTACTTTATTAAAGGTTTCTCTTTCGATCACACAAACTAGGGCACTATTCAAGAATTCGTCACCGACTCGATTTTGTAAATCCGTCTTCACATGATTCAATTTAGAAAAACATCTTTCAAAGGTTGCGGTCGCTACCAGTAAAACCAAAACAAGCTTCAATATCCGATAAACCAAAAGAAATGAACGATTTTTTCTAGTTTTCACCATCAAAAGAGCGAGGTAACATAATCCCTTCAAGTTTTCAAATCGATCATCTCTCTTAAAGTGTGATAAAAGACCTCAAGTTCACTCTCAATACACCCTATTTCTTTCGTTGTAAAATCATCATTATACAACTCAGAAAATGTCATTATCTTTGATATGTCAAATTTAGAAAACCGATCACGAGGATTTAAACACGACATATTTTCTAACAAATACGTTGATATTTTATTAAATCGATTACCAAGCTCTTGAATTAACAAACGTCTATTTTTACCATAATAGTTGTGATATTCAAAGTTATGACTACGTGGTTGAAAAGACCTTTAACAAGATATGCTCGTCTAATGTCATCTATTTGATTGGGATGATAATTATCAATAGGTGGCCTATCAGCGGGATCCAAAGGAAGATCCTTCAAATCGATTAAATTTGATCTTGAAGGGATTGAAGTCGAAGGTATACTTTGATCGATATCATTATTTCCTTGCATGTCCTCATTAGTATCATGACTATTATTATCGTTTTCATCTGGATTTCCACCAATATTTGCACTACTTTGACCAACATCATCTTTTTCTTGACACTTTAAAAAAATTACCAATAGGAACTTGTTTTG